>OX451737.1:1297621390-1298996550 GCA_948472305.1 Vicia faba | reverse complement strand
GAATCATAGGCGACTTCAACCTCAACAATAACGATGAGAGAATCATAGGCGACTTCAACCTCAACAGTAACGATGAGAGGATCATAGGCGACTTCAACCTCAACAGTAACGATGAGAGAATCATAGGCGACTTCAACCTCAACAGTAATGATGAGAGAACCTTGGGCGACTTCAACCTCAACAGTAACGATGAGAGAATCATAGGCGACTTCAACCTCAATAGTAACGATAAGAAAATCATAGGCGACTTCAACCTCAACAGTAACGATGAGAGAATCATAGGCGACTTCAACCTCACCAGTAACGATGAGAGAATCATAGGCGACTTCAACCTCAATAGTAACGATGAGAGAATCATAGGCGACTTCAACCTCAACAGTAACAATGAGAGAATCATAGGCGACTTCAACCTCACCAGTAACGATGAGAGAATCATAGGCGACTTCAACCTCAACAGTAATGATGAGAGAACCTTAGGCGACTTCAACCTCAACAGTAACGATGAGAGAATCATATGCGACTTCAACCTCAACAGTAACGATGAGAGAATCATAGGCGACTTCAACCTCAACAGTAACGATGAGAGAATCCTAGGCGACTTCAACCTCACCAGTAACGGTGAGAGAATCTTGGAAATCTTCAACTGAGTCTTCAATAGGAAAATCTTTAGGAATTGATTTAACTGGACCAGAGAAGGCCTTTGACTGGATAAGAATCAGAGAAATCTTTAAGAATCGATTTAACTGAACCGGACAAGGTCTTGGAATCTTCAACTGGATAAGAATCAGGGAGATCTTAGGGTCGATCTGACTGAACCAGAGAAGGCCTTTGACTGGATAAGAATCAGAAAAATCTTTAGGAATCGATTTAACTGAACCGGACAAGGTCTTGGAATCTTCAACTGGATAAGAATCAGGGAGATCTTAGGGTCGATCTGACTGAACCAGAGAAGGCCTTTGACTGGATAAGAATCAGAAAAATCTTTAGGAATCGATTTAACTGAACCAGACAAGGTCTTGGAATCTTCAACTGGATAAGAATCAGGGAGATCTTAGGGTCGATCTGACTGAACCAGAGAAGGCCTTTGACTGGATAAGAATCAGAAAAATCTTTAGGAATCGATTTAACTGAACCAGACAAGGTCTCAGAATCTTCAATTGGATAAGAATCAGGGAGATCTTAGGGTCGATCTGACTGAACCAGAGAAGGCCTTTGACTGGATAAGAATCAGAAAAATCTTTAGGAATCGATTTAACTGAACCGAACAATGTCTTAAAATCTTCAACTGGAATAAGAATCAGGGAGATCTTAGGGTCGATCTGACTGAACCAGAGAAGGCCTTTGACTGGATAAGAATCAGGAAAATCTTAGGATCGATTTAACTGAACCAGACGAAAGTCTTGGAATAGCTGAGAACTTAACTGGATCTTTCCTGAAAGGTAAAGGTCAGTCATATGCAATGCATGATATGGATCAAGCAATGATGTTCTCAACATAAGTGAGATTGTAAGATATGATGCGTATATGCATGCTATAATGTATGGCAATGCGATGTTTATGAATATATGTTTTTGTCTAGGAAAATAAATCCTTGACGGGTGCCAGGAAGTCACATCCTAGGCTGATGTTGGGGAATAGACTTGATGAAGAGATTACTCTGCGGGGAATAATTACTCTAGCAATCTTGCTGGGGAACAGTACTCTGTGGGTAGAGAGGTACTTTGCTGGGATGTTGATGGTAACTTCGTTGGGGATACCGTTGTTATGTTGGAAGTGCTGATAGACTCCGCTGGGGATAGGAAGACTTCGCCGAGGACGATCTTTCCGTGGCTTTTGGCTGAGGATAACCCAGGTATATCCTGGTAGGGAAATAACCTTTGAATAAAGTCGGGGGACGCGTTCGTGCTCTGTAGGGGATAAGCTTCCAGAACCTACTGGGGATAAGCTTACTGCTGGGGAGAGTGTATTGACTTGCTGGCTCACTCTCTGGGGAGTTAAGATATACTGGTTATGTTCTTCAGCTGAACTTACCTTGGTACCTTGATGGACAGAGCAATTAGATCGCTTGGATAACTCATTACTCCCCCTGTTTCTAATGTGGGAGAAAAGACCTAGGAGGTGCTTGATAACTGCTGATTAATGAACCTTCTTCTGGTAGGCAAGTGACGAGATGACAGGACATAGTCGTACGCTTTGATCCCTAACTTTTTCCTGGACCGCCCTTTCGGGTTTTCAGTCCACCGGGATACCCATTTTTGCCCAAGCCGCCTTTTCAGGTTTTCGACTTGCCGGGTGTACAGATTTTTCATATTCATCCCTTAGTTTGGCCCGAACCTTTTTGGTTCACCGGGAAGCCCTTATTTTTGCCTAGGTGTGTCAACCTAGCGGGTCTTTGATTTTGCGTAGTATTTTTTCGACTATGTCCATGCTTTCAGGATGTAGGGAGGTGCCCCTATCAGTAGTATTGCGTTGCCGTACCACCAGAAGATGTTTGATCAGGCAAGATTCGTTGTTAGAATGCCCCAGGTGACCCAGATGGAGATTTGCCCCAAGCTGGTTGGCCTTTTGAGAGATCCTCCGAATCTTGGCTGGATTGCCCCAGATGATGGACACTGATCATGCCCTACCCCTTGATTGGAAGTGTTTCTTCCACTGGAGGTGACTCTTTTGTTGAGAAGACCTTCGTTCATCGGATATTCGTTGCGCAAAGTTCTCTGTTGTTCAAACAAATAATCATATACAAACAATGTTATCTTAAGAATGCAAAGCTTATGTCTGTCTTGAAATTTTTGAAAATGCATTTTTCAATAAAAGCAAGTGAGTTTTTTTTGTAAACTGTGATGTCAACTCGTTATTTTACCGCAAGCCTTAAGGAGTCAGGATACCTTTCGTAACAGTATGCTTTCGAACTAACCCATGCTTCAGCTAGGACTTTTAAGGGTTATAACGTGGCCTGGTTCACGGTTCAAGAAACAAAGGATGAAGGCTCAAATTTATTTGTACCCACCCGTTCTTCGTGATGCTCTTCAAACCTAAACTCAGTTGATCGTGTGTTAGACCTTGTTTGAGTCTTTGCTTTGATATACTAGTGATAGTTCGGATACTTCGGATACTGGCAGTTTATTTTGACCAGGCGGCCATTTCTTTTTTTGTTGAGGATTTATTGGACCTCTTTCTTTTTGATTATTATTATCCCTGTTTTTGCCTGACTGTTTCTTTTGGAATTACAGTCAGCGGGATGCCCCAGTTTTGTAAGTCTCCTTCGTAGGTTTTGACTTATTGGGCTTTTATCTTTTTTTTGGTAATGACTGCCTGTCTTTATGATTATCCGGAACCCTCACTGTATTTTGTTTTGGAGGACTCTTTTGGTGCTATTCATTGTGCACCTAGATCAACTGAGAGAACTACCCTGCCTCAGGTTATGATTAAGGGTTTAAAAGATTTTTTGAAAAGAAAAAAAAAAAACTCCTACTTCTTTGGCTCAAAGGGGTTGACGAGGGATTATCATCCTTATAACTCCAGTGTTTAGGAACTGAAACAATGCCTGTACCTCATCAGCGGGGTCGGTTCAAAAGCATATTGTAAAGATCGTGGTATCATTTTCGTCATCCTCCCTCAAGAGGCTTGGAATTTTAAATCGAGAGTTTGACATCACAGAAAATATTAAAGCAATTTTGAATATAATGAAAACAATTGTATTAATTCCAAAGCAGACATATGCGATGCATCAATGGAATAAAAGAGTTTGACATGATAATTGTTTGAACAAAAAGAAAAATACGACTTGAAAAATCCTAATGAACAAAAAGTCTTCTCATCTCCGGACTTGTCACTTCAAATGGTGAGCCTTGGAGGGATGGTAGAAAAACTCAGCCTGACCATCTTGTGTAAACTCCAATGCTCCTTCATCGATCAGGTCCTGGATCTTGTTCTTCAGAGCCCAACACTCATTTGTGTCGTGTCCCGGGCTGGCAGAATGGTAGGAGCACCTTTTATTGGGATGATAGTTAGGAGCTGCCGTGTTGGGATTCCGGAGAGGAGCCCTTAATGTGATCAGATTCAATCTCAACAGGTGTTGTAAGGCTTGAAACAGCGACATGTTGAGCTGGGTGAATTGCCTTTTGGGCTTGTCTGCCTGAAGCTGGTGAGGTTGATGCTGAATTTGTGGCACTGAAGCCATTTGAGGAGCTCTCCCCTTATCCCCTTGTCTCAAAGGTGGTTGAATGATGACTGGCTCTTTACCCTTAGATGTTTGCCCCAGTTGGTTACTCCGAAGCAGTTGGTTGACGAGAACCCTGAGCTCTTCTTGTCTTTGAGCTAAGCCTTGAATGATAGTCATCTGCCCCAGCATCTGGGCTTTCATTGTATCCATTTCAGCTTGCAGGTGTTTCAGCCGTTCATCCTCAGCACTGTTCCTGACGAAAGTCCCCATGAGAAGTGCTCTCAACTCCTCCTGCCCCTTGGATAGATTCAGGAGGATTTCCCGGAACCGAGTCTCTTGAGCATGGAAGTCCTGGTTGTATTGTTGGGAAGCCATTGCTGAAATAAACAGCGGAGGAGGTAAGTGACCTGTACAGAGGGTACCTGTAATGCAATGGTATGTATGTATATATATGCAATGTTTTCAAGGATCTCGCGGGGTAAACAAGAAATTTGTTAGCATTTGAATCTTGTAGCTTGATTGAAGTAACTTCGTGTTGTAGAGAGTCCTTCTTCAAGGGTCAAAGGCTCACCATATCCAGTGGGTCATAGCCCCTGACAACCTTGGCTAGGGGAACCTTCTTCAAGTGCCAAAGCTCACCATATCAAGTGAGTCATATCCCCTAACAACCTTGGCTAGAGGAAAATAAATCCCCTTTTCCCCTTGCTAGATAACCGGCTCATCATGACCTGCATCACAAGCCCTTGAGATCCTTGAAAATGGATTAGCCCTTATGAAGGATGCATGCAATGGTATGATGTTATGCTATGTATGGGGTACTGTAGGTAAACCCTGTTATGAGTCCCAATTAAGGACATAAACAAAACCTGCAAGAAACTCAGTAAACCCTGTCATGAGTTCCAATTAAGGACTATAAACAAAACCTGCCAGAAATTCAGGTGTCAGATAAGAAGCATGCAAGTAATCAAGTTGGAAGGCACACAAGTCACACAAGAGAAGCCCTTAGAGTTTAGGCCAGCATGAGGTCTAGGTATTACCCTCTTTCAGTTTGTTGGTTAGGACTTGTCCTATCAGAAGTAACCGGGTTCTTAGAGGATCCCAATATCACTGACTACCCTCAATCGGTCATAACTCCAGCATCGCAATCTTTTCTTGCGGCCAGAACCATCACGAGAGTTTAGCCTCAATGGGCGTAGCATAATGCTACTGTTCTATTGGCCAAGTTGTGTCTTTTAAGGTTCTAAGGTCTGTTGGTGCTTAATGACTCCTCAGAAGACCCATATTCTCCTCGTTGCGACACAAGGGATATCGTTACAGACCAAGGCGTCACACCAACGTAGCCACTGTTTCACCCATGTCGGTCTACGCTGGACAGGTCCCTCACAGCTTATGCTACCTAAACAGGGTATCCCCAGATCCGAGTTAGGATCTATGTAACTCCGTACAACCCACAATTTAAAGCAAACAAGTCAAAACAATTGAAAACACAGTTATGAACTATCCTAAGGTACACCTCACTTTTATAAGAAGTCCCCAGCAGAGTCGCCAGTTCTGTGATCGGTGGATCTGGAACTGACTGTTTAACGCTGGTTCGCGAAATGTCGCTGAAGCAAGAGTCGCCACCGTCTTTTATTTTATCCAAATGGAAAGGACAAAAGCATAGAAAAATTCCTTATTGAGATTAGTTCTCGGTTCGGGAGGTAGATTTATAGAAAGGGAAGGTGTTAGCACCCTTTCTATCCATGGTTATCCATGGGCTCTTAGATACTTGCTCATTTGTGTTTTCAAAAATGTTTGTTTGCTTTTCAAGGTGAGTGGGTTTGAAAAAGTTTCTTTGAAAGTTTCAGATCGACTCTTGTATCGGTCCTCAAGAGTGTTTGAAAAATTGTTTTGAAAGCTTTTCGAAAGTGTCGGTGTGAAAAGGTTTTTGTTTGTTTTGAATTAGAGCAAGTATCTACGATTCATCTACCTACCCTAAGGAATTAGTCTGTGTAAATGTCCTTAAGGTAGTGCTATCCCACCATTGAGAGGTAGGTAGCACCACCGTTGGAGGTGTTCGGGTCAATTCGAGGATTAGGGACAGTGTGGTCACCAGAGCAATAGGAGGATACCTTAGAAGCTACCCCCATGCCATGTTCATGGACATGAGGACTTACTAAAACATCCTCTACTCGACGACCACGTTTCGAGGGGCAAGGCAACAGTGAGGCGTACCCTAAGAGTGGTGTGTGATTTGTGTGTCATTTTCAGTTTATATTTATCTTGTCATGCATCGGGTGTTCTACGCTTTGATTTTATTTAAGCATACATTCTTTCATGTGATAGTTAGCAATTAAGGGTGCGGAATTTAAAATGCGGAAACAAAAGGTCCTACGCTATTACAAGGCGCGGGTCTACATCGCCAAATTAAACCAAGACCCGATTTGAATTAAAATACGGAAAGTAAATGTCCTAATTATCTATTACAAGGCTTTGGGTTAAATACATTATATTCACAAAAGAAATAAAAATAAACGTGCGAAACGAAATAAGAATCGAGTGCGAGGGCGTTGGACCCTTTAAGGAATTGAATTGAAATTATTAAATTTAATTAAATTAAATAAAGAAAAGAACTTATTTTTTGATATTTTTGTATTTAATAGAAATGAAGAAAATTAATTGGAATTAAAACCCTAATTCTAAGCATTTTTAATTATTAAAGAAATAAATTCAAGTTTGACCTAATTTACTAATTATTTAATTATAAGTTATTTACAAAAATAATTAATAATTAATAGTGATAAGAAAAAAAGATTATTTATTAAGAAAAAGAATAAAAAATGCTAAAAGACTTGTTTTTATATTTTTTTAATTATCTAAGAAAAAGCATTAAAGTTAAAAAAACTTAAAATTAAAACTAAATTGATTATTAAGTTTATTTACAAAATAAAACATTTAGTGAATTAAATAATAAAAATATTTTATTTTTGACTTTCTGATTTTTTTGTATTTTTATGTTATAAAAATAATTTTATGGAATTAAATGAAACAAATAATATAATTAAAATAAATAAAAGAAAAGAATAAAAATAGAGAAAGAATAGGCAAACATGGGGGTGTTGACCCAAATTGAGGAGGTGTGACTGAAGTGGTTTAGCCCAATAGAAGTTTGACTCATGCTGACTTTCAGATCATATGCATACGCGTTGACTGGAGTATTCCATGGACTTTGGTTCCTGGCCACTGGATGTACGCTCATGGCCACTTGGCAAGCCATTGATGAGAGTGTATGGTGGACTTCTGGGCGTGTTGGGTACCTGAACATGTAATGAGGAAAAAATATGGGAAAATATGGGGGACCTGGGAATCGAACCCAGGTCCCATTGTTCACAAAGCGTGTCCTCTACCACCTGTACCAAGCAACGCGTTTGTATTTATCATGGAAAACAAATATTATAAAAAATAAACCACGCTAATGATATTAACACAAAAAAAACGCGCTGAAAATTTGAATGATCCAACCATGCTATGACACACAAGCTTCTTCCTCGTTGTGCCTGCAAACAGAAAAGAGATAGTGGGGGTTTTAAACCCCCACTAAATGCATCCTGCGAAAAATAGCGATTAGAGTATGGTCCCTCATAAATTGAGCACGAGGTATGGTTTTGAATCGTTGGAATGTCACGAGTGCATTGGTCTAGGTCTCATGGCCTAATTTTTCCTCATGAAGAAGTCCCTAATTTCAAGCTTATGAAAACCTAGAAAACGTCAATGGCATCTTTGGATACAGGCGATATAAATTCAATTCAATGGCACCATTAGCTTCAGTGAGTCCATATTAGTGTAAAATAATAATGAAAATGCATGATCAAATCTTGGAAATCAAAACACGATTGTTCAATATTTCAAGAAAAGTTTGATTTGGTTATACCGATTCCTGATGTATGGGGCTTGGCAAGGTGTTGAATCACGTTCAGGAAGGTCACAACAATTGTTTGGAATACTTTTTGGACCTTGAATTACCCTCTAGCTGTGAAAGAAGTTTTTACTTTTTTATGAAAAAAATGCAAGTGTTCTTGAGGTCTGAGGCGCAGCTTGCTTGTTCTTGTGATTAGGGTTGTGTTTGCATATGTACATGGAATGATTTAGGTCAACAAAACAAGTCCAACAACCTTTGCATTGATGATTTGGATTCTTGATTTTCCATGTAATCTTTTTCAATCTTTTTCATGAAGAACATGCCAAGTTTGGAAGATTTTGCCCTTTTTGATTGGCACACGAAATATTGAGCATGTGATAAACCTATTTACTGCACAAAAAGATTTAAAATCAATGATTTGATATTTTTCTTATATTTAAAACTAATTAAATGAATAATTAAGAATAAAAATTCAATTAATTAATTAAAAATAAGAAAGTAAATCCCTTTGGGCTTAATGGGTCGTGCATAGCTTTTGGGTGATGATTCTTGGAAGAAATTGTGGCCCATTAGCAATTTTGAGGCATTTGAAGCAAAGTTGACTTTTCAAAATTCCCAAAAATTTCCCAACTTCCACAAGGCATATCTTGCTCAATTTTTAAGCTTTGATCATGTTCTTGGACATTTTGGAAAGGTCTTGAAGCCCCCTAACCAATGCCTTTGGTCCCATGTCATTTTGATTTATCAATCTCAAGTTATGGTCTTTGACTTAAAGTGCCTTTTTGTTGACTTTTGAAAATGACCTATAATGTTGAGATTGATAACTTTTTGTGAGAGCATTTCTTGGACTTGAAGTGTGAAGAGGAGTTGTATGAAATGTCATTCTCTTCAAAATGAGCTTTGGATGGAATTTTTCTGATAAACCATGTGGAAGTTATGCCCTGGTCAATTTGCAGTTGGCTTTTTCAACTGTCCAAATATGGAAACTTTTGCATCTTGAGACCTTTTGAGCCATGCCTTGAGAATCATGATCAAGAATTGATCAAATGATGTTTGTGGATTCAAAATAAGATGTTGACCAAAATTTTTGACTTTTGACTGTCAAATGACCATTTTCCCCCTGCAGTTGACTATTGAGCAATTAGGGTTTTTGACTGTGCAATTTTGTGCTGTGAGTCTTGAAACTTGACATGAGGATGCTTGACAATGTTTATGGGCATGTGGGACTTGTTTGGACCATTGGAAACTTCAATTTCTTTACCAGAACCAAAACCCTAATTTTAGACTGTTAGGAGGCCATTGGAATGTGCAACCCTTGGGAGATTTTGAAGCATGCTCTTGGCAAAGCTTGAAGAATATGGGAGGGAAAATTTTGGGGTACAACAGGCGGCATTGATCTTATGGCCGGTGAAAGCACAGTGCATGAAGAAAAGCTCCTTGGAGTTGAGCTTGTAGTTGTTGTCTCGGGCGAAGATGGTGTTGTAGAGGATGCGGTGAAAGTATCAGATAGCCGGATTATGAATATGTGTGGCGTTGAGGTGGTCATAAGATCCGGCACGAATGTTTGTCATACTGTGCCATAAATTAAAATCTTCCTCGCCGAAATTATCCGGCACCCGGAGGTGGACACCTTCGTCAGAACTGAAATCGAGCAGCCGTGCGATATCAGTTTGGGACAGCTGATGCTCAGTGCCAAACATACGGAATTTGGCCATGCCTGAGAGTTGGTTTGTGGCTCCAGTGGGAGTAATGTATGAAAAGGAACTCAGAAACTCCAAGGTGAGAGTTTCGTAGATGGGTTGCTGTTGGCGGCACAGGTTCCATAAGTTCACATTCTGTAAAAGTTGTCGGACGCTTTCTAGCAGTCCCAAATTTCTTAGACAATCAAGGTTAACATACCGAGTTGGTTGGAGACCGCGGCGTTGGAATTTCTGGAATTTTAGTCGTTGGGTTTCACCTTGCTCGCCGGCTCTGAAAGTGAGATTGGAGATTTGCTGGTTGTTGGCCATATTGCATGCAAGAGATTGAATCGTGAAAGGGTTTGGAATGTGGATTGAGTAGTGGGGTGATGGAATTTAAGTGTTGGAGTGATGGAATTTAAGAGAAAATTGAATGGGTGCTGTTACGGTTTTGGGAAAAAGGAAAGAAGGAATGGGAAGGGGAACGGCTTCTGTAATAGTAGAATATGCTTTTGAGCGTGTGCCGACCGTCACAGTGGGCTGACGTGCGTAACATGGTGAAACGCGTGTTACGCTCGTCATGGGGATGTTACGATCGTTACGGATTCAAAGAATTGTATTTATGAAATAAACGAAACAGTTTAATTCCAAGACCTTATAACACATTAATTCAACACAATAAACATGCAGATTAATTCCAACACACATCTTATAAGAAAATTTTGCAAAATGATAATATATATAGTGAATTTAATATTTGATGTACCACGCAGTAAATTTAATGAAAATGAAAATAAACTGAAATTGAAATAAATATTTGTTTCTAACATAACTTTAAAAACTGTAGAAAGTAAACTTGTTTAAAATGAAATCTTAAACTGCCTAGAAACATAAAACACAAAGTAAAAATAAATGTTGATTCTGCCGCTTCATCCCAGTCGCGTTTTCAAATCTTTGCATTTATGTGATAAAACTGCTCCACAGTTATATCAGTTAAGCCTATTACGTCTATACGCATGCTCTTCAACTCGTTCTTGATTCCATTAATGTCCGTCTGATAAACATCCAGTGTAGTAAAGATTTTATTCAAATTTTCAGCGTATTCTCCTTTTGTTATCTCAGGGGCATCAATATCCTCTGGAATGTTGTTACCATCATGGTAACCATAAGGGGTCTTGGGATCACTCTCATCAGACATCGTGGCATCATTAACTTGGTAGGATTGTGGTGTCTCAGGTATTGAAGGATGGTCGGGAGGGTTTAGCTCATACAGCCAATTATCGCGATTGTGGGCACTTACTTTAGCATGGTTAGGAAGTGTAAATACCGTGACAACTTCATCCCTTATCAGGTATTCGAAAGGTGAGGACCTAGATTAACTATTATTCGTAGGTGGAAGCAGAAATCAATATTCATAGGGCGGATTGAACCAAATTGTGTACACATATGAAGTTGGTATCTAAGTCCGAGGGCGTTGGCAATTATGGTGACTAGGCCTCCTATGATGATTGGTTCATTAGGGTTCTGAGCAATGCGAGAAAAGGTTTGCATCAAGAATGACACTGCATTAACAGGTCGGTCTTGGGTCATACACTGCAGTAAAAACATCTCATCTTTAGATACTGCAGTACAGTTCTGTTCTTTTCCGAATATGGTATGGGCTAGAATCTTATGGAAATAGCGGATAGCGGGGTTGTGTATTTCATTATTGTCGATGCTATCCGGCTCAGGGTGGTAGTTTCCGGTTAAAGTCCCCCAAAAGTAATCTAGCTCAAAATCTATTAATTCTGCCTGGGTGGTAGAAAAAGCAAAAGGTCCGCTAGGGAATCCTAGAAGGTCGGCTAATTCTTTATGGTTATAAGCAAATTCAATACCAAATAATCTGAAAGCTATAAATCCCTTTCTAGTTCCGAAACCGCGCTCAGGTATATGAACTAAGGAGCTAAAAAATTCAAGGGTAAGCTCGCGGTATGTAACAAACCTAGATTTAATGTGGGCTTTTTCCCATCCCAGTTAGTTAAACAGATAAAGGACACTATCCTTAATGCCTAAAGTGTCCATTGTTGGTTCATCATAATATAATGTCATACCAATATTCCTGTGTGATAATTCCTCAAATCTCCTCATTTGGTTCCTTCCTCTAAAAGTGGTTTCCATAGTAAATACTAAATGGGGGAAGCAAACCAGGGGAGAAGATAGGATAGAAAAAGACTTTTTCAGAAAACCTGTAGTGAATAAAGTTGTTTGAAAATCAGCAGCAGTTGTATAAAGATTTTTAGGAAAAATGGAAAAGAAAATAATGAAAATAAGGCTTTAAAATAAATAAATGTAGAAACGGAAAAGAAAATCAAAAATAAGAAATAAAAACAAACGAAAATAATAACAAAAACAAATAGGTGGGTTGCCTCCCACTAAGCGCTGTTTTTAACGTCATAAGCCTGACGTAGTGCCTAGCAGTAGATCATTCAGGGGAAATAGTGGGTAATTCTAAGAGTTTTAGACTATTCGCATAATTTCTATTCTCAATATGATGATATTGTCTTAATCGTTGTCCGTTCACTGTGAACGGGTCACTATTCCTACCCTTAATTTCTATTGCTCCGCTAGGGAATATTTTTGTTACTTCAAAAGGACCAGACCATCTGGATTTCAGTTTTCAAGGAAAAAGCCTAAGTATAGAGTTAAATAATAGCACAACGTCTCCTACACTGATTTCCTTCCGGGATAAACGCTTATCGTTCCATCTTTTGGTTCTTTCTTTATATATCTTAGCGTTCTCATAAGCGTCTAATCTCAATTCTTCTAATTCATTCAAGTCGAGGATTCGCTTTTCTCCAGCAGCTGTGTAGTTTATGTTGAGCATTTTGATTGCCCAATATGCCTTATGTTCTAATTCTACCGGAAGATGACAAGACTTTCCGTATACAAGTTTGAAGGGTGTAGTTATTATAGGGGTCTTGTAGGCTGTCCTATAAGCCCATAAAGCCTTGTTAAGCTTAGATGACCAATCTTTCCTAGATATGGCGTCAGTTTTCTCTAGGATTTGTTTAATTTCTCTATTCGAGACTTCGACCTGTCCACTGGTTTGTGGATGATACGGTGTTGCTACTCGGTGTTTGACTCCATACTTAGATAATAATTTGTCAAATATCTTTGAAATGAAATGGGAGCCACCGTCACTAATGACAAGTCTAGGCACACCAAATCTTGGAAAGATTGTGTTTTTAAAGAGCTTAATTACTACTCGTGTGTCATTTGTAGGAGAGGCCATAGCCTCAATCCATTTTGAAACATAATCGACAGCTACGAGTATATACTTGTTTCCGAAAGAAGATGGGAAAGGTCCCATGAAATCGATTCCCCAAACATCAACGATTTTTACTTCTAGTATTCCTCTTTAAGGCATTTCATCGCGTCTTGAAATATTACCGGTGCGTTGACACCGATCGCAGTTTTTAACAGCGATGTGGACATCCTTCCATAGATTATGCCAAAATAGGTCGGCTTGTAGGATCTTTGCACAAGTTTTAGAAGTGTTGGCATGTCCGCCATAGGGAGATGAATGGCAGTGAGAGATAACATCTTCCATTTCTTCTTCAGGTACGTATCGGCCGAAAATTCCGTTCGGTCCTCTTTTAAATAATAAAGGTTCATCCCAATAATAATACTTGAGATCATGGAAGAATTTCTTTTTCTGTTGGTAAGTTAAGTCTGGTGGGAGCGCGTCTGCAGCTAAGTAGTTGACTATGTCGGCATACCATGGCAATCCCATAGTTGTATGGATCGCTTCCACGACTTCTTTGGCTTTTGGTTTGTTTTGGTCCAATTGAGCTAGATCGCTTCTTATTTGTGCTATCAGCTGTTCACACGGAAAATTGTCGTTAATCAGTACTTGTTCGGGTTTTATACCTTCTAATCTTGACAAGTGGTCTGCTACGATGTTTTCCGTTCCTTTCTTATCCTTAATTTCTAGATCAAATTCTTGCAAAAGTAGGATCCATCTGAGGAGTCTTGGTTTTGCATCCTTCTTAGTTAGTAGATATCTGATAGAATTATGGTATGTGTAGATGATTATCTTCTCTCCTACTAGGTAAGAACGGAATTTGTCAAGCGCAAAGACAACTGCTAACAGCTCTTTCTCTGTTGTGGCGTAGTTCATTTGAGCTGAGTCTAGCGTTCTACTGGCGTAGTAGATTGCGTGAAGTTTCTTGTCCTTCCTTTGTCCAAGAACTGCACCTATGGCGTAGTCGCTCGCATCACACATGATTTCAAAAGGTAATCTCCAATCGGGTGGTTGCATGATTGGTGCGGTGATAAGGGCATATTTTAGAGTTTCAAACTCTTTAAGACAATCTTCGTTGAATATGAACTCAGCGTCTTTCATTAATAGACCGGTAAGTGGTTTAGTGATCTTCAAGAAATCCTTGATAAATCGTCGGTAGAAACCGGCGTGTCCTAAAAAACTTCGTATTTCTCAAACGGTCTTAGGTGGTTGAAGTTCTTTTATGACTTCTATCTTGGCTTTTATCAACTTTAATTCCCTTGTTAGATATAACATGTCCTAGTACGATTCCTTCTCTGACCATGAAATGGAATTTTTCCCAGTTAAGCACGAGGTTTACTTTCACGTTTGATAGGCATCCTTCAAAACGTTTCCCGCACACAGAGAAGTCGTCCATGAACACTTCCATGATGTTATCGATGAAATCCGCAAAGATTGACATCATACATCGTTGAAAGGTTGCTGAGGCATTGCACAATCCGAAGGGCATTCGTCTATAAGCGAATGTTCCATAGGGACATGTAAATGTAGTCTTCTCTTGATCATCAGGGTGAATAGGGATTTGGAAAAATCCGGAATAACCATCTAGATAGCAGAAGTAGGAATGTTTGGCTAATCGCTCTAACATTTGATCTATGAAGGGTAGAGGAAAATGGTCCTTTCGAGTAGCTTTGTTTAGTTTCCTGTAATCAATGCACACTCTATGCCCATTTACTACTCTTTGCGTTATCGGTTCGCCTTTTGCGTTCTTCACAATAGTGATACCTCCTTTCTTTGGTACGACGTGTACTGGGCTGACCCATTTACTGTCGGAGATTGGATATATGATTCCTGCTTCCAATAGCTTCTTAATTTCATCCCTGACTACAGTGCTAAGGATTGGGTTAATCCTTCTTTGGGTTTCTCTAGAGGTTTTGCAATCTTCTTCTAGCATAATATGATGCATACAAATCGAAGGATATATTCCTTTCAAGTCGGATATGTTATAACCTAATGCAGTCGGGTACTTTCTTAAGACGTCTAAAAGTTTCTCAGTTTCAAGCGTTCCTAAACTGGAATTGATTATTATTGGTCGCGTACATTTGGTATCTAGGAATTCGTATCTTAGGTTCCTGGGTAAGGTTTTTAATTCTAAACCTGGTTTCTTCGGACATGGCATATGATCAGGTGTAAGTGCTAGACTTTTGCTTAGACTATCATCTTGGTATGGTTCACGCCAATTGTCGTCTTTGAATATCAGAGGGGTTTGGATTTTCATTATTTTAGAGTATGTGGTCTGTTCCGCTTCCATCTCTCTTACGCACTCGTCTATAACGTCGATTAGATAACATGTGTCATTCATGGCTGCTGCTTGTAAGAATTGAGTGAGGATGAATTCCACTTTTTCCTTTCCAACTTCGAATGTCAGTCTACCCTTCTTTACATCAATTATAGCTCCAGCTGTGGCTAGGAAGGGTCTTCCTAATATGATAGGAGTAACTGAGTCCTCAGTAATGTCCATGATTATGAAATCGGTCGGGATATAGAATTAACCTATTCTAATTGGAACGTTTTCCAGTATACCTACAGGGTATTTAACTGATCGGTCAGCTAATTGAACAGACATTTTTGTGGGTCTAAGTTCTCCCATTTCTAGCTTTTTACAAATGGATAGGGGCATGACACTGATATTTTCTCCCAAGTCGCATAGAGCTTTGTCTATGACAAACTTTACAATGTTACAAGGTATAGAGAAACTACCTGGATCTTTTAACTTAGGGGGCATATCGTTTTGAATAATAGCGCTACACTCAGCAGTAAGTGTAATTGTTCCGTTGTCTTCTATCTTTTTCTTGTTAGATAAGATTTCCTTTAGAAATTTAGCATACGAGGGCATCTGAGTGATAGCTTCTGTAAACGGTATTGTGATATTCAGTTGTTTCAGAAGTTCAACGAATTTCTTGAATTGGCCCATCGTTTTGGAATTGGTAAGTCTCTGAGGGTACGGAATCAGCGGTTTATAGGGTGGTGGAGGCACATAAGGCTTTTCTTTCTCCATTGCCTCTTGGTTCTCGTTTTCTTTTTCCTTTGGTTCATTCTCAATTTCAGTTGGCTTGTTTTGCTTTTGGTACATGGCTGGATTTTCGAGTCTTGGATCAACAGGTCCGTCAAGTTCTTTTCCACTTCTCAGTATTACAGTGTTAGCTTGTCCTTTCGGGTTAGGTTGTGGTTGACCAGGGAAAAATCCAGCTGGGGCAGCAGTAGATGCTTGTTGTTGAGCCACTTGTGAAATTTGAGTTTCAAGCATCTTATTATGGCTAGCCAAAGTGTCAACTTTACTAAATAATTGTTTAATCTTCTCATTAGTATGTAAATTTTGATTTAGAACATCTTTATTAGTTTGAGATTGGGAAGCAATGAAATGTTCTATCATGATTTCTAGATTAGACTTCCTAGGGGCATTGGATGTATTAGGTCCGTTATTGGGGTGATTTGGGGCAGCTTTTGGATAGCCAGGTGGTATGGCAGGAGCTTGTCCAGGTGCGTACAACTATTTATTGCTTTTATATGAAAAGTTCGGATGATTCTTCCAACCAGGGCTATAGGTATTGCTATAAGGGTTTCCCTGTACGTAATTCGCTTGTTCAGTTGGGACTCCTGTTAGAAGTGGGCATTCTGGAGCAGGATGTGATTGAATACCACATAGATCGCAAGGTTGAGCTACTGCAGCCACGGTAGCTGCGGGAGCGTTAGTAAGATTTTCTAGCTTTTGGGTAAGGGCTTCTACTTTAGTGTTGACTTGATCCAGACTATTCACTTCAATCATGCCACCTTTTGTTTGAGTTTTTTCCATATTAGCTCTTTCGCTTCCCCATTGATAATGGTTTTGAGCCATGCTTTCAATAAGTTGATTTGCTTCGGTATACGGCTTATCCATCAATGCGCCACCAGCAGCAGCGTCTATAGTCATTCTTGTGTTGTACAAGAGACCGTTATAGAACGTATGAATGATCAGCCATTCTTCTAAACCATGATGAGGACAGAGTCTAATCATGTCCTTATAGCGTTCCCATGCTTCAAAAAGTGATTCGTTATCTTTTTGTCTGAAACCATTGATGTTGGCTATGAGCATAGCATTTTTGCTTGGTGGGAAATATCTAGCTAAAAAGACCTTTTTCAACTCATCCCATGCGGTGATTGAGTTTGAAGGAAGAGATTGGAGCCATGCTCGAGCTCTGTCTCTTAAAGAAAAGGGAAATAGGCGCAATCGTATCGCCTCGGGGTTTACACCATTCACTTTTACAGTGTCTGCGTACTGCACAAACACTGACATATGTAGGTTTGGGTCGTCAGTAGGAGATCCAGAAAATTGGTTCTGCTGAACAGCGGATAGAAGCGAAGATTTCAGCTAGAAATCGTTTTGAGCGATAGCAGGAGCGACAATGCTGTAGTGGGGCTCCGCTTGAGAAGGAATTGCGTAATCCTTAAGAGCACGAGGTGGATTTGGTACGTCATCCATCTTAGATTCTTCAATTAATTAAGGGATTGAGATATCAGGAAGCTTAGTCGGAGGAAGATTGTTGAGATCACGGTATTCTTGAACTCGGCGTCTTACTCTGAGATAGCGCTTGATATCGTTGATTTGTAAATGCAAAGGCTCGCTTCGGGAGCGAGTATTTGGCATACAACAGAGGGAAAAATAAATAGTTGCCTTAGTCTAATACAGTACTACTTTATGAGTGCACTAGTGACTAAATCAAAGTCCCCGACAACGGCGCCAAAAACTTGGTGTGCGATCGACCTAATGTGTCTCACGGTATCTTAATTGCAAGTGCACAGCCTATCGCGGTAGTAATAAAAATATGTCGAACCCACAGGGACTTTGTAATCACTCTAGTGCTATAAAGGTTTGCTAGTTTAGCTAAGGAGGATATTGTCACGTTTGGTCTTTTTAGAGGTTAAGGTAGAGGAAAACTAAATCGAATTAAGGGAATAATAATATTAAAACGGTCGGTATGTAATATAGTGAACCTAAGCGGATCTAATCGAACCTAAGCATATAAAGATGTTTAACTTAGATGGTTCTGTAGAAATTATCAGTTTAAAAACCCTCAACTCATACTTTCGTGGTCTTATCTCATATTATACCTCTAAAGCCCTATGCCTGCTCTCGCTAGCCCATAAGTGTTTAGAAAATACTCTTTGAAAACTTAATAAAATCTAATTCGTTTTAAAGCGCTCTCGGTGTATTTAAATCAAATGCCTAACTTTAGCTATCCGGTTAAAACCTCACACTTTCGTGGTCTTGATCCTAACCTATTCTACTTTTCTTACTCTCGTAACAAAAATATTGATTTTAATTATAAAAAGTCACAACCAGAAATTAAGTTAATTTGGGTTTTTGCTTAGGCACTATTTAATCCATTTGGTTACTATTATCACATCCTGACTCTGGAAAATTAGCTAGTCATAGTACTCGAAACAGACATACAGAAAATATAATCGGGAAAGAATAAAACATTCATGATAAAATAATAAATAAACGTAAATAAATCGTATTAAAATTAAATTAAATTCGATTAAAAACCTGAATAACAATATTGTTCCTCAAGCTCCCTCTTCTACAAGTCGGCAAGATTGGAACCTTCGGAATCAGAACTTGAAACGAATTCTGAGGCTAAAAATAAATTCTGACTACAATAGCAATTTCCTAATGTTGGAAATAGCTATTAATTGGTAAAAGGGAAATAAAACAAGAAAAAAAAATGCAAACGGATTGTAAATTTGGCAGGGCTTCCGCAAGAAAATTCTGTAGAAAAAAACTCTTTTTTCTTCATTGAAATATCTCTTATTTATAGAAGAGAATTTTTGCAGTTAAGAAAAATTAGGAACGTGGACTTGTACTGCTTGAGTGGATGAAGACCAGGACTGGTCGTTGGTGAAGCTGAGAATTTGTAGGAGTTGAAAAGATCCTTCCATTACGTTGCCCACGTCTCTTAATCTGCATGACGTTGAATTACGCGTGTGACAATTGTAATGAAGAGGTGACGGTCGTAATGCGCTTAAATATCGCTTTACGTTCGTCAATGATGTGTGACGAGCGTTCTTCATGTTGTGGGCGCGTTACGCTCGTAATGGACATGTGACGACCGTCACAACATCAAACTTTGCAGAATTTTGCAGATTAGTTCTTTTTCTTCTGATTTTTATGTTAGCTTTCTTCATGTGATCTTTTTTCACTAATTTGATTTGAAACATGTTGTACCTGTGAAAAGACATAAAAACTCGGAACAATCAGGAGTTAAATGGGTTAATGCAGTATGAAAATCGATAAAAAAAGTAGTAATTATATGATATGATTTCTCGTTATCAGTAGCCACCACTTCGTCTGTATCAGTCTACGCCGTACAACTTTCATGATTTATTGCTACTTACCTAGTAAGGTGCCCCAGATCCGGGTGTAGGATATTTTAGTAACAATCCAAACAAATCCTCAAAAGTAAAGCAAACAAATTAAAAAAACAAGTTTAAAAATGAACTAACTCTAAGGTAAACCCCACTTTTATTTAATCCCCAACAGAGTCGCCAGTTCTGTGATACGGTGGCACAACCGACTGTTTAATACTGGTTTGCATTTTGTATTTGCAAATATGCGGTAAGCAAGAGTCGCCATCATCTTTTCTTTTATCCAACAAGGAAAGGTAGAAAAGAACAGAAAAACACCATTTCGAGATGTTTTCTGAGTAAGGGGGTAGATTATGGAAAGCGAATGTGTTAGCACCCTTTCCATCCGTGGTTTTCTACGGGCTCTTAGAGATTTGCTCATTTTGAAATACTTTTGTGTTTTGTGTATTTGAAAATGTTTTAAAAATGCCTTAGTACGACGAACTTTGTAATGTTTCCCGGGATAGTGGAGAAAGTATAAAAAGTGTTTTGAAATTGTTTTTGAAAAGTAGTTTTCTGTGTAAGTGCAAAATGTTTGAGCAAACTTCTAACAACTATCTACTTTGTTACTCAAAAAGATTCTTTCTTTTCCTCTTTTCCTTTAGACAATACTATCCTACTATTAGTGAGTAGGTAGCCTTATCATTGGATGTTGAGGGACATTCGAAGGAACGTTTTACAGTGATAAAGGCAACATATGGAGACACTTTAGAACTTTTGTTTAAGGGACGAGATCATTTACCGAAAGGCAACACTGTTGGGTCATCGAGGGACTATGATCTTTTGATTTACAGGTCTTTGCTAAAGCATCCCCATTCTCGAGGGACATGACTGCTTTATTTTCCGAAAGGCAACCGAAGCGGGGATACCCTAGAGGTGCATATGTGCGTATGTGTTCAATTCAGTTATTTTTGTATTTTTATTAGGTTAGTTAACGTTTTAATTTGCAGTCTTATCATACACGCCTATTTACTAACAATAATATAGAAAAATAATAAAGCAGTAAATGTGCGGAAAATAAAATACAGGAAAATAAATCATATGCTATTACACGGCTTTGGGATAGTTACATAAAAAAGTGTATGACATAAAATGCGGAATTTTTAAATCTAAAACTATTACATCCATAAGTAGTTACAATATTTATATAAAATGCGAGAATAAAAATGACGCGCGCGAAATAAATATTACGTCTAAAAACCTAAGAAAAATTCTAAGTAGACAAAAAATCTTTTTGGTTTTATTTTTATTAAGAAAAATAATCAAACTAAATCTAAATTTAATTTAAGAAAATAAATATTGAATGAAATGAACCTAATTCTAGTATTTTTTTGTATTTTTTATTAAGAAAATAATTTAAATTAAAATGAACCTAAGTCTAATTGATTTTAAGTTGATAAAATAAAATTAAAATAACTAATTAGTTAATTGACAAAATTAATATTAATTGCAAAAATTAAAATCTAATCCTTTTTTTTTGTGATTTTGATTTTCTGATTAGAAAAACAAAGTAATGAAAAGGATAAACTAAATGGAGAAAAAATAGTAAAAGGAAAAGAGTAGGTTGCAGGATGTAGGTCTAGATCGAAAGGCCTAAGGCTGCCTTTCGATCCAAATGAAAAGGCTGATCGAAGGTGCCTAATGATGGTACATGACAAACTCTTTCGATCTGGGATATTGGATCTGCAAGCAAGTTTGTTAGAAAAAACACAAAACATATGACCTGGGTGTCGAACCCAGGTCCTTCGATTCCCTCTCTAATCGAAGGAATCTTAAGTTATTTCATCCCGCAATACCATAAATTCTGAGATTCGAATCTGGGTTTAAAAATGGCAGAAGGTTCTTGTGTCAGCTAGTTCGAAGCTTACTTCTTCGAAGCCCTAAACAACATTCCTGCAAAATGAATAAATGTTAGAGATCCAGGGGGGGGGGGGACCTTACCCCCTAGATCGAACAACTCCCTAATTCGAAACTCTCCTTAATTCGAATCTGGGCTCGCCTTGTCCTGAGCAACTAACAATCCTGAGATTCGAAGGAACCAAACTCACGTGCCCTAACAATGGTGGGTCTGTAAGGATTGTAACCCGTCTAACACTCCATTAAAAACACGCACAAACACATTAGAACGAATAGATGTACTTAGATTAAGAAATTGAATTTCAGAATTATACCTATGGACGGTATGCTTCGATCTGTAGCTTTGGGTGTGGAGATGTTGGCTTAAGAGTTGGTGTGGACTCCTGGATGGCTCAGGACCAAGAATCTAGTATTTGTTTGGGCTAAAGGTTCCTGCAAAAAAAAAAGCTTCGATTTGGACACTTTTGGGATTTCTTTCAGCAATGTGGCAACGTGATCTGTGTGATGCAGTATGCATGTCTGTTTGTCCCTTGTGAAACAACATATGTCTTGTATTTATAGGAGGCGGAAGAGACAAGGAAATGGGGAAAGGATCATGTCATTAAATGCCAACCGTTAAACATGGTATTGAAAACAGAATCGAGAAAATTAAAAGATTTCCGTTTTGAGATATATCATGCGATTTTGGAATTCTTAGTGAATTTGGACATGTCAACTGGGCGCCTTGTTTGAATTTGAAAATATTCAAAGTTTCTCTCTCCAAAGCCCCTTCGACCAACCCTTGTTCTCTTCGATGGTTTTGGGTTCTGATTTGAAGTATTCAGAACTTCCTTTATCAGAACATATTAGATTAAGACATCTCTGCACTAATATGCCATTCGAAGGATACTCTGCCTTAGTATGCCAATTGAAGGATACTTCGTTCTGATGCTCCAATCGAAAGAAGCTTTGATGCTCCAATCGAAGGAAGCTATGATGCTCCAATCGAAGGAAGCTCTGATGCTCCAATAGAAGGAAGCTCTGATGCTCCAATTGAAAGAAGCTCTGATGCTCCAATCGAAGGAAGCCTTGATGCTCCAATTGAAAGAAGTTATGATGCTCCAATCGAAGGAAGCTCTGATGCTCCAATCGAAGGAACATTTTGTTCATCTTCAAATTTTACTTTCCTCAAGCAGATGTTTGCAACCACCCATGTAAAGAAAATTTTGAAATAAAATGAGAGGGAAAATTTTGGGGTACAACACTACGTTACATACTTTATAAATGATAAGCATATGTAGATACTTTAAAAATCAATACTTTAGAAAAAAAACCCAAAGTGTATCCACAAAGTAAACAAACTCTGAGAACATACCTGTGTGATTTCTGACTCAAAAACATACCAGAATATACTAGAACACACCTTCGCATACGCAATAACATTCATCAAACCCATATTCTTGGTGTCTTTACGTGCCTTCTCTACACACCAACTGCGACATCAAAAAGTAAGATTCAAAATTCAAGATTCATAAAATACGATTATACATTAAAACTCATAAAATCAAAATACTTCAACATAACCATAGCTTTTAGCAAGGGAGAATCGAACCATATATGGGGAATCGAAACTCTCCAAATATCCTAAATTTAAATCATTTATATCATATACACATTGCAAAACGTACCCAAAAATGTATAAACCTGTACAAATCTTTCTCCACCATAACTCTTCGACGAGGTTGGCGCAAATTTGGAAGAAGGATTTTGGAGAGACACATCTGGATTTGGAGAGAAAGAGAGGAAGTAAGAGGAAGAAGAGAGCGAATGAGGAAGAAAAGAAAGAGGGAGAAGGAAAAAAGAGAGAAATTGAGGGATAAACATGAGAGAGAGAGAGAAGGAGAAAAGGAATCTGATAGAAAGGAAGTTGGAAATAATTGTCATATGAAAGAATTTAAAAATGGCGACGTGGCTCAATGTGGAAGCATGAAGGACAATTTGGTCTTTTCCAGAATCATTAAAGTTCTTTATATATATATATATATATATATATATATATATATATATATATATATATATATATATATATATATATATATATATATATATATATATATATATATATATATATATATATATATATATATATATATATATATATATATATATATATATATATATATATATATATATATATATATATATATATATATATATATATATATATATATATATATATATATATATATATATATATATATATATATATATATATATATATATATATATGAAATTAAAAAATTCTGCATCCGTACGTTGTTGTTCTTGGAATGTGACTATGCGGCAAAGCTTTGGAGTTGGTTGAAGACCACTCTCAACATCAATTCCTCCATTTAAGGATGGCTAGACGTCTGGTGTATTTGTGCAAGTCTGGGTCAGATCATTGCAAGATTATCTCTAATGTGGCCATCATTCATATTTTCAACTCTATTTGGATGGCTAGAAACATGACAGGATTTAAAGACAAGTTTTTTAAAACTTTCTCTTCCATTTATTATATTTTGGTCGTTGTCTCAATTGTTGGGAGTTATGTTATCTTTGCTTCCCATTTAAGCATTCAAGATTTTGTGATTCTGAAGTGTTTTATGGTTATTATTCGGCCTCTAAAAGCCTCTAATATCATTTAGGTTATTTGACATCCTTCTTCTAGCTAGAAATTGGATAAAATTAAACCCTGATGGAACTTCCATTTCTCCTTCGAGAAATTATGCTTGTGATGGCGTTGCTAGAGACAACAACGATGGTGGTTTTTTGTGAAGTTTTTGCTTCTTTTTGGGAAGTGTTGAATTCTCTCTTTGTCGAGCTCTCAGGTGCTATGTCAGCAATTGAGTTCACTTATGAGAAGAGTTGGCGCAACATTTGGTTGAAAACGAATTCAATGGTTGTGATCAAAACTTTCAAACCTCCTTTTAAAGTGTCTTGGAAAATTAGAAATAGATGGATTAATTGTATAAATTTAGTCTCTAATTGAAATTTTGTAGCTTCTCACATCTTTAGAGAAAGAATAGTTGTGCAAATATCTTCGCAAATCTAGGGCTAACTATTACTGATTCAACTCATTTTACTTCAATACCTTTATTTATAAGGGCAGATTTTATAAAGAATAGACTTTGATTTGTATTTCTTTAGATTTATTTCTACTTGAGAGGGTTTCGATAAAGTCTCCTTTCTCTATTTTATATATAATATTTTCTTTCTTCTATCTATTATTATTAAAAATAAAAAATTATGCATATTTTAATCTATATTTAATTAATTTCTTTTTGTAAATGAATTTTGAAAATTGAATTGCCACATTACAAATATTATCTCTGTTCTTTTATATAAGAGATCATTTATTTTTTAGATAAATTGAATAATCAATGTATCTAATCTATAAACCAACCAAATATATTAGCTATTCAATAAATCTAAAAAATGAATTGTCTCTTATATAAAGAAACAGAGATGTTATATGCCAATAAACAGAGATGTTATATGCCAATGCATCAAATTAAAGACAATCATATTTCTGATTATATCCTTAATTTTTGTACAAATACAATAATATTAATTAGTATTTCATTAAGATCTAAATTGGTAGCTAAATATATATAGATTAAGCATACATCAAATTTAAAATCAAACAATTTAAATTATGATTAAACAAATAAAAGAATTAAACAATGAGGAAGCCTGTAATAGGATCATTATCTGGTAGAAGCATCTTAGAGTTGAGGAGAGTAAACACCATAAGAGAAATAGAAACAAGAACAGAAAGTGCCAAGAGAATGAGCATTAGAATATGTGAAAATGTTCCATTGACTTGTTGTGCATATTCTGTTGAAGCCAAAGCAAGGATAGTAACAGGAAATGAGTAAGCCCACCATGCAACATTAAACCTTGCCATAGATCTCTTGAATAGGGCTGGCCTGCAAATCTGTTTAATTAAACATAAAATACTAATTATTAATATTTTTAGGCAATACTTTGACTTTTATTAGTTCATTAATTAGTTATTAGCTTTCATTAATTAGTTATTAGCTATGAGATTAAGTTATGCTCTATGCTAAATTATATTAATTATAATTCTCTGATCACATTAAATATAACCTAACTTCTCACATCTTATAATAGAATCTAACATAAGATTCTATTTCGATTCATTCAATATCAAATCATCTTATAATAGTAAGATCCAACATAAGATTCAACTTCAACTCTCTTGAACCAAATTGAAGCAGATTTTGATACTTCTATTGGAGAGTCTAGAGACTTTTGAGGACAAAAGATATCAACGCATCAAAAATCATAAAACAGCTATACATCACATCACATCGTCACAAAAACTTTAAATATGTGTTTGGATCTGACATTTCAATAAGAAAAAAAAAACAATTTTGTAAGAAAATTTAAAATAACTAACTCAAAATGAGTTGTTTAAATAAAAATTATAAAAAATTATTAAAATAAAGAAAATATATGTCTAAATTTTCAAATTAAACACCTAAAAAATTTGTAAATTAATTTGAAATAATGTCTAATATTTATAAATTAGCTCCTTTAAATTTTAAAAATTTGTAAATTTTTTCTTTTTTCTTTATTTTAAATTTGACTCAAAATTTATAAATATTATTTTAAAAATTTAATAATAAATGATTTTAATACTACATCCAAAATATTTTTATAAATAATTTGAATTATTTATAATTTTGAACTTTCTAAAAAATTTTAATTACTCATCATATAATATTAGACCTACAAATTACTTCTCTTATATTTTAAATAATATGCTACTATCAAACTAGGATCTTTCAAACTTGTACGGCCAAATTAGAGAACATGGATTGTAGTATATCAAGTGGTGCAACAAAATACATGATAGAGACTTTCCAAATTGTGCCACAGCCTACCAAATAAAAAAGAGTTTCCAATCCATATACCATGTTTGTGTAAAAAGCCAATTTTTAAAACACTACATTTTGACTAAAAAATTAGTCCAGCTGTAGGCTTTGTCATTACTTGAGGAAAAGCTCACATCAACATTCAAATATTAAAGTATCACTATCTTTCTAGAGAGACTTAATTTGCATGCATGAAAACAACTAGTAGTGTTTAAATTATCCAGGGTTTTTGTCCGCAAATTCTAATTCAACTGACAAAAATTATCATAATCAATGTTCGAACTCTGATATTCAAGATTATGTGTGTGCGTTTGTAGTAGTTATTTTGTGTTTTTATTAATATGTTTTATGTTAAATATAAATGAATGAATGAATTATATATATACCAGTGACATGAAGAGGAATAGAGACAAAAAGAATAGCATCTTGGAAAGAGTATCAAAATCTCCAACAATAGATTCCCAAGCCAAACAAGCCACACCAGGTGCTGCAAAGAACAAGAACAAAACTGGCCTTAACATGACATGAACACTATCACGATCTGAGAATCTCTGATAAAGTGTTACAAACAACACCAAATAATGAACCATCCCTAATGAAAACAAACAAACTGCACTTTCTTTCCATCCCATTTCCGCCGCAGCTTGTGCTCCAACCAAATTCCCTATCACTGATAACTGACTTGTTGGATTCGCCACCGTCGATAAAAACCTCTTCCCTTTAGTAAACCACTGTCCATAAATCTTAATATCAAGAATCACCACCGGAACCGCGAATATCCACCATAGAATCAAATAACTCATGGTTTCGGGAGTTAGAAATTCTATCGGTGATGATCGAAGTAATAGAAACCATGATATCCACGGGGCGAAAAGATAGTTAACTCCTACATGGTGTAAGAATTCATCTTTTACCATCTTGAAGAAAAACAAACATCTTAAGAGGTAAAGAAGAGAGAGTAATGTGAGAATAAAAAGAGACAAAGACCATAGTAGAATGAAAACTGAATTAGGTAACATGCTAATAACATGTCTTGAAATGTTTGTGTCTTTTGTTGGTCCAATTAGGGTTTTCCAAAGTAATGCTTGTCCACCAAGTGAGAGACTGATTCTGAAATAACCTGCATGGAGTTTTTTTAACAAACTAGTTAAGAATCTCTTTGTGACAATTAATGGGGTTGGTTTTTGGTTATTGTTTTGGTTTATGATGTTTTTTTCTATGATGACTAGCTCAATGTTTGGTATGGAAATATTTTCCATGTTGATTTTGATATTGTTAAACTCATACAATGGTGGTAAGGTGTGTGTGCATTTTGCTTAAGGAACATGCAAGATTTTATAGTAGAATGAGAGTGGACACACTAACAAGTGGATGTATTAAAAATCACAAGTGTTGTTAAAAGTTTGAAAAAAAAGGAGGAAGCATTTTATGACTATGAGAAAAGTGGTCCATTTTGGTTGCCCTTTGCACGCGGATAATTTTATTTTCATCACAATATTTATATTTAAAAGGATTTTTTTAAGGATTATCTAGGTATGAAGGTCAAACAACAATTTTAGAAGGCAAACTGTTTGGGTTAAATAGTATATTAATTCAATTCCAATATCGAATAGTAAGAAGAAGAAAAAATATGTATTAATATAAATAAAGATGATTAGTTTTAGTTTTTTAAGCAACATTAAAATGTAGTTTATTTTGGTGTATTTGAGATTTTGGTAGTTGGATATTTAGAGAGGATTTTCTATTTTTTCATTTAAAAAAATTGTTGAGAGTTTTCTATTTTTCTATTTAAAAATAATTTATTTAGATATTTTGTAATTTTTCCGTCTAAAAATTGTAGTTGAGAGATGATTTACAATTTTTCATCAAAAAATTGTAATTGAGAGAGAGTTCGCAATTTTTCCGTCTAAAAATTATAATTAAGAGAGGTTACAATTTTTCTCTTCAAAATTTTAATTTGCAGTGTTTGCAATTTTGTCCTTAAAAATTACAATTGTATGAGAATTTATAATTTTGTCCTTGTAAATGTTACAAGTTGAATTATGAATTTGAAAGTTTTATTTTTTTGAACTTTTTTGCTTCTTATTCGTTATTCTAGGTATGCTTCCGCGTGACTAGAAATTTATTTATTTTTTGTTATTTTCCCAATAATTGATATCAGAGTTAAGATTTTGATCAAGAGAAGAAGGATGAGTCATAAAAATCCCTGATAAAGCGAAAAAAGAAGAGTAACAAAAAATTCTAATCAAAGGAGGAAGATGACAAAAATATTGAAGAAGAAGAATAATCGTTTAAATGTTGTTAATCATTATAATTATAATGATCGTTTTGAATATGAAGTTGAAGACAAAGTGAAGATACGTGAGACTTTGGATGAAGGGAAAATTTGTTGGGTCAAATAGTCTATTCATCCAAGTCTCACATCGGATAGAAGGAAGAAAATAAAATTTGAGTATTAAAATAAATAGAGATTGTAATATGGTGGGAGAACTGAATTTTTGGTTTTATCCAAATGTGCGGATAGCTAGAGTCGCCACCGACTTTTACTTTATCCAATATTTAGAAAAGGTAAAAAGAACAGGAAAAACCTTTGATAGATTTTGAATTTGGGGGATAAGATATGAAAAGGGAAGATTTTAGCACCTTTTTCATCCGTAGTTATCTACATGCTCTTAATTACTTAGCTCACTTTTGAAAACTTGCTTTATGTGTGTGATTCATTTGAAAATATTTTGAAATCGCCAATGTAAGGCTGACTTTGTAATGATTCTTGTATCAGTCCACAAGAATGTATACAAAGTGTTATTTTTTTTTGAAAATTTTTGTTTGAAAGTATAGTGTGAAAAAAAAATTGAGAAAAGTTGTGAGCAAGCAATTAAGAGTTTTGTGCCCACTAAAGTCTTTCTTATTCTTTTCCTTCTCCTTTAGAGATAGTATTATCCATACCATTAGTTGGTAGGTAGACCTATATATTGGATATGAAGGGACATGTGTAGGTTATCGTATGGTCATCGAAGACAACAAGTAAGAATACTTTAACAATTGTATCAAAGGGACTATCATCATTTTGTAGGCAACTCGAAGGGACTAGATCATTTTTCATAGACAACTTGAGGGACATCGAGGGACTATGATCTTTTGTATCGTAGGGACTATAGTGATTTGATCGAGGGTCTTTTGCTAAAGTATCCCTATTTTCGAGGGACGTGACCAATGTTTCGTAAGGCAACAAGAGAGGATACCCTAGAGGTGTAAGTGTGAAGAGTGTTTGTTTTCAATTTATTTATCTTGAAAATTAGGGTTTTTTAGGTTTAATTATTAGTCTTGCCATACAACCCTAATTACTAACAGTTAAAAAATATAATGTGCGAAATGTAAAATGCGGAAAATTAAACATAAACTATTACATCCTGTAAGCAGTTACATAATAAGAAAAAACGCGAGAAAAGAAATCTACGCTATTATAATAGAGAGTGTATACATTTGATCTATGAATTTAAATAAATGAAAAGAAAAATAAAATAAGAAGATGCTTAGAAAAAAAAAGAAGTTTGAAATACCTAAAGTTTTAAGTGTTAATGTTTGGTATTTTATGGAAAATAATTTAAATGATAATAATTAATAAAATCTAAATTCTAATTGATTTTAATATTTAAGAAAAAATGTTGATTAATTAATTTAGTAAATAAATAAAAAAAATCAAGAAAATTAAATATTAGTTAAAAAATATTAAACCTAATTTATTAGTATTATAAAAAGATTAGATTAGTTTAATGATTAATTAAAAAAAAATAATTAGGGTTAGAAAAGAAAAAGAAAAGAAATTAGGTTAAAAAAATAAGGAAAAACAAAGGATTTGCATGGGGTGGATGTTGAACCCACGCCCTCTGGCTTCACCACTGTATTTCTTGCTGTAGCGGTGAAAGTCAGAGATTAAGCTATTAATTAACTTGACTCACAAAAGCAAGAGTCGCCACCGCACTTTATTATTTCCAAGGGAAAAGGGAAAAGAGCGAAATAAAACCCTTAAATATGCAATGTAAAATAATACTTAAAAGTAATGAAAATACAATGCATTTTTGAAAGAGATCGAGAGTTCGGGGATTGGTTATGCAATGAGAAGGTATTAGCACCCAATGCATCTGCGGTACTCCGCAGGAACCTTTTGAAATATCTGTTTTTGGTTAAAATTGTTTGTTTGGTTAAAATGGTTTGTTTGGTCAAAATGGGTGTGGACGAGATTTTGAAAATACAACAACCTAATATCGAGGTTTTGATTTAAAAGAGAGTAAGTTTAAAAATTGATTTTTTGGAGATTTAACTTAGGTTTAACAAAAAGTAAAAATGTATGAAAGGGTCTCGCACAATCGTATCCGATGCTCAATGACATGAAGTCAACAAATTTAATTCTTTCCCTTGGAATAGACGCAAATAAAAATATAAAGATTAAATAATTAAAAAGAAATTAAACAACTAACAATTAATCAAAAATAAAAGAAAGACAATTGTAATATAATTTTTATGGCGTAAACAAAATATAAAGATCGAATAATTGAAAAAAGGAAATTAAATAACTAACATTTAGTCAAAATAAGAAAGACAATTCTAATATAATTTTTATGACTTTTTTTTTAGGTGAAAAATAATTATAAACCTATACTATTTTTGTATTTTTTCTGATTTTTTACTAACAACTAAAATTAACTAATTCAATAAATAAAAATCTAATAAAACTAAATTAAATAAATAAAAATAATTAGATAAAAAAAATCCAAACAACGCTAAATGATTTAGTGAGCTAAATAAGATAAAAAGAATTTTTTTGGTAATTTAAGTTTTTATTGTTTTTTTTCTCATTATTTTGATAACTAAAAAAAATGTTCTTTTGTTTATCAATATGAAATTATTTAAATAAATGGGACACCTAATTAAAACTAACCTGAGAGTACTCTAAGACTAATTAGCTAATTATTAATTTAAACTGAGTAAAATATTCTAAACTTTCTACCTAAATAAATAAAAATAAGGAATAAAGAAAACATATACTAGTGGTAGAAACGAAACGACGTCTCCCATTTTCGGTTAGTAACAACAACAAAGTTTATCTTCATTTAGTCTTATTTTAACCGCTCCTTAGGAGACATGTGGCGCATTATTTTTAATATAAAAAAAAAAGAACTAAACAAATAGTAAAGTGTTAAAAACACTTCTCTCTTCTTTCAACTTGTCTCCAAAAACACTTTTGCAGAAATAAACATCTCCTCATCTTTTCTAATCAGCAGCTCATACAAAACAATCAAAAGAAATAAATGGAAAAAAAACCTAAGAAGAGTGTCGATCAGAACGGGTGCGGCAAAGCTGCTTCGATGCGGCAGTCCTAACCGCTATAGTTTATGTTATTGTCGGCATCGGCGAGAGGGTGTTGCATGTCGGAGTGAGTTCCAATGGATGTCGGATGATGGAGGTTGACTTCTCTTCGTTCTCCTTTACTTTCTCTTCCAAAATTTTTTGCTTTGATTCCACGAGATGTGGTTGTTTAATTTTGTTTTTGAAGGTTTTGATAATGTTTGAATGTTGTTTTGGTTAGATTGTGAATTTTTACAGTGAGGATAGTGTAGTGGTTTCTGAATGCAAAACTTAAAGGGGGGTATTGGAAGGAAGTGAGTTTGGTTTGAAATTTTAGTTAAGGTTTATGGAGGTTAGTGTACAACAAGGTTGAAGTAAATGTTTCTGAATTGTTTTGCAAGAGTTTCAACAATGTTTCTTCCTCAACATTAGTAAATTTCTCTTCTTTCTGTTATTTTTTAAAATCCCCTATCTCCATCTCCTTTCTGTTCTATGTATTGATGTCTTTGTATAGTGAATCCTAATGGATTTTTAGGGGGAAAATTGGTGAGTCTTGGACTAATGTGGTATGCTGATTTTTTACTTTCTGATGCAAGATTTGTGTTGCTTATTTGGTGCAAAGCCTGTACAATTTCGGATTTATATGTACAGAGAAACAACATGTTTTTGGACTAATCTTTTTGTGGTGTGTAACAAGTTTTTGGACTATTGTTATGGACTGGTTTACAAGGCTTGTTTTATGGATGATACAGGGCTGCATAGGGTTATGGGCAGTTAGGATAGGGACAATAGCAAGGTTTTGGACTACAACAACAGGATTTTGGACATAAAACAATAAAACAAAGACAATAGTAATAATAATGATAAAAGGCAATTTGTTAGTAATACGAAAATAGAAGAATAATAATAATAAAAATAAGATGCAAACCAAATTAATTTTATTTTAATTTTAATATTAATTTAATTTTTAAAAATTGAATTAAAATTAGAATCAAATCAAAATTAATATTGGATTAAAAGAAGCTAAAACTATAATGACTAAAAAGAATAAAAAATGTAAAATAAAGGAAAAAGATATTAACTATATTTTTGAGATTTTTTGGATTAAAATCTATACTAAAATATAAATCTAAATGAAACCAATAAAACTATAATAATTTTTTTATATTTTTGAATTAAGAATTTCAAATTTAAAATGCTATAATGCTCATTATAAATAATTTTTGTGATTTTTCTAATAATGGGATAGTAAAAGTGACATGAACTAAAATACATATTTTTTAGATTTTTTTCAAATAAGACAAAAATGATAAATAAAAGACGGAAAAAAAAAGTGCGATACGCACGATTTGGGAAAGGTTGGACAAGACATGATCAAATTCCATTAAATTCATAAAGCGACTTCTAACATTTTCATTCTTCTGTGGCTTTTCAAACATATTCAGCTCTTGACTTGTAAAGAAAAGTTGTAGATGTTGTCAAGGAGAATCATATATAAAAGAAACACTGAGAAGTATCGAAATTTGAAGAAGTTATGAATTTTTTAAATCTGACTCGAGAAATGGCAAAAATAGGTCGAATTGCTTGTGAACGCTTGCTATGTAATGATACAGATGGGAGGTGGTATCTTAGGTCAAAAATTGGGGTATGACAGCTGCCCCTATTTAAGTTTCTTGTATCCGGAGATATGAAGATTGAAATCTTCATTTCGACGAGATCGAAGGGACTTAAATATAGAATACACAATTTTTTGCCTTAAGATACCGCAATTATGTTTATGATCTGAATGTAGTATTTAAATTCATGGAGAATGATATTGTATGAGACAAGATAATGCTGGAGAAACCAAACACCAACAAACCACAGGAACATAGATTATATACTACTGGGGAAATGAGTCATCGACTTCGAATGATAGACTCTTAACGGCGAATAAAATTTGAAAGAATATGACCTCTGACCCTAACAAAGAAGGCGCATTGCATAGGCCACGAAACAAACAGATTATTGACCCAAGATAAAGGTGCGCTCATAACCTGGGGTCAAAGATAGACAAAAGATATGTCAATTTTTTTTGCTGATGACGAACTACCGACTTCTGAAGGTAAAGGTTCACAACAAACTTCTCTGTGAGATTTTCAAAGAGATACCAATTAATGCTGAAATAATATATGGTTGTAGATACACAAGCTGCTCAAATAAAGAAGCTGCCACTTGCTGTCGTTCAAAGATGTCAATAACATACAAGCTGCTCAAATAAAGAAGCCGCCACTTGTTGTCTTCCAAAAATACTATAACATACAAGCTGCTCAAATAAAGAAGTCGCTACTTACTGTTGTCCAGGGATGTCAATAACATGCAAGCTGCTCAAATAAAGAAGCCGCCACTTGCTGTCGTCCAGGGATGTCAATAACATGCAAGCTGCTCAAATAAAGAAGCCGCCACTTGCCGTTTTCCAAAAAATAATAACGTACAAGTTGCTCATGAAGAGACCGCTGCTTGCCGTTTTCCAAAAAATAATAACATACAAGTTGCTCATGAAGAGACCGCCGCTTGCCGTTTTCCAAAAAATAATAATGTACAAGTTGCTCATGAAGAGACCGCCGCTTGCCGTTTTCCAAAAAATAATAACGTACAAGTTGCTCATGAAGAGACCGCCGCTTTCCGTTTTCTAAAAAATAATAACGTACAAGTTGCTCATGAAGAGACCGCCGCTTTCTGTTTTCCGAAGAATAATTCAGAAGAAAATTGCGATGACACTTCCAGAGAATAAAATCTTCGTCAAAAGGAACCATGAATAGATCCTTCCCGAAGAGATCAAATACTTAAATACGCAAAATAAATGCACCATTCATCTGGGTTGTTTAGCTTGGAGAAAACCAGGAGATAGCCTATGCAAGAGACAAAAAAACTCCCTCCAGGAATAAACCAGAGAGAAGACAGTCAAACAAGACTCCACCCAATGAGAAAATAACTCGATTGGGGATTCATTCTATCCAAAAATGGACAAAGAAGGCTAAATCAAAAATTCATCCACGAGGATTAGCTCAGTTGGGGAATTTAGAAAGGAAGCACATTTTATGCCTAAGTTAACATTTTATTTAGAAAGAACATGTACGTTGTCTGAATAAACATAAACAAGGTAAACGACCCAAAATCAACGACAAGTGTGAATGTGTATGCGTGATATAAGTGCAAATGAGTAAATGAATGTTATGCTGACAAAACAAGCAGATGGAATATCTTGAAGATGATAAGATATCACGAAATAATAGATACTCGGCCAATCTTGAAGAGACAGAAAATAACTGGAACTGGAACCAACAAGCAACGTCAGAGTGTATCACGCTACAAGGCTCAAATCTTCTGGGGAGAAAAGTATTCAAATCCAATCTTCTAATCTCCAATAGACCACTGACATGATATAAAGCGTACCACACTTCAGAAATTTGCTCAAATAAAGATAACTGAAACAAAGCTTAACTGGAAATGTTGGGGAGTCACCAAGCTTAGTACCACTAGAAACAAAAGTTTACACAACCAACACCTCATGACGATTTTGAAAGAAAACATGTTCATCATGCAAGGATAAATTACTGTATTGTTTTGCATTTCATGGCTTGACCATCCTCGGAACAACTGTTAATATTCCTTTCATTATTCACGACACATTTTTAAAATAAGAATACTTTAAATAACTTTGTTTCAAATATTGCCGTAAAATTAAAATTTTGCCCACAAAAGGTAAATTCTCAAATTTCATTAATAAGATGGTAGTTCGCTAACAACGTGACTCCAACGGTTTACAAAAGTTTGGGAAATAGTACATGAAATAAAGGGTTACACAAAAACAATGATCACTATTCTCCCTAACAACTTCGAATTCTGAAATGTGCTCAAATGCCACAGCCGGTCTGACCAAAAGCCTGCCTAAGCCGCCCCTTCAGGTTTTCAACTTAGCGAAATGTCAACTCAACCTAAGCGAAATACTTCTTGACTGCATCGACGTTCATGGAGCGCGGGAGCTCTTCACCGTCCATATTTGTGAGAATCATGGCACCTCCGGAGAAAACCTTCTTAACGACATATGGTCCTTCATAATTCGGAGCCCACTTGCCCCTAGAATCAGGTTGGAAAGATAATATCTTCTTGAGCACGAGGTCAGCTTCTCTGAACTCGCGTGGTCGAACCTTCTTATCAAAAGCCTTCTTCATTCTCTGTTGATATAGTTGACCGTGACAAAACACTGTCAATCTCTTTTCTTCAATTAAATTCAACTGATCATATCTACTTTGACACCATTCAGCCTCAGAAAGTTTAGCTTCCATCAAAATTCTCATAGACGGGATCTCAACCTCCACGGGGAGTACTGCTTCCATGCCATAAACTAGGGAAAATGGGGTTGCGCCTGTTGAAGTTCGAACTGAAGTACGGTATCCATGCAGAGCAAACGGAAGCATTTCATGCCAATCTTTATAAGTTACCACCATGTTCTGGACAATCTTTTTGATGTTCTTGTTAGCAGCTTCAACAGCCCCATTCATCTTCGGTCTGTAAGGAGAAGAATTATGATGTTCGATCTTGAATTCTTCACAAAGCTCTTTCATCATCTTGTTATTCAAATTCGAGCCATTATCAGTGATGATCTTGCTCGGGATGTCGTATCGACAAATGATTTGATTCTTGATAAATCTGACTACCACCTGTCTGGTTACATTAGCATAAGATGTTGCTTCCACCCATTTAGTAAAATAATTGATTGCTACCAAGATGAAACGATGACCATTTGAAGCCTTGGGTTCAATCATTCCAATCATGTCAATGCCCCACATAGAGAAAGGCCAAGGTGAAGAGATAACATTGAGGAGGGTCGGTGGCACATGTATCTTGTCCGCATAAATTTGGCATTTATGACATTTCTTCACATATTTGCAACAATCCGATTCCATCGTCATCCAATAGTAACCAGCTCTCAACATCTTTTTAGCCATTGCATGTCTGTTGGCATAAGTGCCAAAGGATCCTTCATGTACTTCTTGCATCAGCATGTCTGCTTCATGTCTGTCTACGCATCTGAGTAAGACCATGTCGTAATTCCTCTTATATAATACTTCTTCATTGAGGAAGAAACTACTTGCCAATCTCCTCAACGTCTTCTTATCTTTATTGGATGCCCCAGGCGGGTACTCTTGAGTTTGAAGAACACGTTTAATGTCATAGAACCACGGTTTGTCGTTGGTGACCTCTTCTACTGAGAACACATGAGCAGGTCTATCGAGGCGCATAACTCTGATTGTAGGCACATCATTCCAACCATTCACTTGAAACATTGAAGACAAAATAGCTAAAGCATCAGCCATTTTATTTTCATCTCTAGGGATATGATGTAACTCCACTTTGCTGAAGAAGGTTAACAATCTTCTAGCATAATCTCTGTAAGGGATCAAACCAGGATGACGAGTCTCCCATTCTCCTTTGATTTGATTAATTACCAATGCCGAGTCTCCGTAAATATCAAGAATCTTAATCCTTAGATCCACTGCTTCTTCGAGACCCATAATACATGCCTCATATTCAGCCATGTTATTCGTGCAGTCAAACTTCAATCTCGCCGTGAACGGGATATGAGTACCTCGGGGAGTGACGATGATTGCCCCAATTCCATTTCCATAAGAGTTCACAGCTCCGTCAAATATCAAACCCCAACGGGATTCGGGATCAGGTCCTTCTTCGGGTAACGACTCTTCACAATCTTAAGCTTTCAAGTACATAACATCTTCATTTGGGAAATCAAACTTGATGGATTGATAATCGTCAATCGATTGGTGAGCCAAATGATTAGCTAAAATACTCCCTTTGATTGCTTTCTGAGTGTGATACTCAATGTCATATTCAGATAACAACATCTGCCAACGGGCTATTCTTCCAGATAAGGCGGGCTTCTCAAAAATATACTTGATAGGATCCATTTTGGAGATTAACCAAGTGGTGTGGTTAATCATATACTGGCGCAGACAGCGAGCAGCCCAAGCTAAAGCACAACAGGTCTTCTCAAGCATTGAGTATCGAGACTCACAGTCTGTGAATTTCTTACTCAGATAATATATGGCATGTTCCTTTCTTCCAGTCTCATCTTGTTGACCAAGCACACATCCTATGGAATCTTCCAATATAGTCAGGTACATAATCAAAGGTCTTCCTTCCACCGGAGGAATCAAAATGGGAGGTTCAAGTAAATATTCTTTAATGCTATCGAAAGCTCTCTGACAATCTTCTGTCCACACACATCCTTGGTTCTTTCGGAGAAGCTTGAAAATCGGCCCACAGGTAGCAGTCATATGAGATATAAATCTAGAAATATAGTTCAATCTCCCAAGGAATCCTCTTACTTGTTTTTCCGTCTTGGGTGCGGGCATTTCCTAAATAGCTTTGACTTTATCAGGATCTACCTCAATACCTTTCTGACTGACAATGAAACCCAAAAGTCTTCCAGAACGAACACCAAAAGTGCATTTGTTGGGATTCAGACGGAGTTTATACATACTCAAACGCTGGAATAATTTCAATAAATGTTCCAAATGATCTTCTTCGGTTTGTGACTTGGCAATCATGTCATCTACATACACTTCTATCTCCTTATGCATTATATCATGGAACAAAGCAGTCATGGCCCTTTGGTACGTTGCACCAGCATTCTTCAAACCAAACGGCATAACCCGATAACAAAATGTTCCCCAAGGTGTAATGAAAGTTGTCTTCTCCATATCTTCTGGTGCCATCTTGATTTGATTGTAACCAGAGAAACCATCCATGAAAGAAAAGACCTTGAACTTTGCGGTACTTTCGACCAATACATCAATGTGCGGTAATGGGAAGTCATCCTTTGGGCTAGCTCTATTCAGATCTCTATAGTCTACACACATCCGAACTTTGCCATCCTTCTTAGAAACAAGCACTATATTGGCTAACCATTGAGGATAGACCGATGTAATAAGGAAACCTGCATTAATTTGTTTTTGAACTTCTTCTTTGATCTTGTCAGCCATATTGGGTCAAATAGTCTATCCATCCAAGTCTCACATCGGATAGTAGAAAGAAAATAAAATTTGAGTATTAATATAAATAAAGATTGTAATACGGTGGGAGAAATGACTTTTTGGTTTTATCCAAATGTGCGGATAGTTATAGTCGCCACCGACTTTTCTTTTATCCAATATTTAGAAAAGGTGAAAAGAACATGAAAAACCTTTGATAGATTTTGAGTTCGGGGAGTAAGATATGAAAAGGGAAGATGTTAGCACCCTTTTCATCTGTAGTTATCTACGGGCTCTTAATTACTTAGCTCACTTTTGAAAAGTTGCTTTGTGTGTGTGATTTGTTTGAAAATATTTTGAAATCACCAATGTAAGGCTGACTTTGTAATGATTCTTGTATCAGTACTCAAGAATGTATACAAACTGTTTTTTTTTTGAAATTATTTGTTTGAAAGTGTAGTGGAAAAAAAGTTTTGAGAAAAGTTGTGAGCAAGCAATTAAGAGTTTCTTACCCACTAAAGTCTTTCTTATTCTTTTTCTTCTCCTTTAGAGATAGTACTATCCATACCATAAATTGGTAGGTAACCCTATCTATTGGATGTGAAGGGACATGCATAGGATCATCGTATGGTCATCGAAGACAGCAAGTAAGAATACTTTAGCAATTGTATCAAAGGGACTATCATTATTTTGTAGGCAACTCGAAGGGACTAGATCATTTTTCATAGGAAACTTGAGGGACTATGATCTTTTGTATCGTAGGGACTATGATGATTTGATCGAGGGTCTTTTGCTAAAGTATCCCTACTTTTGAGGGACGTGACCAATGTTTCGTAAGTCAACAAGAGAAGACGCTCTTGAGGTGTAAGTGTGAAGAGTGTTTGTTTTCAGTTTATTTATCTTGAGAATTAGGGTTTTCTAGGCTCAATTATTAGTCTTGTCATACAATCCTAATTACTAACAGTTAAAAAATATAATGAGCGGAATGTAAAATGCGGAAAATTAAACTTAAGCTATTACATCCTGTGAGCAGTTACATAATAAGAAAAAATGTGAGAAAAGAAATTTACGCTATTACAATAGAGAGCATGTCCTATATATTTGATCTATAAATTTAAATAAATGAAAAATAAAAGAAATAATAAGATGCTTAGAAAAAAAAGAAGTTTGAAATGCCTAAAGTTCTAAGTGTTAATGTTTGATATTTTTTATGGAAAATAATTTAAATGATAATAATTAATAAAACCTAAATTCTAATTAATTTTAATATTTAAGAAAAAATGTTGATTAATTAATTTAGTAAATAAATAAAAAAAAAGCAAGAAATTTAAATATTAGTTAAAAAAATCTTAAACCTGATTTATTAGTATTATAAAAAGATTAAATTAGTTTAATGATTAATTAAAAATAATAATTAGGGTTAGAAAAGAAAAAGAAAATAAATTAGGTTAAAAAAGTAAGGAAAATAAAGGATTTACATGGGGTGGGTGTTAAACCCATGCCCTCTGGCTTCACCAATGTATTTCTTGCCACTAGGTCACGCACCTGTTGGTGTTTAGAAACAGGGACTGGATAATATATTTGAAACCTGTGCGTTAATTTAGAAAATAACAAAAAAATTACAAAACGTAAGGATCGAACCCACACCATTTATATCACATGCCTTCGCCTCAACCAACTATGTTGCGTTTCAATTCTGTCATACAATACAAACCAACAAATATATTATAAACCAGTGGATCGAAGAAGCCTCAGAGCCCTAGCTCCGGCAGTCTTCTCCGGTGAGATCAATTTTAACCTGCAAAAATATCACGCGTTAGAGATCAAGAAGGACCCTATTCCTCTAATTCGACCCTTGTGAATCAATTGGTGGCATTATTTTTGGCTAATTCAACCTGTACATGGAGATACAATCAATGTAAAGCAAAACGATGCAATAATGGTGATGGGGTATTCTGGCGTCATGGGCGTCATGCAAGGGATCAAACATGCATTATTTGGTCTCAGGAACACATTGAAATTTTTAGTTTGAATCAAAGTTTCATAAATATTAAAATACGAATTTCATAAAAATGCAAAACCGACGATGTATGAAAATTCTGAAAAATTGATTACGTGCGACATGTTCGATAAAGTGTCAAGTTATATTTTTAATATGATTTCATTGGAAATAGAAAACCTTTGTGTTTGATATTAAACTATTAATTGAGATATTATTACGTTGATTGATTTATCATTATCTTAATTCTATATGGTTTGTGCATATCCGAATTTCTAATAATTAGGTTCGTTTAAACCACCATTTTAATCTACTGCTCAACATTATTTTTCAAATAAATTTTTAAATAACAATTTTAAAATATAATTTTTAATTGAAGATCTATTCACACTCCCTCTAAATAAATCGTTATAGTCTAACACCATGTTTACCAAAATCAATTAAAAACATATAATTCAATTAATAATTAAATAAAATGTAACTAAATTCAATTAAATAAATTAATTGAATTGAGATTGTTACACCCAACACCTGTTCTCCCTATCTATGAGATCCCTTAACTCCATCAGCCCTTGAGAGTAAGGACTTATGTGTTAGGAGTTTAAATCTACATAAACCTGGAATTCAGTTATCAGTCCAATTGTCCACTTTATGCCAATTGTCTATGATCCAACAACTTCCTCTTTTAATGATCCAACCACTGTTAACGATGCTTCTCCAAATGTTGTTGGGCTTTCTACCTAATTGAGCGGGGAGGATATCTACCTTAGGGTAATACCTAGCCTTGAAAATTCTAGCCACTAGAGAGTTAGGATTTGAGTGAAGTCTCCAAAATTATTTAGTCAGGAGAGACTCGTTAAACTCATAGAGGGATCTAAATCCCAAACCACCTTGATCTTTGGTGTGCACAAATTCTGCCATTGAATCTAGTGTATCTTCTTGCCATCAGTGTGATCTCCCCACCAGAAATTAGCTATGATGATGTCCATTTCAATTGTTTAATTTCTTCCTCATTCTGTCCAAGATAAAGTTGAAACTTTGAACTTTTGAACGATCAATTATATTTTTATTAAAATACATAATATATTTATACATGAGATTTTGAATCCTCCGTAAAAAGATTCATTTTTCTTTCGATTTTAAGAAAACAAAAATATCAAATATTTAAATTGGCAACATGTATTTTTGAATATTAGAGTCATTTTTAAGGATATACAAGACGGATTACCGTCATTATTCAAAATCAATAACATACAGGGAATAATCAAGATTAATCATATGATAAAATCAATAGAATACAATTAATTGAAAGAAAATTTTGAAATTCAAACAAGAAACTACAACATAAAACTAAGACATAAAATGAATCTTGATTACATGATACACTTTATCAAACTCCAAGCATAGTCAAATCTCTACTTTTACTTGAATCTTAGACTCTTTATTTTTCTTTCACCATATGTATAGTTTTTGCATGTATAAGTGTGACATACTCTCAAGTTCATACATACTGTGAAAATGATACCTTTGAAATAAAGTATAAATTTTTTTTTTTTATGATAAAAAAATATATAGGATAAAAAAAATGATAGAACATGAAGAACAACAAGGATTGATTATAATTATTATTCATTTCTTTCTCTTTAAACAAGATTACAAGTACACAAGAATAATAAATAACCTTCTCACTCTAAATTAGGATTTGTTGTATGCAATTATGAGAGACTAGTATGTTATTTATAATAAACCTAACATACTAAACTAATGAGTTTTTTTACAAATACTTATTACAAGCTAACTTAGGGTGCAAACTAACTTAAACAATTGGACATAATAAACAGGTCCAATTCGACATGCTAACAACCCTAGCATTTTTGACAACTGCATGCTTGACAGTACTTCGACTACAACATACACTTCTTCAACACTAACATGTGAGAGACCTTTGACTACATGCCTCTGGCGAACTTGACGAACCCACGAAGCTATCCTTCGATTGAATTGAGTTCGATCTAATATCTTCCATAAATATCCACCTTGGAACAAACTCTACTTCATCAAGAAAACACACAAGTTTTCTTCATGTAACTTTATCAACTGCATACAGTGGAAAAACTTGCAACTTGGTAATGTCTTGGTGATCATATCAGCAACGTTGTGATCTGTCAAAACCTTCTGCACTTAGACTTCTCCACGCTCGATTACCCCTATGACAAAATGCAGCCTCACATCGATGTGTTTGATTCGCTCATGATAGGCTGAGTTCTTCGACATGTGTATTGCACTTTGACTATCACATTTAACAGTGATAACATGACCTTGAAGTTTCAGCTCCTTAGCAAAACCATCAAGTCGCAATGCTTCTTTCATAACTTTAGAGAGGAAAATATTTTATGCTTCAGTGGTTGATAAGGCAACAACCTTATGAAGTGTCGCTTTTCAACTGATTGTTGTCCCAAACATAGTGAATGCATATCCAAAAATATATTTTTTGGAATCCATACAACCTGCATAATCAGAGTCAACATATCCTTTGATTACCGCTTTACTATCTTTACCACAGGCTCCACCATAAATTAGGACTATGTTCAGAGACTCATTTATGTACCTTAGAATCTACTTCAATGCTTGCCAATGAGCCTTTCTAGGATTCTCCATATATCTTCTTATAAGACTTACTGCATATGCTATGTCGAGTCTAGTAGAAACCATTGCATGCATCAATGAACCTACTATATTAACATATTGGATTTTATTTATATAAGCTCCTTTGATATCAGTACTGGGTCACTGATCTATACTCAGCTTGAATTGAGGGTTTATTGGAGTCACAACAGGCTTTGAATTCGATATACCAAACTTTTTGAGAATCTTCCACAGGTATGCCTCTTGAGATAAGCATAACTTCAACTACTTTCTATCTCTTCAGATGTCAGTCCCAAGAGTCCTGGATACAACTCCTAGATCCTTCATGTCGAACTCTTTATTGACTTCAACCTTCACCCTCATTACATATTCAACATTATTGTTTTCTATGAGAATGTCATCCATATAAAGCAACAAAATAACAAATGAATTACCAGGTCGAAATCTGAAGTATACACAGTGGTCGAACTGACTTCTAATGAAACTTAAGTGTGCCATGAACTTGTCGAATCTCCGATTCCACTGTCAAGGAGATTGTTTCAGTCCATATAAATATCTCTTCAAATTGCATACATAATCTTTCTTCCCCTTTTCGACATTCCCTTTAGCTTGCTTCATCAGGATTGTTTCATCTAGATCACCATAAAATAACGCAGTCTTATTATCCATTAGTTCTAGTTCAAGGTCAAATTGTGCCACCATGGCAAGCAACATTCGAATGGGGTTGTGCTTCACAACAGGAGAGAACACATCATTGAAGTCGACACCTTCTTTTTGAGTGAAACCCATTGCCACCAATCTTGCCTTGTATCTTTTTGACGCCACTCCTTCAATTCCTTCCTTAACTTTGAAAGCCCACTTACAGCTGACTAACCTGGCTCCAGTAGGTTTCTTGATCAGTTCCCAAGTGTTGTTATCATGAAGAGACTTCATCTCATCATCTATGTCCTTCAACCATTCAGACTTATTTTGACTCCTCATAACTTCCTTATGGTCTCTAGGTTCTTCGTTTAGAACCTCACTTGTAGAGATTAAGGCATAAGCTATAAGATCTACATACTCAAGTATCTAAGATTCCTTGATGACTCTTCTCGGCCTATCTCTTTCCAATAGATAGTCATTGATAGTTTCCTCAACTTCCTTAACATCTTCTACTTCTTCTTTGACTTCATCTGGGATATGCAATTCATCTGGATGTAATTATTTTGTTTATTAATCGTGAAGATAATTAGGAATAGAATTTTAGGTTCAGACGGAATTATCAAACAAATATAAAAAAGAATTTGAAATAATATAATTGTAGGTTCATGTACGAGTCACTCATGGGTTCCAACGGGAGAATTTAATTTCTTTTAACATTAAAAAGTACGTGCTCGTAGGTTTTAAGGACTTGCAATATGATGTAGGATCAATGATGGGTCATTATGAACTCTTAAGAATGTTTTAAGAAACTTTCTCACTATATTATCCGAAAAAATTGAAATAAGACAGGAAGAATTTAAAATTAATTACGTCGACACTAATAGGGAGAACGAAATAATGGAGTAATACTTTGTCGAGTGGTACCATTTGTAACTAAGAAGACCTAGAAAAATAGTTTGTTGGGGGAGTTCTATCCGATGAGCAAGTTTGAAAACCAAGTGAAGGACATTCCAACCTTTGAGCAAGGTGATACAGAGTCTCTCTACGATCCGTTAGAGAGGTTTAAATTTATGCAAAAAAAAAGATGGAAATCGCATGGCCTTGACATAATGGCACAAGTAAAGTATTTCACACAAGGAGTGAGAGGTAACACTCGAATGATCCTCATTCCTCTACGACTGGTATGATGAAAAACAAGTATGATATGGAAGAACGAGAACATGACATAAACTAAGTACCATGCACTAACATTAAATGTGCCATAAGAAAAGGAGTAGTATCACTTGACATTCAAAGTTTACGTTTGGAAAGTCATAAGTGGATGAAATCCCAAATTGAAGCACTCACGAGAAAACTTTCATATGATACCATACGAGTACAACATATGCAACATGCACAATAGCTACAACAAAATCTAATTTTACATGGGACTTTTATGGTGAAATTCATGCCAATGGTCAATGTGTTCTTGAATACACCCTAATTGAAGAAGGAAACTATATGGGCAGCTATTAGAAATGAAATGCTCACTCTATCACATGTAATTCGGGTTGGAAAGACCATCCTAACTTCATATGGAATAATAATCAAGAGAAAACCTCAAGGAAAAGATCACAATATTATTAACAATAATAAAATCAACAACTAGGGAAACCTTTCTTTATGGAGAAAACAATCACTCAATTCATGAAGATGACATGTAGAAATTTTGAAGTTATCAAGGTAAGGTTACTTGCTTCGAATCCCATCACCAACCATTTTTTATTTTTCTGTTACAAAATAGGCTTGTTCTTATACTCTTATAAATATATTAAAATTAATATACATATTACTATGATTATTACCAGAAATGGTTGTGAGTAATACTTATATTTTATCATGATTTTTGTTAACAACTGTGGTGATAAGGTTTACATATATATATAAGCAAAGTTATCAAGCTTCAACACAAAATAATCGTCACTCTCAAAGAAAAACCCTAAGATCTCTCTCTTCCATATACAACAATCTCTTCTTCATAAGCTTCTTCATACTAAAAGGTAATCAAGTTCATACATTTTATCTTTTTTTATTCATAAGCTTTCTTCCATGTTATTCATATGTTTTCTTCCATTTTTCCGTGTATAAGTTCTTCCATTTTTCTTTATTTTTCATAAGTTTTATTCTTTATCATTCCATTTGGTGTTACAAAGGGTTTTCACTTGGCATAATTTTCGTGTTTTTTGGGTTTTCTCTACTGTAATATTTGTTTTTGAAATGGATCTCAATTATCATATATGTTCCGTGTATGACACTGACTCTTCTTAAAAAGAGTCTTCATTTGGAATGATTTTGTTTTGTTTTTTTGGGTTATCTCTACTTGGATATATGTTTTTGATATGAATCTAAGTTACCATATTTGTTCCATGTATGACACTAGTTTTTGAAATGATTTTCGTGTGATGTCTCTACTTGAATTTTGAAGATGATAAAGACATCATTGTATTGTATGACTAGGTAGTCTACATGTTTGAGTTAAGTTGGTCTCTAATTGTGTTAACTAACTACACTATGTAAAAACATAATTCCTTCACACTCCAAACACAAACCATATTTATTTTATAGCCACAACAACATATAAAATGCCATAACTGATTATATACATTTTTACTTGTAGGAAAGGTGAATAAAAAAACTTATTCAAGAAAGCACATAATATGGGTGTGGTTCACAAATTGTTTATGTTGCCATGAAGAAAAATTACAAGGAGGATGAAGCGGATGTGAAAGCTGCAAGCTTGTGTGAAAGATCTAAAATGACATCCATTAAAATTTAATACAAGTTTACAGCTCTTTCTTCAGCTTCATCATCCTTTCATTGTGGATACCATTCTGAGACAAGTAGATAATTTATTTGTGTTTATTCTTACAAATCTTTTCAATAAAAGGTATGTTTGTGAATGTTTTAGGAGTTGATATATTGTTGTTGTTCAAAATTTTTGGCTTGTTGAGGTTTGTTCATGTTTTTGTATGTCCTATAACAAACTTGTTGATAAAAGTTGGATGTTGTTGATGGTTTTATTTTTGTTGATAAATATTGCATGTTGAATGTCCTAGAACAAACTTGTTATAAAAGTTGATGTTGTTGATGATGATTTATATGTTGTAAGTTGTTGATTTTTAATGATATACCTTATATATTGTAGGTTTCATTACATTAAACTAACACTTCTATTAGATGAGTTTATTATGTCATATGTGATTTGAGTGTTTTATCAGTCTGTCACTAACTAGATGACATTTCTAATTGAATTAGAAATTTATAATATTAAAAGTTAAGTGATTTTAGAAAACAACTTACATTGATAAATGTTTTTGACCTTTCTTCATTCCTTTCTACGTAAATTTCTCCCTCCTTTAGAGTTATAATTTGGTTTAATGTTTGTAGCTCTTCAATCAACACTTCCTTCTTTACTAGTTCGATGAGCTAGTAGAGAATGGAGTGTTGGTTGAAGAGTTACAAGCATTAAACATAATTCTAACACTTAAAAAAGCGAGCGAGATACAGAGAATGAAAGAAAAGAAACTCGAAAAACATTTATCGTTGTAACTTGTTATTCTAATATAACTTAATCTGTCATATTATTGATTTCTATATCACATTGAAAGGTTATATGTTTAGTGAATAATCGGTAAAATAAGCATTTCAGATATGTTATAATAAAATTAAAAGAATATATCACCACTGTTGAAAGAAAAATCGTAGTGGAATTACTTTTCACTATGATTATTTAAAACAACCATGGTTATGGATAACACGCTTTCCAATTTTCTATAATGAGAACTAGATCGTGATTGTAAATAACCCACATACAATCATACCCTACATAACAACAGTTATTCAACCGTTATTATAGATATTTCAATACCATTATTAAAGATTTTTTTTTGTAATAACGATATAATTATAAAATATTGAAGTACCTCTAAAAGAGAGAACCCAAATAAATAACCATCTTCACCAACTCAAAATTTGTAGGCCAACCATTATGTTTATCTTAACAAATTCAAGAATAAAAGAGAGAAGGGTGTAAGTGCAGTGGCTCTACTAAAGGATAAAGACGGATTGGTAGATGGCAATCATAGTTCAAGAGAACCAAGAAAAAAAATCATGAAGTCAAATCAAGTTTCTATCATATTTCATTATTTCAAAGAAGAAAGTTGGGCAAAACATGTCCATGACTATTAAAGAGGAAGTTATTGTTGACTATTAAAGAGGAACTTGGGTGATGAGGCGTCCAACTAATGATATTAAAAGGCATTGCTTAGGAGGAAATCCAACAGTGGTAACCAGGTTTATCCAAATCTTAGTTTTAAATTTTAATTGGTTTCATTTTTCTTATATTTTATGTTTAAATGGTAATTGAGTTAGTAGTACTCGTAACACCAATTCCTTGTATTGTTTATTTTGCTTTTTTTTAATGAATATGTATGTCTTATGAGTTTATACAATTTAACAACATTTCAATCCCTTAGTGATGATAAGAAAGAGTTTGATTGTGAAAGACACCAGATGCATTAATGTGATTGCCCAAGTATCTATGGAAGTTCAAAATGGATGGTTGAATGATAAATACATATAATGAATTCCATCTTAAAGTTTGTTCAACTTCTAGATACCTAAGTTAGTGAGAACTAATTAAAATATTTCATTTCTTACTTTTTTAAGAGAGCACCCCATGCATTTATCTGTTTTCTAGAATTTGATTTTTCTTATTTATGTTTAATTGTCATAATTATACACACAACGAGACTTTTTTTTTTGGATACCTAGATTCTTTTAAGACTACTTGTATAAAACGATTATCCCTTTGCTAGCCCATTTGTGCTTAATCTTTTAATTTTTTTGTATTATAAGTTATATAATAAATCCATGGTCTAAAAACTTGTTATTACCCTCATCTCTTTAAAGTTAGGTAGTGAAAAGAAATATATATATATATATATATATATATATATATATATATATATATATATATATATATATATATATATATATATATATATATATATATATATATATATATATATATATATATATATATATATATATATATATATATATATATATATATATATATATATATATATATATATAGTATGCACAATTTTAAGTTTGAGGTTGCTCTTAAATTTTTTGACCAGGTGACTTCTAAAACAAGAGTATCCTTTTGAAATTCCAACTAAAACACGCTCGAGTTTTTCACAGATTTTCACATGATCAACCCATCAACTTTTTTAAAAACATGAGATTTTGCGTAGGATAAGTCCCAATATCCTTCCAGAAATAAATATTGATTTTATATGGACTTACTTAGGTTGAAAACTTAAAATAGAGCTTTTTTTTCCACATGCATATCTCAAAACTTGAACTAGAGTTTTTCACAAGCTTAACTCAAAACCTACACCCAAGATTTTGCAGAGGTTAAGCTTCTAACCTTAAAAAATATTACAAAGAGATCACAAGGGAACTATGCCCTTGAATAAATAATTCTAGCACAACAAGTTTTCAAATAAATTTTTTACTCTCATGTCATTAAAGCAACTTTAATGAAAAAGAACTTTAGAAAAGAAATGAGAGAAAGAAATATTGAAGAAGGCTTTTATTTAGAATACTGGTGTATATTAAAATGAGGAGAGGACTCCTTTATATAGAAAAATATTTATCTTAAAAAGAAAATAATACATGGGTCATTTTAATGATTTAATTGATTAAACTTATGTATTAATCAAGCTAAAATAGGAACATTGGCATTATACTCCACTTAATCGATTCGGACGCATTACATTATATTATAATTGATTAAATAAACCTCTTAATATATTATATAATGCATTTTACCTTCGGAATTGATAAAACAAAGCTTCTAATCAATTGCGCTTCCCCAAATTGAATTTAAGAAGCTTTATAAAAAGAGAGGATATTTGAAGACATTTTTTTGTGTATATGTGTGTGATTTCTTTAATATCTCAAGACTTACTCTTGTTTTTTTCCAATTAAACTGATTAGAACTAGAAAAATACTGAAACACGAGACGAGGTGAGCTTTCACACTTTCATATCTTCGAGTCCATAACTTTCAGACTTTAAGCTTTCATATTTTCAAATATCGCAAACTTCAAGATATTTTGCTTGTTTCAACATTGACTAGAAATTTCAATTTTATATTGATGTAAATGACTTATAAGGCTTCAAATATCCCTTTGTTGTTCGAATGCCTTCATCAGAAACCTTTGGAACAATTATCGTGATAAAAATCTTTTGACAATTGTCACCAACACTTAAAGGTTGTCATCAAGACTTGATAATTGTCATAATCAAAACCATTTAATTGAAATTATCTCCGCAACAAATAAAACCGCATAAATAACAACATTTAAGTTTGGGTGGCGCTCTGAATATATAAATGCAAAAATAAAGACTTAAAAAAATGTGTTGATAATAATATCCATTATAAAAAAACAATGGAAATAAAATAAAGGAAAAATACCCTTTTTTTTTGTCCCTTATCTTGTATTTAAAGTCCAGTTTAATCCCTTAACTTTTAAAAGTTTATTTTGGAGGCACAACAAGCATAGAGAAAAGCAGAATTCTGAGAGCTACTGGTTTTGAAGAGGGGAAACTGCCTTTCAAATACCTGGGAATTCCTCTCACTAGCAGGAAGCTTAGTATTAGTCTTTGTAACATATGGGTACTTTTTTCATTTTTATATTCTTCAAATTCAAATTTATCAGAATATCAAATTGATACAGAATTAGGGACTAAGGGTTCTATTAAATAGCAATTCCTTTCCTTGTATACTTCTTTAACTTCCTACTCCATTAGCAAATTCTGGGTTGGGTTTTAATAAGCATCGCTAAAATATTTCAAATACCAAATCTGGGTTTAAATAGAACCGAAATTAAAGAGCTATACAAAAATTCACTAAGCAAGAACATAATGAAACTTCCTTGGTATTTCGAGTACCAGATATGGGTTTTGGCAAAAAAAAACATTCCTTGCACCCAAGGGTTTCGATGAACGTGAAGACGAAATTGATCGTTGAAATTGAACAAAATCAACTCTAGTTTATTGAGCAAGAGCGTTTGTCGAAGGAGCTAGATGAGATTATGGGAAATTGCAGTAATTTCTATGTGCAAAAGGTTTTAGAGAAGATGAAGAACAACAAATTTTCTTTTATATATAATTTCAACAATTATTGAAACCCAATGTAAAAGAAAAATTAAAATCAAATTTGGGGCTTTTCTTTGCAAGTTGTTGGTGTGTCAAAGAATAATTTCACGTTTTGGACCTCGATTTTCTTTTATGGAAAGATATAGTTTGTCGTATACTGAAAATCCTTCAATTTTAAAGTTTGAAAACAAATCTAGAATAAATAGAATAAATTTGAGGATGAAGACGAAGATAAGAATTAAAGCCTAGAAAATATTGTTAGCGATCGTTTTTTCGTCGTTAAATTGGTCACTAAAGGTTATATAAGCCATCTGGCTTCCACGTCAGTGTCAAATAGTCTTATTATTTGATTTTGACTAACATAATTGACATAAAAAATTAACGTGATTTAATCTGTAGAGTTGAGGGATCAGAATGACAATTTTAAAAATTAAGAGATCAAAGTTGACTTTGAATACAAGATAAGGGACAAAAAAAAGTATTTTTTTTAAATAAAAAGAAAAATTAATCTTAAGAGAAAAAAGAAGTTCAAGTCTCTATAAGCTAATAACATCTGTTAAACTGTAGCCCGTGATAAAAATAAAATAAAAATTATATGATTGTAAAGATAAAATGCCTAAATCTAAATAATAAAGCCTACTTCCACAAAAGGTTATGTTACAATCCTAAATATCTCAAAAGTGTGTGTTACAATGATGATTTGATAGAGAATTTAGAAATTGTTGAAGTCTATGGTAGAATTGTATTTTCATGTTGATTGAGTGATAATACTGTTTTTTATTTGAGTGAATTTGTGAGAGAGTGAGAAAATTGAGCAGACCTAAAGTCGGATATATTTTGTTGCACTTAAAGTTTGAGAAGGGAAGTTGTACTTAGGCATGATCACGGAAGTACTTTGGTAACAGCTTCAAAATTAAAAGTAATCATTAGTCAGGAAAGGTTTCTATTTTACTATACATTATCATCTCTCAAGATTTTCCTTGAGGACAAGGTAAGAATCAAATTTGAGATTATGATGAAGCTTAATCACACTATCAATTTTAGTAGATTTTACATTGTTTTTTATTTTAATATTTTTGTATCATTTTATAAAAGGAATCAATTGTAATGTTGGAATTTGAAATCAACTCAAATAATTCTAACTAAACAAGTACATAATCCTCACACGCAGTGAATGTTGCATTGAAGAGAAGTGAAGTGAAGACGAAACATAAGTACATTAAAAGAGGAAGTTTCATGTTGTTAAATGTGGGATCATGTCACGATAAGATCAGTGATAAGTGTCAAATTGTAGTTATTTTTGTATATAATTTTGTGACATTTATCGATTTGTTTTGTATAAATTCTTTGAATAAACCTCAATTTATTTGTAAATACGTTTTTATTATATATAATCGTATATTTGAGTATATAGTGTATCATTTAATAATGTTTGTCTCTTTTGTTGGTATTAGAGCATGGTTAGAGCATTGAGCAATAAAGACCGAAGACAAAGTTCCAATATATGCATTTTCAGAATAAAAGTTCTTTCAAGCCCGCTAAGCTCATCTTATCGTTTACTGAAGCTCCTTCTGGATATTCTTGGGTTTCAAGATATCTCTTGACTTCGTGAAACCAAGGTTGGTCCACTACTTCTTCAGTATTAATCTCGTGACAGTGTGCTGGTTCATCCCTTCGTTCAATGGTGATCTGGGGAGCTTCATTATCTCATTTAAGTTTAAACATAGATGACATTGTGGCTAGTGCGTCTGCTAGCTGATTTTCTTCTCACGGGAAGTGCTCGAAGGTAATCTTATCAAAATGTGGGAGCAATGTCAAAACATGTTCTTTGTAAGGGATAAGGTTAGGGTGTTTAGTGTCTCATTCCCCTTTGATCTGGCTTATAACCAAAGCTGAATATCCGAATACATTCAAGGATTTGATCCCCAAGTCTATGGCAGCTTCGAGACCAAAGATGCATGCTTCGTATTCCGCCATGTTATTTATACAATTGAAGCAGAGTCTTGCCGTAAAAGGAGTATGACATCCTTAAGGAGATATGAGTACAACACCAATACCATTTCCGAGTGCGTTAGATGCCCCATCAAAAACCAGGGTCCATCGGGATCCTTGTTCAGGTCCGTCATATAGCCCGGGTTCTTCACAGTTGTTTACCATCATGATGTCCTCATCTGGGAATTCGAACTTCATGGACAAGTAGTCTTCTACAGCTTGGTGAGCAAGGTGATCGGCTAGTACACTGCCCTTTATTGCTTTCTGGGTAGTATATCGTATGTCATATTCTGAGGAAATTGCGGCTCTCCTCATCTATGGGATGGTTTTATTTCCAAATCCTGACCAACTCATAGACGTGAACGCCGTCAAAATCTTCATGTCCCGCAACCCAGTTCCTACTTTACTAGGAGACATCCTACACTCTTTTCACACTCGCACAATGAGGAAAATAGTTGTTCTTATGTGTTGTACTCCTCTCTTAGCAAGATGGTTTATTTCGCATCTTCCCCAATCTGTATTGAAGAATGAGCAAGGCTTAAGGTGGTCACAAAGGTTGATGACGCTCAAATATTCAGACATTCATTGGTGCTCCCGATCCATAGAGAATGTTACTATTGTCGACCGTTATGGAGAATTTCCTAATGTCCCTTTACTTGGCATTAGGGGAGGTATCACCTATAATCCCTGTTTAGCTTTAAGACAGTTTGGTTACGCCTGAAGGGATGGCCCGCATGAGATGTTGATTCAAGGTTTGGTATTTGACTACGACAACGACGATAAAGGTCTTCGCCAGAGATTTATCCAAGCTTGGAGGATGTTGAACAAGGTACATAGCAATACTTTGGGGAATAAAAATTCCATCCCTCTTAAGCCTTACCTCAAATGGGTACGAACCCGTGCTCAGAGTCTTATGATGCCTTATCCTTCCATTCTCCCGGTAATCATTGAGCTTGTCATGGAAGGAGATGTTCCATACACTATCCTACATCCTGACATGCCCACCTCTCTTGAAGATCTACAAAGGGATTGGATACAACTCAAGGGGGAGCGAGATACTTTCGAAGCCCAAATCTACGCAAGCGAGAAAAAGGTTTTGGAACTCACGAGACTACTTCATGAGGAGCAGACTATGAATGCCTACATCGCACCAAAGAGGATGCGTACTACCTTTTTATCTTAGAGTTTTTGTATTATTTTGCCCAAGAAGGCATTGATGTACTCTAGCTTTAATCTATTAATATAACGTGTGTTTCCATTTTGGTCTAAAACAAATTTGAATCTTAAAATCCTTGAAATCATTGCATATGCATTTATCATTCATCATAACATAAGAAGGTTTCTTTCAACAAGTCTCCTCATCTCTCTACTGTTTATTTCAGTAAGATGGAACTCGAGCAAACGGTGAAGGACCTCCAAGCTCAGAATGCACATTTCAACAGTTGTTCTTAACTTTGGCCAAAGGACAAGAAGAGTTGAAGACATTGCTGGTTGAGGAGAACAAAAAGAAGACGAAGAAAATAACCGGAATTCTGAACATGGGAAGGAGATTCCAAGGGCAAACAAGAAGGGCCTTAGACTTTGCAACGACATCCAGTGAGAAGGACAACCAAGATAGGAAAGGAAAAGAAATAGTTGTTCAGTCTGATTTAGAAGAGGAAGAGGAAGAAGAAGACTATTCTGAAGAACAATACCCTCCATCAGGCGAAAAGTATAAGCATCTAGAAGAATGGTTTAGTGCAATGGAAATCCAAAAAGTGTCTGGATTGGACTTCGAGGAGTTGGGACTAGTATCAGGGATTATCATTCCTCCAAAATTCAAAGCACCTGTGTTCGCCAAATATGACGGAGTCTCATGCCCTAAAATGCATCTCTAGTCCTATGTGAGGAAGATCCAGCCCCATATGCTGACAAAGATTTATGGGTACACTTATTCCAAGATAGTCTGTTTGGAACTCAACTTGATTGGTTTTATTAGTTAGAAAGAGCCAATGTTCATAACTGGGAAGATCTTGCTGCAGCCTTTTACAAACAATACCAATACAATGCTGATCTTGCGCCTACCCGTACTCAACTCCAGAGTATGGCCATGGTTTCAAGTGAAGGCTTCAAGGACTATGCACAAAAATGGAGAGACTTGGCCGAAAGAGTTCAACCTCCTCTATCTGAAAGAGAGTTGGTAGACATGTTTTGGGCACCTTGTCTGGTCCTTTCTTCAACCACTTAATTGAGAGTTCATCGGCAGGTTTTACTGAATTGATATTGACCGGAGAAAGGGTAGAAGCCGAAATAAAGAATGGAAAGATTAAAAAAGATGTATCATATGTTGCTGTAAGGAAGCCATTCATCGGAAAGAAAGAAGTGGTTGCTATATATCCTCAGACAAATCAAGATAGGGCCGAACGCCACCCAATGATGGGGGTTGTTATGATTCCTAAACCCGCGCCTGATCAGCAAAGAAACAACCAGCCAAGATTGGAAAGACTAGTCCGACAATTCACCGGAATTAACAGGACCCTGTCTCAAGTATTGCCACAACTGTTAAGATCCAACCTAGTAACCTTGAAAGAAGCTCCAAAGAACCCTAACACAACCTCTCCTCATTATCATCCTAATGCTCGTTGTGCATACCACTCTGAGAGTCCCGACTATGACACTAACAACTGTTGGGCTCTAAAGAACAAAGTACAAGACCTCCTTGAAGCCAAAGAGATTGAATTCGATGCGCCAGAAAAGCCCAATGTCATTTCTACCCCTATGCCCAAACATGGCCATAATACTAACGACATTGAGGAAGATATGTTTGTTACTTCAGTTGATGAACTTATGACCCCACTCCTGACTATCAAAGAGAACTTGTTGAATGTTGGTGTTTTCCCGGACTGTGATGAAAGTTGTCATTTCTGTTTGTCCTCACCAACCAACTGTCCTTTATTGAAAGCAGGCATTCAGTGCCTAATAGATAACAAGGAAATTTTGTTCGAGAAGACTTTTGTCCCAACTGTTTCTTATAATGATGTTTCCATTGTGATCATTTCTGACAATTCTGCCAGGGTCTCCACCAAAAGACCCGTTAGAATTACATCAGTTCCAAAAGTAACTCCTTTGATAATTATAATTCCTGGACCAGTCCCGTATTCGTCAAACAAAACCGTACCATGGAATTATGGAGGGGATGTCTACTACCACGATATCAAGCAAGATTGGCCAGCTGCCGAAGATTCAAGTTCTGAGAAAATTGACTCCGATGTCAGTAATATTGCAGGGACCAGAAAGATTATGCAAAATGGAAGGATTTTCTCTCCAGAAATTGCTCCCCCAAAGGTTATTTTTGGACCCGTAATCATTCAAGTTGTTGTTGCTCCTCCAAAGGATGTTCCCAGTCCTACAATCATCTCTGCTAATACTCCAACCGACAAAGCTGTTACAACCCCCGTTACCACCCCTACTGATATTCCTGCTGCCGAATTAACTGAGACTCGAGGTAAAAGTATTCTGATTGAGCCTGTCCGGACGAAGGCACAATTATTGGCTATCCTTGAGACCTCCCGGAAGGAGATGGAGGAAATTCTAAAGATCATAAAAAGAAGTGACTACAATGTAGTCGAGCAACTGGGGCAAACTCCATCAAAAATTTCCACGATGGCTTTATTACTATGTTACGAGGCTCATGCAAAAGCCTTGGTAAAATTCCTGAAAACTGCTCATGCACCCCAAGAAACATCTGCCGATCAATTCCAAGACTGCGTAGCTAGCTTGACTGCAGATAATGGTCTAGGTTTTTCGGATGCTGATTTAACGCCAAGAGGAAGTGTTGTACCCCAAAATTTGCCCTCCCATATTTCTCAAGATATTGCAAGAAAAATCTCCAAGTGGCTCAAGGTTGCTCAAGAGTTGGTCAGAAAAGTTATCCTAAGTCAGTCAACCCCAAATTAGGGTTTTGTGTTGCATCAAGATCTTTGAATTCAAATGACCTCAAGTGCTCCCAAATGTCCTAATATGTTCTCAAGGTCATCCATATCATGTTTCAAGCCTTGCAGAAGAAGTTTGCTCAGTCAATTGCTCAAAGGGTCCAAAAATCGACTATGCTATGGCAAAAGTCAATTGTGACCTACATACAGTCAAACTTCAAGATTTTTTGTTAACATTCTAATTTTGGAGGATATTTCATCATTTGATCAAGGGTTGATCATGATTCATCAAGGATTGCTCAAAATTCATCAAAACTCAAAAGTTGCTAAATTAGGGTTTTATAGGAAAAGTCAACTCAACTTTGACCAAGCATAACGTTCTCATACTTTATGAGAAATGACCCATCAAAATATCATTTTGAAGAGGATGCAATTTCCTACAATCCATCTTCATACCCCAAGTTCAAGAAATGCACTCACAAGAAGTTATAAATTTGGACATTATAGGTCATTTTTTAAAGTCAACAAAAAGAACTTTTTTGCCAAAGCTTATAACTTGAGCATGGAATATCAAAATGAGATGATACCAAAAGGGTTGGTTATAGGACATCTAAATATTTATAAAAAGTCCAAGAACACTTCCAAAAGTTCAAAATTGAAAAAGTTATGCATTGTTGAAGTTGGACATTTTTGCAAATTTGCCAAAAGTCAACTATCCCCAAAACATCAAATTTTGTCAAATGGGCCCATTCTTTTCCACTTGATTTGAGATTGCATAGTTTCCCAAGTGTCCTAGCTTCAGCCATGATCCCATATTTCTTTTTTATTATTTTATTTGATTTTTTATTGAATTTATTCATTTTAAATCAAATTAAATCATAGAAAATCCCAAACTTTGATTACATGAGATTTTTTGCTATTTTCAGGATTTGATTCTCATCATTATCATCATCAAACTCGAATCTCACCAATTCATGTGAAAAAGATTGAGATTTTGGCAAATATGGCAAGTTGTAAAGAGGAGATCAAATCAAATCCTAAGGCATTGATATGGGAAGATTCAAGCCATAATTTCTACCCTAATGCAAAGCACACTACATAAACAAGCCAAAGGGACGTGAATAAAGGTTAGAGGCTGCAAGAAGAGGCAGAACAAAGTTTGGAAAAAGTGGTAAAAAGCTTGAGATCAAAATCGTGCCTAGAGGTGTTTTCAGAAGCTAAGAACTATCCCAATCGCCTCATGAACGTTCACTGAAGCTAAACCAATCCAAAGCAAGCTTCCTCACACACCCAAACGTGTTGTAAGTGTCAAGATAATCCGCTCTGATCTTGAAATCGTATTTCATCATTCTTACATCATTTGAGTAAATTATTGGTATATTTGAAATCCTCATAACATTTCCAAACTATTGGCATTATTCAATTTTGTTTATCTGACCTATACTGCAAAATACCATAGCCAGGGTTTCGTGGATTTTTTTTTGGTGTTTCTGTTTCAGGAATAATTTGCCATCAAGAAGGGTATGGTTGCGACTGGGATGATGAGACGAGCACAACCATGCCCTTAGATTTCATTTTCATGGCTTACAACGGATTTTGGAGTATGCATGACTTGTAGTGACGGCCTGTGTCCGTAGCTATAGCTTTTACAGGGTTTTAGCCACAGATGGAAGGTTGAAGATGATGCGTGGCAAGGCGTGGTTGGCTCATTCAAATCATGCGCGCATAATTTTTGTTCTAACCAATTAATTCTGTTTTGTTTTATTATCTTTATTGTGCAACATATTAACAAATAGATCAAAGTGGCCTAGTGGCAAAGCAAGCGCTCCAAACTCCTTCAGGACCTGGGTTTGAATCCCAGGTCCCCCAATTTCCATTTGTTTTTTCTCTTCAGGTGATCATATGCATATCCAGGCTTGCAGTGCACCATACACTATCATCTATCCAATGGCCAGATGGCCAAAGGCCAAATCTGGTGGCCAAAAGCTGATGGTCCACCATAGACAAAGTCAACACGTGCACGCTGAATCAGGAAAAGTCCACCAGGGCCAACACAATTGGGCCTCAGCATTGCTATTCAGACCACCAAAATCAGGCCCAAACCTCTTTCTTTTCATCTTATTTATTTTATTTTAATTATTTGTTTTATTATTTCTATTTAAATTCTAACCAATTAAAATTCAGCCTTTTCATAAAATAAAATCACAAAAATATTTTTATGTTTAATCAAATTTTAATTTTAATTTTTATTAATAAATACTAATTAATAGATTTAGGTTTTAATTAGAATAACTTTAACATTTCTTTGTAAATAATTAAAATTAAATTAGATTTAATTAGGTTTTTACTAATTCAATTATTTTTTATTTCTTTCTTAAAATAACAAAAACCCAAAAATAATTTATTTTTATTAATTAATTTAGGATTTATATATTTCTTAAAATAAAAACAACAAAAAAAAGATCTTTTCTTTAACAAAAAGGGTCAAAACCCTAGAACTTTGCACTCGATTTAATTTCCCGCATGCGATTTACTTTCTTTTACCAATGATGTATTTGCCTCCGGTTTGTAATAACTTAATAGGACTTTTATTATTTTTTATCGCTTTATTTATTTTTAAAGGGTTTGTCTTTGGCGATGTAAATACCCGACGCCTTGTAATTTAAATTCCGCATTTTATTTCCCGCAAGTTATAACTGTTAGATGTTTGATGATAGAATGGCATGACAAGACTGAATGTTTTAACCTAAAATCAACTTAGATCACCCTTAACATGTACAAAGATAAAAAATAACTGAAAACTACACACTCGCACATGCGCACTCTTAGGGTACACCCCACTTGGTTGCCTTCGTACACGGTCATTGAGTATAGGTCACTTTAGAGGTTGCCCTCTTGTCTAAAAGATCATAGTCGCCTCGAAACGGTTTCCTCGGATATTGTTGCCTCAAAACAAACGATCTAAGACATTATGGTTACCGCTAAAGCGTCCTAACATTGCTTTGGTGACCGCAAGTCCCTAAATTCGAATTGACCCTTAAACTCAAACGACGGTGCTACCTACTCACTAATATTTGGATAGCATTGTCTAAAGGAAATTAACATAGAACGATTCCTTTTTCGAGTAGGTAGATGGTTCTTAGATACTTGCTCTTTTAAAAACAAAAACTTTTCACACTTACACTTTTCGAACAAAGTTTTCAAAAACACTTCATACACTCTTGAGGACAGAAGCAAGAGTTAAATCGAAGTTTTCAAACAAAAACTTTTTCAAACCCACAAGCACAAAGAAAGCAATATTTTGAAAACAATATGAGCAAGTACCTAAGAGCCCGTGGATAACCACAGATAGAAAGGGTGCTAACACCTTCCCTTTCTATAATCTACCCCCCGAACCCGAGAAATATCTCGAAAAAGCAATTTTTCTGTGCTTTTTTCCTTTCCTTGTTGGATAAAATAAAAGTCGGTGGAGACTCTTGCTTACCGCGACATTTTGCGAAAACAAACGCAAAACACAAACCAGCACACCAAAAAACAGTCAGTTCTTCCCACCGTATCACAGAACTGGCGACTCTGCTGGGGAATATTAAGTGGGGTGTACCTTAGGAATAGTTCATAATGTTTTTAAATGCTTGACTTGTATGCTTTATATTTATGGGCTTGTATCGGAGTTACTATAGATCCTAACCCGGATCTGGGGGATACCCTTTAGGTAAGTAGCAATAAACTGTGAGGGAACTGTACGACGTAGACTGATACGGTTGAAGCAGTAGCTACGTTGGTGTGGCACTTTAGTATGTACCGATATCCCTTGTGGCGCAACGAGGAGAATATAGGTCTGCTAAGGGGTTATTAAGCACCAACTGACCTTAGAACCTTTAAATTGACCAACTTGGCCATAGAACAGTAGCAGTATGCTACACTCATTGAGATTAAACTCTCGCGATGATTCCGGCCGCAAGAAAAGGTTACTAAACTGGAATTATGACCGATCGAGGGTAGTCAGTGATATTGAGATCCTCTAGAACACGGTTACTATTTTAGGACAAGTTTTAAACCAACTAAACTAAAAGAGGGTAATACCTAAACTCCATGCCAGCCTGAAATTTAAGGGCTATTGTGTGACTTGTGTGCTTTCAAACTTGAACTACTTGCACGTTCTTGTTATCTGACAACATGAGTTCCTTGCAGGTTTTGTTTACAGTCCTTATCCAATAATCTGGATTTATTGCAGGGTTTACTTACAGTACCTCACACTTTTTCTTAAACGCATAACATACACATCATAACATCATGCCTTAACATTTCCTTAACCATTTCAAGGATCTCAAAGGTTTGTGATACAAGTTATGGTAAATCCAACGTCTAGCAAGGGGAAAAGGGGATTTATTTTCCTCTAGCCAATGTCATCTAGAGATCAAAACACGATAACTTGAGTCAGGGGCCATGACCCACTCGATATGGTGAGCTTGACTCTTGAAGAAGGACTCTTAACGACATGAAGTTTCTTCAATCAAGCTGCAATCAAATTCTAACAGTTTCTTGTTTACCCCGCGAGATCCTTGAAAATATTGCATACATATATCATACATATCATTGCATAACAGGTCTTCCAGTACAGGTCTCTCATGTGCAGCAACAACCTCGCCAAAAACAACAGGTTAATCAGAGTAAGCCGGATATTCCCAAAAGGTGTGCATACCCTTCCAACAGCCTAGGGCATGATACTGATGATTGTTTGGGCATTGAAAAATAAAATTCAAGACCTGATTGATGAAAGAGCCCTAGAATTTGCACAAGACGGTCAGGCTGAGTTCTTTTTGCCATCCTCCAAGGCTCACCATTTGAAGTGACAAGTTCTGACAAGAGAGGATTTTGTTCATTAGAATTTTCAATTTGCAATTTTCTTTTGATTTGTTTGAACATTTATTCATATCAAACCTAGTTATTTCATCAATGCATTGCACATGTTTGTCTTAAATCAATTCATTCGTATTCACTATTTCAAAAATGCGTTCTTGTTTCCTTTTGTGATATTCAACTCTCGATTAAAAACTCTAAGCCTTAGAGGGAGGATGACGAAAATGATATCAAATCTCTACAGTATGCTTTTGAACAGACCCCGTTGACGATGTACAAGCGTTGTTTCAAATCCTAAACACTGGAGTTATAAGGAAGATAATCCCTAGTTAACCCCTTTGAGCCAAAGAAGTAGGAGTTTTTCTTTCACACAAATTAAAACCCTTAATCACAACCTGGGGCATGATAGTTTTCTCAGTTAATCCAGGTGTACAATGAATGGCTTCAAAGAGGTCCTTCCAAAACAAAAGACAGTGATGGTTCCCTATAATCGTCAAGACAGGCAGTCATTATCTCTCGAAATAAAAGCCCATTAAGTCAAAACCTATGAAGGAGACTTAAGAAAAAAACTGGGGCATCCCGCTGACTGTAATCACAAAAAGAAACAGTTCAGGCAAAAGACAGGGATAATAAAATCAAAAAGAAAGAGGTCCTACAAACCCTCAACAAAAAAATAACTGCCTATTCAAAATAATCTGTCAGTACCCAAACCGTCACAGGAATATCGGAGCAAAGACTCAAACGGGATTTAAATGCACAATTTGCTGAGTTTTAGGATCGAAGAACATCATAAAGAACATGTGGGTACAAATAAATTTTGAGCCTTTATCCTTTGTTTCTTGAACCGTGAACCAGGCCACGTTATAACCCTTAAAAGTCCTAGCTGAAGCATGGGTTAGCTCGAAAGCATATTGTTACAAAAGGTATCCTGACTCCTGAAGGTCCATTACAAATCCTGAGTTGACATCACATTTTACAAAATTTGTTTGTTTTACTGAGAAATGCATTTTCAAAAACTTCAAGACAGACGTAAGCTTTGCATTCTTAAAATAACATTGTTTGCATATGACTATTTGTTCAAACAACAGAGAAATTCGCACGACGAATATCTAGTGAACAAAAAATTCTCAATAAAAAGGATCACCTCAAGTGGAAAAATACTTCCAACCAAGGGGAACGACATGATCATTGTCCATCATCTGGGGAAGTCAAGTCAAGATTCAAGGAATCTCAAAGATGCCAAATAGCTAAGGGAAAATCTCATCTGAATCACTTGGGGGCATTGGGCATGAATTCCAGCAACGAATCATGTACGATCAAACGAACATCTTCTGGTAGTATGGCAACACAACGCTACCAACAGTGACAACTCCCTACACCCTGAGAGCGTGGACATAGTCAGAAAATACTGTGCATGAACAAAGACTCGCTAGGTCGACTGGACTAGGAAAAAATAAGGGCATCCCGGCGAACCAAAAGGGTTCGGGAAAAAATTAGGGATAAAAAACAAAAAAGGATATGTACACTCGGCAAGTCGAAAACTCGAAAGGGCGGCTTGGGCAAAAAAGGGTATCCCGGTGGACTGAAAAACCGAAAGGGAGGTCCAAGCAAAAATTAGGGATCAAAGCATACGACTATGTCCCGTCATCTTGTCACTTGCCTACTAGAAGAAGACTGATCATTTCGATCTAAAGTTACCAAACACCTCATAAGTTGGGATAACACTCGATCCACAAGGCCCCCACAGGCACTTTCTCCCGTAGAAACAGGGGAAGAAAAGTCTCGATGCAAAGTCATCGTCATATCCTTAGCATGCGTCCCAGTAACATTCACTCCCCGCATAGTAAGACAAAGACAGTGATGTTAGTTGTCCCAAATAGGACACAACTCTCCCCAGCTGAGATTCGCAACCGCGAATGAGTCGGTAAGATTCTCCCCAAGTAGAGTTTATCTACCATCAACACTGAAAAGGTTTAATATCCCCGGAAGTCTTAATATTCCCCAACAGAGTATAAACATATTCCTCGGTAGAGTACAAGATATCCCCAGTGGAGTCTGAAATTTTTCCCAGCACAGTCTGAAAAAGCTTCCCCAGTGGAATTTGGAGAATCATCCCCAGTAGACTTCAGAAGATTGTCCCCAGCAGAGCTCAAAGGGTTATCCCCATCAGAGTCTAAAAGGTTATCCCCAGTGAAGTCGCAACTGAAAGATCATCCCCAACGGAGTTCTTTCCTTTCACAGATAAGAAGTCAATCCCCAACAGGATTCAGTACTACCAGCAACGATAATTCATCCCCCAGCAGAATTTATCGGTGGAATCCTTAGCAGAGCATCTCTTCCCCACAGAGTAATCTCCTCATCAGTTTATTCCCCAACAGAGTTATCCTCTCCTACAGGTTTATTCTCGCAATCATCTTCGTTCGCTATCCCCAGCGGAAACGAAGAATTCAACTCTTTTCTACAGCAGCTATCCGGGATTTATTTTCCACACCTAAAACATTACATTTCCATACATCATGATACATGCAAATACGCATCATACAACACAATCTCATTTATTTTGAGAACATCATTGCCTGATACATATCATGCATTGCATACGACTGACCTTTACCTTTCAGGAAGGATGCAGTTAAGTTCTCAGCTATGTCGAAGAACTGACCGGTTCTTAAATCTCAACTGAATTATTCTCGATTGAATTACAGATAAGGTTCTCAATCTAGACAATTTTCCTCCATCGAAGTGTGAACGATTTCTTAAATCTCAACAGAATTATTCTCCGTTGAAGTAAACAGACAGTCCTAGATCTTGATGAAGATGTTCCCCTCAATCGAAGACCTGACCGGTTCTTAAATCTCAACTAAATTATTCTCGGTTGAATTACATATAAGGTTCTCAATATCGACAATTTTCCTCCTTCGAAGTGTGGACGAGTTCTTAATTCTCAACAAAATTATTCTCCATTGAAGTAAACAGACAGTCCTAGATCTTGATGAAGATGTTTCCCTCAGTCGAAGACCTGACCGGTTCTTAAATCTCAACTGAATTATTCAAGGTTAAATTACAGAAAAGGTTCTAAATCTCGACAATTTTCCTCCATCAAAGTGTGGACAAGTTCTTAAATCTCAACAGAATTATTCTCCGTTGAAGTAAATAGATAGTCCTAGATCTTGATGAAGATTTTTCCCTCAGTCGAAGACCTAGCCGGCTCTTAAATCTCAACTGAATTATTCTCGGTTGAATTACAGATAAGGTTCTCAATATCGACAATTTTCCTCCGTCGAAGTGTGGACGAGTTCTTAAATCTCAACAGAATTATTCTCCGTTGAAGTAAACAGATAGTCCTAGATCTTGATGAAGATGTTTCCCTCAGTCGAAGACCTGACCGGTTCTTGAATCTCAACTGAATTATCCTCGGTTGAATTACAGATAAGGTTCTCAATCTTGACAATATTCCTCTGTCGTGGTGTGGACGAGTTCTTAAATCTCAACATAATTATTCTCCGTTGAAGTAAATAGACAGTCCTAGATCTTGATGAAGATGTTTCCCTCAGTCGAAGACCTGACCGGTTCTTAAATCTCAACTAAATTATTCTCGGTTGAATTACAGATAAGGTTCTAAATCTCGACAATTTTCCTCCGTCAAAGTATGGACGAGTTCTTAAATATCAACAGAATTATTCTCCGTTGAAGTAAACAGACAAGTCCTAGATCTTGATGAAGATGTTTCCCTCAGTCGAAGACCTGACCGATTCTTGAATCTCAACTGAATTATCCTCGGTTGAATTACAGATAAGGTTCTCAATCTCGACAATTTTCCTCCGTCGAAGCGTGGACGAGTTTTTAAATCTCAACAAAATTATACTCTGTTGAAGAACAAACAGTCCTAGATCTTGATGAAGATGTTTCCCTCAGTCGAAGACCTGACCGGTTTTTAAATCTCAACTAAATTATCCTCGGTTGAATTACAGATAAGGTTCTCAATCTCGACAATTTTCCTCCGTCAAAGTGTGGACGAATTATTAAATCTCAACAGAATTATACTCCATTGAAGTAAAGACAGTCCTAGATCTTGATGAAGATGTTTCCCTCAGTCGAAGGCCTGACCGGTTCTTAAATCTCAACTGAATTATTCTCGGTTGGATTACAGATAAGGTTCTAAATCTCGGAAATCCTCCTCAGTCGAAGTACCGACCGGTTCTTAAATCTCAACTGAATTAGTCTCGATTGAATTACAGATAAGGTTCTAAATCTCGACAGATTTCCCCCCAGTTGAATTATGGACAAGTTCTTAAAACTCAGCGGAGATGTTCTCTCAGCTAAGGTACATGCAAGTTCCTAAATCTCAACAAAGATCATGCTTCCCCAGCGGAATCTTCCACAACAACAGGTATGCGAGGTCTCGCTAAGGAATCTCTTATGCGATCGACACTCCTGCAGATGACATCTTTAAGCCCATCCTTCCGCCAGCAGTCTCCAAATGGCATCTGTAAGCCCATTCTCGACATCACAAGGCATATACCACTTCATGCGAGTGCAAATTTCTGGGCACTTTAGTGTTCAATCATCTTCCATCTTCGGATCACGAAAGGCACGAAAGCCAATCTATACCCTCAGGTTTAAGAAGATTGAACAGGGGAAGCTGTTGTACCCCAAAATTTTCCCTCCCATATTTCTCAAGATATTGCAAGAAAAATCTCCAAGTGGCTCAAGGTTGCTCAAGAGTTGGTCAGACAAGCTATCTCCTAAGGCAGTCAACCCCAAATTAGGTTTTTGTGTTGCATCAAGATCTTTGAATTCAAATGAACTCAAGTTCTCCCCAATGTCCTAATATGTTCTCAAGGTCATCCATGTCAAGTTTCAAGCCTTGCAGAAGAAGTTTGCTCAGTCAATTGCTCAAAGGGTCCAAAAATCGACCATGCTAGGGCAAAAGTCAACTGTGACCTACATACAGTCAAACTTCAAGATTTTTTGTAAAAATTATCATTTTGAAGGATATTTCATAATTTGATCAAGGGTTGATCATGATTCATCAAGGATTGCTCAAAATTCATCAAAACTCAAAAGTTGCTAAGTTAGGGTTTTGCAGGAAAAGTCAACTCAATTTGACCAAGCATAACTTTCTCATACTTTATGAGAAATGACCCATCCAAAGCTCATTTTGAAGAGGATGAAATTTCCTACAATACATATTCATACCCCAAGTTCAAAAAATGCACTCACAAGAAGTTATAAATTTGGACATTATAGGTCATTTTTGAAAGTTAACAAAAACACCTGTTTTGCCAAAGCTTATAACTTGAGCATGGAATATCAAAATGCGATTATACCAAAAGGTTTGGTTAGAGGACATCTAAAGATTTCTAAAAAGTCAAATAACACTTCCAAAAGTTCAAAATTGAAGAAGTTATGCATTGTTGAAGTTGGACATTTTTGCAAAATTGCAAAAAGTCAACTATCCCCAAAACTTCAAATTTTGTCAAATGGGCCCGTTCTTTTCCACTTGATTTGAGCTTGCATAGTTTCCCACGTGTCCTAGCTTCAGCCATGAGCCCTTATTTCTTTTTTATTATTTTATTTGATTTTTTATTGAATTTATTCATTTTAAATCAAATTAAATCATAGAAAATCCCAAACTTTGATTACATGAGATTTTTTGCTATTTTCAGGATTTGATTCTCATCATTATCATCATCAAACTCGAATATCACCAATTCATGTGAAAAATATTGAGATTTGGGCAAATATGGTAAGTTATAAAGAGGAGATCAAATCAAATCCAAAGGCGTTGGTATGGGAAGATTCAAGCCATAATTTCTACCCTAATGCAAAGCACACTACATAAACAAGCCAAAGGGACGTGAATAAGGGTTAGAGGCTGCAAGAAGAGGAAGAACAAAGTTTGGAAAAAGTGGTAAAAAGCTTGAGATCAAAATCGTGCCTAGAGGTGTTTTCAGAAGCCAAGAACTATCCCAATCGCTTCCTGGACGTTCACTGAAGCTAAACCAATCCAAAGCAAGCTTCCTCACACACCCAAATGCGCTGTAAGTGTCAAGATAATCCGCTCTGTTCTTGAAATCGTATTTCATCAATCTTGCATCATTTGAGTAAATTATTGGTATATTTGAAATCCTCATAACATTTCCAAACTATTGGCATTATTCAATTTTGTTTATCTGACCTATACTGCAAAATAACATAGCTAGGGTTTCGTGGATTTTTTTTGGGTGTTTCTGTTTCAGGAATAATTGGCCATCAAGAAGGGTATGGTTGCGACCAGGATAATGAGACGAGCACCATCATGCCCTTAGGTTTCATTTTCATGGCTTACAGCGGATTTTGGAGTATGCATGACTTGTAGTGACGGTCTGTGTACGTAGCTATAGCTTTTACAGGGTTTTAGCCACAGATGGAAGGTTGAAGACGATGCGTGGCAAGGCGTGGTTGGCTCATTCAAATCACGCGCGCATAATTTTTATTTTGACCAATTAATTCTGTTTTGTTTTATTATCTTTATTGTGCAGCATATTAACAAATAGATCAAAGTGGCCTAGTGGCAAAGCAAGCGCTCCAAACTCCTTCAGGACCTGGGTTCGAATCCCAGGTCCCCCAATTTCCATTTGTTTTTTCTCTTTAGGTGATCATATGCATATCCATGCTTGCAGTGCACCATACACTATCATCTATCCAATGGCCAGATGGCCAAAGGCCAAATCTGGTGGCCAAAAGCTGATGGTCCACCATAGACAAAGTCAACACGTGCACGCTGAATCAGGAAAAGTCCACCAGGGCCAACACAATTGGGCCTCAGCATTGCTATTCAGACCACCAAAATCAGGCCCAAACCTCTTTCTTTCCATCTTATTTATTTTATTTTAATTATTTGTTTTATTATTTCTATTTAAATTCTAACCAATTAAAATCCAACCTTTTCATAAAATAAAATCACAAAAATATTTTTATGTTTAATCAAATTTTAATTTTAATTTTTATTAATAAATACTAATTAATATATTTAGGTTTTAATTAGAATAACTTTAACATTTCTTTGTAAATAATTAAAATTAAATTAGATTTAATTAGGTTTTTACTAATTCAATTAATTTTTATTTCTTTCTTAAAATAACAAAAACCCAAAAATAATTTATTTTTATTAATTAATTTATTAATTCAATTTATTAATTAATTTAGGATTTATATCTTTCTTAAAATTAAAAAAAAAAAAAGATCTTTTCTTTAACACAAAGGTTCAAAACCCTAGAACTTTGCGCTCGATTTAATTTCCCGCATGTGATTTACTTTCTTTTACCAATGATGTATTTGCCTCCAGTTTGTAATAGCTTAATAAGACTTTTATTATTTTTTATCGCTTTATTTATTTTTAAAGGGTTTGTCTTTGGCGATGTTAATACCCGACACCTTGTAATTTAAATTCCGCATTTTATTTCCCGCAAGTTATAACTGTTAGATGTTTGATGATAGGATGGCATGACAAGACTGGATGTTTTAACTTAAAATCAACTTAGATCACCCTTAACATGTACAAAGATAAAAAATAACTGAAAACTACACACTCGCACATGCGCACTCTTAGGGTACATCCCACTTGGTTGCCTTCGTACACGGTCATTGAGTATAGGTCACTTTAGAGGTTGCCCTCTTATCTAAAAGATCATAGTCGCCTCGAAACGGTTGCCTCGGATATTATTGCCTCAAAACAAATGATCTAAGACATTAGGGTTACCTCTAAAGCGTCCTTACATTGCTTTGGTGACCGCAAGTCCCTAAATTCGAATTGACCCTTAAACTCCAACGACGGTGCTACCTACTCACTAATAGTGGGGTAACATTGTCTAAAGGAAATTAGCATAGAACGATTCCTTTTTCGAGTAGGTAGATGGTCTTTAGATACTTTCTCTTTTAAAAACAAAAACTTTTCACACTTACAATTTTCGAACAAAGTTTTCAAAAACACTTCATACACTCTTGAGGGCAGAAGCAAGAGTTAAATCAAAGTTTTCAAACAAAAACTTTTTCAAACCCACAAGCACAAAGAAAGCAATATTTTGAAAACAATATGAGCAAGTACCTAAGAGCCCGTGGATATCCATGAATAGAAAGGGTGCTAACACCTTCCCTTTCTATAATCTACCCCCCGAACCCGAGAAATATCTCGAAAAAAGAATTTTTCTGTGCTTTTTTCCTTTCCTTGTTGGATAAAATAAAAGTCGGTGGTGACTCTTGCTTACCGCGACATTTTGCGAAAACAAACGCAAAATGCAAACCAGCACACCAAAAAACAGTCAGTTCTTCCCACCGTATCACAAGAAGGAAGCATAATGAGGCATTGCATGTCTCAGTGGAATCCAGGGGCACAATCTTGGCTCATGTTTTGGTGGACACTGGTTCATCTCTGAATGTGTTACCTAAAAAGGCTCTTGATAGGCTTGATTGTGATGGATTGACATTGAAACTAAGCAACATAGTAGTGAAGTCCTTTGACGGCTCAACGAGGATGGTGCTTGGGGAAGTGGATATCCTCATAAAGGTTGGAACCCAAACATTTGATTCAAATTTTTATGTAATGGATATCCGCCCTTCATATTCCTGCTTGCTAGGCCGACCATGGATCCACAATGCTGGCGCTGTTACTTCTACGTTGCACCAAATGCTGAAATATCCGATTCAAGGGAAAATCATCACCGTTCATGGAGAAGAAGAGTATATGATCAGCCATCTCAATTCCTTAAGATATGTGTAGTTAGATGGTGAATTTATTGAAACTCCATTCCAACACTTTGAAGAAGTCCCGCAAGATGTGGCAGTGACCAAGGTTGTGTCTCAAGTTCCCAAGATCACAAGGCCTCCACTCAGGATGTCATCTTTGAAGGATGCCAAAGCAGTGATAGAAGAAGGTGGGTGCACTATCTGGGGACAACTCCCAGATATCCCATACAAATCTGACAAGTTCGGTCTGAGTTTCACTTCAGGTGCCCAGAAGGCTGTACTCTGTGCTCGTGCCAGAGGACCACCCTTGAAGGTCTGCAACCGCGAAGTCAATGCGGTGGAAGATGATTAAGACAACTACAACCTGGAGGATTGGATTTTCCCAACTGTCAGTGGAGGGCTCAGCAACTGGGAGGCTAGAGACTTTGTCCCGACCACTTTTATCCCACAGTAATTTGTCTTTACATTTTTTTGGATCTATAATATTAAAACAATTCAGACTCTTAAAACCTTGTGTCTTACCCGAGGCACAATGGTCCATTTGTAAGGGTTATTATCTCATTTCCATATGACATCAATGAATCATGGACGTTTTTACATACAAACTTTGTGCTCATTGTTTTTCTTTTTACATTTTCATTTCCTTCAAAGATAGTTATACTCTTACACACACTCACACTCACAATGCAGGTCTACATCCATTCGGGATCCCATGGGTAACGGTTCTGCTATGGCCTTCGGTGACTCTGAAAATCTAATCTACCAAGCCGAGAACGAAGGTGAGGAAGATTGTGAAGTACCAGGAGAACTTGCCAGGTTGCTACTGCAAGAAGAGAGAACCATTCAGCCCCACGAGGAACCCGTGGATACGATCAACCTAGGTACCGAAGAAGACAAAAGAGAAGTCAAGGTGGGTGTCAATATGGAACCCAGTGTCAAAGAGCGTCTAATTCAGTTGCTACACGAATATGTTGAGGTCTTTTCCTGGTCGTATGAAGACATGCCAGGACTTGATGCAGAAATTGTGGTACATTGTCTACCTACAAAAGAGGATTACCCATCAGTAAAACAAAAGGTCCGTCGTATGCGACCCGACATGTCATAGAAAATTAAAGCAGAAGTCATGAAGCAATTCAACGCTGGATTCTTGGCCGTCACCTCCTACCCGCAATGGGTGGCCAATGTTGTTCCCGTTCCCAAAAAGGAAGGAAAGGTGCGAATGTGCATGGACTACAGAGATTTAAATAGGGCAAGCCCTAAGGATGATTTCCATCTCCCCCACATTTATATTCTAGTTGACAATACGGTGCAGCACAAAGTGTTTTCCTTCATGGACGGTTTCTCAGGTTACAACCAAATCAAAGTGGCGCCTAAGGACATGGAGAAGATAACCTTTGTCACACAATGGAGGCACATTCTGCTACAAGGTTATGCCATTCGGAATGAAGAATGCTGGGGCAACCTATCAGCGTGCCATTATAGCCCTATTTCACGACATGATACATCACAAAATAGAGGTCTATATGGACAACATGATAGCTAGATCTCAAACAGAAGAAGAGCATCTTGACCATTTACAGAAACTCTTTGAGAGATTAAAGAAGTACAAGCTGAGGTCGAACCCAAATAAATGCACATTTGGAGTAAGGTCTGGTAAACTCCTAGGCTTTGTCATCAGCAATAAGGGTATTGAAGTAGACCCTTCCAAGGTGAAAGCGATACAAGAGATGCCTGCTCTTCGTACTGAGAAGGAAGTCAAAGGATTCTTGGGACATTTGAACTACATTTCCATATTCATTTCTCACCTGACAGCTACTTGTGAATCAATCTTCAAACTACTGAAGAAAGATCAGGTAGTCAAATGAAATGATGAGTGCCAAATTGCTTTTGACAAAATTAAAGAGTACTTACAAGAACCTCCTGTGTTGATGCCACCAGTCGAGGGAAGACCATTGATCATGTATCTGACAGTTTTGGAAAATTCAACGGGGTGTGTGCTGGGGCAGCATGGCGAGTCTGGCCGAAAAGAGCACACTATTTATTACCTGAGCAAAAAGTTTACCGACTGTGAAACAAGATATTCACTACTCGAGAAAACTTGTTGCGCTCTGGCATGGGCTGCTCGTCGGCTAAGACAATATATGTTGACTCATACTACCTTGTTGATATCTAAAATGGATCCAATAAAATACATCTTCGAGAAACCTGCTCTCTCTGGGAGAATATCGACATACAGTATACTACCCAGAAAGCAATAAAGGGCAGTCTACTAGCCGATAACCTTGCTCACCAAGCTATAGAAGACTATCAGTCCATGAAGTTCGAATTCCCAGATGAGGACATCATGATGGTAAACAACAGTGAAGAACTCAGGCCATATGACGAACCTGAACAAGGATCCCAATGGACCCTGGTTTTTGATGGGGCATCTAACGCACTCGGAAATGGTATTGGTGTTGTACGTATATCTCCTGAAGGATGTTATACTCCTTTTGCGGAAAGACTCTACTTTAATTGTAAAAATAACATGGCAGAATACGAAGCGTGCATCTTTGGTCTCGAAGCTTCCATAGACTTGGGGATCAAATCCTTGAATGTATTCTGAGATTCAGCTTTGGTTATCAGCCATATCAAATGGGAATGGGACACTGTTGTACCCCAAAATTTTCCCTCCCATATTTTTCAAGGTTTATCAAGAATCATTTTCAAATGGTTCAAGATTTCTCAAGGGGTTGCACAGTCAAACCACCTCATAAGCCAGTCAAAATTAGGGTTTTGGTTCTCTCAAGGAAGTTGAGGTTTTCAATGGCTCAATCAAGTCACATAGGCCTATACATGTTCTCAAGCATCTACATGCCAAGTCTCAAGACTCACAGAGGCAAATTGTACAGTCAAAAACTCCATTTGCTTTACAGTCAACTGCAGGGGTAAAATGGTCATTTGGCAGTCAAAAGTCAGAATTTTTGGTCAACATCTTATTTTGAGCTCACAATCATCATTTGATCAAGTATTGATCATGATTCCCCAAGAATGACTCAAAAATCATCAAAGATGCAAAAGTTACTATTTTTGGACAGTAGAAAAGTCAACTGTATCTTGACCAGGGCATAACTTTTTCATGGTTCATCAGAAAAATCCCATCCAATGCTCATTTTGAAGGGGATGACACTTCATACAACTCATATTCACATTCCAAGTCCAAGAAATGCTCTCACAAAAAGTTAACAATTTCTACATTACAGGTCAATGTTAAAAGTCAACAAAAATGCACTTTAAGTCATAGACCATAACTTGAGATTGGTAAATCCAAATGACATGGGACCAAAGGCATTGGTTAGAGGACTTCAAGAACTTTCCAAAATGTCAAAGAAAATGTTCATAGGATCAAAATTGAGCAAGATATGCATTGAGAAGTTGGGAAATTTTTGTGAATTTGCAAAAGTCAACTTTGCTCAAAACACATCATTTTTGCTGATGGGCCTCAAATTCCTTCTTGAAACATTGTCCAAGGCCTATTCACGACCCATTGAGCTTAAATTGAATTATTTTCTTATTTCTTATTAATTAATTGAATTTTTAATCAATATTAATTCATTTAATTGTAGGAAAATATCAAGATATGGTTTTGCAATCTTTTCATGAGGCAAATATGACCTACATATGCTGGAGATTTCGTGTACACATCAAGGGGACAAGGATATCTCAATTTGGAAAGGTTTTTCAATCAAAAGATTGAAAAATATTTGATTTTCAATCAAATATTGAAACATCAATGCAAGGGATTTCTTGTGCAAGATTTAACCTAAAACCATTATACTATATATGCACAACCTAAACCTAATCATGCACACGTGAGAATTCTGCATACAAAGCCATAACCATATTCAAAAAATCAAGAAAAAAGCCAAAACTGTTTTCTCACTCACCGGCCCTTTCAAAGCAATTTAAGGATTCTAATACATTGCTGAGGTTCTCAGAAACCTTTTGGAATCAAAACCACACGCCAACACTCAAAGAATACGCAAGAACAATCATACGGTTTGTTTATTTTTTCCATAATTGAACCTCATGATTTGTGCATCATTAACATGATTTCTTGTATGTTTTGTGTTGCTTGAATTCACAAGAAGCTTGTGGTATATTTTAATTGCATTAAAACGCCCTGAAACAAAAATCACCATTGATGAAATTTAGGGTTTCAAAGCTTTTAAATTAGGGCTTTGCTGCACAAGAAAAATCAGACCTTGAGAGACCCATGGTTGGATTCGTTAGGATGAGACGAACTCAAAACACATGTCGCGAACAATTTATATTAACCATAGGCCTGTTCTCTATTTTTGGTCGTCACACTTTGTGAGGGTTAAAAACCCCCGCTATTTGATTATCTTTTACAGGGAAAAAGGAGAACGATGATGAGGTGGACGCGTGTGGTTGGTTCATTTAAAACTGCACGTGTTTTGTTTGTTTTTCAGCATGTTTATTTGTTTGTCTATATTATTTTCAATAATCATTATACTAACAAATGCAGGCAAGTGGTTCAGTGGTAAATGCGCGGGTTGTGTATCATTGGGACCTGGGTTCGATTCCCAGGCCCCCCAAAAGCTCTATATTATTTTTCATCATGTATTCATATGCAGGCTCTCCCATGTGTTCCACCATAAACCTCACAAATCAGCGTGCCATATGTCCTCATGCACCAATCCAATGGCTATGAAGTGCTGACTATGATGTTCCCTGGTCAACCATGCGTTGGACAATCAGAAAGTCAAAGGCTTGAGCTTAGTGGGCCAGATTTCTGGCACACCTCCATCAGGGCCCAACACCCCCTTGGTTCTTTCATATTTTTCTTTTTGTTTTCTTTTTCTTTTTATTTGCTTTTACTAATTATTATTATTAACTATTATTATTATTTAATTACCCCATAAACTAATATTTTTTATAATAAATTCCGAATTAAAAAATGTAAATATTTTTATTATGTATTAATTTCATTATTAATTATTATTTTGTAAATAAATTCTAATTAATTAGTTTAGTTGTTTAATTAGGACAATTTTAATCTTTTTCATAATAAATAAAATCAATCTAGAACTAGGGTTTTTCTTTTTACTTTTAATCTCTTTTTATTTTTATTTTCATTAAAACATAAAAAACTAAAAAACATTTTTTTCTTTAATTAATTAATTAATTAGTTTTAGGTTTAATTTTAATTAATTGCGAAAAAGGACAAATTTCTTTCTTTTCTCAAAAAGGGTCAAAACCCTAAGGACGTCCTGATTCAATTTCTTTTCGCACATTTATTATTTTTGATCATATTCATGTATCTGCTCCGAGAATGTAATAGTTAATTAGGATTTTTATCGCTTTACTTTACTTTCCGCATTTATTTTCAAGGGTTATGTTTTTGGCGATGTAAAACCCGACGCCTTGTAATAGCGTAGATTTACCTTCCGCACTTTATTTCCCGCAAATTATTAAACTATTAACGATGCATGACAAGACTTGTATGAAAAATAAAATCAATCCGTAGCTCACAATGATGCATGCAAAGACAATTTAACCGAAAAACAACACACATGCACATGCCACTCTTAGGGTACGCCTCACTTGGTTGCCTCGAGGTGGTCGTCAAGTATAGGGTGTTTTAGAGGTCGCCCTCCTGTCTAAAGATCCAGTTGCCTCGAAACGGTTGCCTCGGATAAAAAAGGATCTAGGACATTAGGGTTACCGCTAAGGCGTCCTACTATTGCTTTGGTGACCACACATGTCCCTAATAATCGAATTGACCCGAATAACTCCAACGACGGTGCTACCTACTTCTCAATAGTGGGATAGTACTGTCTAAAGGACTCTTACACAGCCTAATTCCTTAGAGTAGGTAGATTTCTCCTGGGTACTTGCTCTTTCAAAATAACAAAAAAACAACTTTTCGCACCTACACTTTCAAAAAGTTTTTAAACAAATATTTCATACACTCTTGAGGACAGATACAAGAGTTACCTAGAAGTTTTCAAACTAAACTTTTTCAAAACCCACAAACACTTGAAAAGAAAACAATTTTTGAAAACATAGTGAGCAAGTACCTAAGAGCCCGTGGATAACCACAGATAGAAAGGGTGATAACACCTTCCCTTTCTATAATCTACCTCCCGAACCGAGAAACATCTCGAAAAGGAATTTTGCTGTGCTTTTGTCCTTTCCATGTTGGAGAACATAAAAGATGGTGGCGACTCTTGCTTACCGCGACATTTCGCGAAACCAGCTAAAAAACAGTCAGTTCTATTTCCACCGATCACAGAACTGGCGACTCTGCTGGGGATATTAATAAGTGAGGTGTACCTTAGGATTAGACCACTCTTATGTTTTCAATTGTATATCTTGATTGCTTTTATATTTGTGGGCTTGCATCAGAGTTTCATAGATCCTAACCCGGATCTGGGGAATACCCTTTAGGTAGCATAAGATGTGAGGGACCTGTCCGGCATAGACCGACACGGGTGAAGCAGTGGCTACGTTGGTGTGACACCTTGGTCTGTACCAATATCCCTTGTGTTGCAACGAGGAGAATATGGGTCTTCTAAGGAGTCATTAAGCACCAACCGACCTTAGAACCCTAAATTGACCCAACTTGGCCATAGAACAGTAGCAGTATGCTACACTCATTGAGGCTAAACTCTCGCGATTGTTCCGACTGCAAGAAAAGATTGCGATGCTAGAGTTATGACCGATCGAGGGTAGTCGATGATATTGAGATCCTCTAGAACCCAGTTACTATTTTCTAGGACAGGTCTTAACCAACGAAACTGAAAGAGGGTAGTACCTAAACTTCATGCTGGCCTGAAATCTAAGGGCTCTCTTGTGTGACTTGTGTGCCTTCAAACCTGACTACTTGCATGTTATCTAACACATGAATTCCTTGCAGGTTTTGTTTACAGTCCTTAATCTGGACTTATTACAGGGCTTACTTACACCTCACACCTTTGCATCCACGTGCATAACATCATACCATCATACCATTGTATACATCCTGCATAAGGACTAATCCATTTCAAGGATCTCAAGGTGCAGGTCATGATGAATCAAAATGTCTAGCAAGGGGCATATGAGATTTATTTTCCTCTAGCCAAGGTTGTTTGGAGGTCAAAACATGATGACTTGAGTCAGGGGCTATGACCCACTCGATATGGTGAGCCTTGACTCTTGAAGAAAGACTCTCAACAACATGAAGTTCCTTCAATCAAGCTACCAGATTCAAATTCTAACAATTTTCTTGTTTACCCCGCGAGATCCTTGAAAACATTGCATACATACATATCATTGCATTACATGTACCCTTTTTACAGGTCACTTATCTTCTTCGCTATTTATTTCAGCAATCATCATGAATCCTGAACCATCCACTGAACAAGCTATCAAGGCCCTCCAGGCCCAGAATGCCCAGTTCCAGGAGTTGGTTATGAACCTAGCCCAGGGTCAACAGGATTTGAAGACTCTGCTTCTGAAAGAGAGGAAGAAGAAGAAGAAGAAGACTGTTTTGTTCAACACTAGACGCAGGTCTGGGAATGGATCACAAAATGAGGCTGATATGGCTACTTCCTCTGTAGGGAAAGACAGTCCCCAAGAGGAAAGGGTTCCTAGTCCCGTGGTCTTCGACAACAAGACAGATTATAATGATGAACAGTACCCTCCCGCTGAGGACAGGTACAAACAACTAGAGGACCGTTTAAGCGCTATGGAGATACAAAAGGTACCCGGTCTGGACTTCGAAGATCTAGGTCTGTCCTCTGGGGTGGTGATCCCTCACAAGTTCAAGGCGCCTGCCTTTGCAAAATACGACGGAGCTTCTTGTCCTAAGCTGCACCTCCGTTCATACGTAAGGAAGATCCAGCCCTACACGGCAGATAAGAACTTGTGGATCCATTTCTTCCAGGATAGTCTTTCAGGGACTCAACTCGAGTGGTTCTATCAGCTGGATGGAGCCAGTATTCGTAACTGGGAGGACTTGGCTACTGTGTTTTACAAACAATATCAGTATAATTCCGACCTCGCTCCTACTCGTACCCAACTCCAGGGTATGTCACTAGGGATGGGTGAAGGTTTTAAGGAGTATGCGCAAAAGTGGAGAGACCTGGCTTGAAGGGTGCAGCCACCTTTGACTGACCGTGAACTTGCGGACATGTTCTTGGGGACCCTGTCTGGTCCGTTCTTCAACCATATGATTGGGAATTCTTCTGCTGGGTTTACAGATCTGATCTTAACTGGGGAAAGAATCGAAGCTGGCATCAAAAGTGGGAAGATTCAGGAAGCTACACCTTCCGATGCTCATAAAAAGCCCTACCATGGAAAAAAAGAGTCCAATGCTGTGCATGGTAAAAAGAGTCGTCATGATCAACATGTAGGGGCAACCCAGATCTCTAATCCTATGCCTGCTTAACAAGGACAGGGGAAGCAACGTAAGGAGGTCACACCTAAAAGACAGTTCACTAAGATCAACATGTCACTGGCTCAAGCGTTACAGCAAATGTTGAAGGCATGGCTGATTACATTAAGGGCTCCTCTTTGGAATCCAAACACTTCCGCTCCTAACTATCATCCCAATGAAAGGTGCGCATACCACTCTGATAGCCCGGGGCATACTACAGACAACTGTTGGGCTCTGAAGAACAAGGTCCAAGACATGATTGATGCCAAAGAAATCCAGTTTGAAGCACCAGAGACTCCAAACATAATCACTGCTCCTTTGCCAAATCATTGAAGGCTTTTGTTTTATTTTGAATTTCCGAGTTATATTTTTCTTTGCTTATTCAAACAACTATTGTCATAGAAAACTATTTTATTTCATTAATGCATCGCATATGTCTGTTTTGAATTAATCCAATTGTTTTCACTATATTCAAATTGCTTTCATTTTTTTGTGTGATGTTCAAACTCTTGATCTAAAATTCTAAGCCTCTTGAGGGAGGATGACGAAAACGATACCACGATCTTTATAGTATGCTTTTAAACAGACCCCGCTGATGAGGTACATGCATTGTTTCAAATCCTAAACAGTGGAGTAATAAGGAAGATAATCCCTCGTCAACCCCTCTGAGCCAAAGAAGTTGGAGTTTTTCTTTTCGAAAATTAAAACCCTTAATCATAACCTAGGGCAGGGTAGTTCTCTCAGTTGATCCAAGTGCGCAACGAATGGCATCAAAGGAGTCCTTCCAAAGCAAAAGACAGTGATGGTTCCGAATAATCATAAAGACAAGCAGTCATTACCAAAAAAAAAAACTAAAGCCCAATAAGTCAAAACCTATGAAGGAGACTTACAAAGCTGGGGAATCCCGCTGACTGTAATCACAAAAGAAACAGTTCAGGAAAAAGACAGGGATAACACAACCAAAAAGAAAGAGATCCTGCAAACTCTTATAAAAACGACTGCCTGTTCAAAATAAATTGTCAGTATCCGAACCATCACTGGAATATCAGAGCAAAGACTCAAACAAGATCTAATGCACAATTAGCTGAGTTTAGGATCGAAGAACATCACGAAGAGCGGGTGGGTACAAATATAATTTGAGCCTTTATCCTTTGTTTCTTAAACCGTGAACCAGGCCACGTTATAACCCTTCAAAAGTCCTAGCTGAAGCATGGGTTAGTTCGAAAGCATACTGTTACAAAAGGTATCCTGACTCCTTAAGGCTTGCTGTAAAATCTTTAGTTGATATCACATTTTACAAAATTTGCTTGTTTTACTGAAAAATGCATTTTCAAAAACTTCAAGAGACATAAGCTTTGCATTCTTAAAATAACATTGTTTGCATATGACTATTTGTTCAAACAGCAGAGAAGTTCGCACGAAGAATATCTAGTGAACAAAAACCTTCTCAACAAAGAGGATCACATCAAATGGAAAAACACTTCCAATCAAGGGGCACGACATGATCATTGTCTATCACCTGGGGCAGTCCAGTCAAGATTCAGAGAATCTTTCAAATGTCAAAAAGCCAGGGGGCAAATCTCCATCTGAGTCACTTGGGGCATTGGACGTGAATTCCAGCAACGAATCTGGCATGATCAAGCATCTTCTGGTAGTATGGCAACACAACACTACTGACAGTGACAACTCCCTGCACTCTGAGAACGTGGACATAGTCAAAAAAATACTGCGCATAATCAAAGACCCGCTAGGTCGACTGGCCTAGGCAAAAATAAAGGCTTCCTGGCGAACCAAAAGGGTTCGGGCAAAAATAAGGGATGAAAATGAAAAAATCTGTACACCCGGCAAGTCGAAAACCTGAAAAGGCGGCTTGGGCAAAAAAAGGGTATCCCGTTGGACTGAAAACCCGAAAGGGCGGTCCAGGCAAAAATTAGGGATCAAAGCCTACGACTATGTCCCGTCATCTCGTCACTTGCCTATCAGAAGAAGATTTATCGAATCGGCAGTTATCAAGCACCTCATAGACCTTCTTCTCTCGCAGAAACTGGGGCAATAAGAATTGTCTGAATTGTGCAGTTGCTCTGTCCACCAAGGTACCAAGGTAAGTTCAGCTGAAGAATGTAACCAGGATACCTTCACTCCCCGCAGGATAAGACAAGAACCAACAATACTTCTCCCCAAGCAGAGTTGGTCTCCCATCAGCCCCGAAAAGGCACAGTATCCCTAGCAATTCAGCGATACTCTCCCCAAGCAGAGTTAGTCTACTGTCAGCCTTAAGGAAGTTAGATATCCCCAGAAGATCTCAATATTCCCCAGCGGAGTATACAGATGTTCCTCAGCGAGCATCCCCGGCAGTCTTAATATAAGATTGTTCCCCGGTGGAATACCAGACACCCCAGTGGAATCAATCTCCCTGGTACAGTCCAAAAGTTTCCCCAGGAGAGTTGAATCATCCTCCCCAGTAGATTCTGGAAGCTTATCCCCCGCAGAGTGCAAAAGCATCTCCCCGGATTTATTCATAAGATTATTCCCCACCAGGGTATAACTGGGTTATTCTCAGCTAGTTACCACGGAAAGATCGTCCTCGGCGAAGTTCTTCCTATCCCCCATCGGAGTTCATCAAATTCCCAAACAGAGCTCATCAACAGAATCCCCAGCGGAGTGATCATCAAAACCTCAGCGAAGTATCTCTTCCCACAGAGTAATTCCCCGCAGAGTAATCTCTTCAACAAGTTTATTCCCCAACGGGGTCATCTTCTCCTACCGGTTTATTCTTGCAATCATCATCCCCAGCAGAAACGAAGAACTCCACTCTTCAACATCAGCCCAAGATTCAGCAAACTTCCCGGCATTCGTCAAGGATTTATTTTCCCAGACGAAATACATTCATAAACATATCACATCTCATACCTCGTATTCATATACATGATAAAGTGCATACGACACAATCTCATTTATTCCTGAAAACATCATGACATCATGCATATCATACATCATGACATTGCATATGACTAATGTTTGCCTTTTCAGGAAAAAGCCAACCAAAGGATGATTGCCATCAACCTTTTTAAAGTTCCAGATTCGATACATGTATCTAGCCAGGGAATATCTGTGAGTGATTGATTGTAGATTCGATACCTGTATCTATCCAGGGCATATCTGTATGAAGAGTTTAAAGTTCCAGATTCGATACTTGTATCTAGCCAGGGCATATCTGTGAGCGATTGATTGTAGATTCGATACCTGTATCTAGCCAGTGCATATCTACATTAAAGAGATTTCAGAGATAGCTTAGAGATGCTCCAGATCCGGATGTTATTCTTTTGCTTATTCAAAGTTTCTTTTCAGAGATAACATAGAGATGATCCAGATTCGGATGCTATTCTTTTGCTTATTCAGAATTTCTCTTCGAATATAGCTTAGAGATGCTCCAGATCCGGATGCTATTCTATTGCTTATTTAGAGTTTCCTTTCAGAGATGGCCTAGAGATGCTCCAGACTCGGATTCTATTCTATTTCTTATTCAGATTTCCTTCTAGAGATAGTTCAGATGCAACCCAGGCATGGCGATATTCTGATACTTATTCCAGATTCCGTCTAGAGATAGTTCAGTTGTAACCCAGACATGGCGACATTCTGATACTTATTCAGATTTCCTTTGAGAGATAGCTTGGAAATGCTCCAGATACGGATGCTATTCTTTTGCTTATTCAGAATTTCTCTTCGGATATAGCTTAGAGATGCTCCAGATTCGGATGTTATTCTATTGCTTATTCAGATTTCCTTTAAAGAGATAGCTTAGAGATGCTCCTGACCCGGACGCTATTCTATTGCTTATTCAGATTCAAACTTCTAAAGACAACTTAGAGATGCTCCAAATCCGGAGGCTATTCTATTGTTTAGTCCAGAGACAGTCCAGATACGATCCAGATTCGGATGACATTCTGTCACTCATTCAAATACAGTATGGATATACCCCAGACACGGCGATCATTCTACTACTCATTCAAACATCAGCAATTAGATACAGACTAGATATGCTCCAGACACGGAAGCCATTCTATTTCTTATTCAAATCCAACTATCCATTGCACTTCCAAATGGCATCTATAAGCCCATTCCCGACAAGGTTCTGTCACATCTCCAGATGGCATCTATAAGCCCATCCTCCTATCCATCATATCTCCAAATGGCGTCTATAAGCCCATTCCCGACATCACATTGCTGATACCACACTATGCGAGTGCAAATTTCTGGGCACTTTAGTGTTCAATCATCTTCCACCTTCAGATCACGAAAGGCACGCAAGCCAATCTACATCCTCAGGTTTAAGAAGATTGAACAGGGGCAACTGTTGTACCCCAAAATTTGCCCTCCCATATTCTTCAAGGTTTATCAAGAATCATCTTCAAATGGTTCAAGATTTCTCAAGGTTTTGCACAGTCAAACCACCTCCTAAGCCAGTCAAAATTAGGGTTTTGGTTCTCTCAAGGAAGTTGAGGTTTTAAATGGCTCAATCAAGTCACATAGGCCTATACATGTTCTCAAGCATCTACATGCCAAGTCTCAAGACTCACAGAGGCAAATTGCACAGTCAAAAACTCCATTTGCTTTACAGTCAACTGCAGGGGTAAAATGGTCATTTGGCAGTCAAAAGTCAGAATTTTTGTTCAACATCTTATTTTGAGCTCACAATCATCATTTGATCAAGTATTGATCATGATTCCACAAGAATGGCTCAAAAATCATCAAAGATGCAAAAGTTACTATTTTTGGATAGTAGAAAAGTCAACTGTATCTTGACCAGGGCATAACTTTTTCATGGTTCATCAGAAAAATCCAATACAATGCTCATTTTTAAGGGGATGACATTTCCTACAACTAATCTTCACATTCCAAGTCCAAGAAATGCTCTCACAAAAAGTTATCAATTTCTATATTATAGGTCAATGTCAAAAGTCAACAAAAATGCACTTTAAGTCAAAGACCATAACTTGATATTGGTAAATCCAAATGACATGGTACCAAAGGAATTGGTTAGAGGACTTCAATACCTTTCCAAAATGTCCAAGAACATGTTCATAGGATCAAAATTGAGCAAGATATGCATTGGAGAAGATGGGAAATTTTTGTGAATTTGCAAAAGTCAACTTTGCTCAAAACACATCATTTTTGCTAATGGGCCTCAAATTCCTTCTTGAAACATTATCCAAGGCCTATGCACGACCCAATGAGCTTAAATTGAATTATTTTCTTATTTCTTATTAATTAATTGAATTTTTAATCAATATTAATTCATTTAATTCATTTAATTGTAGGAAAATATCAAGATATGGTTTTGCAATCTTTTCATGAGGCAAATATGACCTACATATGCTGGAGATTTTGTGTACACATCAAGGGGACAAGGATATCTCAATTTGGCAAGGTTTTTCAATCAAAAAGATTGAAAAATATTTGATTTTCAATCAAATATTGAAACATCAATGCAAGGGATTTCTTGTGCAAGATTTAACCTAAAACCATTCTACTATATATGCACAACCTAAACCTAATCATGCACACGTGAGAATTCTGCATACAAAGCCATAACCATATTCAAAAAATCAAGAAAAAAGCAAAAACTGTTTTCTCACTCACCGGCCCTTTCAAAGCAATTTAAGGATTCTAATACATTGTTGAGGTTCTCAGAAACCTTTTGGAATCAAAACCACACGCCAACACTCAAAGAATACGCAAGAACGGTCATACGGTTTGTTTATTTTTTCCATAATCGAACCTCATGATTTGTGCATCATTAACATGATTTCTTATATGTTTTGTGTTGCTTGAATTCACAGGAAGCTTGTGGTATATTTTAATTTCATTAAAACTCCCTAAAACAGAAATCACCATTGATGAAATTTAGGGTTTCGAAGCTTTCAAATTAGGGCTTTGCTGCACAAGAAAAATCAGACCTTGAGAGACCCATGGTTGGATTCGTTAGGATGAGACGAACTCAAAACACATGTCGCGAACAATTTATATTAACCATAGGCATGTTTGCTATTTTTGGTCGTCACACTTTGTGGGGGTTAAAAACCCCCGCTATTTGATTATCTTTTACAGGGAAAAAGCAGAACGATGATGAGGTGGACGCGTGTGGCTGGTTCATTCAAAATTGCACGCGTTTTGTTTGTTTTTCAGCATGTTTATTTGTTTGTCTATATTATTTTCAATAATCATTATACTAACAAATGCAGGCAAGTGGTTTAGTGGTAAATGCGCTGGCTGTGTATCATTGGGACCTGGGTTCGATTCCCAGGTCCCCCAAAAGCTCTATATTATTTTTCATCATGTATTCATATGCAGGCTCTCCCATGTGTTCCACCATAAACCTCACAAATCAGCGTGCCATATGTCCTCATGCACCAATCCAATGGCTATGAAGTGCTGACTATGATGTTCCCTGGTCAACCATGCGTTGGACAATCAGAAAGTCAAAGGCTTGATCTTAGTGGGCCAGATTGCTAGCACACCTCCATCAGGGCCCAACACCCCCCTGGTTCTTTCATATTTTTCTTTTTGTTTTCTTTTTCTTTTTATTTGCTTTTACTAATTATTATTATTAACTATTATTATTATTTGATTACCCCATAAACTAATATTTTTTATAATAAATTCAGAATTAAAAAATGTAAATATTTTTATTATGTATTAATTTCATTATTAATTATTATTTTGTAAATAAATTCTAATTAATTAGTTTAGTTGTTTAATTAGGACAATTTTAATCTTTTTCATAATAAATAAAATCAATATAGAACTAGGGTTTTTCTTTTTACTTTTAATCTCTTTTTATTTTTATTTTCATTAAAACATAAAAAACTGAAAAACAATTTTTTCTTTAATTAATTAATTAATTAGTTTTAGGTTTAATTTTAATTAATTGCGAAAAAGGACAAATTTCTTTCTTTTCTCAAAAAGGGTCAAAACCCTAAGGACGTCCTGATTCAATTTCTTTTCGCACATTTATTATTTTTGATCATATTCATGTATCTGCTCCGAGAATGTAATAGTTAATTAGGATTTTTATCGCTTTACTTTACTTTCCGCATTTATTTTCAAGGGTTATGTTTTTGGCGATGTAAAACCCGACGCCTTGTAATAGCATAGATTTACCTTCCGCACTTTATTTCCCGCAAATTATTAAACTGTTAACGATGCATGACAAGACTTGTATGAAAAATAAAATCAATCTGTAGCTCACAATGATGCATGCAAAGACAATTTAACCGAAAAACAACACACATGCACATGCCACTCCTAGGGTACGCCTCACTTGGTTGCCTCGAGGTGGTCGTCAAGTATAGGGTGTTTTAGAGGCCGCCCTCCTGTCTAAAGATCCAATTGCCTCGAAACGGTTGCCTCGGATAAAAAAGGATCTAGGACATTAGGGTTACCGCTAAGGCGTCCTACTATTGCTTTGGTGACCACACATGTCCCTAATAATCGAATTGACCCGAATAACTCCAACGACGGTGCTACCTACTTCTCAATAGTGGGATAGTACTGTCTAAAGGGCTCTTACACAGCCTAATTCCTTAGAGTAGGTAGATTTCTCCTGGGTACTTGCTCTTTCAAAATAACAAAAAAACAACTTTTCGCACCTACACTTTCAAAAAGTTTTTAAACAAATATTTCATACACTCTTGAGGACAGATACAAGAGTTACCTAGAAGTTTTCAAACTAAACTTTTTCAAAACCCACAAACACTTGAAAAGCAAACAATTTTTGAAAACATAGTGAGCAAGTACCTAAGAGCCTGTGGATAACCACAGATAGAAAGGGTGATAACACCTTCCCTTTCTATAATCTACCTCCCGAACCGAGAAACATCTCGAAAAGGAATTTTGCTGTGCTTTTGTCCTTTCCATGTTGGAGAACTTAAAAGACGATGGCGACTCTTGCTTACCGCGAAATTTCGCGAAACCAGCTAAAAAACAGTCAGTTCTATTTCCACCGATCACAGACACTAAACACCCTAACCTTATCCCTTACAGAGAACATGTTTTGACATTGCTCCCACATTTTGAGAAGATTACCTTCGAGCACTTCCCACGAGAATAAAATTAGCTAGCAGACGCACTAGCCACAATGTCATCTATGTTTAAACTTAAATGGCATAATGAAGCTCCCTAGATCACCATTGAATGAAGGGATGAACCAACACACTGTCACGAGATTAATACTGAAGAAGTAGTGGAACAACCTTGGTTTCACGAAGTCAAGAGGTATCTAGAAACCCAAGAATATCCAGAAGGAGCTTTAGTAAACGATAAGAAGTTCTTAAGGAGATTCTCTGTTAAATTCTTCCTTAGTAATGCCATTCTTTACAAACGCAACCATGACTCTGTGTTACTTCGGTGCGTAGACAAGGTTGAAGCTGAAAGGATCATGGCTGAGTTACATGAAGGCACTTTTAGCACCCATTCCAATGGGCATACGATGGCAAAGAAAATCCTACGGGTAGGCTATTACTGGTCTACCATGGAAGCATATTTCTGTCAACACTCTCGAACTTGCCACAAGTGTCAGATTTATGCTGACAAGGTGCACGTACCTCCCGTTCCTCTGAATGTCTTGGCGGCTTCTTGGACCTTTTCTATGTGGGGGATTGATATGATTGGGAAATCAAGCCCACAGCCTCCAATGGATACCGCTTCATCTTAGTGGCCATTGACTATTTTACAAAATGGGTGGAGGAAGCTTCTTTCACTTCCGTCACCAAGAATCTTGTCGCTCGGTTCATCAAGCAGAATCTCATTTGTCGATACGGTATCTCGGAGAGGATCATTACAGATAATGGTACGAACTTGAACAATAGTATGATCACCGCCTTGTGCGAGCAATTTAAGATCCAGCATCACAATTCTTCCCCTTATCGGTCGAAGATGAATGGTGTTGTTGAAGCCGCGAATAAGAACATTAAAAAGATCATACAAAAAATGACAGTCACATACAAAGACTGGAATGAGATTCTACCATTCGCTCTCCACAGATATCGTACCACAGCTCACATATCAACTGGGGAAACACCCTATTCTCTGGTATACGGCATGGAGGTTGTCTTGCTATTGAGGTCCAGATCCCCTCTCTGAGAATTATGAAGGATGCAGGGCTGGATGAAGAAGATTGGATCCAAACTCGTCTCGATCAACTGAACTTGATTTATGAGAAAATGCTTACTGCTGTATGTCATGGTCAAATGTATCAAAAACGGATGATCAAGGAATTCAACAAAAAGGTTAGACGCCAAGTATATCAAGTCGGGGATTTGGTGATCAAGCGCATCATACTGCCGCAAGGTGATCCCAGGGGCAAATGGACTCCTACATATGAACTACCATTTGTAATTGTGACGCGGTGGGAGAACTGACTTGAGGTTTTACGTTTGTGTTCGCAAATGTTACGATTTAGCAAGAGTCACCACCGACTTTTATTTTATCCAAAAGGAAAGGTAAAAAAGCACAGGAAAGACCTTTGAGATTGTTTTTGGGTTCGGGGGGTAGATTATGAAAAAGGAAGGTGCTAGCACTATTTTCATCCATGGTTTTCCATGGGCTCTTAGTTATTTGTTTTAGATCACTTGCTTTGCTTTTTCAATTGTTTGAAATGGTGCTTTGTGTGGTTTTGAAAGTATTTTGAAAAGAGGCATTTGTTTAGGCAATCTTTGTAATGATTCTTGTTTGTAAAAATGTATACAAAGATGTTTGTCTTTTGAAAAATGTTTCAATGTTTGAAAGTTTTTTGGAAATGTTTTTAAAATGTGTGTATGTTTGTTTGAAAATAGCAAGGATTGTTTTTTGAAATGATCAAGTAACTAGAAGCATCTACCTACTCAAAAGTCTTTATTGTACATTTTTATTCCTTTGACATTGTTAACCTACCATTGTTTTGGTAGATAACCCTATCTTTGGATGTTAAACGGGACGGGCGTGGGTCATCGTATGACCATGATAGCAATGGTGCCAAGTATCTTAGCAAGTTTTGAGGGACTAAGATCATCTTTGTTTAGGCAACCAAGATAGCGTCATCGAGGGACTATGATCTTTTGTTTTTGTTTTATTTTGTTTTGCCAAGATACCTAGCATGCATACCATGGCCATGTTTTAAGGCAACCAAGTGGATGAAACCCTAGGGGTGCTTGTGTGCAAGGTGTTGTCATTTTTCATGCATTTTGTTTGTCTTGAATTTAGGTCATGCTATTTGTTTGATTTTGTCTTATCATACAAACCCTAATTTACTAAACATGTATATATTGCGATAAATTGCGTAAAGTAAATCTAAACTATTACAATAATATTATGGGAAGGGGGATACAAGTTTTGAATGGGGATATTTGCACAAAATAAAACCCTAATTCACTATTACAACCCAATTGAATTTATTGTATAATAAATAAATAAACAAATATTTAAATATGCAATAAAATGTAAATATGCAAAAAATGTTTTGTAATTGTTTTATGTATGAGAAAATAGAATTATAAAAGTCCTAAAAATAAGAAAAAATAATTTTATTATTTTTAAAAGGGGAAACCCTAGTTTTTTTTATTAAAAGAAAAATATATGTTTCCTAATATTCTTGTCCATTTTTGTTTAAGAAAAATAATAATAATATTATGTATAAATATTAAAAATTAAAATATGTGAGAAAATAATATTTTATGTGTATAATATAATAAAAATAAAATATTTAAGTATTTTATAAATATTTACAAGTTTATTTAAGAAAATAAATTGTATAAACCTAATAAACCATTTTTATGCCATAAAAAATAATAAAATAAAATGTAAAAAATTAAGAAAATATTTTTGGGATTTTTTAATGTTCAGGAAAAAAATAATAAAGTCAAAAATATAAAAATAACAAGAAAATAAGAAAAATAACAAAATATGAATCAGGGGGGTGCAAAATCAAAATGGGGGGTGTCAAAAGTAGCAGGCCCAAGGCCCTGGCCCAAGACAGCTTCGTCCCTGACCTCCAGACAACAACTTCGCGCGCGCTTGCCTTCAAATCTTGTTCTTGCTATTCTTTGCATAAAATCAAAAACTTGTAACGCAAAAATTATAGCTTATGAACTCACGATTCTAATGATATAAAATTCATGACCTAACTCTAAAAGACCAAGGAGAATTTTAATGGCCCTAATTTCTGACCTAGTTTTTTCATGAACTTCAACAATCAAATACTCTTAGCTCAGTTAATATAAATGGAAACTATGCATATGTACAGCTCAAGCATGTTAAGGACTACATCTTTGCTTCACAAACCTAAGCTTAAGGATGCCTAAATAGAGAGATAGAAACTTGACAAATACCTTGTTCAGTTGAGTTTGGATATGGAAATGTGGGAACTTTTAGTGAGGCCTGAAGTTCTTGTGAGCTTCCTTGAAGTCCCCTCAAGCTATCCCAATGCTCAGCTTGCCTTGAAGTTGCCTGAAACTTGCTGCACGAGTTAACCTGCAAACCTTCAAAATGAAAATGGTGAAGCTTGAAACAGGGCACACAGTTGCAATATGAATGCCTGGATATCTTGGATGTGATTTAGGGAAGATGTTTCAAGAGTTGAAAGACAAAACGCACGAGCAAATTTCAAGTTGGCAAGAAATTTGCAGAGGCTGCCCTGTTTGGGCAGAAAATGGTGTTTTTTGTGTTTTAGGGTGTTTGAGAAGTTATGAATTCGTGTTTAGGCTTGCAACAAGGTTCTGAGATCGTTTGAAATGAAGCCAAGGCTTGCCATTATCAGATGGATGAGTTATATTGACTTTTGCAAGTTTCTTACTTTTGAAGAAAAGTTGGAAGTGACAATGCCAAAGCCTGTACAGGCTTTCTTGCTAGCTGCACATAGTTGGTACAAGTTTCCTGATATTTGTGGATATTGTTTGCAGCAAAATATTAGGTCCATGGCTCAAGAATTACAAAATTGCAAAAAGCATACTTTATCAAATTAGTATTATGAACTTTTAGCCATAAATGGATTAATTCATTGTGCAATGCTTCAAAGATCAGAACAAGACCATTATCCAATGTTTTTGCATTAAATTATGGAGTGTAGAAAGTATTAGGACCTGTAAAACCAAGTACAAGCATGTTTGAAACTGATTTGCAACTTGTAACATTGTGAAAATGCCTTGCACAAAAGTGATAAATTGCCATTTTCATTTCTTCGATTCTCCCTAACCATAAATGATCTTGGAGAGTTCTTGGACATTTTGGAAATGTTGTAACATGCTATAAAATCCATATTTGAAATGCATTTTGATATTCCTCTTGGAAATAGGTGAAAAGTTGCCATGAAGTTAGGTCAAAAATCTGCCTAAACTAGGGCAAAATTTCACTAAGTTAAAAAGTTTATGGACCCCTATTCACAAAATAATAACTTGAGATCCAAGTATCTTTTGGGAAAACTTTGTGAATCAAAGTTGTATATTTCATATAGGACTACAAATTTCATGTTGGAAGTTTTCTTTGAATCCAATTGCATCATGGTGAAAAAGTTGTGGAAAGTTGGGAAAAAATAAGAAATTTTCATAACTTAGAAAAATTCTAAGTTATGAAAAATTTCAAATTAAAACCCTAATTTGAAAAATTAGGTTTCTTGGTCAACAAGTTTCACATTTGGACATATCTTTATGAATTATGACCCTTGGCACTTGATTTTGACCAAAAAGCCAAAGTTTGACTTTTCAGTGTACAATTGATTTTTGATCAGTTCACTGCAAAAATCATCTGTCAATCCTATGCTTTTGAGATCTTTTGAACTATGTGATTAAGTCAAGATGATGCTATTGAGTCTTTGAAATTATGCTTGAACCCAATTGGTCATTGGCTAGGTTAAAAATCAGAAATTGCCCTTTCTCAGTCAAAACCCTAATTTTGACCATTTTGCCTTTTTGATGATTTGATCAAATTTCTTGAGGAGTTATGGTCCAAACTTGATCAAATGGTACATAGGAGCCTAGAATGTTGTTGTGGATCAAAAATTATGAAGTTTGGCTGTAAACTGGCCATGGTTGACTTTTTCTCCAATACAGTTGATTTTTAGGTCAACTGTCCAATTGACTGGGCAAAAATGTGATTCAAGGCTTGAAACTTGGTATGAGCAATCTTAGGGGTCCAAGATGGTGTATGAAAGTCATATTAAGCATTGATGGTCCAAAATTCCTTATGTAAACTCAAACCCTAATTTCAGGTCAACAGTGCAAGGTGAGGTCTTGAGCAGAGCAAACGCTAGTCCTGTCTTGAGTCTAGGAGTCTTGTGAGGAAAAATCTTGATAATATGAGAGGGAAAATTTTGGGGTACAACAGCTGCCCTTGTTCGATCTTCTTGAACCTGAAGAGTTCGATTGGCGAATTCTGTCGTTCGTGACTCGAAGGTAAAAGATGATTGGACACTAGAGTGCCCGTAAATTTACACTCGTCAAAATGCAGTTGAGGGAATGGGCTTAAAGATGCCATTTGGATATGTGATAGAATCTTGTTGGAGATGGGCTTAAAGGTGCTATGCAAGAATGTTTGCTGAGTTGTAAGTTGAAAATCAAAAGAATAATTATCAGAATGGTATTCGTGTCTGGAACGTATCTGAACTATATCTGGAGACTGAATCTGAACGAGAAATGGAATGGCATCCGCGTCTGGAGCGTATCTGAGCTGTATCTGAATGTTGAATTTGAATAAGCAATAGAATAGCATCCGTGTCTGGAGCGTCTCTGAGCTGGGGAAAATCAGAATAGGTGAAAGCATGGCAACCGTGTCTGGAGCGTATCTGGACTGAATCTGAATGAGTAATAGAATAGCATCCGTGCCTGGAGCGTATCTAAACTGTATCTGAATCGGAAAACTGAATAAGGGCCAGAATGGAATCCGCGTCTGGAGCGTATCTGAACTAGAATCTGAATAAGTGACAGAATGACTTCCATGTCTGGAGTGTATCTGAACTTGAAATTGATAGTTGAATCTGAATGAGAAATAGAATGGCTTCCGTGTCTGGAGCGTACCTAATCTGTATCTAATAGCTGAAATAAAAATAAGTACCAGAATGGCATCCATGTCTGGAGCGTATCTGAACTGTATCTGAAATCTTTGAACATTGTTAATGATAGCTTGTTAATATTATCCTGAAAAGGGTAAAATGTTAGCTGAAACACATAAGTTATGTTGCATGAAATGTATGATGCAATATATGTGCTTTATCAATGTTTATGATATATGAATGTAATGTATGCGCATGTAAGTTAATTTGTTGTATTGCTGAGGAAAATAAATCCTTGATAGCTGGGGATAATGAAATTCTTGACTGCTGCCTGGGAAAATAAATCCTTGACCGCTGCCGGAGATTCAAAATCTTTGATTGCTGAGGATGAGAAATCCTTGGTGACTATTGGAGATTAAAAATTCTTGACAACTTCCGTGGGGATGTAGGGATCCTTCATGTCTTGAAGTTGTAGTATTGACAGAATCTGTTGCGAGAGTAATGCCAAACTGCTTGAGAAATTTGCTTGGGGAATCCAGAGAATTTGATAACTTCTACTGGGGGTTACACAATGGGAATCTTTACTCGGCTGGGGAATAGGGAGAGTTCTGATGACTTCTGCGGAGAACTAAGAATGAGAATCTTCATTCTGTTGAGGAGTAATGAAAACTTTGGTGACTTCACTGGGGAATAATGAAGACTCTGGCAACTTCACTGGGGAATCAAGAGTGAGAATCTTCATTCTGTTGGGGAGTAAAAACTCTGTGGGGAAGAAGGCTTACTGCTGGAGAGTAAGTTCAGGAGTTTTCGGTTGTTTGCCACTCTACTGGGGAGTTATCCTAGGTTGGGGAGAGACAAAAGTTAATTGTTATCTGGTTGACTTCCAGGCTTCAAGATAACTTGCTGGGGAAATTGGATGGTTTCCGCTGGGGATTAGAAGTCTTGACTCGACTGGGGAAGAAGGTTTCATCTCCGCTGGGGATCTGTAACTCAAAGCTTTGGCTCCACTGTGGATTAGGAGTTTGAAAACTTAACTCTAATGGGAATTGAGGATTTGAAATTTAGCTCCGCTGAGGATCTAGATGATGTACTATAGGGGATTTCTCTTGGAATAGTCTAAAGACGTTTTCCTATCCTTTCAGTCTGTCAGTAATTGTTCTTTTCCATCCTGTTTATTTGTAAAGAGTAATTATGTTCAAATGCATATGTTCATCAATGAATCGTTGGACGTTTTATGCAAAAAATAAGTGTAAAAGAAAAAGACAAATAGTTTTCTGTACTTTGAAAGAGATATCTTTGTATTAACTTTGAGTAAGTGTTTTGTACAAAGGAGACATACATCCTAGTAAGAGAATGGTGTCGTAAAAGTAAGAAAAATTTATACAAAGAAAGATAGCTATGTGTGTAAAAAAAATCCATGGGGTTCCCATTCCGCTATAGCCTTCGTATCTCTGAATATCTTGTCCATCCGTTGCTTCGTTCGAAGATGATTGGATTGATCAGTAGCTCAGAGTTTGTCTGTGAAGAGATTGTCCTTAAAGTGATCCGACGAGACATAGTCATACGCTTTAATTCCCTAACTTTTTCCTGGACCGCCCTTTCGGGTTTTCAGTCCACCGGGAAACCCTTTTTTGCCTAAGTCGCCCTTTCAAGTTTTCAACTTGCCGAGTGTACAAATTTTTTTTGTTTATCCCTAATTTTTGCCTGAACCACCCTTTCGGGTTTTTGATTCACCGAGATGCCATTTTTTTGCCTAGGTGTGTCAACCTAGCGGGTCATTTATGCGTAGTATCTTTTGACTATGTTTGCGTTCGCAGGGTGCAGCAGGTCGTCGCCGTCCATGGTGGTTAAGATCATTGCCCCACCAGAAAAGATGTTCTTGATTACAAATGGTCCTTCGTAGGTAGGAGTCCATTAGCCCCTGGGATCACTTTGCGGAAAGATGATGCGTTTGATTACAAGATCCCCGCCTTGATATGTCTGGCGTCTGACTTTCTTATTGAAAGCCTTGATCATCCGTTTTTGATACGTCTGACCATGGAAAACAGCAGTAAGTCGCTTTTCATCTATCAAGTTAAGTTGATCAAGTCGGGTCTGAATCCAATCGTCTTCATTCAAACCAGCATCCTTCATGATTCTCAAGGAGGGAATCTGAACCTCGATAGGTAAAACAGCTTCCATGCCATATACCAAGGAATAGGGTGTTGCCCCAGTTGATGTGCGTGCCGTGGTACGGTACCCGTGGAGAGCAAATGGTAGCATTTCATGCCAGTCCTTGTAGGTGACTGTCATCTTTTGTATGATCTTCTTGATATTTTTGTTAGTAGCTTCAACTGCACCATTCATCTTTGGCCGGTAGGGAGATGAATTATGATGTTAAATCTTGAACTGCTAGCATAAAGCTGTGATCATAGTATTGTTAAGGTTTGTACCATTATCAGTGATAATCCTTTCGGGGATACTGTACTGGCATATAGGGTTCTGCTTGATGAAGCGGGCAACCACATTCTTCGCAACGGATGCGAAGGAAGCTTCTTCGACCCACTTGGTGTAGTAATCAATGGCCACCAGAATCAAACGATGTCCATTGGATGCTGTAGGCTTGATCTCTCCAATCATGTCGATTCCCCACATAGCAAACGGCCAAGGAGCTGTTAAGACATTTAGAGGAACTGGAGGCACGTGTACCTTATCCGCATAGATTTGACATTTGTGGCATGTACGGGAATGTTGATAGCAGTCAGCTTCCATGGTAGACCATTAGTAGCCTGCCTGTAGAATCTTCTTAGCCATCGTATGCCCGCTAGAGTGAGTGCCAAAGGTACCTTCATGCAATTCAGCCATAATCCTTTCAGCTTCAGTCTTGTCCACACAATGGAGCAGAATAGAATCATGATTGCGCTTGTATAGGATGCCATTGCTCAAGAAGAACTTTGCCGAGAACCTCCTTAAGAACTTTTTGTCATTGACTGAAGCTCCTTCAGGGTATTCTTGCGCCTCGAGATACCTTTTGACTTCGTGAAACCACGGCTTGTCCACTACTTCTTCGGTATTAATCTCGTGACAGTGTGCAGGTTCGACCATTCGTTCAATGGTGATTTGGGGAGCCTCATTATCCCAGCTACGTTTAAACATGGATGACATTGTAGCTAGAGCATCTGCTAGCTGATTTTCTTCTTGCGGGAAGTGCTCGAAGGTAATCTGCTCGAAATGTGGTAACAATGTCAAGACATGTTCTTTATAAGGGCTGAGGTTTGAATGTTTAGTATCCCACTTTCCTTTGATCTGACTAATAACCAAAGCTGAGTCCCCAAACACATCTAAGGATTTGATTCCCAAGTCTATGGCAGCCTTGAGTCCAAAGATGCAAGCTTCATACTCTTCCATGTTGTTCGTACAATTGAAGCAAAGTATGGCGGTGAAAGGAGTATGGTAACCTTTTGGAGAGATGAGTACCGCGCCGATACCGTTGCCAAGTGCATTGGAGGCACCATCAAAGTACAGGGTCCATCGCGATCCTTGTTCAGGTCCGTTATATGGTCTGAAATCTTTAACGTTGTCCAATGTCATGATGTCTTCGTCAGGGAAGTCGAGCCTCATGGATTGGTAATCTTCGACAGCTTGATGGGCTAGATGGTCAGCTAGCACACTCCCATTTATAGCTTTTTGGGTTGTGTACTGTATGTCATATTCCGTCAGGATCATCTGCCATCTAGCTATTCTTCCAGACAAAGCAGGCTTCTCAAAGATGTACTTGATCGAATCCATCTTAGATATCAACAAAGTGATATGAGTCAACATATACTGCCTTAGCCGGTGAGCATCCCATACCAAAGCGCAACAAGTTTTCTCGAGCAGTGAGTATCGAGTCTCACAGTCGGTAAACTTTTTGCTAAGGTAATAAATGGCATGGTCTTTTCGGCCAGACTCGTCATGCTGCCCCAATATGCACCCCATTGAATTTTCTAGGACGACCAGATACATGATTAGTGGTCTTCCCTCGACGGGTGGCATCAGGATATGAGGTTCTAGCAAATACTCCTTGATTTTATCGAAAGAAATTTGACAGTCATCATTCCATTTAACTACTTGATCTTTCTTCAACAGCTTGAAGATTGGTTCACAGGTAGATGTTAGGTGAGAAATGAACCTTGCAATGTAGTTTAGGCGTCCCAAGAAACCTCTGACCTCCTTCTCAGTGCGAGGAGCGGGCATTTCTCGTATAGCTTTAACTTTGGCAAGATCAACCTCGATGCCTTTGTTGCTGACAATGAAACCTAAGAGTTTACCGGACCGGACTCCAAATGTACACTTGTTTGGATTCAGTCTGAGCTTGTACTCCTTCAACCTCACAAACAGCTTTTACAAGTGATCAAGGTGTTCTTCTTAAGTTTGTGATCGGGCTATCATGTCATCTACGTAGACCTCTATCTTATGATGTATCATATCATGAAACAAAGCTACCATGGCGCGTTGATAGGTTGCCCCAGCATTCTTCAGTCCGAATGGTATCACTTTGTAGCAGAACGTACCCCACTGCATAACAAAAGTAGTTTTCTCCATGTCCTCAGGTGCCATTTTGATCTGGTTATAGCCCGAGAATCCGTCCATGAAAGAAAATACTTTGTGCTAAGCTGTATTGTCAACCAAGATGTCAATGTGCGGTAGTGGAAAATCATCTTTAGGGCTGGCCATGTTTAAGTCTCTATAATCCACGCACATTCTGACTTTGCGTCCTTCTTAGGCACGGGCGCAATGTTAGCAACCCATTGTGGATAGGAAGTAACAGCCAGAAATCCAGCATTGAACTGTTTCATAACCTCTGCTTTGATCTTCTCGGACATGTCAGGTATCATGCGGCGGACCTTTTGTTTCACTGGTGGATAGTCTTCTCTTGTGGGGAGACGGTGTACCACAATGTCTATATCGAGTCCCGGCATGTCTTCGTATGACCAGGCGAAGATTTCCACATAATTATGCAGTAGCTGAATTAGGCGCTCTTTGACACTCGGCTCTAGATTGGCACCAATCTTGATTTCCTTTTTGTCATCCTCAGTTCCCAAGTTGATTGTATCTAACTGCTCTTCATGAGGTTGAATTGCTCTTTCCTCTTGTTGTAGAAGTCTGGCCAATTCCCCTAGCACCTCACAATCTTTCTCACCTTCGTATTCGGCTTGGTTGATCAGATCTTCAGAGTCACTAAATGCTATAGCAGTATGGTTACCCATGGGTTCCGGAATGGAAGGGTACTTGCATTTGTGAGTGTGGGTGTGTGTAAGGGCAGGACCATTTTAAAACAACAAAATGTAAAAGAAAGACAATGAGCGAAAAAGGTTTAAATATGAAAAGCATCCATGATTCATTAAAATGACATATGAAATGAAATAAGAACCCTTACAAATGGACCTATGTGCCTCGGGTAAGACACAAGGTTGAAAAAGTACGAATTGTTTGTGAATTATTACAGTCCAACAGAAATGGAAAAAGACAAATTACTGATTTATGAAAGTAATCGGAACAAAGTATTTTGCTTCCCAGTTGCACAGTCCTCCGTCAACAGTAGAGAAAATCCAGTCTTCCAAGTTGCCCTCTTCTTCACTGTCCTCTAGTGCATTAACCCCTCGGTGGCTGAACTTCACAGGTGGCCCTCCGGCACGGGAGCGGCGCATGGCCTTCTGATCAGTCGAAGTAAACCCCAAGCCGAATTTGTCTGTTTTGATAGGAAAGTCTGGAAGCTGCCCCCAGATTATGGATTCGTCTTCTTCCACAACTGCCCTAGCATCCTCGAGAGACGACATCCGAGGCGGAGGTCTGGTAACTGTGGGTACAGAGGACACTGTCTTGGTCGCTGCCATCTCTTCAGAAACTTCTTTGAAGTGTTGGAAAGGGGTCTCTATGAATTCGCCATCTAATTCCACATAACATAATGAATTTAGATGACTGATCATGTATTCCTCTTCGCCACGAACAATTATGATTTTCCTTTGGGATGGGTACTTGAGCTTTTGATGCACAGTGGAAGTGACAACTCCAGCACGGTGAATCCAAGGTCTTCCCAACAAGCAAGAGTAGGAAGGACGGATGTACATCACGTAGAACGTTGAATTGAACGTCTGGGTACCCACTTTGATCGGGATGTCCACCTCTCCATGAACCATCCTCTTAGAACCATCAAAGGCTCTGACAATTATATTGTGGGGTTTCAGGGTTAAGCCTTCACAATCTAACCTATCCAAGGCTTTCTTCGGAAAGACATTTAGAGACGACCCAGTATCAACCAAAACATGAGCTAGTGTAGTTCCCCTACACTCCACCAAGACATGTAGCGCGTCATTATGTTTTCTCCCTTTGGAAGTCAAGTCTGCATCGGAGAATCCCAGGCCATTGCCATCTGTTAAACTGGCCACGCACTCTTGGAATTGATCAGCGGAGGTTTCTTGTGGCACGTGGGCCGTCTTCAAGAACTTAACCAAAGCTTTGGCATGTGCCTCAGAGCACAGCAACAGGGCTAACATAGATATTTTGGAGGGGGTCTACCCCAGTTGTTCAACAACATTGTAATCACTTTTCTTAATAATCCTCAGAATCTCTTCGATATCTTTCTGGGATGTTTCAGGAATGACTAATGACTGAGTCTTCATCAAGACAGGCTCCTCTTGAACATTCATTCCTTTTTTCTCAGCATCGGGAACATGGATGGGAATTGCATTGTCATTGTTGGCGGGTACACTTCCAGGTACATTTACTGGTATAGGTGTAATCTTCGGGATGGCCGCGGGTCCAAAGACTGCTGTTGGAAGAGCAATCTCTGGAGAAAAGATTCTCCCACTACGAGTAGTTTTGCTTGTTCCGGCAATGTTACTGATGTCGGGATTATCTTCCTCAAAGCTTTCTTCTTCAATGGTCTGTTCAATCTGTTTGACACTATGATAGTAGATTTCTCCACCATAGTTCCATGGTACCATTTTATCGGTTTTGTATGTGGTTGGTCTGGGCATTGTTATCTTCAACGGAGTAGTCATAGGAGCAGATGTAATCCTAAGGGGTTTTTTAGGAACCCTGGAAGAATTGGCGTATATGGTTATTATTGAAACTTCTGGAACTGGAATGGGTGAGACAGGAGCTTTCTCAAATAAAATTTCATTGTTATCAATCAGTAGTTGGATTCCTTTCTTCAAAAGAGGACAGTCAAATGGAAAGGATAAGAAAGCATGGAAATCTTGGTCACATCCTGGGAACACCCCAGCCTTTAACAAATTTAACTTTATGGTTAGGAGAGGAGTTGACAGTTCATCCACAGTAGAAACAAACAGATCTTCTTCCACAATATTGGTGTGATGCGGTGGGAGAACTGACTTGAGGTTTTGCGTTCGTGTTCACAAATGTTGCAGTTTAGCAAGAGTCACCACCGACTTTTCTTTTATCAAAAAGGAAAGGTAAAAAAGCACAGGAAAGATCTTTGAGATGTTTTCTTGAGTTCGGGGGGTAGATTATGAAAAGGGAAGGTGCTAGCACCCTTTTCATCCATGGTTTTCCATGGGCTCTTAGTTACTTGTTTAGATCACTTGCTTTGCTTTTTCAATTGTTTGAAATGGTGCTTTGTGTGGTTTTGAAAGTATTTTGAAAAGAGGCCTTTGTTTAGGCAATCTTTGTAATGATTCTTGTTTGTAAGAATATATACAAAGATGTTTGTCTTTTAAAAATGTTTGAAAGTTGTTTGGAAGTGTTTTGAAATGTGTGTGTGTGTTTTTGAAAACAACAAGGATTGTTTGCAAATTGATCAAGTAACTAGAAGCATTCTACCTACTCAAAAGCCTTTCCTATACCTTTTTATTCCTTTGACATTGTTGACCTACCATTGTTTTAGTAGATAACCCTATCTTTGGATGTTAAACGGGACGGGCGTGGGTCATTGTATGACCATGATAGCAATATTGCCAAGTATCTTAGCAAGTTTTGAGGGACCAAGATCATTTGTTTTAGGAAACCTTTTGATAGCGTCGTCGAGGGACTATGATCTTTTGTTTTGTTTTGTTTTGCCAAGATACTTTGTGTGCATACCATGGCCATTTTATTTAGGCAACCAAGTGGAGATACCTTAAGGGTGTTTGTGTGCAAGTGTGTTTTATTGCATGCATGATTTTATCTTGAATTAGGATTTTCTATTTCATTGATTTTATCTTGCCATACATATCCTAATTACTAGCATTTACATTTTTTGAAAGCAATAAAAATGCGGAAATGTAAAATCCTACGCTATTACAATATTTAGGGGGGGGGGGATACACACTTATACACGGGGATGGTTCAACGAGAAATATAAATAAATAAAAGAAAATAACAAGGGGAAGAAAAAGAGAAAGAGAGAGAGGGCTAGCACGGTGCTGAGAGGAAGTCAGAAGTTCTGACCCAGGCCTGCTGCAGGATATCAACCTGTTAGTGAAAATGTATGAGTCAGAACTTCTGACTCTGGTGCGCTGCAAAATAGAAACCTGTTAGTAGGGAGGTCAGAAGTTCTGACTCCCATGCACTGCAAAACAAAAATCTGTTAGTGGGGAAGTCAAAAGTTTTGCCCTGCTGGAAGCACAATAATTTTCAGAAGTTTTGATATTATTGATAGTAAAACAGGCCTCACAAGTGCTGGCGTCAGAGTCAGAGCTTGGTTTCCCCCTGTGCTAGTCAAAACATCTGCAATTTGATTATTTTTCCACAAAACAGAAGGCATGCCTAGGGCAGTCTCAGCAAGTGTCATAGCGTTTTCAGAAGACATAAACAAAAAGGTCACAAGTAGGTTCTACACTGATTCACTTCTCAAAACATGTACAGCAGCAACATGATATCTACATTGTGTTTATTGAGCATGCAAAGCTGATGATGCTTAGCAGCATGGTGAGAGTCAGCAGGTGCTTACCTTGCTGTTGGAAGAAAATCTGTGAATTGGAGCTAGCTTTAGCTCTGATGGTGTTCTGGACAGGTTCTTTTTTGAATGGGTGGATGGAGAAGATATATATATATATGTATGGTCAGAAACTGTATGAGCGTTCTCTAGTCAGGAAGCAATTTGGGTATCAATGAAGTTTGGAGGCAGGAAGTTCAAAGTTATGAAACACTAGGAATTTTGGCAGAGTTTCACAATGTTTTCTTGCTAGAGTTTTTCTGGATTTTGGACCCGCCCCCTTTCAATGGACAAAGGTGCCCTATTTATAGGCAAGGCTTTGTGAATTTTAAACGTTAAATGGCGCCAATACCATTCAGTAGGTGTTAACTTGTTCTTGAAGGAAGTTTATGGAAAGTTGTGATAATGGATAGTTTTTCAGCCTAGACTGGAACAGTAGCCGAAGATTACGGGAAAGTGACACCCCTAGGCAAAAAGTGGCACATAGATCCAAACTTAACCTTCCACGAGGGTGTTGTTATGCTGCACGTGGAAAGGCCCTTTGGACAAATGTTCAAAAGTAGTTGTGAGCATTAATGGGCATTAAATGGTGATGAGTGTGGTCAAGACTTAAGAGATCTTAGTGTGATATTTGCATCATTACGTATATCCTGAGCCAGCAGTTCTGCTTTACCAAAAAACAACGAAAATCAAGCTCTGACCTTGGCCTCTTGCTGTCCTAGCAAATTCTGAGAGTTTTCTAGATTTTCCAGCATGTTTTTTTGATCTGCCTCTGAAAACTCTGAATTTAGAGATTCTGCTTCAGTATTATACCCACTGTTCTGACCTCTTAATCTTCTAATTCCAGTAGGTTCTGAAGGAGTTTCAGGCTTTGTTGCCTTCTTTGCATTCTTCTAGCAAACTCTGGATGAACTTTCATACTTGCTGAAAGAGCCACGTTCTGTTGAAAGATTACGTGCTGAACCATGTTTACAACCTCTAACTGAGTTGGTGTAGCTGCTGAAGAGCCACCCTCTGACTGAATGTTATATGCTGAGCCAAGTTTGCAACTTCTGACCATTTCTACCTGGAGGTTGGTTCAGAGGTTCTGAAGTGCCATTTTTCTTAAATACTTAGAAAATCTCAAGTACTTAGAAATTTGGTTTTTGAATATTAGCTGGAATACCTTTCCCGTTTCAAGCATGTTTTGCTGAAATAAGATTTTTTTTTAATTTGATTTTAATCAAGAGGTCAAGGTTTGGCCTTTCAGCGCAGATGACTGTTTTGCCCTTGGGAGCGATCTTCATGAAAAATTTGTACTCCAAAGCTTGGGATTGGATGGGGAGTAAACCTGAGAAAAATGAGAGGGCAAATTTTGAAGTACAATAGTTGCCCCTGTTCAAACTTCTTGAACCTGAAGAGTTAGATTGGCGGATCCGCCATTCGCGACATGAAGGTGAAAGATGATTGAACATTAGAGTGCTCAGAAATTTGCAATCGAAGATGTATGGTAAATGGGCTTATAGATGCCATTTGGAGGAATGATGGTAGAAAGTCTGAACTGGTGTTTTAACAGAAAACGAATCAGAATAAACCGTTGAGAGATTTATCTGAACCAGTAAGAAAGTCTTCACCTGGAATGAAAAATCTGGGTAATCTTAGTGTCGATATGACTGAACCAGAGAAGGTCATGGATTAACTTTGACTGGATAAGAATCAGAGAAATCTTAGAATCAATTTAACTGAACCAGACAAAAGTCTTGGAATATCTTCAACTAAAATAAGAATCAGGGAGATCTTAGTGTCGATCTGACTGAACCAGAGAAGGTCTTGGATTAACTTTGACTGGATAAGAGTCAGAGAAATCTTAGAATCGATTTAACTGAACCAGACAAAAGTCTCTTCAACTGGAATAAGAATCAAGGAGATCTTAGTGTCGATCTGACTGAACCAGAGAAGGTCTTGAATTAACTTTGACTGGATAAGAGTCAGAGAAATCTTAGAATCGATTTAACTGAACCAGACAAAAGTCTCTTTAACTGGAATAAGAATCAGGGAGATCTTAGTGTCGATCTGACTGAACCAGAGAAGATCTTGGATTAACTTTGACTGGATAAGAGTCATAGAAATATTAGAATCGATTGAACTGAACCAGAAAAAAGTCTCTTCAACTGGAATAAGAATCAGGGAGATCTTAGTGTCGATCTGACTGAACCAGAGAAGGTCTTGGATTAACTTTGACTGGATAAGAGTCAGAGAAATCTAAGAATCGATTTAACTGAACCATACAAAAGTCTTGGAATATCTTCAACTGGAATAAGAATCAGGGAGATCTTAGTGTCGATCTGACTGAACTAGAGAAGGTCTTGGATTAACTTTGACTGGATAAGAGTCAGAGAAATCTTAGAATCGATTTAACTGAACTAGACAAAAGTCTATTCAACTAGAATAAGAATCAGGGAGATCTTAGTGTCGATCTGACTGAACCAGAGAAGGTCTTGGATTAACTTTGACTGGAAAAGAATCAGAGAAATCTTAGAATCGATTTAACTGAACCAGACAAAAGTCTCTTCAACTGGAATAAGAATCAGGGAGATCTTAGTGTCGATCTGACTGAACCATAGAAGGTCATGTGAGGGCATCTTGTTGTACCACAAAATTTTCCCTCTCATATTCCTCAAAAACATTGCAAGAAAAATCTCCAAGTTGCTCAAGTTGGCTCAAGAGTTGGACAAACAAGCTATCTCCTAAGGCAGTCAACCCCAAATTAGGGTTTTGTGTTGCATCAAGATCTTTGAATTCAAATGACCTCAAGTGCTCCCCAATGTTCTAATATGTTCTCAATGTCATCCATGCCAAGTTTCAAGCCTTGCAGAGGAAGTTTGCTCAGTCAATTGCTCAAGGGTCCAAAAATCGACTGTGCTAGGGCAAAAGTCAATTGTGACCCAAATACAGTCAAACTTCAATATTTTTTTGTCAACATTCTCATTTTTAAGGATATTTCATCATTTGATCAAGGGTTGATCATTATTCATCAAGGATTGCTCAAAATTCATCAAGACTCAAAAGTTGCTAAATTAGGGTTTTGTAGGAAAAGTCAACTCAACTTTCACCAAGCATAAATTTCTCATACTTTATGAGAAATGACCCATCCAAAGCTAATTTTGAAGAGGATGAAATTTCCTACAATCCATCTTCATACCCCAAGTTCAAAAAATGCACTCACAAGAAGTTATAAATTTGGACATTATAGGTCATTTTTGAAAGTCAACAAAAACACCTTTTTTTCCAAAGCTTATAACTTGAGCATGGAATATTAAAATGAGATGAAACCAAAAGGGTTGGTTAGAGGACATCTCAAGCTTTCTAAAACGTCCAAGAACACTTCTAAAAGTTCAAAATTGAATAAGTTATGCATTGTTGAAATTGGACATTTTTGCAAAATTGCTAAAAGTCAACTATCCCCAAAACCTCAAATTTTGTCAAATGGGCCCATTCTTTTCCACTTGATTTGAGCTTGCATCATTGCACACGTGTCCTAGCTTCAGCCATGAGTTCATATTTAATTTTTATTATTTAATTTGATTTTTTATTGAATTTATTCATTTTAAATCAAATAAAATCATAGAAAATCCAATACTTTGATAACAAGAGATCTTTTGGCTATTTCAGGATTTGATTACCATCATTAACATCATCAAAATCGAATCAGACCAATTCATGTGCAAAAAGATTGAGATTTGGAAAATTTGGCAAGTTGTAAAGAGGAGATCAAATCAAATTCAAAGGCATTGATATGGGAAGATTTGATCCATAATTTCTACCCTAATACACCACATAGTACATAAGCAAGCAAAAGCAAACGACATCAGGGTTGGAAGCTACAGGCAGAGGCAAAATCAGAAATTGGAAAATTGACAAAAAGTGAGATATCAAAGTGCAAGCTAGAGGCGTTTTCAGGACTTGGGGCTTGTCTCAATCGACTGATGATCATCTCCAGAAGCTTTTGCAATCCAGACCACGTGTTTTCAAGCACTCTAAAGCACTGTAAGTACCACGCGGATCCGCTTCTTTCTTGAAATCGTAAATCATCATTCTGGCATCATTTGGACAAAGTAATTGCATATTTGTGATCATAGGGACATTTGCAAACTTTTTGTATTATTGAATTTGATTTGTATGATCTGTAGCAAGAATCACCATAGCTAGGGCTCTTGGAGCTTTTTGGGCGTTTTCTTTTCAGGAACAATTGACCATCAAGAGAGGTATGGTTGTGACCGGGAGGGAAGGACGAGTACAACCATGTCCTTATAACTCATTTTTGTGGCCTGAGATGGATTTTAGGATGGGCCTGCGCCTTTAGCTGCAGATTCAAATCCGTAGGTAATCTTTTATAGGTTTCAGGACAGGGACGATGAGGTGTCTCCTGCCCATTGGTGCATTCAAATGTTACGCACGCGTTTTAATGTTCTGGCAATATTTTTTGTTTTTTTATATAATATATGTTTTGCATTATAATAACAAACAAAATAATTTGGCGTGGTGGCAAAGCGAGCAATGTATTATCCTTCAGGACCTGGGTTCGAACCCCAGGTCCCCCACTTTCTCTATATTTTTCCTTTTCAGGTACTCCTATGCATGCTTGAGCCTGCAGAACACTGTGCGCTATCATCCATCCAATGGCCAGATGGCCAAAGGCCAAATCTGAGAGTCCAAGGCTAAGGGTCCACCATAGGCAAGGTCCACGCACGCCCACTGGATTCCAAAAGTCAACAAAGGGCCAACTGCAATTGGGATTCAGATTGCTAATCACACCACAAATGCAGGCCCAAACCCCTCACTCTTTTTATTTTATTTACTTTATTTTATTAATTGTTTTATTATTTTTATTTAACTTCTAACCAATCAAAAATTCCTTTTCATAAAATAAAATCACAAAAATATTTTATATTTAATTAAACTTTGAATTTTTTTTTAATAAACACTAATTAATTAATTTAGGTTTTAATGTTAGAATAATTTTAACCTATTTTGCAAATAACTAAAATTAATTAGATTTAATTAGGTTTTTAATTCAATTAATTTTATTTCTTTCTTAAAATAACAAAAATAAAAAAATGTCATAATTAATTTTTCATTTAATTAATTTATTAATTTAATTTAGTAATTAATTTAGGCAATTTCTTTTTAAAATTAAAATAAAAACAACAAAAAGATTCCTTCTTTAATCAAAAGGGTCAAAACCCTAATCATGCGCTCGACTTAATTTTGCGTCGCGATTTATTTTCTTTTATCCAATAATGTACTTGCTCCCGGATTGTAATAGTAAATAGGACTTTTATTTATTTTTATCGCTTTATTTATTTTTAAAGGGTTTGTCTTTGGCAATGTAAATACCCGACGCCTTGTAATTTAAATTCAGCATTTTATTTCCGCAAATTATAACTGTTAGATGTTTGATAATAGGGTTGCATGACAAGACTGAATGTTTTAACCTAAAATCAAATTAGATCACCCTTAACATGTACAAAGATAAAAATAACTGAAATCAACACACTCGCACATGCGCACTCCTAGGGTACACCCAACTTGGTTGCCTTTGTACATGGTCATTAAGTATAGGTCGTTTTAGAGGTTGTCCTCTTGTCTAAAAGATCATAGTTGCCTCGAAACGGTTGTCTCGGATATCATTGCCTCGAATAAATGATCTAAGACATTAGGGCTACCGCTAAGGCATCCTAACATTGCTTTAGTGACCGTATGTCCCTCATTCGAATTGACCCTGAAACTCCAACGACGGTGCTACCTACTCACTAATAGTGGGATAACAATGTCTAAAGGAAATTAGCATAGCACGATTCCTTTTTCGAGTAGGTGGATTAGTTCTTAGATACTTGCTCATCCAAAATAAAACAAAGTTTTCACACTTACACTTTTATAAACAAGTTTTCAAAAACACTTCATTACACTCTTGAGGACAGAAGCAAGAGTTAAATCGAAGTTAAAACAAAAACTTTTTCAAACCCACAAGCATAAAGAAAACAATTTTGAAAATGATGAGCAAGTACCTAAGAGCCCGTGGATAACCACGGATAAAAAGGGTGCTAACACCTTCCCTTTCTATAATCTACCCCCCGTACTCAGAGATAATCTCGAAAAAGGAATTTTTCTGTGCTTTTTTCCATTTCCTTGTTGGATAAAATAAAAGTCGGTGACGACTCTTGCTTACCGCGACATTTTTCAAAAACAAACGCAAAATGCAAACCAACATTCCGAAAAAAAACAGTTAGTTCTTCCCACCGTATCACAGAACTGGCGACTCTGCTAGGGACGCTTATAAGTGGGGTGTACCTTAGGAATAGTTCATCCTAATGTTTTCAATTGCTTGATTTGTATGCTTTATCTTTGTGGGCTTGTATCATAGTTACTATAGATCCTAACCCGGATCTGGGGGATACCCTTTAGGTAAGTAGCAATAAACTGTGAGGGAACTGTACGGCGTAGACCAATACGGTTGAAGTAGTAGCTACGTTGGTGTGGCTCTTTAGTTTGTACCGATATCCCTTATGGCGGAACGAGGAGAATATGGGTCTTCTAAGGGGTCATTAAGCACCAATTGACCTTAGCACCTTTAATTGACCAACTTGGCCATAGAACAGTAGCAGTATGCTACACTCATTGAGACTAAACTATCGCGATGATTCCGGCCGCAAGAAAAGGTTGCTAAAATGGAATTATGACCGATCGAGGATGGTCAGTGATACTGAGATCCTATAGAACCAGGTTACTATTTTAGGACAGGTTTAAACCAACTAAACTGAAAGAGGGTAATACCTAAAATCCTTGCTAGCCTGAAATCTAAGGGCTATATGTGTGACTTGTGTGCCCTTACCATGTTTGTTATCTGTGAATATTTGTGGTGTGTTTTCTATCATGACATCATGACATCATGACATTTCATGCATCTTGCATTGTACTAACCTATTTCAAAGACAGGAGGGATTCATCTTTGTTCTGTTTTGTAGGTCATGGCACCCATGCGAAGAAACACCATTCGGATCAACTTTGTCCAGATTCCCACTCAGCTTAAGGAATTGGTTGCAAAGGTTTCAGATACTACCTCCTTCATCAGAAGACATGGGCACCTTATTGGTTTGGTCACCTCCAAGATGGATAAATAGATGATGAGTGTCTTAGTCCAGTTCTTTGATCCACTGTACCATTGCTTTACCTTTCCGGACTACCAGTTGGTCCCTACCTTGGAAGAGTTCTCTGATCTGCTGGGTATCTCTATTCTGGAGCAGACTCTGTTCACATGTTGGGAGAAGATCCTTAGGCCGGAAGAGATTGCTTCAGCCCTCCATCTGACAAAGGCTGAGGTAATGTCTAATTGGGAAACTCGTAGTGGAACAAAGGGCTTCTTGACTAAATTCTTGGTTGGTAAGGCTAATCAGTTCTGGGACAGTTTAGACTTTCAGGCGTTCGAGGACATCCTGACTCTTCTTATTTATGGTCTGGTTCTGTTTCCAAATTCAGATGCTTTTATTGACGTGAATGCAGTGAAGATCTTCATTTCCCGTAATACGGTACCTACTCTCTTTGGTGAGATTTTACACTCTCTTTATGCCCGTACCGCTCGGAAACAGGGAACCCTTATGAGTTGTGCTCCATTGCTGGCAAGGTGGTTTATTTCTCACCGCCCCAAATCAGTTTTGAAGAACAAGGAAGGCATGGGTTGGGCCTACATGGTTATGTCTCTCTCTCTCTCTCATAATGACATCATTTGGACTATCAAGGGTATGGAAGATGTGGCTATTATTGATCATTGTGGGGAATACCCCAATGTTCCACTGATACGAACCCATGGAGGGATCACCTATAATCCATGTTTGACCTTACGTTAGTTTGGGAGAGCTAGAAGGGAAGGACCTCATGAGTTGCTGATGCCAAGTATTGTCTTTGATTTCCAAGGTGATAGTGACGAGCAACGCCGCAGATTCATAAGAGCCTGGGATAGGGTACACATGTCCGATCCACACGAGCTGGGTGTAAAGACTTCTCTACCAATGGAACCATATCTCCGATGGGTTCGCATACGTGCCCCAAAGCTGGGAATGCCGTACGAAGCCGTCTTGCCTGTAATTGTTGAGGTTGTTGATGAAGAAGGGGTTCCTCCTACCATCCTCCACCCTTACATGCCTACTGACATTGGGGAATTGAAGAGGTCCTGGATGCAGCTGAGGGAAGAATGGGATACTTATAGAGAAAAGTATCACGATCAAGAGCAGAAGATCCAGAAGTTGACAAGGTAGCTGGAGAACGAGCGGATCCTCAACGACTATGTCAGCACCAAAGGAAAACAACCATGGGAGCGCTGATTGTCTTTTGATTTATTTCTAGTTTTGATTTACTTTTCAGTATTTCCCCTTTTGTAAGGCCTTAAAGGTGGGTGCCTAGCCGTGTGGTATCTGACCACGAGACTGACTTTGACAAAGACCAGTATCCTCCGGCTGAGGATAGGTATAAACAGCTTGAAGACCGTTTAAGTGCGATGGAAATTCAGAAGGTCCCAGGTTTGGACTTTGGTGATCTAGGTTTGTCATCTGGGGTGGTGATTCCCCACAAATTCAAAGCACCAGCCTTTGCTAAATACGACGGAGTTTCTTGTCCAAAGCTGCACCTCCGTTCGTATGTTAGAAAAATTCAGCCATACACCGCTGACAAGAACCTCTGGATCCACTTCTTTCAAGACAGTCTCTCAGGGACTCAGCTTGAATGGTTTTACCAGCTAGAAGGAGCTAGTATCCGTAATTGGGAAGATTTGGTCGCTGCTTTCTACAAGCAGTACCAATACAATGCCGACCTCGCTCTTACACGTACCCAAAACTCCAGGGTATGTCTATGGGTGCGGGTGAAGGATTCAAAGATTATGCTCAGAAGTGGAGGGACCTTGCTGGAAGAGTTCAACCTCCCTTGGCTGATAGGGAGCTAGTGGATATGTTTCTGGGGACCTTGTCTGGTCCGTATTTCAACCATCTGATTGGAAGCTCATCGTCCGGGTTTACTGAGCTGATCATGACTGGGGAAAGAATTGAGGCGAGTATCAAGAGTGGTAAGATACAGAAGGGTGCTTCGTCAAGCACCGAGAAGAAGCCTTTTAAGAAAGAATCCAGCGCTGTTTACAGTTCAAAGAGCCATAATAGACCTGAACGCCGCCAAGCTGTTAATGCGGTGGTTATATCAAGACCTGCTGTTGCTCCTCAGTGCAACAATCAGCCAAGGGCCGAGAGACCGCAAAGACAATTCACTCAGCTCAACATGACGTTATCTCAGATTCTGCCGCAGCTATTAAAGACCAATCTAGTGATTCCAAGGGAGGCCCCAAAGAATCCAAATACAACATCGCCGATGTATGATCCGAATGCCCGTTGTGCTTATCACTCTAATAGCCTGGGGCATGATACGGATAACTGCTTGGTATTGAAGAACAAAATATAGGATTTAATTGAAGCTAAGGAGATTGAATTTGAAGCGCCAGGAAAGCCTAATGTCATAGCGGCTCCTATTCCAAAACATGACGTGGGAGTAAATGCTATCGGGGATGATGATGATGAAGAGTTTGATGTTGATAGCTGGATTTACCCAACTACCGATGGTGGCCTGAGCAATTGGACAGCGAAGGATTCCATGCCAGTTTCTTATATTACCCAGTAATGAGACTTTTGTTTTGTATTTGTAACAGACAATGTTTTAAACTTTACGGCCCAATGCCTTACCCAGGGCACCGTGGTTTTGTTTGTGAGGGCTTTATGTGTGTCATCTACATATATCATTAATAAAAGCATTGGACATTTCTTGCATTTCAAATTTTGTGCTCCTTGTCTTTCTTTTATTATATATTGCAAAACATCTATTTTACACACACTCACATATACAGGTCTACATCCACTCTGGATCCTACTGATAACGACTCTACTACTGCTGGTTATGACTTCGAAAGTCCGATCAACTTAGCCGAAGTCGAAGGTGAAGATGATTGCGAAGTGCCTGGTGAACTTGCAAGACTGCTACTTCAGGAAGAGAAGGTCATACAGCCGCATGAAGAGCCGGTGGAAATAGTAAATCTGGGTACAGAGGAAGACAAGAAAGAGGTCAAGATCGGTGCAAATCTGGAAGCTAGTGTTAAACAACGATTGATTCAGATGCTGCAAGACTATGTTGAGATCTTTGCCTGGTCTTATAAATATATGCCTGGGTTGAATACCGATATTGTGGTTCATCACTTGCCTACCAAGGAAGACTGTCCTCCAGTGAAACAGAAGGTCCGCCGAATGCGCCCAGATATGTCTGAGAAAATCAAGGCCGAAGTTATGAAACAGTTTGATGTCGGTTTTCTAGCAGTTAGTTCTTACCTGCAGTGGGTAGCCAATGTGGTTCCTGTACCGAAGAAGGATGGTAAGGTTCAGATGTGTGTTGACTATAGGGATCTAAACAGGGCGAGCCCCAAGGATGATTTCCCTCTACCTCATATCGACGTTCTGGTTGACAACACCGTACATCATAAGGTCTTCTCCTTTATGGATGGTTTCTCCGGTTATAATCAGATTAAAATGGCTCCAGAGGATATGGAGAAGACAACCTTTGTTTCTCAATGGGGTACCTTTTGCTACAAGGTCATGCCTTTTGGATTAAAGAATGCTGGGGCAACGTATCAGCGCGCCATGGTCGCTTTGTTCCATGACATGATCCATCATGAGATTGAGGTATACGTTGATGACATGATTGCAAGATCCCAGACTGAGGAAGAACATCTTGACCACCATCAAAAGTTATTTGACAGGTTGAAGTTGTACAAGATGAGGTTAAACCCGAACAAGTGCACCTTCGGGGTGAGATCTGGTAAGCTGCTGGGTTTCGTTGTAAGTGATAAAGGTATTCCGGTGGATCCTGCAAAGGTGAAGGCTATACAGGAATTGCCAGCTCCCCGAATAGAAAAAGAAGTCAGAGGCTTTTTGGGATGTTTGAACTACATCGCCCGATTCATCTCACACCTAACTGCTACTTGTGAGCCAATCTTCAAGTTACTGAAGAAAGATCAAGTGGTAAGATGGAATAACGAATGTCAGGCCGTTTTCGAAAGGATCAAAGAGTTCTCCAAGAGCCAGCCATTCAGATGCCTCCAGTTGAAGGGAGACCTCTGATCTTATACTTGACAGTACTCGACAACTCAATGGGGTGCGTACTGGGGCAGCATAACGAGTCTGGCCGAAAAGAGCATGCTATTTATTACCTTAGCAAAAAGTTTACCGACTGCGAGACCCGATACTCGTTGCTTGAGAAAAATTGTTGCGCTTTGGCATGGGCTGCTCGCCGGCTGAGACAATATATGCTGACTCACACTACTCTATTGATATCAAAGATGGATCCAATCAAGTATATCTTCGAGAAGCCTGCCTTGTCCGGAAGAATAACAAGATGGCAGATGATCTTGACTGAGTATGACATCCAGTATACGACCTAAAAGGCAATTAAGGGAAGTGTGTTGGCAGATCATTTGGCACATCAGGCAGTGGATGATTACCAGACTATGAACTTTGAATTCCCAGATGAGAACATCATGATAGTGACTGACTGCGAGACACCTGGACCGGATGAAGGACCTGAGGAGGGATCCCGATGGTCTATGTACTTTGATGGAGCTTCAAACGCTTTGGGTAACGACATTGGCCCGTGATCATATCTCCTAAAGGCTCTCATACTCCGTTCACTGCCCGACTATGTTTCAACTGCACCAACAATATGGCAGAGTATGAAGCATGCATTATGGGTCTTCGAGCAGCAATTGACCTAAGGATTACGTTCTTAAGTGTTTTCGGAGATTCCGCTCTCGTGATCAGTCAGATCAAAGGCGAGTGGGATACGAAACATCCAAATCTTATTCCTTACAGGGATTATGTATTGACGTTGCTTCCGCACTTCGAAGATATAACCTTTGAACACTTCCCTAGAGAGGAGAATCAGTTAGTGGACGCACTGGCTACGATGTCTTCTATGTTCAAAGTCAATTGGGACAACGAAGCTCCCCGAATTATCATTGAAATATTGGACGAACCTGCACATTGCTGTGACATTTAGATTGAAGAGGTAGCAGATAAGCCCTGGTTTCATGAGGTAAAAAGGTATCTTGAGGCTCAAGAATACCCCGAGGGTGCATCTGTTAATGACAAAAAGTTTCTGAGGAGGTTCGCGGAGAAGTTCTTCATCAGCAATGGCATCCTTTACAAGCGTAACCATGATTCGACCTTATTGCGTTGTGTGGATAAGAATGAAGCAGAAAGGATCATGGCAGAGCTACATGAGGGTACTTTTGGAACTCATTCCAGTGGACACACTATGACAAAGAAGATCCTTCGGGCATGATATTTTTGGTCTACCATGGAAGCCGACTGTTATCAGCATTCTCGGACCTGTCACAAATGCCAAGTCTATGCTGATAAGGTGCATATACCTCCAGTACCTTTGAACGTCTTAACAACTCCTTGGCCTTTTGCAATGTGGGACATCGACATGATTGGCGAGATCAGACCTACATCATCCAATGGGCATCGTTTCATCCTGGTAGCAATTGATTACTTTACGAAGTGGGTTGAAGCGGCTTCCTTTGCTACAGTGACCAAGAACGTTGTGGCATGGTTCATTCGGCATAATCTGATTTGTCGATACGGTGTACCAGAGAGGATCATTATGGACAACAGTACGAATCTCAACAATAAGATGATCACCGAGCTCTGCAAGCAGTTCAAGATACAATATCACAACTCTTCTCCCTACCGGCCGAAGATGAATGGGGCTGTAGAAGCGGCTAATAAGAACATTAAGAAGATTGTGCAGAAGATGACGGTGACATACAAAGATTGGCACGAGATGTTACCATTTTCTCTTCATGGGTACTGCACCTCAGCATGGATGTCAACAGGGGAAACCCCCTACTCCTTGGTATATGGTATGGAGGCCGTATTACCCATTGAAGTTCAGATACCAACTCTTCGGATTATGAAGGACGCGGGTTTGAGAGAAGATGACTGGATTCAGACCCGGCTTGATCAGCTGAACCTAATCGACGAGAAGAGACTTACTACTATTTGTCATGGTCAAACGTACCAAAAATGGATGATCAAGGCATTTAACAAGAAAGTTAGACGACAAGAGTATCAAGTTGGGGACCTGGTTATCAAGCGCATCATACTACCTCAAGGTGATCCCAAGGGCAAATGGACCCCTACTTACGAAGGGCCATTTGTGGTTAAGAACATTTTCTCAGGAGGAGCTATGTTTCTAACCACCATGGATGGTGACGACCTTCCTCACCCCGTCAATGCAGACATAGTGAAAAGATACTACGCATGAACAAAGACCCGCTAGGTTGACTGACCTAGGCAAAAATAAGGGCTTCCCGGCGAACCAAAAGGGTTCGGGCAAAAATAAGGGATGAAAATGAAAAATCCGTACACCCGACAAGTCGAAAACTTGAAAAGGCGGCTTGGGCAAAAAAGGGTATCCCGGTGGACTAAAAACCCGAAAAGGCGGTCCAGGCAAAAATTAGGGATCAAAGTGTAACACTATGTCTCATTGGATCACCTTGCAACCAGACTTCGGTATCAACTATCAAGCTCGGACGACACTAATAAATCTGATCTACCTTCAACCAAGTAGCAAAGTGATGAGATGCTCGAGGATATAAAGGCAATAACAGAGTTGGAACCCAGTGGGATTATTCACATAGCTGTTTTGTTTAGTTTTTCAGAAATTATGTAAATTCTATTATTCGGCGGTGTTCTCTTACTAGGACGCCAGTCTCTTGTACAAAAACGCCTATTTACAAGCCAAACTTTAAAATCAATACAATTCATTTTCAGAAAAATTTCAAACTGTTTTTCCTTTTTCAGTTTTGTTTTGCAAAGAACGTCCAATGTTCATTTTTGATATATGCATTTGACATTAATTGCTGCTCATAAATATTTACGTGCGAAACAAAAGACCATTACTTGTAATATTAGAAACAGGGGCAAATAAGAATTGTCCAAGCTGTACGGATGCTTTATCCACCAGGTACAAAGGTAGATTCAGAAGAAGAATATGGTTAAGGTGCTTTCACTCCCCGCAGAGTAAGAAAAGACAGTAATGTCAACTCTCCCCAGCTGAGACTTGCAATTGTAAATGAACCGGTAATATTCTCCCCAAGAAGAGTTTATCTACCATCAACACTGAAAAGGCTTAATATCCCTGACAATCTTAATATTCCCCAACGGAGTATAAGAATATTCCCCGGCAGAATACAAGATATCCCCAGTGGAGTTTGAAATTTTTCCCAGCATAGTCTGAAAAAGCTTCCCCAGTAGAACTTGGAGAATCATCCCCAGTAGCCTTTGGAAGATTATCCCCAGCAGGTTCAAAGGATTATCCCCATTAGAGCCTTAAAGTTTATTCCTAGCAAAGTCGCAACTGAAGGGTCATCCCCAGCGAAGTTCTTCCCTTTCACAAACATGAAGTCAATCCCCAACAGGATTCAGTATCACCAGCGACGGAAATTCATCCCCAGTGGAATTTATAGGTGGAATCCTCAGCAGAGCATCTCTTCCCCAGAGAGTAATCTCCTCATCAGTTTATTCCCCAACAGAGTTATCCTCTCCTGCAGGTTTATTCTCACAAACATATTCATTCGTTATCCCCAGCGGAAACGAAGAATTCAGCTCTTTTCTCCAGTAGCTATACAAGATTTATTTTCCCCAGCCAAAACATTACATTTCCATACATCATGATACATGCATATACACATCATACAACATAATCTCATTTATTTTGAGAACATCATTGCTTGATATATATCATGCATTGCATACGACTGACCTTTACCTTTCAGGAAGGATGCAGTTAAGTTCTCAGCTATGTCGAAGTACTGACCGGTTCTTAAATCTCAACTGAATTAGTCTCGGTTGAATTATAGATAAGGTTCTAAATATCGGCAATTTTCCTCCGTCGAAGTGTGGATGAGTTCTTAAATCTCAACAGAATTATTCTCCATTGAAGTACAGACAGTTCCTAGATCTCGATGAAGATGTTTCCCTCAGTCGAAGTACTGACCCATTCTTAAATCTCAACTGAATTAGTCTCGGTTGAAATTACAGATAAGGTTCTAAATGTCGGCAATTTACCTCCGTCGTAGTGTGGACGAGTTCTTAAATCTCAACAAAATTATTCTCCGTTGAAATACAGACAGTTCCTAGATCTCGATGAAGATGTTTCCCTCAGTCGAAGTACTGACCGGTTCTTAAATCTCAACTGAATTAGTCTCGGTTGAATTACAGTTAAGGTTCTAAATCTCGGCAATTTTCCTCCGTCGAAGTGTGGACGAGGTCTTAAATCTCAACAGAATTATTCTCCGTTGAAGTACAGATAGTTCCTAGATCTCGATGAAGATGTTTCCCTCAGTCGAAGTACTGACCGGTTCTTAAATCTCAACTGAATTAGTCTCGGTTGAATTACAGATAAGGTTCTAAATCTCGACAATTTTCCTCCGTCGTAGTGTGGACGAGTTCTTAAATCTCAACAGAATTATTCTCCATTGAAGTACAAACAGTCCTAGATCTTGATGAAGATGTTTCCCTTAGTCGAAGTACTGACCGGTTCTTAAATCTCAACTGAATTAGTCTCGGTTGAATTACAGATAAGGTTCTAAATCTCGGCAAAGTTCCTCCGTCAAAGTGTGGATGAGTTCTTTAATCTCAACAGAATTATTCTCCATTGAAGTACAGACAGTCCTAGATCTTGATGAAGATGTTTCCCTCAGTCGAAGTACTGACCGGTTCTTAAATCTCAACTGAATTAGTCTCGGTTGAATTACAGATAAGGTTCTAAATCTCGGCAATTTTCCTCAGTCGAAGTACTGACCGGTTCTTAAATCTCAACTGAATTATCCTCGATTGAATTACAGATAAAGTTCTAAATCTCGACAGATTCCCCCCCAGTTGAATTACGGACAAGTTTTTAAAACTCAGCAGAGATGTTCTCTCAGTTGAAGTACATGCAAGTTCCTAAATCTCAACAAAGATCACGCTTCCCCAGCGGAATCTTCTACAGCAACAGGTATGCAAGTTTCTCGCTAAGGAATCTCTTATGCGATCGACATTCCTGCAGATGGCATCTTTAAGCCCATCCACCCACCAGCAATCTCCAAATGTCATATGTAAGCCCATTCCCGACATCACAAGGCTGATACCACTTCATGTGAGTGCAAATTTCTGGGCACTCTAGTGTTCAATCATCTTCCACCTTCGAATAACGAAAGGCACGAAAGCCAATCTATATCCTCAAATTTAAGAAGATTTAATAGGGGCAGCTTTTGTACCCCAAAATATGCCCTCTCATATCCTCAAAAACATTGCAAGAAAAATCTCCAAGTTGCTCAAGTTGGCTCAAGAGTTGGACAAACAAGCTATCTCCTAAGGCAGTCAACCCCAAATTAGGGTTTCGTGTTGCATCAAGATCTTTGAATTCAAATGACCTCAAGTTCTCCCCAATGTCCTAATATGTTCTCAAGGTCATCCATGCCAAGTTTCAAGCCTTGCGGAGGAAGTTTGCTCAGTCAATTGCTCAAGGGTCCAAAAATCGACTATGCTAGGGCAAAAGTCAACTGTGACCCAAATACAGTCAAACTTCAAGATTTTTTGTCAACATTATCATTTTGAAGGATATTTTATCATTTGATCAAGGGTTGATCATGATTCATCAAGGATTGCTCAAAATTCATCAAGATTCAAAAGTTGCTAAATTAGGGTTTTGTAGGAAAAGTCAACTCAACTTTGACCAAGCATAACTTTATCATACTTTATGAGAAATGACCCATCCAAAGCTAATTTTGAATATTATGAAATTTCCTACAATCCATCTTCATACCCCAAGTTCAAAAAATGCACTCACAAGAAGTTATAAATTTGGACATTATAGGTCATTTTTGAAAGTCAACAAAAATACCTTTTTTTCCAAAGCTTATAACTTGAGCATGGAATATTAAAATGAGATGAAACCAAAAGGGTTGGTTATAGGACATCTCAAGCTTTCTAAAACGTCCAAGAACACTTCTAAAAGTTCAACATTGAATAAGTTATGCATTGTTGAAATTGGACATTTTTGCAAAATTGCTAAAAGTCAACTATCCCCAAAACCTCAAATTTTGTCAAATGGGCCCATTCTTTTACACTTGATTTGAGCTTGCATCATTGCACACGTGTCCTAGCTTCAGCCATGAGCTCATATTTCATTTTTATTATTTAATTTGATTTTTTATTGAATTTATTCATTTTAAATCAAATAAAATCATAGAAAATCCAATACTTTGATAACATGAGATCTTTTGGCTATTTCAGGATTTGATTACCATCATTAACATCATCAAAATAGAATCAGACCAATTCATGTGCAAAAAGATTGAGATTTTGCAAATTTGGCAAGTTGTATAACGGAGATCAAATCAAATTCAAAGGCATTGATATGGGAAGATTTGATCCATAATTTCTACCCTCATACACCACATAGTACATAAGCAAGCAAAAGAAAACGAGATCAGGGTTGGAAGCTACAAGCAGAGGTAGAATCAGAAATTGGAAAATTGACAAAAAGTGAGATATCAAAGTGCAAGCTAGACGCGTTTTTAGGACTTGGGGCTTGTCTCAATCGACTGCTGATCATCTCAAGAAGTTTTTGCAATCCAGACCACGTGTTTTCAAGCACTCTAAAGCACTGTAAGTACCACACGGATCTGCTTCTTTCTTGAAATCGTAAATCATCATTCTGGAATCATTTGGACAAAGTAATTGCATATTTGTGATCACAAGGACATATTCAAACTTTTTGTATTATTGAATTTCATTTGTATGATCTGTAACAAGAATCACCATAGCTAGGGTTCTTGGAGCTTTTTTGGGCGTTTTCTTTTCAAGAACAATTGACCATCAAGAGAGTTATGGTTGTGACCGGGAGGGAAGGACGAGTACAACCATGTCCTTAGAACTCATTTTTGTGGCCTGAGATGGATTTTAGGATGGGCCTGCGCTTTTAGCTGCGGATTCAAATCCGCAGGTAATCTTTTACAGGTTCCAGGACAAGGACGATGAGGTGTCCCCTGCCATTGGTGCATTCAAATGTTACGCGCGGGTTTTAATGTTCTGGCAATATTTTTTGTTTTTTTTATATAATATATGTTTTGCATTATAATAACAAACAAAACAGTTTGGCGTGGTGGCAAAGAGAGCAACGTATTATCCTTCAAGACCTGGGTTCAAACCCCAGGTCCCCCACTTTCTCTATATTTTTCCTTTTCAGGTACTCCTATGCATGCTTGAGCCTGCAGAACACCGTGCACTATCATCCATCCAATGGCCAGATGGCCAAAGGCCAAATCTGAGAGTCCAAGGCTGAGGGTCCACAATAGGCAAGGTCCACGCACGCCCACTGGATTCCAAAAGTCAACAAAGGGCCAGCTGCAATTGGGCTTCAGATTGCTAATCACACCACAAATGCAGGCCCAAACCCCTCACTCTTTTTATTTTATTTACTTTATTTTATTAATTGTTTTATTATATTTATTTAACTTCTAACCAATCAAAAATTCCTTTTCATAAAATAAAATCACAAAAATATTTTATATTTAATTAAATTTTGAATTTTTTTTTAATAAACACTAATTAATTAATTTAGGTTTTAATGTTAGAATAATTTTAACCTATTTTGCAAATAACTAAAATTAATTAGATTTAATTAGGTTTTTAATTCAATTAATTTTATTTCTTTCTTAAAATAACAAAAATAAAAAAAATGTCATAATTAATTTTTCATTTAATTAATTTTTCATTTAATTAATTTATTAATTTAATTTAGTAATTAATTTAGGCAATTTCTTTCTTAAAATTAAAATAAAAACAACAAAAAGATTTCTTCTTTAATCAAAAGGGTCAAAACCCTAATCATGCGCTCGACTTAATTTTACACCGCGATTTATTTTCTTTTATCCAATAATGTACTTGCTACCGGATTGTAATAGTAAATAGGACTTTTATTTATTTTTTATCGCTTTATTTCTTTTTAAAGGGTTTGTCTTTGGCGATGTAAATACCCGACGCCTTGTAATTTAAATTCAGCATTTTATTTCCGCAAATTATAACTGTTAGATGTTTGATAATAGGGTTGCATGACAAGACTAGATGTTTTAACCTAAAATCAAATTAGATAACCCTTAACATGTACAAAGATAAAAATAACTGAAATCAACACACTCGCACATGCGCACTCCTAGGGTACACCCCACTTGGTTGCCTTCGTACATGGTCATTAAGTATAGGTCATTTTAGAGGTCGTCCTCTTGTCTAAAAGATCATAGTTGCCTTGAAACGGTTGCCTCAGATATCATTCCCTCGAATAAATGATCTAAGACATTAGGGCTACCGGTAAGGCATCCTAACATTGCTTTAGTGACCGTATGTCCCTCATTCGAATTGACACTCAAACTCCAACGACGGTGCTACCTACTCACTAATAGTGAGATAGCATTGTCTAAAGGAAATTAGCATAGAACAATTCCTTTTTCGAGTAGGTAGATTAGTTCTTAGATACTTGCTCATCCAAAATAAAACAAAATTTTCACACTTACAATTTTACAAACAAGTTTTCAAAAACACTTCATTACACTCTTGAGGACAGAAGCAAGAGTTAAATCGAAGTTAAAACAAAAACTTTTTCAAACCCACAAGCACAAAGAAAACAATTTTGAAAATGATGAGCAAGTACCTAAGAGCCCGTGGATAACCACGGATAGAAAGGGTGCTAACACCTTCCCTTTCTATAATCTACCCCCCGTACTCAGAGATAATCTTGAAAAAGGAATTTTTCTGTGCTTTTTTCCCTTTCCTTGTTGGATAAAATAAAAGTCGGTGGCGACTCTTGCTTACCGCGACATTTTGCAAAAACAAACGCAAAACGCAAACCAGCATTCCGAAAAAAAACAGTCAGTTCTTCCCACCGTATCACACATCTTTCTGAGGAATCTGCTGAAACAACCCTTCAATAGACGTATCTTTTGAGAGGACTCCCAGGTCATATAAGTAGTCAATGGTATTTATTGATTTGTCTTTCCCTGAAAAGGTAAAGAGTTTGTCATATGCAATGTCATGATGTATGAAACGCATGATGTCATGATATTCTCAAAATAAATGAGATTGTGTCGTATGCACTTTATCATGTATGTAAATAGGAGGTATGAAATGTGAAATGTTTATGAATGTATTTTCGTCTGGGAAAATAAATCCTTGACAAAATGTCGGGGAGTTTGTTAAATCCTGGACTGTTGTTGAAGAGTATATGTGTCTTCAAAGTTTGCTAATAATGTTTCCACCGGGGATTCCTATTTTGTTGTTTGGGGAGAAACTCTGCTGGGGAATATTGAAAACTCTATGGGGAGAATGTTTATTCCTGCTTGGAAAAGAGTTCAACAGTCTCGGTTGTTCGTTGCTCTACTGGGGAGTCGAGGTTGAACTGATATCTGGTCGGGTCCAGGTTTCACAGTAACTTGCCGGAGATTATAGAGTAGTCTACTTGGGAAGAGGAGTTGTGATCTTTTGATTTGTGGTAGTCGGAGAAGTAAACTCGAACTGGGGAACCTGTAGTTTGTTGGGGAAATAAAATTTGTTGTCGGTCTCCTAGAGGTGATGAAATCGTTGGGGAAGTCCTCGAGGATTCTTGAAGTTGTCTCCGCTGGGGAAAGGTTTTCAGAGATTAAACTCTGGCTGGGGAAGCATCCTGTGAGAAGGATTTTGAGGGAATTCTTCATTGCCCCTAGTAGAAAATGCTTGTGGCACTGCCTGGAAATGTTTGATTGTATGCAAACCCTTTGTCGGGATTGACGTTTAAGGCCCCAAGTGACGAAGATGGAGACTTGCCCCTGGTCACTCTGTAATTCTTGAGAGATTTCTTGGAATCCTGACTAGACTTCCCCATGCGTGCTGGATAGTGACATGTCATGTCCCTCTCTTGATAGGAGGAGCGTCATCCTTCTTGAATCGATTTTGTTCATTGGGAGAGCTTTCGTTCACTGGATATTCATTGTGTGAATTTCTTCGCTGTTCAAACAAATAGCCATATGCAAAAAGTGATATTTAAATAATGCAAAGTTTATGTTTGTCTTGAAATTTTGAAAAAATGCGTTTTTGAAAGTAAAGGAATTTTTGTAAGAAAATTCAATCTCAGGATTCAGAACAAAGCCTTATAGGAGTCAGGATACCTTTTGTAACAGTATGCTTTCTAACTAACTCATGCTTCAATTAGGACTTTCAAAGGGTTGTAACGAGTCTTGGTTCACGATTTTAAGAAACAAAAGATAAAGGCTCAAAGTATATTTGTACCCACCCGCTCTTCGTGATGTTCTTCAGTCCTAAACTCAGTTAATTGTGCGTTTGAACTCCAATTGAATTTGGAATGATGCTTTGGTGATGGTTCAAACAAGTTAAGTTGGTCGGAAGGCAGTCATTTTTGCAACATTTTTCATGTTGTCGAGGATTTGTAGTGACCTCTTTCTTTTGATTTCTTATCCCTGTTCTTGTTTTGAGATTACGGTCAGCGGGATGCCCCAGTTTTCTTGTCTCCTTCGTAGGTTTTGACTTAGTGAGTTTTTCTTTTTGAGAGATAATGACTTCCTATGTGATAGGGAACCATCACTGTCTTTCGATTCCAGAAGAATGTTTTTGATGTCATCCGTTGTATTACGAGATGAGAGTTTGCGGCTAAACGCGCATTTGAATTAACTGAGAGACTACCCTGCCCTCGGTTTTGATTAAGGGTTTCAATTTGTGTTAAACAAAAACTTCTACTTCTTTGGCTCGAAGGGGTTGACTAGGGATTATCTTCCTTATTACTTCGGTGTTTAGGATTTGAAAGAAATGCATGTACATCGTCAGCAAGGTCTGTCCAAAAGCATACTATATGAGATTATGGCATTGTTTTCGTCATCCTCCCTCTAAAGGCTTACAGCTTTTTAGCAAGAGTTGAATGTCATGAAGTGAGTAAAAAAGCATAGTTTAAATGAGTGGATCAAATCAAGACAAATATATGCAATGCATTAACGAAACAAAGTTTTACATTAATAGATAATTTTTTGAATAACAAAAGAGAAATTACAACTTGAAAATTAAAATGAGAAGAAGCCTCTTTGTATGAACTTGTCACTTTGGGTGGTGAGCCTCTGAAGGATGACAAAAAAATTTAGTTTGGCCACCTTGTGTGAACTCCAGCATTTCTCTGTCAATCAAGTCTTGGATCTTATTTTTCAAAGCCCAACAGTCATTCGTATCATGCCCAGGATTATTGGAGTGGTATGCACATAATGCATTGGGGTGATAGCTAGGAGCAGAGGTATTGGGATTCCGAGGAGGATCCCTTAATGTGACCAAATTCAAGTTCAACAGGTGTTGTAAGACCTGTGATATAGGTACGTCGAGTTTGGTGAACTGTCTAACGGCTGGGACCTATTTATTTTGGTTACCCTGTCCTTGTTGGCGAGGTGGTTGTTGGGTTCGTGACTTGGAAGCAAATTGGGAAGTTCTTCTCTCGACTTCTTGTCTCAAAGGAGGCTGAATGATGACTTGATCCCCAATCCTGGATGTTTTCCACATTTGGTTACATCCATCCCGATGAAGCTTGTTGATGAGGACCCTTTGCTCTTCTTTTCCTTGAGCCAGGTTTTGAATAAGAGCCATCTGGCCCACCAGCTATCCCATCATCTGGACTTTCATTGTTTCCATTTCAATTTGTAGCCTTTCCAACTGGTCATCTCTGTCATCTCCAGGATTTCCCATGATCATGCCCCTGGTGAGGAGTGCCTTGACCTCTTCTTGTCCCTTGGATAGGTTCAAGAACATTTCTCGAAGTTGAGCGTTTTAAACCTGGATGTCCTTGATAGTCTGTTCTAGAGCCATCTCTACTGAAATAAACAGTAGGGAGATAAGGAGACTTGTAGCAAAGGCATGTTTATGCTGATGATGAATGATATGTATTCATGCGATGTTTTCAAGGATTTGAAAATTCAAATTTGTGTCAAACAAAAAAGAAAAAAACGTTATAAAAATAGAATTTGTTTACATCAATGCCCCTAGGGTAAAATAGTACAAAATTCAAAGATAAAAATACGTTGCGCATCCTCTTTGGCGCAATGTAGGTGTTGAGAGTCTGCTCTTCGTGAAGTTGACGAGTGAGTTCCAAAACCTTCTTCTCGCTTGCGTAGAATTGGGCTTTGAAAGTATCACGCTCTCCCTTGAGCTGTATCCAACTCCTTTGTAAATCTTTGAGTGATGTTGGCATGTCAGGATGTAGGAGGGTGTATGGAACCTCTCCTTCCATAACAGGCTCTATAATCACAGGGAGAATGTAGGGGTAAGACATCATAAGACTTTGGGTGTGGGTTCGTACCCACTTGAGGTAAAGCTCATGAGGGATGGAATTATTGTGTCCCAAGGTCTTACTGTCCACCTTGTTGGGCATCCTCCAAGCTCGGATGACCCTTTGTCGGAGTCCTTGATTGTCATTGTCGAAGTCGAAAGTCAAGCCTTGAATCAGCAGGTCATGTGGGCCATCCCTTCGGGCATAACCAAACTTTCTCAGAGCTAAACAAGGGTTGTAAATGATGCCTCCCCTAATGCCAATTTGAGGGACATTAGGGAATTCCCCATAACGGTCAACAATGATGACATTCTCTCTGGATCAAGAAGACCAATGAATATCTGAATGTGTAAGGGTCATTAACCGTTGTGACCACCTCAAGCCTTGCTCATTCTTTAAGACTGATCGGGGAAGATGAGAAATAAAACATCTTGCCAGGAGAGGAGTGCAACACATGAGAACACCTCTTTTCCTCATTGTACGAGTGTGAAAAGAGTGGAGGATATCCCCAAGCAATGTAGGCACCGGGTTGCGAGTCATGAAGATTTTGACAGCACTCACATCTATGAGTTGGTCAGGATTAGGGAACAAGACCATACCATAGATGAGAAGAGCTACAATATCCTCAAAAGCTTGTAAGTCCAAAGAATTCCAGCAACTTTGGGCCTTCTCAAACAGAAACTTTGACAAGAAGCCTTTGACACCACTTCTAGTTTCCCAATGTGTTGTGACATCAGATGAGTGCATGTGTAAGGCTCGAGCAATCTCTTCTGGCTTTGGATCTCTTTCCGTACCGTTGAAGGGTAGTTTATTGAGAATAGGAATCCTTAAGAGTTGAGAAAATTCCTCCAAAGTAGGCACAAGTTGGTAGTCAGGAAATGTGAAGCAATGATGCAAAGGGTCAAAGAACTGGAAGAGAATTTTTAGCATATCCTCCTCTGTGTTGGTGGTGACCAAGTTGAGCAGATGACCATGTCTCTCGGTGAATGGAGAATTCTCAAGAATCCTTGAAGCTAGCTCCTTAAGTTGTGGAGGGATTCTTACAAGGTTGACTTGGATAGTTTTCCTGCGAAGGGAATCCATAACCTACAAAACAGGAACAAAGATGAAAATCCAAAATCCTTGAAATGGTTAGTGGATGCATATGATGCTTCATGATGTCCATGATGTTATGCACAAGTATATATGTACAAACAAATCACACAAGTTCCTAGTTTAGGCTTGCATGGGGCTTCATAGGTAAGTACCCTCTTGAAATTTAGTTGGCTCAACCTGTCCTAGAAATAGTAATCGGGTTCTAAGGAACTCAATATCACTGGATTGTTTCCTTGTTCATTGTTTCAATTCAGCCTCTTTACTGGCGATCGAAATATTCCAAGGAACCAACCCTCAATGAGTGTAGTATCGAGTATCTACCAACTTCAGACTGCACCAAAGCCGGTCATCTCACTACATCCTAAAAGGCCAAGTTGGTCAAGTAAAGGTTCTAAAAGTCCATTAGTGCTTCATGACATCACTCAGCGGCCCCATATTCTCTTTGATTGACTCAAAGGCTACCGGTACCCACAAATATGTCGCACTAATATAGCTATTGCTTAGAACATGTTGGTATACCCCGCACAGTTTCCACAACGTATTGCTATTTACCTATAAAAGGTGTTCCCCGATCCGGGTAGAGGATCAATACAAACCCAAACAAGGAACCAAAATGTAAAGCAGATAAATCAAACAATGAAAGCAAGTAAATGAAATATAACTCTAAGGTAACCCCACTTTTAAGAATCTTCCCCAGCAGAGTCACCAGTTTTGTGATGCGGTGGGAGAACTGACTTGAGGTTTTGCATTCGTGTTTGCAAATGTTGCGGTTTAGCAAGAGTCGCCACCGACTTTTCTTTTATCCAAAAGGAAAGGTAAAAAGCACAGGAAAGACCTTTGAGATGTTTTCTTGAGTTCGGGGGGTAGATTATGAAAATGGATGGTGCTAGCACCCTTTTCATCCATGGTTTTCCATGGGCTCTTAGTTACTTGTTTTGATCACTTGCTTTGCTTTTTCAATTGTTTGAAATGGTTCTTTGTGTGGTTTTGAAAGTATTTTGAAAAGATGCCTTTGTTTAGGCAATCTTTGTAATGATTCTTGTTTGTAAGAATATATACAAATATGTTTGTCTTTTAAAAATGTTTGAAAGTTGTTTGGAAGTGTTTTGAAATGTGTGTGTGTTTTTGAAAACAACTAGGATTGTTTGGAAGCATTCTAACTACTCAAAAGTCTTCGAGGCAACCTTTTGATAGCGTCATCGAGGGACTATGGTCTTTTGTTTTGTTTTGTTTTGTTTTGCCAAGATACTTTGCGTGCATACCATGGCCATTTTATTTAGGCAACCAAGTGGAGATACCTTAAGGGTGTTTGTGTACAAGTGTGTTTTATTGCATGCATGATTTTATCTTGAATTAGGATTTTCTATTTCATTGATTTTATCTTGACATACATATCCTAATTACTAGCATTTACATTTTTTGAAAGCAATAAAAATGCGGAAATGTAAAATCCTACGCTATTACAATATTTAGGGGGGGGGGATACACACTTATACATGGGGATGGTTCAACGAGAAAAATAAATAAAAAAAAGAAAATAACAACGGGAAGAAAAAGAGAAAGAGAGAGAGGGCTAGCGCGCTGCTGAGAGGAAGTCAGAAGTTCTGACCCAGGCCTGCTGCAGGATATCAACCTGTTAGTGAAAATGTATGAGTCAGAACTTCTAACTCTGGTGCACTGCAAAACAGAAACCTGTTAGTGGGGAGGTCAGAAGTTATGACTCCCATGTGCTGCAAAACAAAAATCTGTTAGTGGGGAAGTCAGAAGTTCTGACCCTGCTGGAAGCACAATAATTTTCAGAATTTCTGATATTATTGATAGCAAAACAGGCCTCGGAAGTGCTGGCGTCAGAGTCAGAGCTTGGTTTCCCCCTGTGCTAGTCAGAACATCTGCAATTTGATTATTTTTCCATAAAACTGAAGGCATGCCTAGGGCAGTCTCAACAAGTGTCATAGCGTTTTCAGAAGACAGAAACAAAAAGGTCACAGGTAGGTTCTACACTGATTCACTTCTCAAAACATGTACATCAGCAACATGATATCTACATTGTGTTTATTGAGCATGCAAAGCTGATGATGCTTAGCAGCGTGGTGAGAGTCAGAAGGTGCTTACCTTGCTGTTAGAAGAAAATCTGTGAATTGGAGCTAGCTTTAACTCTGATGGTGTTCTGGACAGGTTCTTTTTTGAATGGGTGGATGGAGAAGATATATATATGTATGGTCAGAAATTGTATGGGCATTCTCTAGTCAGGAAGCAATTTGGGTATCAATGAAGTTTGGAGGCAGGAAGTTCAAAGTTATGAAACACTAGGAATTTTGGCAGAGTTTCACAATGTTTTCTTGCTAGAGTTTTTCTGGATTTTGGACCCGCCCCCTTTCAATGGACAAAGGTGCCCTATTTATAGGCAAGTCTTTGTGAATTTTAAACGTTAAATGGCGCCAATACCATGCAGTAGGTGTTAACTTGTTCTTGAAGGAATTTTATGGAAAGTTGTGATAATGGACAGTTTTTCAGCCTAGACTAGAACAGTAGGCGAAGATTAAGGGAAAGTGACACCCCTAGGCGAAAAGTGGCATATAGATCCAAACTTAACCTTGCACGAGGGTGTTGTTATGCTGCACGTGGAAAGGCCCTTTAGACAAATGTTCAAAAGTAGTTGTGAGCATTAATGAGCATTAAATGGTGATGAGATTGGTCAAGACTTAAGAGATCTTAGTGTGAGATTTGCATCATTACCTATATCCTGAGCCAGCAGTTCTGCTTTACCAAAAAACAACGCAAACCAAGCTCTGACCTTGGCCTCTTGCTGTCCCAGCAAATTCTGAGAGTTTTCTAGATTTTCCAGCATGTTCGTTTGATATGCCTCTGAAAACTCTGAATTTAGAGATTCTGCTTCAGTATTATACCCACTGTTCTGACCTCTTCATCTTCTAATTCCAGTAGGTTCTAAAGGAGTTTCAGGCTTTGTTGCCTTCTTTGCATTCTTCTAGCAAACTCTGGCTAAACTTGCGTACTTGCTGACAGAGCCACGTTCTGTTGAAAGATTACGTGCTGAACCATGTTTACAACCTCTAACTGAGTTGGTGTAGCTGCTGAAGAGCCGCCCTCTAACTGAATGTTATGTGCTGAGCCAAGTTTGCAACTTCTGACCATTTCTGCCTGGAGGTTGGTTCAGAGGTTCTGAAGTGTCATTTTTCTTAAATACTTAGAAAATCTCAAGTACTTAGAAATTTGGTTTTTGAATCTTAGCTGGAATACACTTCCCGTTTCAAGCATGTTTTGCTGAAATAAGATTTTTTTTTAATTTGATTTTAATCAAGAGGTCAAGGTTTGGCCTTTCAGCGCAGATGACTGTTTTTCCCTTGGGAGCGATCTTCATGAAAAATTTGTAATCCAAAGCTTGGGATTGGATGGGGAGTAAACCTGAGAAAAATGAGAGGGAAAATTTTGGAGTACAACAATTGGCATTATGCCCATTCCTCGACATTGGGGAGGAGATAACATTCAGATTTTCAGGAGCTTCAAATTCAACTTCCTTTACGTCAATTAGATCTTGAATCTTATTCTTCAGGGCCCAACAGATGTTGGTGTCGTGCCCTGGACTTTCCGAGTGGTACGCACATCTAGCGTTGGGATGGTAGTGTGGAGATGAAGTGTTAGGATTTTTAGGGGCTTCCTTTAGCATGGCCAGGTTCAACTTCAAGAGATGGGGTAATACTTGAGCAGGAGTCATGTTTATCTTGGTGAATTGCCTTACAGGCCTTTCCACCCTTTGCTGGTTATTCCTCGGCTGATCATTTCTCGGCTGATTGTTTCTGGGCTGATCTGACGCAGACTTCTGAATCATCACGACCCCCACAGTTGGTCGTCTTTCAATTCTTCCCTGATTTCTCTGGGCATAGATAGCAGACACTTCCTTCTTTCCGGCGAAGGGCTTTTTTGCAGCAGCAGAGGTAGATGCATCTTTCTGAATTTTTCCGCTTCTAATACCGGCTTCCACTCTTTCGCCAGTTAGAATCAACTCAGTGAAACCTGCAGAGGAGCTTCCAATCAAGTGATTAAAGAAAGGACCTGACAGAGTCCCCAAGAACATGTCCACAAGCTCTCTTTCAGATAAAGGTGGTTGCACCCTTCCGGCCAAATCCCTCCATTTTTAGGCGTAGTCTTTGAAACCCTCATTGGTAGCCATAGCTATACTCTATAACTGAGTATGGGTTGGCGCCAAGTCGGTGTTGTATTGATACTGTTTATAGAAGGCGGCTGCCAAATCCTTCCAATTATGGACATCTACTCTCTCCAACTAGTATAACTAATCCAGCTGCGTCCCCGACAAACAGTCTTGGAAAAAGTGGACCCACAGGTCCTTGTCAGAAGAATGTGGTTGAATTTTCCTGACATAAGATCGCAGGTGCATCTTGGGACAAAACACCCCATCGTACTTAGCAAACAGAGGTACTTTAAACTTAGGAGGGATTACGATTCCAGATACCAACCCTAATTCCTCAAAGTCCAGCCCAGGTACTCTTTGCACTTCCGTAGCAGCTAGACGTTCTTCCAAGTTCTTGTATTTGTCATCGGCCGGAGGATACTGCTGTTCAGAATAGTCCTCATCTTCCTCTTCCTCTGCCTCAGAATCAGATGGCACTGTAGTTACTTTACCCTTTCCTTCCCCCTCTTCAGATGTTAATGGGAATTCCAAAGTCCGTCTGGCTTGTCCTTCAAACCTTCTGCCCAAGATAGCCACACCAGCTCTCTTCTTCTTCTTTTTCTCTTTTTCCTTCTCTAGTAGAGTCTTGAGCTCCTCCTGCCCCTTAGCCAAGGTCAAGAGTAGCTGTTGAAATTGTGAATTATGGGCTTGTAAGTCTTTGACCATTTGTTCAATATCCATCTTGCTGAAATAAACAGTAGAGAGATGAGGAAACTTGGTGTGAAGACCTGCTTATCCATATGATGAATGATATGTATTCATGTAATGCCTTCAAGGATTCAGAAATTCAAATTTGTTTTAAACAAAAAAAAGAAACACACGTCACATTAATAAGATAGAACTTGTAAGTCCATCAATGCCCTATGGGCCAAATAATACAAAATTATAAGGTAAAAAGACGTTGCACATCCTCTTTGGTACAATGTAAGTGTTGAGAGTCTGCTCTTCGTGGAGTTGACAAGTGAGTTCCAAAACCTTCTTGTCGCTTGCATAGAATTGGGCTTCAAAAGTATCGCGCTCTCCCTTGAGCTGTATCCAACTCCTTTGTAAATCTTCGAGTGATGTTGGCATGTCAGGATGTAGGAGGGTATATGGAACCTCTCCTTCCATAACAGGCTCTATAATCACAGGGAGAATGTAGGGGTAAGGCATCATAAGACTTTGGGCGCAGGTTCGTACCTACTTGAGGTAAGGCTCAAGAGGGATGGAATTCTTGTGCCCCAAGGTCTTACTGTCCACCTTGTTGGGCATTCTCCAAGCTCGGATGAACCTTTGTCGGAGTCCTTGATTGTCGTTGTCGAAGTCGAAAACCAAGCCTTGAATCAACATGTCATATGGGCCATCCCTTCGGGCATACCCAAACTGTCTCAGAGCCAAGCAAGGGTTGTAGGTGATGCCTCCCCTAATGCCAAGTAGAGGGACATTAGGAAAATCCCCACAACGGTCAATGATAATGACATTCTCTCTGGATCGAGAACACCAATGAATATCTGAATGTGTAAGAGTCATCAATCGTTGTGACCAACTCAAACCTTGCTCATTCTTCAAGACTGATTGGGGAAGAGGACAAATAAACCATCTTGCCAGTAGAGGAGTGCAACACATGAGAACACCTCTTTTCCTCATTGTACGAGTGTGAAAAGAGTGGAGGATATCCCCAAGCAATGTAGGAACCGGGTTGCGAGTCATGAAGATTTTGACAGCACTAACATCTATAAGTTGGTCAGGGTTAGGGAACAAGACCATCCCTGTGATCGGTGGGAACGAGAACTGACTGTTTTTGGAATGCTGGTTCGCGTTTGCGTTTGTTTTTGCAAAGTATCGCAGTAAGCAAGAGTCACCACCGTCTTTTATTTTATCCAACAAGGAAAAGACAAAAGCACAGAAAAATTCCTTTTCGAGATTTTTCTCGGGTTCGGGAGGTAGATTATAGAAAGGGAAAGTGTTAGTACCCTTTCTATCCGTGGTTATCCACGGGCTCTTAGGTACTTGATCACTATGTTTTCAAAAGTTTTCTTTTCTTTGTGTTTGTGGGTTTGAAAAGTTTTGTTTGAAACTTCGATTTAGCTCTTGCTTCTGTCCTCAAGAGTGTAATGAAGTGTTTTGAAAACTTTGTTCAAAAAGTGTAAGTGTGAAAAGTTTTGTTTTATTTTCAAATTGAGCAAGTACTTAAGAACCTCTACCTACTCAAAAAGGAATTAAATTGTGCGAACGTCCTCAAGACAGTGCTATCCCTCTATTGAGGAGTAGGTAGCACCGTCATTGGAGTTTTCGGGTCAATTCGATTTATGGGACGTGTGGTCACTAAAGCAACGTTAGGACGTCTTAGTGGTAATCCTAATGTCTTAGATCATTTTTATCGAGACAACCATTTCGAGGCAACTTTGATCTTTGGACAGAAGGACGACCTCTAAAACATCCTATACTTAATGACCACAATTGAGGCAACCAAGTGAGGTGTACCCTAGGAGTGGCATGTGCAAGTGTGTCAATTTTCAGTTATGTTATTCTTGCATGTCATGGTGAGCTACTGTTGATTTTAAGTTAAGAGTTAATCTTGTCATGCAATCCTAGTTAGCATACATCTAAACAGTTAATATATGTACAGGAATTTAAAGTGCGGGAATTGTAAATCCTACGCTATTACAAGGCTTCGGGGAGGGGGATTATTTATATGTCCAAAATTGGGGGAATAAAGCAGTAAAGCGTAAAAGGTATCAGCTAAGCTATTACAAACCAGTAGGCAATTACAATAAAATAAACGCGCGCAAATCTGAAAATAAACTCTAAAAAAATTCTAAGAATAAAATCTTTTTGTTGTTTTAGTTTATTTTGAGAAAATGATCTAAGTCTACTTGATTTTAGTTTTTGAGAAAATGTTAAGATAATTAAGAGATTAATTAATAAAGTTAATTTTAATAGAAAAAACTAGCCTAATGTTTTTGTGTTTTTTTGATTTTAATGTTAATTAAAAAAGATAAAAAGATGTCAATGAAAACAAAAATAAAATACAAGGGGGAATCCTTCGATCCAGGGAAAAAGGGAGTTTCGACCCAGGGGGGAAGGAAGCTTCGATCCAGAGAGGGTCCTGGTCCTTTCGATAGGGCCAGATAGTAAGGCGTGAGTAGCCTCCGATCCAGGGAAGAGGGTTGTCTTTCAATCATGGAGGTCATGGCTTTCGATCCAGGAATGAGATGCCTCCTTCGATCCAGCATGCTGATGGGTTCGATCCAGAGAAGGTGTCTCCTTCGATCTGGGATGTTATACCTGCAAAAGTATGTTAGCGAAATAAAATACAGGGCCTGGGTATTGAACCCCAGGCCCTTCGATCCTGCGCTTGCTGGGTCTCTTCAGGCTATGTCTGCAGCAAATGTTAGCAAACGAAAAACATGACCTGGGTGCCAAACCCAGGACTTTCGATCCTGTCTAGGATGGCAAATCAAGGTAACAACAAGTAATAATGTGTTATGCAAAATGAAAAGTTTTTTTGACAATTTACCCTCTCTTACAGTAGTTGGGACCTTCGATTTGGCACTGGCTGGATGGGAGCACTTTCAATCCGGGGGCTTCTGGGTGTGGGCACCTTCGATCTGAAGGACTGCTTTGGCTTGGAAAATTCTGGGCAGCGTCTCTCCAAGTTCTCTATTTTTCTATATATTTTTCAGTGTCCTTTTGCAACAATTGTGATTTCTTTATATATAGGGGGTGGAGGGGACAGGAAGACAAAGGTTTAAATGACCTTGATTATGTGTTTTGACAGTCATGAAGGAGGATTTGTAACATTAATTATGTGTTTGAAAGCCATGAATAAGAGTTTGTAACGTTGGCTAAACACATGGGATCCTGTCCCTTTTTGAATTTTGAATGACCTGCAGCTAGCCTTCGAATGCTCCTCTTCAAATGGGCTGATGGTCTCCTTCGAATGCTCCCTTTCGAATGGGCTGATGGCCTCCTTCGAATGCTCTTCGAAAGCTTCTTCGAATGGACCCTTTGAATGCTTCTTCGGATGGACCTTTTTTGAATTCCAATCGAAGGAAACTGTTATAATGCCAATCGAAGTACTTGTCCATAATGCCAATCGAAAGGCTCCTTCAAAACACCAATCGAAGGATCTTTCAGAATGCAAATCGAAAGCGCCTGTCCAGAATGCCAATCGAAGTGCTCCTTCAGAATGTCAATCGAAATGCTCCTTCAGAATGCCAATCGAAGGGTCTTTCAGAATGGCAATCGAAATTCTCCCTCAGAATGCCAATCGAAGGGTTTTTCAGAATGCCAATCGAAATGTACTTAAAGCATCACTCAAAAAATTTCCTTTTCCTTAGGCAAGAGTTTGTGATCAACCATGCAGGGGGAAGACTTTGGAAAACATGAGAGGGCAAATTTTGGGGTACAACAGTTTCCCCTGTTCAATCTTCTTAAACTTGAGGATGTAGATTGGCTTGCGTGCCTTTCGTGATCCGAAGGTGGAAGATGATTGAACACTAGAGTACCCAGAAATTTGCACTCGCATGGTGTAGTATCAACATTGTGATGTCAGGAATGGGCTTACAGATGCCATTTGGAGATTGTTGGTAGGAGGATGGGCTTATAGATGCCATCTGCAGGAGTGTCGATCGCATAAGAGATTCCTTAGCGAGAACTTGCATACTTGTTGTTGTAGAAGATTTCACTGGGGAAGTCTAACTTGTTCAGATTTAGGAACCTGCTTGTACTTCAACTGGGAGAATGCTTCAGCTGAGTTTTAAGAACCTGTTCATAATTCAACTGGGGGGAAACATCTCCATCAAGATCTAGGAACTGTCTCGTGCTCAATGGAGTAAACCGCTGAGGTTATAGAACTTGTCCACACTATGACGGAGGAAAACATCAAGATCTAGGAACTGACTCGTTCTCAATGGAGTATACCGTTGAGGTTATAGTACTCATCCACACTATGACGTAGGGAAACATCTTCATCAAGATCTAGGAACTGTCTCGTGCTCAATGGAGTAAACTGCTGAGGTTATAGAACTTGTCCACACTATGACGGAGGAAAACATCAAGATCTAGGAACTGACTCGTGCTCAATGGAGTATATCGTTGAGGTTATAGTACTTGTCCACACTATGACATAGGGAAACATCTTCATCAAGATCTAGGAACTGTCTCGTGCTCAATGGAGTAAACCGCTGAGGTTATAGAACTTGTCCACACTATGATGGAGGAAAACATCAAGATCTAGGAACTGACTCGTGCTCAATGGAGTATACCGTTGAGGTTATAGTACTTGTCCACACTATGGCGTAGGGAAACATCTTCATCAAGATCTAGGAACTGTCTCGTGCTCAATGGAGTAAACCGCTGAGGTTATAGAACTTGTCCACACTATGACGGAGGAAAACATCAAGATCTAGGAACTGACTCGTTCTCAATGGAGTATACCGTTGAGGTTATAGTACTCATCCACACTATGACGTAGGGAAACATCTTCATCAAGATCTAGGAACTGTCTCGTGCTCAATGGAGTAAACTGCTGAGGTTATAGAACTTGTCCACACTATGACGGAGGAAAACATCAAGATCTAGGAACTGACTCGTGCTCAATGGAGTATATCGTTGAGGTTATAGTACTTGTCCACACTATGACATAGGGAAACATCTTCATCAAGATCTAGGAACTGTCTCGTGCTCAATGGAGTAAACCGCTGAGGTTATAGAACTTGTCCACACTATGATGGAGGAAAACATCAAGATCTAGGAACTGACTCGTGCTCAATGGAGTATACCGTTGAGGTTATAGTACTTGTCCACACTATGGCGTAGGGAAACATCTTCATCAAGATCTAGGAATTGTCTCGTGCTCAATGGAGTAAATCGCTGAGGTTATAGAACTTGTCCACACTATGACGGAGGAAAACATCAAGATCTAAGAACTGACTCGTGCTCAATGGAGTATACCATTGAGGTTATAGTACTTGTCCACACTATGACATAGGGAAACATCTTCATCAAGATCTAGGAACTGTCTCGTGCTCAATGGAATATACCGCTGAGGTTATAGAACTTGTCCACACTATGACGGAGGAAAACATCAAGATCTAGGAATTGACTTGTGCTCAATGGAGTATACCGTTGAGGTTATAGTACTCGTCCATACTATGACGTAGGGAAACATCTTCATCAAGATCTAGGAACTGTCTCGTGTCCAATGGAGTATACCACTGAGGTTATAGAACTTGTCCACACTATGACGGAGGAAAACATCAAGATCTAGGAATTGACTTGTGCTCAATGGAGTATACCGTTGAGGTTATAGTACTCGTCCACACTATGACGTAGGGAAACATCTTCATCAAGATCTAGGAACTGTCTCGTGTCCAATGGAGTATACCGCTGAGGTTATAGAACTTGTCCACACTATGACGGAGGAAACTGTCGAGATTAAGAACCTTATCTGAAATTCAACCGATGATAATTCAATTGAGATTTAAGAATTGGTCAGATCTTCGACTAATCTAAGAACTTAACTGCATTTTTCCTGAAAGGTAAAGGTCAGTCATATGCAATGCATGATATGGATCATGCAATGATGTTCTCAAAATAAATGAGATTGTATTCGTATGATGCGTATATGCATGTATCATGATGTATGGGGATGTGATGTTTTAGCGGGGAAAATAAATCCCGGAGCTGCTGGAGAATAGAGTTGAGTCTGGATGATTGTCAGAATTACGTCTGCGTCTGGAGCGTATCTGAAATGTATTTGAATGCGTGACAGAATGACATCCGAATCTGGATCTTATCTGGACTATATTTTGAGTGAATCTGGAATAAGTATCAGAATGTCAGCAATATCTGGGTCGCATCTGAACTGTCTCTAGAAGGGATCTGGAATAAGTATCAGAATGTCATCCATATCTGGGTTGCATCTGAACTATCTCTAGAAGGAATCTGGAATAAGTATCAGAATGTCATCCATATCTGGGTCGCATCTGAACTGTCTCTAGAAGGAGTCTGGAATAAGTATCAGAATGTCAACCATATCTGGGTCGCATCTGAACTATCTCTAGAAGGAATCTGGAATAAGTATCAGAATGTCAGCCATATTTGGGTCGCATCTGAACTATCTCTAGAAGGAATCTGGAATAAGTAACAGAATGTCATCCATATCTGGGTCGCATCTGAACTATCTCTAGAAGGAATCTGGAATAAGTATCAGAATGTCAGTCATATCTGGGTCGCATCTGAACTATCTCTAGAAGGTGATGATCTTTGCCTGTTGATTGATCTTTCTTGAAAAGGTAAAGAGTTAGTTTTATGCAATGTCATGATGTATGCATTGTCATGATGTATGCATTGTGTAATGATGTTGTTGAAGTGTAATTTTGTCTTGGTCTCTTCTCAAAATGTTTCCACCGGGGAACCCTGCTTTGTTGTTTGAGGAGAACTCTGCTGGGGGATATTGAAAACTCTGTGGGGGAGAGATGTTCTACTGAGATTTTAACGATAAACTCCGCTGGAGATTCCGTTGATAAGCTCCGTTGGGGATTTTAATGATGAGCTCCACTGGGGATGGATTACCATTGCTGGTGATATTGAATCTGTTGAGGATAGAAGTCCTGCTTGGGGAAAGAAAGAACTTCGCTGGGGATGATCTTTCAGTTGCAACTTGCTGAGGATAACCTTCTGAAATTGGCTGGGGAGATTTATTTGTGCTCTGCAGGGGATAAGCTTCCAGAATCCGCTGGGGAAGACGATTCAACTCTGTCGGGGAAGCTTTTTTAGACTGCGTTGGGGCAATGACTCCATTGTGGTATCTTGTATTCCGCCGGGGGAACATTCTTATATTCTGTTGGGAAATATTAAGACTGTCAGGGATGCTCTTATGCTTGTTGGAGAATGTCTTTATACTCCATTGGGGAATATCAAGACCTTCTGGGGATACCCGACGTTTTCAAGGCTGATGGTAGACCAACTCTGCTTGGGGAGAGTATTTTAGCCATATTCTTCAGCTGAATCTACCTTGGTACCTGGTGGACAGAGCAACTTGTATAGTTCGGACAATTCTTATTTGCCCCTGTGTTTGTGGGAGAAGGTGCCTGCAGAAGCCCTGTGGATCGAGTATTATTCCAACCTATGAGGTGCTTGGCAATTGCCGATTGAAGTGACAAATCTTCTTATGGTAGGCAAGTGACGAGATGACGGGACATAGTCGTACGCTTTGATCCCTAATTTTTGCCTGGACCGCCCTTTCTGGTTTTCAGTCCATCGGGATACACTTTTTTGCCCAAGCCGCCTTTTCAGGTTTTCGACTTGCCGGGTGTACAAATTTTCCATTTTCATCCCTTATTTTTGCCCAAACCCTTTTGGTTCGCCGGGAAGCCCTTATTTTTGCCTAGGCCAGTCAACCTAGCGGGTCTTTGATTATGCGTAGTACTTTTTTTTGACTATGTCCACGCTCTCAGAGTGTAGGGAGTTGTCACTGTTGGTAGTATTGTGTTACCATACTACCAGAAGATCTTCGTTTGATCGTGCAATATTCGTTGCTGGAATTCACGTCCAATGCCCCAAGTGATTCACATGGAGATCTGCCCCTGGCTATCTGGCGTCTTTGAGAGACTCCCTGGATCTTGACTGGACTGCCCCAGGTGTGCCGTATAGTGACATGTCACGTCCCCTTGTTGATAGGAGATTTGTCAATGGAAGTGTCATCCTTTTTGAAGTGATTTTGTTCACTGAGAGGGCTTTCGTTCGTCGAATATTCGTTGTGTGAATTTCTCCGCTGTCAAACAAATAGCCAAATGCAAACAGTGATATTCAAATAATGCAAAGTTTATGCTTGTCTCGAAGTTTTTTTTGAAAAATGCGTTTTTTAGCAGAAAACTCTTTATAAGACAAATTCAACACAAGATTTAGGACAAAGCCTTACAGGAGTCAGGATACCTTTTGTAACAGTATGCTTTCGAACTAACCCATGCTTCAGTTAGGACTTTTAAAGGGTTATAACGTGGCCTAGTTCACGGTTTAAGAAACAAAGGATAAAGGCTCAAAGTATATTTGTACCCACCCGCTCTTCGTGATGTTCTTCAATCCTAAACTCAGTTAATTATGCATTTGAACTCCAAATGAGTCTGGAACGACGTTTTTGGTGATGGTTCACACAAGTTGAATTTGTTGGAAGGCAGTCATTTTTGCAACATTTTTCATGTTGTCGAGGATTTGTAGCGACCTCGTTCTTTTGATTTGTTATCCCTAACTTTTGCCTAACTGTTCCTGTTTTCGAGATTACAGTCAGCGGGATGCCCCAGCTTTCTTAAGCCTCCTTTATAGGTTTTGGCTCAGTGGGCTTTTCTCTTTTGAGAGATTGACTGCCTATGAGATAAGGAACCACCACTGTCTTTTGATTCCAGAGGAATGCTTTTGATGTCATTCGTTGTATTATGAACTGAGAGTTTTGCGACTTCAATGCGCATCTTTTGAATTAACTGAGAGACTACCCTGCCCCAGGTTTAAATCAAAGGTTTCAATTTGTTTAAAAACAGAAAACTCCTACTTCTTTGGCTCGAAGGGGTTGACTAGGGATTATCTTCCTTATAACTCCAGTGTTTAGGATTTGAAAGAAATGCATGTACACCGTTAGCAAGGTCTGTCCAAAAGCATACTGTATGAGATTATGGCATTGTTTCGTCATCCTCCCTCTAAAGGCTTGTAACTTTTAGCAAGAGTTGAATGAAAAAAGCATATTTTAAATGTAATGAAAATGATTAATTCAAGACAAACATATGCGATGCATTTAATGAAATAGAGTTTGACATTAATAGATAATTGTTTGAATAAGAAATAGATTACAACTTGAAAATTCAAATGAACAAAAGGCCCTCTCTTGTCAGAACTTGTCACTTCAAATGGTGAGCCTTGGAGGGATGGTAGAAGAACTCAGCCTGACCATCTTGTGTGAATTCCAAAGCTCCTTTGTTAATCAGGTCTTGAACTTTGTTTTTCAATGCCAACAGCCATCAGTATCATGCCCCGGGCTGTTGGAATGGTATGCACACCTTGCATCAGGATTGTAATTTAGGGAGGTTATGTTGGGATTCTTAGAAGGGTCCCTTAACGTCACCAGATTCAAGCTCAATAGGTGTTGTAAAGCTTGAGACAGCGATACGTTGAGCTTGGTAAATTGCCTTCTGGATTTACTCTGATCAACCCGTTGTTCTTGGCAAGGTTGTTGTTAGACCCTTGAGGTAGTAGCAACTTGGAGAGGTCCATTCTTCACCATACCAAACTCTTGTCTTCTTGGAGGCTGATTAATGATTTGATCTCCAACCTTGATCGCTTGCTTCATGTTATTGTCTTGATGAAGCTGGTGGATCATGGTTCTCAACTCTTCTTGTTCCCGAGCTAAGCCTCGGATAAGAGCCATCTGCCCCAGCATCTGGGTTCTCAATGCATCTAGCTCAGCTTGCAGATGTTTCAACCGTTCGTCCTTATCGTCTTCAGGACTTTTCTTGACCAAGTTCCCCATGAGGAGTGTTCTCAACTCTTCCTGCCCCTTGGATAGGTTTAGGAAGATTTCCCTGAATTGAGTCTCTTGAGTATGAAGATCTTGGTTGTCTTGTTGGAGAGCCATTGCAGAAATAAACAGCGAGAACATGAGAGACCTGTACTGGAAGACCTGTTATGCAATGATATGTATGATATATGTATGCAATGTTTTCAAGGATCTCACGGGGTAAACAAGAAACTGTTAGAATCTGAATCTGGTAGCTTAATTGAAGGAACTTCATGTTGCTGAGAGTCCTTCTTCAAGAGTCAAGCTCACCATATCGAGTGGGTCATAGACCCTGACTCAAGTTATCGTGTTTTGATTTCTAAACAACCTTGGATAGAGGAAAATAAATCCCCTTTTCCCCTTGCTAGACTTTTGATTTACCATAACCTGTATCACAGACCCTTGAGATCCTTGAAATGGTTAAAGAAATGTTAAGGCATGATGTTATGATGTGTATGCTATGCGTTTAAGCAAAAGTGTGAGGTGATGTAAGTAAGCCCTGCAATAAATCCAGATTATTGGATAAGGACTGTAAACAAAAACCTGCAAGGAACTCATGCTGTCAGTTAACAAGAATGTGCAAGTAGTTCAGATTTGAAGGCACACAAGTCACACAAATAGCCTTAAGTTTAGGCTGGCATGGAGTTTCATAGGTAAGTACCCTCTTGAGTGTAGTTGGCTCAAAACCTGTCCTATAAATAGTAACCGGGTTCTAAGGAGCTCAATATCATTGGATTGCTTTCTATGTTCATCGTTTTGGTTTAGCCACTGAACTAGTGACCAAAATATTCCAAGAAAATAATCCTCAATGAGTGTAGTATCGACTATCTACTGACTTCGGACTGCACCAAAGTCGGTCATCTCACTACCCCTAAAAAAGGCCAAGATGGTCAAGTAAGGTTCTAGGTCATTAGTGCTTAGTGACATCACTCAGTAGCCCTGTATTCTCTTTGATTGACTCAAAGGCTACCGGTACTCACAAATATGTCGCACTAATATAGCTATTGCTTCAACCGTGTCGGTATACCCCGCACAGTTTCCACAACATATTGCTATCTATGAATGTTTCCCAAATCCGGGTGGAGGATTTATAGAACTCCGATACAATCCCACAATTAAAAGCACACAAAGTAATGCAATTGAAAACACAAGTGATCTAATCCTAAGGTATACCTCACTTATTATAAATCCTCAGCAGAGTCGCCAGTTCTGTGATCGGTGGGAACGAGAACTGACTGTTTTTGGAATGCTGGTTCGCGTTTGCGTTTGTTTTTGCAAAGTGTCGCGGTAAGCAAGAGTCGCCACCGTATTTTATTTTATCCAACAAGGAAAGGACTAAAGCATAGAAAAATTCCTTTTCGAGATTTTTCTCGGGTTCGGGAGGTAGATTATAGAAAGGGAAGGTGTTAACACCCTTTCTATCCGTGGTTATCCACGGGCTCTTAGGTACTTGCTCACTATGTTTTCAAAAGTTTGTTTTTCTTTGTGTTTGTGGGTTTGAAAAGTTTTGTTTGAAACTTCGATTTAACTCTTGCTTTTGTCCTCAAGAGTGTAATGAAGTGTTTTGAAAACTTTGTTCAAAAAGTGTAAGTGTGAAAAGTTTTGTTTTGTTTTTAAATTGAGCAAGTACTTAAGAACCTCTACCTACTCAAAAAGGAATTAAATTGTACGAACGTCCTCTAGACAGTGCTATCCCACTATTGAGGAGTAGGTAGCACCGTCGTTGGAGTGTTCGGGTCAATTCGATTTATGGGACGTGTGGTCACTAAAGCAACGTTAGGACGTCTTAGTGGTAATCCTAATGTCTTAGATCATTTTTATCGAGGCAACCATTTCGAGGCAACTTTGATCTTTGGACAGAAGGACGACCTCTAAAACATCCTATACTTAATGACCACAATTGAGGCAACCAAGTGAGGTGTACCCTAGGAGTGGCATGTGCAAGTGTGTCAATTTTCAGTTATGTTATTCTTGCATGTCATGGTGAGCTACTGTTGATTTTAAGTTAAGAGTTAATCTTGTCATGCAATCCTAGTTAGCATACATCTAAACAGTTAATATATGTACAGGAATTTAAAGTGCGGAATTGTAAATCCTACGCTATTACAAGGCTTCGGGGAGGGGGATTATTTACATGTCCAAAATTGGGGGAATAAAGCAGTAAAGCGTAAAAGGTATCAGCTAAGCTATTACAAACCAGTAGGCAATTACAATAAAATAAACGCGCGCAAATCTGAAAATAAACTCTAAAAAAATTCTAAGAATAAAATCTTTTTGTTGTTTTAGTTTATTTTGAGAAAATGATCTAAGTCTACTTGATTTTAGTTTTTGAGAAAATGTTAAGATAATTAAGAAGATTAATTAATAAAGTTAATTTTAATAGAAAAAACTAGCCTAATGTTTTTGTGTTTTTTTTTTATTTTAATGTTAATTAAAAAAGATAAAAATATGTCAATGAAAACAAAAATAAAATACAAGGGGGAATCCTTCGATCCAGGGAAAAAGGGAGTTTTGACCCAGGGGGGAAAGGAAGCTTCAATCCAGAGAGGGTCCTGGTCCTTTCGATTGGGCCAGACAGTAAGGCGTGAGTAGCCTTCGGTCCAGGGAAGAGGATTGTCTTTCGATCATGGAGGTCATGGCTTTTGATCCAGGAATGAGATTCCTCCTTCGATCCAGCATGCTGATGGATTCGATGCAGAGAAGGTGTCTCCTTCGATCTGGGATGTTATACCTGCAAAAGTATGTTAGCGAAATAAAATGCAGGGCCTTGGTATTGAACCCCAGGCCCTTCGATCCTGCGCTTGCTGGGTCTCTTCAGGCTATGTCTGCAGCAAATGTTAGCAAACGAAAAACATGACCTGGGTGCCAAACCCAGGCCTTTCGATCCTGTCTAGGATGGCAAATCCAGGTAACAACAAGTAATAATGTGTTATGCAAAATGAAAAGTTTTTTTGACAATTTACCCTCTCTTACAGTAGTTGGGACCTTCGATTTGGCACTGGCTGGATGGGAGCACTTTCAATCTGGGGGCTTCTGGGCGTGGGCACCTTCGATCTGAAGGACTGCTTTGGCTTGGAAAATTCTGGGCAGCGTCTCTCCAAGTTCTCTATTTTTCTATATATTATTTTGTGTCCTTTTGCAACAATTGTGATTTCTTTATATAGAGGGGGTGGAGGGGACAGGAAGACAAAGGTTTAAATGACCTTGATTATGTGTTTTAACAGTCATGAAGGAGGATTTGTAACGTTAATTATGTGTTTGAAAGCCATGAATAAGAGTTTGTAACGTTGGCTAAACACATGGGATCCTGTCCCTTTTTGAATTTTGAATGACCTGCAGCTGGCCTTCGAATGCTCCTCTTCGAATGGGCTGATGGTATCCTTCGAATGCTCCCTTTCGAATGGGCTGATGGCCTCCTTCGAATGCTCTTCGAAATCTTCTTCGAATTGACCCTTTGAATGCTTCTTCGAATGGACCTTTTTTGAATTCCAATCGAAGGACACTGTTATAATGCCAATCGAAGTACTTGTCCATAATGCCAATCAAAAGGCTCCTTCAGAACACCAATCGAAGGATCTTTCAGAATGCAAATCGAAAGCGCCTGTCCAGAATGCCAATCGAAGTGCTCCTTCAGAATGTCAATCGAAATGCTCCTTCAGAATGCCAATCGAAGGGTCTTTCAGAATGCCAATCGAAATGCTCCTTCAGAATGCCAATCGAAGGGTTTTTCAGAATGCCAATCGAAATATACTTAAAGCATCACTCAAAAATTTTCCTTTTCCTTAGGCAAGAGTTTGTGATCAACCATGCAGGGGGAAGACTTTGGAAAACATGAGAGGGAAAATTTTGGGGTACAACAGTCCCATAGATGAGAAGAGCTACAATCTCCTCAAAAGCTTGTAAGTCCAATGAATTCCAGCAGCTTTGGCCTTTCTCAAACAGAAAATTTGACAAGAAGCCTTTGGCACCACTTCTAGTTTCCCAATGTGTTGTGACATCAGATGAGTGAAAGTGCAGGGCTTGAGCAATCTCTTATGGCTTTGGATCTCTTTCTGTACCGTTGAAGGGTAGTTGATTGAGAATAGGAATCCTCAAGAGTTGAGAAAATTCCTCCAAAGTAGGCACAAGTTGGTATTCAGGAAATGTGAAGCAATGATGCAAAGGGTCAAAGAACTGGAAGAGAACTTTCAGCATATCCTCCTCAGTGTTGGAAGTGACTAAGTTGAGTAGACGACCATGTCTCTCGGTGAATGGAGAATTATCAGGAATCCTTGAAGCTAGCTCCTTGAGTTGTGGAGGAATTCTTACAAGGTTGATTTGGACAGTTTTCCTGCGAAGTGAATCCATAACCTACAAAATAGGAACAAAGATGAAAATCCAAAATCCTTGAAATGGTTCGTGGATGCATATTATGTTTATGATGTCCATGATGTTATGCGCAAGTATATGTACAAGCAAATCACACAAGTTCCTTGTTTAGGCTTGCATGGGGTTTCATAGGTAAGTACCCTCTTTAAGTTTAGTTGGCTCAACCTGTCCTAGAAATAGTAACCGGGTTCTAAGGAGCTCAATATCACTAGATTGTTTCCTTGTTCATTGTTTCAATTCAGCCTCTTTACCGGCGACCGAAATATTCCAAGGAACCAACCCTCAATGAGTGTAGTATCGAGTATCTACCAACTTTGGACTGCACCAAAGCCGATCATCTCACTACATCCTAAAAGGCCAAGTTGGTCAAGTAAAGGTTCTAAAAGTCCATTAGTGCTTCATGACATCACTCAGCGGCCCCGTATTCTCTTTGATTGACTCAAAGGCTACCGGTACCCACAAATATGTCGCACTAATATAGCTATTGCTTAGACCATGTCGGTATACCCCACACAATTTCCATAACGTATTGCTATTTACCTATGAATGTTTCCCAAATCCGGGTAGAGGATTCAAACCAAAACAATAGAACCAAAGTGTAAAGCATACAAGTCAAACAAGATAAGCATGTAAAGGTGATCTAAAACCCTAAGGTAACCCCACTTTTATAATTCCCCAGCAGAGTCTCCAGTTTTGTGATGCGGTGGAAGAACTGACTTATGGTTTTGCGTTTGTGTTTGCAAATGTTGCGGTTTAGCAAGAGTCGCCACCGAATTTTATTTTATCCAAAAGGAAAGGTAAAAAAGAACAGGAAAGACCTTTGCGATTGTTTTTGGGTTCGGGGGGTAGATTGTGAAAAGGGAAGGTGCTAGCACCCTTTTCATCCATGGTTTTCCATGTGCTCTTAGTTATTTGTTTTAGATCACTTGCTTTTCTTTTTTAATTGTTTAAAATGGTGCTTTGTGTGGTTTTGAAAGTATTTTGAAAATAGGCCTTTGTTTAGGCAATCTTTGTAATGATTCTTGTTTGTAAGAATGTATACAAAGATGTTTGTCTTTTGAAAAATGTTTCAATGTTTGAAAGTTGTTTGGAAATGTTTTTGAAATGTGTGTATGTTTGTTTGAAAATAGCAAGGATTGTTTTTTGAAATGATCAAGTAACTAGAAGCATCTACCTACTCAAAAGTCTTTCTTGTACATTTTTATTCCTTTGACATTGTTAACCTACCATTGTTTTGGTAGATAACTCTATCTTTGGATGTTAAACGGGACGGGCGTGGGTCATCGTATGACCATGATAGCAATGGTGCCAAGTATCTTAGCAAGTTTTGAGGGATTAAGATCATCTTTGTTTAGGAAACCAAGATAGCGTCATCGAGGGACTATGATCTTTTGTTTTTGTTTTGTTTTGTTTTGCCAAGATACCTAGCATGCATACCATGGCCATGTTTTAAGGCAACCAAGTGGATGAAACCCTAGGGGTGCTTGTGTGCAAGGTGTTGTCATTTTTCATGCATTTTGTTTGTCTTGAATTTAGGTCATGCTATTTGTTTGATTTTGTCTTATCATACAAACCCTAATTTACTAAACATGTATATAATGCGATAAATCGCGTAAAGTAAATCTAAACTATTACAGCAATATTATGGGAAGGGAGATACAAGTTTTGAATGGGGATATTTGCACAAAATAAAACCCTAATTCACTATTACAACCCAATTGAGTTTATTGTACAATAAATAAATAAACAAATATTTAAATATGCAATAAAATGTAAATATGCAAAAAATGTTTTGTAATTGTTTTATGTATGAGAAAATAGAATTATCAAAGTCCTAAAAATAATAAAAAATAATGTTATTAATTTTGAAAGGGGAAACCCTAGTTTTTTTTTATTAAAAGAAAAATATATTTTTCCTAATATTCTTGTCCATTTTTGTTTAAGAAAAATAATAATAATATTATGATAAATATTAAAAATTAAAACATGTGAGAAAATAATATTTTATTTGTATAATATAAAAAAAATAAAATATTTAAGTATTTTATTAATATTTACAAGTTTATTTAAGAAAATAAATTCTATAAACCTAATAAACCATTTTTTATGCCATAAAAATAATAAAATAAAATGTAAAACATTAAGAAAATATTTTTGGGATTTTTTAATGTTCAGGAAAAAAATAATAAAGTCAAAAATATAAAAATAACAAGAAAGTAAGAAAAATAACAAAATATGAATCAGGAGGGTGCAAAAGCAAAATGGGGGGTGTGAAAAGTAGCAGGCCCAAGGCCCTGGCCCAGGACAACTTCGTCCCTGACCTCCAGACAGCAACTTTGCGCGCGCTTGCCTTCAAATCTTGTTCTTGCTATTCTTTGCATAAAATCAAAAACTTGTAACACAAAAATTATAGCTTATGAACTCACGATCTAATGATATAAAATTCATGACCTAACTCTAAAAGACCAAGGAGAATTTTAATGGCCCTAATTTCTGACCTAGTTTTTTCATGAACTTCAACAATCAAATACTCTTAGCTCAGTTAACATAAATGGAAACTATGCATATGTACAACTCAAGCATGTTAAGGACTACATCTTTGCTTCACAAACCTAAGCTTAAGGATGCCTAAATAGAGAGATAGAAACTTGACAAATACCTTGTTCAGTTGAGTTTGGATATGGAAATGTGGAAACTTTGAGTGAGGCCTGGAGTTCTTGTGATCTTCCTTGAAGTCCCCTCAAGCCATCCTAATGCTCAGCTTGCGTTGAAGTTGCATGAAACTTGCTGCACGAGTCAACCTGCAAACCTTCAAAATGAAAATGGTGAAGCTTGAAACAGGGCACACAGTTGCAAGATGAATGCCTGGATAGTTTGGATGTGATGTAGGGAAGATGTTTCAAGGGTTGAAAGACAAAACGCACGAGCAAATTTCAAGTTGGCAAGAAATTTGCAGAGGGTGCCCTGTTTGGGCAAAAAATGGTGTTTTTTGTGTTTTAGGGTGTTTGAGAAGTTATGAATTCGTGTTTAGGCTTGCAACAAGGTTATGAGATCATTTTAAATGAAGCCAAGGCTTTCCTTTATCAGATGGATGAGTTATATTGACTTTTGCAAGTTTCTTACTTTTGAAGAAAAGTTGGAAGTGACAATGCCAAAGCCTGTACAAGCTTGCTTGCTAGCTGCATGATAACGCAATTTTATATAGTATATTTGATTTAATTTTCATAGGTAATGATTAGTATTTTTATCTAATTATTCCATTTTATTTCCATATTACGCCGGTATTTCTATTGTTTCAGGTATTTTATTTTAATTAGACAAATCGAGCAAAGTGAAGAAATTCAAGAGTTATTGGACTAAAGGTGCAAGAAATGAAGAGAAGGGGTGTGAAAAGCAATGATGATGGATCAAAAAGAGTCTATTACCTCCAAACGGGCCCAATAGAATTCAAACCCACGCAGCAAGAAAAACCTAAAAGCGCATGCAAGAGTGAGACGCACGTCTCAACTATCTTCCTACAATTGAGGCGCCCGCCTCAGACTTTCCCCTTAGTGGGAGGCGCCCGTCTCAGCATAGTCAAAGGAAGAAAAAGTCAATTGGGGCGCCCGTCTCAACGTGGGCAAATAAGAAGAGAAATTCAAGGACACGTGGGACACGAAAATATCTGAAGAGGTGGTTACGTTGAAAGACTATAAGAAGACATGAGAAAGTGAAAAATTGGGACCGTTTTTGCTTAGAATTTTTTCCAGTTTTCAGAATTTTACTTTCATTGCAATTTACTAGTTTCCAGTGTAATTCGATTCCTAGTAGTATTTATTTCCAGCCAATTTTCTTTTCCCTTGCGAATACTTAGAATTTACTCCCGTTGAAGAACGAAGATTCTGTACGGATTGATTCAAGCTTCGAAGATTGTTTCCAGCATTATTTAATTCAGGTTCTTTATTTATATCAATTAATTAATTATTTGCATGAGAATATTTATTTAGCCATGAATCTATTTATGATCATTAATTTCTTTTATGTATCCATGTTCGTTTTTCTGAGTATGTCTGGCTAAATTATTTAAATATCGGTATGTAACGAGTTAATTCGAATGGATCCGGAATAAACAGGCTTGATTATATTTCATAAAATAAACACTTTTTCTGATTTAGTTATCTAGTTTATTTTGTTAAAAAAAGTTTAGAAACCAACAGAGCGACAGTTTGAGGTTAATAAACTGACTAAGATTAGAAACCAACAGAGCGACAGTTTGAGGTTTAGAATCAGATAGTAGATGCTAGGTATTGTTTTTAAAGATGGCGACAGCGTTTTAAAACCAATTAGACTTTATTTATTTTCAAAAAGTAATTTTAAAATCAATGGGATGGCGAAAGCGTACATTAGAGTTTAAAATTATAATTTACTTCAATAGAGCGAAAGTTTGAGAATAGATTTTTGAATAAATACTTTTTGCTGAAAAAGATATTATTATCACTTTTAGAAAATGAGCCTGTAGAAAGCCGGATTCTTTAGCGTTAACGACGTACATACCGATATTCGTATTATTATTATTTCAATTAGAATTAAGTTTTATTACCCGAAAATTCCCCAATTTAATTATTCGATAGCTATAGCTTTACACAGTAGTTTAGGTTACGTTAGTTCGATTTATAGTCCCTTAGGTTCGATATCTTTTAAAACTACGCGATAGGGCTGTATACTTGCAGTCTCCCGATTAATTTAGACGATAAAGTCGCGATCAAGTTTTTGGCGCCGTTGCCGGGGACTATTTAAGTCGATATCGTAATTTTATTACGAAGTATAGACTATAGCAACTATTTCTTTTCCCTCTGTGTATGCCAAATACTCGCTCTCAAGGCGCGCCTTTGCATATACCTATATACGATATCGAGCGTTACCTTAGATTAAGGAGACGAATTCAAGAGTATTTAGAACGCAACAACCTTCCTCCGACCAAACTTCCTGACGTTGAAGAACTCAAGAAGATGGTTGATCCTGATGCTCCTGCTCCTCGTCCTCTTAAGGACTACGCTGTTCCTTCTCAAGAAGAGCCTCACAATAGTATTGCTGCTCCTGCTATCGCTCGAAACGATTTCGAGCTAAAACCTTCGCTTCTTTCCGCCGTTCAGCAGAACCAGTTTTCTGGAGCTCCTACTGACGACCCGAATCTTCATCTGTCAGTGTTTGTGCAGTACGCAGACACTGTAAAAGCGAATGGTGTTAACCCCGAGGCGATACGATTGCGCCTATTCCCTTTTTCTCTCAGAGACAGAGCTCGCGCATGGCTCCAATCTCTTCCTTCCAACTCAATCACCACATGGGATGAGTTGAAGAAAGTCTTCTTGGCTAGATATTTTCCTCCAAGCAAAACTGCCATGCTCAGAGCCAATATCAATGGTTTCAGACAAAAAGACAACGAATCACTCTTTGAAGCTTGGGAACGTTATAAGGACATGCTTAGACTCTGTCCTCATCATGGTTTAGAAGAATGGCTGATCATTCACACGTTCTACAATGGTCTCTTGTATAATACGAGATTGACTATAGACGCCGCAGCTGGTGGCGCACTGATGAATAAACCATATACTGAATCAAGACAACTTATCGAAAGCATGGCTCAAAACCATTACCAATGGGGTACGGAGAGAGTTAGCGTAGAGAAATCTCAAACAAAAGGGGCCATGGTTGAAGTGAATAGTCTGGATGAAGTCAACGCTAAAGTGGAAGCTCTCACTCAAAAGCTCGAGAATCTTACCACCACTCCCGCAGCTACTGTTGCTGCAATTGCTCAAACTTGCGACTTATGTGGTATTCAATCACATCTTGCTCCAGAATGCCCACTTTTAACAGGAGTTCCAGTTGAACAAGCGAATTACGTACAGGGTAATCCTTACAGCAACACATATAACCCTGGCTGGAAGAATCATCCTAATTTTTCATATAAGAATAACAACGCGTTATACGCACCTGGACAAGCTCCTGCCACACCACCTGGTTATCCTAAGGCTATCCCAAATCATCCTAATAATGGTCCTAACACGTCTAATGCTCCTAGGAAGTCTAATTTGGAAGTCATGATAGAGCACCACATCGCTGCTCAAAACCAAATCAATAATGCTCAATCCCAGACTAATAAGGAGATTCAAAATCAGAATATACACATTAATGAGCAGATGAAGCAATTATTTAACAAGCTTGACGCTTTAGCTACGCATAATAAAATGTTAGAAACACAAATCTCTCAAGTAGCTCAACAACAAGCGGCTTCTGCTGCTCCTGCTGGCTCATTTCCTGGACAACCTCAACCTAATCCCAAAGGACATGCAAATGCTGTTATCTTAAGAAGCGGAACAGAGTATGATGGACCTGAAGATCCCAGAAATAATAGCCCAGCTATGCAACAAAACTATGACAAACAATCTGAAACTAAAGATAAAGAAGAAAAAGAAAATCAGAGAGATAATAATGAAGATACCACGCAAAAAGACGAAATTTATGTACCCCCACCACCTTATAAGCCTCGTATCCCATATCCTCAAAGGTTAGCTAAAACTAAGAATGTGGGTCAATTCAAGAAATTCGTGGATCTTCTTAAACAACTTAATGTCACAATTCCTTTTACCGAAGCTATAACTCAAATGCCATCCTACGCTAAATTCCTTAAAGAAATTCTGTCCAATAAGAAAAAGCTAGAAGATAATGAAACTGTCATGCTTACTGCTGAATGTAGCGCAATTATTCAAGACACAATGCCTCCTAAACTCAAAGACCCTGGAAGTTTCTCTATTCCATGTGTAATTGGCAAATTTGTCATAGATAAAGCTTTATGTGATCTTGGAGCTAGTATAAGTGTGATGCCGTTATCTATATGCAAGAAACTTGAAATGGGAGAACTCAGACCAACCAAAATGTCCGTTCAATTAGCAGATAGGTCAATTAAATATCCTGCAGGAGTTCTCGAGAATGTTCCTGTACGCATTGGCCAATTCTATATACCAACCGATTTCATTATCATGGACATAAGGGAAGACGAAGTTACCCCAATCATTCTTGGAAGGCCTTTCTTAGCTACAGCCGGTGCAATTATAGATGTAAAAAGAGGAAAACTTACTTTTGAAGTAGGTGAAGAGAAAATCGAATTTATCCTCTCTCAATTCCTGAAAGCACCTGCAATTGAAGATACTTGTTACTTCATGGATATCATCGATGAATGTATAAAAGAAGCTGAGCTATAAAATGAAGACAATCTCGATGAAAATCTGATTAGTAATCTAAGTGAATGCTTAGTTATAGCACCAGATCCTACACAATGTTTAAGGAAACCATCCCTAGAACTCAAAACACTTCCTAAAAATCTAAGATATGAATTCCTAGATTCCGAGCTTGAACGACCAGTGATAGTCAACGCAGAACTTGGCGAAACCGAAACTGAAAAACTTTTACAAACTCTGAGAAAATATCCAACAGCCCTAGGATATAATATCACTGATCTTAAAGGAATAAGTCCCTCTATCTGTATGCATCGCATTATGCTAGAAGAAGATTGTAAAACTTCAAGAGAACACCAGAGGAGACTAAACCCGATTATGAGCGAGGTTGTGAAAAAGGAAGTTATGAAGTTATTAGAAGCAGGAATCATATATCCTATATCCGATAGCAAATGAGTTAGTCCTGTGCATGTTGTACCTAAGAAAGGAGGTGTCACAGTAGTCGAAAATGAGAAAGGAGAAATCATAACTAAAAGAGTCGAATCTGGATGGAGGATGTGCATCGATTATCGTAAACTTAACAAAGCCACCAGAAAAGATCATTTCCCTTTACCATTTATTGATCAAATGTTAGAACGTTTAGCTAGACACTCTCATTTCTGTTTCTTGGACGGTTATTCGGGTTTCTTTCAGATACCTATTCATCCTAATGACCAAGAGAAAACAACTTTCACATGCCCTTTTGGAACCTTTGCTTATAGAAGAATGCCATTTGGTTTATGCAATGCTCCTGCAACTTTTCAAAGATGTATGATGGCAATATTTGCTGATTTTCTGGACAATATTATGGAAGTCTTCATGGACGATTTTTCCGTCTGTGGACAAAGCTTTGAAGAATGTTTAGAAAATTTAGAAAGGATATTAGAACGTTGTGTGAAGGTTAATCTAGTACTTAATTGGGAGAAATGCCATTTCATGGTACAAGAAGGAATTGTTTTAGGACACATTATATCCAAAAGAGGAATTGAATTCGATTCCGCTAAAATCGAAGTTATTGAAAACCTTCAACCCCCGAAAACTGTTAGAGAAATCCGAAGCTTTTTAGGACACGCCGGTTTTTATCGACGATTCATTAAAGATTTCTCCAAGATAACTAAACCCCTAACTGAGCTATTAATGAAAGATGCTGAATTTATCTTCGACGAAAAATGTTTAGAAGCATTTCAAACACTTAAGAAAGCATTAATTTCTGCGCCTATAATGCAAACTCCAGATTGGAATGAACCCTTTGAAATAATGTGTGACGCAAGCGACTATGCCGTAGGAGCTGTTTTAGGACAGCGAAAGGATAAAAGACTCCACGTCATATATTATGCAAGTAGAACCCTGGACGAAGCGCAGATGGATTATGCTACAACCGAGAAAGAATTCTTAGCGGTGATCTTCGCATTAGACAAGTTTCGTTCCTACTTAGTAGGATCCAAAATAATCATATACACTGATCATGCTGCTATTAGATATCTCCTAACCAAAAAGGACGCTAAACCTAGACTCCTGAGATGGATATTGCTGCTGCAAGAATTCGATTTAGAAATCAAAGATAAGAAAGGAACCGAAAACGTGGTAGCAGATCACCTCTCTAGACTAGAAAATCTTAAACATGAACAAGTGCCGATCGATGATGAATTCCAGTATGATAAACTAATTGCCCACGTGGAAGACACTGAACCAGATAAACTCATGGAGACCACCTTAGTCGTCTCCTCAGTGCCTTGGTATGCCGATTTCGTAAACTACCTCGCTGCAGGCGTTTTACCACCTGAACTTACCTACCAACAGAAGAAGAAATTCTTCCATGATCTTAAACAGTATTATTGGGACGAACCTTTACTTTGCAAGAGAGGTCCCGATGGAATTTTTCGCCGATGTGTGCCAGAAGAAGAAATTGAAAACATTATAAAACACTGTCATTCTGCACCTTACGGCGGGCATGCGAGTACATCCAAAACTTGTGCAAAGATTTTACAATCCGGCCTCTATTGGCCTAATCTATGGAAAGACGTACATGCCACCATCTTAACATGCGACCGGTGCCAACGCACCGGTAATATATCTAGACGTGACGAAATGCCACAAAAAGGCATTTTAGAAGTCGAAATCTTTGATGTGTGGGGGATAGATTTTATGGGACCCTTTCCATCTTCATCTGGCAACAAGTATATACTCGTGGCTGTGGACTATGTCTCAAAATGGATAGAAGCTATAGCTTCTCCAACAAATGACACCCGAGTGGTAATTAAGCTGTTCAAGAACATAATTTTTCCTAGGTTCGGTGTACCAAGACTCGTTATAAGTGATGGTGGATCTCATTTCATTTCTAAAATCTTTGAAAAATTATTAGGAAAATATGGAGTTCGACATCGCATAGCTACACCTTACCATCCTCAAACTAGCGGACAAGTTGAAGTTTCAAATCGCGAGATAAAACAAATCCTTGAAAAAACTGTCGCTACGTCCAGAAAGGACTGGTCCTTTAAACTTTACGAAGCTTTATGGGCTTATAGAACTGCCTATAAAACTCCCATCGGTACCACCCCTTTCAAGCTTATTTACGGTAAGTCATGCCATCTCCCAGTTGAGTTAGAACACAAGGCCTATTGGGCCATTAAGAATCTAAACTTAAGTTACACTGCCGCTGGAGAAAAGCGTATCCTGGATATTAATGAATTGGAAGAACTTAGACAGGATGCGTATGAAAATGCTAGGATTTATAAAGAGCGCACAAAGAAATGGCACGATAAACATATCTCTAGGAAGAATTTTAACATCGGTAACTTAGTATTACTATTTAACTCACGATTAAAATTATTTCCTGGGAAATTACGATCTAGATGGTCCGGACCTTTTGAAATAACTCGAGTTTATCCAAATGGTGCGATAGAGATTAAGGGACCTTCGATTGAACCGTTTATAGTAAACGGGCAGCGTTTAAAACATTACCATCTGAATGAACTCGAGGGAATTTCTCAAACGATAAGTCTAGACGAGCCACACGCGCGATTAAAAGCCTAGTTTTTAGTCCTATTTGTCGAGCTTACGACATAAAACAAAGCGCTTTGTGGGAGACAACCCACCCTTTTATTTTTATTTATTTATTCATTGTATTTTTCCTCTTTGTCTTATTTCTTTCTATTCTATTTATTTTATTTCTTTCTTTCTTCTTATCGGCATTTTGGCCAATGCTGATCTTGTTTATTTTTCTTTTCGCCAGGCTATATTCTTACTTCTTATTTCTCTTCCCGCTATGTCTCGAGTTGACAATATGCCGGTTAGTTTCAGAGGGCGAAATCAACGCACCAAATATGGAGTTTTATCCGAGCGTGAAATGCTACCCACTATCTACCCTCATCACGGTGCTATGACTGCTCTTGGTATTCGTGATAGTGTGCTTTTTCTGCTGAATCAGATTGGGTGGGATAGTTCACGCTTTATGACTTGCTATGCCACTTATCGGAACCTTACTTTGGAGTTCCTCAGCTCTTTGATGTACTTTCCTACTCATGGTTTCGCTTTACGCCGTGGGCTGATTATCTTCAGACTTTTTGGCATCACTTTCAAGTTTAACCATAAAGAATTGGGTGAGCTTCTTGGTCTTCCTAATGGCATAGGAGTTTATCATGAAACTCAGGAGGAGTGCCTTGGATTTAGAGAGCTTGACTATTTTTGGGGATCTATTTCTGGAATCCTTAACCCTGAGCCCGAGGACTTTGTATCAGAGAATATCCACAACCCGGCTTTCAGGTATTTCCATAAGATTCTGGCCCACACCATTTTTGGAAAACCCCAGAATGTCACTACTGTCTCTAAAGATGAGCTGTTTATCATGTATTGTGCTTCGCAAAACCGTCCGGTTAATGCGATCACTTATCTGATCCGTACCTTTATGGATCTCATTGATACTGATCATGCACCCATTCGGATGGGAGGTCTCGTCACTATGATTGCAAATGTTGTTGGACCTCGACAATCCTTTAAGCATCTGAATGCTTTTACGGGTATTACCTGCATGACCGTCGAGTTCTGCTTCAACACTGGTATAATAGGTGATCTTGGCCCGACTGAGTTTACCTTGTTGATTAATGGTAAAGTTATGCAACTGTTTACCTTGCCTAACCCTGCTACGAGTGTGCATAACAAAGCCAACTGGCTTTTTGGTCTTGATCAGCAGCCTTCTCCGCCCCGCACTCCTGAGACTCCGCATGATTATGAGGTTTCGGAAGATTCTGAGGAAGATCTCACTGCTCCTTCAGGTTATTATGATCTGGGCCCTCCTCAACATGACTCTACCGCTCACTCTGTTGCTCCTGACACTGTTATGCATGAGGCTCCTACCACTGATTATGCCCCTGTCATCCACGCTCTCCAGGTGGATCATCAGGCTTTGCGGGATGATTTTATTAGTTTGCGAGCAGACTTCTTTGGTTTTATGGATACTGTTTCTGCGCAATTTCAAGAAGTTTTCTCCTATTTTCATTCTTCCTCCGCTCCTAAGGCAGGACCATGTAGTGGCTAGAGTTTTTAAGTAGTTCGTTATATTTAGCTTAGTTTGATTTTGTTAGGAATTACAACATTTCCCTTATGTTTTTTATGATTTACTTTCCAGACACATGATTCTGAAGATTGTAAGCAAATTTTGGGTCATCATTTTGAAAAGCCGTTTACGTTATTTTTCCTATAATTATATTGCAGCTTATTATATTATATGTTATGAATATATTTGTTATAGGAATATTAGTATTATTACATGCCTACTGTCATTCACGCGCCTGAGAATATTCCCCAAACAAGCTGAGACGCACGCCTCAGCCTAACGCGCTGACAGGAGGCGCACGCCTCCACCTTCCCATGCAGCTTTGAGACGCACGCCTCACGCGTGGTCTCCTATGTCAGGCGGGCGCCTCAGCTTTTGTCAGCTGGTCTTCCTGCATTTCCTGTCTTGCCCGTTTCGTTTCCCCATTCACCCCATTAACTCCTATTCAACACTCTTTATTCCCATTCAAACTATATTCCTTCCATTTCCCACCATTAATCTCCATTCAAATTTTCCCCTCCTTTTTCCAACACCCACTTATTATAATTTATCCCTCTTAAATCTCCCTCCAATATAAATACCATTCATCATTCTTTCTATTCTCACAACACTTCTAACCATCTCCACCATTTCCTCTCCTACACCCATATTTTCTACCTTTTTTCTTCTTCTACCCATATCCATCTATGGCTCCACGAAACAACCAACGACAAGTTAAGCCCGACCGACCACCGCCCGATCTATCCAATATCCTTTTCCGCGACAACGACGACGGCCAACAACTACAAAAATATACCAAATTCTATACCCGTTCCGTCGTCCCTACAAAATACATAAGTTCGAAATGTTTGGAAACCTTAGGAATGACCGATAGCATCGTATTAATGCTCAATAACACCGGTCTAACCAGTCTATGCACAAACCCATGTCCAACTTATGAACCACTCGTGCTTGAATTTCTTAGCTCCTTCTCGTACACAACACCCGTCGACGACCCCTACACAACCGGTACCGCCAACTTCCGCATGTTCAACCAAGAGTAATCTCTTGATCAAGAAAGAGTCGTCGAACTCTTATCCTTCACTCGCGGCGAGCATGTTCACTACAAACCTTTCGACGATGACAACGATCTTTCTTGGGATCAAGTCGGCTTCTCCTTATGGAATGATCTAACCGGTCAAACAACGGAAAGTTGGCGCGACCTCTATGCTTCTCAAATCCATAACCCGGCATTAAGGTACTTTCACCGCGTTCTTGCTAACACCATCTTCGGTCGGACCAATAATCACAAGGTCAACCAAAATGAGTTGTTCATCATTTTCTGCGCCCTTAATGGTCAGGCTGTCAACGTCGCTCCTTTCATGCTCAGTCACATCCACACATGCGCGAATGCGGCAGGTACTAATCCCTTTGTTTTTGGAGGCATCATCACCTCTTTAGCATTTGCTTTGGGCCTTTCCGCCGAGCTACTTTCTTTGTTATCATATATGATGCCAGCCACTCTTCTCGATGTCATCTATTGCCGAGATTCCCACATAATCTCTCCAAGACATGATGGCCGGTTTACATTGGTGATAAATCGTCGTCCCATTCCTGATATTGTGTTACCTTGTCCAAATCGTATCGACGTCAGAGTCTGCGCAAATTGGCGTTATGCTCTCGATGCCCCTGCCGCCCAACAACCAAATAATCTCTCTGCAAATTTCGCAGCCATGCAGGCTCATATGCTTCGTCAAGATCAGTTGTTCCATGCAATGCAACAGAACCAAGCTGAGACTCTACGTCTCGTACAGGAAGTACAACGTGATCAACAAGAGATGCGACGCGAACAGCAACAATATGCTTTTCGCCATGATCGTAACCTCGAATCCTTACAAGCTCGCATAGCAGACGCACTTCATCTAAATGATTCTACTTCTGACGTCGGACGAAGACCTCGTACTAGAGGACGAAGAACGAGAGCTCATGATTCCCAAAGCCACGAGTGATCGCCTTTCTCTTTTAATCTGCTTCTCCTTTGTTATTATTATCGCATTGAGGACATTGCTCCTTTTAAGTATGGGGGGTCAGATCATTTCCTTGTTCATTTCCATTTCCCTTGCTCACTTTGTAGTATTTTCTCGTTTTATTCCTTTTCTTGTACTGCAAAATTTCAATTCAATAAAATACTTATGCAAATTTTAATCTCTTATACAAAAATTTAAATTTGTGCTTACTCGAATTTCCCCTATTTCTTGAGCAATAACGAACAAAATATAACAATTTTAAAACACGCATTTATAAAACATTACTCAATTAGTATTAAGGTTGCCTATTATAAACAAGAATTCGAGCAACTTAGCAAAATTGCTATCGTCTTAACACTTCAAAACCCCCGATGTGTTGGATCGATTTAAGTACTTATTATACCAAAACCTTTAAAACTTAGTTTTAGATTAGCCCCGAGTAGTTTATTAAGAAGTCGGCACCGCCATAAACACAAACTACGTGGAGAGCTGATGAATATAAGTGATTGATCAAATATTCTTAAGGAATTGCTTTTATCTGAAGATGCACTTATTAAGTTAGATGATCCTTACCAGATCATTTAATCCAACAGTTGCAGAAACTATAAATTTAAATGCATAATAATCCATTATAAATTGGTTCAGTGGTCCCTGGTGCTGAACTTGGTAGGGCGAATCACGATTCGATCCCCCGCAATTTTTAATTGGAACAAGGGAGTACCATATGATTAAATTACCAGAACTCCTAGCTGGCTTACTAAGATCAAATTCACTAACCAGTTACTCCACTATGTGCGTGTAAGGTAAAGGGCTTAATGTGATTGCACTAGAATGAAAACGGGTGAAATAAAACATAGTAGTAGGTTAAGCTATAATGACATGACTTGAATTGGTCTGCCTAAATGGGATTACCCAGTGTTCCTACGGTAACTTTGGTGTTTAAGTTCGACTTAAATTCTCTAACAAAATTTTTCCCATTAGCAACCTAGTACGAAGTGATGTATGTCCTTATATCCGTGTTAAACTGCGCGTCATTGATTTTCACCTTTTTACTTTTGCTTGAGGACAAGCAACGGTTTAAGTATGGGGGAGTTTGATAACGCAATTTTATATAGTATATTTGATTTAATTTTCATAGGTAATGATTAGTATTTTTATCTAATTATTCCATTTTATTTCCATATTACGCCGGTATTTCTATTGTTTCAGGTATTTTATTTTAATTAGACAAATCGAGCAAAGTGAAGAAATTCAAGAGTTATTGGACTAAAGGTGCAAGAAATGAAGAGAAGGGGTGTGAAAAGCAATGATGATGGATCAAAAAGAGTCTATTACCTCCAAACGGGCCCAATAGAATTCAAACCCACGCAGCAAGAAAAACCTAAAAGCGCATGCAAGAGTGAGACGCACGTCTCAACTATCTTCCTACAATTGAGGCGCCCGCCTCAGACTTTCCCCTTAGTGGGAGGCGCCCGTCTCAGCATAGTCAAAGGAAGAAAAAGTCAATTGGGGCGCCCGTCTCAACGTGGGCAAATAAGAAGAGAAATTCAAGGACACGTGGGACACGAAAATATCTGAAGAGGTGGTTACGTTGAAAGACTATAAGAAGACATGAGAAAGTGAAAAATTGGGACCGTTTTTGCTTAGAATTTTTTCCAGTTTTCAGAATTTTACTTTCATTGCAATTTACTAGTTTCCAGTGTAATTCGATTCCTAGTAGTATTTATTTCCAGCCAATTTTCTTTTCCCTTGCGAATACTTAGAATTTACTCCCGTTGAAGAACGAAGATTCTGTACGGATTGATTCAAGCTTCGAAGATTGTTTCCAGCATTATTTAATTCAGGTTCTTTATTTATATCAATTAATTAATTATTTGCATGAGAATATTTATTTAGCCATGAATCTATTTATGATCATTAATTTCTTTTATGTATCCATGTCCGTTTTTCTGAGTATGTCTGGCTAAATTATTTAAATATCGGTATGTAACGAGTTAATTCGAATGGATCCGGAATAAACAGGCTTGATTATATTTCATAAAATAAACACTTTTTCTGATTTAGTTATCTAGTTTATTTTGTTAAAAAAAGTTTAGAAACCAAAAGAGCGACAGTTTGAGGTTAATAAACTGACTAAGATTAGAAACCAACAGAGCGACAGTTTGAGGTTTAGAATCAGATAGTAGATGCTAGGTATTGTTTTTAAAGATGGCGACAGCGTTTTAAAACCAATTAGACTTTATTTATTTTCAAAAAGTAATTTTAAAATCAATGGGATGGCGAAAGCGTACATTAGAGTTTAAAATTATAATTTACTTCAATAGAGCGAAAGTTTGAGAATAGATTTTTGAATAAATACTTTTTGCTGAAAAAGATATTATTATCACTTTTAGAAAATGAGCCTGTAGAAAGCCGGATTCTTTAGCGTTAACGACGTACATACCGATATTCGCATTATTATCATTTCAATTAGAATTAAGTTTTATTACCCGAAAATTCCCCAATTTAATTATTCGATAGCTATAGCTTTACACAGTAGTTTAGGTTACGTTAGTTCGATTTATAGTCCCTTAGGTTCGATATCTTTTAAAACTACGCGATAGGGCTGTATACTTGCAGTCTCCCGATTAATTTAGACGACAAAGTCGCGATCACTGCACATAGTTGGTACAAGTTGCCTGATATTTGTGGATATTGTTTGCAGCAAAAGATTAGGTCCATGGCTCAAGAATTACAAAATTGCAAAAAGCATACTTTATCAAAGTAGTATTATGAACTTTTTGCCATAAATGAATTAATTCATTGTGCAATACTTCAAAGATCAGAACAAGACCATTATCCAATGTTTTTGCATTAAATTATGGAGTTTAGAAAGGATTAGGACCTGTAAAACCAAGTACAAGCATGTTTGAAACTGATTTGCAACTTGTAACATTGTGAAAATGCGTTGCACAAAAGTGATAAATTGCCATTTTCATTTCTTCGATTCTCCCTAACCATAAATGATCTTGGAAAGTTCTTGGACATTTTGGAAATCTTGTAACATGGTCTACAATCCATATTTGAAATGAATTTTGAGATTACTCTTGGAACTAGGTGAAAAGTTGCCATGAAGTTAGGTCCAAAATCTGCCTAAACTAGGGCAAAATTTCACTAAGTTAAAAAGTTTATGGACCCCTATTCATAAAATCATAACTTGAGATCCAAGCATCTTTTAGGAAAACTTTGTGAATCAAAGTTATAGATTTCATGGAGGACTAAAACTTTCATGTTGGAAGTTTTCTTTGAATCCAATTTCATCATGGTGAAAAAGTTGTAGAAAGTTGGGAAAAAATAAGAAATTTTCATAACTTAGAAAAATTCTAAGTTATGAAAAATTTCAAATTATAACCCTAATTTGCAAAATTAGGTTTCTTGGTCAACAAGTTTCACATTTGGATATATCTTGATGAATTATGACCCTTGGCACTTGATTTTGACCAAAAAGTCAAAGTTTGACTTTTCAGTGTACAGTTGATTTTTGATCAGTTGACTGCAAAATTCATCTGTCAATCCTATGCTTTTGAGATCTTTTGAACTATGTGATTAAGTAAAGATGATACTATTGAGTATTTGAAATCATGCTTGAACCCAATTGGTCATTGACTAGGTTAAAAATCAGAAATTGCCCTTTCTCAGTCAAAACCCTAATTTTGACCATTTTGCCTTTTTGATGATTTGATCAAATTTCTTGAGGAGTTGTGGTCCAAACTTGATAAAATGGTACATAGGAGCCTATAATGTTGTTGTGGATCAAAAATTCTGAAGTTTGACTGTAAATTGGCCATGGTTGACTTTTTCCCCAATATAGCTGATTTTTAGGTCGACTGGGCAAAAATGTGATTCAAGGCTTAAAACTTGGTATGAGCAATCTTAGGGGTCCAAGATGGTGTATGAAAGTCATATTAAGAATTGATGGTCCAAAATTCCCTATGCAAACTCAAACCCTAATTTCAGGTCAACAGTGCAAGGTGAGGTCTTGAGCAGAGCAAACCCTAGTCCTGTCTTGAGTCTAGGAGTCTTGTGAGGAAAAATCTTGATAATATGAGAGAGCAAATTTTGGGGTACAACAGTAATCAAAAGAATATTCTCTGGTGGAGCAATGATCTTGACCACTATGGATGGCGACGACCTGCCACACCCTGTGAACGCTGACATATTCAAAAGATACTACGCATAAGAGACCCGCTAGGTTGACACACTTAGACAAAACAAGGGCATCTCGGCGAACCAAAAAGGTTCGGGTAAAAATTAGGGATAAAACAAAAAAATTTGTACACCCGGCAAGCTGAAAACCCGAAAGGGCGGCTTGGACAAAAAAGGGTATCCCGGTGGACTAAAAACCCGAAAGGGCGGTCCAGGAAAACGTTAGGGATTTAAAGCGTATGACTATGTTCTGTTGGATCACCTTACGGACAACCTAACAAACTCAGAGGTTCTGATCAATTCAATCATCTTCAGATGAGGCAACAAATAGACAAGATGCTCGGAGATACGAAGGCTATAGCAGAATGGGACCCCCATGGGATTATTGCACATAGCTATCTTTTATTTGTATCAAAATTTTCATTTTTTTACGACAACATTCTCTTACTAGAATGTTTGTCTCATTGTACAAAAATACTTACTCAAAGTCAATACAAAGATATCCCTTTGAAAGTACAAAACTATATGTTTTTCTTTACTCTTTTGTTTTGTTTACAAAAACGTCCAATGATTCATTTTTGAACATATGCATTTGAACATAATTACTGTTTGCAAATGAAAAAAATAAAAAGACAATCACTGATGGCTTTAAGAGATATGAGAATTTCTCTAAGTTATTTCCATAAAATCCCCCGCAGTGTGCAGTTTAATCCCAAGCCGAACAAAGCTTCCAGTTATCAATCCCCAACAGAGGTCGTCAAATTTCTCTGAATTCCCCAGGCAAGATTTTTCAAGTAGTACATGGCATTTCCCTTACAATAGAGTTTATTTCTCCAAACAGAAATTCATCAACACTTAGACTTCCCAACATGAAGACTTATATTCCATATCCTCAGCAGCAGTCAGGGATCTATTTTCTCCAATCCAACAGCAGTACAGCAGATTAGCTCACATACGCATACATCACATCCATATATCATAAACATTGATAGAACGAATGCGTCATACCATGCATTTTCATACAAAATGAATTTGCATTTTAGCTAACATTTTACCCTTTTCAGGATAAGGTTAACAACTACCATTAACAATGTTCAACGTTTTCAGATACAGTTCATATACGCTCCAGACACGGATGCCATTTTGATACTCATTCAAATTCTCTTTCAGATACATTTTAGATACGCTCCAGACACGAATTCCATTCTGATACTCATTCAGTTTTCAACTTCCAGATACAGTTCAGATACGCTCCAGACACGGATGCCATTCTAATACTCATTCAGATTCAGATTACAGATACTGTTCAGATACGCTCTGGACACGGATGCCATTCTGATACTCATTCAGATTACAAATACAATCCAGATACGCTCCAGACACAAATGCCATTCTGATACTCATTCAGTCTCAACTCTCAGATACAGTTCAGATACGCTCCAGACATGGACGTCATTCTGATACTCATTCTTTCAGCCTATAAATTACAATCCAGCAATCATTTTGGAAGTCAATCATGGCCAATTTACAGTCAAACTTCATAATTTTTTATCTACATCAACATTTTAGACTCATATGTATAATTTGATCAAGTTTGGACCACAACTCCTCAAGAAATTTGATCAAATCTCCAAAAGGACAAAATGGTCAAAATTAGAGTTTTGATTGGGAAAGGGCAATTTCTGATTTTTGACCTAGTAAATGGTCAATTGGTTTAAGGCATGATCTCAAGAGTCCAATTGAATCATTTTGACCTAATGACATGGTTCAAAACATTGCAAGTCCATTGGATTGACAGATGAATTTTCCAGTAAACTGATCAAAAGTCAACTATATACTGAAAAGTCAAACTTTGACTTTTTGGTCAAATTCAAGTGTCAAAGATCATAATTCATCAAAAAATGTCAAAATATGAAACTTATTCATCAAGAAATAAAAAAGTCAATATTTCATTTTGAAAAGTCAAAATTTCTAAACTTAGAAATTTTTCTAAGTGTTGGAAATTTCCTGTTTTTTCATAACTTTGAGAAAACTTTTCACCATGATACAAGATGATTCAAGAGAAACTTCCAACATGGAAGTTGTAGATCTCCATTAAATATACTACTTTGCTTCACACAACTCCTTCCAAAATTGCTTGGATCTCAAGTTATAATTTTATGAACATGTGGTCATGAAACTAAACACTTAGTGAAATTTTGTCCTAATTTGGTCAGGATTTTGACCCAACTTCATGGAATTTTTTCATATAGTTCCAAGGGGAATCTTTAAAATAAATTCAAAAATGGGTTGTAGAGCACATTGAAAGCTTTCCAAAATATCCAAGAACTCCTTGAGATCATTCTTGAGTAGGGAGAATCAAAGAGAGGAAGTTAGGGTTTTGTCACTTGAATTAGAAGTCATTTTTGATGAAGACATGAACCAAATCCATGCTAGGCTGCATGTTCTTTGCTTTGCATGCCTCAAACTTGTTTTTCACTCCATTATTAATGTTTTTCACAGCTGCTAGAAGTTTTAATCTAAGCATTCAATGCATTGCCCATGCTTAATACCATTTTAGGAAGAAAGGCAACATTGCCATTTTAGAAAAATGGCTTTATGCATAAAGTCCACTCTTCTTGAGCCTCTAACTTGTTTGTTCAGCACACACTCAACATACAAAGTCAGATAAACATGCTTAAAGTTTACAACCACTCTAGACAGCCTTGTACTATGCATTGGGACAATGTGTGTCAAGCTTGCTTCAAAAACAAGAAAAGAGCCATAACATGTGATTTTTGAATTCTGATCAAGGACAAGTCTTCAAACTTGTTGCTAATAAATAGAATCACTATTTGCAAGATAGGACGAGTTTGAAGACCCTGAAATACACCAAAACTCTCTCAAATCAGAAATTGACAAAAAACTCCATTGTTGCACAGTTTTTGACCTTGAACATCAAACTCACATTTCTCTCGTGCGTTTCTTGGCCTTTTAGTTTCTAAAGCTTCCTTACATCAAGTGTAACATATCCCTGTCCCTGTATTATTACTGTAACATTATTTACCATATGCTCCCTAACCAAAAAATAGAGCATTGCACATTGACTTCTCCAAGTCATTTCAGCCACTCTCAACTCAAGCAAACCATTGCATTAGCTTCCTAGGACCTCAAGGAAGCTAACCTGATCATCACCATCACTTGAAACAAGCTCAAACTCAAAACACGATTTCCAGTTTTGAGGTAAGTTTTCTCAACTTGGAACTCTTCATACATGCATCATCAATAGTTTATTTGTGAACAAAACATGTAAATATCATTGCCCTGAAGCTAACCGTGTCCATAGTTTCCATTAATTTTGCTTGAGCTTAGAAAATTTTGAAACTGAAATTTCTGAGATTTTTAGGGTTTAGATTAGGGCCATTAAAATTATGCTTATATTTGATCTATAGTTTTAATATTTTACATTTCTGGAATCGTGAAAAAATTCGCTACAAGTTTCATGTTTACAGTTTTCATTTTTGATGAGAAATGAGCAAGTTACAGTTGGTCTGGCTGGAGGTTGAAGATGAAGTCATCAGGGCGTGTTTTGCCTTGTATATTTATTGTTTTGCTTATGTTAACGGATGTATAGCCACCCCAGTGGTAGAAGCCCTGTAACCTATGGGACTTGGATTCGAGCCTCAGTGGTACCCTTTTCATTTTCACATTTTCACTTTTCTGATTTTTGGCTTTTTGGCAGGCGCTGGGCCTCTTTGGGCCTGGCTTGTTTTTATTTTTGCTAACCAACCTCCCTGCAGGGTATTGGCATCCCTGGCCCAAGATTATTTATTTTCTTTTTTTATTTTTATTTTTATTAACTTAAATATATTTTCTAAATACTGAAAAATCATAAAATACAAAAAAAAAAAATGATAGATTTATATTTTTGACTTAGTTTATTTTATTTTTTTCTCATAAAAAAGTATTTTTATTAACTATACTTTTTTTATTTTTTACTTATTATCTTGTAAATATAATTAAAATTAGGTTATTCGTTATTTTCTTTCATACTAATTTAAATATATTATTTTTGATATAAAAAAGACTAAAAATATTTTATAATGCTATGAATATTTTAAAGATAAAAATACCAAAAAATACTTTTTTTAAACTTATTTTCTTTTGATTAATTAATAGAACAATGGTTTTATTTAAAATCTTTTCTTAATAAAATTCAAATTTAATTAATTATTTTCTTTATTTAATTAGGTTAAGACAAAATCCATTTTTCATAAAAATCAAACAAAGATACATTTTCTTTATATTTTGCATTTTTTTGTACATTTATTCATTTTGTACTTTGTATTTATTTATTTCCTTGTACATTGATATCAATTCAATATGGTTGTAAAAGACTAATTAGACTTTAAATTCTTGCAATCCCCATTTAATTTATACACCCCTCCCCACAAATGTTGTAATAGCGTAGTAACTTTAAATTTCGCAATTTATCGCTTTTTTATAGCATGCTAGTAATTAAGGTTTGTATAGAAAGACTAAAACCAATCAATAGAAAACCCTAATCAAAGACCAATCGAGCATGTAAATCAATACACTTGTACACAAGCACCCCTAGGGTTATTCCACTTGGTTGCCTATACAAAATGATCATATTACGCATGTAAAGTATCTTAGCAAAAACAAGCAAATACAAGATCATAGTCCCTCGATGACGCTATCTAAGTTGCCTTTCAAATGATCTTAGTCCCTAAAAGAGAATGCTAAGATACCTTGCAACATTGCTAATCATGGTTATACGAGGATCCATGTCCGTCCCTTTTACATCCAAGATAGGGTTGCATACCAAATCAATGGTAAGACAACAATGTCAAAGAAAAGAAAATGAACAAGAAATACTTTTTGAGTAGGTAGAATGCTCCTAATTACTTGCTCCATTTCAAAATAAAACATACTTGCTATTTTCAAAACAAACACATACACTTTCAAATATCTTACAAAATTGAAAACATTTTCAAAAGATTAACATCTTTGTATACATTCTTACGAACGAGAATCATTACAAAGATTGTCTAAACAATGGCCTCTTTACAAAATACTTTCAAAAACCACACAAAGCACAATTTCAAACAAAAGCAAGTGATCTAGCAAGTAACTAAGAGTCCATGGAAAACCATGAATGAAAAGGGTGCTAATACCTTCCCTTTTCATAATCTATCCCCCGAACTCAAGAAATAATCTCAAAGGTCTTTCCTGTACTTTTTCACCTTTTCTTTTGGATAAAAGAAAAGTCGGTGACGACTCTTGCTAACCGATTGAGAATGGTTACCTATTAGTTTCTAGATTTTAGACATAGATTTAAAGCTAATATTCACTATGGATATCAAAACTTAATGCCTCAGTCATGTTTGACTTGCACGAGACTTTTATGACAAGAGTAATATGGTTGTTCTCACAACTTTACGTTAGACATAATCTTTATTGTGGTACATCTCATAAGTGTTTTAGAAATGAACACTGATGTGAGAGATACGTGATGATTTTAACAAGTATTATTGATTGAGTACAACTGATCGATAAATTTAAGTTTGTGACGAGTAGATAAAATTCATGTCAGACAAATTTTATCCTCTCTAAATAAATATTGAAAATCAATATAAGATACACAAGGTGTCAAAAAGTTTCTCAATAAATAAGAGGGTTATGTCTTCAAATACTACATTTAAATGAATAGCGTGTTATCTCAAAAGTGTTTAGTAGGAAGTTGAAAAATAAACACTCAAGTTTCAACAATAGAAACACTACCATATAGTTTAAATTTAACGAACTCTTCATTAAGTATCTATTCTAAAATAAAAAAACTATTTCCAAAATATATACTTTTAATTGAAGAAAACTTAATAGTTTCATTGAATTCAAATTAATAAAGAATAATTATGTATATTAGAGGTGAATTAAATTTAATTCTTATCAAGTCACTTCTTTATATAATACTTATAACTTTTTTTATGAAAAACCCAAAATAGTTCTTAAAAATGCAAGTCAGGGCTAATCGTTTTCCCCGCACTTAACATTTATTTTTCCTTTGGTAGACTTTTTCAAAAAAAAAAAATTAAGATAGGAAAATAAAAGACCTGAAATTATAAGAAATATTATTGATAGGGAATATAAGATATCCAAGGTGTCAAAAGATTTTTCAATAAATAAGAGGGTAATGTCTTTAAATACTACCTTTAATTAAAAAGGACATTATCTCAAAAGTGTTAAGTAGGGAGTAGGTAAATAAACACTCAAGTTTCAACAAAGGAAACATTACCATATATTTTAAATTTGAAAAACTCTCAACTAAATATTTATTCTTACATAAAAACCTAATTCCAAAATATATACTTTAAACTAGAGAAAACTAAAATTTTAGTGAACTCTAATTAATAGATAACAGTTAAAATATATTATGTCAATTAAAGTTAATACTTATCAAGTCACTTGTTCTATAATAATTTATAACTTATTTTTGAAAAATCTAAAATAGTTTCTAAATGTGCAAGTTAATACATATTATTTTTCAGATTGATGGCTCCAAAACTAATAAGAAGATTTTCAAGAAACTAATCAATCATATTGATTTTTCTTGCTTCATCTATGTTTCATTAGCTCTTTACCTCTCTTCACCCTAAAGGTATACAAATCACTGAATTGCAATTAGGTTTCTACTGCATTTCAATGGAAAACAATCTAGATAGGAAGAAAATACATAGAAGAAACCCATTGATCTTCATAAACGCTTAGATGTCAATCAAAACATGGTTTTAATACTATGTCTAATTAAAAAAACCAGCTTTTCAAAGTCCCTTTTTGGGTTCAAATATAGGGAATTCCTCATAAAATCAGAACAACCTGGATGAGGGAGAAGATATGTACAAAAATCAACCAGGTTGTTGAATTTGGCCTATACATGTATCCTAATAACACTACCATTGTCAAGGTAAATGTGATTATGGATGTTACTAAACCCCTTAGTCTTGGTATCCACATGGTTAATAAAAAAGATGGTATAAATTGGATTGAGTTTCGATATGAGAGACTACTTATATTTTACTTTAATTATGGCATAGTGAGACATAATGAGGAATTATGTCCCATTGATAGCCATAACATTCTAAATCCGGATAAGAATAACTTTTATGGTAGTTGGATTAGATCTAATTAATTTGGATGGAAAATTAAGAAGACTCACGGGAACCGCAATAATTATAGTCCTATGAACTCTCTAAATTCAAAATCCACTAGCCCTATACTAGAAGCTATGATAAAAAAATGCTAGTGATGATATAGATGATTGAGACAAAAATTCACCAACAAGGGGAAGGATACGATGGGAAGGAAGCTATACTTTATCCATTACAGAAAACTTGGAATATAAGGCATGCTCACTCAAAAGGGCCAAATGGGACCTATGAATGTCCTTAGCTAGAATTGTCAGGGGGTGGATACACTACTACAAAATACGCATACAACAACGTCCAAGTCACCACAGTTCTTCCAAACACCATGGTGACATCTCTAAACCCAGGCGCTAACAATTTTTTAATTAAAAGTTGTTAGGATATAATAATGGTTGGTAACCTCACTGTGGTGATACAACCAAGTTTTCATGGGTTCGAACCTCAACTCCCTCAAATATTTTATTCCTTTAACGTTAAGGAATACCTTTTCTTTTTTATTTATTTTTGAATAAAAAATAAAAAGGGATATCACTACAGTTGTTTTATGAAATCTTTGTGATATATTTTGTGAAATTATTTCTCACTACGGTTGAACTTTGCAACCGTTGTAAAATTGTTTGTCACAAAATAAAAATATAGCAGGTACTTTATTAGATCATAACACACAGGGGTGCTCTAGCGAATGAGACGGCATGGATAACAAAATGTTCACCATCCTCTTCGAATATTATTTATGGAAAAGAAATATTCACCATCCTCTTCAAACATCATTTCTGGTAAGTCATCATTCTCTTTCTCTGACGCTTATGAATGCTTAGGGTTACCACATTTGTTAATGTTCTTATGAATCATTAATGTAGTTTATGTTTAGGGTTACCTCATTCATAACCATAAGATGAAAGATGATATATCAGTGTATATTAGAATCCCTGGATTTTATGTGAATCATTAATGTGGTTTTGTATATCGTTTTGTGTGAAACATGTTATGTGAATCATTAATGTGCTTTTGTGAATCATTAGTGTATGTTAGTGTAAATTAGAAAGCCCTAGATTTTGTTCATATGAATCGTTTTGGTTTTATTCAGATTTTGTATATGAGAAATCTCTAGAGTGTGTAAGCTTAAGAGTGTGCCTAGGAGGGGGGGATTGAATTAGGTGTAATAAAAGTTTTCTGGTTTTTAGATTTGTGTTCCTTTCTTTTCTGATTATGATTCATAATGAAAGCGGTAACTGCAGAAAAGTAAAGAACACCAAAAATTTATCCTAGTTCCCCTCATAATCTGAGAGTACATCTTGTCCCCTTATAACATGTAACATATTTTATTATTGTTAGATCTTATGGACAAGACCGTCACAGTCTTCCTATCTATCAAAATCACCAAAAAAATCCTCTTGTGATCAACCAAGTTGAAATGAGGACAATCCTCTCCAATTCAACTCTCTTGCTTCCAACAATTATGGACATCAAGGTATATAAACCAAACAAGTAGAGAAAAAATATTTATTTTTCACTCTCTTATTTCCAACAATCCTGAATAACAAGAAAACACACCTTATATCAAACAATCTCTGATACTTAGAAATTTGTAACACAATAATAATTTGTATAAGAAGTAAGTTTGTATAATGGACAGGACTTAATCAAATGACCAATATTTACTCTCTTTCAAATATAAAGTATAAATATCATAAACTCTTTAAGTGCTCAATGGTGCTTTTACAGTGAAATGAAAATTTTCTCAAAAAAACATATTAGTATGGAAATTTGTAATAAAAATTATGTAGATAGTTTTGTAGAATTTTGATTAAAATATGTGATATGAAAACTAATGTGTTTTTACTTAAATACATCATAAGAAATCTTTATAATTTAATGCAAAAATTTGAGACATTTTCATGAAGGTTTGCAATAATTTAGAATGAAAATGGTTCATGAAAAAGACATAATTTTAAATTATTTACAGGAGTTGTTAAGTCGGTTAAACGGATACTTGACTTAAAAAGTGAAGAATTTTTTCAAATTTTTAAATTAAAATACTGCTTCATACAAGTGCAAATTGTGATGGTTTTTAGTGGTGTTACGACGGGTTAAACAACCATAATTCACTAAAAACAAAATGTTTGAAAAATTAAAAAAAATTAAATTTTGAACCTACCTTTTGTAACATCTATTGATTTATCCAAGTCAATAGATTATGTTTAAAAGTAATTTAACATGGTTCAAACATGAAAAATATTATATTAGAAAGTGATTTAACATGATTCAATCATGAAAAATAAATTTTCTAATGCATGATAAAAACAATTTGAGCACTTAGAAATGTATATGATATGGATTTCATATACCTAAGATGATGACAAAAATCTAGTGAACCAAGTCATTTTATTCATGGATCTTTTTCTCCTTCTTTGATAACATAGTGTTGATTTTGTCTTCATCAAAACATGTTGGAACTTTGTCTTCACATTATCCCCCTTTTTGATGATGACAACCATGTAAATTGAGAAGCTTTTAAATGAATACACCCTAACTTTGATAACTCCCCATTGATTAAAGTTCTCCTTTGATTCATAGAGAGGTTGACGTCTTTGTGATTGCACAAGTTAGAGACAAGCATACATATACTCATACATCTTCTCCCACTTTGTCATTATCAAAAAGGATGGAAAAAAGATGCAATATATAAAGAAATTATGAAAATATTATTAATTAATTTATCGATGAGTTTTATCTCATGAGTGGCTTCATCTTGAATCAAACATTCATCCTTGGTGAACTTGATCATGAAGCCTTTCTTACAAAGTTGGCTTATGCTAAGAAGATTGTTCTTTAGTCCTTCAACATAAAGTATATAGTCAATGAATGTGAAATGTGGTGCTCCAACTTTTCTTATGCCAATAATCTTTCCTTTATGGTTTCCCCTTTATGTGTCATAACCCTTGGACTTTAGGACTAGATATGAAAGTTAGTTTATGTTCTCGTCAAAATCTTAGAATAACCACTATGAAGATACCATAGATTTGTAGTGGGCTTCAAGCAAACCTGCAAAATAAATTAAGTTTTGTTTGGTACCCAATGTTCCTTCGATCCTCCATAATTAGTTCCTTTCTTGACCCACACATAATTAAGTTTTGTTTGGTATCCAATGTGCCTTGATTTTCAAAATTGGATTTTATAAAAAAAATTTGGTTTATTTATACTAACATTTTGTGTTTTATAAATATTCGTCTTCAATTTATTTTGTATATTTAAAAATATATAATAATTTATTTTATATCTTAAATAAGTACATACTTGTTCACCTTCATATAATTTCAATTAGATTTTTATTTCGAATAAGTAATATAACACAATTGGTAAAGAATAAAACTTGCAAGTATAAGGTCATGGGTTTAAATCTCATAAGTTCCACTGTAGATATTTTTTCTGTTATTTGTTACTAACTTTATCTCCATTTTTAATTAATTTCAAAATCACAAAAATCTTGTTTTTTTATATTATTTAAGTACTATTTTCGTGTATTTCTTATAAACACTTATGTGTACGTAAGCATGTTTAGCTTGATTAAACATCGAGCATAACACATTTGACATTACATCATATTTGATTCTACTAACATGTGACTTGTCAAAGAATTCTCTAAGCTTATGCAAGGTGTATTTGAAATGAATCTTATGGAGAGTTGAATTACTCTCCTGGACTCCAAATAAAGTAACTCAAGGAAGGAACACACGCGTGATAAATTACCTTTGAGATCATGTTGAAAAAGGGGATGTTGTATCATGCATCTTGATAGTGAAAATTAACTTGCCGACATTGTGACAAAAACATTTGCAACCAAACCGTCTTTTAACAAACATATGAAATTGAGGATTATTAATGTTGCATTCTTTATTATGATACTTGCACTTTTATACTTTTTCTCTAACACTTTGTTTGAGTATTTATATTATCTGAGTACAACTTCTATTCTATACAGAGTGAGGTAATATTGTTTCAAATTTCTCCTTGAAAGTAAAATTTTCTTAGTACATGTTTAGTTGATGAAAAATGTTTGTTATGTTCTCAAATGATGAAAACCATGAATATTCATTTCCAAAATTTTTGATTGATAACCATTGTGTGTTCTCAATGTATATGCTTATAATGACTTCATGTATTAATTCTTTCACATTTGTATAAGTTTGTTCTTGTATGTATAAGTATGTGTTTCTATTATTATTTCTTGCATTTGTGCATGAGTTGAATGTGAGCATGTTAATTACATGTACGGTTCATGTTGTAGTTAAATCATATTTTATGGAAACATTTTCATTTTGGATTGAGTAGTGACATGTTATTGTCACTATGTTAGGCACATGCATGTGCGGCATCGGGAGTTCCATTGTGTTGTGTTACCAAATTGTGACGCTATAGAAGCAACTTAACTAGCTTTCTCTTGCATCACATTCATTATTATTCATGCAATTACATTACATGTTTGGTAATATTTTATGCTTGGTATCTATTTTTTTTGTTGCATTATTACATATATATATGGGGATATATAATTGTATGCTCTTCTTTGCAAAAATGGCTTTGTGTGATATATTAGTATTGGTATTGAAATATGATACTTCTCACGATTTGCCTTCTTTCTTTTTGATGTTGTCAAAGGGGTAGAAGAATATGCGAGATGAAGATGGGAAGCAAAAAAGTCAGGGGGAGACTTCGATAACTACATGAAATGCATCGTCGCAAGTTTTTCCATCATCAAAAAGAGGAAGTTTTAGTGCAACTTCACTATTAGATGTTTTGCATGATGTCAAAACTCAGAAAGCTAGCATTTCAGAATGGTGGACGATATCCTTATGTCTTGTTGCACTCCCTTGCATTAGAGGTCTTTGGAATCATTTAAAGCAACTTAAAAATTGGTCTCAATCATGAAAAATTAGTTTTTGCACAAAATCATCACTTATGTGTCGACCTGAAATTTCTATATGTCGACACATAAATTATGCATTTCAGCATTTTATTAAATGTTTTAGTATGCGTTGACACATACAATTTATATATCGACACATGTACTTCAATATTAAAGTTTTCAGCATTTCTGCTTTAAAACACAAGCACATGTGTCAACACATATGATTTATGTGTCAGCACATGTACTGCATTATTAAAGTTTTTAGCCACTATTTTGCATGTGTCGACACATAAACTTTTCAGGTCGACACATCATGTTTTTTTAGTCATTTTTTCATTATTTTTTCATTCCAAAACTACCTTTTTTTTTTACCTAAAAACAGTCCAACTATAAATATCTCATTCATGCATCATTCTAACTTGATGATACCATAAAGTTAGCCTACATTTCTTCTTCTTCTTAAACCATCCAATCTATGCATACACACCAACATTACATTATGATGATATTTCGTTGGGGTGCCATCTAGAAGAAGAATTATGGATTTCCAATTGGTTTGGATTGAGATTTGTAGGGGTCTTCATCCAGGAAAAACTATCGGGCTTCTCCTCCAATATCATTTGCTGAATTTGGGGTTTTCGTGTAAGATTGTGCGAGAAGGAATCGTCCATGTGAAAAATCCCTTGGAGTGTTTGAAATCATTTCAAGGAACCTTAGAGTGTTTGAAATTTTTTTAAGGAAGTAGCAAGAATTGGATGATAGAATCGGTGATCTTGTGTTGATAGTATGCAATCGAATTTACTCAAGTGAAAAATCCCTTGGAGTGTTTGAAATCTTTGCAAGGAACCTTAGAGTGTTTGAAATATTTTCAAGGAAGTAACTTAAGAGGAAAATAGGTTACATCTATCAGTCTTGTTCTTGTTGAAGATCAAAAGAAGAGACGGGGTTGAATTAACATCAAACAATTATGGTTTGTAGTATTGCTCTTGAACACTTCTCTTGTAACCATACTTTAGCAAAGTAAGAAATTATCCTAATTCCAAATTTGGAATTGGGGGAGATGTAGCCATAGTGAGGACGATTGGTGAACTTCCTAAATAAATCCTTGTGTCTCTTTTCTTTTATCGCTTTTACTTGCTTTAATATTCTTTAATAAATTTGTCAAATAGCATTGCGTTATAAATCGAATTGTAAGTAATTTTCCGAACTGTTTTTGATTTACATCAACTGTTGATATTGCTTATAATCACTTTTGATTATAAGTGCTTTTATGTATCAACACAACTTAAAGGAAAAATCTAAAAATTCAATTGCACACCAAGTGTTTGACAAATTGTTTAGCTTGTTCAACTCAAAGGAAAATTGCAATGTTCTATCACTTACTCTCATTTACTCTTTATGTGCAATTTATTGAATGTGTTGTTTGATTGATCAATTCTTATAAAAATTTCTTTGATTGTTAACGTTTAAATTTCTTTGTTGATTAGCTTATAATCACTTTGATTGTAAGGGCTTTTTCATATCAACTAAGCTCAAAGAAAATTCTGAAAAATTGATTGCGCGGAACATGTTCGATAAAATGTCGAGTTATGTTTTTAATATGATTTCATTGGAAATATGAAACTGTTGTGTTTGATATTAAACTATTAATTGATATATTATTATGTTGAATGATTTTATCATTATGTTAATTCCGTATGGTTCGTGCATATCCGAGTTTCCAATAACTAGGTTTGTTTAGACTACTATATTTGATCTAGACCAAAAACCTTCCGCTTAGCATTGTTTTTCAAATAAGTTTTAAATAGTCATTTTGAAAGATAGTTCTTATTTGGGGATCTATTCACCCCCTCTAGACCAGGTTATGTAGTCTAACAACCATGGGGAAAAATTTGAGAACAACAAGTTTGAGGAATTTTGTGCTTCTGAAGGAATTAGTCATGAGTTTTCTTCACCCATCACTCATCAGCAAAATGGTGTGGTTGAACAAAAGAACACAAATATTTAAGAGTGTGTTAGAGTTATGCTTCATGCCAAGAAATTACCCATTTACTTTTGGGATAAATCCATGAACACTTTTTTCTATATTCACAATAGGGTGATAATCAGAACTGGAACCTCAATTACTATTTATGAATTATGAAGAGGAAGAAAGCCAACTGTCAAATACTTCCATGTCTTTTGGAGTAAGTGTTAAATTATGGATGACTGAGAGCCAAGAAGGATGTTGGATGCTAAAAGTGATGAGGGAATTTTTCTGGGATACTCTACTAACAACAAAGCATATAGAGTATTCAACTCCTTAACCAAGGTGATGATGGAGTCTTTAAATATGATTGTTGATGATTCAACTACAAAAGATTATGTTCCAGAAGAAGTTGATACAATTATTCCAACTGAAGATGTGGTTCCTGAAGAGAATGTTACAACATCCACCCCAGATGTTGATGGCTCAAGTGCCGACTCTGAAGCTGAAGAACCTCAGGTAGATGACAAGGGACCTTCTCTCAGAATTCAAAAGGATCACCCTAAGAAGCTGATAATAGGAAATCCGAGACAAGGAGTAGTAACCAAATCAAGGGAAGTTGTATCAAATGCTTGTTTTGTGTCTAAGATTAAACCTAAAAATGTGAAGGAAGCCCTGACCAATGAGTTATGGATTAATACTATGCAAGATGAGCTTGGTCAGTTCAAGAGAAATGAAGTTTTGGATTTGGTACTAAGACCTGAATGAACGAATGTTATTGCTACAAAATGGGTGTATAAGAACAAGACAGATGAACAAGGAGGTGTCATCAGAAATAAAGCCAGATTGGTTGCTCAAGGGTATACTCAAATTGAAGGAGTAGACTTTGATGAAACATTTTCTCTTGTGGCTCGCTCAGAGTCTATCAGATTGTTACTTAGAGTGGCTTGTCACTTAAAGTTCAAACTGTATCAAATGGATGTCAAGAGTGCCTTTCTGAGTGGGTACCTGAATGATGTGGTTTATGTTGAACAACCAAAAAGATTTGTTGATCCATATTTCCAAAATCACGTGTTCAGAATAAAGAAGGCTTTATATGGTCTAAAATAATCTCCAAGGGCTTGGTATGAAAGGTTGATTGAATTTCTTGTCAATCATGGATATAGAAAGGGTGGAATTGACAAGAAATTCAGTCAACCTTTCATACCAAGCCCTTGGATCTTGTTTTAGACCATATAAAGCCTTCTTTATTCTGAACACATGATTTTGGAAATATGGATCAACAAATCTTTTTGGTTGTTCAACATAAACCACATCATTCAGGTACCCATTCAGAAAGGCACTCTTGACATCCATCTGATACAGTTTGAACTTTAAGTGACAAGCCACTCTAAGTAACATCTTTGTCAAAGTTAAGGATGGAGAGCTTATGATAGCTCAAATTTGTGTAGACGATATTGTCTTTGAGGGAAATTTAGATGAAATGCTTCAACATTTTGTTGTGTAGATGCAATTTGAGTTTGGGACGAGTTTGGTGGATGAAATGATTCACTTTCTTGGTTTACAAGTTAAGCAGATGAAATGCTCCATTTTTCTTTGTCAAAATAAGTATGCCAAGAATACTGTGAAGAAGTTTGGAATGGAGAATGCCAAACATAAGAGAACTCCTACTCCTACTCACGTAAAGTTGTCTAAAGATGCAAATGGGGTGAGTGTTGATCAGAGTTTGTATAGAAGCATGATTGGAAGTCTTCTATATATATTCAGTGTAAACAGACCAGATATAATCTTTGCAGTTGGATTTTGCACTAGATATCAAGCAGAACCCAGGGTGAGTTATACCAATCAAGTGAAAAGGATTCTAAAGCATGTCAATGGCACTAGTGATTATGTAATGCTATACTCTCAAGATTCAAGTTTAATTTTGGTGGGGTTCTGTGACGCTGATTGCGCTGGAAGTGCAGATGATAGGAAGAGTACCTTTGGTGGATGTTTCTTTATGGGAAACAATTTGATTTGTTGGTTCAATAAGAAATAATTGTGTCTCTCTACTGCTGAAGCTGAATACATAGCAGCGGGAAGCAACTGCTCTCAACTAGTATGGATAAAGTAAATGTTTTATGAGTAATGTCACACAAGATGTTATGACATTATTTTGTGAAAATTTAAGTGCTATCAACATTTCCAAAAATCCTATTCAACACAGTAGAACCAAGCACATTGACATCAGGCATCACTTCATCAGAGAACTTGTGGAGGAAAAGTCATAAATCTTGAGCATGTGAGTACTGAAAATAAGCTTTCTAATATCTTTACAAAAGCTCTTGATATAGCACAATTTAAGAACCTGAGGAGGAGACTTGGAGTCTGTATCTATGAAGAATTGTAGCAATTACTGTTGGTGCTGCATCTTTTGATGAGGATGCTGGGGAAGGTGTTGCACTTGATACTCTCTCTGCCAGAGCTGAAGAAGATTCTGATACATGAAAGTTGGTCATGTAGCTTTGTTTGGATCTTTCTTGTGATCCTGTTTATTTTGGTTTATGATTGTGTAAGGGCTAAATGCCTAGGATATTTTTAATTTTCTGCACCCTACTACTTAACTCTTAGGTGCTTTAAATTTTCTTTGCTAATATTGTCTACTTAACTTTTTCATATTATGACTATGAAGGGGGAGTAGTATGATATTGAGGGTGCTGGAACATGTACTACTGATGGTACTTTTAAGGGGGAGAATTTATAATTCCAAATTTTCTTTGCTAGCAGATTTTGAGGGGGAGTCCCTTCTCTGTTATGGACTGAAGGATCCGAGGAGATGTCAGACATGATGACTTGACATCATGGTTTTGAGAATTTAGTTTATCTATTTAGTTTGGCAGTTGTGTTAGTAGATCAACTAACTACTAACTATGTGATGTGTGTGATGCTGCTTATTTCTATGCTGCGAATCTTGCATATATTTTTTCGCTGTTGTACCTCTGATGTGTATGTTTGATTTATGTTCGAGCATACTTTATTGTTCAAGGGTTGTTTAAGTGTTTTAGACAAAATGTGCCAAAGGGGGAGATTTTTATTTCTATTATGAAATTATGATTGGCATACATTTTTGTAAAACCAATTTGGCAGTAACATGTTGAATAAGATGTTCCAACTTTTAGTTTTCAACATGTCGAAGACGATGTCCCAACCATGATATAGGACATCGCATCTGCAACAACTGCTAGTTATGTTTAAGCTGATTTATTAAGTTACTGAATATTTGGGAAATATTCAGTTAGCTTATGTGGTATCCAAGATTAACAAATCAGAATATTTTTATGTTGGTTTTCGAAGATTGCATAGTTTCTAAATATGTAGTCATTTTAGGAAACTAATGATTTAAGACCTATTGTAGCGGTAGAAATGTTCAATACTAAGCCATTGGATTGACTAGATTTATACAAATCAAAATAAAAATCGCCACCGTGTTTTATTGTTTCCAAAGGAATGGGAAAAGAGCGAATAACCCAAAAATAGGGGGAAAGATTCAAGGTAAGGGGGTTGGTTATGCAAAGGGAAGGTATTATCACCCTAAACATCTACAGTACTCCGCAACAGCCTCTTTGTAAAATCTGTATATTTTGGCTATAAAAACCGTTGTATATAAAAAGTAGATGGTGGAGGTGAGGAAAGAAGCGTATTTATTTTATAATTTTTGCACCCGCCACGGTTGCGAACCTTTAGTGCCTATGTACCACCTTCCGTGCAATAGGGGATCAGGGTACACGTAGTTCCTCTTTTAAAAATTTGAAACCCAAATGTGTTGGTTAATTTTATAAGATAAAAAATCATCGTCATTGTCCGTGTGGAAACACACCTACTACCCACAATCATGAGAAATGAGAATTTGCATCATCTCAAAGTGGAGGATATGGCTTGGATTTCAAAATCAACAATGCCTCACTCAACACCCAAGTGGAAAATATCTCTCTTCACTACATATTGTAGAAGTATAGTTGTTTGCATCACTACAAGGATTGACAAGAGTTTAATCTTTTAAGAAAAGTTTTAAAGGTAAAAAGCCAAAGTGGAAAAATGGTTTGAAATGAGATTGATTGACTTTTAGTCTTTTCACAAAAAAAAGTCAAGTTATTATTAAGTTGATTGGAGTTTATTTATGAAAATGTTTTGAAAATGCATGGACATAAGTCCAAGTTTATTATGAAAATGGTTCCAGTTTAAAACAAGAAGAGTTTTCAAAAGGAGGAAGAAGATTTTTGAAATTAAAGAAGATGGGAGGAGAAGAAGGGACTATCCTAAAGCATAAGGTAAAATCTAGAGATAAGAACCATCTAACTAATAAGAAGCCAAAACTTGGCATTATGAGCCAAGACAGAATTCCTATTCCTTGGATTGGAACCAATCAAGCAAAGAAATACTAGACCTCTTGAGAGAACCAAACTTCAAGTGTATTAAGTCTTCATAAAAATTGGGCAGAGTAACGACTGTATACGGGTGAATTCCAGATTACAAACAGAGGATGTAATCACAAAAACCCGCACACAAAAACAAACAAGCAACCCAATGTCTTGAGGTAAACCTTAAGAACTCTAGACAAAATAATCAGATAAGATCTCCAAGATAGGTCAAAGTTTCTAATCCTAAGTCCAAGAAAAGTCCCATGCTCCATAATGCCAAGGATAGTAACCAAATAGTCTAAGTACCATTAAAGATTTTTTAGCATTTATGTTGATTATTAAGTATCTAAAGAAAGGAAAAGAAAAGGTCAAGTGAGCAAAGTAAAAATGGTAAGAAAATAAATGCTCAAATGAGAAAAGATGAAAATGGCATGAAATATAAATGCTAAAAGTAAATAGTACATAAACCATAAAAAGAATAAAAGCATAAGGTAAAACAAGTCAATAATTAGTGGTTAGTTGGATGACCATCTTGAAACTTGCATTTGGAACTCATTAGAGGATTGGTAGAACAAAAGCCTCCACACAACAAGTTGCATTTGCTTTTTGTCAAGTATATCATCCATTTGGAATTCTCATAAGTACCATTTAATGATCAACGATGTTTAAGTGATCCGCGTTGACCAAAGGTGTTGGAGATCCATTAGAGGATTGGTAGAACCAAAGCCTCCATACAATGAATCTCAAGGTTATTGGATCAAAGAGATCAAATTAATATACTTGGGCTTGCAATCATAAGTTTGGGCAACGAATGATCATTTATTCGAATCGGGACAAAATTTAGCGCTATGTTAAGCAATCGTAAGTGGACTTATATAGAAGTCACACCTATTTTGAGGCCAGTCAATAGCAATTTATGCACCATTTGTTTTAAGACATGATATAGAGATCATGCTCCGATAACACCTAGTGCAATAAGAAAGTGATAAGATGAAGAAGGAATGAGAAAAATGAATAAACCACTTTTGATCCAAAAATTTAATCAAACTATTATTAAAATCATTCATCCATTTTGGTGGAGTTGAACTCAACACCCAAGATCCAATGATGTTAATAAAGTCATGATCAAAAAAACAACTCAAGACAACCAGAAAATAATCACAAAATCATATTACATTTAACATATACGTTAAAAGGGTTTAAAAATGTTTAAAAATCAAAATATAGGAGAAAAATATCAACTATGTTCAAATTAATCAAGAAAGAAAAAGTAAGGCCATAGAAAAATAAGAAATGGATCCAAATATTTTTATAAAATTTTTGGTAATTTTTAAAAGTCAGAAACTATTTTTAAACTATTTAAAATTGCTCAAACAAATAGAAAATAGGTCAAAAATAGTAAACCTCAATATAAAATTCCATTAAATTTTCAGAAAGTAAAAAATATGCAAAATAATATTTATGAATTTTTTCAGAATTAATAAAATGCCAGAAAGTATTTTTTAAGTAATTAAAAGAAAACAAATAATTCAAAAAATACAATAAATATAAAATGTCAAAATAAAAATGTGAAAAAATAGTCATGAGATCAGAAATAATTCAAAGTATTTTTGTGAATTTTTTCATAATTTTTGGATAAAAAATAAAAGAGTTATGCATTTTTGAAAATTTAATCAATAAAAATATAAAATCAGAAAATAAAATAAAACCAAAAAGATGTGGACCATAAAATTATAGTCAAAACGCGTTAGTAAGCTGATCCAGTGGACCAGACGCGTTGTGCTTGATATGGACCTTAGTGAGATACACATAGGATCAGAAAAAGGGAAACCAATGAAATTAAAACGTTTGACACGCTATCATTGGCTGAGACGAGACATGTCATCGTCTTCAACCTCCAGACATCCTTCAAATGGAAAAATTAGGATCCCAGGCTAGTATCATTGAACTCGTCTCTTCAAGACGATTCTAATACCACCATCGCGCCAAATTAATATAAGGTATGAAGAGAGATATGAATCAAAAACCCAGAAAATAGAGAGCACCTTCAATTTGAGATTTCTCTCTCAATTCTTAATGGATTTAAAAATTGTAAGCAGCATTGGAATCAGGAGAAGGAGTAGAATAGATTAGTGCTTGATTTGGATCCAAATGGTAGAGAATTCTACCTTTTCGAAGTTCAAGGAAGAAGCTCTGAAACTGGACTTCTGTAGCTTGAATTATGGCTCGTTTTGATTGGTTTAAGTGCTGGAGAGTTTATATGATGCTTAAGGATGATGAATGCGCAAAGAATTTTGGAAAAGGGAGCTTAAATCTCAGAAACTGAATTAAAAAAAGATGGGTTCGTGTGAAGTTTTGGCAGGGTGTTTTTGGCTCTCAAAGCTTGAAGAAATGAATGGGGGATGACCCTCTATTTATAGGGAAGTGAATGGGAATGAAAATTGGAAGAAAAAAGAAAGTTTGGAGGGAAATTGAGTGAAGGTCGAGCACGAGTGAAGTGTGACTTCATTTCCATCAAAACTCAACCAAATCTTGCGTTTTGGGGTGCTAATCACTTTTGGCAAGTTTTCTAATCAAGTTTAAATAAAAAATGCGCATAAATCTTGTGTTTAGAAGTCACATTATGGATTTCAAAATTCTGACTTTGTGGAAAATTCAGTTTCAAATTACTAAATTCAAATCCATGGCATTTCCAACTCAAGGGGTCTTAGGGCATGATTCTTGATGCTTTAGAAAGATGAGTTTATAAGCTTTGAAATGGAAAAAGAATGGAGTTAAATGGATACTTGAGATGATAGTTTCATTGAGTCAAAGTTGAAGAAAAAGGGTTGACTTTCCATACTTATAAATATTTCAAATTCTTCTTCAAAAATGACCTATAATCCTTTGCATCCAAACATGGCCTTCCACTTGGAATTTGCTCTTGACCAAAAAATATGGAATGAAGTAGATCTCTTGATTGACATTTTGAAACTTGAACCACTCAAAATATCCAAAAATTGAGCAAGTTATGACTTGTTGAAGTTGGCCAAAAATCATGAAATGACCTATAATCTTTTGCATATTTAAGGCAACCTCCATCCATTTTCCCACTTTGCATATAAAAGAAGGCATAAATTTCACATCTTCAAGATCATTATGGAAAAAGAATGGACTAAAGGTGATGAAAATTGACCCAGTTATGATCAATTGAAGTTACTTATGTAAAATTGTGGATTCATCTGGATAACTTGTAATCTTTCTTCTTCACCAAGTTTCTTCCACATGAAAACTCCTTGGAAATTTTGAAGTGATTTGTTGATGACCCTTTGAAGAGAAGAGTTTCTTTGGAATAACTCAAAAATACCAAAAGGTGAGCAAGATATACTCCTTTAAAGTTCAAAACCCTAGCTTCTAGATCAAGAGAATGCCTTGAGGAACTTTGACAAGTTTGAACAAACTTCTTGTACGAATATTCTTGCTTTGTGAACAGAAGTTGTTGAGGATGATAATGAGAACTCTTAGCCACCAAAACCACTTCCATATCTTGAATTTTGAGAGATATATGCTCTTGTGACCAATAGGAACAAGGCCTTGTCCAAACATGACAACTTCTCCAATCAACCCCTTGAACTTTTGAGTCAAATCTAATAACCTTGAAATGTGATGAACCAAAGCAACATTGTCATGCCAATTCTCCCAAAACCAATCCAATGGTGAGGTTTGAACTTCTCCAGCTATATTGACTAGGGCATGGAAATAAACTCATGAACCCATGGAGTAACTTGTTAAATCTCATTGTCCTTCACCTACATGGATAACAAGAAAGACAAACCAACATTGTATTTTATTAGTTAAATGAAGAAAATAAAACAATATTCATGATCACAAAAGGAACATAAGTCGAGGTGCTTGGTAATCTCTGAAAAGGAGCTAAACTCAAAGTAGGGAGGGGAACCAAGAATCCTAGTGTAATCTTGTTGTGAATAAATCAACATGGTATGATGAAGGGATCTTAGGGGCAAAAATTGGGGTACAACAACTGCCCTTATTTAAGTTTCTTCTATCTGGAGATATGAAGGTTAAAAATCTTCGTGTTGACACGATCAAATATACTTAAATATAAAACAAACCCTATTTTTGTCCCTAAGATACCATGAAAATGCTTATGATTATGAATGCATATGAACAGGACCAAAGAGATGCAAAAATAACACCGGGGATGAAACAATAATAAAGAAACAAAGGAGAAACCCCACCAGGAAAATAAATCACTGGTAGACTAAAAGAATGGAATCAGAGAGGATGGTAGTATGGTCAAAGGACACACCAACTTCTAATGAAGGCGAAGCTACCAACGTTTACTGAAGGCAGAGAGAAAGATAACAAACATCGATGTTCACTGCCGATGGTCTACTAACTTTCAATGAAGGTAGAAAGAGAATATATCATATCACCGCCGTTCACTAACGATGAACTACCAACATTCACTGAGGGTAGAAAAAAAATAATAAACACCGACGTTCACTGCCGATGGTCTACCAACTTTCACTGAAGGTAGAAAGAGAATATATCATATCACCGCTGTTCACTGACGAGAACTATCAACATTCACTAAAGATGGAAAAAAGATAATAAACATCGACGTTCACTTCCGATGGTATACCAACTTTCACTGAAGGTTGAAAGAGAATATATCATATCACCGTCATTCACTAACGATGAACTACCAACGTTCACTGAGGGTAGCAAAAATATAATAAACATCGACGTTCACTGCCGATGGTCTACCAACTTTCACTGAAGGTAGAAAGAGAATATATCATATCACCGCCGTTCACTGACGATGAACTATCAACGTTCACTGAAGATAGAAAAAAGATAATAAACATCGACGTTCACTGCTGATGGTCTACCAACTTTCACTGAAGGTAGAAAGAGAATATATCATATCACAGCCGTTCATTAATGATGAACTATCAACGTTCACTAAAGATAGCAAAAAGATAATAAACATCGACGTTCACTTCCGATGGTCTACCAACTTTCACTGAAGGTAGAAATAGAAGATATCATATCACCACCGTTCACTGACGATGAACTATCAACGTTCACTGAAGATAGCAAAAAGATAATAAACATCGACGTTCACTGCCGATGGTCTACCAACTTTCACTGAAGGTAGAAAGAGAATATATCATATCATTGCCGTTCACTGACGATGAACTATCAACGTTCACTGAAGATAGCAAAAAGATAACAAGTTTGCCCAAGATTCTGGTGTTTCGCCTAGAATGGGTCTCAACTTCTTCTTTAACCACGACACTCCGCATGGAAAGGATAATACGTAAGCTGTCTCAAATAAAGAGACTTGCTGTGATCGGTGGATCTGGAACTGACTGTTTAAAGCTGGTTCGCGAAATGTCGCGGAAGCAAGAGTCGCCACCGTCTTTTATTTTCTCCAAATGGAAAGGACAAAAGCACAGAAAAATTCCTTAAAGAGATTGCTCTCGGTTCGGGAGGTAGGTTATAGAAAGGGAAGGTGTTAGCACCCTTTCTATCCATGGTTATCCATGGGCTCTTAGATACTTGCTCAATGTGTTTTCAAAATTGTTTGTTTGCTTTTCAATGTGGGTTTAAAAAGTTTCTTTGAAAAATTTCAGTTCGACTCGTACGTCAGAGTCTTTGAAAAGTTTGTTTTGGAAGCTTTTGAAAAGGTGTTGGTGTGAAAAGTATGTTTTGATTTTGTTTTGAAGAGAGCAAGTATCCATGAGTCGTCTACCTACCCTAAGGAATTCGTCTGTGTAAATGTCCTTTAAAGTAATGCCATCCCACCATTGAGAGGTAGGTAGCACCACCGTTGGAGGTGTTCGGGTCAATTCGAGGTTAGGGACATGGTGATCACCGGAGCAATAGGAAGACACCTTAGAAGCTACCCTCATGCCAGGTTCCCGGATCATGAGGACTTACTAAGACATCCTCTACTCGACGATCACCTTTCGAGGCAAGGAAACAGTGAGGCGTACCCTAGGGGTGGTGTGTGACTTGTGTGTCGTTTTCAGATATTTTGTCTTGTTCATGGTATAGGTGATCTACGCTTGATTTTATTTTATCCATTCATTCTTGCATGCTTTGTTTAACAGTTAAAAGTTGCGAGGAAAAGTAAATCTAAAGCTATTACAAATGGCGCAGGTCCACATCGCCAAAATTAAACCGGACCCGATTTGACGGAAAGTAAAGAAAGCAAATAAAAGTGCGAAAAGTAAATGTTACAATGCTTTGGGAGAGATACATAATTAATTAAGCGAAATAAGGGAAATGCGCGAAATAAAACAATTAAACAATATGGGCGTTGGACCCTTTTGTAAAAATTAAATTAATAAGGAATTAAAATTAAAAATGTTTTTGGTATTTTATGTTTTTTAGATTTAATAGAAAAAAAGAATTAATTAAAATAAAATGAAACGCAAACCCTAATTCTAATTATTTCTTAGTTATTAAGAAAATATTGAAAATTTTAACTAAATGAAACCCTAATTTTTGTGTACAATTTAATTATGAAAATAAATAAATAATAATATTATGACAAAAAGGAAAAATTAAAAGGAATGAAAATTGTCAATTAACCTAATTATACCTTTTTTATATTTATTATGAAAAGAATTAAAATTGCAAAAATCCTAATTAAAACTAAATTCATTACATGTTAATTTATTTACAAGAAAATATCAAAATAAATAATCATTATATTTTTTTTATCTTTTTCTGAGTTTTTAAGGTATTTTTTGTATTTGGTAAATAATTAATTGAATTAAAACAAATAAAGAAAATAAAATCATAATTGAAAATAAAATAAATAATAAAAAAAATATAGAGAAGCAAACCAGGGGGGGTTCAGTCCCAATTGTGAGGTATAGGCCTTAGAATGCTGGCCCATTAAGCATTGGTCCATTTGACCTTTTCAGTTCGTGTGTCAGCGCGTTGACCTGGGCGTAGCATGCTCTTTGAATCCCTGCCCTTGATTTGAATTCATGAGACGCGTGTATGCTTAGATTATGGGGATGTATGGTGCACTCCAATGATGAACCTGCATGTGAATGTGAACAAGAAAATAATATTGAAATTATTGAAGACCTGGGGATCGAACCCAGGTCTTGTGCATTGCCCATACGTTCGCTTGCCATCTGTGCCACTTAACCAATTTGTTATATAATAAGCAAAGAAATATTATAAAAGAAAAACAAGATTAGTGCTGGAAAACGCGCGAATTTTTAAACCAACGAATCATAGCTTGCCACGCTTCATCGTCTTCATCGTCCCTGTAAACAAAACACAAAGGCAACGTTTTTCATGCGTTTCATTAGGTGGGATACTGGAAAATAGCGATTAGGTCCTCATTGAATATAAATTAGGCGCGACAATTGGTTCTTCTTCGTCTCCATACGCTGAATCCAACCATGGTACTGTGGTGATCTAATTTCACTTGGTCTGAAAACCCCTAATTTAAAAACCTGCAAACCCTAGAAAGCTAACATGGTGAAATCGCGTGTATGGCATAAAAATGCAATTAAAGGCATTGGTTAGCATCAGAACATTATGAGGAACAAGAATCCATGAATCAAATGTTAAAAAAATGCTTAAAATATGAAACACGATGATCAATTTTTTCCTATACAGTTCATGTTTATTCTACCAATTCTTGGCGTGGTGATGGATGGTTCTGGTTGGAATTTGTTCAGTAAGCCTTGAGGATGCTATTGGAAAAGGAATTAGGTCTTGAGTCGTCCTCTACCAATGATTTCAGAATTGCTTTTTATGGAGAAAACTTCAAGTTTGTCTATGGTCTTTGAGCGCAGCATTCAGTGTCCTGTGATTAGGGTTAGACCCAGTACTTATGAGGGAAGGGAATTAAGTCATTAGCTGGCCTTGATCCATGCCCATGAGAGAACTAGTCTTAGGTCTTTCACCATTAACAAACTTTCCCTTTTTTAAGAAAAACCAAGACTTGGTGTACAACCTAACCCTAGCATGAGTTTGTGAGCTGGCACATGATATATGGAAGCTATTCAAATTCAAATGACACTATTCCATTGATTTTTAAATTTTATTTGAATTATTAAAGATTTAAAATGAATTAAATTAATAAAAATTAAATAAAATAGAAAAATCAATGTTTGATCTTGAAATTAATCATGGGACACGTGTGTGGCATGAAAAGGCTGAATCAAGTGGAAGAAAGTGGGCCCTTTTGTCAAAAATTGAAGTTTCAAGGATAGTTGACTTTTGCCATTTCACAAAAATTTCCCAACTTCTCCAATGCATATCTTGCTCAATTTTTAAGCTTTTCTCATGTTCTTGGACATTTTGGAAAGGTCTTTGAGTCCTTTAACCAATTCCTTTGGTCCCATGTCATTTTGATTTTCCAATCTCAAGTTATGGCCTTTGACTTAAAGTCCCTTTTTGTTGACTTTTGAAAATGACCTATAATGTTGAAATTGATAACTTTTTGTGAGAGCATTTCTTGGACTTGAAGTATGAAGATGAGTTGTAGGAAATGTCTTTCTCTTCAAAATGAGCTTTGGATGGAATTTTTCTGATAATCCATGTGAAAGTTATGCTCTGGTCAATTTCAGTTGACTTTTTCAGCTGTCCAAATAAGGAAACTTTTGCATCTTGATGATTTTCTGAGCCAAATTTTGAGAATCATGATCAAGCATTGATCAAATGATGTTTGTGGCTTCAAAATGATATGTTGACCAAAAATTTGAACTTTTGACTGCCAAATGACCATTTTGCCCCTACAGTTGATTGTAGTGCAATTTAGGGTTTTGACTGTGCAATTTTGAGCTGAATGCCTTGAAACTTGATATGAGGATGCTTGACCATATTTGTAGGCATGTGAGACTTGATTGGGCCTTTGAAAACTACCTTTTCTTGGTCAGAACACAAACCCTAGTTTTGACTGTATAGGAGACAGTTGGACTGTGCAACCCTTGGGGGAGCTTTATGACTTGGCTTGGCAATTTCTTGAAGAATATGGGAGGGCAAATTTTGGGGTACAACAGTTGCCCCTGTTCAATCTTCTTAGACCTGAGGATGCAGATTGGCGGACGTGCCTTTCGTAATCCGAGGGTAGAAGATGATTGGACACTAGAGTGCCCAGAAATTTGCGCTCACATATTGGCAGTGATGGTGGAATGGGCTTATAGATGCCATCTGGATGTTTGATTGCATAAGAGATTCCTTGGCGAGAACCTGTATACCTGCAAAACAGAAAATGAGTACCTGACACGTTGCAGGAGCTGATTTTTAGATGCCTGGTATAGATGTGTCCTGACTGGTTACAGGAGCTGAGTCTGGAGCTTCAAACGGCGATGAAAGAACCAGGGATGGTTACTACCTTAGCATGAATGGTAAGAAAACCTTGGGCGACTTTAATTTCAACAACGCTCGTTGAGAAAAAATCTTGGGTGACTTTAACTTCAACAACGCTCGTTGAGAAAAAATCTTGGATGTCTTCTACTGGGATAAGAATCAGGGAGATCTTAGGGTCGATCTGACTGAACCAGAGAGGCCTTTGACTGGATAAGCATCAGGAAAATCTTAGGGTCGATTTAACTGAACCGGACAAGGTCTTGGAATATCTTCAACTGGATAAGCATCAGGGAGATCTTAGGGTCGATCTGACTGAACCAGAGAAGGCCTTTGACTGGATAAGCATCAGGAAAATCTTAGGGTCGATTTAACTGAACCGGACAAGGTCTTGAAATATCTTCAACTGGATAAGCATCAGGGAAATCTTAGGGTCGATCTGACTGAACCAGAGAAGGCCTTTGACTGGATAAGCATCAGGAAAATCTTAGGGTCGATTTAACTGAACCGGACAAGGTCTTGAAATATCTTCAACTGGATAAGCATCAGGGAGATCTTAGGGTCGATCTGACTGAACCAGAGAAGGCCTTTGACTGGATAAGCATCAGGAAAATCTTAGGGTCGATTTAACTGAACCGGTCTAGGTCTTGAAATGTAGCTTGATAACTTTAACTGGATCTTTCCTGAAATGTAAAAGTCAGCCATATGCAATGCATGATATGGATCAAGTAATGATGTTCTCAACATAAATGAGATTCGTAGGATATGATGCGTCTATGCATGCTATAATGATGTATGTGATGTTTTATGTATGTTTTTGTCTAGGAAAGTGAATCCTTGACGGGTGCCGGGAAGTCGTATCCTGAGCTGATGTCGAAGAATAGATTTTGCTTCCGCTGGGGATGATAACTGCAAGAATACCGGTAGGAGAAGATGACTCCGTTGCGGAATAAACTTGGCAAATGGAGGATTCTGCGGGGAGAAAAGATACTCTAGCGACCATGCTGGGAAGCAATACTCTGTGGGAAGAGGGATGCCTTGCTGAGTGTTGATAATAGTTTGCTGGGGATAGGAAGACTTTGTCGACGACACTCTTTCCGTGGCTTTTGGCTGAGGATAACCCAGTTATATCCTGTTAAGGAAATAACTCTTTAAATCAAGCCGGACGACGCGTTCGTGCTCTGCGAAGGATAAGCTTCCAGAATTTACCGGGGATAAGCTTACTGCTTGGGGGGATATGAATTCCAACTTTCCTGGGGAAACTAATTGGACTCTCCTGGGGAGTTTTGACATGCTGGGGAAGTGATTCCTTTGAATGTTGATGTATGCCGCCGGGGAACAATCTTTAGACCAAGACTGCCGGGGATGCTTGTTAAGAATATATGCTGCTGGGGAATGTTGAGATCTGCGGGAGGATACCCAACTTCCTTAAGGTTGATAACTGTTTTGCTTGAGGAGAGTATGCTGCTTGCTGTCTCACTCTCTGGGGGAATTTAAGATGCCTGGTTATGTTCTTTAGCTGAACCTACCTTGGTACTTTGGAGGATAGAACAATTAGATTGCCTAGACAACTCCTTATTGCCCCTGTTTCTAATGTCCCCTGTAATTAATCCTTTGTTTCGTATGCAAATATTTATGAGCTAGCAAATTATTGTCAATGCATATATCACAAATTGAACCTTGGACGTTCTTCGCAAAACAAAACAGAAAAGGAAAAAAACAAAAGGCACATTTTAACTGAAAAGTATATTTGTATTGATTTTTGAGTGGCATGTGAATAGGCGTTTTGTATACAAGAGGCTGACGTCCTAATAAGAGAACGCCACCGAGCAAAAAGGGTTTATACAAATTTTGTACAAAAGAAAATAAAACAGCTGTGTGAAATGAATGATCCACTGGGTTTCAACTCTGCTATTGCCTTTATAACTCCGAGCGTCTCACCACTTGATGACCTTGGTTGAAGGTGAAGCTGACTGATCGATGCCGTCTGATCTTGATGTAGATACCGGATTCTGGATGCAAAGTGATCAATGAGACATAGCATTACGCTTTTATCCCTAATTTTTGCCTGGACCGCCCTTTCGGGTTTTCAATCCACCGGGATATCCATTTTTGCCCAAGCCGCCCTTTCAGGTTTTCGACTTGCCGGGTGTACAGATTTTTTCCATTTTCATCCCTTTATTTTGCCCGAACCCTTTTGGTTCGACGGGAAGCCCTAATTTTTGCCTAGGCATGTCAGCCTAGCGGGTCTTTTTTTTCATGCGTAATATTTTTTTACTATGTCTGCATTGGCGGGGTGAGGAAGGTCGTCACCATCCATATTGGTTAATATCATTGCTCCTCCTGAGAACACATGCTTAACCACAAATGGCCCTTCGTACGTAGGGGTCCATTTTCCCCTTGGATCACTCTGAGGAAGGATGATTCGCTTGATTACCAGATCCCCGACTCGATATTCTTGTGGTCTGACCTTTTTGTTAAATGCCCTGATCATCCGTTTCTGATACGTCTGACCATGACAGATAGCAGCAAGTCTCTTTTCATCAATAAGGTTGAGCTGATCAAGTCGTGTCTGGATCCAATCATCTTCGTTCAGATTTGCATCCTTCATTATCCGGAGAGAGGGTATTTGCACTTCGATTGGCAAGACTGCCTCCATACCATAAACCAAAGAGAAAGGAGTTACCCCGGTTGACGTCCTAGCTGAGGTACGGTACCCATGTAGAGCGAACGGTAACATCTCATGCCAATCTTTATAAGTTACTGTCATCTTCTGCACGATCTTCTTGATGTTCTTATTTGCTGCTTCTACAGCCCCATTCATCTTCGGTCTATAAGGAGAAGAATTGTGGTGCTGTATTTTGAACTGTTCGCAAAGCTCAGCGATCATCTTATTGTTCAGATTGGTACCGTTGTCTGTAATAATTCTCTCAGGGACGCCGTACCGACAGATCAGGTTATGCCGAATGAACCGTGCTACAACAGTCTTGGTTACCGTAGCATAGGATGCTGCCTCAACCCACTTCGTGAAGTAATCAATTGCCACTAGGATGAAGCGATGTCCATTAGATGCCGTAGGTTTAATCTCGCCGATCATGTCTATGCCCCACATTGCAAACGGCCAAGGCGCAGTCAGAACATTCAGGGGGACCGGAGGAACATGCACCTTGTCTGCATAAATCTGGCACTTGTGGCATGTCCTGGAATGTTGGTAACAGTCAGCTTCCATTGTGGACCAGTAATATCCTGCCCGTAGGATCTTCTTAGCCATAGTGTGTCCGCTGGAGTGTGTACCAAAGGTCCCTTCATGTAGCTCTTCCATGATTCTTTCTGCTTCAGTCTTATCCACGCAACGCAGTAAAGTTGAATCATGGTTTCGCTTGTACAAGATGTCGTTGCTAAGGAAGAATTTGGCTGCGAACCTTCTTAGGAACTTCTTATCATTGACAGAGGCACCTTCGGGGTATTCCTGAGTTTCCAAGTATCTCTTTACTTCATGGTACCAAGGCTTCTCAGTCACTAATTCAGTCTCGAGATCACAACAGTATGCCGGTTCATCCAGTCTCCAGATGATGATCCGGGGAGCCTCATTATCCCATTTGACCTTGAACATTGAAGACATTGTAGCTAACGCGTCCGCCAACTGATTCTCTTCTCTTGGAAAGTGCTCAAATGTTATCTCTGTGAAGTGGGGGATCAGGGTCAACACACATTCTCTGTAAGGAATCAAATTTGGATGTTTCGTATCCCACTCTCCTTTGATCTGATTGATCACAAGAGCGGAATCTCCGAAGACACTCAGAAATTTGATCCTCAGGTCGATCGCAGCTTGAAGACCCATGATACACGCCTCATACTCCGCCATGTTGTTGGTATAGTTGAAACACAGCTGGGCGGTGAGTGGAGTATGAGTACCTTGTGGAGATATGATGATGGCGCCAATACCATTTCCCAAAGCGTTGGATGCTCCGTCAAAATGCATAGACCATCGGGATCCTGGTTCAGGTCCTTCATCCGGTCCAGGTACTTCACAGTCAGTTACTATCATAATGCTTTCATCCGGAAACTCGAAGTTCATTGATTGGTAGTCATCTACAGCTTGATTTGCTAAGTGGTCTGCCAATACACTTCCCTTGATGGCTTTTTGGGTCGTGTACTGAATGTCGTATTCCGTCAAGATCATCTGCCATCTCGCAATTCTCCCAGACAGAGCAGGCTTTTCGAATATGTACTTTATAGGATCCATTTTTGAGATCAACAAAGTAGTGTGAGTCAGCATATACTGTCTCAGCCAGCGAGCAGCCCATACCAAAGCGCAACAAGTTTTCTCAAGCAGTGAGTATCGGGTCTCATAGTCGGTAAACTTTTTGCTAAGGTAATAAATGGCATGCTCTTTTCGGCCAGACTCGTCATGCTGCCCCAGCACACACCCCATTGAATTATCAAGCACTGTCAGGTAAAGTATCAAAGGTCTCCCTTCAACTGGTGGCATAAGGATGGGTGGTTCTTGGAGATATTCTTTGATTCTGTCAAAAGCAGCCTGACATTCATCATTCCAACGTACTACCTGATCTTTCTTCAGCAGCTTGAAGATTGGTTCACAGGTAGCAGTTAGGTGTGAGATGAACCGAGCAATGTAGTTCAGACGTCCTAGAAAGCCTCTGACTTCCTTCTCTGTCTTAGGAACTGGCATCTCTTGAATGGCTTTGACCTTAGCAGGGTCCACTTGAATTCCCTTGTCACTTACCACGAAGCCTAGCAACTTTCCAGATCTTACCCCGAAGGTGCACTTGTTCGGGTTCAACCTCAGCTTGTACAATTTCAAACGGTCAAACAGTTTCTGCAGATGATCAAGGTGTTCTTCCTCAGTCTGGGACCTAGCGATCATGTCGTCAACATACACTTCTATCTCATGATGGATCATGTCATGAAATAAAGCAACCATGGCACGTTGGTAGGTTGCCCCAGCATTCTTTAGTCCAAAAGGCATGACTTTGTAGCAGAAGGTGCCCCACTGAGTAACAAATGTAGTCTTTTCCATGTCTTCAGGAGCCATCTTGATCTGATTGTAGCCTGAAAAACCATCCATAAAAGAGAACACTTTATGCTGAGCTGTATTATCAACAAGGACATCAATGTGAGGTAGAGGGAAGTCATCCTTGGGGCTGGCCCTGTTCAGATCCCTGTAATCGACACACATTCTGACCTTGCCGTCCTTCTTAGGTACCGGCACCACATTAGCAACCCACTGAGGGTAAGAAGTCACTGCAAGAAACCCGGCATCAAACTGCTTCATAACCTCGGCTTTAATCTTCTCAGACATCTCTGGACGCATACGGCGGACCTTTTGCTTAACCGGAGGGCAATCTTCTTTAGTTGGTAAGTGATGGAACACAATGTCGGTATCTAATCCGGGCATATCTTCGTAGGACCAGGCAAAGATCTCCATATAGTCATGCAGCATCTGAGTCAACCGTTGCTTCACGCTGAGCTCTAGGTTGGCATCAATCTTTACCCCTTTCTTGTCTTCTTCAGCACCCAAGTTTATTATTTCCACTGGCTCTTCATGGGGTTGAATTGCCCTCTCTTCCTGTTGTAATAGTCTTGCAAGTTCACCAGGCACTTCGCAATCATCTTCACCTTCGTCTTCGGCTAAGTTGATCGGATTTTCGAAGTCATAACTGGAAGTAGCAGAGTCGTTACCAGTGAGATCCAGAGTGGATTGAAACCTGTATGAGTGAGTGTGTGTGTAAATACAGCTGTTTTGCAATATGTAAAGAAAGGAAAGAAAAGGAGCGCAAAATTTGAAATGTGAAAAACGTCCAATGCTTTTATTTATGATATATGACAGTGACAAACAAAAGCCCTCATAAACAAAACCACGGTGCCCCGGGTAAGACACCGGGCCATATAGTTTCAAATTATTGTTTATTACAAATCCAAAACAAAGAGGTTCATTACTGGGGAACAAAAGTTATGGGTGTAAAGTCTTTAGCAGTCCAATTGGTCAATCCACCATCGGTCGTCGGGTAGATCCAGCTATCGAACTCTGACTCTTCCACTTCGTCTTCCTCTCCAATAGCATTCACTTCTGAGTGGGTGATGAGCACAGGAGGTCTTCCAATTCTCGCCTTGCGCACTGCTTTCTGAGCTTCTGTGGTGAAACCCAGCCCAAACTTGTTAGTCTTAGGAGTAAGATCAGGGAGCTTGCCCCAGTTTGCACATTCACCTCTTTCGATCACAGCCCGGGCGTCCTTTAAGGAGGCCATCTTCAAAGGAGAAACCTCTTCATCCACTGCTTCTGCTGCTGCCAAGGTTTGTGGCACTTCCTCAAAATGTTGAAAGGGGGTTTCAATGAACTCCCCATCCATTTCTACGTATCTGAAGGAGTTGAGGTGGCTGACCATGTACTCCTCTTCCCCTTGCACCGTTACGATTTTCCCCCTGACCGGGTACTTGAGCTTCTGATGCAACGTGGAGGTCACAGCTCCAGCCTTGTGGATCCACGGGCGACCCAGCAAACAAGAATAGGACGGATGGATGTCCATCACATAGAATTTTGAATCAAATACCTGTGACCCAACCCTGATTGGGATGTCCACCTCACCATGTACCATTCTTTTTGACCCGTCAAAGGCCCGGACAACAATGTTACTTGGTTTGAGCTCTAGACCCTCACAATCCAGCCTATCCAGAGCCTTCTTGGGCAGCACATTTAATGAAGAACCTGTGTCAACCAGCACATGAGCAAGAGTAGTGCCCCTGCATTCAATGGAGACATGCAGGGCGTCATTATGGTTCTTCCCCTTTGCTGTCAGATCGGCATCAGAGAAACCCAGGCCATTATCAGCGGTTAGGTTGGCCACACAGTCGGTGAACTGGTCAGCAGACGTCTCTTGGGGTACGTGGGCTGTCTTTAAGAAAGCAATCAGAGCCTTGGCGTGGGCCTCTGAACACAGCAGCAGTGACAACATGGAGATTTTAGAGGGGGTGTGCCCCAGCTATTCTACAACGTTGAAATCACTTTTCTTTATTATCTTGAGGATTTCTTCCATTTCCTGCCTGGAAGCCTCAACAATGGTCTTCGGTGCCTCCGTCCTGGCAGGCACATCAGCAGCAATCCCCTTGTCCCGAGTATCAGATGACTCGGTAGCAGGGGTGGATACTTGGTCAGGGGGAGAAACAGGCACCCTGGCAGGTGTGAAGACCAAAGGCCTATGAATTACCGGAGGAGCAATGTCTGGCGAGAACAGTCTTCCACTACGAGTGACCTTAGCAGGCCCAGTGATGTTGGAGACACCAGCATCAATGTTGAACTCTTGTTTCACACCCAGAACATAAACATCCGCCCCATAGTGCCATGGGACAGCCTTATCAGATTTGTAGGGGATAGGCCCCGGAACAGTAATGGTGATGGGAGCAATCTTGTGAACCGGCAAAATTTGGACAGGCTTCTTTGAAGGAGCCTTGGAAGGGTTGTTGAAGATGGTAACGATCGACACTTCTTCAACAGGAGTAGCAGGAACAACAGTCTTTCTGAACAAAATCTCTCTACTATCTATCAGGTTTTGGACGCCTGACTTCAGCAGAGAACAACCAGCAGGGAAAGCAACACATAGAGGGCAACCTTCGCTACATCCCGGAAATACACCGGCTAGCAACAGGTTCCTCTTGACCGTCAGCAGCGGAGTAGCAACATCATCCACCGAAGCTACATACAAATCCTCCTCAACAGCATTCACTCCATGCTGGGGCATGGGAGCGGTTACAACATTCGGCCTCTCGGGCGCCTCAAACTGTATTTCCTTTGCATCAATGAGGTCTTGAACCTTATTCTTTAGGGCCCAACAGTCATCTGTGCTATGCCCCGGGCTATCAGAGTGGTAAGCACAGCGAGCATTTGGATTAAACTTGGGGGATGCAGTATTGGGAAACTTTGGAGCCTCCCTGACAGTCACTAAATTGGTGGATAGCAACTGTGGCAGGATCTGTGATAAGGTCATGCTTAACCGGGTAAACTCTCTCCGGGGTCTTTCAAACTTTTGAGGATTAGTTGGCCGAGGAGCGGCAGCAGGTTTGGCAATCATTACCGCACTGACAGATTGGCGGCGTTCAGGTTGCTCTGGTCTCCGGGAGCTATATACAGCACTAGCCTCCTTTTTGAAGGGTTTCTTTTCAGTACTGGAGGAGGCAACCTTCTGTATCTTCCCCGATTTTATACCGGCCTCGATCCTTTCACCAGTCAGGATCAGATCAGTAAACCCAGCAGAGGAATTACCAATGAGATGATGGAAAAATGGACCAGATAGGGTCCCTAAAAACATATCTACCAGCTCCCGGTCCGTCAATGGTGGCTGTACCCTGCCAGCCAGGTCTCTCCATTTCTGGGCGTACTCCTTAAAACCTTCACCCGACCCTAGCGACATACCCTGGAGCTGGGTACGCGTAGGAGCGAGGTCGGAATTATATTGATACTGCTTGTAAAAAGCAGTGGCCAGATCCTCCCAGTTACGAATGCTGGTTCCATCCAGCTGATAGAACCATTCGAGGTGAGTCCCTGAAAGACTCTCCTGGAAGAAGTGGATCCAAAGGTTCTTGTCTGCTGTGTAAGGTTGGATCTTCCTTACATAAGAACGGAGGTGCATCTTGGGACAGGAAGCCCCGTCATACTTCACAAAGGCAGGTGCCTTGAACTTGTGTGGAATCACCACCCCAGTAGATAACCCCAAGTCTCCGAAATCCAGTCCAGGCACCTGCTGAACTTCCATAGCCTTTAATCTGTCCTCCAGCTGCTTGTACCGGTCTTCAGCAGGAGGGTACTGTTCGTCGTTGAAGTCTGTTTCAGTATCAGAGCCCACAGGAGTAGGGACCTCCCTTTCTTGGTGACTACCTTCCCCCACAGATGGAGTAGTCCTTTCAGCCTCAACATGTAAGGTGTTCCCGAGTCTGCGCCCAGTGTTAAATAGCACAGTCCTCCTCTTCTTCTTAGTCTTCTTCAGAAGCATGGTCTTCAACTCTTGTTGACCCTGAGCCAAACCCTTGATCAGCTCCTGAAATTGGGCGTTCTGCGCCTGAAGAGCCTTGATAGATGCCTCGGTTGATGATTCAGGGTTCATGATGCTGAAATAAACAGCGAAGAACAGTAAACAACCTGAAAAGAAGAGTACCTGTGATGCACATGATGAATGATATGTGTTTATGCAATGCATTCAAGAGTTCGAAAATTCAAATTTGTTGTAGACCAAAAGGAACACACGTTATTATTAAGAAAATCATTGTTTAATACATCAAAGCCTCATGGGCAATAGTACAAAAAATCAAATCAATCCCAAAATATGCTGCGCATCCTCTTTGGAGCTATGTAAGTGTTGAGGTTCCTCTCCTCATGCAACAGGCGGGTGAGCTCCAAGACCTTCTTTTCACTGGCACGCAGACTAGTCTCAAGAGAATTCCGCTCTTCCTTAAGCTGGATCCAGCTCTTCTGCATCTCTTCCCAGGATGTGGGCATATCAGGGTGCTGAATAACGTGAGACACTTCTCCTTCCAAGGCAGGCTCTTTGATTACTGGAAGCATGTGAGGATAAGGCATTACTAACTTCTGAGAGCGGGCTCGTACCCACTTGAGGTAAGGCTCCAAAGGGATGGAGTTCCTGTGCCCCAGTGTCTTGCTGTCTATCCTACTAGGCATCCTCCAGGCTCTGATAAATCTTTGGCGAAGTCCTTGAGTATCGTTGTCGAAGTCAAAAACTATGTCAGGAATTAACATGTCATGAGGACCATCCCTCAGAGCATAACCAAATTGTCTCCAAGCCAGGCATGGGCTATAAGTAATACCCCCTATGATTCCAAGTAAAGGAACATTAGGATACTCCCCGCAACGATCAATGATAGTGACATCTTCTCTGGACCTAGGGCACCAATGTATATCTGCATGTGTAAGAGTCATCAACCGTTGTGACCATCTCAAACCCCGCTCATTCTTCAGGACTGATTGTGGAAGGTGCGAAATAAACCACCTTCCCAGGAGAGGAGTGCAACACATAAGGACACCTCTTTTTCTCATGGTTCGAGTGTAACATGAGTGAAGGATGTCCCCCAGCAACGTAGGTATAGGATTCCTGGACATAAAGATCTGGACAGCACTGATATCAATGAGCTGATCTGGGTTAGGGAACAACACCAAACCATAAACAAGGAGGGCCACAACCTCTTCAAAAGCTTGCAAGTCAAGGGAGTTCCAACATTCATAGGCCTTTTCAAACAGAAACCTGGCTAAGAACCCTTTAATACCACTTCTGACTTCCCAATGTCCCTTGAGGTCAGATGACTGTAGGTGCAAGGCTTTAGCAATCTCTTCAAGCTTAGGTTCCTTTTCTGTACCGTTGAAGGGTAGCTGATCAAGGATAGGGATCTTCAGGAGCCGGGAGAACTCCTCCAATGTAGGTACCAACTGATAATCCAAGAAGGTAAAACAGTGATGCAGAGGGTCAAAGAACTGGAACAAGACCTTTATCATATCTTCCTCAATGTTGGTGTTGACCAAGCTGATGAGGCTTCCATGCCTTTCACTGAATGAAGAGTTCTCGGGAATCCTGGATATAAGCTCCTTAAGCTGAGGAGGGATCCTTACAAGACTGATTTGAATTGTCTTTCTACGAACAGTTTCCATGTCCTGCAAAACAAGAACAAAGATGAAAATTCGAACCCCTGAAATGGTTAGTTAATGCATATGATGCTGGATGATGTCATGATGCTATGATTAAACACACCACAGATATGTACAAAGACAAACATGTAAGGCACACAAGGCACACAAGACAAGCCCTTAAGGTTTAAGGCCAGCATGGGGTCTGGGTAGTACCCTCTTGAAGTTGGTGAGTTCAACCTGTCCTAATCAAAGTAACCGGGTTCTAAGGTTCCCAATATCACGGGATTGCTTTCATTGTTCATCGTTTCGATTTAGCCACTGAACTGGCGACCGAAATATTCCAGGAAAGCAACCCTCAATTGAGTGTAGTATCGAGTATCAACCAACCTCGGACTGCACCAAAGTCAGTTATCTCACTACCCTAAAGAGGCCAAGATAGTTCAATTAAGGTTCCTAAGGTCTGTTGATGCTTCACGACACCACGCGGAGGCCCCGTACTCTCCTTGACTGAACTCAAGGGTTACCGATACACACCAAAGTGCCACATCAACGTAGCAGACTGCTTCAACCATGTCGGTATACCCCGCACAGTTCCCTCACAGCCTTGTTGCTACTTTCTAAGAAGGTATCCCCAGATCCGGGTTAGGATCTATAGAACTCCCAAGCAACCCACAATTTAAAGCACACAAGGAAAACAATTGAAAACACAGTTATGAACTAGCCCTAAGGTACACCTCACTTTAAGTTAAGTCCCCAGCAGAGTCGCCAGTTCTGTGATCGGTGGATCTGGAACTGACTGTTTAAAGCTGGTTCGCGAAATGTCGCGGAAGCAAGAGTCGCCACCGTCTTTTATTTTCTCCAAATGGAAAGGACAAAAGCACAGAAAAATTCCTTAAAGAGATTGCTCTCGGTTCGGGAGGTAGGTTATAGAAAGGGAAGGTGTTAGCACCCTTTCTATCCATGGTTATCCATGGGCTCTTAGATACTTGCTCAATGTGTTTTCAAAATTGTTTGTTTGCTTTTCAATGTGGGTTTAAAAAGTTTCTTTGAAAAATTTCAGTTCGACTCGTACGTCAGAGTGTTTGAAAAGTTTGTTTTGGAAGCTTTTGAAAAGGTGTTGGTGTGAAAAGTATGTTTTGATTTTGTTTTGAAGAGAGCAAGTATCCATGAGTCGTCTACCTACCCTAAGGAATTCGTCTGTGTAAATGTCCTTTAAAGTAATGCCATCCCACCATTGAGAGGTAGGTAGCACCACCGTTGGAGGTGTTCGGGTCAATTCGAGGTTAGGGACATGGTGATCACCGGAGCAATAGGAAGACACCTTAGAAGCTACCCTCATGCCAGGTTCCCGGATCATGAGGACTTACTAAGACATCCTCTACTCGACGATCACCTTTCGAGGCAAGGCAACAGTGAGGCGTACCCTAGGGGTGGTGTGTGACTTGTGTGTCGTTTTCAGATATTTTGTCTTGTTCATGGTATAGGTGATCTACGCTTGATTTTATTTTATCCATTCATTCTTGCATGCTTTGTTTAACAGTTAAAAGTTGCGAGGAAAAGTAAATCTAAAGCTATTACAAATGGCGCGGGTCCACATCGCCAAAATTAAACCGGACCCGATTTGACGGAAAGTAAAGAAAGCAAATAAAAGTGCGAAAAGTAAATGTTACAACGCTTTGGGAGAGATACATAATTAATTAAGCGAAATAAGGGAAATGCGCGAAATAAAACAATTAAACAATATGGGCGTTGGACCCTTTTGTAAAAATTAAATTAATAAGGAATTAAAATTAAAAATGTTTTTGGTATTTTATGTTTTTTAGATTTAATAGAAAAAAAGAATTAATTAAAATAAAATGAAACGCAAACCCTAATTCTAATTATTTCTTAGTTATTAAGAAAATATTGAAAATTTTAACTAAATGAAACCCTAATTTTTGTGTACAATTTAATTATGAAAATAAATAAATAATAATATTATGACAAAAAGGAAAAATTAAAAGGAATGAAAATTGTCAATTAACCTAATTCTACCTTTTTTATATTTATTATGAAAAGAATTAAAATTGCAAAAATCCTAATTAAAACTAAATTCATTACATGTTAATTTATTTACAAGAAAATATCAAAATAAATAATCATTATATTTTTTTATCTTTTTCTGAGTTTTTAAGGTATTTTTTGTATTTGGTAAATAATTAATTGAATTAAAACAAATAAAGAAAATAAAATCATAATTGAAAATAAAATAAATAATAAAAAAAATATAGAGAAGCAAACCAGGGGGGGTTCAGTCCCAATTGTGAGGTATAGGCCTTAGAATGCTGGCCCATTAAGCTTTGGTCCATTTGACCTTTTCAGTTCGTGTGTCAGCGCGTTGACCTGGGCGTAGCATGCTCTTTGAATCCCTGCCCTTGATTTGAATTCATGAGACGTGTGTATGCTTAGATTATGGGGATGTATGGTGCACTCCAATGATGAACCTGCATGTGAATGTGAACAAGAAAATAATATTGAAATTATTGAAGACCTGGGGATCGAACCCAGGTCTTGTGCATTGCCCATACGTTCGCTTGCCATCTGTGCCACTTAACCAATTTGTTATATAATAAGCAAAGAAATATTATAAAAGAAAAACAAGATTAGTGCTGGAAAACGCGCGAATTTTTAAACCAACGAATCATAGCTTGCCACGCTTCATCGTCTTCATCGTCCCTGTAAACAAAACACAAAGGCAACGTTTTTCATGCGTTTCATTAGGTGGGCTACTGGAAAATAGCGATTAGGTCCTCATTGAATATAAATTAGGCGCGACAATTGGTTCTTCTTCGTCTCCATACGCTGAATCCAACCATGGTACTGTGGTGATCTAATTTCACTTGGTCTGAAAACCCCTAATTTAAAAACCTGAAAACCCTAGAAAGCTAACATGGTGAAATCGCGTGTATGGCATAAAAATGCAATTAAAGGCATTGGTTAGCATCAGAACATTATGAGGAACAAGAATCCATGAATCAAATGTTAAAAAAATGCTTAAAATATGAAACACGATGATCAATTTTTTCCTATACAGTTCATGTTTATTCTACCAATTCTTGGCGTGGTGATGGATGGTTCTGGTTGGAATTTGTTCAGTAAGCCTTGAGGATGCTATTGGAAAAGGAATTAGGTCTTGAGTCGTCCTCTACCAATGATTTCAGAATTGCTTTTTATGGAGAAAACTTCAAGTTTGTCTATGGTCTTTGAGCGCAGCATTCAGTGTCCTGTGATTAGGGTTAGACCGAGTACTTATGAGGGAAGGGAATTAAGTCATTAGCTGGCCTTGATCCATGCCCATGAGAGAACTAGTCTTAGGTCTTTCACCATTAACAAACTTTCCCTTTTTTAAGCAAAACCAAGACTTGGTGTACAACCTAACCCTAGCATGAGTTTGTGAGCTGGCACATGATATATGGAAGCTATTCAAATTCAAATGACACTATTCCATTGATTTTTAAATTTTATTTGAATTATTAAAGATTTAAAATGAATTAAATTAATAAAAATTAAATAAAATAGAAAAATCAATGTTTGATCTTGAAATTAATCATGGGACACGTGTGTGGCATGACAAGGCTGAATCAAGTGGAAGAAAGTGGGCCCTTTTGTCAAAAATTGAAGTTTCAAGGATAGTTGACTTTTGCCATTTCACAAAAATTTCCCAACTTCTCCAATGCATATCTTGCTCAATTTTTAAGCTTTTCTCATGTTCTTGGACATTTTGGAAAGGTCTTGGAGTCCTTTAACCAATGCCTTTGGTCCCATGTCATTTTGATTTTCCAATCTCAAGTTATGGCCTTTGACTTAAAGTCCCTTTTTGTTGACTTTTGAAAATGACCTATAATGTTGAAATTGATAACTTTTTGTGAGAGCATTTCTTGGACTTGAAGTATGAAGATGAGTTGTAGGAAATGTCTTTCTCTTCAAAATGAGCTTTGGATGGAATTTTTATGATAATCCATGTGAAAGTTATGCCCTGGTCAATTTCAGTTGACTTTTTCAGCTGTCCAAATAAGGAAACTTTTGCATCTTGATGATTTTCTGAGCCAAATTTTGAGAATCATGATCAAGCATTGATCAAATGATGTTTGTGGCTTCAAAATGATATGTTGACCAAAAATTTGAACTTTTGACTGCCAAATGACCATTTTGCCCCTACAGTTGACTGTAGTGCAATTTAGGGTTTTGACTGTGCAATTTTGAGCTGAATGCCTTGAAACTTGATATGAGGATGCTTGACCATATTTGTAGGCATGTGAGACTTGATTGGGCCTTTGAAAACTACCTTTTCTTGGTCAGAACACAAACCCTAGTTTTGACTGTATAGGAGACAGTTGGACTGTGCAACCCTTGGGGGAGCTTTATGACTTGGCTTGGCAATTTCTTGAAGAATATGGGAGGGCAAATTTTGGGGTACAAAAGTTTCCCCTGTTCAATCTTCTTAGACCTGAGGATGCAGATTGGCGGACGTGCCTTTCGTAATCCGAGGGTAGAAGATGATTGGACACTAGAGTGCCCAGAAATTTGCGCTCACATATTGGCAGTGATGGTGGAAATGGCTTATAGATGCCATATGGATGTTTGATTGCGTAAGAGATTCCTTGGCGAGAACCTGTATACCTGCAAAATAGAAAATGAGTACCTGACACGTTGCAGGAGCTGATTTTTAGATGCCTGGTATAGATGTGTCCTGACTGGTTACAGGAGCTGAGTCTGGAGCTTCAAACGGCGATGAAAGAACCAGGGATGGTTACTACCTTAGCATGAATGGTAAGAAAACCTTGGGCGACTTTAATTTCAACAACGCTCGTTGAGAAAAAATCTTGGGTGACTTTAACTTCAACAACGCTCGTTGAGAAAAAATCTTGGATGTCTTCTACTGGGATAAGAATCAGGGAGATCTTAGGGTCGATCTGACTGAACCAGAGAGGCCTTTGACTGGATAAGCATCAGGAAAATCTTAGGGTCGATTTAACTGAACCGGACAAGGTCTTGGAATATCTTCAACTGGATAAGCATCAGGGAGATCTTAGGGTCGATCTGACTGAACCAGAGAAGGCCTTTGACTGGATAAGCATCAGGAAAATCTTAGGGTCGATTTAACTGAACCGGACAAGGACTTGAAATATCTTCAACTGGATAAGCATCAGGGAAATCTTAGGGTCAATCTGACTGAACCAGAGAAGGCCTTTGACTGGATAAGCATCAGGAAAGTCTTAGGGTCGATTTAACTGAACCGGACAAGGTCTTGAAATATCTTCAACTGGATAAGCATCAGGGAGATCTTAGGGTCGATCTGACTGAACCAGAGAAGGCCTTTGACTGGATAAGCATCAGGAAAATCTTAGGGTCGATTTAACTGAACCGGTCTAGGTCTTGAAATGTAGCTTGAGAACTTTAACTGGATCTTTCCTGAAATGTAAAAGTCAGCCATATGCAATGCATGATATGGATCAAGTAATGATGTTCTCAACATAAATGAGATTCGTAGGATATGATGCGTCTATGCATGCTATAATGATGTATGTGATGTTTTATGTATGTTTTTGTCTAGGAAAGTGAATCCTTGACGGGTGCCGGGAAGTCGTATCCTGAGCTGATGTCGAAGAATAGATTTTGCTTCCGCTGGGGATGATAACTGCAAGAATACCGGTAGGAGAAGATGACTCCGTTGCGGAATAAACTTGGCAAATGGAGGATTCTGCGGGGAGAAAAGATACTCTAGCGACCATGCTGGGAAGCAATACTCTGTGGGAAGAGGGATGCCTTGCTGAGTGTTGATAATAGTTTGCTGGGGATAGGAAGACTTTGTCGACGACACTCTTTCCGTGGCTTTTGGCTGAGGATAACCCAGTTATATCCTGTTAAGGAAATAACTCTTTAAATCAAGCCGGACGACGCGTTCGTGCTCTGCGAAGGATAAGCTTCCAGAATTTACTGGGGATAAGCTTACTGCTTGGGGGGATATGAATTCCAACTTTCCTGGGGAAACTAATTGGACTCTCCTGGGGAGTTTTGACATGCTGGGGAAGTGATTCCTTTGAATGTTGATGTATGCCGCCGGGGAACAATCTTTAGACCAAGACTGCCGGGGATGCTTGTAAAGAATATATGCTGCTGGGGAATGTTGAGATCTGCGGGAGGATACCCAACTTCCTTAAGGTTGATAACTGTTTTGCTTGAGGAGAGTATGCTGCTTGCTGTCTCACTCTCTGGGGGAATTTAAGATGCCTGGTTATGTTCTTTAGCTGAACCTACCTTGGTACTTTGGAGGATAGAACAATTAGATTGCCTAGACAACTCCTTATTGCCCCTGTTTCTAATGTCCCCTGTAATTAATCCTTTGTTTCGTATGCAAATATTTATGAGCTAGCAAATTATTGTCAATGCATATATCAAAAATTGAACCTTGGACGTTCTTCGCAAAACAAAACAGAAAAGGAAAAAAACAAAAGGCACATTTTAACTGAAAAGTATATTTGTATTGATTTTTGAGTGGCCTGTGAATAGGCGTTTTGTATACAAGAGGCTGACGTCCTAATAAGAGAACGCCACCGAGCAAAAAGGGTTTATACAAATTTTGTACAAAAGAAAATAAAACAGCTGTGTGAAATGAATGATCCACTGGGTTTCAACTCTGCTATTGCCTTTATAACTCCGAGCGTCTCACCACTTGATGACCTTGGTTGAAGGTGAAGCTGACTGATCGATGCCGTCTGATCTTGATGTAGATACCGGATTCTGGATGCAAAGTGATCAATGAGACATAGCATTACGCTTTTATCCCTAATTTTTGCCTGGACCGCCCTTTCGGGTTTTCAGTCCACCGGGATATCCATTTTTGCCCAAGCCGCCCTTTCAGGTTTTCGACTTGCCGGGTGTACAGATTTTTTCCATTTTCATCCCTTTATTTTGCCCGAACCCTTTTGGTTCGACGGGAAGCCCTAATTTTTGCCTAGGCATGTCAGCCTAGCGGGTCTTTTTTTTCATGCGTAATATTTTTTTACTATGTCTGCATTGGCGGGGTGAGGAAGGTCGTCACCATCCATATTGGTTAATATCATTGCTCCTCCTGAGAACACATGCTTAACCACAAATGGCCCTTCGTACGTAGGGGTCCATTTGCCCCTTGGATCACTCTGAGGAAGGATGATTCGCTTGATTACCAGATCCCCGACTCGATATTCTTGTGGTCTGACCTTTTTGTTAAATGCCCTGATCATCCGTTTCTGATACGTCTGACCATGACAGATAGCAGCAAGTCTCTTTTCATCAATAAGGTTGAGCTGATCAAGTCGTGTCTGGATCCAATCATCTTCGTTCAGATTTGCATCCTTCATTATCCGGAGAGAGGGTATTTGCACTTCGATTGGCAAGACTGCCTCCATACCATAAACCAAAGAGAAAGGAGTTGCCCCGATTGACGTCCTAGCTGAGGTACGGTACCCATGTAGAGCGAACGGTAACATCTCGTGCCAATCTTTATAAGTTACTGTCATCTTCTGCACGATCTTCTTGATGTTCTTATTTGCTGCTTCTACAACCCCATTCATCTTCGGTCTATAAGGAGAAGAATTGTGGTGCTGTATTTTGAACTATTCGCAAAGCTCAGCGATCATCTTATTGTTCAGATTGGTACCGTTGTCTGTAATAATTCTCTCAGGGACGCCGTACCGACAGATCAGGTTATGCCGAATGAACCGTGCTACAACAGTCTTGGTTACCGTAGCATAGGATGCTGCCTCAACCCACTTCGTGAAGTAATCAATTGCCACTAGGATGAAGCGATGTCCATTAGATGCCGTAGGTTTAATCTCGCCGATCATGTCTATGCGCCACATTGCAAACGGCCAAGGCGCAGTCAGAACATTCAGGGGGACCGGAGGAACATGCACCTTGTCTGCATAAATCTGGCACTTGTGGCATGTCCTGGAATGTTGGTAACAGTCAGCTTCCATTGTGGACCAGTAATATCCTGCCCGTAGGATCTTCTTAGCCATAGTGTGTCCGCTGGAGTGTGTACCAAAGGTCCCTTCATGTAGCTCTTCCATGATTCTTTCTGCTTCAGTCTTATCCACGCAACGCAGTAAAGTTGAATCATGGTTTCGCTTGTACAAGATGCCGTTGCTAAGGAAGAATTTGGCTGCGAACCTTCTTAGGAACTTCTTATCATTGACAGAGGCACATTCGGGGTATTCCTGAGTTTCCAAGTATCTCTTTACTTCATGGTACCAAGGCTTCTCAGTCACTAATTCAGTCTCGAGATCACAACAGTATGCCGGTTCATCCAGTCTCCAGATGATGATCCGGGGAGCCTCATTATCCCATTTGACCTTGAACATTGAAGACATTGTAGCTAACGCGTCCGCCAACTGATTCTCTTCTCTTGGAAAGTGCTCAAATGTTATCTCTGTGAAGTGGGGGATCAGGGTCAACACACATTCTCTGTAAGGAATCAAATTTGGATGTTTCGTATCCCACTCTCCTTTGATCTGATTGATCACAAGAGCGGAATCTCCGAAGACACTCAGAAATTTGATCCTCAGGTCGATCGCAGCTTGAAGACCCATGATACACGCCTCATACTCCGCCATGTTGTTGGTACAGTTGAAACACAGCCGGGCGGTGAGTGGAGTATGAGTACCTTGTGGAGATATGATGATGGCGCCAATACCATTTCCCAAAGCGTTGGATGCTCCGTCAAAATGCATAGACCATCGGGATCCTGGTTCAGGTCCTTCATCCGGTCCAGGTACTTCACAGTCAGTTACTATCATAATGCTTTCATCCGGAAACTCGAAGTTCATTGATTGGTAGTCATCTACAGCTTGATGTGCTAAGTGGTCTGACAATACACTTCCCTTGATGGCTTTTTGGGTCGTGTACTGAATGTCGTATTCCGTCAAGATCATCTGCCATCTCGCAATTCTCCCAGACAGAGCAGGCTTTTCGAATATGTACTTTATAGGATCCATTTTTGAGATCAACAAAGTAGTGTGAGTCAGCATATACTGTCTCAGCCGGCGAGCAGCCCATACCAAAGCGCAGCAAGTTTTCTCAAGCAGTGAGTATCGGGTCTCATAGTCGGTAAACTTTTTGCTAAGGTAATAAATGGCATGCTCTTTTCGGCCAGACTCGTCATGCTGCCCCAGCACACACCCCATTGAATTATCAAGCACTGTCAGGTAAAGTATCAAAGGTCTCCCTTCAACTGGTGGCATAAGGATGGGTGGTTCTTGGAGATATTCTTTGATTCTGTCAAAAGCAGCCTGACATTCATCATTCCAACGTACTGCCTGATCTTTCTTCAGCAGCTTGAAGATTGGTTCACAGGTAGCAGTTAGGTGTGAGATGAACCGAGCAATGTAGTTCAGACGTCCTAGAAAGCCTCTGACTTCCTTCTCTGTCTTAGGAACTGGCATCTCTTGAATGGCTTTGACCTTAGCAGGGTCCACTTGAATTCCCTTGTCACTTACCACGAAGCCTAGCAACTTTCCAGATCTTACCCCGAAGGTGCACTTGTTCGGGTTCAACCTCAGCTTGTACAATTTCAAACGGTCAAACAGTTTCTGCAGATGATCAAGGTGTTCTTCCTCAGTCTGGGACCTAGCGATCATGTCGTCAACATACACTTCTATCTCATGATGGATCATGTCATGAAATAAAGCAACCATGGCACGTTGGTAGGTTGCCCCAGCATTCTTTAGTCCAAAAGGCATGACTTTGTAGCAGAAGGTGCCCCACTGAGTAACAAATGTAGTCTTTTCCATGTCTTCAGGAGCCATCTTGATCTGATTGTAGCCTGAAAAACCATCCATAAAAGAGAACACTTTATGCTGAGCTGTATTATCAACAAGGACATCAATGTGAGGTAGAGGGAAGTCATCCTTGGGGCTGGCCCTGTTCAGATCCCTGTAATCGACACACATTCTGACCTTGCCGTCCTTCTTAGGTACCAGCACCACATTAGCAACCCACTGAGGGTAAGAAGTCACTGCAAGAAACCCGGCATCAAACTGCTTCATAACCTCGGCTTTAATCTTCTCAGACATCTCTGGACGCATACGGCGGACCTTTTGCTTAACCGGAGGGCAATCTTCTTTAGTTGGTAAGTGATGGACCACAATGTCGGTATCTAATCCGGGCATATCTTCGTAGAACCAGGCAAAGATCTCCATATAGTCATGCAGCATCTGAGTCAACCGTTGCTTCACGCTGAGCTCTAGGTTGGCATCAATCTTTACCCCTTTCTTGTCTTCTTCAGTACCCAAGTTTATTATTTCCACTGGCTCTTCATGGGGTTGAATTGCCCTCTCTTCCTGTTGTAATAGTCTTGCAAGTTCACCAGGCACTTCGCAATCATCTTCACCTTCGTCTTCGGCTAAGTTGATCGGATTTTCGAAGTCATAACTGGCAGTAGCAGAGTCGTTACCAGTGAGATCCAGAGTGGATTGAAACCTGTATGAGTGAGTGTGTATGTAAATACAGCTGTTTTGCAATATGTAAAGAAAGGAAAGAAAAGGAGCGCAAAATTTGAAATGTGAAAAACGTCCAATGCTTTTATTTATGATATATGACAGTGACAAATAAAAGCCCTCATAAACAAAACCACGGTGCCCCGGGTAAGACACCGGGCCATATAGTTTCAAATTATTGTTTATTACAAATCCAAAACAAAGAGGTTCATTACTGGGGAACAAAAGTTATGGGTGTAAAGTCTTTAGCAGTCCAATTGGTCAATCCACCATCGGTCGTCGGGTAGATCCAGCTATCGAACTCTGACTCTTCCACTTCGTCTTCCTCTCCAATAGCATTCACTTCTGAGTGGGTGATGAGCACATGAGGTCTTCCAATTCTCGCCTTGCGCACTGCTTTCTGAGCTTCTGTGGTGAAACCCAGCCCAAACTTGTTAGTCTTAGGAGTAAGATCAGGGAGCTTGCCCCAGTTTGCACATTCACCTCTTTCGATCACAGCCCGGGCGTCCTTTAAGGAGGCCATCTTCAAAGGAGAAACCTCTTCATCCACTGCTTCTGCTGCTGCCAAGGTTTGTGGCACTTCCTCAAAATGTTGAAAGGGGGTTTCAATGAACTCCCCATCCATTTCTACGTATCTGAAGGAGTTGAGGTGGCTGACCATGTACTCCTCTTCCCCTTGCACCGTTACGATTTTCCCCCTGACCGGGTACTTGAGCTTCTGATGCAACGTGGAGGTCACAGCTCCAGCCTTGTGGATCCACGGGCGACCCAGCAAACAAGAATAGGACGGATGGATGTCCATCACATAGAATTTTGAATCAAATACCTGTGACCCAACCCTGATTGGGATGTCCACCTCACCATGTACCATTCTTTTGGACCCGTCAAAGGCCCGGACAACAATGTTACTTGGTTTGAGCTCTAGACCCTCACAATCCAGCCTATCCAGAGCCTTCTTGGGCAGCACGTTTAATGAAGAACCTGTGTCAACCAGCACATGAGCAAGAGTAGTGCCCCTGCATTCAATGGAGACATGCAGGGCGTCATTATGGTTCTTCCCCTTTGTTGTCAGATCGGCATCAGAGAAACCCAGGCCATTATCAGCGGTTAGGTTGGCCACACAGTCGGTGAACTGGTCAGCAGACGTCTCTTGGGGTACGTGGGCTGTCTTTAAGAAAGCAATCAGAGCCTTGGCGTGGGCCTCTGAACACAGCAGCAGTGACAACATGGAGATTTTAGAGGGGGTGTGCCCCAGCTGTTCTACAACGTTGAAATCACTTTTCTTTATTATCTTGAGGATTTCTTCCATTTCCTGCCTGGAAGCCTCAACAATGGTCTTCGGTGCCTCCGTCCTGGCAGGCACATCAGCAGCAATCCCCTTGTCCCGAGTATCAGATGACTCGGTAGCAGGGGTGGATACTTGGTCAGGGGGAGAAACAGGCACCCTGGCAGGTGTGAAGACCAAAGGCCTATGAATTACCGGAGGAGCAATGTCTGGCGAGAACAGTCTTCCACTACGAGTGACCTTAGCAGGCCCAGTGATGTTGGAGACACCAGCATCAATGTTGAACTCTTGTTTCACACCCAGAACATAAACATCCGCCCCATAGTGCCATGGGACAGCCTTATCAGATTTGTAGGGGATAGGCCCCGGAACAGTAATGGTGATGGGAGCAATCTTGTGAACCGGCAAAATTTGGACAGGCTTCTTTGAAGGAGCCTTGGAAGGGTTGTTGAAGATGGTAACGATCGACACTTCTTCAACAGGAGCAGCAGGAACAACAGTCTTTCTGAACAAAATCTCTCTACTATCTATCAGGTTTTGGACGCCTGACTTCAGCAGAGAACAACCAGCAGGGAAAGCAACACATAGAGGGCAACCTTCGCTACATCCCGGAAATACACCGGCTAGCAACAGGTTCCTCTTGACCGTCAGCAGCGGAGTAGCAACATCATCCACCGAAGCTACATACAAATCCTCCTCAACAGCATTCACTCCATGCTGGGGCATGGGAGCGGTTACAACATTCGGCCTCTCGGGCGCCTCAAACTGTATTTCCTTTGCATCAATGAGGTCTTGAACCTTATTCTTTAGGGCCCAACAGTCATCTGTGCTATGCCCCGGGCTATCAGAGTGGTAAGCACAGCGAGCATTTGGATTAAACTTGGGGGATGCAGTATTGGGAAACTTTGGAGCCTCCCTGACAGTCACTAAATTGGTGGATAGCAACTGTGGCAGGATCTGTGATAAGGTCATGCTTAACCGGGTAAACTCTCTCCGGGGTCTTTCAAACTTTTGAGGATTAGTTGGCCGAGGAGCGGCAGCAGGTTTGGCAATCATTACCGCACTGACAGATTGGCGGCGTTCAGGTTGCTCTGGTCTCCGGGAGCTATATATAGCACTAGCCTCCTTTTTGAAGGGTTTCTTTTCAGTACTGGAGGAGGCAACCTTCTGTATCTTCCCCGATTTTATACCGGCCTCGATCCTTTCACCAGTCAGGATCAGATCAGTAAACCCAGCAGAGGAATTACCAATGAGATGATTGAAAAATGGACCAGATAGGGTCCCTAAAAACATATCTACCAGCTCCCGGTCCGTCAATGGTGGCTGCACCCTGCCAGCCAGGTCTCTCCATTTCTGGGCGTACTCCTTAAAACCTTCACCCGACCCTAGCGACATACCCTGGAGCTGGGTACGCGTAGGAGCGAGGTCGGAATTATATTGATACTGCTTGTAAAAAGCAGTGGCCAGATCCTCCCAGTTACGAATGCTGGTTCCATCCAGCTGATAGAACCATTCGAGGTGAGTCCCTGAAAGACTCTCCTGGAAGAAGTGGATCCAAAGGTTCTTGTCTGCTGTGTAAGGTTGGATCTTCCTTACATAAGAACGGAGGTGCATCTTGGGACAGGAAGCCCCGTCATACTTCACAAAGGCAGGTGCCTTGAACTTGTGTGGAATCACCACCCCAGTAGATAACCCCAAGTCTCCGAAATCCAGTCCAGGCACCTGCTGAACTTCCATAGCCTTTAATCTGTCCTCCAGCTGCTTGTACCGGTCTTCAGCAGGAGGGTACTGTTCGTCGTTGAAGTCTGTTTCAGTATCAGAGCCCACAGGAGTAGGGACCTCCCTTTCTTGGTGACTACCTTCCCCCACAGATGGAGTAGTCCTTTCAGCCTCAACATGTAAGGTGTTCCCGAGTCTGCGCCCAGTGTTAAATAGCACAGTCCTCCTCTTCTTCTTAGTCTTCTTCAGAAGCATGGTCTTCAACTCTTGTTGACCCTGAGCCAAACCCTTGATCAGCTCCTGAAATTGGGCGTTCTGCGCCTGAAGAGCCTTGATAGATGCCTCGGTTGATGATTCAGGGTTCATGATGCTGAAATAAACAGCGAAGAACAGTAAACAACCTGAAAAGAAGAGTACCTGTGATGCACATGATGAATGATATGTGTTTATGCAATGCATTCAAGAGTTCGAAAATTCAAATTTGTTGTAGACCAAAAGGAACACACGTTATTATTAAGAAAATCATTGTTTAATACATCAAAGCCTCATGGGCAATAGTACAAAAAATCAAATCAATCCCAAAATATGCTGCGCATCCTCTTTGGAGCTATGTAAGTGTTGAGGTTCCTCTCCTCATGCAACAGGCGGGTGAGCTCCAAGACCTTCTTTTCACTGGCACGCAGACTAGTCTCAAGAGAATTCCGCTCTTCCTTAAGCTGGATCCAGCTCTTCTGCATCTCTTCCCAGGATGTGGGCATATCAGGGTGCTGAATAACGTGAGACACTTCTCCTTCCAAGGCAGGCTCTTTGATTACTGGAAGCATGTGAGGATAAGGCATTACTAACTTCTGAGAGCGGGCTCGTACCCACTTGAGGTAAGGCTCCAAAGGGATGGAGTTCCTGTGCCCCAGTGTCTTGCTGTCTATCCTACTAGGCATCCTCCAGGCTCTGATAAATCTTTGGCGAAGTCCTTGAGTATCGTTGTCGAAGTCAAAAACTATGTCAGGAATTAACATGTCATGAGGACCATCCCTCAGAGCATAACCAAATTGTCTCCAAGCCAGGCATGGGCTATAAGTAATACCCCCTATGATTCCAAGTAAAGGAACATTAGGATACTCCCCGCAACGATCAATGATAGTGACATCTTCTCTGGACCTAGGGCACCAATGTATATCTGCATGTGTAAGAGTCATCAACCGTTGTGACCATCTCAAACCCCGCTCATTCTTCAGGACTGATTGTGGAAGGTGCGAAATAAACCACCTTCCCAGGAGAGGAGTGCAACACATAAGGACACCTCTTTTTCTCATGGTTCGAGTGTAACATGAGTGAAGGATGTCCCCCAGCAACGTAGGTATAGGATTCCTGGACATAAAGATCTGGACAGCACTGATATCAATGAGCTGATCTGGGTTAGGGAACAACACCAAACCATAAACAAGGAGGGCCACAACCTCTTCAAAAGCTTGCAAGTCAAGGGAGTTCCAACATTCATAGGCCTTTTCAAACAGAAACCTGGCTAAGAACCCTTTAATACCACTTCTGACTTCCCAATGTCCCTTGAGGTCAGATGACTGTAGGTGCAAGGCTTTAGCAATCTCTTCAAGCTTAGGTTCCTTTTCTGTACCGTTGAAGGGTAGCTGATCAAGGATAGGGATCTTCAGGAGCCGGGAGAACTCCTCCAATGTAGGTACCAACTGATAATCCAAGAAGGTAAAACAGTGATGCAGAGGGTCAAAGAACTGGAACAAGACCTTTATCATATCTTCCTCAATGTTGGTGTTGACCAAGTTGATGAGGCTTCCATGCCTTTCACTGAATGAAGAGTTCTCGGGAATCCTGGATATAAGCTCCTTAAGCTGAGGAGGGATCCTTACAAGACTGATTTGAATTGTCTTTCTACGAACAGTTTCCATGTCCTGCAAAACAAGAACAAAGATGAAAATTCGAACCCCTGAAATGGTTAGTTAATGCATATGATGCTGGATGATGTCATGATGCTATGATTAAACACACCACAGATATGTACAAAGACAAACATGTAAGGCACACAAGGCACACAAGACAAGCCCTTAAGGTTTAAGGCCAGCATGGGGTCTGGGTAGTACCCTCTTGAAGTTGGTGAGTTCAACCTGTCCTAATCAAAGTAACCGGGTTCTAAGGTTCCCAATATCACGGGATTGCTTTCATTGTTCATCATTTCGATTTAGCCACTGAACTGGCGACCGAAATATTCCAGGAAAGCAACCCTCAATTGAGTGTAGTATCGAGTATCAACCAACCTCGGACTGCACCAAAGTCAGTTATCTCACTACCCTAAAGAGGCCAAGATAGTTCAATTAAGGTTCCTAAGGTCTGTTGATGCTTCACGACACCACGCGGAGGCCCCGTACTCTCCTTGACTGAACTCAAGGGTTACCGGTACACACCAAAGTGCCACATCAACGTAGCAGACTGCTTCAACCATGTCGGTATACCCCGCACAGTTCCCTCACAGCCTTGTTGCTACTTTCTAAGAAGGTATCCCCAGATCCGGGTTAGGATCTATAGAACTCCCAAGCAACCCACAATTTAAAGCACACAAGGAAAACAATTGAAAACACAGTTATGAACTAGCCCTAAGGTACACCTCACTTTAAGTTAAGTCCCCAGCAGAGTCTCCAGTTCTGTGATCGGTGGATCTGGAACTGACTGTTTAAAGCTGGTTCGCGAAATGTCGCGGAAGCAAGAGTCGCCACCGTCTTTTATTTTCTCCAAATGGAAAGGACAAAAGCACAGAAAAATTCCTTAAAGAGATTGCTCTCGGTTCGGGAGGTAGGTTATAGAAAGGGAAGGTGTTAGCACCCTTTCTATCCATGGTTATCCATGGGCTCTTAGATACTTGCTCAATGTGTTTTCAAAATTGTTTGTTTGCTTTTCAATGTGGGTTTAAAAAGTTTCTTTGAAAAATTTCAGTTCGACTCGTACGTCAGAGTGTTTGAAAAGTTTGTTTTGGAAGCTCTTGAAAAGGTGTTGGTGTGAAAAGTATGTTTTGATTTTTTTTTGAAGAGAGCAAGTATCCATGAGTCGTCTACCTACCCTAAGGAATTCGTCTGTGTAAATGTCCTTTAAAGTAATGCCATCCCACCATTGAGAGGTAGGTAGCACCACCGTTGGAGGTGTTCGGGTCAATTCGAGGTTAGGGACATGGTGATCACCGGAGCAATAGGAAGACACCTTAGAAGCTACCCTCATGCCAGGTTCCCGGATCATGAGGACTTACTAAGACATCCTCTACTCGACGATCGCCTTTCGAGGCAAGGCAACAGTGAGGCGTACCCTAGGGGTGGTGTGTGACTTGTGTGTCGTTTTCAGATATTTTGTCTTGTTCATGGTATAGGTGATCTACGCTTGATTTTATTTTATCCATTCATTCTTGCATGCTTTGTTTAACAGTTAAAAGTTGCGAGGAAAAGTAAATCTAAAGCTATTACAAATGGCGCGGGTCCACATCGCCAAAATTAAACCGGACCCGATTTGACGGAAAGTAAAGAAAGCAAATAAAAGTGCGAAAAGTAAATGTTACAACGCTTTGGGAGAGATACATAATTAATTAAGCGAAATAAGGGAAATGCGCGAAATAAAACAATTAAACAATATGGGCGTTGGACCCTTTTGTAAAAATTAAATTAATAAGGAATTAAAATTAAAAATGTTTTTGGTATTTTATGTTTTTTAGATTTAATAGAAAAAAAGAATTAATTAAAATAAAATGAAACGCAAACCCTAATTCTAATTATTTCTTAGTTATTAAGAAAATATTGAAAATTTTAACTAAATGAAACCCTAATTTTTGTGTACAATTTAATTATGAAAATAAATAAATAATAATATTATGACAAAAAGGAAAAATTAAAAGGAATGAAAATTGTCAATTAACCTAATTCTACCTTTTTTATATTTATTATGAAAAGAATTAAAATTGCAAAAATCCTAATTAAAACTAAATTCATTACATGTTAATTTATTTACAAGAAAATATCAAAATAAATAATCATTATATTTTTTTATCTTTTTCTGAGTTTTTAAGGTATTTTTTGTATTTGGTAAATAATTAATTGAATTAAAACAAATAAAGAAAATAAAATCATAATTGAAAATAAAATAAATAATAAAAAAAATATAGAGAAGCAAACCAGGGGGGGTTCAGTCCCAATTGTGAGGTATAGGCCTTAGAATGCTGGCCCATTAAGCTTTGGTCCATTTGACCTTTTCAGTTCGTGTGTCAGCGCGTTGACCTGGGCGTAGCATGCTCTTTGAATCCCTGCCCTTGATTTGAATTCATGAGACGCGTGTATGCTTAGATTATGGGGATGTATGGTGCACTCCAATGATGAACCTGCATGTGAATGTGAACAAGAAAATAATATTGAAATTATTGAAGACCTGGGGATCGAACCCAGGTCTTGTGCATTGCCCATACGTTCGCTTGCCATCTGTGCCACTTAACCAATTTGTTATATAATAAGCAAAGAAATATTATAAAAGAAAAACAAGATTAGTGCTGGAAAACGCGCGAATTTTTAAACCAACGAATTATAGCTTGCCACGCTTCATCGTCTTCATCGTCCCTGTAAACAAAACACAAAGGCAACGTTTTTCATGCGTTTCATTAGGTGGGCTACTGGAAAATAGCGATTAGGTCCTCATTGAATATAAATTAGGCGCGACAATTGGTTCTTCTTCGTCTCCATACGCTGAATCCAACCATGGTACTGTGGTGATCTAATTTCACTTGGTCTGAAAACCCCTAATTTAAAAACCTGCAAACCCTAGAAAGCTAACATGGTGAAATCGCGTGTATGGCATAAAAATGCAATTAAAGGCATTGGTTAGCATCAGAACATTATGAGGAACAAGAATCCATGAATCAAATGTTAAAAAAATGCTTAAAATATGAAACACGATGATCAATTTTTTCCTATACAGTTCATGTTTATTCTACCAATTCTTGGCGTGGTGATGGATGGTTCTGGTTGGAATTTGTTCAGTAAGCCTTGAGGATGCTATTGGAAAAGGAATTAGGTCTTGAGTCGTCCTCTACCAATGATTTCAGAATTGCTTTTTATGGAGAAAACTTCAAGTTTGTCTATGGTCTTTGAGCGCAGCATTCAGTGTCCTGTGATTAGGGTTAGACCCAGTACTTATGAGGGAAGGGAATTAAGTCATTAGCTGGCCTTGATCCATGCCCATGAGAGAACTAGTCTTAGGTCTTTCACCATTAACAAACTTTCCCTTTTTTAAGCAAAACCAAGACTTGGTGTACAACCTAACCCTAGCATGAGTTTGTGAGCTGGCACATGATATATGGAAGCTATTCAAATTCAAATGACACTATTCCATTGATTTTTAAATTTTATTTGAATTATTAAAGATTTAAAATGAATTAAATTAATAAAAATTAAATAAAATAGAAAAATCAATGTTTGATCTTGAAATTAATCATGGGACACGTGTGTGGCATGACAAGGCTGAATCAAGTGGAAGAAAGTGGGCCCTTTTGTCAAAAATTGAAGTTTCAAGGATAGTTGACTTTTGCCATTTCACAAAAATTTCCCAACTTCTCCAATGCATATCTTGCTCAATTTTTAAGATTTACTCATGTTCTTGGACATTTTGGAAAGGTCTTTGAGTCCTTTAACCAATGCCTTTGGTCCCATGTCATTTTGATTTTCCAATCTCAAGTTATGGCCTTTGACTTAAAGTCCCTTTTTGTTGACTTTTGAAAATGACCTATAATGTTGAAATTGATAACTTTTTGTGAGAGCATTTCTTGGACTTGAAGTATGAAGATGAGTTGTAGGAAATGTCTTTCTCTTCAAAATGAGCTTTGGATGGAATTTTTCTGATAATCCATGTGAAAGTTATGCCCTGGTCAATTTCAGTTGACTTTTTCAACTGTCCAAATAAGGAAACTTTTGCATCTTGATGATTTTCTGAGCCAAATTTTGAGAATCATGATCAAGCATTGATCAAATGATGTTTGTGGCTTCAAAATGATATGTTGACCAAAAATTTGAACTTTTGACTGCCAAATGACCATTTTGCCCCTACAGTTGACTGTAGTGCAATTTAGGGTTTTGACTGTGCAATTTTGAGCTGAATGCCTTGAAACTTGATATGAGGATGCTTGACCATATTTGTAGGCATGTGAGACTTGATTGGGCCTTTGAAAACTACCTTTTCTTGGTCAGAACATAAACCCTAGTTTTGACTGTATAGGAGACAGTTGGACTGTGCAACCCTTGGGGGAGCTTTATGACTTGGCTTGGCAATTTCTTGAAGAATATGGGAGGGCAAATTTTGGGGTACAACACTTGCTATTTGTGGTTATGGAGGATTGTAAAAGGAAGTTACTTTTTTGGGGCAAGAGGTATGACTTCCTGGGGAGATGCCATGATGTTCTTCCTAAGGGGATAAAGTCTTCTTGTGCAAAATAAATGCACCAACCAAAGCTTGGAGTTTTTTTTCCAGGATTCCAAAGTAAATAATATTGTCGGGGGACCACAAATCCAAACCAGAAATAAACTGAAATGAAATAGTCAACCAGAATACATCCTTTGATAAATAAGCTCAAGAGAGAAAACAAGATCCGTCCAAACAAGGAACTGTACCAGAAGGTTTAGAGCAAAAATCTTCTATGAGGGACAAATCAGTAGGGAAATTGAAAGAATATATATTTTCTGCTTAAGACCAACACTCTAATGAAAAGAGGGTAACTTATCTCTGCAAAACAGGGTAATATGTCAACAAAAATATTAACAAATGTCAATGAACAATGATTTGTCAATTTTAGCTATGCATGATACATGTATAAATGTATGAGTGTTATCGTGTGCATGCTGACAAAACAAATACACAACATGGGTAACAACCAGGCAAAACTGCCTCGAGCACTAACAACACTCGGCTAAGCTTCAGCCAAGATGATCATTCCAAGAAAGGTAAAGGACAACTGCGGAAACCAAACTTACTGCCTGCTTTTAATTTTACTGAGGAGAAACATAATCCGGAGGTAGCCAAATCAAATAGATACCGGGGTAGAACATCCTTCTTCAGGATTCATCGGGGAAACCAGTGTTTCTCAAAAGTAACATGCCTATTGAAGATTGCAAGATCAGTCTCAAATAAAGCAGACTGACACTGAAACATCCAAACATTCACTGGGGAATTCAGACCCACTTCTCTGGAGGAAATGCGGATCCACATCATGAAAACTCAGAAAAAGGAGAAATGAATCCAAACTTGATCGAGGATACCGGAATCATAAACCTCGTGCGGAGAAACATCCTGAGTAGACATTCTCGAGGGGAAAAAAGCTTCTCAAAACAACCGGAGTTTGTCCATTCCTGGGATCACCATTTTTGTTGGCATTGTTTCATCACAAATCTCAAAGTAAAAGTAAATTGTAAAAATCTTTTTTTTTTTGAAAAATCAATTTTGTTATTTAATCTCTTTGCTTCGAAATTTATTATCAGTAATAAATGGAGTCTTTGCAAGCTATATAACATAGGAAATACCAAGAATTGGGTAAAAGCTCGACTTTTATTAATAGAATGGTAGTCTGTGAATGGTGAGAGTCCATAGATGATTACAAAGTTTGGGAAATGGTAATACATAATGGAAAAGATACATTGAGATACAATGACCACTATCCCCCCTAACAACTTTTGAAATCCTGAGCAGCAACTTTTGTTGAAGTATGGTGAGGATCCGAGATGATTGTTGCTTCAACGATCAAGTCTTGTTTGACGTAGTTACTTGCCAAGAAAATCCCTAAATTTTGCCTAAGCTGCCCTTGCGGGTTTTCAACTTAGCGGGAAATTTATTCTGTTTAGGTCTCTAATTTTTGCCTAGAATGCCCTTTCGGGTTTTCGACCTACCGAGACGCTCCTTTTTTTCCTAAGCCGCCCTTTCAGGTTTTCAACTTAGCGAGCTGTTTTTATTTCTTTAGGCGAAGTATTTCTTGACTGCGTCAGCATTCATGGGACGTGGGAACTCCTCGCCATCCATAGTTTCAAGAATTAATGCACCACCAGAGAAGGCTTTCTTGACAACATACGAGCCTTCAAAATTGGAAGTCCACTTTCCCCTAGAATCAGTGCTGAAAGACATGATCTTCCTGAGCACGAGGTCGCCTTCTCTGAATTCACGAGGTTTGACCTTTTTATCAAAAGCTTTCTTCATTCTTTTTTAATATAACTGGCCATGCCACAAGGCTGTCATTCTCTTCTCCTCAATCAAATTCAATTAGTCAAACCTGTTCTGGACCCATTCAGCCTCCGTCAACTTGGTTTGCATTATCACACGCAACGAGGGAATCTCTACCTCGACTGGGAGTACAACTTCCATTCCATACACTAGGGAGAAAGGGGTTGCTCCTGTTGAAATGCAGACATATGTTCGATATTAATGCAGAGCAAATGGGAGCATTTCATGCCAATCCTTATAAGTAATTACCACCTTTTGGATAATTTTCTTGATATTCTTATTAGCGACTTCAACAGCCCCATTCATCTTTGGCCTGTATGGAGATGAATTGTGATGGACATTATTGAATTTTTCACACAGTTCTGTCATTATCTTGTTGTTCAAATTCGACCCATTGTCAGTGATGATTATGCTCGGCACACCATACCGACATATAAGATTATTCTTGATGAAACGCACAACCACCTGTTTAGTAACATTGGCATATGAAGCAGCCTCCACCCATTTGGTGAAGTAATCAATTTCTACTAAGATAAAACAGTGCCCATTCGAAGCTTTAGGTTCTATCATCCCAATCATGTCAATACCCCACATAGAGAAAGGCCATGGGGAGGAAGTCATATTGAGAAGTGTCGGAGGCACATGGACCTTGTCTGCATAAATCTGGCATTTATGACTTTTTTTTTTGCAAATTTGTAACAGTCAGACTCCATTGTTAGCCAATAATAACCTGCCCTTAGCATCTTTTTAGCCATCGAATGTCCATTGGCATGAGTTCCAAATGAACCTTCACGAATCTCATGCATCAACATGTCTGCTTCGTGTCTATCCACGCATCTGAGCAAAACCATGTCATAATTTCTCTTGTATAACACATTTTCACTGAGGAAGAAACTTCCTGCCAATCTTCTCAATGTCTTTCTATCTTTCCTCGATGCACCAATCGGGTATTCCTGAGTCTGAAGAAAATGCTTGATATCATAATACCAGGGTTTTTCATCTGCTACCTCCTCTGCTGTAAACACATGAGCGGGCCTATCCAGCCATCGAAACGTAATTTGGGGTATATCATTCCAAATATTCACTTGGTACATAAAAGCCAGAGTTGCCAGAGCATCCTCCATTTGATTTTCATCTCTAGGGATGTGATGGAATTCAATTTTATTGAAGAAGGATAATAATCTCCTAGCATAATCTTTGTAAGGGATCAAGCTAGAGTGACGAGTGTCCCGTTCTCCTTTAATCTGATTTATTATCAAAGCTGAATCACCATACACATCTAGAATTTTGATTCTGAGATCAATAGCTTCCTCGAGACCCATGATGCAAGCCTCATATTCTGCCATATTATTAGTGCAATCAAATGTTAACCTTGCAGTAAAAGGAATATGTGATCCATGAGGAGTGACAATCACAACACCAATTCCTTGACCATAAACATTCACAGCTCCATCAAATACCATACTCTAACGAGATTCAGGGCCAGGACCTTCCTCAAGCAACGACTCATCATAATCCTTCACTTTCAAGAACATCACATCCTCATCGGGGAATTCATATTCTGCAGACTAGTGATCTTCCACTGGTTGGTGAGCAAGATAATCTGCCAACACACTACTTTTAAGAGCCTTTTGAGTGCGGTATTCGATATCATATTCAGATAACAACATCTGCCAGCGGGAAATTCTCCCAGTAAGAGCAAGCTTTTCGAAAATGTACTTGATTGGATCCATTTTGGAGATCAACCAAGCAGTGTGATTCAACATATACTGCCGCAACCGCTTTGCCGCCCAGGCCAAAACACAACATGTCTTTTCAAGCATGGAATACCGCGACTCACAATCAGTGAATTTTTTACTGAGATAATAAATGGTGAACTCATTCTTCCATGTTTCATCCTGTTGTCCCAGAATACAACCCATGGATTTATCTAACACTGTCAGATACATAATCAACAGTCTTCCTTCTATGGGAGGGAGCAAGATAGGAGGTTCAAGCAAATATTCCTTAATCCTCTTAAATGCCCTTTGGAAGTCATCCGTCCACACACAACCTTGATCTTTCTTTAACAACTTAAAGATCAGTTCACATGTTGTAGTCATGTCGGAAATGAATCTGGAAATATAATTCAAACGCCCGAGGAAACCTCTGACTTGCTTTTCAGTTCTTGGTGCTGGAATTTCTTGAATTTATTTGACTTTATCAGGGTCAACTTCAATTTCTTTCTGGCTAACAATGAAACCTAACAACTTCCCCGATCGAACACCGAAGGTGCATTTATTTGGATTCAAGCAGAGACGATACTTCCTTAAACGCTGAAACAACTTCAACAAATCTTCTATATGCCCTTCTTCAGTCTGGGATTTTGAAATCATATCATCAACATATACTTCAATTTCCTTGTGCATCAGATCATGGAATAGGGTTGTCATAGCCCTCTGGTATGTTGCACCAGCGTTCTTCAACCCTAAGGGCATCACTCTGTAACAGAATGTTCCCCAGGGTGTGATAAACGTTGTTTTTTCCATGTCCTCTAGAGCCATTCTTATTTGATTATTCCCGGAAAATATGTCCATGAACGAGAATACATTGAATTTTGCTGTGCTATCCACTAACATGTCGATGTGAGGCAATGGAAAATCATCTTTTGGACTAGCTTTATTTAGATCTCTGTAATCTACGCATATGCGGACTTTTCTGTCTTTTTTCGGTACTAGGACAATATTGGAAATCCATTGAGGATACACTGATGTCATAAGAAAACCAGCATTAATCTGCTTTAGAGCCTCCTCTTTGATCTATACCGCCATATCTGGGTGAGTTCTTCTCAACTTTTGTTTAATTGGCAGACACTCTGGCTTCAATGTCAAACGGTGCTCGACAATATTTGTATCTAGACCAGGCATATCTTGGTAAGACCAAGCAAAAATATCCATATACCCTTTCAATAACTCAATCAAACTTCTCTTCACATCGGGATGCAACGATGCTCTAATCTTGACTTCCTTCGGATCTTCTTCTGAACCCAAATTAATCACTTCCAAAGGCTCTTTATATGGCTGAATGGTATTCTCCTCGTGCTCAAGCAACCGTGAGACCTCTTCTGGAATCTCATCATAATCTTCTTCTTCGGCCCCAAACACAAGACATTCAAAGTTGGGAGAGGGTGCAAGGTCATTGTATTCAACGAGTTTTTTAATTAATCTGCACATATGATTTATGATTGCTTTTAGAAACTGACACATATAACAAGTGATCATGCAAATTGAATTTCAGTTATTATTTATTTTGAAAGGGTTTTTTTTATTACCATTTTCCAAGAAAAAGTAGAAAATAAAGACATAATTTGGGAAGCAAAGACAACTTTTATTAATGATCTTAAAAGTCATAGCAAACAGATAAGCCCTTCAACATTAATACTTCCACCTTGGGCAAAGTGAAAGCTTTTCAAGAAAAAAAGATTAACAAATCAAATTACTTTGAAACATGTATGCAAGAGGGAACATCAATGGTGACTCAGTTCTGAACCCTGATTCTGTGCATCACATAATTCGACATTTCCTGCTTTGCTTCATCCAACTCAACAACATTAATACCAGAATCAGTTGGATGGAGGTAACCTCCGCTGTAGAACACATCATGATAGCCACTCATAGTAGACTTTGACTTCAAAATTTTGCCTTTGTTATTCTTCGAAGAGAACCCCAAGCAAGTTCTGTTCTTGTTCACGAGTGGATCCACAATTTGTCCCCAAACTTCATTATGACCATTGCGCACAACCTGCTGCGCGTCCTTCAACGAAACCATGGAATTCTCATTTATCCTTATGTTGTCAACGGATAGGGCTTGGAACTGGGTTCCAACAGCAGCCTCATCCGCTTCTACAATACTGAAAGAGGACAAATGAGATATCAACAATTCCTGCTCCCCATTTATGATCACCACCTTCCCTTCACGCACAAATTTTAGCTTCTGGTGTAAAGTTGAAGTGACAACCCCTGCTTCATGTATCCCTAGCCGTCCTAGCAAACAGCTATATGCGGGAACAATGTCCATGACCTGGAAGCTTATCTGGAACAAATGTGGTCCTATATGGATAGGTAAGTCCACTTCACCTATGACAGATTTCCTCGACCCATCAAATGCTTTCACAATGATACCACTCGGGCGCATAGGTGTTCCTTCATATTTCAACTTCATGAGAGTACTCCTCGGTATAACATTCAATGCAGATCCATTATCAATTAGCACATTGGATAGCGAATCATTCTTGCAGTTCATAGAGATGTGGAGGGCCAGGTTGTGATTCCTTCCTTCATCTGGTAATTCATCATCGCAGAAACTCAAGTTATTACATGACGTAATGTTTCCAATTACGCTGCTGAATTGATCTATTGGCATGTCACTCTCCACAAAAGCTTGGTCCAGTACCCTCATCAAGGATTCTCTATGAGCAGAGGAGTTCATTAATAAAGCTAAGATAGATATCTTTGAAGGAGTCTGCAGTAGCTGATCTATAATTCTATAGTCACTCATCTTAATTATCTTTAAAATATCATCCACTTCTTTCTCTAGCATAGCTCAACTAGTCTCTCCTGTAGCCTTCTTAGGTTCATCATTCTCAGCAATTTTCTTTCCAGCAGCAACATCTCTCCGAACAACCGGTGCAAACATACGATTGCTACGGGTCACCCTGTTGTTTTCTTCTATATTTCCAACATTGGGCATTGGCTGGATGGGAACTTCCACCCCATCTTCTAAGATTGTAGCGTTGTATTTATAAGGCACAACCTTATCTGATTTGTAGGGGATAAGACCTGGCAAACTGATTACTAATAGGGTAACAACTAGCTTGATATGGTACTCCACTTCAAAATGAGCGGGTGCACCAGAACAAGGCACAATGACGTTTACCCTTTATTCAACATAATCAGTCATCAAAAAGTCATTTGTAGAAAACAAATCTTCGTTTGAAGAGAAAAACTCATCCGCAGAGGCATACTCTTCCTATGACTCTTCTTCCGTTAAATAAACTTCAACCATATCAACCTCATAATAATCATCCCTCTGACCTGTGATCTTGATAGTTCCATTGTCTAACAGCAACTGAACACCCTTCTTCACGATTGAACATCCTCGGGGATCTCGACAGCAAACTAGGCAAGATCCATATTGGTGTTCCACCTGACCAGCCGTATGGCAGTAGGTAGCGTGCAACTACACGAGGTCCTCATTCATATACTCTACATCAAAAATTCTGAATTCACCAGGACATCTAGAAACCATATTCACTTCCTCTTCATACTCTTCCCTAGGCCTGATTATATGGATTAGGCCCTCATCCATCATGTCCTGTAAATCAGCCTTTATCTTATTGCAACCCTGTATATCTGTACTGCAAGTAGCACAACTGGCATGGTCATGCGTATAGTAGCTAAATTCATAGAGGTCTGCGTGCATTTTCACCAAATCTCGTCTAACCAGATTAATGTCAAAAATCCGGAAGTCGCCTGGACAACCGACCACCATATTACAACATTTACTCCCCCATGCCTGGGTAGAGGATTATCTTTCACATTAGGTCCTACGTCTTTGAAAGATAGAACACCAGACTTTACCAATTTCTGCACCTCAATATTCAAAGGATAACAATTCTCAACATTATGCCCTGGTGCTCCTTGATGAAAAGCACATGTTTTGTCTGCCTTGTAATACCAAGGCAATGGTGATGGTACGGAGGGAGGTGGTCGTGTATGAACCAACTTTTTCTGAATCAATGCTGGTAGTAGATATATATATAGCTCATGGGAATAGGGTCATAACTCTCCCTTCTCTGATTATACCCTTGATTCCCCTGCTGGGACGGTCTCTGATAAGCAACGATAGTTAGAGCGACATTCATAACAAGAGTAATTGAGGCGACTTGCTGATGACGCTGATAATTCCTTCTAGGAGCATTTACACTTCTCTCTTGCATAACAACATTTGCATCTCCCTCTTTCTTCTTGGTAAACCCATACGATGGCTTCTTTACACCTCCGGACACTTCACTTTTCGTCAAACGGCCTTCTCTTACAGCCTCTTCCAAGCGGATACCCATTCCTACCATCTCAGTAAAGTCACTTGGTGCGCTTGCTACCATCCTTTCATAGTAGAAAGCACCCAACGTCTTTAAGAAAATCTTAGTCATCTCCTTCTCTTCCATGGGAGGAATCACTTGGGCGGCTACCTCACGCCATCTCTGTGCATATTCTTTGAACGATTCCCTGTCTTTCTGAACCATGGCCCTAAGTTAGTCACAGTCAGGCGCCATGTCCATGTTGTACTTGTATTGTTTGATGAATGCTTCTCCCAAATCATTAAAAGTATGGATGTTAGCGATGTCCAAACTCATATACCAATTCAACGCAGCACCAGTCAAACTATCTTGAAAAAAGTGAATCAGCAGACGCTGATCATCAGTATGGATAGATATTCTTCTCATGTATATCACCAGGTGAGCACAAGGGCAAGTGTTGCCCTTATACTTCTCAAACTCCGGGACCTTAAACTTAGCAGTTATCTTAACATTTGGGACCAAGCATAGGTCATTCACATTCTGCCGAAATAGCTCTTTCCCCCTAAGGGCCTTCATCTCTCTTTGCATCTTGTCAAACTGCTCTTGAAAGTCATCTATTCTGTCATTAAAAAACGAAACCATATTCACCGAAAGAGGTGCAGCAGGAACAACATGCACCATAGGAGGTGCCAGAGTAACAATAGTCTGAACCACTGGAGTATCTTGAGGACCAAGATTGAAACCTTCAGGTGCAAAATTCTCTAGTATTCCCCATGGATAACCTTGAGGCATGTGATTCTGAACAACAACCGGAGTAGCAGATACGGGAACAGTCGGAACTTCAGTATTTGCCCTTGTTGGTTGAGGTTGAACACTCGGTGGCTGATTCTGAGCAGCCACTAGAGCTTCCATCAGAGTAGTCAAATTGGCCAAGCCGGCCTTCAAAGCAGAAACTTCTTCGTGCAGCTCGCGATTCTCCTATTCTAAGTTATCCATCTTCTTTTTAAAATTAGCCCGAGTGTTGTAGTGATGAGTCAACTTGCTGAACGAAGTAAAGAAGCTGGGTAAGACACCTGGATATGCATAACAAATGCAAGGAACATGTGCAATATGATGCATGATATGCAATGCACATGATTATTTTTACTTCATTATTTAATATTTCAAGGGATTTAAGGTTTATGGACATATTACAAACATCAAAATATTAAAGCTTTTGAAATACTGAAATTTTTTATTATAAAAACTCCAAAATGGATTAAAAGTTTCAATGATCTCAAGTACAAGATGAAAATACAATCTAAAACCCTGAGAAAAAGAACTTATGGAGATCACTCTATACGCTGGCGCTTCCCCGTGAGTCTGGCAATCTGAGCCTTCAACCTCTGGTTTTCTTCCATATGTATGATGGCATTCTCCTTCCAATCATCTGAATCAGGAAGTAAGTGATCAGTACCTGATTGAGGCTTAGGAGAAAATAAATCCCCTTTCCTCTCTATAGACTGTACCGCTCGACTCTCAAGATCTCAATCAAGTCGTCTTTCTCCTTCAGGTCTGTTCTGTAGGAACTCTCTAAAGTTTGGAACTTGTTCTTCCAAGCATCCCTTTCCTGTTGCATGCTAACCAAATCAATTTCCAGCTCTTCTAGATCATCTAATATGGGAGGAGTGGTCTTCACAAATCGATCAGGCATGGGTGTCTCCCGAGTATACGGCATCTTTAACTGAATGGCTCTCGATCGGATCCATTAAAGATATGGATCCAAAGAAATAACACCCCTAGGTCCCAAATCCTTCCTACCCTTCTTATGATTCTGACGCCAGGCCTTCGCAATCTGCTCCCTAGCTTCCCTATTGTCTTCTCCTTCCTTCAGAAAGAAACTACTCAAATGAATACTATTCGGTTTATCCCTCATCGGATAACCAAGCTGTCGCCGTGCAATAATAGGGTTATAGTTAATTCCTCCTTTTGTACTAAGAAGAGGTACATTGGGGAAACTACCACAACTGTCAATAATCTCTATATCCTGGTAAACTCGATGATACCAATCAATATCCGTGTGAGTAAGTTCCATGATCTTAGGAGCCCAACGGGGTTCCTTCTTGACATCCCAAAAAGCATCAGACTGAGGCATATGAGAGATAAACCACCGGTACAACAGAGGCGTGCAACAGATAATCATCCCCCCATGATAAGAATTCCGAAGATGGATAGAGTAATAAGTATCACCCAACAGTGTAGGAACTGGGTTTCCAATCATGAAGATCCTGATAGCATTAATATCAACAAACCTGTCCACATTAGGAAATAAGAACAACCCGTAAGCAAGTAGGGCAAAGATGGCCTCAAAAGCAACTGTACTCTTCATTCTTGAAAAGTAACGAGCTTTCTCCAATAAGAAATGAGCTGGTAATCCTCTAATTCCTCCTTTAGTAGTTATATGGGCTTCCACCTAGTTTTCCCCAGGTGAATCAAAGCAGCAATGTCATGTGGTTTTGGCTCACCCTCCAAACCAGTAAAAGGAACACAATCGGTAACAGGTAAATCCAATAGATAAGAATACTCCTCTAGTGTAGGCATCAACTGATAGTTGGGAAAAGTAAAGCAATGATACATCAGATCATAGAACTGGACCACGATCGAGAGAATACCCTCCTTCATCTTTGGCTTCATGAGAGGAATAATGGATCCACACTTCTTCTGAAAGTCTGCAGAACACTCGATCTCAGGGATTAGGCTGACCAACTCATCTATCTTAGGATCCTTGAAACTATACTTCCCGGTCTTTCTCTTTCCAGAATCCATGGTTGAAAAGTACCTGAGATATTCACAAATAGTCAACCTTTAAATCCCTTGAAATATGGTTTCTTCAAAAGATGCTTATGAGTGCATGGATGCATGATGCAACAATCACACACAAGATCACACATATAGGGTTCATAGGTTCAACGTCACGAGCATGAGGTCGAAGGTACTACCCATAAAGTGTTGGTCTAAAGTTATCACCTGCCGAACAAGGTTCTAGAGGTTCCCAGAGTCTACATCCTTCCTTTGAATATTACCAACTTCCCGATTAACTCGGTAATTAGTAATATTATCAAGAAAGAATCGTCCGAGTGTAGTATCGCGTGACAACTATTTCCAGATTACTCTGTCATAGCTTTTGCACTACACCTAAAAGGCCAAGATGGGTTTGGTATTCTACGGTCCTCAGTTTCAGTAGGCTCCCAGGTCGAAAGCAGTACGTCTTCCCAATTACTCGGTAAATGACACTACAGTCAAAGGGGCCTCCACTGATTGGGGGATCTCATGCCTCTTTTTTTGAGATTACTCCCTCAAAGTTAACATGACTATACCGCCCTTCCTATCTTAAAGTTTTCCCAAGTCCGGGTATAAGACTTATGAGTAATCACCAAGCACCCTGAAAACCAGGAAAATCCAGACAAACATATATACAACATATAATCACAAAAACAGTAATAACACATACAAAATAAAACAAAGATAGGCTCAACCCACTTAGGGATGGACCAGCAAGAGGTCAATCTTTCCCCAGTGAAGTCTCCATTTTTCTGTAGCGGTAGAAATGTTCAAGACTAAGCCATTGGATTGACTAGACTTTATACAAATCAAAATAAAAAATCGCCACCGCGCTTTATTGTTTCCAAAGGAATGGGAAAAGAGAGAATAACCCAAAAATAGGGGGAAAGATTCAAGGTAAGGGGGTTTGTTATGCAAAGGGAAGGTATTAGCACCCTAAACATCTACGGTACTCCGCAGGAGCCTCTTTGTAAAATCTGTATATTTTGGCTATAAAAACTGTTGTATATAAAAAGTGGATGGTGAAGGTGAGGAAAGAAGCATATTTATTTTATAATTTTTGCACCCGCCGCGGTTGCGAACCTTTAGTGCCTAAGTACCACCTTTCGTGCAATAGGGGATCAGGGTACACATAGTTCCTCTTTTAAAAATTTGAAACCCAAATGTGTTGGTTAATTTTATAAGATAAAAAATCATCGTCATTGTCCGTGTGGAAAACACACCTACTATCCACAATCATGAGAAAGGAGAATTTGAATCATCTCAAAGTGGAGGATATGGCTTGGATTTCAAAATCAACAATGCCTCACTCAACACCCAAGTGGAAAATCTCTCTCTTCACTTCATATTATAGAAGTATAGTTGTTTGCATCACTACAAGGATTGACAAGAGTTTGATCTTCTAAGAAAAGTTTTAAAGGTCAAAAGCCAAAGTGGAAAAATGGTTTGAAATGAGATTGATTGACTTTTAGTCTTCTCACAAAAAAAAGTCAACGTATTATTAAGTTGATTGGAGTTTATTTATGAAAAAGTTTTGAAAATGCATGGACATAAGTCCAAGTTTATTATGAAAATGGTTCTAGTTTAAAAAAAGAAGATTTTTCAAAAGGAGGAAGAAGATTTTTGAAATTAAAGAATATGGAAGGAGAAGAAGGGACTATCCTAAAGCACAAGGTAAAAGCTAGAGATAAGAACCATCTAACCAAAAAGAAGCCAAAACTTGACATTATGAGCCAAGACATAATTCCCATTCCTTGGATTAGAACCAATCAAGCAAAGAAATACTAGACCTCTTGAGAGAACCAAACTTCAAGTGTATTAAGTCTTCATAAAAATTGGGCAGAGTAATGGCTGTATACGGGCTAATTCCAGATTACAAACAGAGGATGTAATCACAAAAACCTGCACAAAAAAACAAACAAGCAACCCAATGTCTTGAGGTAAACCTCAAGAACTCTAGAAAAAATAATCAGATAAGATCTCCAAGATAGGTCAAGGTTTCTAATCCTAAGTCCAAGACAAGTCCCATGCTCCATAATGCCAAGGATAGTAACCAAATAGTCCAAGTACCATTAAAGATTTTTTAGGGTTTATGTTGATTATTAAGTATCTTAAGAAAGGAAAAGAAAAGGTCAAGTGAGCAAAGTAAAAATGGCAAGAAAAATAAATGCTCAAATGAGCAAAGATGAAAATGGCATGAAATGTAAATACTAAAAGTAAATAGTACATAAAGCATAAAAAAGAATAAAAGAATAAGGTAAAACAAGTCAATAATTAGTGGTTAGTTGGATGACCATCTTGAAACTGGCATTTGGAACCCATTAGAGGATTGGTAGAACCAGAGCCTCCACACAACAAGTTGCATTTGCTTTTTGTCAAGTATATCATCCATTTGGAATTCTCATAAGTACCATTTAATGATCAACGATGTTTAAGTGATCCGCGTTGACCAAAGGTGTTGTAGATCCATTAGAGGATTGGTAGAACCAAATCCTCCACACAATGAATCTCAAGGTTATTGGATCAAAGAGATAAAATTAACATACTTGGGCTTGCAATCATAAGTTTGGGCCATGAATGATCATTTATTCGAATCGGGACAAAATTTAGCGCTATGTTAAGCAATCTTAAGTGGATTTATATAGAAGTCGTACCTATTAAGAGATCAGTCAATAGCAATTTATGCACCATTTATTTTGAGACATGATATAAAGATCATACTCCCATAACACCTAGTGCAATAAGAGAGGGATAAGATGAAGAGGGGATGGGAAAAATGAATAAACCACTTTTGAATCAAAAATTTAATCAAACTATTATTAAAATCATTCATCCATTTTGGTGGAGTTGAACTCAACACCCAAGATCCAATGATGTTAATAAAGTCATGATCAAAAAATCAACTCAAGACAGCCAGAAAATAATCACAAAATAATATTATATTTAACATATACATTAAAAGGGTTTAAAAAATGTTTAAAAATCAAAATAAAGGAGAAAAACATCAACTATGTTCAAATTAATCAAGAAAGAAAAAGTAAGGCCATAGAAAAATCAGAAATGGATTCAAATATTTTTATAAAATTTTTGGTAATTTTTAAAAGTCAGAAACTATTTTTAAACTATTTAAAATTGCTCAAACAAACAGAAAATAGGTCAAAAATAGTAAACCTCAATATATAATTCCATAAAATTTTCAGAAAGTCAAAAATATGCAAAATAATATTTATGAATTTTTTCAGAATTAAAAAAATGTCAGAAAGTATTTTTTAAGTAATTAAAAGAAAGCAAATAATTCAAAAAATACAAAAATATCAAATGTCAAAATAAAAATGTGAAAAAATAGTCATGAGATCAGAAATAATTCAAAGTATTTTTGTGAATTTTTTCATAATTTTTGGATAAAAAATAAAAGAGTTATGAATTTTTGAAAATTTAATCAATAAAAATATAAAATCAAAAAATAAAATAAAACCAAAAAGATGTGGACCATCAGATCATAGTCAAAATGCGTTAGTAAGCTGATTCAGTGGACCAGACGCGCTGTGCTTGATATGGACCTTAGTGGGATATGCATAGGATCAGAAAAAGGGTAACTAATGAAATTAAAACGTTTGACACACTATCATTGGCTGAGATGACACATGTCATCATCTTCAACCTCCAGACACCCTGCAATGGGGATTTTGTGAGATCCTTTAAATGGAAAAATTAGGATCCCAGGCTAGTACCATTGAACTCGTCTCTTCAAGACGATTCTAACACCACCATCACGTCAAATTTATATAAGGTATGGAGAGAGATATGAATCAAAAACCCATAAAATAACGAGCACCTTCAATTTGAGATTTCTCTCTCAATTCTCAATGGATTTAAAAATTGTAAGCAACATTGGAATCAGGAGAAGGAGTAGAATATATTAGTGCTTGATTTGGATCCAAATGGTGGAGAATTCTACCTTTTCGAAGTTCAAGGAAGAAGCTCTGAAACTGGACTTTTGAAGCTTGAATTATGGCTCGTTTTGATTGGTTTAAGTGCTGGAGAGTTTATATGATGTTTAAGGATGATGAATGCGCAAAGTATTTTGGAAAAGGGAGCTTAAATCTCAGAAACTAAATTAAAAAAAGATGGGTTAGTGTGAAGTTTTGGCAGTGTGTTTTTGGCTCTCAAAGCTTGAATAAATAAATGGGGGATGACCCTCTATTTATAGGGAAGTGAATGGGAATGAAAATTAGAAGAAACAAAGAAGTTTGGAGGGAAATTGAGTAAAGGTCGAGCACGATTGAAGTGTGACTTCATTTCCATCAAAACTCAACCAAATCTTGCGTTTTGGGGTGCTAATCACTTCTGGAAAGTTTTGTAATCAAGTTTAAATAAAAAATGCGCATAAATATTGTGTTTAGAAGTCACATTATGGATTTCAAAATTCCGACTTTGTGGAAAATTCAGTTTCAAGTTACAAAATTCAAATCCATGGCATTTCCAACTCAAGGGGTCTTAGGGCAAGATTCTTGATGCTTTAGAAAGATGAGGTTACAAATTTTGCAATGGAAAAATAATGGAGTTAAATGGCTACTTGAGATGAAAGTTTCATTGAGTCAAAGTTGAAGAAAAAGGGTTGACTTTCCATACTTAGAAATATTTCAAATTCTTCTTCAAAAATGACCTATAAAATTTTGCATCCAAACATGGCCTTCCACTTAGAATTTGCTCTTGACCAAAAAGTATGGAATGAAGTAGATCTCTTGAATGAAATTTTGAAAGTTGAACCACTCAAAATCTCCAAAAATTGAGCAAGTTATGACTTGTTGAAGTTTTCCAAAAATCATGAAATGACCTATAATCTTTTTCATATTTAAGGCAACCTCCATCCATTTTCCCACTTTGCACATGAAAGAAGGCATAAAGTTCACATCTTCAAGATCATTATGGAAAAAGAATGGACTCAAGGTGATGAAAATTGACCAATTTATGAATAATTGAAGTTACTTATGTAAAATTGTGGATTCATCTGGATAACTTGTAATCTTTCTTCTTCACCAAGTTTCTTCCACATGAAAACTCCTTGGAACTTTTGAAGTGATTTGTTGATAACCCTTTGAAGAGAAGGATGTCTTTAAAATCACTCAAAAATACCAAAAGGTGAGAAAGATATACTCCTTTGAAGTTCAAAACCCTAACTTCTAGATCAAGAGAATACCTTGAGGAACTTTGACAAGTTTGAACAAACTTCTTATACCAATATTCTTGCTTTGTGAATAGAAGTTGTTGAGGATGATAATGAGAACTCTTAGCAACAAAAACCACTTCCATATCTTGAATTTTGAGAGATATATGCTCTTGTGACCAATAGGAACAAGGCCTTGTCCAAACATGACAACTTCTCCAATCAACCCCCTATACTTTTGAGTCAAATATAATAACCTTGAAATGTGATGAACCAAAGCAACCTTGACATGCCAATTCTCTCAAAACCAATCCAATGGTGAGGTTTGAAATTCTCAAGCTATATTGACTAGGGCATGGAAATTAACTCATGAACCCATGGAGTAACTTGTTAAATCTCATTGTCCTTCACCTACATGGATAACAAGTAAGACAAACCAACATTGCATTTTATTAGTTAAATGAAGAAAACAAAAAAATATTCATGATCACAAAAGGAACATAAGTCAAGGTGCTTGGTAATCCCTCAAAAGGATCAAAACACAAAGTAGGGACGGGAACCAAGAATCCTAGTGTGATCTTGTTGTGAATAAATAAACATGGTATGATGAAGGGATCTTAGGGGGAAAAATTGGGGTACAACACCTATTATCTTGGAGAAGAATGTGCAGAATTTGTGCAGCCTCATTGTTGCAGTTTTGAAGCCTAATCCAATCCAGCATAATGTTATAAATAAACAGGTGAATACCTAGTATTAAGGGGAACTTACATATGTAGTTTTGTTAGGGTTTTTAGAATCCTTATTCTGGGTTGTAAGTTATGTGTTAAATGTTCTTGAGCTTTTAAGCATATAAAATTTGTGTGTCAGATGCTCATAAGTTGTTAAGCATTGGGTATTTGTGTGTCAATTCTCATAAGCTTTTAAGTATTGAGTTTTGTGTATCTTGGAAGAGTGACTTCCGATTTTGTTCTCTACTTGTGTTTAGAGTTGCTCCAATTGCTGAGTGTAATTGGAGAAGGATTTGAGGAAGGCCACATACCTAGGTGTGTCTTAGGTAGAAGTTAAGAAAATGGTAGTGATTAAGTGTGTAGGCTGTAAACTGGGATGTTTGCTGTGAGGTCTATAAATTGATACTATCTAGTTAATTTCATCCCTGGCTTGGTAGCCCCCCAGAGTAGGATGGTTGTTCCGAATTGGGTAAACATATATTGGGTTATTTACTTTCAGCACTGCTTAATTTGCTTATATATCTTGCTGTTGTGTGTGAAGTCAGATCTAGTGTCTCGACATCTCTTAGGACATCCGTGATCTGACAACCAGAATTTCACATTTCATAAATATGTGAGTAACCTCACACATTTTTACCGACATTAAGACGTGAGCAGCCTCATGCATTCGCACCATCATTTCATTGTAGGAAACCCTACGAGCATGAGTAGCCTCATGTATGTCCATCATCATTTCATTCGTAGGAAGCCCTATGAGCATGAGCAACCGCATGCAATTCCGTTAGCATTTCATGCAAGTATAAGCAGACTCATGCATTTCACACTAGCATTTAGGCGTAAGAAGCCTTGCGTATCTCATTATCATAATCACATCGAGCATATAAACATTCCAGATTAAAACTTAATCTTATTTGCTAACACTTGTCTGTGTCAATCTATAACACCAGTCCCTATCAGATTTGTCTTTCCCCAGCATATCTTTTACAAATTATAACATTATTGTCAAGCATACATTACAAAAGCATACCATGCATTAACGCATATATCAAGCATAACCATATTGAAGTATCAAGATCATTCATAACATTGGTGCCTCTGACATACAGAAGTCATATCAAAAGAACTTTGGTTAGAATAGATGTCAAAAGAAATCCACGACTACACCCACGTTACGATCATCAAAATCACATTGAAGTTGTTCACCACAAACATATCAAGATACAAATCAACTTGGGGATGCCACAACAAAGCAGCAAACAACATTGGGAAGTCAATGACTCTAAGAACCCAATGGTCTAAAAGGAGATAATTATCAAAAATCATTCATAAACACTTGGTGCATATACATACGAGATACATAACAATAACTTTGGGCATCATAAGCATATTAATAATATTTCCATTAGGAATCATCCATGTGCATATCAATTATACATTGCATTTAAAACTTCATAGGCCAAGACTACTACGAAATATCTTAAGGCCTATCATTAACTAAGTTACCTGGGAAAATCTAAAATTTAAAATCTTAGTATTTTTCACACTATTACTATTACCTCAGTTGAGAACAAACATAATATTAAGAGGTACTGCAAACCAAGAATTACACTAGACGGTATATATGCGAATCATACCCATGACCTAGTTATTCAATTTCAACATTTCAAACTTTAAAATTTTCAAACATTGAACCCACATTATTTATCCCTAGATTGTGATAAGTATGCAAGTCTGCAATACAAACTCGCTATGTTAGTCTCGAAGCTTTTGAAAGTTCGTCTTCAGACATTCTTTAGACTCTATTGGTTTAGTCCCCTGACATAAATAGATTGACACCCGCATTTTCTATCCCCTAGGTTGTGGTAGATGTGCCTAAACTACATTGTAGCTTACTATGTTAGTATCGAAGCTTTAGTAAGTTAATTATCAAACTTGCATTATTTACCCCCTAGGCTGTGGTAAATATGCAATAACTATGATATAACTCGTTGCATTAGTCTCGAAGTAGCAATAAGTTATCTATTTTCAAAACACCGCATCATCTATCCCCTAGGTTATGATAAATGTTGTGGATCTACGATGTAGCTTGCTATATTAGTCCCGAAGCGTTAGTAAGTTATTTTCAAAATCACATTATCTATCCCCTAGGTTGGGGTAGATGTGCATAATTTGCAATATAGCTGGTTGCATTAGTCTCAAAGCAACAATAAGTTATCTATTTTAAGCCTGTATTATTTACCTACTAGATTATGGTAAATACACAAAATCTGCAATAACTTTTTCTAGGTGTTGACGAGTTATCCACGCTGTCATATCTAGGTTCAGGCTCTAGGCATTGCAGAGTTAACTACATCATCCTTGTCTGTTTACTTTTTGGTTTATCGTACATTTTATCTTTTTTAAAGTTTTGGTAGAAATTTAGGGTCTTCCATTATTTAATAACTCTCTGATCCGAATGTGCGAGACCTTTGTATACTCGCACCCTTCAATCAAAGAGTAATTAAATAGGGGCAGCTATCATACCCCGAAGTTTTCCGCCTTATTTTTTACAATCAAATGATTTCCAAAATTGGGTTTTATAAATTTCTTTGGTTTATTTACACTAACATTTTGTGTTTTATAAATATTCGTCTTCAATTTATTTTGTCTATTTAAAAAATATATAATAGTTTATTTTATTTCTTAAATAAGCAAATACTTATTCGCCTTCATATACTTTCAATTAAATTTTTATTTCAAATAAGTAATATAACATAATTGGTAAGGAATAAATTTTGCAAGCATAATGTCACAAGTTCGAATCTCACAGGTTTCATTTTGAATATTTTTTCTCTTATTTGTTACTAACTTTATCTCTATTTATAATTATTTTCAAAATCACAAAAATCATGTTTTTTTAATCATTTAAATACTGTTTTTGTTTTCTTTTATTTATTATATTTTAAAATATTTTTTTATTAAAATCATTATTTTACTTAAAAAATAGTCAAAAAATTAAAAAATAAAATAAAATCCTATTGAATTTAAATATTTTTCAAATCTATCTTGCATCTGGTCACAAATAAGTCAAGATTCTTAGACTTGTTGACCAAGATAGAATCATAAAGTTTGGGCTTTTCTTGATGTGGGTTATTTTTTTTTTGGGTGTTTTTAACCTAATTTCAAATCTATAAATAGGGTTCTTTTCCACCCTAATTTTATATCCACAATTTTTACACTTTTTCTTACACTTTGTCTACGCTTCTATCCATAATTTACAAATCCACTCTCCAAAAAATTGTTGCTCTTCACACTGAAGAACAATAACAACTAAATCCTAAGGTCTCTATTCCATCATCAATCTGAAAAAAGAGGAATCTTGTACTGAAGGAAAAAAAAGAGAATCTTGCACTGAAGGAGAAAGGAGAAAAGCACAAAGAAAAGGAAAAGAACGATGGATGAAGCATCTTAATTTGGTCACGACATTCCAACTTGGTATTTTTTTCATATGTTTAAGCATGTGTATGAATATTGTATTTAATGTAGGTAATAATTTATTCTTGTTTAAGTTCTGGTTAGATCGTTTGATTGCTATTTGTTTTGTGTATGGTTTATGATATTCGTGTTTTTTTCTTATTATTTTCACCTTTTTTTAACCTTAAGATTTATTATTATTATTATTATTATTATTATTATTATTATTATTATTATTATTATTATGATTATTATTATTATTATAGAAATAAATTTTCTCTAACCTTAAAAATTATTTTTTTTAACTTTAACTTTTCTTCTTCTTATTAGTATTATTGAAAACTTTTTTTTTCAACTTGATCCCTATTATTAGTATTATTAAAAAAAATTGTATCTTAACTTTTTTATTCATTATTAAAAATTCAAAAAAACATTAAAAATAAAAAGAACAAAAGCAAAACCTTTTTTCAGACTTTAAAATCTATTCAACACATCAAACCTTAGTTTTTACTCCGCGCAGTAATCAAAGTTGTTTTACTTAGAATTAATTATAACATTTTTATAAATAATAGGATTGGTGGATTTTACATCCACCACATCATCGAGTAATCAATTGTTGACTTAACGTCTTACCAATTAATCACTCAAATAAAAATATTTAAAATTCACCAATCTATCAAATCAATTTCTTTGCCTAGCGTGGTTTAATTCTAAGGAAGATGAACTCTTCTTCAATCGATTAAAACCTAATTAATATAGCTAACCAACTTCCAATTATTTTTCTGCCAACTTAATAAAAACCAAGATACTTTAAAAAAGGATTAAATAGAATTGCTCTCAACTTTAAATGCGAATTGCATTTATGATCACTCTTTTCAAATCCAGGCAAGGCTCAAGAATAAATTCGAAAGCAATTCAAAGTAATCCTATAAAAAAACTAACCAAACCACATGAAATACGAAATGGACTCTGATTCTTCGCAAGGGGATACGTAGGCACGCGATTAAAACCAAGAGAGTCTCATAATTAAAAAATTAAATCTTTTGTCACACATATGGAAATAGTAACATTTAAATAGAAAATTCCTGATCTACCCTAAAACCTAAATGGCAAGCCGCTTGAGAACAAGTGAGATGAAGGGTGCATAACGCCTTCCCTTTATCTAATCAACTCACGAATCTAGAATCTCTAAGCCAAATTAGAGTTATCCGTTCTTTCCTGTCTTTAGGATAAAAAGTAGTGGTGACGACTCTCATTTTTTTTCTTCCGATTACGGCAATAACAAGCATTAGGTGTGTGACCAATTATTCCATGATAAAAACATGTAGGAACACAATTATTTTTATATTTAGGAATATAAGACTTTTTCTTAACAAATATCTTCTTAGGATGATGATGAACTTTTTGTGCTTTATTCATTTTCTCTTGGATAGATTGGTCACTTGCCTTAACAATGATAGTTTTATTAGTACTTGGTTTGTTAAAATTAGAATAACCAAGTCCACTTTTATCATTGGAATGTCTTTGTTGACTAAGGACGCCATCTAAACTAATTTTTCCTTTTTCACATCTTTCAAATACTCTTTTAGTTGGACAATTTGAAAAGAAATTGAATCATACTCTTTGCATGTAAAATTCTTATTTTCTTTTTCAAGAAAATTTGTTTTCAACTTCAAAATCTTTTTCCATGGTGTCAATCTTTTTTTCAAGAGATAAAATTTATTATCTTTTGTGTCGAAACCTTTTTATATAGAATTTTACATTCATTAAGTAATTCATCAATAGCCCCTAGTGCATCATTATCATAAGAAGATATTTCATTACTAACATCTTCTTCTTCATCATCGAAAAGATGTGTTATTATCAATGCTAGATTTACATGTTCTTCACCTGAAGATGAATATATTTCATTGTTATCTCAAGTGTAGGGCATTCACTTTTAACATGTCATTTTTCTCCATATTCAAAGCATGTAACCTTTTTTGTTGGTACTTCCCTTTTAATGATAATCTTTTTCTTTCTTTTCATAGAAACTTTTCAGACGTCTTGATAAGATCATCATCTCCATCACTATTGTACTCATCCTCTAGATTGCTATCATAATTTTTTACTCTTGTCTTTAAGGCAAAATATTTTGAATATTTTACTTGAATTTCATTCTTTTCAAGTCTTCCAAGTTCTGTCTCATATTCTTGAAGTTTTCCGAACAATGTTGTGGAAGTCATTTTGGATAGATTTTTATTCTCGGATATTGCTGTCACTTTTAGTTGTCATTCCCTGATTAAAGATCTAAGAACTTTAACATTAAGTTCATCGGTAATAAGAGTATTACCAAATGATTTCAAGTGATTTTTCAAATGCACAAATATTTTCTGCAAGTCGAAGATTGATTATCTTGGTTGCATTCTGAATAATTTGTATTCTTGACTCAAAGTGTTCAATCTAGATCTTTTAACTTCTTAAGTTTCTTCACGAGTTTCCACCAATGTATCCCATATTTCCCTTTCCATTGTGCCTTCTAAAATACGAAATAATTCATCCATGCTAAGTGCATCTTGACAAAGATTTATTGCTTCATTATCGTAGAAGAATTTTTTCTTATCATCTTTATTCCATGAACTTTTGAACTTCAGGGTGCCAACACCATTAACAACACGAATAAGAACAAAAGGACCATCTACACTTCTTTCCGAACTTCTTTTCCTTGAGATTCTAGATCTTCCTTCATACGAATTTTCCAAAAATCAAAGTATTCACCACAAACAATAAAGGCCTTTTATTTCTTCCACCATCTTTGAAAACCAAATTCACATTTATGGAAGCCATTCTGGATCTTTAGGAACATGTTATGTATAACCTGCTCTGATGCTAATTGTAAGTTTAAGAGTGCGCCTCAGAGGGGGATGAATTAGGTGTAATACAAATTTTCTGGTTTTTAGAGATGTGTTTCTTTATTTTCTGTTATGATTCGTAATAAAAGCAGTAACTGCAGAAAAATAAAGAACACCGAAAATTTATCCTAGTTCCCCTTACAATTTGAGAATACATTAAGTCTTATTACCACATGTAAGAAATTTTATTAATGTTAGATTTTATTGACGATACCATCCAAGTCTTCATATCTAACAAAACCACCAAGAACAATCCTCTGATGATCAACCATGTTAAAATGAGAAGAATCTTCTCCAATTCAACTCTTTTACTTCCAAAAATCCGGGACATCAAGGTATAAAAACCAAACAAGTAAAAAAATAAAATAATCCTTTCTTTTCCATTCTATTGTTTCCAAAAATCCTTGATAACATTTTCAAATGGTAACCTATCAAATGCAGAAATCTTTTATGCAAGTCGAAGATTGATTCTCTGGGCTGCATTATGGATAATTTGTATTCTTGACTCAAAGTGTTCAATCTAGATCTTTTAACTTAAGCAGCTCCTTCATAAGTTTCCACCAATGTATCCCATATTTCCCTTGTTATTGTGCATTCTGAAATACAAAATAATTCATCCATGATAAGTTCACCTTGAAGAAGATTTATTACTTTCTTGTTATAGATTTTTTTTATCGTTATCTTCATTCCATGAACTTTCGGGGTGCCAACACTATTAAAAATACTGATAGGAACAAAAAGACCATCTACAACTTCTTTTTCTTGAGATTCTAGATGTTCCTTCTTACAAATTTTCCAAAAATCAAAGTATTAACCACAAATCAATGGATGCTTGTTATTGCTACCACCGTCTTTGAAAATTGAATTCACATTTGTAGAAGCCATTCTGGTTCTTTAGGAACATGTTACGTATAACTTGCTCTGATGCCAATAGTAAGTTTAAGAGTGCTCCTCAGAGGGGGTATGAATTAGGTGTATTAAAAATTTTCTGGTTCTTAGAGATGTGTTTCTTTCTTTTCTGGTTATGATTCGTGAGAAAAGCGGTAAATGCAGAAAAGTAAAGAACACTGAAAATTTATCCTAGTTTCCTTCACAATTCGAGAGTACATTTAGTCCCATTACCATGTCTAATATATTTTATTATTGTTAGATCTTATTGACAATACCATCATAGTATTCATATCTAACAAAACCACCAAGAATAATCCTCTTGTGATCAACCAAGTTGAAATGAAAACAATCTTCTCCAATTCAAATCTCTTACTTCCAACAATATTGGACATCAAGGTATATAAACCAAACAAGTAGAAAAAGAAAACAATCCTTTCTTTTCCACTCTCTTGTTTCCAACAATCTTTTATAACAAGGAAACACACCTAATATCAAACAATCCTTGATACTTAGGAATTTGTAACACAACAATGATTTGTATAAGAATAAAGTTTTTATAATGGACATGAGTTAATCAAATAACCAAAGTCTTCTTATCTTTCAAATATGAAATATCAATATCATAAATTCTCTAAGTTCTCAATGATGCTTTTACAATGACATGGAATTTTTTTCAAAAAAACATCTTAGTATGGAAATTTGTAATGAAAATTATGTAGAAAGTTTTATAGAATTTTGATTAAAAGATGTGATATGAAAACTAATGTGTTTTTCCTTAGATACATCCTAAGAAACCTTTATGAATTAATGAAAAAGTTTGAGACATTTTCATGAAGGTTTGCAATAGTTTAGAATGATAATGGTTCAAGAAAAAGACATAATTTTGAATTATGTACATGACTTGTTAATTCAGTTAAATGATTAATTGATTTAACAAGTGCAGAACATTTTTCAAAATTCAAAATTATAATATTACTTCAGACCAGTGCAAATTGTGGGGGTTTCTAGTACTGTTACGGTAGGTTAAACTGCCATAATTTATAAAAAATAGAATGTTTGAAAAATAAAAAAAATTGAAAATTTAAACCAACCTTATGCAACATCTATTGATTTATCTAAGTAAATAGAATATATTCGAAAGTGATTTAATATGGTTTAAAATCTAAAAATATTATATTTGAAAGTGATTTAACATGGTTTAAACATGAAAAATAAATTTTCCAATACATGATAAAAAATATTTAGAGCACTAAGAAATGCTTATGCTATGGAATTCATATACCTAAGATGATGAACAAAATATTGCGAACTAAGTCATATCTTCATAGATGATTTTCTCTTTCTTTGTTAAGGTAGGATTTAGTTTGTCTTCATCAAAACATGTTATAAACTTGTCTTCACAGAGTGTACGTCATACGAAGAGTTAAGCTGACATAAATTGTAAAAACTTAAGAAACACTTATAAAACTTTTTATTAAATAAATCTTACAAAAAAGCCTTAATAATTATAATACGGTGGGAGAACTGACTTTTGGTTTTTCATTTTATCACAAATGTTGCAGATAACAAGAGTCGCCACTGACTTTTCTTTTATCCAATAAAGGAAAGGGTGAAAAGAACAGGAAAGACCTTTTGAGAATTTTTTGAGTAAGGGGGGTAGGTTATGAAAAGGGAAGGTGTTAGTATCCTTTTCATTCGTAGTTATCTACAGGCTCTTAATTTCTAGCTCACTTTTTGAAATGCTTTGTGTTGGTGTATGTTTGAAAATATTTTGGAAATGCCTAAGTGCGACAATTTTGTAATGATTCTTGTAGCATTGAGAATGTATACAAAATGTTTGTTTTGAAATATTCATTAAAAGAAAGTGTTGTGTTGTGGAAAGATGTTTTGAAAATGCCAATGTAAGGCAGTTTGCTTTATAGTAACCCTTGTATCAGTCCTCAAGAGTGTTTATAAAGTATTTTGAAAAGTGTGAGGTGTGGAAATTGTTTTAGTTTGTGAGAAAGCGATTACGAGCAATCTACTTACTCAATGGTCTTTGTTCATTTCCTCTTCTTTTAGATAGTTTTATCCTACCATTAGTTAGTAGGAAGCCCTATTATTGGATGTGAGGGACGGGCGTGGATCATCGTACAGTCATTGAAGACAACTTGTAAGATGCTTTATCAATTGTCGTAAGGGACTAAGATCGTTTACCAAAGGCAGTATCGAAGGGTCCTCGAGGGACTATGATCTTCTAACCGAGGGTCTTTTCTAAAGCATCCCACGTTCTAGGGACACAACTGTTTATATCCGAGGCAACAAGTGAGGGTCACCCTAGAGGTGTATGTGTGCAAAGTGTTTTGATTTCAAGTATTTTTTCTTTGATATTAGGTTTTCTAATGATTGATTTTAGTCTTGCCATACAAACCTTAATTACTAACAGTAATAAGAAAATCAGTAAATTGTGGAAATTAAATACCCTACGCTATTACAACGCTTCGGGAATGAGGGTACAAGTTTATGAATGGGGGATGAAAGCAATAAACCCTAATTATCTATTACAAACTTTTTCAAGTTACATGATTGTATTAGTGCGAAAAATAAACAAATGCACGGAGATAGAAAGGGGGAAGATGTAAAAACCCTAAAAGTTCTAAGTATTTTAATAAAATATTTTGTTGTTTCTTTGTTTAGAAAACATTTGAAATTTGAAATAAAAATTTAGACCTAATTCTAATTTAATTTACAATTTAATTATTCAAAATAAAATAAAGTGTGTTTAGATTAAGTAATCTTTGTTATAAAAAATTAATTAATTAAAATCTAAAGAATTTTAAGTATTTAAAAAATATTTTTGGTGTTTTACTTAGAAAAGAAATTGAAGTATAAAACCTAGTTCTAATAAAATATAATCAAAGTGATTAGATTAAATTAATTTTTATTTGTCAAAAATTAAATTAATTAATTAAAAAAAATCTAATTTTTTTAAAAATATTTTTATGATTTTTTTTGTGATTTTAAATAAAAATATTTAAAAGAAAAGAAAATGGTTAATTAAAAAAAACAACAAAAAGAAATTTAATGGGCCTCAGTGTAAAAGCAATTGGGGGGGTGAAAAGAAAGCAAAAACTCCAGGCCCAAGATAGAGAGCCCAGGCGCCTGTTGTGATTCAGTGAGGGTAGTTCTCTGAGGATGCATCATGGGGCACGCATTTGGGGCACTAGATTTGATTGCATGATGATCTGATGGTGTTGATGAGGGGTACATGATTAGCATGTACATTTGGTTTACACTGGATCTGCAATGAAGATATTAGAAAAATAAAATGCACACGCTTGGATCGAACCCAAGACTGGCCATAGGTATGACTTAAACACGTGCGCGCTGCCACTGGGGTGACTGTTACATCCGTTGATAAAACATGGTGCAATAAATATAAACTAAACTTGTTTTCAAAATTGGAATTCATCTTCTTCCTCGCGCGCGTTTACAACAACAACAACAATATTTTCAAATTTTGTAAAAGCTTCATTTCTTAACCAAATTGAAAGATGTAAACATCAAACTTGCTTGATTTTTTTACCACAAATTCAACCATGTAACTTTTGAAAGCTATAAGTTAAAGGCTGTAACGAATTTTGCTTGGTATCAAACTAAAACCTAAAATTTCATAAACTTTAATTCTCAAATTCTAATCACATAGTCAACATAAATGAAAACTAAGGACATGGTTAGTTTCAGGGAAATCATATCTACATTTTATCTTTTGAAATTGAAAACAAATGATTCTTGTGTGAGGATTTAAAAGTTGGAAAAATTTACCTCTGAAGTGAGAATCAAGTTTGAAGTTAGAGCACTTCTGGAGGTGTTAGAATGATCTGGATAACTTCACTGAACTTCCAGGAAGCTTTTGCAAAGCATACCTTGGATTGAGAGTGCCACAATTCTTCTGGACAAGTCAAGATGCAGAGGTGTAAAGTGAGGTTTGAACAATGATGGTGGATGTGTTACAGTCGTGCCAAAAGTGTTTGGACAACTTCTATTTGATGGATAAAAGGTATTTGAATGATAAAAGTGGAAAACACACGAGTCGATTTGAAGTTGGGTGTTGGAAGCTTCAAATGTGCCACAATGGAGTTTTCTAAGTGATTCTAAGTTTGGGAGTGTTTTAAGGCTTATGAATTCGTGTGTTAGCTTGAAAATGACCTCTCTATTTATAGAGAAAAGGTGTGAGGACAAGGGCTGACCAGGTTTCCAAGTTGTGGAGTTATGGCTTGGTTTAGATGTAACTTGTGATTTCTTGAGAAATCAAAGTTTCAATGCATAGTACCCTGCATTCTAGAGTTATTAGACACTTTAAACACGTTCCTCTGAATTTTTAGGTTGAGTGAGTGCAGATGAAACAAGTGAGAGGCTCAAGGAGAGTTGACAATTGCATAAAGCATGCTTTATCAAAATGGAAGTCTTGCCTTTCTCCTTTAAATGGAAAAATGGATTAGATAAAGATTTGATCACTTGTATCATGGCTCTAAAGTGTGTGTAATCTTCTGATTATGGATAGATTTGGAGGTTAGAGGCCTGCAAAGTGGGATTATGAAGCATGGCTTGAAGATTTGGTTATGAACTTGTCACAAAAAATGACCTATAATGCAACCTTAGATACCCAACTTCATCTCTTTGAAACTTCTAGATAAAGTATGATAAATTTGTGTTGTTGGGAATTTTGGAAAGCTTGAAACATTGTCTACAACTTTCATGTTGACCACTTTGGCTAAATCAAATGGGAACTTGGTGAAAATTGGCCAAGAAGTTAGGATAAAAAACTGATCAAAACATGTTGAAATTTTTTCCAAGTATTGGATAAAAATTATCACAACTTCATAGGCTTATATCTCTTAATCCAAGTACTTTTTGAGGATCATATCACATTAATTTTTTTTTAGAATTCATCAATATCTACAACTTTCATGTTGAAATATTTCCTTGAATCAACTTGTATCTTGAGGAAACTCGCTTGTGAAGTTAGGGTATTTTAAGCAGAAAACACTTGAATTTTCTCTAAGTGTTTGAAAATCTTGACTTTTGACTTTTGTTGACTTTCTTGATTCTTGATGATCAAGTTTGATAGTTTTGAATGTCTTGATGATTCTTGATTTTTGAATTCCAATGTTGACCAAAAAGTCAAAGTTTGACTTTTGTGTGACTGTTGACTTTTTATTCAACTGATTCAATTTTTCAACTATCAATCACTTGTATCTTTGGAAATGTCTTGAGCCATGTGATTAGGTAAATATGTTATATTTGAGTTCTTAAGATCATGATTCAAACCATTAGGTCATGCACTAGGCCAAAAGTCAATGATCACTCATCCTCAATCAAAACCCTAAGTTGACAATTTTTGACCTTTTGAGGATTTGAGGGTTTTCATTGAGGAATAATGATCAACCCTTAATCAAATGATGAATATCACCTAAAAATGTTTATGTTGACAAAAAATCTTGAATTTTGACTTTACGTTAACCATAATTGACTTTTTACACAATACAGTTGATTTTCAATCATCTGAGCCATTGACTGAGCAAACATGTGATGCAAGACTTGAAACTTGACATAAACATTATTTAGGATCTATGATGAATCATGAAAGTCACTTGAGACCCTTGAAACTCATTATTTCTTGATAAACACCAAACCCTAATTGAAGACCTTTGCTTATGAGGAGGTTTGACCATTCAACTCTTGAGTAGTTTTGAGCAAATGAGGACCTCATGAGAATGTTTTGAAGAAATTGGGAGGGAAATTGGGGTACAATAGTTGACCCAGTTCAATCTTCTTAAACATGAAGAGTTAGATTGGCCTATCCGCCATTCTTGCCTTGAATGTAGAAGATGATTGAACACTTAAGTGCCTAGAAATTTGCACTCGCATGTGCTCGAAGTAATGCTAGTGGTTGATTATACTGGGAATGGGCTTAAAGATTCCATTTGGAGAGGTGATATAGAGTTTTTGGAGATGGGCTTATAGATTCCATCCAAAGTAATTATTGATAGAACTTAGACTACGTCTACGCTTGACTTTGACTGGAAGAAGCATCAAAATAAATCTACACTTGATTTAATATGAGCTAGAGGATGTATACATCTATCTTTAACTGGGAGAAGTATCAAAATAAATCTATGGTTGATTTAATCTGAGCCAAAAAATGTCTACTGGAAGAAGTATCAGAATAAATCTACGCTTGATTTAATCTGAGCCAAAAGTTGTTTGCGTTCGTCTTTAATTGGGAGAAGTATCAGAATAAATCTATGGCCGATTTAGTCTGATCCAGAAAATGTCTACTGGAAGAAGTATTAGAATAAATATATGGTTGATTTAATCTAAGCAAGAAGAGGTCTCTAAAGGATGTGTTCGTCATGTATATAGTCGCCCCGTCCTCTATTGCTGTGACTTTCTTTGAACCTCTACGTTATCCGGTCGCTAATCTTCTCCTCTTTCTTCACTTTACAGGTATCAGGGAGAGTGACAGGCAATGACGGACGTGAAGAGCTTGAAGGAAAGTGGCGTGGGTTCCACCGATCTAGGGTTTCATAATTTGAAACCCAGATCTCAACTTTTCTTTTTCTCCTTTCGTTCTCGGTCTCTCCCAAATTTCTTTCCTCTTCTTTAGAAAATTAGGGCTATTTATAATTTTAGGAAGTAGATAAATTAGGAAAATTGTTATGTAATTTTATGTTGCTTGTTAGTGATTGATTCTAATTGAATCAATCTTAAGATTTGATTTTATATTAGGTTTTACATTTGATGTAAATTGATTTAGAAAGATTTTGTTTGAAATTAGGGTTTTGTAATCTGTACTTGGACCTTGTTATTGTGTAGATTTGTTTTCAGTAAATAAAAACAAATATTGATTTCCATATTTGATTTACTCCAAGATTTGATTTGAAAATAGTTTGGATTCAATTGTTTGGGTTCTGAGATTGGGTATCTTGGGGAAGAAGAACACTGTCGCCGCTGGTAATTAGGGTTTCTCAATTCACGATTGACCTAAAACAAAACTCAACAATAATTAATTAATGTTAACAATAATATTAATGACTAATATTAATAATAATGATCCCAATTTGCAGTATTGATAATAACATCATAATATAGTAATAATATAATCAATAATAATAATGGAATAATAATAATAATAATTGAATAATAATAATAAAAAAAAGATAGAAAGTTGACTCAAGTTAATGGAAAAATGAAGTTAAACGAACCAGGCAATTTATAAAACAAAACTGATAAATTTTGAATCATGTGTGTCTTTGACAAAAAAATAGACACACCCCATGTTAAAGTTTAATCCCCATCATATATAAACAAGATCCCCAAAACAAGCAAATAAAAACAATATAACTATAGGTTAAAAATATAATAATACCAAGATTAACTAAAATGACTATTAATATTTAAAGGGGAAAACTTGGGGTATGGCACTTACTACCCACAATTATGAGAAAGGAGCATTTGTGTCATCTCAAAGTGGAGGATATAACTTGGATTTAAAATCCACCACTCAACACCCAAGTAGAAAATAACTCTCTTCACTATATATCATATAAGTATAGTATCTTGTGTCACTACAAGAATCAACATTGAAGGGTGCGAGAATACGCTTGTCTTGCACATTCGAATCAGAGGGTTATTAAATAATGGAAAGACCCCAAAATTTGACCAAAAGATTATAAGGATACACCGTACAACGTTCCCTAGAGTACGAAAAAATAGGCTTAGACGATGATATATCATCTTAGATACGATGACGCGGATAACTCGTCAGTTCCTAAAAGAGATCATAGATTTTGCATGTATTTACCATAATCTAAGAGGTAAATAAAACCAGTTTAGAAATTGACTTACGAACACTTCGAGACTAACATAGTAAGCCTACAATGCATATTTTGTCTATTTATCTAAATCTAGGGGATGAATAAAATAGAGCATGATAATACATTACCGCATAGAGACTAACACAATGAATTATACTGCAGAATTCGTTAAGTTTACTACAACCTAAAGAGTAAACAATATGAGGATGAACCTGTGTATTTATCACGACCTAGAGGATAAATGAAACAAGGATAGGCTTATGTATTCATCACTACCTAGAGGATGAATAGTATAACCCTAAAAATTCGCATACCTATCTCAATCTAGGGGATAGATAATTGAAAAAGTTTGTGTTTTTATTACGACCTAGAAGATAAACGACATGAGAATAGGCTTACGTATTTATCACGACCTAGAGGATAAATAACATAATCCTTATAATTCATATACCTACCATAACCTAGAGGATATATAATTGAAAAAGTTTGTGTGTTTATCACAACCTAGAGGATAAATGACACAATGGTAGTCTTACGTATTTATCACGACCTAGAGGATAAATAACGTAATCCTGAAAAATTCGCATACCTAATAAAATCTTAGATGACTAAACCCAAGATAAGATCGGAGTTTACTGGTTGTGTCTGCTTCAACTAATGTATTTGTTTGTTTTGTGGACCAGATAATCCAATGATGAGCCCCATGAAAGTTCATGGTTTAACCCAAAATGTATTTGAAAAATGTCATGTACGATGAATAATGTCCTAAGCTAGTATGGAACCCAAATGTACATGTACTGAGTATTTTGTATATGCTCCAAATGTTTGTATATGCCCCAAATGTTTGTATATGCCCCAAATGTTTGTGTATGCACCAAATGTTTGTATATGCCCCAAATGTATATGCGCCAAGTGTTTGTATATGCCCCAAATGTATATGCACCAAGTGTCTGTATATGCCCCAAATGTTTGTTGTAATTTTTTTAATTCTCTCCTTTTAAACCATGGGTTTTGTGTCACCGACTCCCCCAACATTGTATGTTGCATTGTCTTGGTGTCTTTGGGTTGATTTGAACAATATGCATAAGTGCTAGCAAGATTTTGATATTTGTATCACAGGCGCAGGCGTAGGCATGGACATAGTTGCAGATGTAGGCATGGATATGGCTATGATCACAGGTGTGGATGTAGTCGTGGATGTGGTTATAGTTGCAGGCATGGACGTAGTCGTGGATTTTAGTTCGATGTTTCTCTAACCAAAATTATTTTTGATGTTTTATCAAATGCTTCTTTTTGTTTTATCAAATTCTCAAAATGATTTCAACGCAACATTTACAAGAAATAATCATAGTATTTTGCAAACAAGTTCAAAAAGAGAAAAAACACGACTTGAAAAGATTGAAAAAGTAAATGTTGTATTGATAAACATGTCGTTGAATAGGCGAGAGTACAAGATGCAATTCCTTTGAAAGAGGTAATTACCGAAAGTTTAACAAAAATTGAAAATGGCAATGAAAATGATAATTGCTACTGCTGTTTCTCAAATGTCCTTTTGATAGCTCCAATCTCCTTTGCTTCTGAGTCAAACGATTTGGATTAATCCCTCTCCCTCGTGGTCGTAGTCATGGTTCTTAGATCAGAGTCTACTTGTTCTTTATCTTGAATAAGATCCCTAAGTTTTGCCTGGACAACCCTTTTCGGGTTTTCAATCCACTGGGATAAAGATTTTTGTTTATGTCCCTAATTTTTTCCTGGATCGCCCTTTAGGGTTTTCAATCCACCGAGACGCCCCTTTTTTCCTAAGTCGCCCGTTTAGGGTTCGAACTTAGCGAGATTTTCATACATAGCATATTTTGACTGCATCTGAATTTGTTAGATGTGGCAGCTTTTCCCCATCCATTGTTGTGAGGATAAGACCACCACTCGAGAATATTGTTTTTACCACATACAGACCTTCGTAGTTGGGTGTCCATTTACCACGTGAATCAAGGAGAGGTAGTAGAATCTTTTTGAGTACCAAATCTCCGTGTTTGAACACTCGAGGGCGAACCTTCTCGTCGAATGCTTTCTTCATACTCTTTTGGTACAACTGACCGTGGCACAAAGCTGTCAAGCATTTTTCTTCAATGAGGTTAAGCTGATCAAGTCGCGTCTGAACCCACTTCTCTTCTTCAAGCTTTGTTTTCAGTAGAATCCGTAGTGACGAAATCTCTACTTCAACAGGGAGTACTGCCTCCATGCCATATACAAGAGAGAAATGAGTTACACCTATTGACGTATGTACAAAATTACGATAGCCATGTAGAGCGAAGGGAAGCATTTCATGCCAATCTTTATATGTATTCACCATTTTCTGAATGATTTTCTTGATATTCTTATTTGTAACTTAAATGGCCCCGTTCATCTTGGGACGATATGGTGAGGAATTATGATGCTCGATCTTGAAGTCAACACATAACTCCTTCATCATTTTATTGTTAAAATTAGACCTGTTGTCTGTAATGATCCTGCTAGGAACCTTATATCTCCATATAATATTTTGCTTGATGAACCGAGTAACCACCTGTCTTGTCACATTTCCGTAGGACGCAACTTCCACCCAATAGGTGAAGTAATCGATGGCAACTAGTATGAACTAGTGTCTGTTAGAGGCTTTCGGTTCGATCATTCCATTCATATTAATTCCCCGCATTGAAAATGGCCAAGGAGAACTCATAACATTCAAAGGAGTCAGAGATACATGCATTTTGTCGGTGTAGATTTGACATTTATGACATGTATTTGTATAATGGTAGCAATCAACCTCCATCGTCAGCCAATAATAACCTGCTCACAATATCTTTCTGGCCATGGAATGTCCATTTGTATGAGTTCCAAAAGTGCCTTCATGGATTTCTCGCATTAGTCTATCTGCTTCATGTTTCTCCACACACCATAGTAGCACCATATCATAGTTTTTTTTGTACATTACATCACCATTTAAAAAGAACTTTGAAGCTAGCTTCCACAGAGTTTGCTTGTCAATTGTAGAGGCATTTTCTGGATATTCTTGCTTCTCGAGATATCTTTTGATGTCATAGAACCAAGGCTTGTTATTTGGTCCTTCTTCAATGGAAAGGCAATGTGCAAGTTCTTCAAAATGTCTAATTGTAATGCGTGGTTTGTGATTTGGCCATGTCACTTTGAACATGGTTGATAAAGTTTCCAAGGCGTCTACCATCTGATTTTCTTATCGAGGAGTATGACTGAATGTAATCTCAACAAATTCCGTAGCTAGCTTCAAAACATGATCCCGATATAGAATCAATTTGGGATGTTTAGTATCCCATTCACCGTTAACTTGATGGTATGACTAATGCTGAGCCTCCATACACCTCAAGGTCCTTAATTCTAAGATAAATAAAAGCTTCTAGTCCCAAGATACAAGCTTCATATTCAACGATATTGTTGGTGCACGTAGCAGTTAGGTGCAACATGAACCTCGAAATGTAATTCAATCGTCCTAAGAAACCACAAACCTCTTTTTCTGTCCTTGGAGCTGGCATTTCTTTACTATATTCTGTTTTATTTTTCTTACAAAATATACATAAAAAAAATGTAATCCATACATTTAAAAAAATACTATTTTAATATATATAGACACACACACACACACACACACACACACACACACACACACACACACACACACACACACACACACACACACACACACACACACACACACACACACACACACACACACACACACACACACACACACACACACGCGCACGCACGCACGCACGCACACACACACACACACACACACACACACACACACACACACACACACACACACATATATATATATATATATAAAGAATAAAACTAAAACTAATATTATATATACCTAATTTACATATAAAAATTAAAATACTAATAAATCAATTTATAAACAGAATAAAAAATCATAATAATATTATAAATAGAATAAAACCCAAATTATATATAAAATAAAATAAAAATAAAAATTGTATAAATACCTCTTCTTCAATCTCCTTTAATCAATCTTCTTCTTCAATCTTTTTCTAAACTCTTTGATGTTCTTCAATTTTGACAAAAACAAATTAAACCAAAATTTTAATTAGAAAATATAATAAACAATAAACAAAATTATATAAATATATTGAAATTAAATAATATAAAACAATTACCTGTATCAATAAAATTTCAGATTTGGAAAAGTTTTGGGGAGATTTATAGTAGAAGTGTGTAACAATGAAGGAAAGAGATAAGGAAAGAAGAAGAAACAGAAGTGCAAGGATATGGATCTGTGAACGAGAGCGTTATGTATATACGCCACGTAGCGACGTGAAAATCAAGTCGCAAACTTGCCACATGAGATTCACGTCATAATACATCCAACAGTCAAAAAAATTATTCATTCAGTCTGCACAACTCTGAACCAAGTCAATGCCAAGTCAGATATTTTCCCCCTCAAAAATGTTGCGACGTGATAATCACGTCACAACTAAATTTTTAAAATTTTTCAAAAATCCTTCCGTCTGAATGTTAGAGCCATTTTTTTATATTAACTTTTTGGTTGCGACGTAAATCCCACGTTGCAATTTTTTTATTTAAAAAAAACTCTGAATCCCACCATGTTAACATTATATTTATTTTTTTAGTATAAAAAGTTTTAGTGACATGATTTTCACGTTGCAACAACCCTTTTTAGCCACGTGATGATCACGTCACAACTTCATGTCGCTGGTGGGAACCTTTCTTGTAGTGAATGTACACTTGTTTGGATTCAACCTCAGTTTGAACTTTCACAGATGTTCGAATAATTTTTGTAAATGTATGATGTGCTCCTCCTCTATATGAGATTTAATAATCATATCATCTATGTATACCTCAACTTCTTTTTGGATTATATCATGGAATAGTGTGACTATAGCTCTTTGATAGGTTGCCCTTGCGTTCTTTAGACCGAAAGACATCACCTTGTAAAAGAAAGTGCCACATGGAGTCATGAAATTAGTCTTTTCCATGTCTTCGTGTGCCATTTTGATCTGACTATAACCCGAGAAACCGTCCATGAATGAGAATACTGAAGCTTAAGTTGTATTATCCACCAAAATGTCTATGTGAGGTAACGGGAAATCGTCTTTGGGGCTTGCTTTGTTCAGATCCCAGTAATCTACGCACATGTGTACTTTGCCATCTTTCTTTGGCACCGATACGATGTTAGCTATCCAAGTTGGATAATCTACCACCACTAAGAACCCTGCATCAAATTGTTTAATAAACTCTTCTCGAATGTTTCTAGACATGTATGGACGAGTTATTTTAAGCTTATCTCTAACTGGAGAACAACTTTCCTTGAGAGATATTCTATGCACCACAATATCTGTATCCAATCCTGGCATGTCTCTGTAAGACCAGGAAAATATATCCACATATTCATGTAACAACTTGATCAGTGTTTCTTTAACACTTCCTTCCAACTTTTCCCCTATCTTGATCTTTTTTGGATCTTCCTCTGTGCCAAGATTAATGGTCTCAATAGATTCTTGGTATGGTTGTATACTATCATCTTTTTGCTCTATCTCCCTTGCCAATTCTTCACAAAGTTCAAGATCTTCTTCATCCTCCTCTTCCACTTGGTTGATGGGTGCATCAAAATTATATCAGATATCAAAAGTAACGTTATCGGTGATTTTAGGCATGGATCTGCACATTTATCATGTTTTGGTGCTGTTTTAGTTTGTGAATTTGAAAATGCATATGAAGAAAAATATTGCCATTTTAAAACATAAGAGATAAATGTAAGAGAAAGACAAAGATCTTAATTGAATTCTAAATATAACTTTTATTAATTGCGAATACTATTTGAAGCGAATTGGGGGACCCTTACAAGCTACCCTTATGCCTCGGGCTTGACATAGGTTCTTTCAAAAACAAGAAAAATTACTTTGGAAAGAAAAAGATATTTGGAATCTTCACGGCTGTCCAATTCTTTAGCTCTTGGCCTGGAGCACATTCATGAATGAAGTCAGATGCTCTCTTGGTGCGGCTCTTGTTAGATATCATCGCCACTTGTCTGCCATGCTCTGTTCCTTTATTGATGAAGGTCTCCTAGATAGGAGGAAACTACGTCTTTCCTTTCAGGGTATCCTTTGATGATTCGTAGCCCAAACCAAAACGATTTTTTTTGACAGGTATCTCCACTAGTTCACCACAACCTTTTGAGGTACCATCTTCTGCAGCTGCTTGTAAATCTCCACGAAGTCATAATATGTTTCCTGATTTTCTTCACTGGTAGGATTACCTTCGAAGCAACCTCTAAGACTTGAAACAGTGTTTCTATGCAGTCCTCATCCGCAGTGATATATATGTAGGACTCTATGTAACTTAAAAAGATGTCCTTTTCATCGTGGATTATAACTAATCTTTCTTTAATGAAGAACTTTAATTTATGATGTAGAGTTGAACTAATAGCCCCCGCTGTATGAATCCAAGGTCTTCCGAGCAAACATGTGTATGCTGGCTCTATATCCATTACTTGGAAAGTAATGTAAAACATATGTGGCCCGATCTTGACATGAAGATCCACTTCTCCAAATACTTAACTTTGAGAGTTGTTGAATTCTTTGACTATCGTAGAACTTAGTCTTATGACAACACCATTTAGGGTTAACTTCATAAACTGGATTTTGGTAACACATTAAGGGAAGAACCAGTATTGTGAGTACCCTAGATAGGTTAGTTGTACCTATCTGGATGGAAATATGCAACGCCTTGTTGTGAGATCTACCTTGTGGAGGCAACTTGTTGTTATTGAAGCCTAGATATGATCCAAATGTTAGGTTTGCTACAACATTGCCAAACTGATTCAGTGTAATCTCCTTTGCAACATGAGCAAAACTTAGAACCTTTATTAGAGAGTATCGATGTGCTTCTGAATTGAGGAGCAACGAGAGTATTAAAATCTTGGCGGGGTTTGGTGAAGTTTATCCACCATCCTATAATCACTTTTTCTTGATTATTTTCAGGAATTCTTCCGCCTCTTGGTCATTAAGATCCTTGCTCGGAGGTTATTGTTCTTGGCTTGCCTCTATTACAGCTTTCCCTTTATCCTTCACCATAACATCATTCTTCTTTTGTGGTACGAGACCATAGATTTAGCCACTGCGAGTCATTCCCCTTGTTCTTGCTATATTTATAATTGCAGGTCCTTGACTTGTCGATGGCTCAAATTCTTTATTTAAACCATTGACGTATACAGTATAATCATAACTCCATGGTACTACTTTGTTAATTTCGTAAGGGGTGGGAGATGGCCCCCTAATCATCATTGTTGTCTTTGGACCTACTGGAATTCTTAGAGTCTAGCGTGGTATTATTACTGGTTCTTCTATTGACTCTCCCCATGGAATCATAAGAGTTTTCTTATTAGTACTTGGCTCTTGGAAAGGAATTACCAATGGCTTCTTTATACTTCCATCGATCGCAACTACATATTATTCTTTAGGGTATTGCCTGAATTGGACTATCCTCTGATCCACCAATTTCTCTAATGTCTTCTCTAAAGCTTCATTGTGTTCCAAGAGGAACCCACACTCTAACAAATATTCTTTCAAAAGGTTTATCGAGGCCTTTACTTGTCTGGCTGCCCTAAAGTAAGTGACCACGTCAATTGAATTCACCGCTGGTCCACTATACGGAGGCATGGGATTTGTTTTGGTGTTTGGTTTATCAAAAGTGATATTGTGAGAATCCAATAAATCTTGAACCTTGTGTCTAAAGGCTCAACATTTTTCTATAGTATGCCTTGGAGAATTGGCATGATACTCGCACCTAGAATTTGCATCATACTTTGGTGGGAGTACCCAAATTGGAGGAGCTAGAGACTTCTTCCCTACCAAAGATGCTTCGAGTAAATGTTGGAGCAGTTGACTGTTTAGTATGGGGAGAGGATCAAATCTTCTTGGAGCCCACTCAAACCTGTTCTATTGTTGTTCACGTGGAATTACCAACGATTGTTGTGCCCTCGGATGCGATGCGACAACATTAATTTCTACTTCCTTCTTTTTTGAGAAGTTAGGGACCTGTGTTTTTGAATTGCAAGGAGTACTGGATGATGTTCCTTGTATTTTTCCACTTTTTATGCCTGCTTCAATTCTTTCGCCAATAGTTACCAAATCAGAAAATCCAGAAGAGACGCTTCTTGCCATTTAATCATAGTACAATACTTGTAAAGTACCCATGAACATATCTACCAATTATATCTCTAGGAGTGGTGGTTGTACACAGGCTTCCATTTCTCTCCATCTTTGATCATACTCCTTGAAAGACTCCTCCTTCTTCTGAGTCATGTTTTGGAGTTTCATATGGTTAGGCGCCATGTCTAAATTGTACTTGTACTGTCTCAGGAAAGCGTTGGCAATATCTACCCATATTTGGATATGAACTCACTCCAATTGCATGTACCAATCTAGAGATGCCTCACTCAAACTATCTTGGAAAAAATGGATCATCAGCTTCTGATCTTGAGCATATGCATGCATTTTTTTGCAATATATGCATATATGGTTCCTCGGACATTTGAGCCCCTTATATTTTCCAAAGTTAGGTACTTTGAATTTTTGAAGGGATCACCACATCCGGTACTAGACCCATTTCAAGAGCAACGATGTCGAAAGCATCGTAACCCTGCACAACCTTTAACCTTTCTTCAAGAAATTTATATTGATTGAGCGCCAAGGGATTTTCAGTGACATGGGTATAGGGTGTCCTTTGAGGTATTTGATTTACATCTTCTAAGTCATGGTCTCCATACTGTAGGTCTATGTAATTATCTGTATTGTTGACTATAATTTGTAAAGTATGGGATGTCCCTACCTTCAGTGGAGGTGGGACAAACCCTCCAGTATTAGCTTGTCTGACCTCTTGCTGAGCTACGATTGACTATAGAGGTCTTGATTCTAGTTCTCTTCTTGGTTGGTGATCGCTTGATGCACCAACAATTTAGGCTACTTCTTCAAAAGCTACCCTAAGAATCTGTTCTTGCTTCTCGATGATGTTTTACAAGTTTAGAAGAACTTGGCTCATATCTCCCTTCATCGAGTCGATGTTGCCTTTCACTTGCTCCAAACCTTCCTTGAAGGCAACTTGGTTCTCCTTGATCTATTCCATCACTTTCTTTTGATGGGCCCTTGTTTGATATGGCGGCCGGAGAGGTGGTTCTTTTCTACCAATGGTTTAACTAGAGAATTTTTTTTTTTTGAAAAAATGATAAGTCTTTGTATGTTTTTATGAAATGAAATGTTTGCGATAGCATGGATGCGTATGAATATGCTAAGTGTTTCGATTTTGAATGTCTTATTCACTTGAATTCTTTTTTCATATATATATATATATATATATATATATATATATATATATATATAGGTTTTGATTTTTACTAGTGAGTATCTAAAAAAAATACACAACGAGATATACAAACAAAACTTTTACTAAAATAATAATTGTCCTTAAAACAGGAATAAAATTCAGATATTGAAAATTATTCAAACCAAAACATAAAAATTAACTTGCTAAAAGAAATCACAAAGCGAAACAAAAATCTTCTAAGTGCGCCTACAGATACCTGCTCTGAAACCATCAACCGTAGTGCTACAAAGCTTGAGGAAGTCTTCAACATATTTCGGAAGCAAGACCATGACATTTTCCGCATCTCTCAAACTTCTAGGGATGTCACCAATGAAATTGCTGGCTAAGAAGACAAGTTTCACATGTTTGTCTTTGTAGAACCGATATTCCTGGTAGAGATCCGAAATTATCTTATGATTATCCTTTCCTACTTTGGCGATCTTTGTATACTGTTCTTCCCAATATAATTTTTTAGACCTCATCTTCGTATATAGTTACCTTTGTATGAGGAAATTCTTTCGAAGGTCTTCTAACTAATGACAAACTTGCTCATATTCACCAGTCTTTTGGCGAGAAGTCTTTTTGCCCTCATCCTCTTAAGGAATTCCCCTATGTCTTTATGCTCTTCTTGATCTAAAGAAGCTTGTGTAAAACTTTGGATTTGAGCCCTCAAGTCATCTTCCATCTCCTTTTTGTCTTGTATTGCCTTTTCATACCACCTACTTAGCCTCTCGATTTCACTAGCAACATCTTCCAAATGTTGGTTGTTAGAATCCAAGTTGAAGGTAGCACTCAACAACCCTTCAGTCGAACATTTTCTCTTAAGACTCTCCTTTCCAAATGCTTCACAGTCTTTGTGAAGCTGTTGATCTTTAGACTTAAGCTCATGATGCATCTGTCTTTTCTCCTTAGCTAAGTTATGGAAGTTAAGCTCCAATTCTTCTTTCTTCTTTTGGGCTTTATTCAAGGCTTTCTTCAAGTTGCTATTTCTTCTAAGGATATAGGAAAAAGATCTGGGACATCTGTCTTGTACTCAAGATCAACGTCAAATGGAAACTTAACAACTTGCACATTATCCAAAATCCATCTAGTGTAAGGTTCTTTCGCCACAACATTCTTCCTTTCAGCATTTCTTTTATTAACCCTATTCCAAGCTCGGATGATCTTGTTGAGCAATTCTCAGTCATTTTTTCCCATGTCGTGAATGATTAATGGCTGAAGTTGTTCACTAGAGGGTTTATCCTCCAAAGGGTACCCAAGTTGTCACAAAGCTAAGGTAGGGTTATAATTGATGCAACCACGTGATCTAATCAACGAAACATTTGGAAAATCTCGGCAACTATAAATGACATCTCCAATGTTTAGCTTCCTTGTATACCACAACACAAAATCTGCAGTAAGAGACCTTAATTTTTGAGGCCACTCGTGTCTTGTCAGACTTGGAACCATATAGTCTTCCTTATATAGATGGGTCATAAACAAAGAATATAAGAGCAGGATACAACATTTTAGCGTACCCCTCCCCTTTCCGTAACGAGTGTGAAGAGTATAGTAAATATCAACAAGCAGAGCAGGAGTTGGGTCCACATTCAAAGCAGTTATTCCCCAAAATACACTAATAGCTGCAGGGTCAATATAGTCCAAAGTCCACAGTGTGGTACGGTGGGAGAACTGACTTGGGTGTTTTGCATTTTTGTTTGCAAATGTTGTGGTTTAGCAAGAGTCGCCACCGACTTTTCTTTTATCCAATAAGGAAAGGTGAAAAAGCACAGGAAAGACCTTTAGAGATGCTTTCTTGAGTTTGGGGGGTAGATTATGAAAAGGGGAGGGATTAGCACCCTTTTCATCCATGGTTTTCCATGGGCTCTTAGTTTCTTGCTAGATCACTTGCTTTTGTTTGAATGTGCTTGTGGTGTGGTTTTTGAATGTATTTTGAAAATGTAACTTTGTAATGATTCTCGTTTCTATAAGAACGCATACAAAGTGTTTATTTTGAAAATAGTTCAAAGAGGTGTTTGTGAAATGTGTTTTTGAAAGTGATTTTGAAAAGGTGTTTTCTTTGTAAAGGTTCTCGTTTCTATAAGAACGCGTACAAAGTGTTGTCTTTTGAAAAATGTTTCCAAAATCAGAGTGTTGGTGTATGAAATGTTTTTGTTGTGAGCAAGTGAGCAACTAAGAGCGAACCTACCTACTCAAAAGGTATTAGATGTTCTTTTCCTCCTCCTTTAGATGTTGCTATCTTACCATTGATTTGGTAAGAAGTCCCATCGTTGGATGTGAAGGGACAGGCGTGGGACGTTTGTATAGTCATAGAAGGCAACCTATGTGACGTTTTAGCAATGTCGTTTAAGGACTAGATCGTTTACCGAAGGCAACATCGAGGGTCATCGAGGGACTACGATCTTTTATCAAAGGGTCTTTGCTAAAACATCCCATATTCGAGGGACATGACTATTTTTCTGATAGGCAACAAAGTGGGATTACCCTAAGGGTGCGTGTGTGCAAAGTGTGTTTAATTTCATGCATTTAGTCTTGCTTAGGGTGATCTATTTGTCAATTTCATGTCTTGCCATACACACCCTAATTACTAGTATTTACATTTAAAAGAGATAAATAGCAGAAATGTAAAGTCATACGCTATTACAATATTCATGGGTATGGGGTGTACAAATTTATGAATGGGGGTTGCAAGGAATTTAAGTCATAATTATCTATTACAACCATATTGAAATGCATAATATAAGAAAGAAATGGACTTGTTTAGAAAATGTTTTTGTCTTAATGAAAAAAGAAATAAATAAATTAATAAAAGAAAATATTTTTATGTATTTTTATGTTAATATTAAAAATGATGAAAATAGAAATAAATGAAAGACAGAAACAGCGTGCTACTGCAAGAAAAATAAACAAGGATCAGAAGTTCTGAAGCTAGGCGTGTGATGGCTCAGAAAGAAACGTCAGTGGGCATCAGAGGTTCTAGTTGGTACACTCTGAGGTCCTGCAAGAAATGTTAGAGGACAAATATAAAAATTCTGGGTTGCATTAAGACAGTGGGTGTTGTACCCCAAAATTTGCCCTCGCATTTTTCCACAAGAGATCACAGCTTCAGGCGTTTCCGGATTTTTCAAACTGGCTCAAGAATCGGACAAACAGACTTTTTCCGTCAGCCAAGCAAAATTAGGGTTTTATTGATTTTTCAGGACTCTGGATTGTTTCACACAGTTGGCTTGGGGTTTTGGTTGATTTTGGCTCAACTTTGATCAGGCGAACGCTCTTTGGAATTTAATCAGGAATCAGGGTTTTTGTGGGTATATTCTCAGAAAGATTTAAATTCCACAGCACTTTGCGAGTTATTCTGAGATTTGGGTTGAATTCGCATTGTTTAATTTAATCAGTAAAAGAAGGCATTTGGTTTGAATTCACGTTCGTTTAATTGAACCAGTCAAAAGATCCATGCAGTTTGGATTTACAGTGTTGGTAAAAATCAGTGAAAAGGGAATGCGCCTGATCAGTGTTTTGATTAACTGTTGCTTTGCTTTGGATATTGGAGATACCAGGTTTAACTGATCAATGTGCTAAAGCTTTGTTTATTTAAATTATTTATTATTCTAAGATTAAGTGATTGGAATTTATTTTTCAATTATTTTAATTCAAAGAATTTTAAATAATAAATAAACAATAAAGGATAAAATAGAATTAATTGGATAGTGAAAACTTTTATTTATTCTTAAATTATTTGTACAATTATTGTTTACAATTTATTTATAAACAATGATTTTACATTAATTTAAATTTAAATAAAAAAATGAAACTATCCTAAACATTTTCTATTCTTCAAATCTTCATCTGCTATCCCTCGCTCCAGTGCTCCATTTTTCATCTGCAAAAGAAAAGGAGAAAAGTCAATGACAGATAAATAAAAGATAGTTCATCATTAAGGGCCACTGATTGGGATCAGTTAACCCTCTCTGCAAATCACGGGATTTCTCCCGGTTCACAAAGAGGGAAGAATTTTATTTGCTAATCATGAATGCAAAGTTGAAAAAAATGCAAAGTTTGTCAACATATTGCATAGTTCAAGTCTCAAACAAACTGCACAGTTCAAATCAAACTAAAATTCCAAATTTCAACTTTCTGCCAAAAATGCAAGTTACTATCCAAAAGGCTACCAAAGAAGAAGATTTGGAAAAGATACAAAGTACAAAAGCTATCAAAAGAAGAGACAATATGCAGAGGAAAACTATTATGCAAGCAAACATATTCACTTTTCATCATTTCCCAAGTGGCCCTTTCAGAAAAATACAGCATAAACATTATTTTAATGAAAACTGTACTAAAGAGAAAGAGAAGAGAGATAGAAGAGCAGGCTTAGGCTTTAGGCTTGAGAGATAGAAAGAAAACATATACAAAAGCTAAACACAGTGGATAAAAAGAGGAAAACCAATACACTAAAGATATACAAAAAGCATAAGCCTTCAAGTCTCAAGAGGAGAGACCAACAACCTGAAAAACACATAACCTGTAAGCGATTCAAAAACCTTCCACCCACTGTCAAAGGCCTAACCTAAGAGAAGAGCCCCAAGGCCATCAACCTAAAGCATTAAATCTGCCTAAACAAGCCATACCAGCAGAAGCACAAAACCTGCCTTAACCATCAAACATTAAAGCCTCTAAAAACCTATTCAAACTAATTCCAAAAGCCATAACCTGTCAAAATCTTACCAAAAGGCAAAACCCTGTCCTGCCTATCATCAAACAAAGACAACCAAGCATATGCCAATGCCTGCCTGAATAACCCAAGCATCAAACCTGCTAAGCCATTAGACCTATCAAGCTCAACCTAAGGCCAAACTGTCATAAACCAGTCCAACTTTCAAAGCAACACAACCTGTCAAACTCAACATAAGCAGAAGCCTAACAATAAACCAGTAGAAACAACAAAAACCAGTTGCCTAAGCCATCAACCAAAAGCCTTAATCAACTCAAGCAAAGATCAAGCCTAAACAAAAACAAGTTCAAGACCAAGACTTGCAGAAGCCTTACCAACCAAAGCCATTAAGACCTGTCCAGCTTCAAGCCTAACCAAATACATCAAAGCATCCAAACAAAAACCCTCAGACAGCATCATCATAGGGCAATCAAAAGGCAATCAAAAGGCAAGCATACGGAGGTATCGAGGCAGTAAAAGAGAAGAAGAAAGTCAGAGAAACAATAAGGCAAGGCAGGCAACTCAGAAAAGGGACAAAGAAGCATACTCAGGCTACGCCATGTCAAATACAAGCTCCTAAGCTTTTCAAAGCAAAAAAAGCTCCAAATAAGGTCAAATCTGTCTAAAGCATTCAAAGCCAATCCTAAGCCTCAGAAAATTTTCATCACAGGCGACAAACAACTCAAAGGCAAATCGTTCAGAAGCAACATCAAAGACATTAACAAATCAAAAAGGCAGCAAGGTCAAGGCAACTCAGAGAAGGGACGAAAAGGCGACAAACATTCCAAAGGCAAAGATGTCTCAAGGCAATAAGCAGAAGCGTGCAGTAAAAGAGAAGAAGAAAAGAGGACATTAAGTTAAGCTTTCATACCAACATCACAAAGCCTAAAAAGTAGTACAGAAATACCAAGTGTCATCCAAGCAAGCGTCTTCACCACTAAGCCTCCGAGCGCCTCCGCCTCTCCTTCCGTCCTTGGCCTCCGTAGCAACCATGACCTCCTCCTCCGCCTCCAGGTAACATGTCCCATTTCTCCTTCTTTCAAAACCTCAAACAAACATTGAAAAACTTGAAGTTAAAATCAATGGATTAGACAATCACAACATGCACATTTGTAACAAACCCTAACGAATTAAAATGGTTACCTAATCCTGTCGCCTTGACGCTGTCGTTGGAGGGAAGGGGAAATGGAGGAAGCTGGTGGCCTTGGGCTTAGGAAATACAGAGGCATGCATGAGGAAGACGAAGAAGAAGACGAAACAATGAGCGCCGTTCTAACCAAATCCCTAACCTTTTTCTCAACTAACCAAATTAGGTTTAACCCTAAGACAAAGTTCTGAAATGTCTTGGACCGGGCTCATCTCAAATGCCTCAGGCCCAAACGAGCTGCTTATGCCCCCTCCTGTCTTCAGTTTTGGTTTGGACCTAAGGCCCTTAAGGCCCATTCAAAACTTAACCCTTTTTTTGATATAAACTAGATTTTTCTTACATAACTTAACCTTAACTTTTTATTTTGTTAATAAATTATCATATTTTTTTTACATCAAACCTTTTTATAACATAAATTTGAACAATATATTTTTTCCTCTAACTTAAATATTTTTGCATTAATATCTTAATATACATAAAAAAATACTTATTTTTTAATATACATAATTTAAATTTAAAACATTTAATTAAAAAACTTTTGTGCATAACGAATAAAAATACATTTTTTTTCTAATATACATAATTTAATTCTTGATATTTAATTAAAACTTACTTTTTGTACATAATAAATAAAAATACATTTTTTTTTCTAATATACATAATTCTTAACATTTAATTGAAATACTCTTTTGCATATATAAAACATAAAATATAAAGATACTTTTTTATATCAAATGTAAAATAATAACTTTCAAACTTAGAATATTTCCTTTTCTTAAAATTATCTTTTTGTGCATATTAAATAATACAAGATCACCAATCAAAGATAAATAAACATTTAATTTTTCTTTAGGTCAAAATAATACTTAATACACATTCAATTTCACATCTCTAACCTGTAAATAATTACATATACAAATACACGTATACACGTACACTTACACAATACATTTGCCTTGCTCCTATACACATTTGCTTATATTTGTATATTCGTTACATTTACATTTGATCGATTCGATTTGGTTGTAACTTATTGGACATTACATTCCTAAGTCTCATCCCCATTCATAAATTTGTACCCCCACTCTCGGATACTTATTTTGTAATAGCATAGACTTTACATTTTCGCAATTTACCGCTTTCAATTATACCATGGTTAGACCTAGGGTTTGCATGTACATAAAACCAAACGCTAGATAACCTAATACAAGACAAATACATGAAATCAATACACAATCACACTTGCACCCTCTAGGGTAATCCCACATGTTGCCTTCCAAAATGGGCCATGCTTGCACGTCGAATATCTTTGGCAAAACAAATTCAAATGATCATAAGTCCCTCGATGACGCTTTCGAATGTTGCCTAAAGCAGAATGATCATAGTCCCTTCAAAGCAAATTTCCAAAGACACTTGGCATCATTGCATTCATGGTCCATACGATGACCCGCGCCCGTCCCGAACAAACTTCCTAAACGCAAGATTGTCCCCCAAATTCAATGGTGGAACAAAATTGTTAAAAAGGGTTGAAATCATAGAGAAAACCTTTGAGTACAATAGGGTAGACAAAACTCTTAGTTACTTGAGATCAACTTGCAAAAACACTTGCCTTCTTTTCAAAAACCACATTCCACAATCACTTTCAAAACAAACTCTCAAAAACACTTTGAAACATCTTTTCGAAAAGATACACACTTTTGTAAAATATTCGAGTAAAGAATTGTTACAAGGGTAGCCTAAGACAAGGCATCTTCTTCCAAAACATTTTCAAACACACACACCTATACACCATTTTCAAGCAATCGAAAATCAAGGCAAGTGGTCTAAAAAACCAAGTAACTAAGAGCCCATGGATAACCATGGATGAAAAGGGTGCTAACACCTTCCCTTTTCATAATCTACCCCCCGGACCCACGAAATATCTCAAAAGGTTTTTGCTGTGCTTTTTCAACCTTTCCTTTAGGATAAAATAAAAAGTCGGTGGCGACTCTTGCTCAACCGAACAAGTGCGAATACAAAACGCAAAACTCATAGTCAGTTCTCCCACCGTATCACAGTGGGCCATAAGTCAGAATTTATGTATTACACTAATACAGTGAGTTAATTTCAGAAGTTCAGTGTATTGTCAGCATGTGAAAATCAGAAACTCTAAGTGTGTAAAAACAACGAGTGGAAATATCAGAAGTTTAGTATGTTTGACATGTAGGGAGAACTCAGAAGTTCTGTGTTGTGTTAGAACAGTGAGTGGGAACATCAGAAGTTCTATATTGTGCTAAGCTAGTGAGTGAACAATCAGCAGTTCAACATGTTATCAGCGCATGAAAATCAGAAGTTCAAAGTGTTAACACAGTGAGTGAACAATCAGCAGTTCAGTGTGCATTAACAGTGAGGAGAACTAAGAAGTTTTGTGTTGTGCTGAGCCAGTGAGTGAACATTAGCAATTCAGTGCGTTATCAGCATGTAAGAATCAGAAGTTCAGTGTGTGTTAACAGTGAGAAAAATCGTAGAAGTTCTGTGTGTTAAAACAGTGAAGAGACTCAGAAGTTCTGCGTGCTTAAACAATTAGAAAATCCTAGAAGTTATGTATGTTAAGACTATGGATGAACATCAGAAGTTTTATGCTATATTTCAACTTTCAATCAACACATCAGTAATCTATTTAGTTTTCAACTAACAACAAATCAGAAGGATAAAAAACACAACAGTTTACAGAAGTTCTAATCCTGATCCTGAACCTAGCCTTAATCAAGAAGTTCTGACCCATAGTTTTTCTATTCATGCAATGATATAGAAAAAATAAATACTATGATATTTACATGTTTAATGATGTTCTGAATGAAAGAATGCAAAGTCAGAAGGACTTACCTTGAACCTGGAGCATGCGCTTGGTTTGAATTGCTGCCTTTGGACGTTCTGGAATCAACAAGAGTAACAAAAGAGGAGAATGCCAAGTTCTTTGATTCAAAAGGAAGAACAAAGGTTTTGGTTTTCTTTTTGGGATTTCTAGATTTTTATGAAGGTTTCACTACTTCCTTTTCTCTCTTTTTATGATTCTCTCCCTTCAAAAGCCAACCTCTCCCTCAATGCCCAGCCCCTTGAACGTGTGATGGAGCAAGGTATTTATAGGTGAATTTGTTGTGATTTTGGGGGGAAAGACAAATGGGATTTTAAATAAATTTGGCATCCTTCTCCCTTGCTTTTTCATCACTGTTTTCGTATGCTAGTTTGGTGCAATTATGGGATGCAGGCGTAGGCCGAACTAGCTGCTGATTAGCATCTTTTAACCATGCTTAAGCTGGAGTTGTCAGCAGGATTTAAGGAAAAGAAAAAAAAAGCATGGGTCTAGTACCAAAGTTTGCTATCCCAAGACAATAGAGGTACACGTGGTGGACATCCTTTGGATAAAGACTCAAAAGTGGTTGTGAGCATTAAATGATGATGAGACTTATCACAACCAGAAATCCTGTAACGTGAGATTCTACCCAATGGCTTAGTTCTGGATCAGAAGTTCTGCTTCAGCATAGAATCCATCCTCTGATCTTTGTATCTTCTGGCTCCAGCACGTTTTGAAGGAACTTTCAGACTTTCTAGAAAGCTTGCAACACGCTTCTTAACCTTCTTTGAATTACCCTGGCAAACTCTGATTGAAGCTTTTGTGAAAACTTGCCCATAAGTTCTGACCAAATTCTGCCTTGAGAGTGTCCAGAATTTACTGAGTGTTATGGTGATAAACTGGTCATAAGTTCTGAGTTTTGTCATGCTTCTTAAACACTTAGAAAAATTTCTAAGTATTTAGAATATGACTTTTCCAAAGTAAAATTTGACTTTTGAAATTCTTGATGAAACAAACTTCATATTCTAACATGTCTGGATGAAATATGATTTTTGAGATTTGATTTTGATCAAAAAGTCAAAGTTAGACTTCTCAGTGTGCAAATGACCATTTTGCCCTTGTGAATGACTTGCTTGGAAAAAATGATAGTTCAAGGCCTGGAAACTTGATAGAAGCAAACCTGGGTTCCAGGGTGATCCCTTATGAAATGAGAGGGAACATTTTGGGGTACAACAGCTGTCCCTATTCAATCTTCTTACACCTAAAGAGTTAGATTGGTAGATCTGCCATTCGTGACTTGAAGGTGGAAGATGATTGAACACTAGAGTGCCCAGAAATTTGCACTCAATGATGGTTAATGGTAGAGGGAATGGGCTTAAAGATGCCATTTGGAGAGGTAATGGATAGTTATTGGAGATGGGCTTAAAGATGCCATCCAGAAATGATTGCTGGACTGTATCTGTAAGTTGGAATTGAATGATCATCAGAATGGCGTCCGTGTCTGGAGCGTATCTGAATTATATCAGGAGTTTGGGTTGTTTAATGATGAGTCCGTGTAAAACTGCATCTTGGAAAGGAGGAACCTGTGTAGGGTTGCCTGATGATGAGTTTGTGTAAAACTGCATCTTGGAAAGAAGGAACCAGTGCAGGATTTCCTGATGATGAGTCCGTGTAAAACTGCATTTGGAAAGGAGGAACCTATGTAGGGTTGCCCGATGATGAGTCCTTGTAAAACTGCATCTAGAAGTGAGAAGGAACCTGTGTAGGGTTGCTTCATGATGATTCTGTGTAAAACTACATCTGGAAAGAGGAACCTGTGTAGGGCTTCCTGATGATGAGTCCGTGTAAAACTGCATCTGGAAGTGAGAAGGAACCTGTGTAGGGTTGCTTCATGATGAGTTCGTGTAAAACTGCATCTTGAAAAGAGAAGGAACCTTGTAGGGTTGCTTCATGATGAGTCAGTGTAAAACTTCATCTTGGAAAGAGAAGGGACCTGTGTAGGGTTGCTTCATGATGAGTCCGTGTAAAACTGCATCTTGGAAAGAAGGAACCTGTGTAGGGTTGCTTCATGATGAGTCCGTGTAAAACTGCATCTTGGAAAGAGAAGGAACCTGTGTAGGGTTGCCTAATGATGAGTCTGTGTAAAACTGCATCTTGGAAGGAACCTGTATATGGTTGCCTGATGATGAGTCCGTGTAAAACTGCATCTGGAAAGGAGGAACCTGTGTAGGGTTTCCTGATGATGAATCCGTGTAAAACTACATCTGGAAGTGAGAAGGAACCTGTGTTGGGTTGATTCATGATGAGTCTGTGTAAAACTGCATCTTGGAAAAGAAGGAACCTGTGTAGGGTTGCTTCATGATGAGTCCGTGTAAAACTGCATCTTGGAAAGAGAAGGAACCTGTGTAGGGTTGCTTCATGATGAGTCCGTGTAAAACTGCATCATGGAAAGAAGGAACCTATGTAGGGTTGCCTGATGATGAGTCCGTGTAAAACTTCATCTGGAAGTGAGAAGGAACCTGTGTAGGGTTGTCTCAGCTGGTCAAGTAGATAGTTGTCTTGTCTGGTTTCAGGTATTAATCTCTGACCTGAAAACGAAAGATAGTTTTATTGGCTTGTTACAGGTATTAATCTTCAATCTCTTCATGTAGATAGTTTTCTTGGCTTGTTACAGGTATTAATCTACAATCAGTCGTTCACAGATAGTTTTCCTGGCTTGTTACATGTATTAATATGGAACTTGAAAAGGTTGATGGTAGCCATCTGTTGATTGTCCTTTTCCTGAAAAAGGTAAAACGTTAGATGTATGCAATGTCATGATGTATGAAGTGCATGATGTCATGATGTTATCAAAAATAAATGAGATTGTGTCGTATGCACTTATCATGTATGTAAATAGGACATATGAAATCTGAAATGTTAATGAAGTGTATCTTTGTCTGGGAAAATAATTCCTTCACAAATGCTGGGGAGTTGTTAAATCCTGGACTGCTGTTGAAGAGTTGGTGTGTCTTCAAACTTTCTTAGAGTATTTCCACCGGGGATTCCTGTTTTGTTGTTTAAGGGGAACTCTGTTGGGGAATATGGAAAACTCTGTTGGAGAGTGTTGATTCCTGCTTGGGAAAAGAGTTCTGGAGTCTCGGTTGTCCGTTGCTCTACTGGGATCGAAGTTGAACTAATATCTGGTCGGGTCCAAGTTTCATAGTAACTTGCTGGGGATTGTAGAGTATTCTACTAGGGAAAGGATTTCAGAGATTAAACTTTTGCTGGGGAGTCATCCTATGATAAGGATTCTGCGGAGATTTGTCAATGCCCCTAGTAGCAAATGTTTGCGGCATTGCCAAAAAAATGTTTAATTGTACGTAACCCTTTGCTGAGATTAACGTTCAATGTCCCAAGTGACGGAGATGGAGACTTGCCCCTGGTTACTCTGCAATTCTTGAGATTTCTTGGAATCTAGACTGGACTACCCCAGGTGTGCTGGATAGTGACATGTTATGTCCCCTTGTTGATAGGAGATTTTTCAATGGAAGTGTCATCCTACTTGAAGTGATTTTGTTCACTGAAAGAGACTCCGTTCATCGGATATTCGTGTGTGAATTTCTCCGCTGTCAAACAAATAGCCATATGCAAACAGTGGTATTTAAGTAATGCATAGTTTATGTTTGTCTTGAAGTTTTGAAAATGCGTTTTAGCAAGTAAATAAATTTTGTAAGAAAAATTCAACTCAGGATTTTGAGTAAAGCCTTACAGGTGTCAGGATAACTTTTGTAACAGTATGCTTTCGAACTAACCCATGCTTCAATTAGGACTTTTAAAGGGTTGTAACGTGACTTGGTTCACAGTTTAAGAAACAAAGGATAAAGGCTCGAAGTGTATTTGTACCCACCTGTTCTTTGTGATGTTCTTCAGTCCTAAGCTCAGTTAATTGTATGTTTGAACTCCAATTGAGTCTGGAATGACGTTTTGGTGATGGTTCAGACAAGTTAAGTTTGTCGGAAGGCAGTCATTCTTGAAATATTTTTTTTTCATGTTGTTGAGGATTTGTAGTGACCTCTTTCTTTTGATTTGTTATCCCTAATTTTTGTCTGACTATTCCTGTTTTTTAGATTACAGTCAGCGGGATGCCCCAGTTTTTTTTCTTAAGTCTCCTTTGTAGGTTTTGACTTAGTGGGATTTTCTCTTTGAGAGATAATGACTACCTATGTGATAGGGAACCATCACTGTCCTTTATTTCCAAAGAAATATTTTTGATGTCATTCGTTGTATTACGAGATGAGAGTGTGCAGCTTAACGCACGTTTGAATTAACTGAAAGACTACCCTGCCCCCGGTTTTGATTAAAGGTTTCAATTTATGTAAAAAAGAAAACTTCTACTTCTTTGGCTCGAAGGGGCTGACTAGGGATTATCTTTCTTATAACTCCAGTGTTTAGGATTTGAAGGAATGCCTGTACATCGTCAGCAAGGTCTGTTCAAAAGCATACTGTATGAGATTATGGCATTGTTTTCGTCATCCACCCTCTAAAGGCTTGTAACTTTTAGCAAGAGTTGAATGTCATAAAGTGAGTAAAAAGCATAGTTTAAATGTAATGAAAATGAGGGGATCAAATCAAGACAAACATATGCAATGCATTAATGAAACAAAGTTTGACATTAATAGATAATTGTTTGAATAACAAAAGAAATTACAATTGAAAATTCAAAATGAACAAGGCGCTCTCAATGATTTGACATAGGAGTAGTGATCACGTTTGGAGTCTCCGGAGGGTCAAACTCGATCTCCTTGGCGTCAATCAAATTCTGAATCTTGTACTTCAACGCCCAACAATCGTTAGTGTCATTCTCGGGACTGTCAGAATGATAAGCACACGTTGCATTAGGATTATACTTAGGAGAATAAGTTTTGGGGTTTGGATGAGGTCCTATCAATGCAATCAGATTCATCCTCAACAAGTGTTGTAGCGCTTGAGATAACGACATGTTGATGTTGGTAACTTGTCTTTTGGGTTTGTCTGGCCTTTGTTGATTTCCCCTTTGCTGTCTTCGGTGCGATGCAGAACTGAAGATCAGGACTGCCCCCGCGTGTTGGTCATGTCGACTCCTTTGACCGTACACAACATTAGACTCTTTCTTTCCATTGTATGGCTTTTTCTGAACGTCAAAGGGTGTAACTCCTTGGATCTTTCCACTTTTGATGCCAGCTTCGACCCTTTTTCCAGTCAGTATTAGCTCAGTGAACCTGGACGAGGAGCTTCAGATAAGGTGTTTGAAGAAATGCCCTGTCAAAGTTCCCATGAAGATGTCAATGAGCTCCCTGTCAGTTAAAGGGGGCTGCACCCTACCATCCAGATCCTTCCACTTTTGGGCGTATCCTTTGAAGCTCTCGTTGGAACCCATGGTCATGTTCTACAATTGCACACGAGTTGGTGAAAGATCAACATTGTACTGATACTGCTTGTAGAAAGTAGAAGCTAAATCCTCCTAGGTGTGGATGCGAGAACTCTCCAATTGATAGAACCATTCGAGTTGAGTCCCTACTAGGCTTTCTTGGGAAGAAATGGATCCAAAGCTTTAGATCAGCTGTGTATGGTTGAATCTTGCAGACATAAGACTTTAAGTGCATCTTAGTGCAAGAGACTCCATCGTACAGGGCAAAAGCAAGGATTTTGAACTTTGGCGGGATGACCACTCCAGAAACCAAACCCATGTCTCCTAACTCTAAGCCAGGTATCTGTTGAATCTCCATAGCATCGAGGCGATCCTCCAACTGTTTGTACTTGTCAATAGTGGGAGGAGATTGTTCCTCAGAATAGTCAGCTTCTGCTTCGCCAATCTCCAGACTATTGTCTTCTTCATGACTATCCCCCATGTTGGATGGAGTTGAAAGATCTAAAGCTCTATTGACTGGTCCTCCAGGCCTTCTTCTCGAGTTCAGGACACCTATTGACTTCTTGGACTTCTTTCTCTTGTCTTTGAGAAGGAGAGTTTTTAGGTCCTCCTGCCCCTTAGCCATAGCCATGAACATTTGTTATAATTGAGCGTTTTGAACTTGGAGATCTTTCACCATTTGTTCCATATCCATCTTACTGAAATAAACAGTAGGAAGATAAGGATACCTGTATGGGACAAACCTGTCATGATATGACGCATGATATGTGGATGCATGTTTTCAAGGATCTCGTGGGGTTAGTAGTCACTTAAAGTTTTGGATCAGAGAACTTTGTATCGGTGGATGTCCTTCCACGAGAATTAAGCTCACCATGTCAAGCGGGTTGTAGCCTTTGACTCCGGTTTATTGTACTTGATTTTTGACGGCGTTTGGTTAGAAGAAAATATATCCTCTTGCCCTTTGGTGGACGTCTGGTTCAACGTGACCCTGCATCATAGGCCCTTGAGATCCTTGAAATGGCTATTGAAAATGCTATGGTATGATGTTATGATGTTATGTACAAATATGCGAGGTAAGCAAGTTTATATACAAATAATCATATTCACACAAAGTAGACAAGTCCTTAGGTTTAGGCTTGCATGGAGTTTTGTAGGTAAGTACCCTCTTGAAGTTTAGTTGGCTCAACCTGTCCTAGTTAATAGTAATCGGGTTCTAAGGGATCTCAATATCACTGACCTTTCCAACAAGCTTCGTTCGATAGGCAATTGACTTGCAACCAAACAAAAACTCAGGAGTCAAGTCTCAATGAGTGTAGCATCGAGTATCAACCAATTTTCAGCTTTACACTGAAACCGGCTATCTCACTACTTCCTAAAGGCCAAGTTGGTCACGTAAAGGTTCTAAGGTCAGTTGATGCTTCATGACACCACACGGCGGCCCCGTACTCTCCTTGATTCGACTCAAGGGTTACCGGTACCAACCAAAGTGCCACATCAACGTAGAAACTGCTTCAACCGTGTCGGTATACCCCGCACAGTTCCTTCACAATCTATTGCTACTCACGTAAAAGGTGTCCCCAAATCCGAGTGTAGGATTTAAAACAAACCCAAACCAGGAACCAAAATTTAAAGCAAACAAATCAAGCAATGTACGCAAGTAAATATGATCTAACCCTAAGGTAACCCCACTTTTAGAATTATCCCCAGCAGAGTCGCCAGTTCTGTGGTACGGTGGGAGAACTGACTTGGGTGTTTTGCATTTGTGTTCGCAAATGTTGCGGTTTAGCAAGAGTCGCCACCAACTTTTCTTTTATCCAATAAGGAAAGGTGAAAAAGCACAGGAAAGACCTTTAGAGATGTTTTCTTGAGTTCGAGGGGTATATTATGAAAAGGGAAGGGATTAGCACCCTTTTCATCCATGGTTTTCCATGGGCGCTTAGTTGCTTGCTAGATCACTTGCTTTTGTTTGAATGTGCTTGTGGTGTGGTTTTTGAAAGTATTTTGAAAATGCAACTTTGTAATGATTCTCGTTTCTATAAGAACGCATACAAAGTGTTTGTTTTGAAAATAGTTCAAAGAGGTGTTTGTGAAATGTGTTTTTGAAAAGGTGTTTTCTTTGTAAAGGTTCTCGTTTCTATAAGAACGCGTACAAAGTGTTGTCTTTTGAAAAATGTTTCAAAAATGATAGTGTTGGTGTATGAAATGTTTTTGTTGTGAGCAAGCGAACAACTAAGAGCGAACCTACCTACTCAAAAGGTCTTAGATGTTCTTTTCCTCCTCCTTTAGATGTTGCTATCTTACCATTGATTTGGTAAGAAGCCCCATCGTTGGATGTGAAGAGACATGCGTGGGACGTTTGTATAGTCATAGAAGGCAACCTATGTGATGTTTTAGGAATGTCGTTTAGGGACTAGATCGTTTACCGAAGGCAACATCGAGGGTCATCAAGGGACTACGATCTTTTATCGAAGGGTATTTGCTAAAACATCCCATATTCGAGGGACATGACTATTTTTCTGATAGGCAACAAAGTGGGATTACCCTAAGGGTGCGTGTGTGCAAAGTGTGTTTGATTGCATGGATTTAGTCTTGCTTAGGGTGATCTATTTGTCAATTTCATGTCTTTCTATACACACCCTAATTACTAGCATTTATATTTAAAAGCGATAAATTGCAGAAATGTAAAGTCCTACGCTATTACAATATTTAGGGTGATGGGGTGTACAAATTTATGAATGGGGGTTGCAAGGAATTTAAGTCCTAATTATCTATTACAACCATATTGAAATGCATAATATAAGAAAGAAATGGACTTGTTTAGAAAATGTTTTTGTCTTAATGAAAAAAGAAATAAATTAATTAATGAAAGAAAATATTTTTATGTCTTTTTTATGTTAATATTAAAAATGATTTAAAAGAGAAATAAATGAAAGACAGAAACAACGTGTTACTGCAAGCAAAATAAACAAGGATCAGAAGTTCTTAAGTTAGGCGTGTGATGGCTCAGAAAGAAACGTCAGTGGGCATCAGAGGTTCTGATTGGTACACTCTGAGGTCCTGCAAGAAATGTTAGAGGACAAATACAAAAATTCTGGGTTGCATTCAGACAATGGGCCACAAGTCAGAAGTTATGTATTACACTAAAATAGTGAGTAAATTTCAGAAGTTCAGTGTATTGTCAGCATGTGAAAATCAGAAACTCTGAGTGTGTAAAAACAAGGAGTAGAAATATCAGAAGTTCAGTATGTTTGACATGTAGGGAGAACTCATAAGTTCTATGTTGTGTTAGAACAGTGAGTGGGAACATCAGAAGTTCTGTATTGTGCTAAGCCAGTGAGTTAACAATCAGCAGTTCACCATGTTATCAACGCATGAAAATCAGAAGTTCTAAGTGTTAAAATAGTGAGTGAACAATCAGCAGTTCAGTGTGCATTAACAGTGAGGAGAACTCAGAAGTTCTGTGTTGTGCTAAGCCAGTGAGTGAACATTAGTAGTTCAGTGTGTTATCAACAAGTAAGAATCAGAAGTTCAGTTTGTGTTAACAGTGAGAAAAATCATAAAAGTTTTGTGTGTTAAAACAGTGAAGAGAACTCAGAAGTTCCGCGTGCTTAAACAATGTGAAAATCCTAGAAGTTCTGTATGTTAAGACTATGGATGAACATCAAAAGTTTTGTGCTATACTTCATCTTTCAATCAGCACATCAGTAATCTATTCAGTTTTCAACAAACAACAAATCAGAAGGATAAAAAACACAACAGTTTACAGAAGTTCTAATCCTGATCCTAGGCCTAGCCTTAATCAAGAAGTTATGACCCATAGTTTTTCTATTCATGCAATGATATAGAAAAAATAAATACTATGATATTTACATATTTAATGATGTTCTAAATGAAAGAATGCAAAGTCAAAAGGACTTACCTTGAACCTGGAGCATGCGCTTGGTTTGAACTGCTGCCTTTGGACGTTCTGGAATCAGCAAGAGTAACGGAAGAGGAGAATGCCAAGTTCTTTGATTCAAAAGGAAGAACAAAGGTTTTGGTTTTCTGTTTGGGATTTCTGGATTTTTATGAAGGTTTCACTACTTCCTTTTCTCTCTTTTTATGATTCTCTCCCTTCAAAAGCCAACCTCTCCCTCAATGCCCAACCCCTTGAACGTGTGATGGAGAAAATTATTTATAGGTGAATTTGTTATGATTTTGGGGGGAAAGACAAATGGGATTTTAAATCAATTTGGCATCCTTCTCCCTTGATTTTTCATCACTGTTTTCGTATGCTAGTTTGGTGTAATTATGGGATGCATGTGTAGGCCGAACTAGCTGCTGATTAGCAGCTTTTAACCATGCTTAAGCTGGAGTTGTCAGCAGGATTTAAGGAAAAGAAAAACAAAGCATGGGCTAAGTACCAAAGTTTGCTATCCCAAGACAGTAGAGGTACACGTGGTGGACATCCTTTGGATAAAGACTCAAAAGTGGTTGTGAGCATTAAATGATGATGAGACTTATCACAACCAGAAATCCTGTAACATGAGATTCTAGACCATGGCTTAGTTCTGGATTAGAAGTTCTGCTTCAGCATAGCATCCATCCTCTGATCTTTGTATCTTCTGGCTCCAGCACGTTCTGAAGGAACTTTCAGACTTTCTAGAAAGCTTGCAGCATGCTTCTTAACCTTCTTTGAATTACCCTGGCAAACTCTGACTGAAGCTTTTGTGAAAACTTGCCCATAAGTTCTGAACAAACTCTGCCTTGAGAGTGTCTAGAATTCGCTGAGTGTTATGGTTATAATCTGGTCAGAAGTTCTGAGTTTTGTCATGCTTCTTAAACACTTAGAAAAATTTCTAAGTATTTAGAATTTGACTTTTCCAAAGTAAAATTTGACTTTTGAAATTCTTGATGAAACAAACTTCATATTCCATCATGTCCTGATGAAATATGATTTTTGAGATTTGATTTTGATCCAAAATTCAAAGTTAGACTTCTCAGTGTGCAAAGGACCATTTTGCCCTTGTGAATGACTTGCTTGGAAAAATTGATAGTTCAAGGCCTGGAAACTTGATAGAAGCAAACCTGGGATCCAGGGTGATCCCTTATGAAATGAGAGGGAAAATTTTGGGGTACAACAACTGCCCCTGTTCAATCTTCTTACACCTGAAGAGTTAGATTGGTAAATCTTCCATTCGTGACTTGAAGGTGGAAGATGATTGAACACTAGAGTGCCCAGAAATTTGCACTCGGTGATGGTTAATGGTAGAGGGAATGGGCTTAAAGATGCCATTTGGAGAGGTAATGGATAGTTGTTGGAGATGGGCTTAAAGATGCCATCCAGAAATGATTGATGGACTGTATCTGTAAGCTGGAACTGAATGATCATCAGAATGGCGTCCGTGTCTGGAGCGTATCTGAACTGTATCAGGAGGTTGGGTTGTTTAATGATGAGTCCATGTAAAACTGCATCTTGGAAAGGAGGAACCTGTGTAGGGTTGCCTGATGATGAGTCTGTGTAAAACTGCATCTTGGAAAGAAGGAACCTGTGCAGGGTTGCCTGATGATGAGTCAGTGTAAAACTACATCTAGAAAGGAGGAACCTGTGTAGGGTTGCCTGATAATGAGTCCGTGTAAAACTGCATCTGGAAGTAAGAATGAACCTGTGTAGGGTTGCTTCATGATGAGTCTGTGTAAAACTGCACGTGGAAAGGAGGAACTTGTGTAGGGTTGCCTGATGATGAGTCCGTGTAAAACTCCATCTGGAAGTGAGAAGGAACCTGTGTAGGGTTACTTCATAATGAGTCTGTGTAAAACTGCATCTTGGAAAGAGAAGGAACCTGTGTAGGGTTGCTTCATGATGAGTCCGTGTAAAACTTCACCTTGGAAAGAGAAGGTACCTGTGCAGGGTTGCTTCATGATGAGTCCGTGTAAAACTGCATCTTGGAAAGAAGGAACTTGTGTAAGGTTGCTTCATGATGAGTCTGTGTAAGACTGCATCTTGGAAAGAGAAGGAACCTGTATAGGGTTTCCTGATGATGAGTCTGTGTAAAACTGCATCTTGGAAGGAACCTGTATAGGGTTGCCTGATGATGAGTCTGTGTAAATCTGCATCTGGAAAGGAGGAACCTGTGTAGGGTTGCCTGATGATGAATCCGTGTAAAACTACATCTGAAAGTGAGAAGGAACCTGTGTAGGGTTGCTTCATGATGAGTCCGTGTAAAACTGCATCTGGAAAGGAGGAACATGTGTAGGGTTGCTTGATGATGAGTCAGTGTAAAACTGCATCTGGAAGTGAGAAGGACCCTGTGTAGGGTTGCTTCATGATGAGTCAGTGTAAAATTGCATCTTGGAAAGAGAAGGAACCTGTGTAGGGTTTCTTCATGATGAGTCCATGTAAAACTGCATCTTGGAAAGAGAAGGAACCTGTGTAGGGTTGCTTCATGATGAGTCAGTGTAAAACTTCATCGTGGAAAGAAGGAACCTGTGTAGGGTTGCCTGATGATGAGTCCGTGTAAAACTTCATCTGGAAGTGAGAAGGAACCTGTGTAGGGTTGCCTCAGCTGGTCAAGTAGATAGTTGTCCTGTCTGGTTTCCGGTATTACTCTTTCACCTGAGAACAAAAGATAGTTTTCCTGGCTTGTTACATGTATTAATCTTCAATCTCTTTATGTAGATAGTTTTCCTGGCTTGTTACATGTATTAATCTACAATCAGTTGTCCACATATAGTTTTCCTGGCTTATTACAGGTATTAATCTGGAACTTGAAAAGGTTGATGGTAGTCATCTGTTGATTGACCTTTTCTTGAAAAAGGTAAAATGTTAGCTGTATGCAATGTCATGATGTATGAAGTGCATGATGTCATGATGTTCTCAAAAATAAATGAGATTGTGTCGTATGCACTTATCATGTATGTAAATAGGACGTAGGAAATGTGAAATGTTAATGAAGTGTATCTTTGTTTGGGAAAATAACTCCTTGACAAATGTTGGGGAGTTGTTAAATCCTGGACTACTGTTGAAGAGTTGGTGTGTCTTGAAACTTGCTTAGAGTATTCCCACTGGGGATTCCTGTTTTTTTGTTTAAGGGGAGTTCTGTTGGGGAATATGGAAAACTTTGTTGGAGAGTGTTGATTCCTGCTTGGGAAAAGAGTTCTGGAGTCTCGGTTGTCCGTTGCTCTACTGGGGTCGAAGTTGAACTGATATCTGGCCGGGTCTAGGTTTCACAGTAACTTTCTAGGGATTGTAGAGTAGTCTACTGGGGAAAGGTTTTCAGAGATTAAACTCTTGCTGGGGAGTCATCCTATGAGAAGGATTCCAAGGAGATTTGTCAATGCCCCTAGTAGCAAATTTTTGCGGCATTTCTAAAAAAATGTTTAATTATATGTAACCCTTTGCTGAGATTAACATTCAATGTCCCAAGTGACGGAGATGGAGACTTGCCCCTGGTTACTCTGCAATTCTTGAGATTTCTTGGAATCTTGACTAGACTGCCCCAGGTGTGCTGGATAGTGACATGTTATGTACCCTTGTTGATAGGAGATTTGTCAATGGAAGTGTCATCCTACTTGAAGTGATTTTGTTCACTGAGAGAGACTTCGTTCATCGGATATTCGTTGTGTGAATTTCTCCGCTGTCAAACAAATAGCCATATGCAAACAGTGATATTTAAGTAATGCAAAGTTAATGTTTGTCTTGATGTTTTGAAAATGCGTTTTAGCAAGTAAAGAAATTTTGTAAGAAAAATTCAACTCAGGATTTTGAGTAAAGCTTTACAAGAGTCCGGATACCTTTTGTAACAGTATGCTTTTGAACTAACCCATGCTTCAATTAGGACTTTTGAAGGGTTGTAACGTGGCTTGGTTCACAGTTTAAGAAACAAAGGATAAAGGCTCAAAGTGTATTTGTACCCACCCGTTCTTTGTGATGTTCTTCAGTCCTAAGCTCAGTTAATTGTATGTTTGAACTCCAATTTAGTTTGGAATGACGTTTTGGTGATGGTTCAGACAAGTTAAGTTTGTCGGAAGGCAGTCATTCTTGCAATATTTTTTTTCATGTTGCTGAGGATTTGTAGTGACCTCTTTCTTTTGATTTGTTATCCCTAATTTTTGCCTGAATTTTCCTGTTTTTGAGATTACAATCAGCGGGATGCCCCAGTTTTTTTTCTTAAGTCTCCTTTGTAGGTTTTGACTTAGTGGGATTTTCTCTTTGAGAGATAATGACTGCCTATGCGACAGGGAACCATCACTATCTTTTGATTCCAAAGGAATATTTTTGATGTCATTCATTGTTTTACGAGATGAGAGTGTGCGGCTTAACGCGCGTTTGAATTAACTGAAAGACTACCCTGCCCCAGATTTTGATTAAAGGATTCAATTTGTGTAAGAAAGAAAACTTCTACTTCTTTGGCTCGAAGGGGCTGACTAGGGATTATCTTCCTTATAACTCCAGTGTTTAGGATTTGAAGGAATTCCTGTACATCATCAGCAAGGTCTGTTCAAAAGCATACTGTATAAGATTATGAAATTGTTTTCGTCATCCTCCCTTTAACGGCTTGTAACTTTTAGCAAGAGTTGAATGTCATAAAGTGAGTAAAAAGCATAGTTTAAATGTAATGAAAATGAGTGGATCAAATCAAGACAAACATATGCAATGCATTAATGAAACAAAGTTTGACATTAATAGATAATTGTTTGAATAACAAAAGAAATTACAATTGAAAATTCAAAATGAACAAGGCGCTCTCAATGATTTGACATAGGAGTAGTGGTCACGTTTGGAGTCTCCGGAGGGTCAAACTCGATCTCCTTAGCGTCAATCAAATTCTGAATCTTGTACTTCAACGCCCAACAATCGTTAGTGTCATTCCCGGGACTGTCAGAATGATAAGCACACGTTGCATTAGGATTTTAGTTAGGAGAATAAGTTTTGGGGTTTGGATGAGGTCCTATCGATGCAATCAGATTCATCCTCAACAAGTGTTGTAGCGCTTGAGACAATGACATGTTGATGTTGGTAAACTGTCTTTTGGGCTCGTCTGGCCTTTGTTGATTTCCCCTTTGCTGTTGTCGGTGCGATGCAGAACCGAAGATCAGGACTGCCCCCGTGTGTTGGTCATGCCGACTCCTTTGACCGTACACAACATTGGACTCTTTCTTTCCATTGTATGGCTTTTTCTGAACGTCAGAGGGTGTAAATCCTTGAATCTTTCCACTTTTGATGCCAGCTTTAACCCTTTTTCCAGTCAGTATTAGCTCGGTGAACCTGGCCGAGGAGCTTCCGATTAGGTGTTTGAAGAAAGGCCTTGTCAAGGTTTCCATAAAGATGTCAATCAGCTCCCTGTCAGTTAAAGGGGGATGCACCCTACCAGCCAGATCTCTCCACTTTTGTGCGTATCCTTGGAATCTCTTGTTGGAACCCATGGTCATGTTCTGCAATTGCACACGAGTTGGTGAAAGATCAACATTATACTGATACTGCTTGTAGAAAGTAGCAGCTAAATCCTCCTAGGTGTGGATGCAAGAACTCTCCAATTGATAGAACCATTCGAGTTGAGTCCCTACTAGGCTTTCTTGGAAGAAATGGATCCAAAGCTTTAGATCAGCTTTGTATGGTTGAATCTTGCGGACATAAGACTTTAAGTGCATCTTAGGGCAAAAGTCTCCATCATACAGGGCAAAAGCAGGGATTTTGAACTTTGGCGGGATGACCACTCCAGAAACCAAACCTATGTCTCCTAACTCCAAGCCAGGTATCTGTTAAATCTCCATAGCATTGAGGCGATCCTCCAACTGTTTGTACTTTTCAATAGTGGGAGGAGATTGTTCCTCAGAATAGTCAGCTTCGGCTTCACCAATCTCCAGACTGTTGTCTTGTTCATGACTATCCCCCATGTTGGATGGAGTTGAAAGATCTAGAGCTCTCTTGACTGGTCCTCTAGGCCTTCTTCTCGAGTTCATGACACCTACTGACTTCTTGGACTTCTTTATCTTGTCTTTGAGAAGGAGAGTTTTCAGGTCCTCCTGCCCCTTAGCCATAGCCAGGAACATTTGTTGGAATTGAGCGTTTTGAACTTGGAGATATTTCACCATTTGTTCCATATCCATCTTACTGAAATAAACAGTAGGAAGATAAGGATACATGTATGGGAGAAACCTGTCATGATATGATGCATGATATGTGGATGCATGTTTTCAAGGATCTCGTGGGGTTAGTAGTCATTTAAAGTTTTGGATCAGAGAACTTTGTATCGGTGGATGTCCTTCCATGAGAATTAAGCTCACCATGTCAAGCGGGTTGTAGCCTTTGACTCCGGTTTGTTGTACTTGATTTTTGATGGCGTTTGGTTAGAAGAAAATAAATCCTCTTGCCGTTTGGTAGACGTCTGGTTCAACGTGACCCTGCATCATAGGCCCTCGAGATCCTTGAAATGGCTATTGAAAATGCTATGGTATGATGTTATGATGTTATGTACAAATATGCGAGGTAAGCAAGTTTATATACAAATAATCATATTCACACAAAGTAGATAAGTCCTTAGGTTTAGGCTGGCATGGAGTTTTGTAGGTAAGTACCCTCTTGAAGTTTAGTTGGCTCAACCTGTCCTAGTTAATAGTAACCGGGTTCTAAGGGATCTCAATATCACTGACCTTTCCCACAAGCTTCGTTCGATGGGCAATTGACTTGCAACCAAACAAAACTCAGGAGTCAAGTCTCAATGAGTGTAGCATCGAGTATCAACCAATTTTCAGCTTTACACCGAAACCGGCTATCTCACTACTTCCTAAAGGCCAAGTTGGTCAAGTAAAGGTTCTAAAGCAAGTTGATGCTTCACGACACCACACGGCGGCCCCGTACTCTCCTTGATTCGACTCAAGGGTTACCGGTACCAACCAAAGTGCCACATCAACGTAGCTACTGCTTCAACCATGTCGGTATACCCCGCACAATTCCCTCACAGTCTATTTCTACTCACCTAAAAGGTGTCCCCAAATCCGGGTGTAGGATTTAAAATAAACCCAAACAAGGAACCTAAATGTAAAGCAAAAAAATCAAGCAATGTAAGCAAGTAAATGTGATCTAACCCTAAGGTAACCCCACTTTTAGAATTATCCCCAGCAGAGTCGCCAGTTCTGTGGTATGGTGGGAGAACTGACTGGGGTGTTTTGCGTTTGTGTTCATAAATGTTGCGGTTTAGCAAGAGTCGCCACTGACTTTTCTTTTATCCAATAAGGAAAGGTGAAAAAGCACAGGAAAGACCTTTAGAGATGTTTTCTTGAGTTTGGGGGGTAGATTATGAAATGGGAAGGGATTAGCACCCTTTCATCCATGGTTTTCCATGGGCTCTTAGTTGCTTGCTAGATCGCTTGCTTTTGTTTGAATGTGCTTGTGGTGTGGTTTTTGAAAGTATTTTGAAAATGTAACTTTGTAATGATTCTCATTTCTATAAGAACGCATACAAAGTGTTTGTTTTGAAAATAATTCAAAGAGGTGTTTGTGAAATGTGTTTTTGAAAGTGATTTTGAAAAGGTGTTTTCTTTGTAAAGGTTCTCGTTTCAATAAGAACACGTACAAAGTGTTGTCTTTTGAAAAATGTTTCCAAAATGAGAGTGTTGGTGTATGAAATGTTTTTGTTGTGAGAAAGCGAGCAACTAAGAACGAACCTACCTACTCAAAAGGTCTTAGATATTCTTTTCCTCCTCCTTTAGATGTTGCTATCTTACCATTGATTTGGTAAGAAGCCCCATCGTTGGATGTGAAGGGACATGCGTGGAACGTTTGTATAGTCATATAAGGCAACGAATGTGACGTTTTAGCAATGTCGTTTAGGGACTAGATCATTTACCGAGGGCAACATCGAGGGTCATCGAGGGACTACGATCTTTTATCGAAGGGTCTTTGCTAAAACCTCCCATATTCGAGGGACACGACTATTTTTCTGATAGGCAACAAAGTGGGATTACCCTAAGGGTGTGTGTGTGCAAAGTGTGTTTGATTGCATGCATTTAGTCTTGCTTAGGGTGATCTATTTGTTAATTTCATGTCTTGCCATACACACCCTAATTACTAGCATTTACATTTAAAAGCGATAAATTTCAGAAATGTAAAGTCCTATGCTATTACAATATTTAGGGGGATGGGGTGTACAAATTTATGAATGGGGGTTGCAAGGAATTTAAGTCCTAATTATCTATTACAACCATATTGAAATGCATAATATAAGAAAGAAATGGACTTGTTTAGAAAATGTTTTTGTCTTAATGAAAAAAGAAATAAATTAATTAATAAAAGAAAATATTTTTATTTCTTTTTATGTTAATATTAAAAATGATGAAAAGAGAAATAAATGAAAGACAGAAACAACGTGCTACTGCAAGCAAAATAAACAAGGATCAGAAGTTCTGAATCTAGGCTCGTGATGGCTCAGAAAGAAACGTCAATGGGCATCAGAGGTTCTGATTAATACACTCTGAGGTCCTGCAAGAAATGTTAGAGGACATATACAAAAATTCTGGGTTGCACTCAGACAGTGGGCTACAAGTCAGAAGTTCTGTATTACACTAAAACAGTGAGTAAATTTCAGAAGTTCAGTGTATTGTCAGCATGTGAAAATCAGAAACTCTGAGTGTGTAAAAACAGCGAGTGGAAATATCAGAAGTTCAATATGTTTGGCATGTAGGGAGAACTCAGAAGTTCTGTGTTGTGTTAGAACAGTGAGTGGGAACATTAGAAGTTCTGTATTGTGCTAATCCAGTGAGTGAATAATCAGCAGTTCAGCATGTTATTAGCGCATGAAAATCAGAAGTTCTAAGTGTTAAAACAGCGAGTGAACAATCAGCAGTTTAGTGTGCATTAACAGTGAGGAGAACTCAGATGTTCTGTGTTGTACTGAGCCAGTGAGTGAACATTAGCAGTTCAGTACGTTATCAGCATGTAAGAATCAAATGTTCAGTGTGTGTTAATAGTGAGAAAAATCATAGAAGTTCTGTGTGTTAAAACAGTGAAGAGAACTCAGAAGTTCTGCGTGCTTAAATTGTGAGAAAATCCTAGAAGTTCTATATGTTAAGACTATGGATGAACATCAGAAGTTTTACGCTATATTTCAACTTTCAATCAGCATATCAGTAATCTATTTAGTTTTTAACAAACAGCAAATCAGAAGGATAAAAAACACAACAATTTACAGAAGTTCTAATCCTGATCCTGAGCCTAGCCTTAATCAAGAAGTTCTGACCAATAGTTTTTCTATTCATGCAATGATATAGACAAAATCAATACTATGATATTTACATGTTTAATGATGTTCTGAATGAAAGAATGCAAAGTTAGAAGGACTTACCTTGAACCTGGAGCGTGCGCTTGGTTTGAACTGCTGCCTTTGGACGTTCTGGAATCAGCAAGAATAACGGAAGAGGAGAATGCCAAGTTCTTTGATTCAAAAGGAAGAACAACGGTTTTGGTTTTCTGTTTGGGATTTCTGGATTTTTGTGAAGGTTTCACTACTTCCTTTTCTCTCTTTTTATGATTCTCTCCCTTCAAAAGCAAGCCTCTCCCTTAAAGCCAACCCCTTTGAATGTGTGATGGAGCAAAGTATTTATAGGTGAATTTGTTAAGATTTTGGGGGGAAAGACAAATGGGATTTTAAATCAATTTGGCAACCTGCTCCCTTGATTTTTCATCACTGTTTTCGTATGCTAGTTTGGTGTAATTATGGGATGCATGTGTAGGCCGAACTAGCTGCTGATTAGCAGCTTTTAACCATGCTTAAGCTGGAGTTGTCAGCAAGATTTAAGGAAAAGAAAAACAAAGCATGGGCCAAGTACCAAAGTTTGCTATCCCAAGACAGTAGAGGTACACGTGGTGGACATCCTTTGGATAAAGACTCAAAAGTGGTTGTGAGCATTAAATAATGATGAGACTTATCACAACCAGAAATCCTGTAACATGAGATTCTACACCATGGCTTAGTTCTGGATTAGAAGTTCTGCTTCAACATAGCATCCATCCTCTGATCTTTGTATCTTTTGGCTCCAGCACATTCTGAAGGAACTTTCAGACTTTCTAGAAAGCTTGCAGCATGCTTCTTAACCTTCTTTGAATTACCCTAGCAAACTCTGACTGAAGCTTTTGTGAAAACTTGCCCATAAGTTCTGAACAAACTCTGCCTTGAGAGTGTCTAGAATTCGCTGAGTGTTATGGTGATAATCTGGTCAGAAGTTCTGAGTTTTGTCATGCTTCTTAAACACTTAGAAAAATTTCTAAGTATTTAGAATTTGACTTTTCCAAAGTAAAATTTGACTTTCGAAATTCTTGATGAAACAAACTTCATATTCCATCATGTCTTGATGAAATATGATTTTTGAGATTTGATTTTGATCCAAAAGTCAAAGTTAGACTTCTCAGTGTGAAAATGACCATTTCGCCCTTGTGAATGACTTGCTTGGAAAAATTGATAGTTCAAGGCCTGGAAACTTGATAGAAGCAAACCTGGGATCCAGGGTGGTCCCTTATGAAATGAGAGGGAAAATTTTGGGGTATAACACACAAATAAAATTACAACAAATATAAGTAGTCCTAAGCAATCAACACAAGACTCTTATTATTTGTTATTGGAAAAAGAAAGGGCTTTAGCTTCAAAGTATTGTCTTTTAACCTCTTGTGCATCAACTTCTTTTTTGTAATTAAGTGAAAACTTAGGATAAGAGATCCCTAAACCTTTTTCTAAATCTCTAACATCAATAGTCTATCCAATTCCCACATTCTTCCAAAGTTGGGGCTAGCTGAAAGTTTTGTAAAGTAAAACACCTCAACGGAGGATCGTAGAACTGAACTAAGGAAGAGATGGCATCTAACTGTATATCAACTTTTATCAACTCAAGGGTATCCCTATAGCGACAAAAAAACATCTTCAAAGCTTTCTCAGACAGGTTCCTTTTGATAGACTTGATCTTCGTTATATCTGGCTTAACGACACTAACACAGACAAGTTGTTTCCCTCTAGCATTCATTTTTAAGACACTTCACCAAAAACCTTTATTAATTTTTTTAGTCCTGTGAATAAGACAGACAAAAATAATGGGAATAATGAATATGTGAAATGCAAGATGTATGAATGTATGATTGTTTGGCATAATAACAAGATTTATGAAAGGTATCCTTAGTTGGTAGGTTCGTAGCTTCGGCCTACGGATATTCTACCCTTCCTCATAAGGTGGTTTCCTTAAGGGTATCATGGATAACACTAGATGGGAAAGGCACATGGGCCACCCCTAAGTGGAGCCTATTTGCAGACCTAAATTTTCGTCTCTAAGGTCGTGAAAGGTCTCACCATGAGATTTTGGCTTAAGGGTTATACAAAAAGTTATAAGTTTCATTCCAAAGTCCTACCCCCCACCCCCAAGAGGATACCTCTTGAGACACATTTATTTTTTGGAATTCCACTGACTCTAGGCGAAGTCGTCACAAAAACTCATAGGGATGATGTATCCCCTTGGCCAATAGACGAACCTTCTTTCTAAGGTTTTTTAAAAATAATATTTTTGAAATAAAATCCCGCCAACAAATGATAAACAAATTATAACAATATAGCAATAAACAAAAGTAAATAAATAAATAAAGTAAATATAGAAAAATACCAAGAATAAGAAAAACCCTAAAAAAACCTAAACCTAAAAGAAAAGGCTTTTAAACCCTAGGGTTAAAGCTCCAACAGAATCGCCAACTATCGTAACCGGTAAAGAAATAAGAGTCGCCACCATTAATTTTTTATCCTAGGAAATGTTATATAATGGATAACCCTAATTTAATCAGAGATTCTACCTTGTTCACAAGGATACTAGGGTTTAGGTTTAAAGATTTAGGAATAGAGTTTTAATCTTAATTAGGGGAACTCACCATGATTTTTAAGTCACATGACTATGTATCCTCTTATGAGGAATAAGAATCCCAATTCGTAGTTGGTAGTTGTTTGCTAAGTGTTTTTTAATGGATTATAGAAATATCTCGAATTCTCCTTGAACCAAGTATGAGTGTATGAATAGAAGAATTTGTAGACGAAGTTTACAGTCGATAAGAGAAGTTTCCATAATCCTTTTTTAAAATAAACATATTTGAATTCTGTTAGTAGAAAATGTTAGTATTTAATAGGTTTGATGTTTTCAAATATATTATGCAATATGATAAAATATATTTTAATGCAAATATATAAAAGGGAGTTAGTATTTGTTTTTTTATTAAAAAAGATTTGAACTAATAACTACCATTATAATCTAAAAATATATATTTTAATGGAAATATCTTGTAACCATTTATTAAGTAGGCCAAAATAATTTAATGCCAAATATGATATGTATAATAAAAATAGAAAATGGAAAGTAAGTACATTAAAAGACATTAAATGAATTATAGAAATTAATTAAATTAAGCTATTGGGGTGTAAAACTTAAGTCTGGGGGTGCACTAGAAATATATTCAGGCCTAAAAGAAAATTTGAGTCCAAATAGCAGGGGTGCAAATTTAGTTAACTAGTAAAACACAGGGGGTGTGAATATCAGGGCTTTAAATCAAGACATTGGATTTAAGCCCAATTGCATGGGGGTATGAACTTAATTTTAATAATAGAAAAATAAATTGGCTAGGGGTACGATTAGGAAGGGGCATGCCCAAAACAAAATTTGCTTGAGGCCCGTGTGGATCATGTGAGCATGCACATATGGGTTTATGGTGAGGACGCGCTATTTGGAGAATCTGCTTTGATCACAAGGTTGGAGATTGAGGGTGCATAGTAAGCGAAATGCAGGGAGTCACAAAGTGGGTTTATAAAAACTGATATCAGGGCTTGAGGCCCATTTTCTTCTTTACTTTCTCTCTCTACACCAAACGATCCAAACAAAACAAACTTTTTAGAGAGAGAAGCTCTCGCAGGCGATCGAAAATGTCCCAGTCGACCAGAAATAGCTTCTGGCAGCGGCTCCACCCTTAGCCATCGTAGGAACACCGTAGCTCCCAGATTTCCAGTTGAAGTTCTACGGGAATCTACAAATATTCATCCAAGCCACTGCATATCTTCATCTGGGTTCTCACGAACCCTAACAACTTCATCCATCCCTTATGAACCCTAACATAACCCCAAGAACCCTAACCTAATCCCAACCCAAAAAGGTGAAGATCGAAGAACCCTAACACCAAACTATGAAACCTAACCCTAATATTGAAGAACTCTAACCCTAAATCAAACCCTAATCCCCAAAACCCTGTGGTAATTTAACAGGAAAAAAAATCAAAATTTCGATAAGCTAAGTGCTTGGGTACCTTTATTGTCGTGACTTTCTTTGAACCTCTACATTATTCGACCTCTAATCTTCTCCTCTTTCTTCACTTTGCAGGTATCAGGGAGGGTGGCAAGCAACATGGGATGTGAAGAGCTTGAAGGAAAACAACGTGGATACCACAAATATAGGATTTCATAATTTGAAACCCAAATCTCAACTTTTCTTCTTCTCCTTTCATTCTTGGTCTCTCCCAAATTTCCGTCCTCTTCTTTAGAAAATTAGGGCTATTTATAATTTTAGGAAGTAGATATATTAGGAAAATTGTTATGTAATTTGCCGTTACTTGTTACTAATTGATTATGACTGAATCAATCTTAATATTTGATTGTATATTAGGTTTTAGATCTGATATAAATTGATTTAGAAAGATTTTGTTTGAAATTATGGTTTTGTAATATGTACTTGGACCTTGTTATTGTGTAGATTTGTTTTCAGCAAATAAAAACAAATATTGATTTCCATATTTTATTTACTCCAAGATTTGATTTGAAAATAGTTTGGATTCAATTGTTTGGGTTCTGAGCTTGGGTATCTTGGGGAAGAAGAACAGTGTCGCCACTGGTAATTAGGGTTTCTCAACTCACGACTGACCTCAAACAAAACTAATAACAATTAATTAATGTTAACAATGATATTAATAACTAATATTAATAATAATAATCCCAGTTTGCAGTATTGATAATAACATCATAATATAGTAATAATATGATAAATAATAATAATGGAATAATAATAATTGAATAATTGAATAATAATAAAAAAAGTCAAAAAGTTGACTCAAGTCAATGGCAAAATGAAGTTAAACAAACCGGACAATTTATAAAACAAAACTGATCAATTTTAAATCGTGGGCCTCTTTGACAAAAAAATAGACACACCCCATGTTAAATTTTAAACCCCCATCATATCTAAACAAGATCCCAAAAACAAGCAAATAAAAACAATATAACTATAGGTTAAAAATATAATAACACCAAGATTAACTAAAATGACTATTAATATTTAAAGGGTCAAATTTGGGGTATGACACTTACTATCCACAATTATGAGAAAGGAACATTTGTGTCATCTCAAAGTGGAGGATATAACTTTGATTTAAAATCCACCACTCAACACCCAAGGGGAAAATAGCTCTCTTCACTAAATATCATAGAAGTATAGTATCTTGTGTCACTACAAGAATCGACATGAGTCTAATCTTTTTAGAAAAGTTTTAAAGTAAAAAGCCAAAGTGGCAAAATGGTTTGAATGAGGTTAATTGACTTTTTGTCTTGACAAAGATGTCAAAGTATGATTAAATTAATTAAAGTTTGATTAAGAAAATATTTTTGAGAATGCATGGACCTAAGTCTAAGTTTATTATGAAAGCAGTTCAAGTTAGAAAATAAAAAGAGTTTTGAAAAAGAGGGAGAAATTTTTTTAAATTAAAGAAGATAAGGGGAGATGAAGGCACTATCCTAAAGCATAAAATAAAAGCCATGGAAAAGAAAGATCTAACCTACAAGAAGCCGACACTTGACATAAATAAGTCAATGTAGAATTCCCATCCTTTGGATTAAAACCAAGCAAGCAAACATACTAAACCTCTAAGGAACACCAAGCTTCAGATGAATTAAGTATTCACAAAAATTGGGCAGAGTAACAGTTGTATACAGAGGAACTCCCAATCACAGACAAAGCATAAAATCAAAATAACTTGCATACAAAGAAAATCAACCCAATGCTTTGGAGTAAACCCCAAGAACTTCAGACAGAATAACAACAGAGCAATAAGGTTCCGAAGTATCAAGACTTCTAATCCTAAGTCCGAGAGATCAACAACTCCACATTTCTAAGGATAGTAACCAAGTAGTCCACAAAGAAATAATTATTTTAAGGTTCAAGTTGATTATTAAGTGTCTTTAAAAGAAAAGTAAAGCTCAAATGAACAAAGAAAAAACGACACAAAAATAAATGCTCAAGCGAGCAAAAGAAAAATGTCATGAAATGTAAATGCTAAAAAATAAATGGTACATAAAAGTAAAGCCACAAAGTAAATGCATAAAGTAAAGTTAGTTGTTAGTGAACTAGAAGTTTGGGGTCAAGTAAAAAAAAGGTTAGTTGAATGACCATCTTGAAGCATGCTTTTGAAAACTCACTAGAAGATTGATAAAATCAAAGCCTCTCAACAAGTTTCATTTTACTTTTTGTCAAGTATATCATTCTTTTCAAGTACTCAAGGCAACCACATATGATCAACAATGTTCAAATTATTCGCTTAGACTAAAATTCATGAAATTCATTAGAGGATTGATAAAATCAAAGCCTCCTAACAATGAACTCCAAATTTATTGGATCCAAGGATTCAAACAAAAACATACTTGGGCTTTAAAATATAGGTTTGTCCCACAAATAATCATTTTTTGAATCTGGACAAATTTAGCGCTATGTTAAGCAATCGTAAGTGAACTTATGCAGAAGACACACATATTTTGAGACTGGTCAATAGAAACAAGAAAGGGATAAGATGAAGAGGGAGGGGAATGATAGTGTAACTAATGAATCAGATGAAACTAGGGCTTCAAGTATCATCAACACCATTCATCCATTTTGGTGGATTTGGTTTTTTAACCTATCTACACCCAAGACCCAATGAGGTTGAGGAACTTGTCTCCAAAATAACACTCCAGTATCTCCAAATCAGAAACAATTAAGAAATAATAAACTATGTTTAATATAAAAATTAAATTTAGATGATTTATAAAAAGGAAATAATTGATAAAACACACAACATGTATTTAAACACCAAATAAAAATCCGAAAAAGTATCAGAGGTCAAACATGATTCAACAAGTGTTGACAATTTTTTAAAGAATTTCCTAAAGTCAGAAACTATTTTTAAATTATAAAGAAATAAGCCAAATATTCCAAAATTTGTATAAAATAGTAAAATCAAAAATAAAAATAAAATAAGGTCACCAATATTTGCAAGAGCTCATTGGATCCTTCCATAAATTTTGCAGAATTTAAAATGACCAAGAAGTATTTTTAAACAATTAAAACAAATCAAATAGTAAAAAATCATAAAATATATCAAATAACAAAAAAAATTGTGAAAAATAAAAATCAGAAAGAGAAAATTCAAAAGTATTTTTGATATTTTTTTCACAATTTTAGAAGTTGAAATAAATTTTTTTATGAATTTTTGAAGTTTAGACAATTAAATAGAAAAATCATAAAATAAAAGTAAAGCTCAAAAAATGTAGACCCATGGATCAATGTCAAAGAGCATTAGTAAGCTAATCCAAAGGATCAGACACGTTGTGCATGATATGGATATTAGTGAATAAACCACCAAATCATTTATTTTTTAAACAGATTTGAAAAAACAAGTGGCGCCTTGTCATTTGTTGAAGATGACACACTGGTCGTCTTCAACCTCCAACCACACGTGAGTTGTAGGTTTCGAAAATGGAAAAATTAGAGGCCCAAACTGGTGCCATTTGATTCGCCACATCAAGACGAAGACAACTGTACCCTCGCGGAAAATTTATATAAACTATAGCTCAGTCGATTTGGAAAAAAAATCAGAAGAAAAAGTGAAAATGAGTTTTGAAATAAATGATCAATTCGTCATGTAAATGGAAACTAGAAGAAGCATGAGCTTCAAAGAAGAATAAACTACATCTTAGGAACCTATTTAAAGTGAAATGGTGGATAATTCTACCTGAACTAAGTCCACTAAAATTTCTCTAAAACATGACTTGGCTAGCACGATTTAGAGCACCTCAAGGCTCCGTTATTCTTATGTTAGATTTAGTAGAGTTCAATGATGAAGAATCAATCAAGAAATAACAGCTGGAAGTGAAGGAAATGAGAAATAAGAAAAATAAAAAAGACAGAGATGGAAGAAGTTTGGCATATCTTCTTTGGCTATCCAAGCTCGAGAAAAAGAGTGAGGAATGATCATCTATTTATAAGGAAATTAATGGTGAAAATAATCGGAAGAAATAGTGAGGTTTGGGGGGAAATTGAGTGAAGCCCAAAAATGAGAAAAGTGTGTCTTGAACTTACTCAAAACTCGGCTAATTTTTCCGTTTCAATGCTCTAATCATGCTTTGCAACTTGGTTAAACATGTTTAAGTTAAAAACGTGCAACAATTTGATCATTAGAAGCCACACTATGAAAATCAAATTCTGACTTAAAGAAAAACTCAGTTTCATGGAAGCAACTTCAAGAGCATGGGGCACACAATGTAGGAGGCTTTATGATCTCATTTTTTTTGCAATGACAAGATCTCACAACAAACTTCATGATGTGCCAATAAAGATAAAATTTGGATGCTTGAGCTAAAAATTATTCATGTTTGAAATCATGAAAAACACATGGGTATTTTGTACTTAGAAAAATTCTAAGTGTTGAGCCTCAAAATGACCTATAATGTTCCTCAAAGTTACATGCTCTTCCACTCAAAATTTGATCTTGATACTTGAAGATGTAATGAAGTAGACCCTTTTAATTGAATTGGGGAATTGATATCATTCACAAATCATAAAAAAATGAAATAGTTATGGTCTTTAGAAGATGATGAACAAATTTGGGGAAATTCCCAAAAGACTTATAATCTTTTCAATTCTTTAATGACTTTCTAAACATTTTCAAGTCTAGCACCTTGAAAAAAAGTTGTAGTAGACATCATAAATAATATTATAGATAAATAATGATCTCAAGGAGATAAAAATTGACCAAGTTATGATCCTTTGAAGTCACACAAGAGAATTTGATAGCCTTTTCAGAGGACTTGTAACCTTCTTCACCCATTAGTGATATTCCATTAAAAATTAGCCTTAAACCCTTGAGGATAACTTGTTAAGGACAATTTAAAGAGAATCATGGCTTTGTAATCAATAAAAAATCTCAAAAAATGAGCAAGATATGGTCCTTGGAAATCAGCAAACCCTAGCTCAGAGTGTCAAAGTGACTTGGAACCCCTTTCAACTTTTGATGATTTTACCTGCACAATTGGATCTTCTCACGTGAAGAGAAGTTATTGTAGATGATGATAAGAATTTATGGAAAAAAGAACCAACTAGAAATATTGAAAATTGAGAGAGTTATGCACTTGGGATCACTGAATCAAGCACTTGCTCAATTAGGTCAAACTTGTTTAATCAACCTTGAATCTTCTGAACTTTCTTGGAAAAATAGTGCATGATGGATCATATTAGACCTTGAAATGACGTTGTCTTGAAGCACACTCAAAGTTGGATCTTAAGTATCAATTAAGCTTGTTGAAGAAAGCATGGAAATACACACATGAACCTATGAATCTTCTTGATGAATACCACCACCAACCTTGAGGAAAACTTGACCTAAATAAGGTGAGAGAGCTCTTTGAACCAAAAAACTTTGATATCATAGATATAACCTTGAAGTTTAAGCACTTAAAATCCATTTAAGAACCATTTGATTGATTATTATCCCTTAAAACCCTAGGTTAAATGTTGAGATAGATGCAATTGTGTCATCACCTACAATATGAACATCCAAAGATATATATATATATATATATATATATATATATATATATATATATATATATATATATATATATATATATATATATATATATATATATATATACTTTGATGTTAGTTAAAAATTAAACAAACTAATAGAAAGACATGTGTAAGATACACAATTCAAGGTGCTTGGTGATCCCTCAAGAGCAAACTTAAAGATAGGAAAGGGAGAACCAACCTGTTGTACCCCAAAATTTTCCCTCTCATTTTTTCAATATTTCTCTCACAAGATTTCCATTGGTTCAAGAATGCACAAAGGTGGATCAACTCAAGGCACTTCCTCAACACTGATGACTCAAAATTAGGGTTTCAGTTTGCACAAGTGCATTTGGATTTTAAATTCCCCATATGAATTTTATGTATCATTTTGTACTGTCAAGATTTCTCATGTAAATTTTCAAGCTTTGGATCACATTTTTGCTCAATCAATTGATCAGTTGACCTAAAATCCACAATATTGGGCAAAAAGTCACTATGGGAAATTTACAGTCAAACTTCATAATTTTTGACCCATATTAACATTTTGAATTCACATATGTCAATTGGTCAAGTTTGGATCATAATTCCTCAAGAAATTTGATCAAATCACCAAAAGGGCAAAATGGTCAAAATCAGGGTTTTGACTGAGCATGCTCAATTTTTGAGTTTTGACCAAATACATGACTTATTGGTTTGAGATATGATATCAAGGATACAAATGCATAACATGTGATTTCAAATTCTGATTTGTTTCAAGTCCTTAAGCCTCTTGCCTATAAACTAGGACATCATTTGCAACCTAAGACACGAGTTCACAAGCCCTCAAACACCTTGAAACTCCTCAAATCAAAATTTACATTTCAAAACTCCATTGTTGCACATTCTGACCTTAAACACCAAACTCACAATCTACTCGTGTGTTTCCTCTCCAAGTCAATCCTAAAGCTATCTAACATCAAACATAACTCATCCCTGCCCCTGTTTTGAAACTGTAACACCTCTATCACCATCCTCCACAACCAAAAGAAGAGCTTTGCACATTGACTTATCCAGCACGATTTAGCCATCCTCAGCACAAACTAATCATTACATTAGCTTCCTGGAGGTTCACTAAAGCTAATTGGATCATCACAACACCTTGAGAGCTGCTCAAACTCAAAACACGACCCCCACTTGCAAGGTGAGTTTTCTGACTTTTGAAATTTTCATATAAGCATTGTTAGGCTTCTATTTTCAAAGATAAAATGTAGACATCATTGCCCTGAAGCTAACCATGTCCATAATTTTCATTTATATTGCCTGAGTATGGAGAATTTTAAGTTTGAAGTTTTTGCAAAAATTAGGTTTTAGATTAGGGCCAGCAAAATTCTCATTCATATTTGATTTATAACTTTAGTTATTTACATGGCTGAATTTGTGAGGAGAAATGGATAAACTTTCATGTTTACATTTTCCATTTTTTTTGAGAAATGAGGAAGTTACAGGATTTTAAAAAATGGTAAAAGAAGATGGTGCGAGGACGAAGAAGTTGACAGCCATGGAAGGAGTTTAAAATATATATTTATGGATTGATATAAGACACAAGATGTATAACCACCCCAGTGGTAGAAGTGCGCGCCTTTCACCCATGTGACCTGGGTTCGAGCCCCAGCGCCACATTTTGCCATTTCTTTTTACATTTTTTTTGATTTATTTGTTTGCTAGGCGCGCCTGGGCCCCCATTTTTGGGCCTTATGTCATTTTTGCTAATCCCTCACCCCCTGTTTCACTAACACAACCTCTGGCCCATTTTATTTTCTTTTTCCTTATTTCATTTATTTACTTTCTTTTAAATATATTTTACTTAATACAAAAATCATAAAAAATCATAAAAAAATAGATTTAGGCTTTTATTTAATTAAATTAATTTTTGACATAAAAATAAATTTATTTTAATCCCTATTTATTTTGTCTTTGTTGATTAATTTGTAAATTAATTAGAAATTAGGATTTTGATTATTATTTTCATACATTAAAAATACTTTCTTTAACAAATCCAAATTCTTTTCTTAAAAAATAAATTAATACTAGACTTAGGTTTATCTTTAATTGAAATTAATTTATAACCTAGGACTTATATTTAATTAATTTTTATACTAGTTTAATTTAATTAAAACTCTTTTCACAAACAAAACCCTAAACAACTTGTTTTTCTTTAATAAATTAATTTCTTTTATTAACTTAATTTTAATTTTCTTATTCTTAGCTAATTATCTTCTTTTAAGTTAATTAGGTCAAAAACCATTTTTCTTAAACAAAATCCATTTTCTTCTCCATTCTTATCCTTGTATATTTATTCATTCTTGTACATTTAATTCTTGTAAATATTCAATATGGTTGTAATAGATAATTAGGATTTAATTTCTTACAATCCCCATTTGTAAATATTTATACCCCATCCCCAAATGATGTAATAGCTAGGATATTTATTTTTTTGCAATTTATCGCTTTCACATAAATGCTAGTAAATTAGGTTTTGTAATGAAAGATAAAATCAATACTTAGAAAGCTCTAATTCAAGATAAATCAAGCATGAAATACAAAACACTTGCACACTTGCACCTCTAGGGATAACTCCGCTTTGTTGCCTTAAAAATGGTCATGTTACGCATGTGAGGTATTTTAGCAAAAACAATAAAAAAATACAAGATCATAGTCCCTCGATGATGCTGCGAATGATGCTTTACAAATGATCTTAGTCCCTTAAGAGAAATGCTAATATATCTCACAACATTTCTATCCATGATTATACGATGACCCACGGTCGTCCCTTTACATCTATAAGATAAATCTTCTTACTAATCAATGGTAAGATAGCAATGTCAAAGGAAGAGAAGAATGAACAAAAGACTTTTGAGTACGTAGAACATTCTTAGTTGCTTTCTCACAATCCATCTTCAAAAACAAACATCTTTAAAAATACACCAAACACTTTCAAAAACATGAAATATTTTCAAAAAAAGGTCCAACACATTGTATGCATTCTTATAGAGACGGGAATCATTACAAAGTTTGCCTAAACGAAGGCGCTCTTCAAAAATACTTTCAAAACCCATCACAAACACATTTAAAACAAAGCAATTTCAAAAGTGATCTAGCAAGCAACTAAGAGCCCATATATAACTAAAGAGGAAAAGGGTTCTAACACATTCCCTTTTCATAACCTACACCCCAAACTTAAGAAAATATCTCAAAGGTCTTTCCTGTTCTTTTCACCCTTTCCTTATTGGATAAAAGAAAAGTCGGTGGTGACTCTTGCTATCCGCAACAATTGTGATAAAGTGCAAAACACCCAAGTCAGTTCTCCCACCGTATTACACAACCCTAATGTGTGATCTTGATGTATTGAAAATATAAGATAATGAGAGATCGTAGGGGCAAAAATTGGGATATAACACCTGTCCTTATTTAAGTGTCTTCTATCTGGAGATAGGAAGGTTAAAATCTTCGTCTCTACGCGATTGAAGATACTTAAATACAAAACAAAACCTATTTTTTCCCTAAGATACCATGCAATGCTTATGAATGCAAACGACTAACTCCAAAGGTGACAAAGAACACCACTAGGGAAGCAAAAATAAAACCAACCGATCAAAAAGAGAGTTCGACCAGGAAAATAAATCATTGGGGAACAAACACGACTCTAGGGATGACTATAAATAGGAAAAACCAAAATCACGATCAGAGAATCCAAATGCATAGTAAGATTTCAACGACGGAAATTCTTAACAATGCAAGCAATAAGCTAACAAGGAGGTAACCATTAAAAAGATTTACCAACACGATTGGGGAAAAAGACTTAACTCCGTTGGAGACAAAACAACTCCGTTGGGGAAAAGAAGACTCAACTCTACTGGGGTAAAGCCCAAAGAGAAGACAAAGTATCATCAACTCAATAAATGAGGAAAAAGAAATGGATAACAACGACTGATAGATAACTGTGAACTACCCACTCATAGAGGAGATAGAAAAAAGAGAGTAACATCGACTCATATGGGATCGTAAACTACCAACCCGAAGGATGCGAGTCAAAACAATAAGATAATACCGATATAGAGACGATGGTGAACGTCATCCTCGAGACTAGTAAACAGATGATTTACATCAGTACTTATGACTAGTAACAAAGAATTGTTATCCGTACTTATGACTGGGAACAAAGATGACATCAACACTTATGGTTGGGAACAAAGGTTTGACAGTACATATGGCTGGGAACAAAGTTTTGATACCGATACTTATGAATAAGAACAAAGGTTTGACATTAGTACTTATGACTGGTAATAAGTGATGACATCAGTACTTATGATTGGGAACAAAGGATGACATCGACACTTATGGCTGGAAAAAAAGGTTTGACATCAATACTTATGGGTGGGAACAAAGGTTTGACATCAATTCTTATGATTGGGAACAAAGGTTTGACATCAATGCTTATGACTGGGAACAATTGGTTGACATTAGCACTTATGGCTGGTAATAAGAGATTGACATCAATACTTATGACTAGAAACAACTCAACTCTATTGGGGTATAGTCCAAAGAGGAGAAAGAGATAAATGTCGACTAATGAATGACGATGAACTACCAACTCAGAGGTGAAGGTAGAAACACCATAGAATAAAACCGACTTTTATTAAAGGTAAAGAAACAGAAGATACACTAACGTTTATTGAAGGTGAACTACCAAATTCCACTAAAGGTAGAGATATAGAGAAAATACCAACTTTTACAGAAGGTGATCTACCAACTTCCATTGAAAGTAGGAATATGTATTAATAATAACAAGTTTCCAAAATTTTTGGCGTTCCACCTAGAACGGGTCTCAACCTCTTCTTTAACCAAGGCATTCCACCTGGAAAGGGTAACAAACTTGACAAAATTTTGGATTTCACTGAGAATGATAACGATTTCTTCTTTGATCAAGATATCACTTGAAAATGGTATTAACTGTTTAAGTGTTATACCCCAATTCCCCCCCCCCCCCCTAAGATTTCTCATCATCTCATGTCACAATGCATCAAGACACACATATTAAGGTTATCTCTCTCTCTTTATCCTATCTTTAAGTTTTATCTTAAAGGATCACCAAGCATATTGAATTGTGTGCCTTGTACATGTGTTTTATTAACTAACATCAATACGTGTATATATGTTTCTTTGAATATTCATATTGTAGGTGATCACAATTACATTCATCTGACCATCTAACCTCGGGTTTGAAAGGATGGTTCTCAGTCAAATGTTTCTTCAATGGATGGAAAGAGGTCATGTTTCAAGGCCATGTCTATAATGTCAAATATTTGTGGTTCAAGGAGTTCCCTCACTTCATTTAGGTCAAACTTTCCTCAAAGTTAGTGGTGGAATTCATCAAGAAGATTCATAGTTTCATGTGTTTATTTTCATGCCTTCTTCAACAAGTTTCATTAAGTCTTTAGCTCCATATTTTAGTGTGCATAAATACAACAACATTTCAAGGCCTCTTATGATTCATCATGGTTTATTTTTCCAAGAAAGTTCAAAGAGATTTAAGGTTGGGTCAACAAGTTGGACCTAATTGAGAAAATGCTTGATTCAATGATCACATGTGCATAACTCTCTCAATTTTCAACATTTTGAGTTGATTAATTTTTCTACGGAATCTTATAATCATCTACAACATCTTCTCTTCACATGACAAGATCCAATTGTGCAAGAAAAATCATCAAAAGTTGAAAGGGGTTTCAAGTCCTTTTGATGCTCTTTGAGCTAGCATTTGTTGAGTTCTAAGAACCATATCTTTATCATTGTTTGAGATTTTTAATTGGTTCCAAACCATGATTCTCTTTAAAGGGTCCTTAACAAACTCTCTTCAGAAGTCTAAGGATAATTTTGAATGGAAGATCACTAAAAGTTGAGAAAGATTACAAGTCTCTTTGAAAGGCCTTTGAATTCTAGGGTTTGACTTTAAATGATCATAAGTTGGTTAATTTTTATATCCTTGAGCCCATTTTTTTTCCACAATAATCTTTGGTATGTCTACTAGAACTTTGTTTTTATGTGTAAGACTTGATAATGCTTGGAAAGTGGTTGAAGAATTGAAAAGATTATAGGTCTTTTGTGATTTTCCCCAAATTTTTTCATCATCTTCCAAAGAACATAACTCTTTAAATGTTTATGTTTTTGAGTGATTTCAATTCCACACTTAAATTCAAGAGGTCTACTTCATGTCATCTTCAAAAAAAATAAGATCAAATTTTGAGTAGAAAGTCATTTAATTTTGAAGAACATTATAGGTCATTTTGAAGTTTAACACTTAGAATTTTTCTAAGTACAAAACATCCGTGTGTTTTTCACTAATTCAATTGGATACAACTTTTTGATTAACCATCCAAATGATGTCTTTCTTGGCACATTGTAAATATTGTGACCTTGTCTTTCATATGTTTCAATAACCATCCCATAAAGGTCCTTGAGTAGTGAGATATTCATTGTTGATGTTGGCTCCATGGAATCTATTTTTGCTTCAAGTTAGAATTTTTTACCACGAGTAAACTTGGATTACAGGTCAAATTACTCAAGGTTTAATTTCTAAACATGTTTAACTAATTATCCAGATGCATTTTGAAAAGAATTGCAATTGATATGAGGTCGTTTTGAGGCATTTCAAGTCACACGTTTGGCATGACCACATCTGGTTTAGTTTGCACGATTTGCCCATAATTCCTCTTGTTTCTAATCATCATTCACTTCCTTATAAATAGATGATGTTATCTCACTCATCTTACAAGCTTTAGAGAGCTAAATAAACTCTGTTGAACTCCCTCCATAACTCATTATTCTGCAACTTTGAATTCAATTATAAAGCATCTTTTGATCCAATTTATTTGTGGATTCTTCATCCTTTAACTTCACTATAGCTAACAGAAGAAGAATCAAGCCTTGAGGTGCCCTGAATCGTGCTAGCCAAGTCAAGTTTCAGAGCTCTAAATTTTAACTTCAACAGGTAGATTCCTCTATCAATTCTTTCCAAACTTATCGCTATAATGTAGCTCTCATAACTCTGATATTGATTGCATCATTAGTTTTTAACTGGAAGTGAGTTTTGCTCGTGAAATTTCGAATCCCTTTCCAACCTTTTTCTTATGGTTTTTCTCAAATCGACTGAGCTGTGGTTAAAAGAATTTTTTCGCGAGCGTAGGGTTAGGATTGTCTTGAAGAGATGAATCCAATGATACCAATGTAAGTTTCTAATTTTTCCATTTGAATAAACTCACAAAAAGCCAACGCGCATAGGTATGGAGTTTGAAGACGACCTACATGTCATTCTTCAAACAATGATAGCGTGACAATTGTTTTATTTTGATTGGCCCGGATTTGTTTGATTCTTTGTGTTTCTCACTAAGATCCATATCAAGCACAGTGTGCCAGGTCATTTAGATCTGTTTACTAATGCGGTTTGACTATGATCAGATGGTCCACACTATTTTGACATTATTTTTATTTTATGATTTTTGATTTAATTATTTTAAACTTCAAAAATTCATAAAAAATTCATTTCAACTTCTAAAATTTTGAAAAAATTTTCAAAAATACTTTTGATTTTTCTCTTTCTGATTTCTATTCTTTCACAATTTTATTTTATGATTTGGTATTTTCTATGATTTTTCACTTTATTTAACTTATTTTAATTATTTAAAAATAGTTTTCGTGATTTTTAAATTCTGGAAAAAATATGGAAGAATCCAATGACCTCTTGAAAAATATTGGTGAGCTCATTTTATTTTTGTTTCTGATTTTACTATTTTACACAAATTTTGGTTTATTTTGCATATTTCTTTAAATTTTTTTTAAAAAATAGTTTCTGACTTTAAAAATTTATGAAAATTTTCGTCAACACTTATTGACTCGTGTTTGATGTTTCACTATTTTTATAGGATTTTTATTTGGTGTTTTAATATACTTTGTGTATTTTACCAATTATTTCCCCTTTATTAATAATTTTAAATATTGTTTTATTAAGTATTATTTGATTATTTTGATTTGGTCTTGATTTTGGTGTTATATTGGGACAAGTTCCTCAACCTCATTGTGTCTTGGTTGTTGATAGGTTTAAATACCAAATCCACCAAAATTGATGAATGATGTTGATGATATTTGAAACCCTAATTTCATCTGATACATCCCATCCCTCTTCATCTTATCCCTTTCTTACTTGTGCTACATGTTGTTGGAGAATGATCTACATATCAGTTCTCTAACATGTGGTACATAGATTGCTATTGGTCGGCCTTAAAATAGGTGTGACTTCTACATAAGTCCACTTACGATTGCTTAGCATAGCGCTAAATTTGTCCCAATTCGAGAAATGATCATCCGTGGCCCAAACCTATGTTTGCATGCCCAAGCATGTTAATTTGAAACCTTTGATCCAATAACCTTGAGTTTCATTGTTAGAAGGATTTGATCTTATCAATCCTCTAATGAATTTTCATGAACTTTGGTTTATCTGGATCATTTAAACATCATTGATCATATATACTTACCTTGAGATTTCTTTTCTTTTAGAAGATACTTAATAATGAACTAGAACATGAACAAAATTTAAGGTTACTTGGAATATTTGGTTACTATCATTGGCATTATGGAGTTATGGATCTCTTGGACTTAGGATTAGGAACCTTGATTACCTTCGAGACCTTGTGATTCTGTTGTTATTTTGTCTGGATTTCTTGGGGTTTACCCCAAGACATTGGGTTGATTTTCTCTGTGTGCAGGTTATTATAATTATGTGCTTTGTCTGTGATTGAGAATTCCTCTGTATACAGTTATTACTCTGCCCAATTTTTGTGAAGACTTAATTCATCTGAAGCTTGGTGTTTTTAAGAGGTTTGGTATCTTTGTTTGCTTGGTTTCATTCCAAAGGATGAGATTCTACATTGACTTCTTTATGTAAAGTGTTGGCTTCTTGTTGGTTAGATGGTTATTTTCCTCAACTTTCACCTTATGCTTTAGGTTATTCCATTCATCTCCTCATATCTTCTTTAATTTCAAAAATCTTCTCCCTCCTTTTAAAAACTCTTCTTGTTTTCTTACTTGAACCACTTTCATAATAAACTTGGACTTAGGTCCATGCATTTTCAAAAATATTTTCTTATTTAAACTTTAACCAACTTAATCATACTTTGATATTTTTGTGTGAAGACTAAAAGTCAATCAACCTCATTCAAAATTTTGCCACTTTGGATTTTTACTTTAAAATTTTTCTCAAAATATTAAACTCTTGTTGATCCTTGTAGTGATGCAAGATACTTCTACGATGTATAGTGAAGTGAGTAATTTTATGCTTGGATGTTGAGTGAAGCTTTGTTGATTTTAAAATCCAACTATATCCTCCAATTTGAGATGATGCAAATTCTCCTTTGTCATAATCGTGGGTAGTAAGTATGTTTTCCACTCGGATGTGACGATGATGTCTCCTCTTAAAATTAACCAACACGCATGTGTTTTAAATTTTTTAAAGGTAAACTGCGTGTACCCTGATCCTCTATTGCACGGAAGGTGGTACGTACGCAATAAAGGTTCACAACTGCGGAGGGTGCAAAAATTGTAAAAAATACTTCTTCTCTCACCTCCACCATCTATTTTTGTATACACCTTTTATATCCAAAATACATAGATTTTCAAAGAGGTTCATATGGAGAACTGTAGATGTTTAGGATGATAATACCTTCCCTTTGCATAACCAACCCCCGTACCTAGATTCTCTCCCCCTCTTTTTTGGTTTATTCTCTCTTTTCCCATTTCCTCTAGAAACAATAAAGTGCGGTGGAGATTTTTTGTATTTGATCTGTGCGAGTTAAGTCAATTTAATGGTTTAGTCTTAACATTTCCACCACAACAGTAAGGATCTCTCAACAAATTGTCTTCAACATTAAAGTAAAGTCAATTTCAACATCAAACTATCTCCCGTAACATAGAGACTACCATTAATTGGAGTAAAAACATCTTTTTTGGGGTTGTACCCCAAAATTTTCCCTCTCATTTCTCAAAGGATCATCCTGGACTCTTAAGTTTGCGTCTATCAAGCTCCCAGTCTTGAATAATCACTTTTCCAAGAAAATCATTAACAAGGGCAAAATAGTCATTTGCACACCAAAGGAGTCAAACTATGACTTTTGAGTCAAAATCAAGTTCCAAGAATCATATTTCATTAAGGCATGAAATTGGTTCATCAAAAATCAGAAGTCAGAAGTTACTTTGAAAAAAAAATCAAATTTTCTAAGAATTTAGAAAATTTTCTAAGTGTCTAGAGAATATGATACTTCAGAACTTCTGAGCCAGCCTCTATGCAAGTGCACTCAGAAGTTGAAAACACGGTCCAGAACATAATGCTCCAATCAGAACATGCAGAAGCGTTGCTCTTTGGTCAGAACATGATGCTTCAATCAGAACATGCAAAAGCGTTGCTCTTTGGTCAGAACATGATGCTTCAGTCAGAACATGATTCTTCAGCATATGAAGGCTATGTTCAACGCTCTGGTCAGAACATGCCCCTTCAACATTTGGTGGTTACGTTTCTGATCTTTTGCAATCAGAACATCACCAAATCCCAAGACCTCGTTTAAACAACCTGCTGCACTGCTACAGTACAATACTCTAACTAGCAGTTAATCCAGTCCACGCCTGCATTTTCCCAAATCTTGTATTTGCACCAAATACAAAAAGCTGTGATTAAAAAGCAATGGCACAGTGTGCCAAAAGTTCAAATCCCATCTGTTTTTCCCCCCCAAAATCACAACAAATTCATCTATAAATAAGTGGCTCCATCACACTTGCAAGGGGCTGGCTTTCGGACAGAGAGAACTATCAAAAGAGAAAAAGAAACCTGTGAAACCCTTCATAAAAATCCAGATTTCCCAAACAGAAAATCAAAACTTTGTTCTTCCCTTTGAATCAAAGTACTTGACATTTTCTCTTCCGTTACTCTTGCTGATTCCAGAACATCCAAAGGCAGCAACTCAAAGCTCCAAGCATGCTCCAGGTTCAAGGTAAGTCTTTCTGACTTTGCTTGTTTTTCATTCTTAACATCATTAACATGTAAATATCATAGTATTAATGTTGTCCATATTGTTGCATAAGTAGAAAAACTATGGAGCAGAGCTTCTTGATTAGGGCTAGACTTAGATTTAGGATTAGAACTTATATAAACTGTTCTGTTGATTCCTTCTGATTTGTTGTTTATTAAGAATTGATTAAATTGTTGATGTGCTGATTAAGAGTTGAAATATGGCATAGAACTTCTGACGTTCACTCACAGCTTTAGCACAACACAAAACTTCTGAGTTCTCCTCACTGTTTAAACACACTGAACTTCTAATGTTTACTCACTGTTTTAACACTTAGAACTTCTGATTTTCACATGCTGATAACACACATAACTTCTATGATTCGCTCATTGTTAATGCACACTGAACTTCTGATGTTCACTCACTGTTTTAACACTTAGAACTTCTTATTTTCATACGCTGATAACATGCGGAACTGCTGATTGTTCACTCACTGTTTTAACACTTAGAACTTCTGATTTTCATACGCTGATAACACGCTGAACTGCTGATTGTTTGTTCACTGTCTTAGCACCATACAGAACTTCTGAGTTCTTCCTACTGTTTTGACACGCACAGAGCTTCTAAGGTTTTCTCACTGTTCTAACATTCAGAAGTTCAGCACATAGCAATCCAGAACATCTATGTTTTCCCTCTAACGTGTCTTGCAGGACCTCAAAGTGTACCAATCCAGAACTTCTGATTCCACTGACGTCCCTTTCTGAGTCATCACGCGCCTGGCTTCAGAACTTCTGATCCTTGTTGTTTTTCTTGCAGCAGCACGCTGTTTTCTATCTTTCATTTTTTTTCCTTTTCATCATTTTTAATATTAACATAAGAAGACATAAAAATATTTTTCTTTTATTAATTTATTTCTTTTTCATTAAGATAAGAAAACCATTTTCTAAACAAGTCCATTTCTTTTTTATATTGTACATTTCAATATGGTTGTAATAGTAACTTAAGATTTAATTTTATTTGCAACCCCCATTCATAAATATGTACCCCCATCTCAAAAATATTGTGATAGCGTAGGACTTTACATTTCTGCAATTTATCGCTTTTAAATGTAAATGCTAGTATTTAGGGTGTGTATGGAAAGACATGAAATTGAAAAGTAGATCACCCTAAGCAAGACTAAATGCATGCAAACAAACACACTTTGCACACACGCACCCTTAGGGTAATCTTACTTTGTTGCCTATAGAAAAAATAGTCATGTCCCTCGAACATGGGCGTTTTAGCAAAAGACCCTCGATAAAAGATCGTAGTCCCTCGATGACCCTCGATGTTGCCTTTGATAAACGATCTAGTCCCTAGACGACATTGCTAAAACGTCCCATGGGTTTCCTTCAATGACTATACAAACGTCCCAACATCCGTCCCTTTACATCTAACGGTGGGGCTTCATACCAAACCAATGGTAAGATAGCCACATCTAAAGGAGAAGGAAAAGCACATTTAAGACCTTTCGAGTATGTAGATTCGCTCCTAGTTACTCGCTTGCTCACAACAAAAACATTTTATACACCAACACTTTCATTTTGAAACACTTTTGAAAGACAACACTTTTTACGCGATCTTATAGAAACGAGAACCATTACAAAGAATACACCTTTTCAAAATCACTTTCAAAAACACATCTTTGAACTATTTTTGAAACAAACACTTTGTATGCGTTCTTATAGAAACGAGAATCATTACAAAGTTATAATACTTTTAAAACCCATACCACAAGCACATTCAAAAAAAAGCAAGTGATCTAGCAAGTAACTAAGAGCCCACAGAAAATCATGGATGAAAAGTGTGCTAATACCTTCCCTTTTCATAATCTACCCCCCAAACTCAAGAAAACATCTCTAAAGGTCTTTCCTATGCTTTTTCACCTTTCCTTTTGGATAAAAGAAAAGTCGGTGGCGACTCTTGCTGAACCACAAAATTTGAGAACACAAACGTATAACACCCAAGTCAGTTCTCCCACCGTATCACAGAACTGGCGACTCTGCTAGGGATTGTTCTAAAAGTGGGGTTACCTTAGGGTTAGATCACATTTACTTGCTTACATTGTTTGATTTGTTTGCTTTACATTATGGTTCCTTGTTTGGGTTTGTTTTAAATCCTACACCCGGATTTGGGGACACCTTTTAGGTAAGTAGCAATAAACTGTGAGGGAATTGTGCGGGGTATACCAACACGGTTGAAGTAATAGCTACGTTGATGTGGCACTTTGGTTGGTACCGGTAACCCTTGAGTCAATCAAGGAGAGTACGGCGCCGCCGCGTAGTGTCGTGAAGCATCAATTGACCTTAGAACCTTTACTTGCACAACTCGGCCAGTAGGACGTAGCGAGATGGTCGGCCTTGGTGTATTCCCAAGGTCGACAGATACTCGATGCTACACTCATTGAGGTTTGACTCTTGAGATTTGTTTTCTTGCGAGTCAATCACCTATTGAACGAAGCTGGGGGAAAGATCAGTGATATTGAGATCCCTTTAGAACCCGATTACATGTTTATAGGACAGGTTCAACCAATCCAACTTCAAGAGGGTACTACCTTAAAACCCATGCAAGCCTAAACCTAAGGCTGCTCGTGTGATTTGTGTGCTTTCAACTTGAACTACTTGCAGGGTTTTATCATCTGACGACATGAGTTCCTTGCAGGTTTTGTTTACAGTCATTATCCAATAACTTGGATTTCTTGCAGGGTTTACTTGCTTACATCACTTCGCACCTTTGCTTAAACGCGTAGCATACACATCATAACATCATACCATAGAATTTCCTTAACCATTTCAAGGATCTCAAGGGCCTGTGGTGCAGGTTATGATGAACCAAACATCTAGCAAGGGGAAGGGGGGTTTATTTTCCTCTAGCCAATGCTATCAAAAGATCAAAACACGATAACTTGAGTCAGGGGCTATGACCCACTTGATATGGTGAGCTTGACTCTCGTAGAAGGACATTCGATGATACAAAGTTTTTCAATCAAAGCTGCAAATCTCAACTTCTGACATTTTCTTGTTTACCCCGCGAAATCCTTGAAAACATTGCATACATATGTCATATATATCATTGCATAAACAGGTTTCAAAGTAGTTCTCTCATGTTCTCGCTGTTTATTTCAGCAATGGCTCTCAAATAAGACAACAAAGATCTCCAAATTCAAGAGGCTCAGTTCATGGAAATGCTCCTAAGCCTATACAAGCGACAAGAAGAGTTGAAAGCACTCCTAGCTGGGAACCTAGCCAAGAAAAATCCTGAAGACAATAAGGACGAACGGTTGGAACAACTGCAAGCTGAGGTTGAAGCAATGAGAACCCAGATGCTAGGGCATATGGCTCTTATCCAAGGCCTAGCCCGGGGACAAGAAGAGCTGAGAACCATTATCAACATACTTTATCAAGATGGATACAACCGTATGAAGCAAGAAGCCGAGGTTGGGGACCAAGTCATTGATCAACCTCCAAGAAGACAAGAGTTTGGTTTGGTGAAGAGTGGACATTTCCAAATTGCTACTACCTCACGGGTCCAACAACAACCTCACCAAAAACAACGGGTTAATCAGAGTAAGCTGGATATACCTAAAAGGCAGTTTACCAAACTCAACATGTAGCTGTCTCAAGCTTTGCAACACCTGTTAAGGATGAATCTGATTACGTTGATAAGACCCCATCCGAATCCCAAGACTTCGTCCCCTAACTACCATCCTGATGCAAGGTGTGCATACCACTCCAACAGCCCGGGGCATGATCCTGATGACTCTTGGAGGTTGAAATATGAAGTTCAAAACTTGATTGATGAAGGGGTGTTGGAGTTTACACAAGATGGTCAGGCTGAGTTCTTCTACCTTCCCTCAAAGACACACCATCTAAAGTGACAAATTCAGGCAAAGAGGCTTTTGTTCATTAGAATTTTCAATTTGTAATTTTCTTTTGATTGTTCGAACATCTATTCATGTCAAACTCTATTAATTTATCATTGCATTGCATATGTATGTTTTGAATCAATTCATTCGTATTCACTATATTTAAACTGCTTCCCTTTTTGTGATATTCAACTCTCAATCAAAAGCTCTAAGCCTTTAGAAGGAGGATGACGAAAACGATACCATAATCTCTACATTATGCTTTTGAACAGACCTTGCTGACGATGTACAAGCGTTGTTTCAAATCCCAAATAGTGGAGTTATAAGGAAGATAATCCCTAGTCAACCCCTTTGAGCCAAAGAAGTAGGAGTTTTTCTTTCACACAAATTAAAACCCTTAATCACAACCTGGGGCAGGGTAGCTTTCTCAGTCAATTCGGATGCGCATTCAGTCATTACCTCTCCAAATAAAAGCCTGCTAAGTCAAAACCTATGAAGGAGACCTAAGAAAAAAAACCGGGGCATCCCGCTGACTGTAATAAAAAATAAACAGTTCAGGCAAAAGACGGGGATAGTAAAATCAAAAAGAAAGAGGTCATACAAATCCTCGACAAAAAATATGTCTTCCTATTTAAAATAAACTGTCAGTATCCGAACCATCACCGGAACATCAAGGACAATATTCTAGAACTCAACTGGGATGCTAAACATGCAATTAACTGAGCATAGGACTGAAGAATATCATGAAGAGCGGGTGGGTACAAATAAATTTTGAGCCTTTATCCTTTCTTTCTTGAACCGTGAGCCAGGCCACGTTATAACCCTTAAAAGTCCTAGTTGAAGCATGGGTTAGTTCGAAAGCATATTGTTACAAAAGGTATCCTGACTCCTGTAGGGTTCGCTATAAATCCCGAGTTGATATCACACTTTTACAAAATTTGTTTGTTCTACTAAAAAAATGAATTTTCAAACTTCAAGACAGACATAAGCTTTGCATTCTTTAAATGACATTGTTTGCATATGACTAGTTGTTTGACAACAGAGAAATCCTCACAATGGATATTCAATGAACAGACATCCTCTCAATGGACAGAATCACCTCAGCAGGAAATACACTTCCAACAACAGGTCTACCATAAGCAAGGGGCATGACATGATGTCTAACACAACTGGGGCAGTCTCTCCAAAAGTGCCAAATAACCAGGGGCAGATCTCCATCTGAATCACTTGGGGCATTACGCACGCATTCCAGCAACAAATCATATGCCATCAAGAAAACATCTTGACAGTACTACAACACAATACTATGGACAGTGACAACACCCTACATCCTGAGAACATGGACATAATCGGAAAAGACCATGCATGAAAAAGACCCGCTAGGTCGACTGGCCTAGGCAAAAATAAGGGCATCCTGGCAAACCAAAAAAACGTCGGGCAAAAATTAGGGACAAAAAAAAATCTTTACACCCGGCAAGTCGAAAAGCTGAAAAGGCGGCTTGGGAAAAAAGGGGTATCCCGGTGGACTGAAAAGCCGAAAGGGCGGTCCAGGCAAAAGTTAGGGATCAAAGTGTACGACTATGTACTGTCATCTTGTCACTTGCCTATCAGTAGAAGACTTATCATTATGATCAGCAGTTACCAAGCACCTCATGAGTTGGGATAACACTTAATCTATAAAGCCTCCGTAGGCACTTTCTCCAGTAGGTACAGGGGAAGAAAAGTCCTGACGTGAAGTCATTGTCATTTCTTCAGAATGCGACCCTGTGACGTCTATGCCTCTCCACATAGTAGGGGCAACCAAATCTTTGACATCAGCTTCCCTAAACAGGAGTTACTTTCTCTAGCCAAGTTCCTTCAGAGAATCGACATCTATGTTCCCCGGTAAAATTTTTTAATCGCAAGTGATTCATTTAGTTTTCTCCCGAGCAGAGTTTATTTCTCTGGATAAAGGAGCTCAATCCCCGACAAAACTCATTACTTCAGTTTTTGGAAATTCACCTTCCAAATTGTTCCCCACAAAGTGATTCTCAAACAGAATTCCCCCCTGACAAAAGTACAGCCACTTCCATTCATCATCCCCAGCGGAAGTAGAAGAGCCATATTTCTCTACAACAGTCAGGAATTCTATTTTCTCCAGCAGCGGTCAGGGATTTATTTTCTCGGACTCGGATATGTCACGAGAAACATCCCATGCTCATACATCATGACATGCACATACATATCACATACAACATAATCTCGAGGACATCATCTCACAACGCGTTTCATGCATCGCATATAACTATCCCTGTTATCTTTTCAGGAAAGACAATTATCACCAACAATTCCAGCAGTTATACATGTCATATCTGCAGGCAACCAAGAGAAAATCAGTTCCCTAAATCAAACGGGTCAACTAATCTACAAGATCAAACAAAGTGACCTTACTATCTAGGTTCCTTCCCACAAGCCCTACTATCCAGGCTTTCATTTCTAAGTAACCCTACTATCCAGGTTCCTTCCCACAAGCCCTACTATCCAGGCTTTCATTTCGGAGTAACCCTACTATCCAGGTTCCTTCCCACAAGCCCTACTATCCAGGCTTTCATTTTGAAGTAACCCTACTATTCGGGTTCCTTCCCACAAGCCCTACTATCCAGGCTTTATTTTCGAAGTAAACCTACTATCCAGGTTCCTTCCCACAAGCCCTACTATCCAGGCTTTCATTTCGAAGTAACCCTACTATCCAGGTTCCTTCCCACAAGCCCTACTACCAAAGCTTTTATTCCAAAGTAACCCTACTACCCAGGTTCCTTCCCACAAGCCCTACTACCCAGGATTTCATTTCGAAGTAACCCTACTATCCAGGTTCCTTCCTACAAGCCCTACTACCCAGGCTTTCATTCCGAAGTAACCCTAATATCCGGGTTCCTTCCCACAAGACCTACTACCCAGACTTTCATTCTGAAGTAACCCTACTATCCAGGTTCCACTACGAAAAAAACAATTTTTGGCAGCGCATCTACGAAAGCGCTTTTAAGAGAAAGCGCTTTCGTAGCCTTTAAAAAAAATTCCCTTAAAAAAAGCGCTTTTATAGGGTTTCCTACGAAAGCGCTTCTCAGAAAGCGCTTTCATAGGTATTTGAAATATCTAACCTACGAAAGCGCTTTTGAAAAGCGCTCTTATAGGTGGCCCTATAAAAGCGCTTTTGAAAAGCGCTCTGAAAGGGGGACCTACGAAAGCGCTTTCTAAAGCGCTCTTATATGGGGGACATACGGAAGCGCTTTTTACCTCAGAAACGCTCTCATATATGGGTCTTAGAAAGCTCTTTTAAAAGCGCTTTCGTAGGTTGTTTTATAATTAAATTAAAAATCCCTAAATACGAAATTTGCCCTCACTTGTTCATTTCTTCGTCTTCTTCATTTCTTCTTCCTGTTACCGTTCGTTCCTTCGTCGCCGTCGTTCTTCCGTCTTCTTCATTCGTCGCCGCCGTTCACTGCGTTCATGTCCATCTTGGTAAGTTTCTTCTTCTTCCATTATCTGTTCCGTTATTTGACCGTTTAGTGAGTGGAATATGCTTCTTGCACTAGCTGTTTGTGAGTATATGTTTGTGAGTGGAATATGTTTGTGAGTATATGTTTGTGGACTCATCTTTTGCAACTAAAACCCAACCAAAGAGAGGTTTGTTGTTAGGTTGACTATAGTGTCCTAATGAGAAGAACCCTTGAGGTATTTGTGTTGGCTCAAAGAAAGTTAAAACTCCACTTATTATCTGATGCAACCCTATCTTAGCTTTTTTTTCTTCAGTTTACTTCAATTTTCTGTTCAGTTAATTGTGATTGATGAATCTATGATGACGAAAAGCAGACGGGCGGACTGAACTGATGCCTTGTTGATTGTCTGCCACTTCCAGCAATGGAATGCCACTGAGATTCATATCAATTGCAGAATTGTGAATTTTTTCAATTGTATTTTTATGTATTGAATCTGCCGTGATGATTTTGCATCAATATGTCTGGACATATGAATATCTTATATTGATTATTTGCTAATTTCTGAGCAGTGTACAGTTTCTATGTTTACATTTATCTTGTTAGTTCGCTTGTTTTCAGATTTTCAATTCAATTGGCCAAATGATGAATCTTCAAAATATTGATAACTCAACATTGTTTTGAGCGCATGAATATTTTATTTTGAATAGGAAGATCTGATGCCAATATTTAACTTATTATTTCTTTTTCTTTACAGTGAATTTTGACTTACTTAAGTAATTGATAAAGTTTAAATGTAGCCTATGATGCATACTTAATTATGGTTCAGAAATGCATGTCTTGCATTTGATGAAAATCATGTACTAGGACGGTCTGAGGCTATCAAAATTCATTCAAATGAAAATAACTTTATTGCATTGTAAATTGTTTGAAAAATAACTACATGTATGATGAGAGTATAAATTAACAGTTATCCCTGTCTGATACTGCAGTGCAGGTGCTGAAAATTTGTTATCTGATATCTTAGTTTTTTGAAATATTTAGGATTGTTTTATTTATGTTTTGATGTAGGTATATTTCTTTTTCATTCTTTATCAATTCGTAACTATTTAATCATAAATTTAATAGTATCCATCTTTTCATTCTATTTAATCCATTGTCCGAAATATTGAATAACATTCTATGAATTTGCAGCGTTTCCCGGCCTAGTTCGACGTACGACGCTCATTCTCCGCGTTTCTTAGAGTTCGAAACATCTGAGAGGTAACTTTCTTCCTCAAATTACTGGTATATATTGTGATGAATTTTTCTTAAATTGTCTTTCGTATGTTGCATTTTCTTGATACAGATTCATTCCGTGTATACTTTGCGTTTTGACAGAAAATGTATCACAATGTTCCACAAGGAGATGTTCCACAAGATAATTCAGAAAATGTTCCACAAGGAGATGTTCCACAAGATAATGTTCCACAAGACACTTCAGATAAGGACATCACACGAGGCATAACTATCATGCAGGGAATCATCCGTGGTAGAGATAGAGGTATTAAGTATAATGTAGATTGGAATAATGATGACCAACTAATTGGGCCTAATTCTGCAAAGCTGACAAGCTACATCGGTACGCTTGTTCGTATGCACATTCCGATCACCACTACTAGCTGGAAAAAAGGAGAGTTGGATGCTAAAGAAAGAATTTGGACCGAGATAAAGGTATCATATATGGTTGTTGTTATTTGCTTTATTTTGACGAAAATATTGTTTTTAAATTACATATACTAACACCCTCTATGCGTATGTTTTTTTGTAGAGGTCTTTTAACATTGAAGATGCCCGCAAAAAGTATATAATGGGCTTGGCCGGAAAAAGACATAGAGGGTGGAGAATTTTTTTGACAAATAAGTTTCTTAAAGACGATGAAGGAAATTTTGTTGAAGAGGATCCTGAACGACCAAATAAATATGAGAGCTTCATTACACCCGAAGAATGGGTTGCTTTTGTGGGCCAAAGAAGAGATGAAAATTTCAAGAAAGTGAGTGCTGTAAATCGGGATAGAGCGTCAAAACCCGCATATCCATATAAAAAAGGTCGTTTGGGATATGCACGCTTACAGGAAAAAATTGTAAGTAAATCTCAATTCTACGATCTTATTAATTATCTCAATGTGTATTATTAATTTGTAACAATGTGTATTGATGATTTTATTATTTGTAACAATGCGTAGTTGGAGGAGACGCAGAGTGACGAAACATCACTACCTGCACATGTGCTGTGGAAGGAAGCTCGTGTTGGCAGAGATCGATTTGTTAACCCCGATCTGCAACATATTTATGATGAGTGTGTAAGTATACCATTATGTCTTTAATTAATATATAATTAACATTGTGTCTTTAATTATCGATATTTAAATGAATTACAGGAGACTATATCGCAATCGGTATCCACGGGTGATGACTCGAATATCAGGAGCGTACTCAGTCGAGCACTATGTGTTGCTGAGTATCCGGGACGAGTGAGGGGTAAAGGCCATGGTGTGACTCCTACCTCTCTGTATAACAATCCAAGAAAAAGAAATCCTAGCAATGCAGAAGTGATGCAAACATTGCAGGATTTACAAGCACAAGTCCGTGAACTGCAGAGGGACAAAGAGAGATATATGGCAGAAAGGAGCAGTTCACAGTTGAAAGAAACTACTGACAAGGCTAGTATCAACTGTCAACAAAATTTTCCCGAGGTAATTAAGATGATAATCCATTATATTTAGAGAAAGTATAATTATAACAGTTATTATTGTCAACATTAAAGGAAGTCTAACGGTTATTATTGGTTTAGGGCATTTCATGTTGTCAGCTGTATCTAGCGTCTCCGACTTATCAGGTAGTTGGCAAGGGAAAAGTGCACAACACCTCGGGATATTTAATTCACCATAGACCGCTCCCGGATGGCCACATGAAGGTATCGGTTGATGTTGTTTTAGATATGAATGCATTGCTACCGGTACCTGACATTGTTGCGGAGACCACATTGCTGCGAGATGCAATAGAATCTTTTGTGGCATGGCCATCAGACCTCATCTGCACAGATGATCAGGTATGTTGAAAACCATTATGAATCTTTAAGTATTCAACTGACAGTTCTGACCTGAATTTTATACATGGTAATTTTAGACTCCTACAAAACCCGCATCTAAGGATAAAGGGATTTTGCAGCGCGGTGAGTCTATTGCATCGCAAAGACATGTACTTTTAAAGTGTTTCATTTATGATCGGAATAAAAAACTGCATAACTTTGTATCTTACATAATTCTATATGATTTTTAAGGTACCTTCTCAACATCAGTCACAGCAGGTGAGCCAGAAAGTTAGTAGGGTTCCACCTAAGAAGAAGGTTCCTGTCCGTAAATTTGTGCCTAGGTATCGACAGTGTCTGGAGACACTAGTTGGCACATCAGATTTGATGAATGATGGAATTCGTCAAATCGATGTGGATGAAATTGTCTTTGGTTTTCCATGTACCGAAACAATTGGATTAGAGGACATGGAACAAATCTTTCATCATCGAGAGTTAGGCATCAGTGTGATGCACTCGTACATCCGGTAACCCGATCAATATATTATTTAATTGGTTGAACATTTTTTTTAAACATTTAATTGAAATTGTCTAATATTAATTATGTTTTTATTTAAGGATGTTATTTGAAAATTGATGCGCGAGAATCAATTGTCAAATAGATTCCGTTTCGTGTCTTCCTCCCGTGTCAGCGGAGCAACAATTTCTAGGGAACCTGATTCAGTAAGAGAACACTTGGTCGAAAGATTCATGACAACTGCCAGTACAGAGAGCTTGTATCTTTTGCCTTATAATACAGGGTTAGATTTTCATTCTAACCTCCTTTTAATATTTGTATTTTTTACATTAAAATTCGCTTCTAAATTGTTGCTTTAATTTATAGATGTCACTGGTTGTTGCTTGCAATCAATCCCATAAAAGAAGTGGTCTATTACCTGAATTTGGTTGACGGTGATTGGACAAATTATCCGGAAATGAAGCTACTGATTGATACGTAAGTGACATTATTCTAAATATTCGTTTGTGTTTATATATTTAATTATTTCAATGTCATTGTTCTAAATACATATTTTAATTTTGTCATCAGTTCAATACAAGTATTCCGATGTCAAAGGGAAGCACGAGTATCGCGGTCTAAATCAAACAACATTAATTGGATCAAAGTACAGGTATATAAATTTCAACAATTTTGCTTATAATATTTATGCTACTTGATAAATCAATAGATGTGTATAATCTTATTTGTTTTTCTATGTAGTGCCCTCAACAACAAAACGACATAGATTGCAGATACTTCGTTTTGAAGTTTATCAAAGAAATCATTCAAATGAATGAAATCGAGATTCCAATCACGGTATGGATTTATACTTTGTTTTATTACTTATTGGATTTTGCATATAATTTATTACATTAAACTAAATCATGCATATATTTTGTTTTGTAATGTAGTATTTTGATCAATACAATTGTCCATATTACTCGCCACGTCAATTGGAAGAACTCAAAGAGGAGTTGTGCCAATATTTTATTGAGCTAAGAATCTTATAATAAGGTACGAATACATTGTTGTGTGAAAATTGGTTAATTATGAATATATTGTTTTGTGTATACAACACTGACCGTGTTATTATGTTCATATTGCAGGATCAGGACCTTGGATATATATGTAGATTAGGATTGATTTACTTAGTGTTATATAGCTTATTTCTTAGGGTGTATTTTGTTACGTTTAAAAACATGTTAATACTGAATTACCATGGTGTATATATATTTTGGATATGAATTGATTATAATGGTATTTGTATATATATATATATAATATTTGGTATTTGAATTACATTTGGTATTTGGATTAAAACTAATATATATTGGTATTTCTAGATTAGATTGTAAAATACCGGTTTAAGAATTACAGGTTTGCTGCAAAAAATGCAGGTTTAGAAATTTTTAAAATTTTAGATTTTTCAGTAGAAAACCTATGAAAGCGCTTTTAAGAAAAAAGCGCTCTCGTAGGCCTACTTATGAAAGCGCTTTTTGATTAAAAGCGCTTTCATAGGTAGGCCTACGAGAGCGCTTTTTTCTGAACAAAAAGCGCTCTTATAGGCCTACTTTAGATTGCCTGACACGCATTCTGAATACACCTATGAAAGCGCTTTTTCAGAAAAAAGCGCTCTCGTAGGCCTACCTAAGAAAGCGCTTTTTACCAAAAAGCGCTTTCATAGGTAGGCCTACGAGAGCGCTTTTTTCTGAACAAAAAGCGCTCTTATAGGCCTACTTTAGATTGCCTGACACGCATTCTGAATACACCTATGAAAGCGCTTTTTCAGAAAAAAGCGCTCTCGTAGGCCTACCAATGAAAGCGCCTTTTACCAAAAAGCGCTTTCATAGGTAGGCCTACGAGAGCGCTTTTTTCTGAACAAAAAGCGCTGCTAAAACCTTTAGCAGCGCCACCTACAAGAGCGCTTTTAAAGCCCAAAAAAAGCGCTTTCGTAGGTTATTTCTGGCATAGTGTTCCTTCCCACAAGCCCTACTATACAGGCTTTCTTTCCGAAATAACCCTACTATCCAGGTTCCTTCCCACAAGCCCTACTATCCAGGCTTTCATTTCGAAGTAACCCTACTATCCAGGTTCCTTCCCACAAGCCCTACTATCCAGGCTTTCATTTCGAAGTAACCCTACTATCCAGGTTCCTTCCCACAAGCCCTACTATCCATGCTTTCATTTCGAAGTAACCCTACTATCCAGGTTCCTTCCCACAAGCCCAACTACCCAGGCTTTCATTCGGAAGTAACGCTACTACCCAGGTTCCTTCCCACAAGCCCTAATACCCAGACATTCATTCCGAAGTAACCCTACTATCCAGGTTCCTTCCCACAAGCCCTACTACCCAGGCTTTCATTCTGAAGTAACCCTACTACCCAGGTTCCTTCCCACAAGCCCTAATACCCAGGCTTTCATTCCGAAGTAACCCTACTATCCAGGTTCCTTCCCACAAGCCCTACTACCCAAGCTTTCATTCTGAAGTAACCCTACTATCCAGGTTCCTTCCCACAAGCCCTACTATCCTAGCTTTCATTTTGAAGTAACCCTACTATCTAGGTTCCTTCCCACAAGCCCTACTATCTAGGCTTTCATTTTAAAGTAGCCCTACTATCCGGGTTCCTTCCCACAAGCCCTACTATCCAGGCTTTCTATTCGAAGTAACCCTACTATCTAGGTTTCTTCCCACAAGCCCTACTATCCAGGCTTTCATTTCGAAGTAACCCTACTATCCAGGTTCCTTCCCACAAGCCCTATTATCCAGGCTTTCTTTTCGAAGTAACCCTACTATCCAGGTTCCTTCCCACAAGACCTACTATCCAGGTTTTCATTTCGAAGTAACCCTACTATCCAGGTTCCTTCCCACAAGCCCTACTATCCAGGCTTTCATTTTGAAGTAACCCTACTATCCGGGTTCCTTCCCACAAGCCCTACTATCCAGGCTTTCTTTTCGAAGTAAACCTACTATCCAGGTTCCTTCCCACAAGCCCTACTATCCAGGCTTTCATTTCGAAGTAACCCTACTATCCAGGTTCCTTCCCACAAGCCCTACTACCCAGGCTTTTATTCCAAAGTAACCCTACTACCCAGGTTCCTTCCCACAAGCCCTACTACCCATGATTTCATTCCGAAGTAACCCTACTATCCAGGTTCCTTCCTACAAGCCCTACTACCCAGGCTTTCATTCCGAAGTAACCCTAATATCCGGGTTCCTTCCCACAAGACCTACTACCCAGACTTTCATTCCGAAGTAACCCTACTATCCTGGTTCCTTCCCACAAGCCCTACTATACAGGCTTTCTTTCCGAAATAACCCTACTATCCAGGTTCTTTCCCACAAGCCCTACTATCCAGGCTTTCATTTCGAAGTAACCCTACTATCCAGGTTCCTTCCCACAAGCCCTACTATCCAGGCTTTCATTTTGAAGTAACCCTACTATCCAGGTTCCTTCCCACAAGCCCTACTATCCATGCTTTCATTTCGAAGTAACCCTACTATCCAGGTTCCTTCCCACAAGCCCTACTACCCAGGCTTTCATTCGGAAGTAACCCTGCTACCCAGGTTCCTTCCCACAAGCCCTAATACCCAGACTTTCATTACGAAGTAACCCTACTATCCAGGTTCCTTCCCACAAGCCCTACTACCCAGGCTTTCATTCCGAAGTAACCCTACTACCCAGGTTCCTTCCCACAAGCCCTAATACCCAGGCTTTCATTCCGAAGTAACCCTACTATCCAGGTTCCTTCCCACAAGCCCTACTACCCAAGCTTTCATTCTGAAGTAACCCTACTATCCAGGTTCCTTCCCACAAGCCCTACTTTCCTGGCTTTCATTTTGAAGTAACCCTACTATCCAGGTTCCTTCCCACAAGCCCTACTATCCAGGCTTTCATTTTAAAGTAGCCCTACTATCTGGGTTCCTTCCCACAAGCCCTACTATCCAGGCTTTCTTTTCGAAGTAACCCTACTATCTAGGTTCCTTCCCACAAGCCCTACTATCCAGGCTTTCATTTCGAAGTAACCCTACTATCCAGGTTCCTTCCCACAAGCCCTATTATCCAGGCTTTCTTTTCGAAGTAACCCTACTATCCAGGTTCCTTCCCACAAGACCTACTATCCAGGTTTTCATTTCGAAGTAACCCTACTATCCAGGTTCCTTCCCACAAGCCCTACTACCCAGGCTTTTATTCCAAAGTAACCCTACTACCCAGGTTCCTTCCCACAAGCCCTATTACCCAGGATTTCATTCCGATTTAACCCTACTATCCATGTTCCTTCCCACAAGCCCTACTACCCAGGCTTTCATTCAGAAGTAACCCTACTATCCAGGTTCCTTCCCACAAGCCCTGATATCCATACTTTCATTTTGAAGAAACCCTACTATCCTGGTTCCTTTCCACAAGCCCTACTATCCAGGCTTTCTTTTCGAAGTAACCCTACTATCCAGGTTCCTTCCCACAAGCCCTACTATCCAGGCTTTTATTTAGAAGTAACCCTACTATCCAGGTTCCTTCCCATAAGCCCTACTACCCAGGCTTTCATTCCGAAGTAACCCTACTACCCAGGTTCCTTCCCACAAGCCCTACTACCCAGACTTTCATTCTGAAGTAACCCTACTATCTAGGTTCCTTCCCACAAGCCCTACAATCCAGGCTTTCATTCCGACGTAACCCTACTATCCAAGTTCCTTCCCACACGCCCTACTATCCATGCTTTCATTTCGAAGTAACCCTACTATCCAGGTTCCTTCCCACAAGCCCTACTATCCAGGCTTTCATTTTAAAGTAACCCTACTATCCGGGTTCCTTCCCACAAGCCCTACTATCCAGGCTTTATTTTCGAAGTAACCCTACTATCCAGGTTCCTTCCCACAAGCCCTACTATCCAGGCTTTCATTTCGAAGTAACCCTACTATCCAGGTTCCTTCCTACAAGCCCTACTATCCAGGCTTTCTTTTTGAAGTAACCCTACTATCCAGGTTCCTTCCCACAAGACCTACTATCCAGGCTTTCATTTAGAAGTAACCCTACTATCCAGGTTCCTTCCCACAAGCCCTACTATCCAGGCTTTCATTTCGAAGTAACCCTACTATCCAGGTTCCTTCCCACAAGCTCTACTATCCAGACTTTCATTCCGAAGTAACCCTACTATCCAGGTTCCTTCCCACAAGCCCTACTACCCAAGCTTTCATTCTGAAGTAACCCTACTATCCAGGTTCCTTCCCACAAGCCCTACTATCCTAGCTTTCATTTTGAAGTAACCCTACTATCCAGGTTCCTTCCCACAAGCCCTACTATCTAGGCTTTCATTTTAAAGTAGCCCTACTATCCGGGTTCCTTCCCACAAGCCCTACTATCCAGGCTTTCTTTTCGAAGTAACCCTACTATCTAGGTTCCTTCCCACAAGCCCTACTATCCAGGCTTTCATTTCGAAGTAACCCTACTATCCAGGTTCCTTCCCACAAGCCCTATTATCCAGGCTTTCTTTTCGAAGTAACCCTACTATCCAGGTTCCTTCCCACAAGACCTACTATCCAGGTTTTCATTTCGAAGTAACCCTACTATCCAGGTTCCTTCCCACAAGCCCTACTATCCAGGCTTTCATTTTAAAGTAACCCTACTATCCGGGTTCCTTCCCACAAGCCCTACTATCCAGGCTTTATTTTCGAAGTAACCCTACTATCCAGGTTCCTTCCCACAAGCCCTACTATCCAGGCTTTCATTTCGAAGTAACCCTACTATCCAGGTTCCTTCCCACAAGCCCTACTATCCAGGCTTTCTTTTTGAAGTAACCCTACTATCCAGGTTCCTTCCCACAAGACCTACTATCCAGGATTTCATTTAGAAGTAACCCTACTATCCAGGTTCCTTCCCACAAGCCCTACTATCCAGGCTTTCATTTCGAAGTAACCCTACTATCCAGGTTCCTTCCCACAAGCTCTACTATCCAGACTTTCATTCCGAAGTAACCCTACTATCCAGGTTCCTTCCCACAAGCCCTACTACCCAAGCTTTCATTCTGAAGTAACCCTACTATCCAGGTTCCTTCCCACAAGCCCTACTATCCTAGCTTTCATTTTGAAGTAACCCTACTATCCAGGTTCCTTCCCACAAGCCCTACTATCTAGGCTTTCATTTTAAAGTAGCCCTACTATCCGGGTTCCTTCCCACAAGCCCTACTATCCAGGCTCTCTTTTCGAAGTAACCCTACTATCTAGGTTCCTTCCCACAAGCCCTACTATCCAGGCTTTCATTTCGAAGTAACCCTACTATCCAGGTTCCTTCCCACAAGCCCTATTATCCAGGCTTTCTTTTCGAAGTAACCCTACTATCCAGGTTCCTTCCCACAAGACCTACTATCCAGGTTTTCATTTCGAAGTAACCCTACTATCCAGGTTCCTTCCCACAAGCCCTACTATCCAGGCTTTCATTTTGAAGTAACCCTACTATCCGGATTCCTTCCCACAAGCCCTACTATCCAGGCTTTCTTTTCGAAGTAACCCTACTATCCAGGTTCCTTCCCACAAGACCTACTATCCAGGTTTTCATTTCGAAGTAACCCTACTATCCAGGTTCCTTCCCACAAGCCCTACTATCCAGGCTTTCATTTTAAAGTAACCCTACTATCCGGGTTCCTTCCCACAAGCCCTACTATCCAGGCTTTATTTTCGAAGTAACCCTACTATCCAGGTTCCTTCCCACAAGCCCTACTATCCAGGCTTTCATTTCGAAGTAACCCTACTATCCAGGTTCCTTCCCACAAGCCCTACTATCCAGGCTTTCTTTTTGAAGTAACCCTACTATCCAGGTTCCTTCCCACAAGACCTACTATCCAGGATTTCATTTAGAAGTAACCCTACTATCCAGGTTCCTTCCCACAAGCCCTACTATCCAGGCTTTCATTTCGAAGTAACCCTACTATCCAGGTTCCTTCCCACAAGCTCTACTATCCAGACTTTCATTCCGAAGTAACCCTACTATCCAGGTTCCTTCCCACAAGCCCTACTACCCAAGCTTTCATTCTGAAGTAACCCTACTATCCAGGTTCCTTCCCACAAGCCCTACTATCCTAGCTTTCATTTTGAAGTAACCCTACTATCCAGGTTCCTTCCCACAAGCCCTACTATCTAGGCTTTCATTTTAAAGTAGCCCTACTATCCGGGTTCCTTCCCACAAGCCCTACTATCCAGGCTTTCTTTTCGAAGTAACCCTACTATCTAGGTTCCTTCCCACAAGCCCTACTATCCAGGCTTTCATTTCGAAGTAACCCTACTATCCAGGTTCCTTCCCACAAGCCCTATTATCCAGGCTTTCTTTTCGAAGTAACCCTACTATCCAGGTTCCTTCCCACAAGACCTACTATCCAGGTTTTCATTTCGAAGTAACCCTACTATCCAGGTTCCTTCCCACAAGCCCTACTATCCAGGCTTTCATTTTGAAGTAACCCTACTATCCGGATTCCTTCCCACAAGCCCTACTATCCAGGCTTTCTTTTCGAAGTAACCCTACTATCCAGGTTCCTTCCCACAAGACCTACTATCCAGGCTTTCATTTCGAAGTAACGCTACTATCCAGGTTCCTTCCCACAAGACCTACTATCCAGGCTTTCATTTCGAAGTAACCCTACTATCCAGGTTCCTTCCCACAAGCCCTACTATCCATGCTTTCATTTCGAAGTAACCCTACTATCCAGGTTCCTTCCCACAAGCCCTACTACCCAGGCTTTCATTCGGAAGTAACCCTGCTACCCAGGTTCCTTCCCACAGGCCCTAATACCCAGACTTTCATTACGAAGTAACCCTACTATCCAGGTTCCTTCCCACAAGCCCTACTACCCAGGCTTTCATTCCGAAGTAACCATACTACCCAGGTTCCTTCCCACAAGCCCTAATACCCAGGCTTTCATTCCGAAGTAACCCTACTATCCAGGTTCCTTCCCACAAGCCCTACTATCCAGGCTTTCATTTTAAAGTAGCCCTACTATCTGGGTTCCTTCCCACAAGCCCTACTATCAAGGCTTTCTTTTCGAAGTAACCCTACTATCTAGGTTCCTTCCCACAAGTCCTACTATCCAGGCTTTCATTTCGAAGTAACCCTACTATCCAGGTTCCTTCCCACAAGCCCTATTATCCAGGCTTTCTTTTCGAAGTAACCCTGCTATCCAGGTTCCTTCCCACAAGACCTACTATCCAGGTTTTCATTTCGAAGTAACCCTACTATCCAGGTTCCTTCCCACAAGCCCTACTACCCAGGCTTTTATTCCAAAGTAACCCTACTACCCAGGTTCCTTCCCACAAGCCCTACTACCCAGGATTTCATTCTGAAGTAACCCTACTATCCATGTTCCTTCCCACAAGCCCTACTACCCAGGCTTTCATTCAGAAGTAACCCTACTATCCAGGTTCCTTCCCACAAGCCCTACTATCCAGACTTTCATTTTGAAGAAACCCTACTATCCTGGTTCCTTCCCACAAGCCCTACTATCCAGGCTTTCTTTTCGAAGTAACCCTACTATCCAGGTTCCTTCCCACAAGCCCTACTATCCAGGCTTTTATTTAGAAGTAACCCTACTATCCAGGTTCCTTCCCATAAGCCCTACTACCCAGGCTTTCATTCCGAAGTAACCCTACTACCCAGGTTCCTTCCCACAAGCCCTACTACCCAGATTTTCATTCTGAAGTAACCCTACTATCTAGGTTCCTTCCCACAAGCCCTACAACCCAGGCTTTCATTCCGATGTAACCCTACTATCCAAGTTCCTTCCCACACGCCCTACTATCCAGGCGTTCATTCCGAAGTAACCCTACTATCCAGGTTCCTTCCCACAAGCCCTACTATCCAGGCTTTCATTTTAAAGTAACCCTAATATCCGGGTTCCTTCCCACAAGCCCTACTATCCAGGTTTTATTTTCGAAGTAACCCTACTATCCAGGTTCCTTCCCACAAGCCCTACTATCCAGGCTTACATTTCGAAGTAACCCTACTATCCAGGTTCCTTCCCACAAGCCCTACTATCCAGGCTTTCTTTTTGAAGTAACCCTACAATCCAGGTTCCTTCCCACAAGACCTACTATCCAGGCTTTCATTTAGAAGTAACCCTACTATCCAGGTTCCTTCCCACAAGCCCTACTATCCAGGCTTTCATTTTGAAGTAGCCCTACTATCCGAGTTCCTTCCCACAAGCCCTACTACCCAGGCTTTTATTCCAAAGTAACCCTACTACCCAGGTTCCTTCCCACAAGCCCTACTACCCAGGATTTCATTCCGAAGTAACCCTACTATCCAGGTTCCTTCCCACAAGCCCTACTACCCAGGCTTTCATTCCGAAGTAACCCTATTATCCAGGTTCCTTCCCACAAGACCTACTACCCAGACTTTCATTCTGAAGTAACCCTACTATCCAGGTTCCTTCCCACAAGCCCTACTATCCAGGCTTTCTTTCCGAAGTAACCCTACTATCCAGGTTCCTTCCCACAAGCCCTACTATCCAGGCTTTCATTTCGAAGTAACCCTACTATCCAGGTTCCTTCCCACAAGCCATACTATCCAGGCTTTCATTTCGAAGTAACCCTACTATCCAGGTTCCTTCCCACAAGTCCTACTATCCAGGCTTATATTTTGAAGTAACCCTACTATCCAGGTTCCTTCCCACAAGCCCTACTATCCAGACTTTCATTCTGAAGTAACCCTACTATCCAGGTTCCTTCCCACAAGCCATACTACCCAGGCTTTCATTCCGAAGTAACCCTACTTCCAGGTTCCTTCCCACAAGCCCTACTACCCAGGCTTTCATTCCGAAGTAACCCTACTATCCAGGTTCCTTCCCACAAGCCCTACTACCCAGGCTTTCATTCCAAAGTAACCCTACTATCTAGGTTCCTTCCCACAATCCCTACAACCCAGGCTTTCATTCCGACGTAACCCTACTATCCAAGTTCCTTCCCACACGCCCTACTATCCAGGCTTTCATTTCGAAGTAACCCTACTATCCAGGTTCCTTCCCACAAGCCCTACTATCCAGGCTTTCATTTTAAAGTAACCCTACTATCCGGGTTCCTTCCCACAAGCCCTACTATCCAGGCTTTATTTTCGAAGTAACCCTACTATCCAGGTTCCTTCCCACAAGCCCTACTATCCAGGCTTTCATTTCGAAGTAACCCTACTATCCAGGTTCATTCCCACAAGCCCTACTATCCAGGCTTTCTTTTTGAAGTAACCCTACTATCCAGGTTCCTTCCCACAAGACCTACTATCCAGGCTTTCATTTAGAAGTAACCCTACTATCCAGGTTCCTTCCCACAAGCCCTACTATCCAGGCTTTCATTTTGAAGTAGCCCTACTATCCGAGTTCCTTCCCACAAGCCCTACTACCCAGGCTTTTATTCCAAAGTAACCCTACTACCCAGTTTCCTTCCCACAAGCCCTACTACCCAGGATTTCATTCCGAAGTAACCCTACTATCCAGGTTCCTTCCCATAAGCCCTACTACCCAGGCTTTCATTCCGAAGTAACCCTATTATCCAGGTTCCTTCCCACAAGACCTACTACCCAAACTTTCATTCTGAAGTAACCCTACTATCCAGGTTTCTTCCCACAAGCCCTACTATCCAGGCTTTCTTTCCGAAGTAACCCTACTATCCAGGTTCCTTCCCACAAGCCCTACTATCCATGCTTTCATTTCGAAGTAAACCTACTATCCAGGTTCCTTCCCACAAGCCATACTATCCAGGCTTTCATTTCGAAGTAACCCTACTACCCAGGTTCCTTCCCACAAGCCCTACTACCCAAGATTTCATTCCGAAGTAACCCTACTATCTAGGTTCCTTCCTACAAGCCCTACTACCCAGGCTTTCATTCCGAAGTAACCCTAATATCCGGGTTCCTTCCTACAAGACCTACTACCCAGACTTTCATTCTGAAGTAACCCTACTATCCAGGTTACTTCCCACAAGCCCTACTATACAGGCTTTCTTTCCGAAATAACCCTACTATCCAGGTTCTTTCCCACAAGCCCTACTATCCAGGCTTTCATTTCGAAGTAACCCTACTATCCATGTTCTTTCCCACAAGCCCTACTATCCAGGCTTTCATTTCGAAGGAACCCTACTATCCAGGTTCCTTCCCACAAGCTCTACTATCCAGACTTTCATTCCGAAGTAACCCTACTATCCAGGTTCCTTCCCACAAGCCCTACTACCCAAGCTTTCATTCTGAAGTAACCCTACTATCCAGGTTCCTTCCCACAAGCCCTACTATCCTAGCTTTCATTTTGAAGTAACCCTACTATCCAGGTTCCTTCTCACAAGCCCTACTATCTAGGCTTTCATTTTAAAGTAGCCCTACTATCCAGGTTCCTTCCCACAAGCCCTACTATCCAGGCTTTCTTTTCGAAGTAACCCTACTATCTAGGTTCCTTCCCACAAGCCCTACTATCCAGGCTTTCATTTCGAAGTAACCCTACTATCCAGGTTCCTTCCCACAAGCCCTATTATCCAGGCTTTCTTTTCGAAGTAACCCTACTATCCAGGTTCCTTCCCACAAGACCTACTATCCAGGTTTTCATTTCGAAGTAACCCTACTATCCAGGTTCCTTCCCACAAGCCCTACTATCCCGGCTTTCATTTTGAAGTAACCCTACTATCCGGGTTCCTTCCCACAAGCCCTACTATCCAGGCTTTCTTTTCGAAGTAATACTACTATCCAGGTTCCTTCCCACAAGCCCTACTATCCAGGCTTTCATTTCGAAGTAACCCTACTATCCAGGTTCCTTCCCACAAGCCATACTACCCAGGCTTTTATTCCAAAGTAACCCTACTACCCAGGTTCCTTCCCACAAGCCCTACTACCCAGGATTTTATTCCGAAGTAACCCTACTATCCAGGTTCCTTCCTACAAGCCCTACTACCCAGGCTTTCATTCCGAAGTAACCCTAATATCCGGGTTCCTTCCCACAAGACCTACTACCCAGACTTTCATTCCGAAGTAACCCTACTATCCAGGTTCCTTCCCACAAGCCCTACTATACAGGCTTTCTTTCCGAAATAACCCTACTATCCAGGTTCTTTCCCATAAGCCCTACTATCCAGGCTTTCATTTCGAAGTAACCCTACTATCCAGGTTCCTTCCCACAAGCCCTACTATCCAGGCTTTCATTTCGAAGTAACCCTACTATCCAGGTTCCTTCCCACAAGCCCTACTATCCATGCTTTCATTTCGAAGTAACCCTACTATCCAGGTTCCTTCCCACAAGCCCTACTACCCAAGCTTTCATTCGGAAGTAACCCTGCTAACCAGGTTCCTTCCCACAAGCCCTACTACCCAGGCTTTCATTCTGAAGTAACCATACTACCCAGGTTCCTTCCCACAAGCCCTAATACCCAGGCTTTCATTCCGAAGTAACCCTACTATCCAGGTTCCTTCCCACAAGCCCTACTACCCAAGCTTTCATTCTGAAGTAACCCTACTATCCAGGTTCCTTCCCACAAGCCCTACTATCCTGGCTTTCATTTTGAAGTAACCCTACTATCCAGGTTCCTTCCCAAAAGCCCTACTATCCAGGCTTTCATTTTAAAGTAGCCCTACTATCTGGGTTCCTTCCCACAAGCCCTACTATCAAGGCTTTCTTTTCGAAGTAACCCTACTATCTAGGTTCCTTCCCACAAGCCCTACTATCCAGGCTTTCATTTCGAAGTAACCCTACTATCCAGGTTCCTTCCCACAAGCCCTATTATCCAGGCTTTCTTTTCGAAGTAACCCTACTATCCAGGTTCCTTCCCACAAGACCTACTATCCAGGTTTTCATTTTGAAGTAACCCTACTATCCAGGTTCCTTCCCACAAGCCCTACTACCCAGGCTTTTATTCCAAAGTAACCCTACTACCCAGATTCCTTCCCACAAGCCCTACTACCCAGGATTTCATTCCGAAGTAACCCTACTATCCATGTTCCTTCCCACAAGCCCTACTACCCAGGCTTTCATTCAGAATTAACCCTACTATCCAGGTTCCTTCCCACAAGCCCTACTATCCAGACTTTCATTTTGAAGAAACCCTACTATCCTGGTTCCTTCCCACAAGCCCTACTATCCAGGCTTTCTTTTCGAAGTAACCCTACTATCCAGGTTCCTTCCCACAAGCCCTACTATCCAGACTTTCATTCCGAAGTAACCCTACTATCCAGGTTCCTTCCCACAAGCCATACTACCCAGGCTTTCATTCCGAAGTAACCCTACTTCCAGGTTCCTTCCCACAAGCCCTACTACCCAGGCTTTCATTCCGAAGTAACCCTACTATCCAGGTTCCTTCCCACAAGCCCTACTACCCAGGCTTTCATTCCAAAGTAACCCTACTATCCAGGTTCCTTCCCACAAGCCCTACTATCCAGGCTTTCATTTCGAAGTAACCCTACTATCCAGGATCCTTCCCACAAGCCCTACTATCCAGGCTTTCATTTTAAAGTAACCCTACTATCCGGGTTCCTTCCGACAAGCCCTACTATCCAGGCTTTCTTTTCGAAGTAAACCTACTATCCAGGTTCCTTCCCACAAGCCCTACTATCCAGGCTTTCATTTCGAAGTAACCCTACTATCCAGGTTCCTTCCCACAAGCCCTACTACCCAGGCTTTTATTCCAAAGTAACCCTACTACCCAGGTTCCTTCCCACAAGCCCTACTACCCAGGATTTCATTCCGAAGTAACCCTACTATCTAGGTTCCTTCCTACAAGCCCTACTACCCAGGCTTTCATTCCGAAGTAACCCTAATATCCGGGTTCCTTCCTACAAGACCTACTACCCAGACTTTCATTCCGAAGTAACCCTACTATCCAGGTTACTTCCCACAAGCCCTACTATACAGGCTTTCTTTCCGAAATAACCCTACTATCCAGGTTCTTTCCCACAAGCCCTACTATCCAGGCTTTCATTTCGAAGTAACCCTACTATCCAGGCTTTCATTTCGAAGGAACCCTACTATCCAGGTTCCTTCCCACAAGCTCTACTATCCAGACTTTCATTCCGAAGTAACCCTACTATCCAGGTTCCTTCCCACAAGCCCTACTACCCAAGCTTTCATTCTGAAGTAACCCTACTATCCAGGTTCCTTCCCACAAGCCCTACTATCCTAGCTTTCATTTTGAAGTAACCCTACTATCCAGGTTCCTTCCCACAAGCCCTACTATCTAGGCTTTCATTTTAAAGTAGCCCTACTATCCAGGTTCCTTCCCACAAGCCCTACTATCCAGGCTTTCTTTTCAAAGTAACCCTACTATCTAGGTTCCTTCCCACAAGCCCTACTATCCAGGCTTTCATTTCGAAGTAACCCTACTATCCAGGTTCCTTCCCACAAGCCCTATTATCCAGGCTTTCTTTTCGAAGTAACCCTACTATCCAGGTTCCTTCCCACAAGACCTACAATCCAGGTTTTCATTTCGAAGTAACCCTACTATCCAGGTTCCTTCCCACAAGCCCTACTATGCAGGCTTTCATTTTGAAGTAACCCTACTATCCGGGTTCCTTCCCACAAGCCCTACTATCCAGGCTTTCTTTTCGAAGTAAACCTACTATCCAGGTTCCTTCCCACAAGCCCTACTATCCAGGCTTTCATTTCGAAGTAACCCTACTATCCAGGTTCCTTCCCACAAGCCATACTACCCAGGCTTTTATTCCAAAGTAACCCTACTACCCAGGTTCCTTCCCACAAGCCTTACTACCCAGGATTTTATTCCGAAGTAACCCTACTATCCAGGTTCCTTCCTACAAGCCCTACTACCCAGGCTTTCATTCCGAAGTAACCCTAATATCCGGGTTCCTTCCCACAAGACCTACTACCCAGACTTTCATTCCGAAGTAACCCTACTATCCAGGTTCCTTCCCACAAGCCCTACTATACAGGCTTTCTTTCCAAAATAACCCTACTATCCAGGTTCTTTCCCACAAGCCCTACTATCCAGGCTTTCATTTCGAAGTAACCCTACTATCCAGGTTCCTTCCCACAAGCCCTACTATCCAGGCTTTCATTTCGAAGTAACCCTACTATCCAGGTTCCTTCCCACAAGCCCTACTATCCATGCTTTCATTTCGAAGTAACCCTACTATCCAGGTTCCTTCCCACAAGCCCTACTACCCAGGCTTTCATTCGGAAGTAACCCTGCTACCCAGGTTCCTTCCCACAAGCCCTACTACCCAAGCTTTCATTCTGAAGTAACCCTACTATCCAGGTTCCTTCCCACAAGCCCTACTATCCTGGCTTTCATTTTGAAGTAACCCTACTATCCAGGTTCCTTCCCAAAAGCCCTACTATCCAGGCTTTCATTTTAAAGTAGCCCTACTATCTGGGTTCCTTCCCACAAGCCCTACTATCAAGGCTTTCTTTTCGAAGTAACCCTACTATCTAGGTTCCTTCCCACAAGCCCTACTATCCAGGCTTTCATTTCGAAGTAACCCTACTATCCAGGTTCCTTCCCACAAGCCCTATTATCCAGGCTTTCTTTTCGAAGTAACCCTACTATCCAGGTTCCTTCCCACAAGACCTACTATCCAGGTTTTCATTTTGAAGTAACCCTACTATCCGGGTTCATTCCCACAAGCCCTACTACCCAGGCTTTTATTCCAAAGTAACCCTACTACCCAGATTCCTTCCCACAAGCCCTACTACCCAGGATTTCATTCCGATGTAACCCTACTATCCATGTTCCTTCCCACAAGCCCTACTACCGAGGCTTTCATTCAGAAGTAACCCTACTATCCAGGTTCCTTCCCACAAGCCCTACTATCCAGACTTTCATTTTGAAGAAACCCTACTATCCTGGTTCCTTCCCACAAGCCCTACTATCCAGGCTTTCTTTTTGAAGTAACCCTACTATCCAGGTTCCTTCCCACAAGCCCTACTATCCAGGCTTTTATTTAGAAGTAACCCTACTATCCAGGTTCCTTCCCATAAGCCCTACTACCCAGGCTTTCATTCCGAAGTAACCCTACTACCCAGGTTCCTTCCCACAAGCCCTACTACCCAGACTTTCATTCTGAAGTAACCCTACTATCTAGGTTCCTTCCCACAAGCCCTACAACCCAGGCTTTCATTCCGACGTAACCCAACTATCCAAGTTCCTTCCCACACGCCCTACTATCCAGGCTTTCATTTAGAAGTAACCCTACTATCCAGGTTCCTTCCCACAAGCCCTACTATCCAGGCTTTCATTTTAAAGTAACCCTACTATCCAGGTTCCTTCCCACAAGCCCTACTATCCAGGCTTTATTTTTGAAGTAACCCTACTATCCAGGTTCCTTCCCACAAGCCCTACTATCCAAGCTTTCATTTCGAAGTAACCCTACTATCCAGGTTCCTTCCCACAAGCCCTACTATCCAGGCTTTCATTTTGAAGTAGCCCTACTATCCGAGTTCCTTCCTACAAGCCCTAATACCCAGGCTTTTATTCCAAAGTAACCCTACTACCCAGGTTCCTTCCCACAAGCCCTACTACCCAGGATTTCATTCCGAAGTAACCCTACTATCCAGGTTCCTTCCCACAAGCCCTACTACCCAGGCTTTCATTCCGAAGTAACCCTACTATCCAGGTTCCTTCCCACAAGACCTACTTCCCAGACTTTCATTCTGAAGTAACCCTACTATCCAGGTTCCTTCCCACAAGCCCTACTATCCAGGCTTTCTTTCCGAAGTAACCCTACTATCCAGGTTCCTTCCCACAAGCCCTACTATCCAGGCTTTCATTTCGAAGTAACCCTACTATCCAGGTTCCTTCCCACAAGCCATACTATCCAGGCTTTCATTTCGAAGTAACCCTACTATCCAGGTTCCTTCCCACAAGCCCTACTATCCAGGCTTATATTTCGAAGTAACCCTACTATCCAGGTTCCTTCCCACAATCCCTACTATCCAGACTTTCATTCTGAAGTAACCCTACTATCCAGGTTCCTTCCCACAAGCCATACTACCCAGGCTTTCATTCCGAAGTAACCCTACTTCCAGGTTCCTTCCCACAAGCCCTACTACCCAGGCTTTCATTCCGAAGTAACCCTACTATCCAGGTTCCTTCCCACAAGCCCTACTACCCAGGCTTTCATTCCAAAGTAACCCTACTATCAAGGTTCCTTCCCACAAGCCCTACTATCCAGGCTTTCATTTCGAAGTAACCCTACTATCCAGGATCCTTCCCATAAGCCCTACTATCCAGGCTTTCATTTTAAAGTAACCCTACTATCCGGGTTCCTACCCACAAGCCCTACTATCCAAGCTTTCTTTTCGAAGTAACCCTACTATCAAGGTTCCTTCCCACAAGCCCTACTATCCAGGCTTTCATTTCGAAGTAACCCTACTATCCAGGTTCCTTCCCACAAGCCCTACTATCCAGACTTTCATTTCGATGTAACCTTACTATCCAGGTTCCTTCCCACAAGCCCTACTATCCAGGCTTTCATTTCGTAGTAACCCTACTATCAAGGTTCCTTCCCACAAGCCTTACTATCCAGGCTTTCATTTCGAAGTAACCCTACTATCGAGGTTCTTTCCCACAAGCCCTACTATCCAGGCTTTCATTCCGAAGTAACCCTACTATCCAGGTTCCTTCCCGCAAGCCCTACTATCCAGGCTTTCATTTTGAAGTAACCCTACTATCCAGGTTCCTTTCCACAAACCCTAATATCCAGGCTTTCATTTCGAAGTAACCCTACTATCCAGGTTCCTTCCCACAAGCCCTACTATTGAGACTTTCATTACGAAGTAACCCTACTACCCAAGTTCCTTCGCACAAGCCCTACTACCCAGGCTTTCATTCCGAAGTAACCCTACTATCCAGGTTCCTTCCCACAAGCCCTACTACCCAGGCTTTCAATCCAAAGTAACTCTACTATCCAGGTTCCTTCCCAAAAGCCCTACTATCCAGGCTTTCATTTCGAAGTAACCCTACTATCCAGGATCCTTCCCACAAGCCCTACTATCCAGGCTTTCATTTTAAAGTAACTCTACTATCCGGGTTCCTTCCCAAAAGCCCTACTATCCAAGCTTTCTTTTCGAAGTAACCCTACTATCAAGGTTCCTTCCCACAAGCCCAACTATCCAGTCTTTCATTTCGAAGTAACCCTACTATCCAGGTTCCTTCCCACAAGCCCTACTATCCAGCCTTTCATTTCGTAGTAACCCTACTATCCAGGTTCCTTCCCACAAAGCCTACTATCCAGGCTTTCATTTCGTAGTAACCCTACTATCAAGGTTCCTTCCCACAAGCCCTACTATCCAAGCTTTCATTTCGAAGTAACCCTACTATCCAGGTTCTTTCCCACAAGCCCTACTATCCAGGCTTTCATTCCGAAGTAACCCTACTATCCAGGTTCCTTACCACAAGCCCTACTATCTAGGCTTTCATTTTGAAGTAACCCTACTATCCAGGTTCCTTTCCACAAACCCTACTATCCAGGCTTTCATTTCGAAGTAACCCTACTATCCAGGTTCCTTCCCACAAGCCCTACTATTCAAACTTTCATTACGAAGTAACCCTACTACCCAAGTTCCTTCCCACAAGCCCTACTACCCAGACATTCATTCTGAAGTAACCCTACTATCCAGGTTCCTTCCCACAAGCCCTACAACCCAGACTTTCATTCCGAAGTAACCCTACTATCCAAGTTCCTTCCCACAAGCCCTACTATCCAGGCTTTCATTTCGAAGTAACCCTACTATCCAGGATCCTTCCCACAAGCCCTACTATCCAGGCTTTCATTTTAAAGTAACCCTACTATTCGGGTTCCTTCCCACAAGCCCTACTATCCAAGCTTTCTTTTCGAAGTAACCCTACTATCAAGGTTCCTTCCCACAAGCCCTACTATCCAGGCTTTCTTTTCGAAGTAACCCTACTATCCAGGTTCCTTCCCAGAAGCCCTACTATCCAGGCTTTCATTTCGAAGTAACCCTACTATCCAGGTTCCTTCCCACAAGCCATACTATCCAGGATTTCATTTCGAAGTAACCATACTATCCAGGTTCCTTCCCACAAGCCCTACTATCCAGGCTTATATTTCGAAGTAACCCTACTATCCAGGTTCTTTCCCACAAGCCCTACTATCCAGACTTTCATTCGGAAGTAACCCTACTATCCAGGTTCCTTCCCACAAGCCATACTACCCAGGCTTTCATTACGAAGTAACCCTACTATCCAGGTTCCTTCCCACAAGCCCTACTATCCAGGCTTTCTTTCCGAAGTAACCCTACTATCCAGGTTCCTTCCCAACGAAGTAACCCTACTATCCAGGTTCCTTCCCACAAGCCCTACTATCCAGGCTTTCTTTCCGAAGTAACCCTTTTATCCAGGTTCCTTCCCACAAGCCCTACTATCCAGGCTTACATTTCGAAGTAACCCTATTATCCGGGTTCATTCCCACAAGCCCTAATATCCAGGCTTTCATTTTAAAGTAACTCTACTCTCCGGGTTCCTTCCCACAAGCCCTACTATCCAAGCTTTATTTTCGAAGTAACCCTACTATCAAGGTTCCTTCCCACAAGCACTACTATCCAGGCTTTCATTTCGAAGTAACCCTACTATCCAGGTTCCTTTCCAAAAGCCCTACTATCCAGGCTTTCATTTCGAAGTAACCCTACTATCCAGGTTCCTTCCCACAAGGCCTACTATCCAGGCTTTCATTTCGTAGTAACCCTACTATCAAGGTTCCTTCCCACAAGCCCTACTATCCAGGCTTTCATTTCGAAGTAACCCTACTATCCAGGTTCTTTCCCACAAGCCCTACTATCCAGGCTTTCATTCCGAAGTAACCCTACTATCCAGGTTCCTTCCCACAAGCCCTACTATCCAGGCTTTCATTTTGAAGTAACCCTACTATCCAGGTTCCTTTCTGTAGCGATAAAAAATGTAGCGGGGTAAATCGGAGATCGAACTATTAATTAATTCGTCTCACAAAAGCAAGAGTCGCCATCGCGCTTTATTATTTCCAAGGGAAAAGGGGAAAGAGCGAAATAAAACCCTAAAATATGCAATGTAAAATAATACTTTCTAAAAGTAATAAAAATACAAGGCGTTTTGAAAAGAGGTCTAGAGTTCGAGGGTTGGTTATACAATGGGAAGGTATTAACACCCAATGTATCTATAGTATACTATAGGAACCTTTTGAAATATCTGTTTATTAAAATGTTCGTTTGATTAAAAATAAATTGTTTTGGCCGAAAAGGGGTACGGACGGGTTTTTGAAGGTACGACGACCTAATGTCGAAGTTTTGGCTTAAAAGGTATAAATTTTGAAAAGATTGAATATTTGGGGAAAAATTGTCTTAAGTTTTGATGAAATGAAGATAATCGCGTGATTGGACTTGAGGACATGAAGTCAACAAGTTTAATCATTTTTCTCTTGGATTTAGACGTAAACGGAGTAACCAAGTAAAAATGAAATAATTAGACAGAAAATTATGCAGATAATGATTAAATAGCTAAGTGATATATAACCACAACAATGATTAAATAACAGACTAGATGATTTTTTTATATATTTTTTATTTAATATGTACAAAGCAAGAGAATTAATTAAAGAAAATAAAGTGTTTTTAAGTTTTTATTTTTATATGTATTTTTTTTGTATTAATATAAAGCATTATTTAAGAATTATTAAATAATTCTAAACTAAACTAAATCTTAAAAGTTATTAACTTAAATCTAATTAGAAATAATACTAAAATTACTAAATTAATCCTAAACTTGAACTAATAAGATTGGTCAAATGTTAAAATTTTGTCTAATTAAATTACACCTCCATTTGATTAAATTTACTAATTAACTAAATTAATAAAATTCTAAAAAAAGAGCTAAAAGAAAGTAAATAGAAAGAGAGGTGTCCAAAACATAAATGGGGGTAGATAAGCAATTGCATGGGCCAAAGGGTTTTCAAGGGGCCCAATCAAAGACCAACAGAAATGGGGTGGGATGTTTTATGGAATTCGTTTGGGTCTAAACAAAGGGAAACGGGTCATGGCTCAATATGGTAACAAAGTTTTAGGGTTCAAGGTTTTATTTCATTTGCGTTAGGGTTAGGCAAAAGGGGTACAGAGCGGCGCTCTTCTTCTCTACAGACTCGTCTTCTTCGTCTTTCTTCTTCTTCTCTCAAGCCAAACATGTCCAGGGGTAAAGCCCTTTGCCTCCAAGTTGCCAGCGCCACCAACTGCTTCTTCTTCCCCATGTGTCGCTCAGTGATACGGTATAAAGGTGATGATTTCGCTCTTTTAGTGCATTAGGTTTTTATGATTTTGCATGTTTATGATTTTGTATCCATTTTGATTCCGACTCTATTTTTACATGGTGTTTCTGTCAAGAGGTGCGAAATGGAGGGAAAGAAATTATACCTTGACGGAGGGGGGATGAATGGTGGTGGAGGCGCTTAGGCGGTTGGACGGAGAAGACACAACGACACTGAAGCTAGCTCGCTTCCACTGGAACCTAGTACTCTATCTTTCTTTTCCTTTTAGGGTTTAATGATGATAGTTTGAAAACCCTTTGATTGCTTCTTCTTCTTGCTTGTTTGTGCTTCTGTTCTTCTTCTGCTTCTTTGTGTACCCTTGCCCTTGTATACTTGTGATGGTTCTGAATATGCTATTGTTGAAATATTGTTTTGACTAGCTTGATGTGTTTGTTATCCTGTGATGCTTCCAACTGAGGATTCATGTTGCCTCGATGATTTTTGATGATGATATGCTGGAAATGTCTTTGAATACATTTGATTTTTTTTCTTCTTTTCTTCTGGTTACCTTGTGTTGATTGCTGTATGATTTGAATCTGAGGGTTTATGATGTTTGACTTTTCTTGACAATGTTGATGCTTTGAAATGGTAGACTTTTTCTAGTTTAGGCCGTTTGGTTTGATGGCTTTGGTTGGATTGACAGTGGTTTAAGGTTTGATGGTGTTTTTGGCTGGGTTTGCTTCAGGTTTGGCCTGGTTTTTGTTTCAACAGGTTTGGCCTTTTGATGATTTTACTGGTTAGGCTTTGAAATGGTTATGGTTTCAGGTTTGGCCTGGAGGCCTATGTTACAGGTTTAAGGCTTAAGCAGGTTATTAGGCTTGATGCTGTTTTTGTATGTTTGAGGCTTCAACGGGTTTAATGCAGGTTTCTACTGGTTTTTCAGGCCATGGTTATTGGCTTTGGTCTTGAGACAACAGGTTCTTGAGGTTTTTGTTTTGACCTTGAGAATTGGCTTGGTATTGAACTTGACAGATTTTGTGGTTTAAGGCTTCAAAACAGGTTTTTTCCGAACTTAGCCTTGCTTGAGAAGTTGTGTTGTTTTATATCAGTTGGCCTCTCTTTTGACAGTTCAGGTTTTGTATATTTTAACCATTTTTTTTTGATATCTCTGCCCACTCTACTGTTTTATTCAGTTTTCTTTGCATCCTTTTATGCATTCCTTTTTTACTGTGTTACTGCTGTTTTGTTTTATATCCCTTTTCTGCCTAAAGCCAAAACCTGTAAACCCACACTCTTTTCTCTCTTCTCTCTCCTTAGTACAGTTTGACATTAAAATGATGTTATGTACTTGTGTTCTGAAAAAGCAAAGCTGGAAAATGATGAAAAATAGGAATATATTTGCTTGCATATGTGGTTTTGATCTGCACATTACAGTATGGGAGCCTTGTATTTTGACCTCTTCCATACTTGACAGTTTACGTTGGACTTTGGCTTTGAAAATGTAACTTGACTTGGTTATTTGCATATGCTGTTGTTTTTTTTGAAATATGCAGTTTAAAATTGAAATGTGCAATTAACTTTTAACTATGCAGTTTATTTTTTTGGCAAAAATGAATTTGTGCATATTTAAACTTGTGCATTCATATTTATCAATAAATAAACATCCCTTTTTGTGAACCGGGAGAAATCCCGTGATTTGCAAAGAGGGTAAAAAAACTGATTCCAACCGTTCGCTTTTAATGATGAACGCTAAATTAATCGTCTGCTTTTAATTATATCTATTTCTGACTTTTCTTTTAATTCTTTGCAGGTAAAATCAAATGAGCATCAAAGAAGTATTGGATAGAAGATGAAAATTTAGAATCTTAGAAAAATTAAAATAGTTTTTATTTTACCTTAAACAATTTATATAATTGTCATTGTAAATACTTTGTACATAATACAGTATTTAAACAACAATTGTAATAATTAGAATAAAGATGAATAAAATTCTATTATTTTACCAGTTAATTCTTTTCTTCTTTCCAATTATTTACCTTATCATTTATAATTCTTTAAATTATATAATAACTGAAAATAAATTCCAATTATTTAAATTCAGAATAATAAATAATTAAATAAACATCATTGATCAATTAATTCTCTTCAATTATTTACTTCATTATTTATAATTCTTCTAAATTATAATAACTGAAAATAAAATTTCAACTATTTAAACTTAGAATAATAAATAATTAAATAAACATTGTTTGATCAATTAATAAACTTCTTTTCAAATATTTAGTTTATTATTTATAATTCTTTAATTTATATAATAACTGAAAATAAGTTCCAATTATTTAAATTCAGAATAATAAATAATTAAATAAACACTGTTTTAGCATTGATCGATTAATAAATTTAGCGTTTCAAAAATAAACAGCTCTTGACTTGAAAAAGTTATGAATTTAAAATCTGCTTTGAAAATTGATAAAAATAGGTCAAAACACTTGCAATGTAATGATGCAGATGGGAGATGGTATCTTAGGTCAAAATTTGGGGTACAACAGCTGCCCCTATTTAAGTTTCTTCTATCCGAAGATATGAAGATTAAAATCTTCGTCTCGACGAGATTGAAGGTACTTAAATACATAATACGCAAATTTTTGCCCTAAGATACCGCCATTATGTTTGATATGAATGTAGTGATTGAATTCACAGAGAAAGATATTGTATGAAACCAGACAATGCTGGAGAAATCAAACACCAACAAAACACAGGGACAAGGATTATACAATACTGGGGAAATAAATCATCGACTTCAAGTAATAGACTCTTGACGGAGAATAAAACTTTGAGCGAATACGGACTCTGACCCTAACAAAGAAGGTATCTTGCATAGGCCATAAAAACAGATTATTGACCCAAAAGAACATCAGTGAGCTCACAACTCAAGGTCAAAGATAGACAGAGAGTATCAAATTTGCTGGCGACGGATTACCGACTTCTGAAGGTAAAGATTCATAACAAACTTCTCTGCAAGATTTCCGGAGATATACTCATTAATGCTGAAATAATAATAAGATTGTAGATACACAAGTTGCCTCAAATAAAGAAGCTGCCACTCGTTGTCGTCCAGGGATGTCAATAACATACAAGCTGTTCAAATAAAGAAGCTGCCACTTGCTGTCTTCCAAAAAATACTATGACATACAAGCTGCTCAAATAAAGAAGCTGCCACTTGTTGTCTTCCAGAAAAATAATAACGTACAAGTTGCTCAAATAAAGAAGCTGCCACTTGCTGTCTTCCAAAAAATAATAATAACGCACAAGTTGCTCATGAAGAGACCGCCGCTTGTCATTTTCCAAAAACAATAATAACGCACAAGTTGCTCATGAAGAGACCGCCGCTTGCCGTTTTCCAACGATGTCTATAACGTACAAGTTGCTCATGAAGAGACCGCCGCTTGCTGTTTTCCAAAAATAATAACGTACAAGTTGCTCATGAAGAGACCGCCGCTTGTCGTTTTCCAAAAATAATAACGTACAAGTTGCTCATGAAGAGACCGCCGCTTGCCGTTTTCCAACGATGTCTATAACGTACAAGTTGCTCATGAAGAGACCGCCGCTTGTCGTTTTCCAAAAATAATAACGTACAAGTTGCTCATGAAGAGATCGCCGCTTGTCGTTTTCCAAAAATAACAACGTAGAAGTTGCTCAAATAAAGAGACTGCCGCTTGCCGTTTTCCAAAAATAATAATAACGTACAAGTTGCTCATGAAGAGACCGCCGCTTGCCGTTTTCCAAAATAATAACGTACAAGTTGCTCAAATAAAGAGACTTCCGCTTGCCGTTTTCCAATGAAACTCAGAAGGAAATTGCGATAACACTGGCAGAGAATAAAATCTTCGTCAAAGAGAACCATGAATCAATCCTTCCCGAGGAGATCACATACTTAAATGTGTGAAATAAATGCATCTTTCGTCTAGGTGGCGACTTCACTGGGGAAAATCATGAGATAGCCTATGCAAGAGACAACAACTCCCTCCAGGAAGAAACCAGAGAGAAAACAGTCAAACAAAACTCCACCCAATGAGAAAGTAACTTGATCGGGGGATTCATCCTATCCAGAAATGGACGAGGTAGGCTAAATAAAAAAAAAACAAATCATCCACGAGGATTAGCTCAGTTGGGGAATTTAGAAAGGAAGCACATTTTCTGCCTAAGCTAACCTTCTACTTAGAAAGAAACATGTACACTGTTTGAATAAACAAAGTATACAACCCAAAATCAACGACAAATGTGAATATGCATGCGTGATATAAGTGTAAATGAAATAATGAATGTTATGCTGACAAAACAAACAGATGGAATATCTTGAAGACGATAAGATGTCACAGCATAATAGATACTCGGCCAATCTTGAAAAAGGACAGAAAATAACTGGAACTGGAACCACAGAGCAACGTTGGAGCGTACCACGCTACAAGGCTCAAATCCTCTAAGGAGAAAAGCATTCAAATCCAATCTTCTAATACCAATAGACTACTGGCATGAGACAAAGCGTACCACACTTTTAGAAATTGCCCAAATAAAGGTAGCCAAAACAACGCTTAACTAGAACAACTGGGGAGTCACCAAACTTAGTACCACGAGAAACGCAAGTTTAACACAACCAACACCTCATGACGATTTTGAAATAAAACATGTTCATCATGCAAGGATAAGTTACTGTATTGTTTTGCATTTCATGGCTTGACCATCCTCGGAACAACTGTTAATATTCCCTTCGTTATTCACGACACATTTTAAAAATAAGAATATTTTAAATACCTTTATTTCAAATATTTCCGTAAAAATTAAAATTTTTCCCAAAAAAGGTAAATGCTCAAATTTCATTAATAAGATGGTAGTTCGCTAACAACGCGACTCCAACGGTTTACAAAAGTTTGGGAAATAGTACATGAAAGAAAAAGGGTTACACAAAAACAATGATCACTATTCTCCCTAACAACTTCGAATTCCAAAATGTATTCAAATGCCAAGACTGGTCTGACCAAAAGCTTTCCTAAGCCGCCCTTTTGGGTTTTCAACTTAGCAAACTGTCAACTCAAACCTAAGCGAAATACTTCTTGACTGCATCGGTGTTCATGGAGCGCGGGAGCTCTTCACCGTCCATATTGGTGAGAATCAAAGCACCTCCAGAGAAAACATTCTTAACGACATACGGTCCTTCATAATTCGAAGCCCACTTGCCCCTAGAATCAAGTTGGAAAGATAATATCTTCTTGAGCACAAGGTCACCTTCTCTGAACTCGCGTGGTCGAACCTTCTTATCAAAAGCCTTCTTCATTCTCTGCTGATACAACTGACCGTGACACAAAGCTGTCAATCTCTTCTCTTCAATTAAATTCAACTGATCATATCTACTTTGACACCATTCGGCCTCAGAAAGTTTAGCTTCCATCAACACTCTCATAGACGGAATCTCAACCTCCACGGGGAGTACTGCTTCCATACCATAAACTAGGGAAAATGGGGTTGCACCCGTTGAAGTTCGAACTGAAGTACGGTATCCATGCAGAGCAAACGGAAGCATTTCATGCCAATCTTTATAAGTTACCACCATCTTCTGGACAATCTTTTTGATGTTCTTGTTAGCAGCTTCAACAGCCCCATTCATCTTCGGTCTGTAAGGAGAAGAATTATGATGTTCGATCTTGAACTCTTCACAAATCTCTCTCATCATCTTGTTATTCAAATTCGAGCCATTATCAGTGATGATCTTGCTCGGGATGCCGTATCGACAAATGATCTGATTCTTGATAAATCTGACTACCATCTGTCTGGTTACATTAGCATAAGATGCTGCTTCCACCCATTTAGTAAAATATTCAATCGCTACTAGGATGAAACGATGACCATTTGAAGCTTTGGGTTCAATCATCCCAATCATATCAATGCCCCACATAGAGAAAGGCCAAGGTAAAGAGATAACGTTAAAGAGGGTCGGTGGCACATGTATCTTGTCCGCATAAATGTGGCATTTATGACATTTCTTCACATATTTGCAGCAATCAGATTCCATTGTCATCCAATAGTAACCAGCTCTCAATATCTTTTTAGCCATTGCATGTCCGTTGGCATGGGTACCGAAGGATCCTTCATGTACTTCTTGCATCAGCATGTCTGCTTCACGTCTGTCTACACATCTGAGCAAGACCATGTCATAATTCCTCTTATACAATACTTCTTCATTGAGGAAGAAACTGCTTGCTAATCTTCTCAACGTCTTCCTATCTTTATTGGATGCCCCAGGCGGGTACTCTTGAGTTTGAAGAACACGTTTAATGTCATAGAACCACGGTTTGTCGTCGGTGACCTCTTCTACTGAGAACACATGAGCAGGTCTGTCGAGGCGCATAACTCGGATTGTAGGCACATTGTTCCAACCATTCACTTGAAACATTGAAGATAAAGTAGCTAAAGCATCATCCATTTGGTTTTCATCTCTAGGGATATGATGTAATTCCACTTTGTTGAAGAAAGTTAACAATCTTCTAGCATAGTCTCTGTAAGGGATCAAACCAGGATGACGAGTCTCCCATTCTCCTTTGATTTGATTAATTACCAATACCGAATCTCCGTAAATATCAAGAATCTTAATCCTTAGATCCACTGCTTCTTCGAGATCCATAATACATGCCTCATATTCAGCCATGTTGTTCGTGCAATCAAACTTCAATCTCGCCGTGAATGGGATATGAGTACCTCGGGGAGTGATGATGATTGCCCCAATTCCATTTCCATAAGAGTTCACAGCTCCGTCAAATATTAAACCCCAATGGGATTCAGGATCAGGTCCTTCTTCAGGTAACAGCTCTTCACAATCTTTAGCTTTCAAGTACATAACATCTTCATCTGGGAAATCAAACTTGATGGATTGATAATCGTCAATTGGTTGGTGAGCTAAATGGTCGACTAAAATACTCCCTTTGGTGTAATGAAAGCTGTCTTCTCCATATCTTCTGGTGCCATCTTGATTTGATTGTAACCAGAGAAACCATCCATGAAAGAAAAGACTTTGAACTTTGCGGTACTGTCGACCAATACGTCAATGTGCGGTAATGGGAAGTCATCCTTTGGGCTAGCTCTATTCAGATCTCTATAGTCTACACACATTCGAACTTTGCCATCTTTCTTAGTAACATGCACTATATTGGCTAACCATTGAGGATAGACCGATGTAACAAGGAAACCTGCATTAATCTGTTTCTGAACTTCTTCTTTGATCTTGTCAGCCATATCGGGACGAGTCCTTCTCAACTTCTGCTTGATCGGCGGACATTCAGGTCTCAACGGTAAACGATGCTCCACAATATTGTTGTCTAAACCTGGCATATCTTGGTAGGACCAAGCAAACACATCAACATACTCTTTGAGAAGCTCCAACATTTTCTCTTTAACTTCTGGGATAAGCAATGCTCCGACCTTAACTTCCTTTTTATCTTCTTCGTCACCCAAATTGATCAACTCTATAGGTTCTTCAAACGGCTGAATAGTCTTTTCATCATGCTCAAGCAAACGGGAAATTTCATCAGGAATCTCTTCACTATCCTCTTCTTCGGCTCTGAACACAGGGAATTCAAAGTTGGGAGAGGGCATAGGATCATTGTTTTCAATGGTTAAGTCATGGATTAATCTGCACATATGATTATGCTTTATTTTAGAAATCAATTTGTACAAATAAAACAAAAAGTTATTATATTTCCCTATTACTACCAATTAATTTTCATTACTATTTCCTAGAAAAAGTGAAAAATAAAACAGTAGTGGACAAAATAATATTTTTATTCATGACGGGAAATACTTGAAACAAAGAGCCCAGACATTTCTCTTTTGCCTTGGGCAGAGCAAAAGGATTTATTTTCAACATAGCCCGACACAAATACTTTTCGCCTTGGGCAGAGCGAAAGTTTTTCAAAAATAAAACAAAACATTACTCAGAAATGTGCATCACAACAGGAACATCAACAGCAATCCAGTTCTGGCAAGCCACTCCATGCGTTACAAAATCGGGTAAATCCTCTTCAGAATCGTCTCCTATTATAGCATCAACTTCAGGAGGAGTCGGATGGATAAAACCTACGCTTCGGAAAACCTCTTGTATCGGACGAGTAACTACTTCCTGCTTGACTCTTGCAGACACGGGATGAAAACCAAGACCTTCTCCAGACTTGTTCTCGGGCAAAGTCAAAAGCTGACCCCAACCTTCAGCCGAACCACTTTCAACCACTCGTCGCGCATCCTCAAAAGAAGAAATAGATGTCCCTTGCTTCTTCACTTCATTATTAGCAACAGATAGAGCTTGGAATTGGGTTCCAACATCCTCATCAGCATCAATAAAAGAGAAAGATGAAAAATGGCTTACCACCATAGCCTGCTCTCCACCAATCATTACCAGCTTTCCATGCCTTACAAACTTCAATCTTTGATGGAGCGTGGAAGTGACTGCCCCTGCATCATGGATCCATGGACGACCCAATAGGAAACTGTAGGCGGCACGAATATCCATTACTTGAAAAGTGATCTGAAAAGTATGAGGACCAATTACTATAGGAAGGTCCACTTCACCAATGACAGTCTTCCTAGAACCATCAAACGCTTTGACAATTACCCCACTATGTCTCATGGGAGCACCTTGATATGAGAGTCGAGATAATGTAGTTTTGGGCATTACATTTAACGACGAACCTGTATCTACCAACACACTTGATAAAGTATCATTTCCATAACTTATTGAGATATGCAAAGCCATATTATGGTTCCTTCCCTCCTCCGGGAGTTCTTCATCACTGAAACCAAGATTGTTACACGAAGTAATATTTCCCATAATTCCATCAAATTGGTCAACCGTCACATCATGATCCACGAATGCCTGGTCCAAGACCTTCATCAAAGCTTCTCTATGGGCACCAGAATCTCTCAATAAAGCAAGCAAAGAAATCTTGGAAGGAGTTTGCAATAGTTGGTCCACAATCTTATATTCACTTCTCTTGATAAGCTTCAGAATCTCATCATCATCAGGATGCGGGATAGGTTCATTGGATCGGCCTATCTCAACCCTTGGTTCAACATTTCTCGCTGGAACTTCTGCCGGTATGGGCCTCCTGACTTGAACTTATGGTCTCTTCAAAGGTACTGCTGCAAAGACGCGTCCGCTTCTCATAACTCTACTCACATCAGCGATGTTAACAAAATACGGCCTTGTTGGTATAGGGACTTCTACCCCATTCTCAATCATTGTGGCATTATACTTATACGGTATAGCTTGGTCTGAGTTATAAGGCACATGACCAGGTGGATAAATGATCAAAGGAGCAACAGGTGCAGTCTGACTGTCGTAAACGATCTCTACTGATTCAGGCAAATTGAATTGCGGTATTATAACATTCACTTCATCCTCCGGATCTCTGTCATATGTAATAGTGATAACCCTCTGGTCTAACAATTTTTGAATATCCTCCTTCACAATAGGGCAATCAACCTCTCTTGAACAAAATTCACAAACATCATAATCATGCTGATGCCTAACAAAGGCAAGTCTTCTTAAACTCTGATGTAACCTGATCAACGACTCTCTTATGTGTTCAACTTGAAAAACTCGAAACTTTCTCGGACAACCTTACACCATATTCACTGATGCTGCCCCATGTCGAGGCAAAGGATTATCTCTAACATTTGGGTTAACATCCTTGAAAGATAAGATACCATTCTTAATCAACCTCTGCACGTCCACCTTTAGAGCAAAACAATTCTCAAGGTTGTGCCCCGGCGACCCTTGATGATATTCACAAAACTGATCCGCCTTGTACCCTGGAGAAGTATTGTTTGGTGTGACAGGAGGAGGTTTCGTCGTTATGAGGTTCTTTCTGATTAAAGCGGGGAACAATTCAGTATAAGTCATGGGAATGGCATCGAATTTAGGCTTCCTCGGTGAACGGTTCTGGTTGTTGAATTGATAAGCCTGTTGTCGAGGCTGCTGCTGAAATGGCCGTTGCTGAGTTGGTGGGGTTTGATGAGTTGGGGTCACCAACGTTGGGCGGACAGCCGGAGTAACTGCCGCAACATGTGAGTAACCTCTCCTTGGTCTCCCTAGGAAGATTACGCTGACATCCTGCTCTTTTCTTTTTAGGAAAACACTTCCAAACTTCTTGATACTGCTAGACGGACTTCCTTCTTTAACCAAACGGCCTTCACGAATCCCTTCCTCCAACCGCATGCCCATACATACCATTTCGGTGAAGTCACTGGGTGCGCTAGAAATCATTCTTTCATAATAAAAGGAACCTAAATTCTTCAAGAATATCTTTGTCATCTCTTTCTCCTCAAGAGGAGGATAGATTTGAGCCGCAATTTCGCGCCACCTCTGGGCGTATTCCTTAAAAGACTCTCTGTCTCTCTAGGACATCGCCCGAAGTTGATCCCTGTCCGGCGCCATGTCAATGTTGTACTTATACTGGTGAACAAAAGCTTCGCTAAGATCGTTGAAGTTGCGGATCCGAATGCTGTCTAAACCCATATACCACTTTAGAGCAGCACCCGTCAAACTGTCTTGAAAATAGTGAATCAACAAGTCATGATCATCAGAATATGTAGACATCTTTCTCACGTACATAGTCAAGTGACTCCGAGGACACGAATCACCCTTATATCTTTCAAAGTCTGGCACTTTGAATTTTGCTGGAATCTTGACATTCGGAACTAAACAAAGGTCATGGGTGTTCTTCCCAAACAAATCCTTCCCCTTTAACGCTCTGAGCTCCCTCTGCATTTCTTGGAATTGGTCTTGAAATTCTTCCATTCTATAAAAAAGACCCAGACTTTCAGCAGGCTCGGCAGGATAAGTAGGTTCATTCAAGTATGGCACGGAGTGAACCACAGGAGCGACAGTTGTCATCACCGGTTGCGGGAAAGGTGTTACAGACGGGATTACAGGCGGCATGGCAGTTGTCTCTGGTTGAGGAAGAGACAAAGTAGGTTGAAACAAAGGCTGTACGACAGACTGATACCCCTCTGGCACAAAGTTGTAAGGCATTCCCCACGGAAAACCTTTTGGCATCTGATGCTGAAGCGGAGAGTTGATTTGAGTCACAAATGTTGGAACGGTGACAATCTCGGAAACCACAGTAGTTGAAGTCTGAATCTCAGCAGCTGTAGTCGATGGCTGATTCTGAGCAGCCATCAAACTTTCCACTAACACAGTTAACTTTTCCATACCGACACGAAGGGTAGCGACCTCCTCACGAAGCTCGTGGTTTTCCTGTTCCAGATCTTCCATCTTCCTCTGACGATTGGCTCGAGTATCGTATCGATGAGACAACTTGACAATCTTGAGTGGAAAAAGAAACAAGGATAAGACTCTAGAAAACATGTGAAGTGAAATGTTGGATGATGCATGATATGTGATGCAACTGATAATTCATTTTAATAGTTTTTCAAGGACCTTCAATAATTTTGCACACATGAATGGTAAAGGAATTTGGAACAACAAAAACTCATCCATTAATCAAAAGCCGTAAACTACAACTTACAACTTTTGAACAACAAAACAATAAATTACAACTTTGGGATAACAACCCAATAATAAAGCAGTAAACTACAACTTTGGAACATGAAGCCCATAATAAAAGCAGTAAATTACAACTTTGGAACATGAAGCCCTTTTACAGAGTTTTACAAAATGACATCAGCAAAATAAAACTAAAAGCTAAAGATCACTCAGAATCATCAGATGAAGGACCAAATGCCAACTGTAACCGGAGCTTCCTGATCTTCTCTTCATAAAAGTCTTCCATCTCTTTCTTCTCAACTTCCAGTCGATCAATGATTTCCTTTTGTGGATTCGGAACGAGAGCAACGCTTACCGAACCTTCCTTCTTTCTCTTCCTTTCACTAGCATACTTCTTCAGTAAAGCATCCTTTTGACGAAGCTTCTCATCATGATCAATGAACCAGCCATCTTGAATAAATAGCAAATCCTCCTTTTTCCTTTAGTTGTCGAGCCAGGACCCGATTCTCATATTCAGACATATTATACTTTTCTTTCCAAGCATCTCTCTCGGACTTCATCCTAGCCAGATTTCCTTGGTATTCTCCCATATTCTTGATAGGGATGTCAACAGATGACGATGCAACGGTAGGGAATAATGGTTTCTCAGGTTTATAGGGCATCCTGAGAGCACAAGCCCTAGCACGGACCCATTGTAGGTAAGGCTCCAAAGAAATGGCACCTCTATATCCTAACATATCTCTCCCTTTCCTATGGATGTGGCGCCAAGCTCGTTCGATCTCCCTCTTAGCTGCTCGGTGATCTTGTCCTTCCTGTAAAAAGAAACCACTCACATGGATGTTGTTTGGCTTGTCCCTCATCGGGTATCCAAACTGACGGCGCACGAGAACAGGGTTATAGTTAATTCCACCTTTCGTACCAAGAAGAGGCACGTTAGGAAAAGCACCACAGCTATCGATGATCTTCACGTCATAGTAAACTCGATTATACCAATCAATGTCGAAATGAGTGAGAGCCATAATTTTTGGCGCCCATCGCGGCTCCTTCTCGAGATCTCAGAAAACATCAGACCTAGGTAGATGAGAAACATACCACTGATACAGCAACGGTGAACAACAAATAATCATTCCTCCTTGATAAAAGTTTCGAAGATGGATGGAGTAGTAGGTATCTCCTAGCAACGTAGGGACCGGATTTCCAATCAAGAAGATTCTGATGGCGTTGATATCCACAAACTTATCAACGTTAGGGAACAAGAATAGACCATAAGCGAGTAAAGCAAAGACGTCTTCAAAGGCAAAAGTATCTTTTATCTCAGCGAAATGATGAGCTTTCCTCAACAAAAACTGCGCAGACAAGCCTCAGATTCCCCCTTTTGTAGTCATGTTCTCCTCTATCTCTGATTTCTTCAAGTGGGTGATGGTCGCTATCTCGTGAGATTTGGGTTCCTCTTCTAATCCAGAAAAAGAAACACAGTCGGTGATCGACAAACCAAGTATGTAGGAGTACTCCTCTAAGGTGGGCATCAACTGGTAATCCGGAAAGGTGAAACATCGATACAAAGGATCGTAAAATTGGACTAATGTATTAAGGATGCCTTCCTTCATCTTGCGCTTCATGAGAGGTATAATGGACCCATACTTTTTCTGAAAATCCGTCGGGTTCTTGATCTTAGGAATTAAACTCTTCAGTTCTTCAATCTCGGGCTCCTTAAAACTAAAACTTCGAGTGTTTCTCCTTCCAAATTCCATAATAATAGTACCTGAGATGTCTGCAAAAATCATTCCTAAGTTCCTTAAAAAACAAGTTTTTTACAAAAATGTTGATGAATGCATGAATGAATGATAATGCAACAGTTACACACAAGTTCACAAACATGGGGTTCAAAGGTTCAACGTTTCAGCATGGAGTCAAAGGTAAAGCCCAACCCAAGGTATGTACTATGGTTTCATCACACCTGTAAGACAAGGTTCTAAGAGTTCCCAGAGTCTACATTCCTCCTTCGGATATTACCAACGTCTTGATTACTCAATAATTAGCAATATTCTCAAGAGAAACTCATCCGAGCGTAGCATCGCGTAACAACTACTTCTGAATTACTCCGTTATAGTCTCCGCGCTACACCTAAAAGGCCAAGATGGGTTAGGGTTCTACGGTCCTCAATTTCTCTGGCTCCCAGGTCGAAAATAATAATGTCTTCCCGATTACTCGGTAAACAAATATTAAGTTCAAAAGGGCCTTCCATTGAGTGGGGGATCTCATGCCTCCTTCTTCGGGATTACTCCCTCAAAGTTAACATGACTGTACCGCCCGTCCTATTCTTAAGTGTAACTTAATCCGGGTATAGGATTCGTCCTTTGCAAAAAACCCAAACAAACCCAATTTAAACACATAATCAAACAAGTCAAATAATAATAAAACAGATTAAACAAACTAGGCTTAACCCACTTAGGGATGGACCAGCAAGAGGTCAATCTTTCCCCAGCAGAGTCGCCAATTCTGTAGCGATAAAAAATGTAGCGGGGTAAATCGGAGATCGAACTATTAATTAATTCGTCTCACAAAAGCAAGAGTCGCCACCACGCTTTATTATTTCCAAGGGAAAAGGGGAAAGAGCGAAATAAAGCCCTAAAATATGCAATGTAAAATAATACTTTCTAAAAGTAATAAAAATACAAGGCGTTTTGAAAAGAGGTCTAGAGTTCGGAGGTTGGTTATACAATGGGAAGGTATTAGCACCCAATGTATCTATAGTATTCTATAGGAACCTTTTGAAATATCTGTTTATTAAAATGTTCGTTTGATTAAAAATAAATTGTTTTGTCCGAAAAGGGGTACGGACGGGTTTTTGAAGGTACGGCGACCTAATGTCGAAGTTTTGGCTTAAAAGGTATAAATTTTGAAAAGATTGAATATTTGGGAAAAAATTGTCTTAAGTTTTGATGAAATGAAGATATTCGCGTGATTGGACTTGAGGACATGAAGTCAACAAGTTTAATCATTTTTCTCTTGGATTTAGACGTAAACGGAGTAACCAAGTAAAGATGAAATAATTAGACAGAAAATTATGCAGATAATGATTAAATAGCTAAGTGATATATAACCACAACAATGATTAAATAACAGACTAAATGATTATTTTTATATTTTTTATTTAATATGTACAAAGCAAGAGAATTAATTAAAGAAAATAAAGTGTTTTTAAGTTTTTATTTTTATATGTATTTTTTTTTGTATTAATATAAAGCATTATTTAAGAATTATTAAATAATTCTAAACTAAACTAAATCTTAAAAGTTATTAACTTAAATCTAATTAGAAATAATACTAAAATTACTAAATTAATCCTAAACTTGAACTAATAAGATTGGTCAAATGTTAAAATTTTGTCTAATTAAATTACACCTCCATTTGATTAAATTTACTAATTAACTAAATTAATAAAATTCTAAAAAAAGAGCTAAAAGAAAGTAAATAGAAAGAGAGGTGTCCAAAAAATAAAGGGGGGTAGATAAGCAATTGCATGGGCCAAAGGGTTTTCAAGGGGCCCAATCAAAGACCAACAGAAATGGGGTGGGATGTTTTATGGAATTCGTTTGGGTCTAAACAAAGGGAAACGGGTCATGGCCCAATATGGTAACAAAGTTTTAGGGTTCAAGGTTTTATTTCATTTGCGTTAGGGTTAGGCAAAAGGGGTACAGAGCGGCGCTCTTCTTCGCTACAGACTCGTCTTCTTCGTCTTTCTTCTTCTTCTCTCGAGCCAAACATGTCCAGGGGTAAAGCCCTTTGCCTCCAAGTTGCCAGCGCCACCAACTGCCTCTTCTTCCCCATGTGTCGCTCAGTGATACGGTGTAGAGGTGATGATTTCGCTCTTTTAGTGCATTAGGTTTTTATGATTTTGCATGTTTATGATTTTGTATCCATTTTGATTCTGACTCTATTTTTACATGGTGTTTCTGTCAAGAGGTGCAAAATGGAGGGAAAGAAATTATACCTTGACGGAGGGGGGATGAATGGTGGTGGAGGCGCTCAGGCGGCTGGACGGCGAAGACACAACGACACTGAAGCTAGCTCGCTTCCACTGGAACCTGTTACTCTGTCTTTCTTTTCCTTTTAGGGTTTAATGATGATAGTTTGAAAACCCTTTGATTGCTTCTTCTTTTTGCTTGTTTGTGCTTCTGTTCTTCTTCTGCTTCTTTGTGTACCCTTGCCCTTGTATACTTGTGTTGGTTCTGAATATGCTATTGTTGAAATATTGTTTTGACTAGCTTGATGTGTTTGCTATCCTGTGATGCTTCCAACTGAGGATTCATGTTGCCTCGATGATTTTTGATGATGATATGCTGGAAATGTCTTTGAATACATTTTATTTTTTTCCTTCTTTTCTTCTGGTTGCCTTGTGTTGGTTGCTGTATGATTTGAATCTGAGGGTTTATGATGTTTGACTTTGCTTGACAATGTTGATGCTTTGAAATGGTAGACTTTTTCTAGTTTAGGCCGTTTGGTTTGATGGCTTTGGTTGGATTGACAGTGGTTTAAGGTTTGATGGTGTTTTTGGCTGGGTTTGCTTCAGGTTTGGCCTGGTTTTTGTTTCAACAGGTTTGGCCTTTTGATGAGTTTACTGGTTAGGCTTTGAAATGGTTATGGTTTCAGGTTTGGCCTGGAGGCCTATGTTACAGGTTTAAGGCTTAAGCAGGTTATTAGGCTTGATGCTGTTTTTGTATGTTTGAGGCTTCAACGGGTTTAATGCAGGTTTCTACTGGTTTTTCAGGCCATGGTTATTGGATTTGGTCTTGAGACAGCAGGTTCTTGAGGTTTTTGTTTTGACCTTGAGAATTGGCTTGGTATTGAACTTGACAGATTTTGTGGTTTAAGGCTTCAAAACAGGTTTTTTCCGAACTTAGCCTTGCTTGAGAAGTTGTGTTGTTTTATATCAGTTGGCCTCTCTTTTGACAGTTCAGGTTTTGTATATTTTAACCATTTTTTTTATATCTCTGCCCTCTCTACTGTTTTATTCAGTTTGCTTTGCATCCTTTTATGCATTCCTTTTTTACTGTGTTACTGCTGTTTTGTTTTATATCCCTTTTCTGCCTAAAGCCAAAACCTGTAAACCCACACTCTTTTCTCTCTTCTCTCTCCTTAGTACAGTTTGACATTAAAATGATGTTATGTACTTGTGTTCTGAAAAAGCAAAGCTGGAAAATGATGAAAAATAGGAATATATTTGCTTGCATATGTGGTTTTGATCTGCACATTACAGTATGGGAGCCTTGTATTTTGACCTCTTCCATACTTGACAGTTTACGTTGGACTTTGGCTTTGAAAATGTAACTTGACTTGGTTATTTGCATATGCTGTTGTTTTTTTTTTGAAATATGCAGTTTAAAATTGAAATGTGCAATTGACTTTTAACTATGTAGTTTATTTTTTTGGCAAAAATGAATTTGTGCATATTTAAACTTGTGCATTCATATTTATCAATAAATAAACATCCCTTTTTGTGAACCGGGAGAAATCACGTGATTTGCAAAGAGGGTAAAAAAACTGATTCCAGCCGTTTGCTTTTAATGATGAACGCTAAATTAATCGTATGCTTTTAATTATATCTATTTCGGACTTTTCTTTTAATTCTTTGCAGGTAAAATCAAATGAGCATCAAAGAAGTATTGGATAGAAGATGAAAATTTAGAATCTTAGAAAATTTAAAATAGTTTTTATTTTACCTTAAACATTTTATATAATTGTCATTGTAAATACTTTGTACATAATACAGTATTTAAACAACAATTGTAATAATTAGAATAAACATGAATAAAATTCTATTATTTTACCAGTTAATTCTTTTCTTCTTTCCAATTAGTTACCTTATCATTTATAATTCTTTAAATTATATAATAACTAAAAATAAATTCCAATTATTTAAATTCAGAATAATAAATAATTAAATAAACATCATTGATCAATTAACTTCTCTTCAATTATTTACTTCATTATTTATAATTCTTCTAAATTATAATAACTGAAAATAAAATTTCAACTATTTAAACTTAGAATAATAAATAATTAAATAAACATTGTTTGATCAATTAATAAACTTCTTTTCAAATATTTACTTTATTATTTATAATTCTTTAATTTATATAATAACTGAAAATAAGTTCCAATTATTTAAATTCAGAATAATAAATAATTAAATAAACATTGTTTTAGTATTGATCGATTAATAAATTTAGAGTTTCAAAAATAAGCAGCTCTTGACTTGAAAAAGTTATGAATTTAAAATCTGCTTTGAAAATTGATAAAAATAGGTCAAAACACTTGCAATGTAATGATGCAGATGGGAGATGGTATTTTAGGTCAAAATTTGGGGTACAACACTTTCCACAAACCCTACTATCCAGGCTTTCATTTCGAAGTAACCCTACTATCCAGGTTCCTTCCCACAAGCCCTACTATCCAGACTTTCATTACGAAGTAACCCTTCTACCCAAGTTCCTTCCCACAAGCCCTACTACCCAGACTTTCATTCTGAAGTAACCCTACTATCCAGGTTCCTTCCCACAAGCCCTACAACCCAGGCTTTCCTTCCGAAGTAACCCTACTATCCAAGTTCCTTCCCACAAGCCCTACTATCCAGGCTTTCATTTCGAAGTAACCCTACTATCCAGGATCCTTCCCACAAGCCCTACTATCCAGGCTTTCATTTTAAAGTAACCCTACTATTCGGGTTCCTTCCCACAAGCCCTACTATCCAAGCTTTCTTTTCGAAGTAACCCTACTATCAAGGTTCCTTCCCACAAGCCCTACTATCCAGGCTTTCATTTCGATGTAACCCTACTATCCAGGTTCCTTCCCACAAGCCCTACTATCCAGGCTTTCTATTCGAAGTAACCCTACTATCCAGGTTCCTTCCCACAAGACCTACTATACATGCTTTCATTTCGAAGTAACCCTACTATCCAGGTTCCTTCCCATAAGCCCTACTATCCAGGCTTTTATTCCAAAGTAACCCTACTACCCAGGTTCCTTCCCACAAGCCCTACTACCCAGAATTTCATTCCGAAGTAACCCTACTATCCAGGTTCCTTCCCACAAGCCCTACTACCCAGGCTTTCATTCCGAAGTAACCCTACTATCTAGGTTCCTTCCCACAAGACCTACTACCCAGACTTTCATTACGAAGTAACCCTACTATCCAGGTTCCTTCCCACAAGCCCTACTATCCAGGCTTTCTTTCCGAAGTAACCCTACTATCCAGGTTCCTTCCCACAAGCCCTACTATCCAGGCTTACATTTCGAAGTAACCCTACTATCCGGGTTCTTTCCCACAAGCCCTACTATCCAGGCTTTCATTTCTAAGTAACCCTACTATCCAGGTTCCTTTCCACAAGCCCTACTATCCAGGCTTTCATTTCGAAGTAACCCTACTATCCAGGTTCCTTCCCACAAGCCCTACTATCCAGACTTTCATTACGAAGTAACCCTACTATCCAGGTTCCTTCCCACAAGCCCTACTACCCAGGCTTTCATTCCGAAGTAACCCTACTACCCAGGTTCCTTCACACAAGACCTACTACCCAGGCTTTCATTCCGAAGTAACCCTACTATCCAGGTTCCTTCCCACAAGCCCTACTACCCAGGCTTTCATTGCGAAGTAACCCTACTATCCAGGTTCCTTCCCACAAGCCCTACTATCCAGGCTTTCATTTCGAAGTAACCCTACTATCCAGGTTCCTTCCCACAAGCCCTACTATCCAGGCTTTCATTCCGAAGTAACCCTACTATCCAGGTTCCTTCCCACAAGCCCTACTATCTAGGATTTCATTTAGAAGTAACCCTACTATCCAGGTTCCTTATCACAAACCGTACTATCCATACTTTCATTTCGAAGTAGCCCTACTATCCATGTTCCTTCCCACAAGCCCTACTACAGGCTTTCATTTCGAAGTAACCCTACTATCGAGGTTCCTTCCCACAAGCCCTACTATCTAGGCTTTCATTTTGTAGTAACCCTACTATCAAGGTTCCTTCCCACAAGCCCTACTGTCCAGGCTTTCATTTCGAAGTAACCCTACTATCCAGGTTCTTTCCCACAAACCCTACTATCCAGGCTTTCATTTCGAAGTAACCCTACTATCCAGGTTCCTTCCCACAAGCCTTACTATCCAGGCTTTCATTTTGAAGTAACCCTACTATCCAGGTTCCTTTCCACAAACCCTACTATCCAAGCTTTCATTTCGAAGTAACCCTACTATCCAGGTTCCTTCCCACAAGGCCTACTATCTAGAATTTCATTACGAAGTAACCCTACTACCCAAGTTCCTTCCCACAAGCCCTACTACCCAGACTTTCATTCTGAAGTAACCCTACTATCCAGGTTCCTTCCCACAAGCCCTACAACCCAGGCTTTCATTCCGAAGTAACCCTACTATCCAAGTTCCTTCCCACAAGCCCTACTATCCAGGCTTTCATTTCGAAGTAACCCTACTATCCAGGTTCCTTCCCACAAGCCCTACTATCCAGCCTTTCATTTTAAAGTAACCCTACTATCCAGGTTCCTTCCCACAAGCCCTACTATCCAGGCTTTCTTTTCGAAGTAACGCTACTATCCAGGTTCCTTCCCACAAGCCCTACTATCCAGGCTTTCATTTCGAAGTAACCCTACTATCCAGGTTCCTTCCCACAAGCCCTACTATCCAGGCTTTCTTTTCGAAGTAACCCTACTATCCAGGTTCCTTCCCTTAAGACCTACTATTCAGGCTTTCATTTCGAAGTAACCCTACTATCCAGGTTCCTTCCCACAAGCCCTACTATCCAGGCTTTCATTCCGAAGTAACCCAACTACCCAGGTTCCTTCCCACAAGCCCTACTACCCAGACTTTCATTCTGAAGTAACCCTACTATCCAGGTTCCTTCCCACAAGCCCTACAACCCAGGCTTTCATTCCGAAGTAACCCTACTATCCAAGTTCCTTCCCACAAGCCCTACTATCCAGGCTTTCATTTCGAAGTAACCCTACTATCCAGGTTCCTTCCCACAAGCCCTACTATCCAGGCTTTCATTTTAAAGTAACCCTACTATTCGGGTTCCTTCCTACAAGCCCTACTATCCAAGCTTTCTTTTCGAAGTAACCCTACTATCCAGCTTCTTTCCCACAAGCCCTCCTATCCAGGCTTTCATTTCGAAGTAACCCTACTATCCAGGTTCCTTCCCACAAGCCCTACTATCCAGGCTTTCTTTTCGAAGTAACCCTACTATCCAGGTTCCTTCCCACAAGACCTACTATCCAGGCTTTCATTTCGAAGTAACCCTACTATCCAGGTTCCTTCCCACAAGCCCTACTATACAGGATTTCATTTCGAAGTAACCCTACTATCCAGGTTCCTTCCCACAAGCTCTACTATCCAGACTTTCATTCCGAAGTAACCCTACTATCCAGGTTCCTTCCCACAAGCCCTACTACCCAGGCTTTCACTCCGAAGTAACCCTACTACCCAGGTTCCTTCCCACATACCCTACTACCCAGGCTTTCATTCCGAAGTAACCCTACTATCCAGGTTCCTTCCCACAAGCCCTACTACCTAGGCTTTCATTCAGAAGTAACCCTACTATCCAGGTTCCTTCCCACAAGCCCTACTATCCAGGCTTTCATTTTGAAGTAGCCCTACTATCCGAGTTCCTTCCCACAAGACCTACTATCCAGGCTTTCTTTTCGAAGTAACGCTACTATCCAGGTTCCTTCCCACAAGCCCTACTATCCAGGCTTTCATTTCGAAGTAACCCTACTATCCAGGTTCCTTCCCACAAGCCCTACTACCCGGGCTTTTATTCCAAAGTAACCCTACTACCTAGGTTCCTTCCCACAAGCCCTACTACCCAGGATTTCATTCCGAAGTAACCCTACTATCCAGGTTCCTTACCACAAGCCATACTACCCAGGCTTTCATTCCGAAGTAACCCTATTATCCAGGTTTCTTCCCACAAGACCTACTACCCAGACTTTCATTCCGAAGTAACCCTAATATCCAGGTTCCTTCCCACAAGCCCTACTACCCAGGCTTTCATTGCGAAGTAACCCTACTATCCAGGTTCCTTCCCACAAGCCCTACTATCCAGGCTTTCATTTCGAAGTAACCCTACTATCCAGGTTCCTTCCCACAAGCCCTACTATCCAGGCTTTCATTCTGAAGTAACCCTACTATCCAGGTTCCTTCCCACAAGCCCTACTATCTAGGATTTCATTTCGAAGTAACCCTACTATCCAGGTTCCTTATCACAAACCGTACTATCCAGGCTTTCATTTTGAAGTAGCCCTACTATCCACGTTCCTTCCCACAAGCCCTACTATCCAGGCTTTCATTTTGAAGTAACGCTACTATCCAGGTTCCTTCCCACAAGTCCTACTATCCAGGCTTTCATTTCATAGTAACCCTACTATCAAGGTTCCTTCCCACAAGTCCTACTGTCCAGGCTTTCATTTCAAAGTAACCCTACTATCCAGGTTCTTTCCCACAAGCCCTACTATCCAGGCTTTCATTCCGAAGTAACCCTACTATCCAGGTTCCTTCCCACAAGCTATACTATCCAGGCTTTCATTTTGAAGTAACCCTACTATCCAGGTTCCTTTCCACAAACCCTACTATCCAGGCTTTTATTTCGAAGTAACCCTACTATCCAGGTTCCTTCCCACAAGGCCTACTATCTAGAATTTCATTACGAAGTAACCCTACTACCCAAGTTCCTTACCACAAGCCCTACTACCCAGAATTTCATTCTGAAGTAACCCTACTATCCAGGTTACTTCCCACAAGCCCTACAACCCAGGCTTTCATTCCGAAGTAACCCTACTATCCAAGTTCCTTCCCACAAGCCCTACTATCCAGGCTTTCATTAAGAAGTAACCCTACTATCCAGGTTCCTTCCCACAAGCCCTACTATCCAGGCTTTCATTTTAAATTAACCCTACTATCCGGGTTCCTTCCCACAAGCCCTACTATCCAAGCTTTCTTTTCGAAGTAACCCTACTATCCAGGTTCCTTTGCACAAGCCCTACTATCCAGGCTTTCATTCCGATGTAACCCTATTATCCAGGTTTCTTCCCACAAGCCCTACTACCCAGAATTTCATTCCGAAGTAACCCTACTATCCAGGTTCCTTCCCACAAGCCCTACTACCCAGGCTTTCATTCCGAAGTAACCCTACTATCTAGGTTCCTTCCCACAAGACCTACTACCCAGACTTTCATTACGAAGTAACCCTACTATCCAGGTTCCTTCCCACAAGCCCTACTATCCAGGCTTTCTTTCCGAAGTAACCCTACTATCCAGGTTCCTTCCCACAAGCCCTACTATCCAGGCTTACATTTCGAAGTAACCCTACTATCCGGGTTCTTTCCCACAAGCCCTACTATCCAGGCTTTCATTTCTAAGTAACCCTACTATCCAGGTTCCTTTCCACAAGCCCTACTATCCAGGCTTTCATTTCGAAGTAACCCTACTATCCAGGTTCCTTCCCACAAGCCCTACTATCCAGGCTTTCATTACGAAGTAACCCTACTATCCAGGTTCTTTCCCACAAGCCCTACTATCTAGGATTTCATTTCGAAGTAACCCTACTATCCAGGTTCCTTATCACAAACCGTACTATCCAGGCTTTCATTTCGAAGTAGCCCTACTATCCACGTTCTTTCCCACAAGCCCTACTATCCAGGCTTTCATTTCGAAGTAACCCTACTATCCAGGTTCCTTCCCACAAGCCCTACTATCCAGGCTTTCATTTCGTAGTAACCCTATTATCAAGGTTCCTTCCCACAAGCCCTACTATCCAGACATTCATTACGAAGTAACCCTTCTACCCAAGTTCCTTCCCACAAGCCCTACTACCCAGACTTTCATTCCGAAGTAACCCTACTATCCAGGTTCCTTCCCACAAGCCCTACTACCCAGGCTTTCATTGCGAAGTAACCCTACTATCCAGGTTCCTTCCCACAAGTCCTACTATCTAGAATTTCATTACGAAGTAACCCTACTACCCAAGTTCCTTCCCACAAGCCCTACTACCCAGAATTTCATTCTGAAGTAACCCTACTATCCAGGTTACTTCCCACAAGCCCTACAACCCAGGCTTTCATTCCGAAGTAACCCTACTATCCAAGTTCCTTCCCACAAGCCCTACTATCCAGGCTTTCATTTCGAAGTAACCCTACTATCCAGGTTCCTTCCCACAAGCCCTACTATCCAGGCTTTCATTTTAAATTAACCCTACTATCCGGGTTCCTTCCCACAAGCCCTACTATCCAGGCTTTCTTTTCGAAGTAACCCTACTATCCAGGTTCCTTTGCACAAGCCCTACTATCCAGGCTTTCATTCCGATGTAACCCTATTATCCAGGTTTCTTCCCACAAGACCTACTACCCAGACTTTCATTCTGAAGTAACCCTACTATCTAGGTTCCTTCCCACAAGCCCTACTATCCAGGCTTTCTTTCCGAAGTAACCCTACTATCCAGGTTCCTTCCTACAAGCCCTACTATCCAGGCTTTCATTTCGAAGTAACCCTACTATCCAGGTTCCTTCCCACAAGCCATAGTATCCAGGCTTTCATTCCGAATTAACACTATTATCCAGGTTTCTTCCCACAAGACCTACTACCCAGAGTTTCATTCCGAAGTAACCCTACTATCCAGGTTCCTTCCCACAAGCCCTACTACCCAGGCATTCATTGCGAAGTAACCCTACTATCCAGGTTCCTTCCCACAAGCCCTACTATCCAGGCTTTCATTTCGAAGTAACCCTACTATCCAGGTTCCTTCCCATAAGCCCTACTATCCAGGCTTTCATTCCGAAGTAACCCTACTATCCAGGTTCCTTCCCACAAGCCCTACTATCTAGGATTTCATTTCGAAGTAACCCTACTATCCAGGTTCCTTATCACAAACTGTACTATCCAGGCTTTCATTTCGAAGTAGCCCTACTATCCACGTTCCTTCCCACAAGCCCTACTATCCAGACTTTCATTTCGAAGTAACCCTACTATCCAGGTTCCTTCCCACAAGCCCTACTATCCAGGCTTTCATTTCGTAGTAACCCTACTATCAAGGTTCCTTCCCACAAGCCCTACTATCTAGACTTTCATTACGAAGTAACCCTTCTACCCAAGTTCCTTCCCACAAGCCCTACTACCCAGACTTTCATTCCGAAGTAACCCTACTATCCAGGTTCCTTCCCACAAGCCCTACTACCCAGGCTTTCATTGCGAAGTAACCCTACTATCCAGGTTCCTTCCCACAAGCCCTACTATCCAGGCTTTCATTTCGAAGTAACCCTACTATCCAGGTTCCTTCCCACAAGCCCTACTATCCAGGCTTTCATTCCGAAGTAACCCTACTATCCAGGTTCCTTCCCACAAGCCCTACTATCTAGGATTTCATTTCGAAGTAACCCTACTATCCAGGTTCCTTATCACAAACCGTACTATCCAGGCTTTCATTTCGAAGTAACCCTACTATCCAGGTTCCTTTCCACAAGCCCTACTATCCAGACTTTCATTACGAAGTAACCCTACTATCCAGGTTCCTTCCCACAAGCCCTACTACCCAGGCTTTCATTCCGAAGTAACCCTACTACCCAGGTTCCTTCACACAAGCCCTACTACCCTGGCTTTCATTCCGAAGTAACCCTACTATCCAGGTTCCTTCCCACAAGCCCTACTACCCAGGCTTTCATTGCGAAGTAACCATACTATCCAGGTTCCTTCCCAAAAGCCCTACTATCCAGGATTTCATTTCGAAGTAACCCTACTATCCAGGTTCCTTCCCACAAGCCCTACTATCCAGGCTTTCATTCCGAAGTAACCCTACTATCCAGGTTCCTTCCCACAAGCCCTACTATCTAGGATTTCATTTAGAAGTAACCCTACTATCCAGGTTCCTTATCACAAACCGTACTATCCATACTTTCATTTCGAAGTAGCCCTACTATCCATGTTCCTTCCCACAAGCCCTACTATCCAGGCTTTCATTTCGAAGTAACCCTACTATCCAGGTTCCTTCCCACAAGCCCTACTATCCAGGCTTTCATTTTAAATTAACCCTACTATCCGGGTTCCTTCCCACAAGCCCTACTATCCAGGCTTTCTTTTCGAAGTAACCCTACTATCCAGGTTCCTTTGCACAAGCCCTACTATCCAGGCTTTCATTCCGATGTAACCCTATTATCCAGGTTTCTTCCCACAAGACCTACTACCCAGACTTTCATTCTGAAGTAACCCTACTATCTAGGTTCCTTCCCACAAGCCCTACTATCCAGGCTTTCTTTCCGAAGTAACCCTACTATCCAGGTTCCTTCCTACAAGCCCTACTATCCAGGCTTTCATTTCGAAGTAACCCTACTATCCAGGTTCCTTCCCACAAGCCATAGTATCCAGGCTTTCATTCCGAATCAACCCTATTATCCAGGTTTCTTCCCACAAGACCTACTACCCAGACTTTCATTCCGAAGTAACCCTACTATCCAGGTTCCTTCCCACAAGCCCTACTACCCAGACATTCATTACGAAGTAACCCTTCTACCCAAGTTCCTTCCCACAAGCCCTACTACCCAGACTTTCATTCCGAAGTAACCCTACTATCCAGGTTCCTTCCCACAAGCCCTACTACCCAGGCTTTCATTGCGAAGTAACCCTACTATCCAGGTTCCTTCCCACAAGTCCTACTATCTAGAATTTCATTACGAAGTAACCCTACTACCCAAGTTCCTTCCCACAAGCCCTACTACCCAGAATTTCATTCTGAAGTAACCCTACTATCCAGGTTACTTCCCACAAGCCCTACAACCCAGGCTTTCATTCCGAAGTAACCCTACTATCCAAGTTCCTTCCCACAAGCCCTACTATCCAGGCTTTCATTTCGAAGTAACCCTACTATCCAGGTTCCTTCCCACAAGCCCTACTATCCAGGCTTTCATTTTAAATTAACCCTACTATCCGGGTTCCTTCCCACAAGCCCTACTATCCAGGCTTTCTTTTCGAAGTAACCCTACTATCCAGGTTCCTTTGCACAAGCCCTACTATCCAGGCTTTCATTCCGATGTAACCCTATTATCCAGGTTTCTTCCCACAAGACCTACTACCCAGACTTTCATTCTGAAGTAACCCTACTATCTAGGTTCCTTCCCACAAGCCCTACTATCCAGGCTTTCTTTCCGAAGTAACCCTACTATCCAGGTTCCTTCCTACAAGCCCTACTATCCAGGCTTTCATTTCGAAGTAACCCTACTATCCAGGTTCCTTCCCACAAGCCATAGTATCCAGGCTTTCATTCCGAATTAACACTATTATCCAGGTTTCTTCCCACAAGACCTACTACCCAGACTTTCATTCCGAAGTAACCCTACTATCCAGGTTCCTTCCCACAAGCCCTACTACCCAGGCATTCATTGCGAAGTAACCCTACTATCCAGGTTCCTTCCCACAAGCCCTACTATCCAGGCTTTCATTTCGAAGTAACCCTACTATCCAGGTTCCTTCCCATAAGCCCTACTATCCAGGCTTTCATTCCGAAGTAACCCTACTATCCAGGTTCCTTCCCACAAGCCCTACTATCTAGGATTTCATTTCGAAGTAACCCTACTATCCAGGTTCCTTATCACAAACTGTACTATCCAGGCTTTCATTTCGAAGTAGCCCTACTATCCACGTTCCTTCCCACAAGCCCTACTATCCAGACTTTCATTTCGAAGTAACCCTACTATCCAGGTTCCTTCCCACAAGCCCTACTATCCAGGCTTTCATTTCGTAGTAACCCTACTATCAAGGTTCCTTCCCACAAGCCCTACTATCTAGACTTTCATTACGAAGTAACCCTTCTACCCAAGTTCCTTCCCACAAGCCCTACTACCCAGACTTTCATTCCGAAGTAACCCTACTATCCAGGTTCCTTCCCACAAGCCCTACTACCCAGGCTTTCATTGCGAAGTAACCCTACTATCCAGGTTCCTTCCCACAAGCCCTACTATCCAGGCTTTCATTTCGAAGTAACCCTACTATCCAGGTTCCTTCCCACAAGCCCTACTATCCAGGCTTTCATTCCGAAGTAACCCTACTATCCAGGTTCCTTCCCACAAGCCCTACTATCTAGGATTTCATTTCGAAGTAACCCTACTATCCAGGTTCCTTATCACAAACCGTACTATCCAGGCTTTCATTTCGAAGTAACCCTACTATCCAGGTTCCTTTCCACAAGCCCTACTATCCAGACTTTCATTACGAAGTAACCCTACTATCCAGGTTCCTTCCCACAAGCCCTACTACCCAGGCTTTCATTCCGAAGTAACCCTACTACCCAGGTTCCTTCACACAAGCCCTACTACCCTGGCTTTCATTCCGAAGTAACCCTACTATCCAGGTTCCTTCCCACAAGCCCTACTACCCAGGCTTTCATTGCGAAGTAACCATACTATCCAGGTTCCTTCCCAAAAGCCCTACTATCCAGGATTTCATTTCGAAGTAACCCTACTATCCAGGTTCCTTCCCACAAGCCCTACTATCCAGGCTTTCATTCCGAAGTAACCCTACTATCCAGGTTCCTTCCCACAAGCCCTACTATCTAGGATTTCATTTAGAAGTAACCCTACTATCCAGGTTCCTTATCACAAACCGTACTATCCATACTTTCATTTCGAAGTAGCCCTACTATCCATGTTCCTTCCCACAAGCCCTACTATCCAGGCTTTCATTTCGAAGTAACCCTACTATCCAGGTTCCTTCCCACAAGCCCTACTATCCAGGCTTTCATTTTAAATTAACCCTACTATCCGGGTTCCTTCCCACAAGCCCTACTATCCAGGCTTTCTTTTCGAAGTAACCCTACTATCCAGGTTCCTTTGCACAAGCCCTACTATCCAGGCTTTCATTCCGATGTAACCCTATTATCCAGGTTTCTTCCCACAAGACCTACTACCCAGACTTTCATTCTGAAGTAACCCTACTATCTAGGTTCCTTCCCACAAGCCCTACTATCCAGGCTTTCTTTCCGAAGTAACCCTACTATCCAGGTTCCTTCCTACAAGCCCTACTATCCAGGCTTTCATTTCGAAGTAACCCTACTATCCAGGTTCCTTCCCACAAGCCATAGTATCCAGGCTTTCATTCCGAATCAACCCTATTATCCAGGTTTCTTCCCACAAGACCTACTACCCAGACTTTCATTCCGAAGTAACCCTACTATCCAGGTTCCTTCCCACAAGCCCTACTACCCAGGCATTCATTGCGAAGTAACCCTACTATTCAGGTTCCTTCCCACAAGCCCTACTATCCAGGCTTTCATTTCGAATTAACCCTACTATCCAGGTTCCTTCCCACAAGCCCTACTATCCAGGCTTTCATTCCGAAGTAACCCTACTATCCAGGTTCCTTCCCACAAGCCCTACTATCTAGGATTTCATTTCGAAGTAACCCTACTATCCAGGTTCCTTATCACAAACCGTACTATCCAGGCTTTCATTTCGAAGTAGCCCTACTATCCACGTTCCTTCCCACAAGCCCTACTATCCAGACTTTCATTTCGAAGTAACCCTACTATCCAGGTTCCTTCCCACAAGCCCTACTATCCAGGCTTTCATTTCGTAGTAACCCTACTATCAAGGTTCCTTCCCACAAGCCCTACTATCCAGACTTTCATTACGAAGTAACCCTTCTACCCAAGTTCCTTCCCACAAGCCCTACTACCCAGACTTTCATTCCGAAGTAACCCTACTATCCAGGTTCCTTCCCACAAGCCCTACTACCCAGGCTTTCATTGCGAAGTAACCCTACTATCCAGGTTCCTTCCCACAAGCCCTACTATTCAGGCTTTCATTTCTTAGTAACCCTACTATTCAGGTTCCTTCCCACAAGCCCTACTATCCAGGCTTTCATTCCGAAGTAACCCTACTATCCAGGTTCCTTCCCACAAGCCCTACTATCTAGGATTTCATTTCGAAGTAACCCTACTATCCAGGTTCCTTATCACAAACCGTACTATCCAGGCTTTCATTTCGAAGTAACCCTACTATCCAGGTTCCTTTCCACAAGCCCTACTATCCAGACTTTCATTACGAAGTAACCCTACTATCCAGGTTCCTTCCCACAAGCCCTACTACCCAGGCTTTCATTCCGAAGTAACCCTACTACCCAAGTTCCTTCACACAAGCCCTACTACCCAGGCTTTCATTCCGAAGTAACCCTACTATCCAGGTTCCTTCCCACAAGCCCTACTACCCAGGCTTTCATTGCGAAGTAACCATACTATCCAGGTTCCTTCCCAAAAGCCCTACTATCCAGGCTTTCATTTCGAAGTAACCCTACTATCCAGGTTCCTTCCCACAAGCCCTACTATCCAGGCTTTCATTCCGAAGTAACCCTACTATCCAGGTTCCTTCCCACAAGCCCTACTATCTAGGATTTCATTTAGAAGTAACCCTACTATCCAGGTTCCTTATCACAAACCATACTATCCATACTTTCATTTCGAAGTAGCCCTACTATCCATGTTCCTTCCCACAAGCCCTACTATCCAGGCTTTCATTTCGAAGTAACCCTACTATCCAGGTTCCTTCCCACAAGCCCTACTATCTAGGCTTTCATTTCGTAGTAACCCTACTATCAAGGTTCCTTCCCACAAGCCCTACTGTCCAGGCTTTCATTTCGAAGTAACCCTACTATCCATGTTCTTTCCCACAAGCCCTACTATCCAGGCTTTCATTCCGAAGTAACCCTACTATCCAGGTTCCATCCCACAAGCCTTACTATCCAGGCATTCATTTTGAAGTAACCCTACTATCCAGGTTCCTTTCCACAAAACCTACTATCCATGCTTTCATTTCGAAGTAACCCTACTATCCAGGTTCCTTCCCACAAGGCCTACTATCTAGAATTTCATTACGAAGTAACCCTACTACCCAAGTTCCTTCCCACAAGCCCTACTACCCAGACTTTCATTCTGAAGTAACCCTACTATCCAGGTTCCTTCCCACAAGCCCTACAACCCAGGCTTTCATTCCGAAGTAACCCTACTATCCAAGTTCCTTCCCACAAGCCCTACTATCCAAGCTTTCATTTCGAAGTAACCCTACTATCCAGGTTCCTTCCCACAAGCCCTACTATCTAGCCTTTCATTTTAAAGTAACCCTACTATCCAGGTTCCTTCCCACAAGCCCTACTATCCAGGCTTTCTTTTCGAAGTAACCCTACTATCCAGGTTCCTTCCCACAAGCCCTACTATCCAGGCTTTCATTACGAAGTAACCCTACTATCCAGGTTCCTTCCCACAAGCCCTACTATCCAGGCTTTCTTTTCGAAGTAACCCTACTATCCAGGTTCCTTCCCTTAAGACCTACTATTCAGGCTTTCATTTCGAAGTAACCCTACTATCCAGGTTCCTTCCCACAAGCCCTACTATCCAGGCTTTCATTCCGAAGTAACCCTACTATCAAGGTTCCTTCCCACAAGCCCTACTACCCAGACTTTCATTCTGAAGTAACCCTACTATCCAGGTTCCTTCCCACAAGCCCTACAACCCAGGCTTTCATTCCGAAGTACCCCTACTATCCAAGTTCCTTCCCACAAGCCCTACTATCCAGGCTTTCATTTCGAAGTAACCCTACTATCCAGGATCCTTCCCACAAGCCCTACTTTCCAGGCTTTCATTTTAAAGTAACCCTACTATTCGGATTCCTTCCCACAAGCCCTACTATCCAAGCTTTCTTTTCGAAGTAACCCTACTATCAAGGTTCCTTCCCACAAGCCCTACTATCCAGGCTTTCATTTCGATGTAACCCTACTATCCAGGTTCCTTCCCACAAGCCCTACTATCCAGGCTTTCTTTTCGAAGTAACCCTACTATCCAGGTTCCTTCCCACAAGACCTACTATCCAAGCTTTCATTTCGAAGTAACCCTACTATCCAGGTTCCTTCCCATAAGCCCTACTATCCAGGCTTTTATTCCAAAGTAACCCTACTACCCAGGTTCCTTCCCACAAGCCCTACTACCCAGAATTTAATTCCGAAGTAACCCTACTATCCAGGTTCCTTCCCACAAGCCCTACTACCCAGACTTTCATTCCGAAGTAACCATACTATCCAGGTTCCTTCCCACAAGACCTACTACCCAGACTTTCATTACGAAGTAACCCTACTATCCAGGTTCCTTCCCACAAGCCCTACTATCCAGGCTTTCTTTCCGAAGTAACCCTACTATCCAGGTTCCTTCCCACAAGCCCTACTATCCAGGCTTACATTTCGAAGTAACCCTACTATCCGGGTTCCTTCCCACAAGCCCTACTATCCAGGCTTTCATTTCGAAGTAACCCTACTATCCAGGTTCCTTTCCACAAGCCCTACTATCCAGGCTTTCATTTCGAAGTAACCCTACTATCGAGGTTCCTTCCCACAAGCCCTAATATCCAGACTTTCATTACGAAGTAACCCTACTATCCAGGTTCCTTCCCACAAGCCCTACTACCCAGGCTTTCCTTCTGAAGTAACCCTACTACCCAGCTTCCTTCACACAAGCCCTACTACCCAGGCTTTCATTCCGAAGTAACCCTACTATCCAGGTTCCTTCCCACAAGCCCTACTACCCAGGCTTTCATTGCGAAGTAACCCTACTATCCAGGTTCCTTCCCATAAGCCCTATTATCCAGGCATTCATTTCGAAGTAACCCTACTATCCAGGTTCCTTCCCACAAGCCCTACTATCTAGGCTTTCATTCCGAAGTAACCCTACTATCCAGGTTCCTTCCCACAAGCCCTACTATCTAGGATTTCATTTAGAAGTAACCTTACTATCCAGGTTCCTTATCACAAACCGTACTATCCATACTTTCATTTCGAAGTAGCCCTACTATCCATGTTCCTTCCCACAAGCCCTACTATCCAGGCTTTCATTTCGAAGTAACCCTACTATCCAGGTTCCTTCCCACAAGCCCTACTATCTAGGCTTTCATTTCGTAGTAACCCTACTATCAAGGTTCCTTCCCACAAGCCCTACTGTCCAGGCTTTCATTTCGAAGTAACCCAACTATCCAGGTTCTTTCCCACAAGCCCTACTATCCAGGCTTTCATTCCGAAGTAACCCTACTATCCAGGTTCCTTCCCACAATCCTTACTATCCAGGCTTTCATTTTGAAGTAACCCTACTATCCAGGTTCCTTTCCACAAACCCTACTATCCAAGCTTTCATTTCGAATTAACCCTACTATCCAGGTTCCTTCCCACAAAGCCTACTATCTAGAATTTCATTACGAAGTAACCCTACTACCCAAATTCCTTCCCACAAGCCCTACTACCCAGACTTTCATTCAGAAGTAACCCTACTATCCAGGTTCCTTCCCACAAGCCCTACTATCCAGGCTTTCATTTTAAAGTAACCCTACTATCTAGGTTCCTTCCCACAAGCCCTACTATCCAGGCTTTCATTTCGATGTAACCCTAGTATCAAGGTTCCTTCCCACAAGCCCTACTATCCAGACTTTCATTTCAAAGTAACCCTACTATCCAGGTTCCTTCCCACAAGCCCTACTATCCAGGCTTTCTTTTCGAAGTAACCCTACTATCCAGGTTCCTTCCCTTAAGACCTACTATTCAGGCTTTCATTTCGAAGTAACCCTAGTATCCAGGTTCCTTCCCACAAGCCCTACTATCCAGGCTTCCATTCCGAAGTAACCCTACTACCAAGGTTCCTTCCCACAAGCCCTACTACCCAGACATTCATTCTGAAGTAACCCTACTATCCAGGTTCCTTCCCACAAGCCCTACAACCCAGGCTTTCATTCCGAAGTAACCCTACTATCCAAGTTCCTTCCCACAAGCCCTACTATCCAGGCTTTCATTTCGAAGTAACCCTACTATCCAGGTTCCTTCCCACAAGCCCTACTATCCAGGCTTTCATTTTAAAGTAACCCTATTATCCGGGTTCCTTCCCACAAGCCTTGCTATCCAGGCTTTCTTTTCGAAGTAACCCTACTATCCAGCTTCTTTCCCACAAGCCCTACTATCCATGCTTTCATTTCGAAGTAACCCTACTATCCAGGTTCCTTCCCACAAGCCCTACTATCCAGGCTTTCTTTTCGAAGTAACCCTACTATCCAGGTTCCTTCCCACAAGACCTACTATCCAGGCTTTCATTTCGAAGTAACCCTACTATCCAGGTTCCTTCCCACAAGCGCTACTATCCAGGATTTAATTTCGAAGTAACCCTACTATCCAGGTTCCTTCCCACAAGCTCTATTATCCAGACTTTCATTCCGAAGTAACCCTACTATCCAGGTTCCTTCCCACAAGCCCTACTACCCAGGCTTTCACTCCGAAGTAACCCTACTACCCAGGTTCCTTCCCACAGACCCTACTACCCTGGCTTTCATTCCAAAGTAACCCTACTATCCAGGTTCCTTCCTACCAGTCCTACTACCCAGGCTTTCATTTAGAAGTAACCCTACTATCCAGGTTCCTTCCCACAAGCCCTTTTATCCAGGCTTTCATTTTGAAGTAGCCCTACTATCCGAGTTCCTTCCCACAAGCCCTACTATCCAGGCTTTCTTTTCGAAGTAACGCTACTATCCAGGTTCCTTCCCATAAGCCCTACTATCCAGGCTTTCATTTCGAAGTAACCCTACTATCCAGGTTCCTTCCCACAAGCCCTACTACCCGGGCTTTTATTCCAAAGTCACCCTACTACCTAGGTTCCCTCCCACAAGCCCTACTACCCAGGATTTCATTTCGAAGTAACCCTACTATCCAGGTTCCTTCCCACAAGCCCTACTACCCAGACTTTCATTCCGAAGTAACCATATTATCCAGGTTTCTTCCCACAAGACCTACTACCCAGACTTTCATTCCGAAGTAACCCTACTATCCAGGTTCCTTCCCACAAGCCCTACTACCCAGGCTTTCATTACGAAGTAACCCAACTATCCAGGTTCCTTCCTACAAGCCCTACTATCCAAGCTTTCATTTCGAAGTAACCCTACTATCCAGGTTCCTTCCCACAAGCCCTACTATCCAGGCTTTCATTCCAAAGTAACCCTACTATCCAGGTTCCTTCCCACAAGCCCTACTATCTAGGATTTCATTTCGTAGTAACCCTGCTATCCAGGTTCCTTATCACAAACCGTACTATCCAGGCTTTCATTTCGAAGTAGCCCTACTATCCAGGTTCCTTCCCACAAGTCCTACTATCCAGGCTTTCATTTCGAAGTAACCCTACTATCCAGGTTCTTTCCCAAAAGCCCTAATATCCAGGCTTTCATTCCGAAGTAACCCTACTATCCAGGTTCCTTCCCACAAGCCTTACTATCCAGGCTTTCATTTTGAAGTAACCCTACTATCCAGGTTCCTTTCCACAAACCCTACTATCCAGGCATTCCTTTCGAAGTAACCCTACTATCCAGGTTCCTTCCCATAAGGCCTACTATCTAGAATTTCATTATGAAGTAACCCTACTACCCAAGTTCCTTCCCACAAGCCCTACTACCCAGAATTTCATTCTGAAGTAACCCTACTATCCAGGTTCCTTCCCACAAGCCCTACAACCCAGCTTTCATTCCGAAGTAACCCTACTATCCAAGTTCCTTCCCACAAGCCCAACTATCCAGGCTTTCATTTCGAAGTAACCCTACTATCCAGGTTCCTTCCCACAAGCCCTACTATCCAGGCTTTCATTTTAAAGTAACCCTACTATCCGGGTTCCTTCCCACAAGCCCTGCTATCCAGGCTTTCTTTTCGAAGTAACCCTACTATCCAGGTTCCTTTGCACAAGCCCTACTATCCAGGCTTTCATTCCGAAGTAACCCTACTATCCAGGTTCCTTCCCACAAGACCTACTACCCAGACTTTCAATACGAAGTAACCCTACTATCCAGGTTCCTTCCCACAAGCCCTACTATCCAGGATTTCTTTCCGAAGTAACCCTATTATCCAGGTTCTTTCCCACAAGCCCTATTATCCTGGCATTCATTTTAAAGTAACCCTACTATCCGGGTTCCTTCCCACAAGCCCTACTATCCAGGCTTTCTGTTCGAAGTAACCCTACTATCCAGCTTCTTTCCCACAAGCCCTACTATCCAGGCTTTCATCTCGAAGTAACCCTACTATCCAGGTTCCTTCCCACAAGCCCTACTATCCAGGCTTTCATTCCGAAGTTACCCTACTACCCAGGTTCCTTCCCACAAGCCCTACTACCCAGACTTTCATTCTGAAGTAACCCTACTATCCAGGTTCCTTCCCACAAGCCCTACATTCCAGGCTTTCATTCCGAAGTAACCCTACTATCCAAGTTCCTTCCCACAAGCCCTACTATCCAGGCTTTCATTTCGAAGTAACCCTACTATCCAGGTTCCTTCCCACAAGCCCTACTATCCAGGCTTTCATTTTAAAGTAACCCTACTATCCGGGTTCCTTCCCACAAGCCCTACTATCCAGGCTTTCTTTTCGAAGTAACCCTACTATCCAGCATCTTTCCCACAAGCCATACTATCCAGGCTTTCATTTCGAAGTAACCCTACTATCCAGGTTCCTTCCCACAAGCCCTACTATCCAAGCTTTCTTTTCGAAGTAACCCTACTATCCAGGTTCCTTCCCACAAGACCTACTATCCAGGCTTTCATTTCGAAGTAACCCTACTATCCAGGTTCCTTCCCACAAGCCCTACTATCCAGGCTTTCATTTCGTAGTAACCCTACTATCAAGGTTCCTTCCCACAAGCCCTACTGTCCAGGCTATCATTTCGAAGTAACCCTACTATCCAGGTTCTTTCCCACAAGCCCTACTATCCAGGCTTTCATTCCGAAGTAACCCTACTATCCAGGTCCCTTCCCACAAGCCTTACTATCCAGGCTTTCATTTTGAAGTAACCCTACTATCCAGGTTCCTTTCCACAAACCCTACTATCCAGGCTTTCATTTCGAAGTAACCCTACTATCTAGGTTCCTTCCCACAAGGCCTACTATCTAGAATTTCATTACGAAGTAACCCTACTACCCAAGATCCTTCCCACAAGCCCTACTACCCAGAATTTCATTCTGAAGTAACCCTACTATCCAGGTTCCTTCCCACAAGCCCTACAACCCAGGCTTTCATTCCGAAGTAACCCTACTATCCAAGTTCTTTCCCACAGGCCCTACTATCCAGGCTTTCATTTCGAAGTAACCCTACTATCCAGGTTCCTTCCCACAAGCCCTACTATCCAGGCTTTCATTTTAAAGTAACCCTACTATCCGGGTTCCTTCCCACAAGCCCTACTATCCAGGCTTTCTTTTCGAAGTAACCCTACTATCCAGGTTCCTTCCTACAAGCCCTACTATCCAGGCTTTCATTCCGAAGTAACCCTATTATCCAGGTTTCTTCCCACAAGACCTACTACCCAGACTTTCATTCTGAAGTAACCCTACTATCCAGGTTCCTTCCCACAAGCCCTACTATCCAGGCTTTCTTTTCGAAGTAACCCTACTATCCAGGTTCCTTCCCACAAGCCCTACTATCCAGGCTTTCATTTCGAAGTAACCCTACTATCCAGGTTCCTTCCCACAAGCCATAGTATCCAGGCTTTCATTTCGAAGTAACCCTACTATCCAGGTTCCTTCCCACAAGCCCTACTATCCAGGCTTATATTTCGAAGTAACCCTACTATCCAGGTTCCTTCCCACAAGCCCTACTATCCAGGCTTTCTTTTCGAAGTAACCCTACTATCCAGGTTCCTTCCCACAAGACCTACTATCCAGGCTTTCATTTCGAAGTAACCCTACTATCCAGGTTCCTTCCCATAAGCCTTACTACCCAGGCTTTTATTCCAAAGTAACCCTACTACCCAGGTTCCTTCCCACAAGCCCTACTACCCTGGATTTCTTTCCGAAGTAACCCTACTATCCAGGTTCCTTCCCACAAGCCTTACTACCCAGGCTTTCATTCCGAAGTAACCCTACTATCCAGGTTCCTTCCCACAAGACCTACTACCCAGACTTTCATTACGAAGTAACCCTACTATCCAGGTTCCTTCCCACATGCCCTACTATCCAGGATTTCTTTCCGAAGTAACCCTACTATCCAGGTTCCTTCCCACAAGACCTACTATCCAGGCTTACATTTCGAAGTAACCCTATTATCCAGGTTCCTTCCCACAAGCCCTACTATCAAGGCATTCGTTTTAAAGTAACCCTACTATCCGGGTTCCTTCCCACAAGCCCTACTATCCAGGCTTTCTTTTTGAAGTAACCCTACTATCCAGCTTCTTTCCCACAAGCCCTACTATCCAGGCTTTCATCTCGAAGTAACCCTACTATCCAGGTTCCTTCCCACAAGCCCTACTATCCAGGCTTTCATTCCGAAGTTACCCTACTACCCAGGTTCCTTCCCACAAGCCCTACTACCAAGACTTTCATTCTGAAGTAACCCTACTATCCAGGTTCCTTCCCACAAGCCCTACAACCCAGGCTTTCATTCCGAAGTAACCCTACTATCCAAGTTCCTTCCCACAAGCCCTACTATCCAGGCTTTCATTTCGAAGTAAGCCTACTATCCAGGTTCCTTCCCACAAGCCCTACTATCCAGGCTTTCATTTTAAAGTAACCCTACTATCCGGGTTCCTTCCCACAAGCCCTACTATCCAGGCTTTCTTTTCGAAGTAACCTTACTATCCAGCTTCTTTCCCACAAGCCCTACTATCCAGGCTTTCATTTCGAAGTAACCCTACTATCCAGGTTCCTTCCCACAAGCCCTACTATCCAAGCTTTCTTTTCGAAGTAACCCTACTATCCAGGTTCCTTCCCACAAGACCTATTATCCAGGCTTTCATTTGGAAGTAAACCTACTATCCAGGTTCCTTCCCACAAGCCCTACTATCCAGGCTTTCATTTCGTAGTAACCCTACTATCAAGGTTCCTTCCCACAAGCCCTACTGTCCAGGCTATCATTTCGATGTAACCCTACTATCCAGGTTCTTTCCCACAAGCCCTACTATCCAGGCTTTCATTCCGAAGTAACCCTACTATCCAGGTTCCTTCCCACAAGCCTTACTATCTAGGCTTTCATTTTGAAGTAACCCTACTATCCATGTTCCTTTCCACAAACCCTACTATCCAGGCTTTCATTTCGAAGTAACCCTACTATCTAGGTTCCTTCCCACAAGGCCTACTATCTAGAATTTCATTACGAAGTAACCCTACTACCCAAGTTCCTTCCCACAAGCCCTACTACCCAGAATTTTATTCTGAAGTAACCCTACTATCCAGGTTCCTTCCCAAAAGCCCTACAACTCAGGCTTTCATTCCGAAGTAACCCTACTATCCAAGTTCCTTCCCACAGGCCCTACTATCCAGGCTTTCATTTCGAAGTAACCCTACTATCCAGGTTCCTTCCCACAAGCTCTACTATCCAGGCTTTCATTTCGAAGTAACCCTACTATCCAGGTTCCTTCCCACAAGCCCTACTATCCAAGCTTTCTTTTCGAAGTAACCCTACTATCCAGGTTCCTTCCCACAAGACCTATTATCAAGGCTTTCATTTCGAAGTAACCCTACTATCCAGGTTCCTTCCCACAAGCCCTACTATCCAGGCTTTCTTTTCGAAGTAACCCTACTATCCAGGTTCCTTCCCACAAGACCTACTATCCAGGCTTTCATTTCGAAGTAACCCTACTATCCAGGTTCCTTCCAATAAGCCTTACTACCCAGGCTTTTATTCCAAAGTAACCCTACTACCCAGGTTCCTTCCCACAAGCCCTATTACCCAGGATTTCATTCCGAAGTAACCCTACAATCCAAGTTCCTTCCCACAAGCCTTACTACCCAAGCTATCATTCCGAAGTAACCCTACTATCCAGGTTCCTTCCCACAAGACCTACTACCCAGACTTTCATTACGAAGTAACCCTACTATCCAGATTCCTTCCCACAAGCCCTACTATCCAAGATTTCTTTCCGAAGTAACCCTACTATCCAGGTTCCTTCCCACAAGACCTACTATCCAGGCTTACATTTCGAAGTAACCCTACTATCCAGGTTCCTTCCCACAAGCCCTACTATTCAGGCTTTCATTTCGAAGTAACCCTACTATCCAGGTTCCTTCCCACAAGCCCTACTAACCAGGCTTTCATTCCGAAGTAACCCTACTACCCAGGTTCCTTCACACAAGCCCTACTTCCCAGGCTTTCATTCCGAAGTAACCCTACTATCCAGGTTCCTTCCCACAAGCCCTACTATCCAGGCTTTCATTCCGAAGTAACCCTACTATCCAGGTTCCTTCCCACAAGCTCTACTATCTAGGATTTCATTTCGAAGTAACCCTACTATCCAGGTTCCTTATCACAAACCGTACTATCCAGGCTTTCATTTCGAAGTAGCCCTACTATCCATGTTCCTTCCCACAAGCCCTACTATCCAGGCTTTCATTTCGAAGTAACCGTACTATCCAGGTTCCTTCCCACAAGCCCTACTATCCAGGCTTTTATTTCTTAGTAACCCTACTATCAAGGTTCCTTCCCACAAGCCCTACTATCCAGGCTTTCATTTCGAAATAACCCTACTATCCAGGTTCCTTCCCACAAGCTCTAGTATCCAGACTTTCATTCGGAAGTAACCCTACTATCCAGGTTCTTTCCCACATGCCCTACTACCCAGGCTTTCATTCCGAAGTAACCCTACTACCCAGGTTCCTTCCCACACACCCTACTACCCAGGCTTTCATTCCGAAGTAACCATACTACCCAGGTTCCTTTCCACAAGCCCTACTACCCAGGCTTTCATTCAGAAGTAACCCTACTATCCAGGTTTCTTCCCACAAGCCCTACTATCCAGGCTTTCATTTTTAGGTAGCCCTACTATCCGAGTTCCTTCCCTCAAGCCCTACTATCCAGGCTTTCTTTTCGAAGTAACCCTACTATCTAGGTTCCTTCCCACAAGCCCTACTATCTAGGCTTTCATTTCGAAGTAACCCTACTATCCAAGTTCCTTCCCACAAGCCCTACTAACAAGGCTTTTATTCCAAAGTGACCCTACTACCCAGGTTCCTTCCCACAAGCCTTACTACCCAGGATTTCATTCCGAAGTAACCCTACTATCCAGGTTCCTTCCCACAAGCCCTACTACCCAGGCTTTCATTCCGAAGCAACCCTATTATCCAGCTTTCTTCCTACAAGACCTACTACCCAGACTTTCATTCCGAAGTAACCCTACTATCCAGGTTCCTTCCCACAAGCCCTACTATCCAGGCTTTCTTTCCGAAGTAACCCTACTATCCAGGTTCCTTCCCACAAGCCCTACTATCCAGGCTTTCATTTCGAAGTAACCCTACTATCCAGGTTCCTTCCAACAAGCCATACTATCCAGGCTTTCATTTCTAAGTAACCCTACTATCCAGGTTCCTTCCCACAAGCCCTACTATCCAGGCTTATATTTTGAAGTAACCCTACTATCTAGGTTCCTTCCCACAAGCCCTACTATCCAGACTTTCATTCTGAAGTAACCCTACTATCCAGGTTCCTTCCCACAAGCCCTACTACCCAGGCTTTCATTCCGAAGTAACCCTACTACCCAGGTTCCTTCCCACAAGCCCTACTACCCATGCTTTCATTCTGAAGTAACCCTACTATCCAGGTTCCTTCCCACAAGCCCTACTACCCAGGCTTTCATTCCAAAGTAACCCTACTATCCAGGTTCCTTCCCACAAGCCCTACTATCCAGGCTTTCATTTCGAAGTAACCCTACTATCCGGGATCGTTCCCAAAAGCACTACTATCCACACTTTCATTTTAAAGTAACCATACTATCCAAGTTCCTTCCCACAAGCCCTACTATCCAGGCTTTCTTTTCGAAGTAACCCTACTATCCAGGTTCCTTCCCACAAGACCTGTTATCCAGGCTTTCATTTTAAAGTAACCCTACTATCCAGGTTCCTTTCCACAAGACCTACTACCCAGACTTTCATTACGAAGTAACCCTACTATCCAGGTTCCTTCCCACAAGCCGTACTATCCAGGCTTTCTTTCCGAAGTAACCCTACTATCCACGCTTACATTTCAAAGTAACCCTACTATCCAGGTTCCTTCCCACAAGCCCAACTATCCAGGCTTTCATTTCGAAGTAACCCTACTATCTAGGCTTTCATTTCGAAGTAACCCTACTATCCAGGTTCCTTCCCACAAGCCCTACTATCCAGACTTTCATTACGAAGTAACCCTACTATCAAGGTTCCTTCCCACAAGCCCTACTAACCAGGCTTTCATTCCGAAGTAACCCTACTACCCAGGTTCCTTCACACAAGCCCTACTTCCCAGGCTTTCATTCTGAAGTAACCCTACTATCCAGGTTCCTTCCCACAAGCCCTACTACCCAGACTTTCATTCCGAAGTAACCCTACTATCCAGGTTCATCCCACAAGTTCTACTATCCAGGCTTTCATTTCGAAGTAGCCTTACTATCCAGGTTCCTTCCCACAAGCCCTACTATCCAGGCTTTCATTCCGAAGTAACCCTACTATCCAGGTTCCTTCCCACATGCCCTACTATCTAGGATTTCATTTCTAAGTAACCCTACTATCCAGGTTCCTTATCACAAACCGTATTATCCAGGCTTTTATTTCGAAGTAGCCCTACTATCCATGTTCCTTCCCACAAGCCCTACTATCCAGGCTTTCATTTCGAAGTAACCCTACTATCCAGGTTCCTTCCCACAAGCCCTACTATCCAGGCTTTCATTTCGTAGTAACCCTACTATCAAGGTTCCTTCCCACAAGCCGTACTATCCAGGCTTTCATTTCGAAGTAACCCTACTATCCAGGTTCTTTCCCACAAGCCCTACTATCCAGGCTTTCATTTCGAAGTAACCCTACTATCCAGGTTCCTTCCCACAAGCCCTACTACCCAGGCTTTCATTCCGAAGTAAACCTACTATCCAGGTTCCTTCCCACAAGCCCTACTTTCCAGACTTTCATTTCGAAGTAACCCTACTATCCAGGTTCCTTCCCACAAGCCCTACTATCCAGGCTTTCATTCCGAAGTAACTCTACTATCCAGGTTCCTTCCCACAAGCCCTACTATCTAGGATTTCATTTCGAACTAACCCTACTATCCAGGTTCCTTATCACAAACTGTACTATCCAGGCTTTCATTTCGAAGTAGCCCTACTATCGAGGTTCCTTCCCATAAGCCTACTACTATCCAGGATTTCATTTGGAAGTAACCCTACTATCCAGGTTCCTTCCGACAAGCCCTACTATCAAGGCATTCATTTCGAAGTAACCCTACTATCCAGGTTCCTTCCCACAAGCCCTACTATCCAGGATTTCATTTCAAAGTAACCCTACTATCCAGGTTCCTTCCCATAAGCCCTACTATCCAGGATCTTATTTCGAAGTAACCCTACTATCCAGGTTCCTTCCCAATAGCCCTACTATCCAGGCTTTCATTTCGAAGTAACCCTACTATCCAGGTTCCTTCCCATAAGCCATACTATCAAGGATTTCATTTCGTAGTAACCCTCTTATCAAGGTTCCTTCCCACAAGCCTTACTATCCAGGCTTTCATTTCGAAGTAACCCTACTATCCAGGTTCCTTCCCACAATCCCTACTATTCAGGCTTTCGTTTCAAAGTAACCCTACTATCCGGGTTCCTTCCCACAATCCCTACTATCCAGGCTTTCATTGCGAAGTAACCCTACTATCCAGGTTCCTTCCGACAAGCCCTACTACCCAGGCTTTCATTTCAAAGTAACCCTACTACCCAAGTTCCTTCACACAAGCCGTACTATCCAGGCTTTTATTTCGAAGTAGCCCTACTATCCATGTTCCTTCCCACAAGCCCTACTATCCAGGCTTTCATTTCGAAGTAACCCTACTATCCAGGTTCCTTCCCACAAGCCCTACTATCCAGGCTTTCATTTCGTAGTAACCCTACTATCAAGGTTCCTCCCCACAAGCCGTACTATCCAGGCTTTCATTTCGAAGTAACCCTACTATCCAGGTTCTTTCCCACAAGCCCTACTATCCAGGCTTTCATTTCGAAGTAACCCTACTATCCAGGTTCCTTCCCACAAGCCCTACTACCCAGGCTTTCATTCCGACGTAACCCTACTATCCAGGTTCCTTCCCACAAGCCCTACTATCCAGACTTTCATTTCGAAGTAACCCTACTATCCAGGTTCCTTCCCACAAGCCCTACTATCCAGGCTTTCATTCCGAAGTAACCCTACTATCCAGGTTCCTTCCCACAAGCCCTACTATCTAGGATTTCATTTCGAAGTAACCCTACTATCCAGGTTCCTTATCACAAACCGTACTATCCAGGCTTTCATTTCGAAGTAGCCCTACTATCGAGGTTCCTTCCCACAAGCCCTACTATCCAGGATTTCATTTGGAAGTAACCCTACTATCCAGGTTCCTTCCGACAAGCCCTACTATCCAGGCATTCATTTCGAAGTAACCCTACTATCCAGGTTCCTTCCCATAAGCCCTACTATCCAGGCTTTCATTTCAAAGTAACCCTACTATCCAGGTTCCTTCCCATAAGCCCTACTATCCAGGATCTTATTTCGAAGTAACCCTACTATCCAGGTTCCTTCCCAATAGCCCTACTATCCAGGCTTTCATTTCGAAGTAACCCTACTATCCAGGTTCCTTCCCATAAGCCCTACTATCAAGGATTTCATTTCGAAGTAACCCTCTTATCAAGGTTCTTTCCCACAAGCCCTACTATCCAGGCTTTCATTTCGAAGTAACCCTACTATCCAGGTTCCTTCCCACAATCCCTACTATTCAGGCTTTCGTTTCAAAGTAACCCTACTATCCGGGTTCCTTCCCACAATCCCTACTATCCAGGCTTTCATTGCGAAGTAACCCTACTATCCAGGTTCCTTCCGACAAGCCCTACTACCCAGGCTTTCATTTCAAAGTAACCCTACTACCCAAGTTCCTTCACACAAGCCGTACTATCCAGGCTTTTATTTCGAAGTAACCCTACTATCCAGGTTCTTTCACAAAAGCCCTACTACCAAGGCTTTCATTTTGAAGTAACCCTATAACCAAGGTTCCTTCACACAAGCCCTACTATCCAGGCTTTCATTTCGAAGTAACCTTACTATGCAGGTTCTTTCCCACAAGCCCTACTATCCAGGCTTTCATTTCGAAGTAACCCTACTATCCAGGTTCCTTCCCAGAAGCCTTACTATTCAGGCTTTCATTCCGAAGTTACCCTACTATCCAGGTTCCTTCCCACAAACTCTACTATCCAGGCTTTCATTTCGATGTAACCCTACCATCCAGGTTCCTTACCACAAGCCCTAATATCTAGGCTTTCATTTCAATGTAACCCTACTATCCAGGTTCCTTCCAGCAAGCCCTACTATCCAGGCTTTCATTTCGAAGTAACCCTACTATCCAGGTTCCTTCGCACAAGCCCCACTATCCATGATTTCATTTCGAAGTAACGCTCTTATCCAGGTTCCTTCCTACAAGCCCTACTATACAGGCTTTCATTTCTAAGTAACCCTATTATCCAGGTTCCTTCCCACAAGCCCTACTATCCAGGCTTTCATTTCGATGTAACCCTACTATCCAGGTTCCTTGCCACAAGCCTTACTATCCAGGCTTTCATTTCGAAGCAACCCTACTATTCAGGTTCCTTCCCACAAGCCCTACTACCCAGGCTTTCATTTCGAAGTAACCCTACTACCAAAGTTCCTTTACACAAGCCCTACTATCCAGGCTTTCATTTCGAAGTAACCCTACTATCCAGGTTCCTTCACACAAGCCCTACTACGCAGGCTTTCATTTTGAAGTAACCGTATTACCAATGTTCCTTTACACAAGCCCTAATATCCAGGCTTTTATTTCGAAGTAACCCTACTATCCAGGTTCTTTCCCACAAGCCCTACTATCCAGGCATTCATTTCGAAGTAACCCTACTATCCAGGTTCCTTCCCATAAGCCCTACTATCCAGGCTTTCATTTCGAAGAAACCCTACTATCTAGGTTCCTTCCTACAAGCCTTACTATCCAGGATCTTATTTCGAAGTAACCCTACTATCCAGGTTCCTTCCCACAAGCCCTACTATCCAGGCTTTCATTTCGAAGTAACCCTACTATCCAGGTTCCTTCCCATAAGCCCTACTATCAAGGATTTCATTTCGAAGTAACCCTCTTATCAAGGTTCCTTCCCACAAGCCCTACTATCCAGGCTTTCATTTCGAAGTAACCCTACTATCCAGGTTCCTTCCCACAATCCCTACTATCCAGGCTTTCATTTCAAAGTAACCCTACTATCCAGGTTCCTTCCTACAATCCCTACTATCCAGGCTTTCATTGCGAAGTAACCCTACTATCCAGGTTCTTTCCTACAAGCCCTACTACCCAGGCTTTCATTTCAAAGTAACCCTACTACCCAAGTTCCTTCACACAAGCCGTACTATCCAGGCTTTTATTTCGAAGTAACCCTACTATCCAGGTTCTTTCACAAAAGCCCTACTACTAAGGCTTTCATTTTGAAGTAACCCTATTACCAAAGTTCCTTCACACAAGCCCTACTATGCAGGCTTTCATTTCGAAGTAACCTTACTATGCAGGTTCCTTCCCACAAGCCCTACTATCCAGGATTTCATTTTGAAGTAACCCTACTATCCAGGTTCCTTCCCAGAAGCCCTACTATCCAGGCTTTCATTTCGAAGTTACCCTACTATCCAGGTTCCTTCCCACAAACTCTACTATCCAGGCTTTCATTTCGATGTAACCCTACTATCCAGGTTCCTTCCCTCAAGCCCTAATATCTAGGCTTTCATTTCAATGTAACCCTACTATCCAGGTTCCTTCCTGCAAGCCCTACTATCCAGGCTTTCATTTCGAAGTAACCCTACTATCCAGGTTCCTTCCCACAAGCCCTATTATCCAGGATTTCATTTCGAAGTAACCCTATTATCCAGGTTCCTTCCCACAAGCCCCACTATCCATGATTTCATTTCGAAGTAACGCTCTTATCCAGGTTCATTCCTACAAGCCCTACTATACATGCTTTCATTTCTAAGTAACCCTATTATCCAGGTTCCTTCCCACAAGCCCTACTATCCAGGCTTTCATTTCGATGTAACCCTACTATCCAGGTTCCTTGCCACAAGCCTTACTATCCAGGCTTTCATTTCGAATTAACCCTACTATTCTGCTTCCTTCCCACAAGCCCTACTACCCAGGCTTTCATTTCGAAGTAACCCTACTACCCAAGTTCCTTCACACAAGCCCTACTATCCAGGCTTTCATTTAGAAGTAACCCTACTATCCAGGTTCCTTCACACAAGCCCTACTACGCAGGCTTTCATTTTGAAGTAACCCTATTTCCAATGTTCCTTTACACAAGCCCTAATATCCAGGTTTTTATTTCGAAGTAACCCTACTATTCAGGTTCTTTCCCACAAGCCCTACTATCCAGGCATTCATTTCTAAGTAACCCTACTATCCAGGTTCCTTCCCATAAGCCCTACTATCCAGGCTTTCATTTCGAAGTAACCATACTATCCAGGTTCCTTCCCACAAGCCCTACTATCCAGGCTTTCATTTCGAAGTAAACCTACTATCCAGGTTCCTTCCCACAAGCCCTACTATCTAGGCTTTCATTTCGATGTAACCCTACTATCCAGGTTCCTTCCCACAAGCCCTACTATCTCGGCTTTCATTTCGAAGTAACCCTACTATCAAGGTTCCTTCCCACAAGCCCTACTATCCAGGCTTTCATTTCGAAGTAACCCTATTATCCAGGTTCCTTCCCATAATCCCTACTATCCAGGATTTCATTTCGATGTAACCCTCTTATCCAGGTTCCTTCCCACCAGCCCTACTATCCATGCTTTCATTTCGAAGTAACCCTACTATCCAGGTTCCTTCCCACAAGCCCTACTATCCAGGCTTTCATTTCTATGTAACCCTACTATCCAGGTTCCTTCCTACAAGCCCCACTATCCAGGCTTTCATTTCAAAGTAACCCTACTATCCAGGTTCCTTCCCACAAGCCCTACTACCCAGGCTTTCATTTCGAAGTAACCATACTACCCAAGTTCCTTCTCATAAGCCCTTTTATCCAGGCTTTCATTTCGAAGTAACCCTACTATCCAGGTTCCTTCCCACAAGCCCTACTATCCAGACTTTCATTTCGAAGTAACCTTACTATCCAGGTTCCTTCCCACAAGCCCTACTATCCAAGCTTTCATTTCGAAGTTACCCTACTATCCAAGTTCTGAAGATGTGAAAAACACAAGAAGGGGGGTTGAATTGTAAAACTTAAAATCAAATGAAGACAACACGTTATTTTTATCCTGGTTCGTTTGATCTCAAACTACTCCAGTCCACCCGTCAAGGTGATTTCGCCTCTCTCCAACGAGGTCTTAATCCACTATATTCAACTGAATACACAACTGCTTTAACAACTATTAAAGCCTTCTTGAGTCTAACCACAAACCAGTTTATCTCAAGGAATTTCTCTTACAGATAAATGAACAAAAGTGTGTTTGATATTTTCTAGAAAAACTATATATCACAACTGTGATAATACACAATATGAAGCTTAGAATAAAAACTGGATTGCTAGAGCTATAGAGTAAGCGTGGTTGAAAGCTTTAGTAAAAATGGGAGCGTGCTTGATGATGATTAGCTTAGGCGTGTATATGCGTGTGGAGTATTAGCCATTTCTTTTCTCACTGACTTGTTTAAGTAGCCTAGGAATAGATACGTTGCTGTCCATAAATCCATTTCAATGCTCATAACGTTCTTTCCTTTTTGAGAAGATATTTGTCTTGGAATAAAGCAGTTGGTAATTAATCTGTCTTGAATGCATAGTAACATTGACACTTCAGAGTGTTCTGCTCATGATAATCAGAGTGTTCTTGGATGTAGCTTATTCTGACGCTTCTGAGTGTTGATGACATGGTTAGGATATTGATCAGAGTCAGAGTATGTTATGCGCAGATTCTGTTCATTAGGCTTCAGCGTATAGCACATGTTATTTGATCTTCTGATGCTGACATATCTTCTGATGCTGATGTTGATACTGATATTCTGATGCTGATTCCATCAGAGTTTCTGTAAATACACAACATAAATTTAAGTAGCATATATGTCTTATAAATCTCACAATTTATTTAATCTTGTATTTTGTTATCATCAAAACTCTAACTGAGGGTTGTAGAATCAAACTATGTTCTAACAGGTTCCTTCCCACAAGCCCTACTATCCAGGCTTTCATTTCGAAGTAACCCTACTATCCAGGTTCCTTCCCATAAGCCCTACTATCCAGGCTTTCATTTCGAAGAAACCCTACTATCCAGGTTCCTTCCTACAAGCCCTACTATCCAGGATCTTATTTCGAAGTAACCCTACTATCCAGGTTCCTTCCCACAAGCCCTACTATCCAGGCTTTCATTTCGAAGTAACCCTACTATCCAGGTTCCTTCCCATAAGCCCTACTATCAAGGATTTCATTTCGAAGTAACCCTCTTATCAAGGTTCCTTCCCACAAGCCCTACTATCCAGGCTTTCATTTCGAAGTAACCCTACTATCCAGGTTCCTTCCCACAATCCCTACTATCCAGGCTTTCATTTCAAAGTAACCCTACTATCCAGGTTCCTTCCTACAATCCCTACTATCCAGGCTTTCATTGCGAAGTAACCCTACTATCCAGGTTCCTTCCCACAAGCCCTACTACCCAGGCTTTCATTTCAAAGTAACCCTACTACCCAAGTTCCTTCACACAAGCCGTACTATCCAGGCTTTTATTTCGAAGTAACCCTACTATCCAGGTTCTTTCACAAAAGCCCTACTACTAAGGCTTTCATTTTGAAGTAACCCTATTACCAAGGTTCCTTCACACAAGCCCTACTATGCAGGCTTTCATTTCGAAGTAACCTTACTATGCAGGTTCCTTCCCACAAGCCCTACTATCCAGGATTTCATTTCGAAGTAACCCTACTATCCAGGTTCCTTCCCAGAAGCCCTACTATCCAGGCTTTCATTTCGAAGTTACCCTACTATCCAGGTTCCTTCCCACAAACTCTACTATCCAGGCTTTCATTTCGATGTAACCCTACTATCCAGGTTCCTTCCCACAAGCCCTAATATCTAGGCTTTCATTTCAATGTAACCCTACTATCCAGGTTCCTTCCTGCAAGGCCTACTATCCAGGCTTTCATTTCGAAGTAACCCTACTATCCAGATTCCTTCCCACAAGCCCTATTATCCAGGCTTTCATTTCGAAGTAACCCTATTATCCAGGTTCCTTCCCACAAGCCCCACTATCCATGATTTCATTTCGAAGTAACGCTCTTATCCAGGTTCCTTCCTACAAGCCCTACTATACAGGCTTTCATTTCTAAGTAACCCTATTATCCAGGTTCCTTCCCACAAGCCCTACTATCCAGGCTTTCATTTCGATGTAACCCTACTATCCAGGTTCCTTGCCACAAGCCTTACTATCCAGGCTTTCATTTCGAAGTAACCCTACTATTCTGGTTCCTTCCCACAAGCCCTACTACCCAGGCTTTCATTTCGAAGTAACCCTACTACCCAAGTTCCTTCACACAAGCCCTACTATCCAGGCTTTCATTTAGAAGTAACCCTACTATCCAGGTTCCTTCACACAAGCCCTACTACGCAGGCTTTCATTTTGAAGTAACCCTATTTCCAATGTTCCTTTACACAAGCCCTAATATCCAGGTTTTTATTTCGAAGTAACCCTACTATCCAGGTTCTTTCCCACAAGCCCTACTATCCAGGCATTCATTTCTAAGTAACCCTACTATCCAGGTTCCTTCCCATAAGCCCTACTATCCATGCTTTCATTTCGAAGTAACCATACTATCCAGGTTCCTTCCCACAAGCCCTACTATCCAGGCTTTCATTTCGAAGTAAACCTACTATCCAGGTTCCTTCCAACAAGCCCTACTATCTAGGCTTTCATTTCGATGTAACCCTACTATCCAGGTTCCTTCCCACAAGCCCTACTATCCCGGCTTTCATTTCGAAGTAACCCTACTATCAAGGTTCCTTCCCACAAGCCCTACTATCCAGGCTTTCATTTCGAAGTAACCCTATTATCCAGGTTCCTTCCCATAATCCCTACTATCCAGGATTTCATTTCGATGTAACCCTCTTATCCAGGTTCCTTCCCACCAGCCCTACTATCCAGGCTTTCATTTCGAAGTAACCCTACTATCCAGGTTCCTTCCCACAAGCCCTACTATCCAGGCTTTCATTTCTATGTAACCCTACTATCCAGGTTCCTTCCTACAAGCCCCACTATCCAGGCTTTCATTTCAAAGTAACCCTACTATCCAGGTTCCTTCCCACAAGCCCTACTACCCAGGCTTTCATTTCGAAGTAACCATACTACCCAAGTTCCTTCTCATAAGCCCTTTTATCCAGGCTTTCATTTCGAAGTAACCCTACTATCCAGGTTCCTTCCCACAAGCCCTACTATCCAGACTTTCATTTCGAAGTAACCTTACTATCCAGGTTCCTTCCCACAAGCCCTACTATCCAAGCTTTCATTTCGAAGTTACCCTACTATCCAGGTTCTGAAGATGTGAAAAACACAAGAAGGGGGGTTGAATTGTAAAACTTAAAATCAAATGAAGACAACACGTTATTTATATCCTGGTTCGTTTGATCTCAAACTACTCCAGTCCACCCGTCAAGGTGATTTCGCCTCTCTCCAACGAGGTCTTAATCCACTATATTCAACTGAATACACAACTGCTTTAACAACTGTTAAAGCCTTCTTGAGTCTAACCACAAACCAGTTTATCTCAAGGAATTTCTCTTACAGATAAATGAACAAAAGTGTGTTTGATATTTTCTAGAAAAACTATATATCACAACTGTGATAATACACAATATGAAGCTTAGAATAAAAACTGGATTGCTAGAGCTATAGAGTAAGCGTGGTTGAAAGCTTTAGTAAAAATGAGAGCGTGCTTGATGATGATTAGCTTAGGCGTGTATATGCGTGTGGAGTATTAGCCATTTCTTTTCTCACTGACTTGTTTAAGTAGCCTAGGAATAGATACGTTGCTGTCCATAAATCCATTTCAATGCTCATAACGTTCTTTCCTTGAGAAGATATTTGTCTTGGAATAAAGCCGTTGGTAATTAATCTGTCTTGAATGCATAGTAACGTTGACACTTCAGAGTGTTCTGCTCATGATAATCAGAGTGTTCTTGGATGTAGCTTATTCTGACGCTTCTGAGTGTTGATGACATGGTTAGGATATTGATCAGAGTCAGAGTATGTTATGCGCAGATTCTGTTCATTAGGCTTCAGCGTATAACACATGTTATTTGATCTTCTGATGCTGACATATCTTCTGATGCTGATGTTGATACTGATATTCTGATGCTGATTCCATCAGAGTTTCTGTAAATACACAACATAAATTTAAGTAGCATATATGTCTTATAAATCTCACAATTTATTTAATCTTGTATTTTGTTATCATCAAAACTCTAACTGAGGGTTGTAGAATCAAACTATGTTCTAACAGGTTCCTTCCCACAAGCCCTACTATCCAGGCTTTCATTTCGAAGTAACCCTACTATCCAGGTTCCTTCCCACAAGCCCTACTATCCAGGCTTTCATTGCAAAGTAACCCTACTATCCAGGTTCCTTCCCACAAGCCCTACTACCCAGGCTTTCATTTCGAAGTAACCCTACTACCGAAGTTCCTTCACACCAGCCCTACTATCCAGGCTTTCATTTCTAAGTAACCCTACTATCCAGGTTCCTTCCCACAAGCCCTACTACCCAGGATTTCATTTCAAAGTAACCCTACTAACCAAGTTCCTTCACACAAGCCGTACTATCCCGACTTTTATTTCAAAGTAACCCTACTATCCAGGTTCTTTCACACAAGCCCTACTACCAATGCTTTCATTTTGAATAAACCCTATTACCATGGTTCCTTCACACAAGCCCTACTATCCAGGCTTTCATTTCGAAGTAACCTTACTATCCAGGATCCTTCCCATAAGCCCTACTATCCAGGCTTTCATTTCGAAGTAACCCTACTATCCAGGTTCCTTCCCACAAGCCCTATTATCCAGCCTTTCATTTCGAAGTTAGCCTACTATCCAGGTTCCTTCCCACAATCCCTACTATCCAGGCTTTCATTTCGAAGTAACCCTACTATCCAGGTTCCTTTCCACAAGCCCTAATATCAAGGCTTTCATTTCAATGTAACCCTACTATCCAGGTTCCTTCCCGCAAGCCCTACTATCCAGGCTAACATTTCGAAGTAACCCTACTATCCAGGTTCCTTCCCACAAGCCCTACTATCCAGGCTTTCATTTAGAAGTAACCCTACTATCCAGGTTCCTTCCCACAAGCCCTACTATCCATGATTTCATTTCGAAGTAACGCTCTTCTCCAGGTTCCTTCCTACAAGCCCTACTATCCATGCTTTCATTTCTAAGTAACCTTATTATCCAAGTTCCTTCCCACAAGCCCTACTATCCAAGCTTTCATTTTGATGAACCCTACTATCCAGGTTCCTTCCCACAAGCCTTACTATCCATGCTATCATTTCGAAGTAACCCTACTATTCAGGTTCCTTCCCACAAGCCCTACTACCCAGGCTTTCATTTCAAAGTAACCCTACTACCCAAGTTCCTTCACACAAGCCCTACTATCCAGGCTTTCATTTCGAAGTAACCATACTATCCAGGTTCCTTCCCACAAGCCCTACTATCCAGGCTTTCATTTCGAAGTAAACCTACTATCCAGGTTCCTTCCCACAAGCCCTACTATCCAGGTTCCTTCCCACAAGCCTTACTATCCTGGCTTTCATTTCGAAGTAACCCTACTATTCAGGTTCCTTCCCACAAGCCCTACTACCCAGGCTTTCATTTCGAAGTAACCCTACTACCAAAGTTCCTTTACACAAGCCCTACTATCCAGGATTTCATTTCGAAGTAACCCTACTATCCAGGTTCCTTCACACAAGCCCTACTACGCAGGCTTTCATTTTGAAGTAACCGTATTACCAATGTTCCTTTACACAAGCCCTAATATCCAGGCTTTTATTTCGAAGTAACCCTACTATGCAGGTTCTTTCCCACAAGCCCTACTATCCAGGCATTCATTTCGAAGTAACCCTACTATCCAGGTTCCTTCCCATAAGCCCTACTATCCAGGCTTTCATTTCGAAGAAACCCTACTATCCAGGTTCCTTCCTACAAGCCCTACTATCCAGGATCTTATTTCGAAGTAACCCTACTATCCAGGTTCCTTCCCACAAGCCCTACTATCCAGGCTTTCATTTCGAAGTAACCCTACTATCCAGGTTCCTTCCCATAAGCCCTACTATCAAGGATTTCATTTCGAAGTAACCCTCTTATCAAGGTTCCTTCCCACAAGCCCTACTATCCAGGCTTTCATTTCGAAGTAACCCTACTATCCAGGTTCCTTCCCACAATCCCTACTATCCAGGCTTTAATTTCAAAGTAACCCTACTATCCAGGTTCCTTCCTACAATCCCTACTATCCAGGCTTTCATTGCGAAGTAACCCTACTATCCAGGTTCCTTCCCACAAGCCCTACTACCCAGGCTTTCATTTCAAAGTAACCCTACTACCCAAGTTCCTTCACACAAGCCGTACTATCCAGGCTTTTATTTCGAAGTAACCCTACTATCCAGGTTCTTTCACAAAAGCCCTACTACTAAGGCTTTCATTTTGAAGTAACCCTATTACCAAGGTTCCTTCACACAAGCCCTACTATGCAGGCTTTCATTTCGAAGTAACCTTACTATGCAGGTTCCTTCCCACAAGCCCTACTATCCAGGATTTCATTTCGAAGTAACCCTACTATCCAGGTTCCTTCCCAGAAGCCCTACTATCCAGGCTTTCATTTCGAAGTTACCCTACTATCCAGGTTCCTTCCCACAAACTCTACTATCCAGGCTTTCATTTCGATGTAACCCTACTATCCAGGTTCCTTCCCACAAGCCCTAATATCTAGGCTTTCATTTCAATGTAACCCTACTATCCAGGTTCCTTCCTGCAAGCCCTACTATCCAGGCTTTCATTTCGAAGTAACCCTACTATCCAGGTTCCTTCCCACAAGCCCTATTATCCAGGCTTTCATTTCGAAGTAACCCTATTATCCAGGTTCCTTCCCACAAGCCCCACTATCCATGATTTCATTTCGAAGTAACGCTCTTATCCAGGTTCCTTCCTACAAGCCCTACTATACAGGCTTTCATTTCTAAGTAACCCTATTATCCAGGTTCCTTCCCACAAGCCCTACTATCCAGGCTTTCATTTCGATGTAACCCTACTATCCAGGTTCCTTGCCACAAGCCTTACTATCCAGGCTTTCATTTCGAAGTAACCCTACTATTCTGGTTCCTTCCCACAAGCCCTACTACCCAGGCTTTCATTTCGAAGTAACCCTACTACCCAAGTTCCTTCACACAAGCCCTACTATCCAGGCTTTCATTTAGAAGTAACCCTACTATCCAGGTTCCTTCACACAAGCCCTACTACGCAGGCTTTCATTTTGAAGTAACCCTACTATCCAGGTTCCTTCCCACAAGCCCTACTATCCAGGCTTTCATTTCGAAGTAACCCTACTATCCAGGTTCCTTCCCACAAGTCCTACTATACAGGCTTTCATTTCGAAGTAAACCTACTATCAAGGTTCCTTCCCACAAGTCATACTATACAGGCTTTCATTTCTAAGTAACCCTACTATCCAGGTTCCTTCCCACAAGCCCTACTATCCAGGCTTTCATTTCAAAGTAACCCTACTATCCAGGTTCCTTCCCACAAGCCCTACTATCCAGACTTTCATTTCAATGTAACCCTACTTTCCAGGTTCCTTCCCACAAGCCCTACTATCCAGGCTTTCATTTCGAAGTAACCCTACTATCCAGGTTCCTTCCCACAAGCCCTACTATCCAGGCTTTCATTTCGAAGTAACCCTACTATCCAGGTTCCTTCCCATAAGCCCTACTATCAAGGATTTCATTTCGAAGTAACCCTCTTATCAAGGTTCCTTCCCACAAGCCCTACTATCCAGGCTTTCATTTCGAAGTAACCCTACTATCCAGGTTCCTTCCCACAATCCCTACTATCCAGGCTTTAATTTCAAAGTAACCCTACTATCCAGGTTCCTTCCTACAATCCCTACTATCCAGGCTTTCATTGCGAAGTAACCCTACTATCCAGGTTCCTTCCCACAAGCCCTACTACCCAGGCTTTCATTTCAAAGTAACCCTACTACCCAAGTTCCTTCACACAAGCCGTACTATCCAGGCTTTTATTTCGAAGTAACCCTACTATCCAGGTTCTTTCACAAAAGCCCTACTACTAAGGCTTTCATTTTGAAGTAACCCTATTACCAAGGTTCCTTCACACAAGCCCTACTATGCAGGCTTTCATTTCGAAGTAACCTTACTATGCAGGTTCCTTCCCACAAGCCCTACTATCCAGGATTTCATTTCGAAGTAACCCTACTATCCAGGTTCCTTCCCAGAAGCCCTACTATCCAGGCTTTCATTTCGAAGTTACCCTACTATCCAGGTTCCTTCCCACAAACTCTACTATCCAGGCTTTCATTTCGATGTAACCCTACTATCCAGGTTCCTTCCCACAAGCCCTAATATCTAGGCTTTCATTTCAATGTAACCCTACTATCCAGGTTCCTTCCTGCAAGCCCTACTATCCAGGCTTTCATTTCGAAGTAACCCTACTATCCAGGTTCCTTCCCACAAGCCCTATTATCCAGGCTTTCATTTCGAAGTAACCCTATTATCCAGGTTCCTTCCCACAAGCCCCACTATCCATGATTTCATTTCGAAGTAACGCTCTTATCCAGGTTCCTTCCTACAAGCCCTACTATACAGGCTTTCATTTCTAAGTAACCCTATTATCCAGGTTCCTTCCCACAAGCCCTACTATCCAGGCTTTCATTTCGATGTAACCCTACTATCCAGGTTCCTTGCCACAAGCCTTACTATCCAGGCTTTCATTTCGAAGTAACCCTACTATTCTGGTTCCTTCCCACAAGCCCTACTACCCAGGCTTTCATTTCGAAGTAACCCTACTACCCAAGTTCCTTCACACAAGCCCTACTATCCAGGCTTTCATTTAGAAGTAACCCTACTATCCAGGTTCCTTCACACAAGCCCTACTACGCAGGCTTTCATTTTGAAGTAAACCTACTATCCAGGTTCCTTCCCACAAGCCCTACTATCCAGGCTTTCATTTCGAAGTAACCCTACTATCCAGGTTCCTTCCCACAAGTCCTACTATCCAGGCTTTCATTTCGAAGTAAACCTACTATCAAGGTTCCTTCCCACAAGTCATACTATACAGGCTTTCATTTCTAAGTAACCCTACTATCCAGGTTCCTTCCCACAAGCCCTACTATCCAGGCTTTCATTTCAAAGTAACCCTACTATCCAGGTTCCTTCCCACAAGCCCTACTATCCAGACTTTCATTTCAATGTAACCCTACTTTCCAGGTTCCTTCCCACAAGCCCTACTATCCAGGCTTTCATTTCGAAGTAACCCTACTATCCAGGTTCCTTCCCACAAACCCTACTATCCAGGCTTTAATTTCGATGCAACCCTACTATCCAAGTTCCTTCCAAGAAGCCCTACTATCCAGGATTTCATTTCAAAGTAACCCTACTATCCAGGTTCCTTCCCACAAGCCCTACTACTCAGGCTTTCATTTCAAAGTAACCCTACTACCCAAGTTCCTTCTCATAAGCCCTACTATCCAGACTTTCATTTCGAGGTAACCCTACTATCCAGGTTCCTTCCCACAAGCCCTACTATCCAGGCTTTCATTTCGAAGTAACCCTACTATCCAAGTTCCTTCCCACAAGACCTACTATCCAGGCTTTCATTGCAAAGTAACCCTACTATCCAGGTTACTTCCCACAAGCCCTACTACCCAGGCTTTCATTTCGAAGTAACCCTACTATCAAGGTTCCTCGCACAAGCATTACTATCTAGGCTTTCATTTCGAAGTAACCCTACTATCCAGGTTCCTTCCCACAAGTCCTACTATGTAGGCTTTCATTTCGAAGTAACCCTACTATCCAGGTTCCTTCCCACAAGCCCTACTTTCCAGGCTTTCATTGCAAAGTAACCCTACTATCCAGGTTCCTTCCCACAAGCCCTACTACCCAAGCTTTCATTTCGAAGTAACCCTACTACCCAAGTTCCTTCACACAAGCCCTACTATCCAGTCTTTCATTTCTATGTAACCCTACTATCCAGGTTCCTTCACACAAGCCCTACTACCCAGGCTTTCATTTGGAAGTAACCCTATTACCAAGGTTCCTTCACACAAGCCCCACTATCCAAGCTTTCATTTCAAAGTAACCCTACTATCGAGGTTCCTTCCTACAAGCCCTACTATCCAGGCTTTCATTTCAAAGTAACCCTACTATCCAGGTTCCTTCCCACAAGCCCTACTATCCAGGCTTTCATTTCGAAGTAACCCTACTATCCAGGTTCCTTCCCACAAGTCCTACTATCCAGGCTTTCATTTCGAAGTAACCCTACTATCAAGGTTCCTTCCCACAAGCCATACTATACAGGCTTTCATTTCGAAGTAACCCTACTATCTAGGTTCCTTCCCACAAGCCTTACTATCCAGGCTTTCATTTCAAAGTAACCCTACTATCCAGGTTCCTTCCAACAAGCCCTACTATCCAGACTTTCATTTCAATGTAACCCTACTATCCAGGTTCCTTCCCATAAGCCCTACTATCCAGGCTTTCATTTCGAAGTAACCCTACTATCCAGGTTCCTTCCCACAAACCCTACTATCCAGGCTTTAATTTCGATGCAACCCTACTATCCAGGTTCCTTCCAAGAAGCCCTACTATCCAGGATTTCATTTCAAAGTAACCCTACTATTCAGGTTCCTTCCCACAAGCCCTACTACTCAGGCTTTCATTTCAAAGTAACCCAACTACCCAAGTTCCTTCTCATAAGCCCTACTATCCAGACTTTCATTTCGAGGTAACCCTACTATCCAGGTTCCTTCCCACAAGCCCTACTATCCAGGCTTTCATTTCGAAGTAACCCTACTATCCAAGTTCCATCCCACAAGACCTACTATCCATGCTTTCATTACAAAGTAACCCTACTATCCAGGTTACTTCCCACAAGCCCTACTACCCAGGCTTTCATTTCGAAGTAACCCTACTACCCAAGTTCCTTCACACAAGCCCTACTATCCAGGCTTTCATTTCTAAGGAACCCTACTATCCAGGTTCCTTCACACAAGCCCTACTACCCAGGCTTTCATTTGGAAGTAACCCTATTACCAAGGTTCCTTCACACAAGCCCCATTATTCAAGCTTTCATTTCGAAGTAACCCATCTATCGAGGTTCCTTCCGACAAGCCCTACTATCCAGGCTTTCATTTCGAAGTAACCCTACTATCCAGGTTCCTTCCAACAAGCCCTACTATCCAGGCTTTCATTTCGAGGTAACCCTACTATCCAGGTTCCTTCCCACAAGCCCTACTATCCAGGCTTTAATTTCGAAGTAACCCTACTATCCAGGTTCCTTCCCACAAGCCCTACTATCCAGGCTTTCATTTCGATGTAACCCTACTATCCAGGTTCCTTCCCACAAGCCCTACTATAAAGGCTTTCATTTCGAAGTAAACCTACTATCTAGGAGCCTTCCCACAAGCCCTACTGTCCAGGCTTTAATTTCGTTGTAACCCTACTATCCAGGTTCCTTCCCACAAGCCCTACTATCCAGGCTTTCATTTCGAAGTAACCATACTATCCAGGTTCCTACCCACAAGCCCTACTACCGAGGCTTTCATTTCGAAGTAACCCTACTACCCAAGTTCCTTCTCATAAGCCCTACTATCTAGGCTTTCATTTCGAAGTAACCCTACTATCCAGGATCCTTCCCACAAGCCCTACTATCCAGGCTTTCATTTCGAAGTAACCCTACTATCCAGGTTCCTTCCCACAAGCCATACTATCCAGGTGTTCATTTCGAAGTAACCCTACTATCCTGGTTCCTTCCTACAAGCCCTACTATCCAGGCTTTCATTTCGAAGTAACCCTACTATCCAGGTTCCTTCCCACAAGCCCTACTATCCAGGCTTTCATTTCGAAGTAACCCTACTATCCAGGTTACTCCCACAAGCCCTACTATCCAGGTTCTTTCACACAAGCCCTACTACCAATGCTTTCATTTTGAAGTAACCCTATTACCAAGGTTCCTTCACACAAGCCCTACTATCTAGGCTTTCATTTCGAAGTAACCTTACTATCCAGGTTCCTTCCCACAAGCCCTACTATCCAGGATTTCATTTCGAAGTAACCCTACTATCCAGGTTCCTTCGCACAAGACCTACTATCCAGGCTTACATTTCGAAGTAACCCTACTATCCAGATTCCTTCCCACAATCCCTACTATCCAGGCTTTCATTTCGAAGTAACCCTACTACCCAAGTTCCTTCACTCAAGCCCTACTATCCAGGCTTTCATTTCTAAGTAACCCTACTATCCAGCTTCCTTCACACAAGCCCTACTACCCAGGCTTTCATTTGGAAGAACCCTATTACCAAGGTTCCTTCACACAAGCCCCACTATCCAAGCTTTCATTTCAAAGTAACCCTACTATCGAGGTTCCTTCCCACAAGCCCTACTATCCAGGCTTTAATTTCGAAGTAACCCTACTATCCAGGTTCCTTCCCACAAGCCCTACTATCCAGGCTTTCATTTCGATGTAACCCTACTATCCAGGTTCCTTCCCATAAGCCCTACTATCCAGGCTTTCATTTCGAAGTAACCCTACTATCCAGGTTCCTTCCACAAGCCCTACTATCCAGGTTCCTTCCCACAAGCCCTACTATCCAGGCTTTCATATCGAAGTAACCCTACTATCCAGGTTCCTCGCACAAGCATTACTATCCAGGCTTTCATTTCAAAGTAACCCTACTATCCAGGTTCCTTCCCACAAGTCCTACTATGTAGGCTTTCATTTCGAAGTAACCCTACTATCTAGATTTCTTCCCACAAGCCCTACTTTCCAGGATTTCTTTGCAAAGTAACCCTACTATCCAGGTTCCTTCCCACAAGCCCTACTACCCAAGCTTTCATTTCGAAGTAACCCTATTACCCAAGTTCCTTCACACAAGCCCTACTATCAAGGATTTCATTTCTAAGTAACCCTACTATCCAGGTTCCTTCACACAAGCCTTACTACCCAGGCTTTCATTTGGAAGTAACCCTATTACCAAGGTTTCTTCACACAAGCCCCACTATCCAAGCTTTCATTTCAAAGTAACCCTACTATCGAGGTTCCTTCCCACAAGCCCTAATATCCAGGCTTTCATTTCGAAGTAACCCTACTATCCAGGTTCCTTCCCACAAGCCCTACTATCCAGGCTTTCATTTCGAAGTAACCCTACTATCCAGGTTCCTTCCCACAAGTCCTACTATCTAGGCTTTCATTTCGAAGTAACCCTACTATCAAGGTTCCTTCCCACAAGCCATACTATACAGGCTTTCATTTCGATGTAACCCTACTATCCAGGTTCATTCCCACAAGCCCTACTATCCAGGAATTCATTTCGAAGTTACCCTACTCTCTAGGTTCCTTCCCACAAGCCCTACTACCCATGCTTTCATTTCAAAGTAACCCTACTACCCAAGTTCCTTCACACAAGCCCTACTATCCAGGCTTTCATTTCCAAGTAACCCTACTATCCAGGTTCCTTCACACAAGCCGTATTACCCAGGCTTTCATTTTGAAGTAACCCTATTACCAAGGTTCCTTCACACAAGCCCCACTACCCAAGCTTTCATTTCGAAGTAACCCTACTATCGAGGTTCCTTCCCACAAGTCCTGCTATCCAGGCTTTCATTTCGAAGTAACCCTACTATCCAGGTTCCTTCCCACAAGCCCTACTATCCAGGATTTCATTTCAAAGTAACCCTACTATCCAGGTTCCTTCCCACAAGCCCTACTATCCAGACTTTCATTTCAATGTAACCCTACTATCCAGGTTCCTTCCCACAAGCCCTACTATCCAGGCTTTTATTTCGAAGTAAACCTACTATCCAGGTTCCTTCCCACAAGCCCTACTATCCAGGCTTTCATTTCGATGTAACCCTACTATCCAGGTTCCTTCCCACAAGCCCTACTACTCAGGCTTTCACTTCGAAGTAACCCTACTACCCAAGTTCCTTCTCATAAGCCCTACTATCCAGACTTTCATTTCGAAGTAACCCTACTATCCATGTTCCTTCCTACAAGCCCTACTATCCAGGCTTTCATTTCGAAGTAACCCTACTATCCAGGTTCCTTCCCACATGCCCTACTATCCAGGCTTTCATTTCGAATTAACCCTACTATTCTGGTTCTTTCCCACAAGCCCTACTATCCAAGCTTTCATTTCGAAGTAACCCTACTATCCAGGTTCCTTCCCACAAGCCCTACTATCCAGGATTTCATTTCGATGTAACCCTGCTATCCTGGTTCCTTCCCACAAGCCCTACTATCCAGGTGTTCATTTCGAAGCAACCCTACTATCCTGGTTCCTTCCCACAAGCCCTACTATCCAGGCTTTCATTTCGAAGTAACCCTATTATCCAGGTTCCTTCCCACAAGCCCTACTATCCAGGCTTTCATTTCGAAGTAACCCTACTATCCAGGTTACTCCCACAAGCCCTACTATTCAGGCTTTCATTTCGAAGTAACCCTACTATCCAGGTTCCTTCCCACAAGCCCTACTATCCAGGCTTTCATTTCGAAGTAACCCTACTATCCAAGTTCCTTCCCACAAGCCCTACTTTCCAGGCTTTCATTACAAAGTAACCCTACTATCCAGGTTCCTTCCCATAAGCCCTACTACCCAGGCTTTCATTTCGAAGTAACCCTACTACCCAAGTTCCTTCACACAAGCCGTACTATCCCGACTTTTATTTCGAAGTAACCCTACTATCCAGGTTCTTTCACACAAGCGCTACTACCGATGCTTTCATTTTGAAGTAACCCTATTACCAAGGTTCCTTCACACAAGCCCTACTATCGAGGCTTTCATTTAGAAGTAACCTTACTATCCAGGTTCCTTCCCACAAGCCCTACTATCCAGGATTTCATTTCGAAATAACCCTACTATCCAGGTTCCTTCCCACAAGCCCTACTATCCAGGCTTTCATTTCGAAGTTAGCCTACTATCCAGGTTCCTTCCCACAAGCCCTACTATCCAGGCTTTCATTTCGAAGTAACCCTACTATCCAGGTTCCTTCCCACAAGCCCTAATATCCAGGATTTCATCTCAATGTATCTACTATCCAGGTTCCTTCCCGCAAGCCGTACTATCCAGGCTTTCATTTCGAAGTAACCCTACTATCCAGGTTCCTTCCCACAAGACCTACTATCCAGGCTTTCATTTCGAAGTAACCCTACTATCCAGGTTCCTTCCCACAAGCCCTACTATCCATGATTTCATTTCGAAGTAACGCTCTTATCCAGGTTCCTTCCTACAAGCCCTACTATCCAAGCTTTCATTTCTATGTAACCCTATTATCCAAGTGTTGTACCCCAAATTTTGACCTAAGATACCATCTCCCATCTGCATCATTATATTGCAAGCGTTTTGATCTATTGATTTTAAAATTCATAACTTTTTCAAGTCGAGACCTGTTTATTTGTTGAACGCTAAATTTATTAATCGATCAATGCTAAGACAATGTTTATAAATTATTTATTATCTTAAATTTAAATAATTGGAATTTATTTTCAGTTATTATATAATTTAAAGATTTATAAATAATAAAGTAAATATTTGAAAAGAGGTATATTAATTGATCAGACAATGTTTATTAATTATTTATTATCTTAAATTTAAATAATTCGAATTTTCTTTTCAGTTATTATATAATTTAAAGATTTATAAATAATAAAATAAATATTTGAAAAGAAGGTTATTAATTGATCAAACAATGTTATTTAATTATTTATTATTCTAGGTTTAAATAATTGAAATTTTATTTTCAGTTATTATAATTTGGAAGAATTATAAATAATGAAATAATTAATTGAAGAGAAGTTAATTGGTCAATGATGTTTGTTTAATTATTTATCATTCTAAATTTAAATAATTAGAATTTGATTTTCAGTTATTATATAATTTAAAGAATTATAAATGATAAAATAAATAATTGGAAAGAAGAAAATAATTAACTGGAAAATAATAGAATTTTATTCATTTTATTCTAATTGTTACAATTGTTGTTTAAATACCGTATTTATTTACAACGTATTTACAACGATAATTTTTACAATGTTTAAAATGAAATAAAAGCTATCCTAATTTTTTCCTAAGTTCTAAATCTTCATCTTCTATCCAATACTTCTTTGATGATCATTTGATTTTTACCTGCAAAGAATTAAAGAAAAAGTCAGAAATAAATAGATAATTAAAAGCAAAAAAATTAATTTTAGTGTTCATCATTAAAAGCAAACGGCTGGAATCAGTTTTACCCTTTTTGCAAATCACGGGATTTCTCCCGGTTCACAAAAAGGGATGAATTTTATTGACAAATATGAATGCACAAATTTAAATATGCACAAATTCATTTTTGTCAAAATTGCATTTTAATTATAAACTGCATGTTTCAAATCCAATGCATATTTCAAAAACAAAACAGCATATGCATTTTCAACACAAGCATGCAACGTAAACTGCCAAACATGGGGGAAGAGGCCAAAAAATAGGCTCCTTACTGTTACATTGCAAAGACAAAGAGAAGCATGCAGTTTAAACCATATATGCAAGCAATGTATATTCCTTTTCTCATCATTTTCCAGCATTATACTTTTTCAGAACAAGTAAAGTACACAATATTTTAGTGTTTGATTTGTACTTAAGAGAGAGAAGAGAGGAAGAGTGTGGTTTACAGGTTTTTGGCTTAGGCAGAAAAGGATAACAAAACAAATCAGCAGCATCCAGTAAGAAGAAAGAAAGCATGAAAGAGGATACAAAACAAAACTGATAAAACAGTATGGTATGCAAAGGTCAAAGCAAAGAAAATATTAAAAATATTCAGAACCTGATACCATAAGCCTCAAGGAAAGAAACTGTTATAACACATCAAAGCCCCTTCAAAAAAAATTCAGATAGTTCAACCTGCCTGAAGCCTTAGAAACAAAAACTGTCAAACAAAAACACAAAACAAATTCTCCAAGTCTCAGAACCAAAACCTCAAAAACCTACTGTATCAAGACCAAAACCAATATACCCAAAACCTGCATAAATCGTAAAAACCTCAACCATTGCCTAAACCACAAACTTGTTACCTATCCAAAAACCATGGCCTAAACAAACAGTATACCATATCAAACCATAACCTGCATAAACCGTAAAAACCTCAACCATTGCCTAAACCACAAACTTGTTACCTATCCAAAAACCATGGCCTAAACAAACAGTATACCATATCAAACCATAACCTGCAGAAAACCAGAAAAAAAGCCTCACCAGCATAAACAAATATGGCCTAAACAATAAAATTGTCCAGCAAAACCATAGCCATTTTCAAAACCTCATGTCCTAAAAAACCAATAAACCGGCATAAACACCATCAAACCTTAAGCCCTTTTCAAAACCTCATGGCCTAAAAAAACAGTAAAACCAGTAAACTCAAAAGGCCAAACCTGTTGAAACCATAACCAGTTATAAAGCCAAAAACCAAAATACTATAGCAACTCAAACCTTAAAACAATGTTCAAGGCAACCATCAAGCCTCAGAGATAGTCATCACAGGCTAATGCAAAAAAAGGCAACTGAAAGCAACGATAGCAAGGCGAGAAGAAGAAGAGGAAAAGAAGCGTTGCATAGGCATAGGCAAAAGCATTAAAGAAGACAAACCAGGGTCTCCAAGCTCACAGCCACAGCTGCGTTCTCCCTCCGCCAGCGAGCCTCCATAACACCCTTCCCTCCTCCTTCATAAAGGTAGTTTCGTTGCTTCCTTTTTTTCCTTTTCATCATCTCAACAAAAATCACATATAAAACGAAATCAGAATCAAATGAACATCAAAATTTTACATGCAAAAATCATAAAACCTAATGCACTGTAAGGATGAATCATCACCTCTTCACTGTATCGCTGGGCAACGCACGGGGAAGAAGGGACGTTGGTGGCTCGGGCAAAGGGAGGTCAGAGGCGAGGACATGAAAGACGAAGAAGAACGCGAACGAAGAAGACAAGGAGCGCCGCTTCTGTCCAAAACCCTAATCCCTTTTCAAAAACTAAGACTAAACACATTTGTTAACCTAAACAATCTTTGAATGGACCTTAACCCACCTCATCTGCCTAAGCCCAGCGAAATCTTTAAATACACCCCCATCTCTGTTTCTTTGTTTGGCTCTTTTAAAAAACTTTTAGCCCATATGTTTAGTTTATGTCTCACCCCCTTTATTTCTAATACACCTTTTTCTATTTTTTTTTTCTCTTTTAGTTTTTTAGAACTTTATTAATTTAGTTAATTAATAGAGTCAATCAAAAATAAGAGGTATAATTTAATTAAAACATTTTTTTTTAACAATGGGATCATTTTATTAGTTTAACTTTAGGTTTAATCTAGTAATTTTAGTATTTTTTTATTAGGTTTAGTTAAATAACTTTTAAGTCTTAATTTAGTTTAATTGTTTAATAACTCTTAAAATAACATTTTATATTAATATTAAAAAAGAAAAACATATAAAAATAGAAACATAAAAAATAATAAAAAGATTAGAAACTTAAAAAACATTTTATTTTCTTTAAATTAATTCTCATGCTTTGTCCATATTAAAAAATGCATAAAAAATGAAAACTATTAAAACATTTTCTTTTCCTTAATATTAGATAAAAATACAAAAATGCATGTTCACACATTTAGCCTTTTATTTAATTGTTGTATATCATTTATCTATCTAATTTTCTGTTTAATTATTTTGTCGTTACTTGTTTATTCTGTTTACGTCTAAATCCAAGGGAAAAACGATTAAATTTGTTGACTTCATGTCCTCAAGTCCGATCACGCGAATATTTTGCATTTCATTAAAGCTTAAGACAATTTTCCCCCCAAAACTCAATCTTTTCAAAACTCATACCTTTTAAGCAAAAACTTCGACATTAGGTCGTCGTACCTTCAAAAACCCGTCTGTACCCCTTTTCGGCCAAAACAATTTATTTTTAATCAAACGAACATTTTAATAAACAGATATTTCAAAAGGTTCCTATAGAGTACTATAGATACATTGGGTGCTAATACCTTCCCACTGTATAACCAACCCCCGAACCATAGATCTCTTTTCAAAAACGCCTTGTATTTTTATTACTTTTAAAAAGTATTATTTTACATTGCATATTTAGGGTTTTATTTCGCTCTTTTACCTTTTCCCTTGGAAATAATAAAGCGCGGTGGCGACTCTTGCTTTTGTGAGACAAATTAACCAATAATTCGATCTCCGATTTACCCCGCTACATTTTTTATCGCTACACCAGGTTCCTTCCCACAAGCCCTACTATCCAAGCTTTCATTTTGATGAACCCTACTATCCAGGTTCCTTCCCAAAAGCCTTACTATCCATGCTATCATTTCGAAGTAACCCTACTATTCAGGTTCCTTCCCACAAGCCCTACTACCCAGGCTTTCATTTCGAAGTAACTCTACTACCCAAGTTCCTTCACACAAGCCCTACTATCCAGGCTTTCATTTTAAAGTAACCATACTATCCAGGTTCCTTCCCACAACCCATACTATCTAGGCTTTCATTTCGAAGTAAACCTACTATCCAGGTTCCTTCCCACAAGCCCTACTATCTAGGCTTTCATTTCGATGTAACCCTACTATCCAGGTTCCTTCCCACAAGCCCTACTATCCAGGATTTAATTTCGAAGTAACCCTCTTATCCAGGTTCCTTCCCACCAGCCTTACTATCCAGGCCTTCATTTCGAAGTAACCCTACTATCCATGTTCCTTCCCACAAGCCCTACTATCCAGGCTTTCATTTCGATGTAAACCTACTATCCAGGTTCCTTCCCACAAGCCCTACTATCCAGGCTTTCAATTTGAAGTAACCCTACTATCCAGGTTCCTTCCCACATGCCCTACTACCCAGGCTTTCATTTCGAAGTAACCCTACTACCCAAGTTCCTTCTTATAAGCCCTACTATCCAGGCTTTCATTTCGCAGTAACCCTACTATCCAGGTTCCTTCCCACAAGCCCTACTATCCAGGCTTTCATTTCGAAGTAACCCTACTATCCAGGTTCCTCCCACAAGCCCTACTATCCAGGCTTTCATTTCGAAGTAACCCTACTATCCAGGTTCCTTCCCACAAGCCCTACTATCCAGGCTTTCATTTCGAAGTAACCCTACTATCCAGGTTCCTTCCCACAAGCCCTACTTTCCAGGCTTTCATTGCAAAGTAACCCTACTATCCAGGTTCCTTCCCACAAGCCCTACTACCCAGGCTTTCATTTCGAAGTAACCCTACTACCCAAGTTCCTTCACACAAGCCCTACTATCCAGGCTTTCATTTCGAAGTAACCCTACTATCCAGTTTCCTTCCCACAAGCCCTACTATCCAGGCTTTCATTTCGAAGTAACCCTACTATCCAGGTTCCTTCCCACAAGCCCTACTATCCAGGCTTTCATTTTGAAGTAACCCTACTGTCCAGGTTCCTTCCCACAAGCCCTATATCCAGGCTTTCATTTCGATGTAACCCTACTATCCAGGTTCCTTCCCACAAGCCCTACTACCCAGGCTTTCATTTCGAAGTAACCCTACTACCCAAGTTCCTTCTAATAAGCCCTACTATCCAGGATTTCATTTCGAAGTAACCCTACTATCCAGGTTCCTTCCCAGAAGCCCTACTATATAGGCTTTAATTTCGATGTAACCCTACTATCCAGGTTCCTTCCCACAAGCCCTACTATCCAGGCTTTCATTTCGAAGTAACCCTACTATCCAGGTTCCTTCCCACAAGCCATACTATCCAGGCTTTCATTTCGATGTAACCCTATTATCCAAGTTCCGTCCCACAAGCCCTACTATCCAGGATTTCATTTCGAAGTCACCCTCTTATCCAGGTTCCTTCCCATCAGCCCTACTATCCAAGCTTTCATTTCGAAGTAACCCTATTATCCATGTTCCTTCCCACAATCCCTACAATCCAGGCTTTCATTTCGATGTAACCCTACTATCCAGGTTCCTTCCCACAAGCCCTACTATCCAGGCTTTCATTTCGAAGTAACCCAACTATCCAGGTCCCTTCCCACAAGCCCTACTACCCAAGCTTTCATTTCGAAGTAACCCTACTACCCAAGTTCCTTCTCATAAGCCCTACTATCCAAGCTTTCATTTCGAAGTAACCCTACTATCCAGATTCCTTCCCACAAGCCCTACTATCCAGGCTTTCATTTCGAAGTAACCATACTATCCAGGTTCCTTCCCACAAGCCCTACTATCCAGGCTTTCAGTTTGAAGTAACCCTACTATCTAGGTTCCTTCCCACAAGCCCTACTATCCAGGATTTCATTTCGATGTAACCCTACTATCCAGGTTCCTTCCCAAAAGCCCTACTATCCAGGATTTCATTGCATAGTAACCCTACTATCCAAGTTCCTTCCCACAAGCCCTACTACCCATGCTTTCATTTCGAAGTAACCCTACTACCCAAGTTCCATTACACAAGCCCTACTATCCAGGCTTTCATTTCTAAGTAACCCTACTATCCAGGTTTCTTTACACAAGCCCTACTACCCAGGCTTTCATTTGGAAGTAATCCTATTACCAAGGTTCCTTCACACAAGCCCCACTATCCAAGCTTTCATTTCGAAGTAACCCTACTATCGAGGTTCCTTCCCACAAGCCCTACTATCCAGGCTTTCATTTCGAAGTAACCCTACTATCCAGGTTCCTTCTCACAAGCCCTACTATCCAGGCTTTCATTTTAAAGTAACCCTACTATCCAGGTTCCTTCCCACAAGCCCTACTATCCAGGCTTTCATTTCGAAGTAACCCTACTATCCAGGTTCCTTCCCACAAGCCCTACTATCCAGTCATTCATTTCGAAGTAACCCTACTATCCAGGTTCCTTACCACAAGCCCTGTTATCCAGGCTTTCATTTCGACGTAACCCTACTATCCAGGTTCCTTCCCACAACCCCTACTATCCAGCCTTTAATTTCGATGTAACCCTACTATCCAGGTTCCTTTCCACAAGCCTTACTATCCAGGCTTTCATTTCGATGTAACCATACTATCCAGGTTCCTTCCCACAAGCCCTACTACTCAGGCTTTCATTTCGAAGTAACCCTACTATCGAGGTTCCTTCCCACAAGCCCTACTATCCAGGCTTTCATTTCGAAGTAACCCTACTATGCAGGTTCCTTCCCACAAGCCCTACTATCCAGGATTACATTTCGAAGTAACCCTACTATCCAGGTTCCTTCCCATAAGCCCTACTATCCAGGATTTCATTTCGAAGTAACCCTACTATCCAGGTTCCTTCCCACAAGCCCTACTATCCAGGCTTACATTTCTATGTAACCCTACTATCAAGGTTCCTTCCCACAACCCCTACTATCCAAGCTTTCATTTGAAGTAACCCTACTATCCAGGTTCCTTCCCACATGCCCTACTATCCAGGCTTTCATTTCGAAGTAACCCTACTATCCAGGTTCCTTCCCACAAGGCCTACTACCCATGCTTTCATTTCGAAGTAACCCTACTACCCAAGTTCCATTACACAAGCCCTACTATCCAGGCTTTCATTTCAAAGTAACCCTACTATCCAGGTTTCTTCACACAAGCCCTACTACCCAAGCTTTCATTTGGAAGTAATCCTATTACCAAGGTTCCTTCACACAAGCCCCACTATCCAAGCTTTCATTTCGAAGTAACCCTACTATCGAGGTTCCTTCCCACAAGCCCTACTATCCAGGCTTTCATTTCGAAGTAACCCTACTATCCAGGTTCCTTCCCACAAGCCCTACTATCCAGGCTTTCATTTCGAAGTAACCCTACTATCCAGGTTCCTTCCCACAAGCCCTACTATCCAGTCTTTCATTTCGAAGTAACCCTACTATCCAGGTTCCTTCCCACAAGCCCTATTATCCAGGCTTTCATTTCGACGTAACCCTACTATCCAGTTTCCTTCCCACAACCCCTACTATCCAGCCTTTAATTTCGATGTAACCCTAATATCCAGGTTCCTTCCCACAAGCCCTACTATCCAGGCTTTCATTTCGATGTAACCCTACTATCCAGGTTCCTTCCCACAAGCCCTACTACTCAGGCTTTCATTTCGAAGTAACCCTACTATCGAGGTTCCTTCCCACAAGCCCTACTATCCAGGCTTTCATTTCGAAGTAACCCGACTATGCAGGTTCCTTCCCACAAGCCCTATTATCCAGGATTTCATTTCGAAGTAACCCTACTATCCAGGTTCTTTCCCATAAGCCCTACTATCCAGGATTTCATTTTGAAGTAACCCTACTATCCAGGTTCCTTCCCACAAGCCCTACTATCCAGGCTTTCATTTCGATGTAACCCTACTATGAAGGTTCCTTCCTACAAGCCCTACTATCCAGGCTTTCATTTCAAAGTAACCCTACTATCCAGGTCCCTTCCCTAATCCCTACTATCCAGGCTTTCATTTCGAAGTAACCCTACTATCCAGGTTCCTTCCCACAAGGCCTACTACCCAGGCTTTCATTTCGAAGTAACCCTACTACCCAAGTTCCTTCTCATAAGCCGTACTATCCAGGCTTTCATTTTGAAGTAACCCTACTATCCAGGTCCCTTCCCACAATCCCTACTATCCAGGCTTTTATTTCGAAGTAACCCTACTATCCAGGTTCCTTCCCACAAGCCCTACGATCCAGGCTTTCATTTCAAAGTAACCCTACTATCCTGGTTCCTTCCCACAAGCCCTACTATCCAGGCTTTCATTTCGAAGTAACCCTACTATCCAGGTTCCTTACCACAAGCCCTACTATCCATGCTTTCATTGCAAAGTAACCCTACTATCCAGGTTTCTTCCCACAAGCCATACTACCCAAGCTTTCATTTCGAAGTAACCCTACTACCCAAGTTCCTTCACACAAGCCCTACTATCCAGGCTTTCATTTCTAAGTAACCCTACTATCCAGGTTCCTTCACACAAGCCCTACTACCCAGGCTTTCATTAGGAAGTAACCTTATTACCAAGGTTCCTTCACACAAGCCCCACTATCCAAGCTTTCATTTCGATGTAACCCTACTATCGAGGTTCTTTCCCACAAGCCCTACTATCCAGCCTTTCATTTCGAAGTAACCCTACTATTCAGTTTCCTTCCCACAAGCCCTACTATCCAGGCTTTCATTTCGAAGTAACCCTACTATCAAGGTTCCTTCCCACAAGCCCTACTATCCAGGCTTTCATTTCGAAGTAACCCTACTATCCAGGTTCCTTCCCACAAGCCCTATTATCCAGGCTTTCATTTCGAAGTAACCCTACTATCCAGGTTCCTTCCCACAAGCCCTACTATCCAGTCTTTCATTTCGAAGTAACCCTACTATCCAGGTTCCTTCCCACAAGCCCTATTATCCAGGCTTTCATTTCTACATAACCCTACTATCCAGTTTCCTTCCCACAACCCCTACTATCCAGCCTTTAATTTCGATGTAACCCTACTATTCAGGTTCCTTCCCACAAGCCCTACTATCCAGGCTTTCATTTCGATGTAACCCTACTATCCAGGTTCCTTCCCACAAGCCCTACTACTCAGGCTTTCATTTCGAAGTAACCCTACTATCGAGGTTCCTTCCCACAAGCCCTACTATCCAGGCTTTCATTTCGAAGTAACCCGACTATGCAGGTTCCTTCCCATAAGCCCTATTATCCAGGATTTCATTTCGAAGTAACCCTACTATCCAGGTTCTTTCCCATAAGCCCTACTATCCAGGATTTCATTTTGAAGTAACCCTACTATCCAGGTTCCTTCCCACAAGCCCTACTATCCAGGCTTTCATTTCGATGTAACCCTACTATCAAGGTTCCTTCCCACAAGCCCTACTATCCAGGCTTTCATTTCAAAGTAACCCTACTATCCAGGTCCCTTCCCTAATCCCTACTATCCAGGCTTTCATTTCGAAGTAACCCTACTATCCAGGTTCCTTCCCACAAGGCCTACTACCCGGGCTTTCATTTCGAAGTAACCCTACTACCCAAGTTCCTTCTCATAAGCCGTACTATCCAGGATTTCATTTTGAAGTAACCCTACTATCCAGGTCCCTTCCCACAATCCCTACTATCCAGGCTTTTATTTCGAAGTAACCCTACTATCCAGGTTCCTTCCCACAAGCCCTACTATCCAGGCTTTCATTTCGAAGTAACCCTACTATCCTGGTTCCTTCCCACAAGCCCTACTATCCAGGCTTTCATTTCGAAGTAACCCTACTATCCAGGTTCCTTCCCACAAGCCCTACTATCCATGCTTTCATTGCAAAGTAACCCTACTATCCAGGTTCCTTCCCACAAGCCATACTACCCGGGCTTTCATTTCGAAGTAACCCTACTACCCAAGTTCCTTCACACAAGCCCTACTATCCAGGCTTTCATTTCTATGTAACCCTACTATCCAGGTTCCTTCACACAAGCCCTACTACCCAGGCTTTCATTAGGAAGTAACCCTATTACCAAGGTTCCTTCACACAAGCCCCACTATCCAAGCTTTCATTTCGATGTAACCCTACTATCGAGGTTCTTTCCCACAAGCCCTACTATCCAGGCTTTCATTTGAAGTAACCCTACTATTCAGTTTCCTTCCCACAAGCCCTACTATCCAGGCTTTCATTTCGAAGTAACCCTACTATCCAGGTTCCTTCCCACAAGCCCTACTATCCAGGCTTTCATTTAGAAGTAACCCTACTGTCCAGGTTCCTTCCCACAAGCCTTATATCCAGGCTTTCATTTCGATGTAACCCTACTATCCAGGTTCCTTCCCACAAGCCCTACTACCCAGGCTTTCAATTCGAAGTAACCCTACTACCCAAGTTCCTTCTAATAAGCCCTACTATCCGGGCTTTCATTTCGAAGTAACCCTACTATCCAGGTTCCTTCCCAGAAGCCCTACTATATAGGCTTTAATTCCGATGTAACCCTACTATCCAGGTTCCTTCCCACAAGCCCTACTATCCAGGCTTTCATTTCGAAGTAACCCTACTATCCAGGTTCCTTCCCACAAGCCCTACTATCCAGGCTTTCATTTCGAAGTAACCCTATTATCCAAGTTCCTTCCCACAAGCCCTACTATCCAGGATTTCATTTCGAAGTCACCCTCTTATCCAGGTTCCTTCCCACCAGCCCTACTATCCAGGCTTACATTTCGAAGTAACCCTATTATCCATGTTCCTTCCCACAATCCCTACTATCCAGGCTTTCATTTCGATGTAACCCTACTATCCAGGTTCCTTCCTACAAGCCCTACTATCCAGGCTTTCATTTCGAAGTAACCCTACTATCCAGGTCCCTTCCCACAAGCCCTACTACCCAGGCTTTCATTTCGAAGTAACCCTACTATCCAGGTCCCTTCCAACAAGCCATACTACCCAAGCTTTCATTTCGAAGTAACCCTACTACCCAAGTTCCTTCTCATAAGCCCTACTATCCAGGATTTCATTTCGAAGTAACCCTACTATCCAGGTTCCTTCCTACAAGCCCTACTATCCAGGCTTTCATTTCGAAGTAACCCTAGTATCCAGGTTCCTTCCCACAAGCCCTACTATCCAGGCTTTCAGTTCGAAGTAACCCTACTATCCAGGTTCCTTCCCACAAGCCCTAATATCCAGGCTTTCATTTCGATGTAACCCTACTATCCAGGTTCCTTCCCAAAAGCCCTACTATCCAAGCTTTCATTGCATAGTAACCCTACTATCCAGGTTCCTTCCCACAAGCCCTACTACCCATGCTTTCATTTCGAAGTAACCCTACTACCCAAGTTCCATTACTCAAGCCCTACTATCCAGGCTTTCATTTCTAAGTAACCCTACTATCCAGGTTCCTTCACACAAGCCTTACTACCCAGCCTTTCATTTGGAAGTAACCCTATTACCATGGTTCCTTCACACAAGCCCCACTATCCAAGCTTTCATTTCGAAGTAACCCTACTATCGAGGTTCCTTCTCACAAGCCCTACTAACCAGGCTTTCATTTCGAAGTAACCCTACTATTCAGGTTCCTTCCCACAAGCCCTACTATCCATGCTTTCATTTCAAAGTAACCCTACTATCCAGGTTCCTTCCTACAAGCCCTACTATCCAGGCTTTCATTTCGAAGTAACCCTACTATCCAGGTCCCTTCCCACAAGCCCTACTACCCAGGCTTTCATTTCGAAGTAACCCTACTATCCAGGTCCCTTCCAACAAGCCATACTACCCAAGCTTTCATTTCGAAGTAACCCTACTACCCAAGTTCCTTCTCATAAGCCCTACTATCCAGGATTTCATTTCGAAGTAACCCTACTATCCAGGTTCCTTCCCACAAGCCCTACTATCCAGGCTTTCATTTCGAAGTAACCCTAGTATCCAGGTTCCTTCCCACAAGCCCTACTATCCAGGCTTTCAGTTCGAAGTAACCCTACTATCCAGGTTCCTTCCCACAAGCCCTAATATCCAAGCTTTCATTTCGATGTAACCCTACTATCCAGGTTCCTTCCCAAAAGCCCTACTATCCAAGCTTTCATTGCATAGTAACCCTACTATCCAGGTTCCTTCCCACAAGCCCTACTACCCATGCTTTCATTTCGAAGTAACCCTACTACCCAAGTTCCATTACTCAAGCCCTACTATCCAGGCTTTCATTTCTAAGTAACCCTACTATCCAGGTTCCTTCACACAAGCCTTACTACCCAGTCTTTCATTTGGAAGTAACCCTATTACCATGGTTCCTTCACACAAGCCCCAATATCCAAGCTTTCATTTCGAAGTAACCCTACTATCGAGGTTCCTTCTCACAAGCCCTACTAACCAGGCTTTCATTTCGAAGTAACCCTACTATTCAGGTTCCTTCCCACAAGCCCTACTATCCAGGCTTTCATTTCAAAGTAACCCTACTATCCAGGTTCCTTCCCACAAGCCCTACTATCCAGGCTTTCATTTCGAAGTAACCCTACTATCCAGGTTCCGTCCTACAAGCCCTACTATCCAGGCTTTCATTTCGATGTAACCCTACTATCCAGGTTCCTTCCCACAAGCCCTACTATCCAGGCTTTCATTTCGAAGTAACCCTACTATCCAGGTTCCTTCCCACAAGCCCTACTATCCAGGCTTTAATTTCGATGTAACGCTACTATCAAGGTTCCTTCCCACAAGCCCTACTATCCAGGCTTTCATTTCGAAGTAACCCTACTATCCAGGTTCATTCCCACAAGCCCTACTACTCAGGCTTTCATTTCAAAGTAACCCTACTACCCAAGTTCCTTCTCATAAGCCCTACTATCCAGGCTTTCATTTCGAAGTAACCCTACTATCCAGGTTCCTTCCTACAAGCCCTACTATCCAGGCTTTCATTTCGAAGTAACCCTACTATCCAGGTTCCTTCCCAGAAGCCCTACTATATAGGCTTTAATTTCGATGTAACCCTACTATCCAGGTTCCTTCCCACAAGCCCTACTATCCAGGCTTTCATTTCGAAGTAACCCTACTATCCAGGTTCCTTCCCACAAGCCCTACTATCCAGGCGTTCATTTCAAAGTAACCCTAATATCCAGGTTCCTTCCCACAAGCCCTACTATCCACACTTTCATTGCAAAGTAACCCTACTATCCAGGTTCTTTCCCACAAGCCCTACTACCCAGGCTTTCATTTCGAAGTAACCCTACTACCCAAGTTCCTTCTAATAAGCCCTACTATCCATGCTTTCATTTCGAAGTAACCCTACTATCCAGGGTCCTTCCCATAAGCCTTACTATCCAGGCTTTCATTTCGATGTAACCATACTATCCAGGTTCCTTCCCACAAGGCCAACTATCCAGGCTTTCATTTCGAGGTAAACCTACTATCCAGGTTCCTTCCCACAAGCCTTACTATATAGGATTTCATTTCGATGTAACCCTACTATCCAGGTTCCTTCACACAAGCCCTACTTTCCAGGCTTTCATTTCGAAGTAACCCTACTATCCAGGTTCCTTCCCACAAGCCATACTATCCAGGCTTTCATTTAGAAGTAACCCTACTGTCCAGGTTCCTTCCCACAAGCCTTATATCCAGGCTTTCATTTCGATGTAACCCTACTATCCAGGTTCCTTCCCACAAGCCCTACTACCCAGGCTTTCAATTCGAAGTAACCCTACTACCCAAGTTCCTTCTAATAAGCCCTACTATCCAGGCTTTCATTTCGAAGTAACCCTACTATCCAGGTTCCTTCCCAGAAGCCCTACTATATAGGCTTTATATTCGATGTAACCCTACTATCCAGGTTCCTTCCCACAAGCCCTACTATCCAGGCTTTCATTTCGAAGTAACCCTACTATCCAGGTTCCTTCCCACAAGCCCTACTATCCAGGCTTTCATTTCGAAGTAACCCTATTATCCAAGTTCCTTCCCACAAGCCCTACTATCCAGGATTTCATTTCGAAGTCACCCTCTTATCCAGGTTCCTTCCCACCAGCCCTACTATCCAGGCTTACATTTCGAAGTAACCCTATTATCCATGTTCCTTCCCACAATCCCTACTATCCAGGCTTTCATTTCGATGTAACCCTACTATCCAGGTTCCTTCCCACAAGCCCTACTATCCAGGCTTTCATTTCGAAGTAACCCTACTATCCAGGTCCCTTCCCACAAGCCCTACTACGCAGGCTTTCATTTCGAAGTAACCCTACTATCCAGGTCCCTTCCAACAAGCCCTACTACCCAAGCTTTCATTTCGAAGTAACCCTACTACCCAAGTTCCTTCTCATAAGCCCTACTATCTAGGATTTCATTTCGAAGTAACCCTACTATCCAGGTTCCTTCCCACAAGCCCTACTATCCAGGCTTTCATTTCGAAGTAACCCTAGTATCCAGGTTCCTTCCCACAAGCCCTACTATCCAGGCTTTCAATTCGAAGTAACCCTACTATCCAGGTTCCTTCCCACAAGCCCTAATATCCAGGCTTTCATTTCGATGTAACCCTACTATCCAGGTTCCTTCCCAAAAGCCCTACTATCCAAGCTTTCATTGCATAGTAACCCTACTATCCAGGTTCCTTCCCACAAGCCCTACTACCCATGCTTTCATTTCGAAGTAACCCTACTACCCAAGTTCCATTACTCAAGCCCTACTATCCAGGCTTTCATTTCTAAGTAACCCTACTATCCAGGTTCCTTCACACCAGCCTTACTACCCAGGCTTTCATTTGGAAGTAACCCTATTACCATGGTTCCTTCACACAAGCCCCACTATCCAAGCTTTCATTTCGAAGTAACCCTACTATCGAGGTTCCTTCTCACAAGCCCTACTAACCAGGCTTTCATTTCGAAGTAACCCTACTATTCAGGTTCCTTCCCACAAGCCCTACTATCCAGGCTTTCATTTCGAAGTAACCCTACTATCCAGGTTCCTTCCCACAAGCCCTACTATCCAGGCTTTCATTTCGAAGTAACCCTACTATCAAGGTTCCGTCCTACAAGCCTTACTATCCAGGCTTTCATTTCGATGTAACCCTACTATCCAGGTTCCTTCCCACAAGCCCTACTATCCAGGCTTTCATTTCGAAGTAACCCTACTATCCAGGTTCCTTCCCACAAGCCCTATTATCCAGGCTTTAATTTCGATGTAACCCTACTATCCAGGTTCCTTCCCACAAGCCCTACTATCCAGGCTTTCATTTCGAAGTAACCCTACTATCCAGGTTCCTACCCACAAGCCCTACTACTCAGGCTTTCATTTTAAAGTAACCCTACTACCCAAGTTCCTTCTCATAAGCCCTACTATCCAGGCTTTCATTTCGAAGTAACCCTACTATCCAGGTTCCTTCCTACAAGCCCTACTATCCAGGCTTTCATTTCGAAGTAACCCTACTATCCAGGTTCCTTCCCAGAAGCCCTACTATATAGGCTTTAATTTCGATGTAACCCTACTATCCAGGTTCCTTCCCACAAGCCCTACTATCCAGGCTTTCATTTCGAAGTAACCCTACTATCCAGGTTCCTTCCCACAAGCCCTACTATCCAGGCGTTCATTTCAAAGTAACCCTAATATCCAGGTTCCTTCCCACAAGCCCTACTATCCACACTTTCATTGCAAAGTAACCCTACTATCCAGGTTCTTTCCCACAAGCCCTACTACCCAGGCTTTCATTTCGAAGTAACCCTACTACCCAAGTTCCTTCTAATAAGCCCTACTATCCAGGCTTTCATTTCGAAGTAACCCTACTATCTAGGTTCCTTCCCACAAGCCCTACTATCCAGGCTTTCATTTCGAAGTAACCCTAATATCCAATTTCCTTCCCACAAGCCCTACATTCTAGGCTTTCATTTCGAAGTAACCCTACTATCCATATTCCTTCCCACAAGCCCTACTATCCATGCTTTCATTTCGAAGTAACCCTACTATCCAGGGTCCTTCCCATAAGCCTTACTATCCAGGCTTTCATTTCGATGTAACCATACTATCCAGGTTCCTTCCCACAAGCCCAACTATCAAGGCTTTCATTTCGAGGTAAACCTACTATCCAGGTTCCTTCCCACAAGCCTTACTATATAGGATTTCATTTCGATGTAACCCTACTATCCAGGTTCCTTCACACAAGCCCTACTTTCCAGGCTTTCATTTCGAAGTAACCCTACTATCCAGGTTCCTTCCCACAAGCCCTACTATCCAGGCTTTCATTTCGAAGTAACCCTATTATCCAAGTTCCTTCCCACAAGCCCTACTATCCAGGATTTCATTTCGAAGTCACCCTCTTATCCAGGTTCCTTCCCACCATCCCTACTATCCAGGCTTTCATTTCGAAGTAACCCTACTATCCAAGTTCCTTCCCACAAGCCCTACTATCCAGGCTTTCATTTCGAAGTAACCCTACTATCCAGGTTCCTTCCCACAAGCCCTACTACTCAGGCTTTCATTTCGAAGTAACCCTACTATCGAGGTTCCTTCCCACAAGCCCTACTATCCAGGCTTTCATTTCGAAGTAACCCTATTTTCCAGGTTCCTTCCCACAAGCCCTACTATCCAGGATTTCATTTCGTAGTAACCCTACTATCCAGGTTCCCTCCCACAAGCCCTACTATCCAGGATTTTATTTCGAAGTAACCCTACTATCTAGGTTCCTTCCCACAAGCCCTACTATCCAGGCTTTCATTTCGATGTAACCCTACTATCAAGGTTCCTTCCCACAAGCCCTACTATCCAGGCTTACATTTCGAAGTAACCCTACTATCCAGGTTCCTTCCCACAAGCCCTACTATCCAGGCTTTCAATTCAATGTAACCCTACTATCCAGGTTCCTTCCCACAAGGCCTACTACCCAGGCTTTCATTTCGAAGTAACCCTACTACGCAAGTTCCTTCTCATAAGCCCTACTATCCAGGCTTTCATTTCGAAGTAACCCTACTATCAAGGTTCCTTCCCACAATCCCTACTATCCAGGCTTTCATTTCGAAGTAACCCTACTATCAAGGTTCCTTCCCACAAGCCCTACTATCCAGGCTTTCATTTCGAAGTAACCCTACTATCCTGGTTCCTTCCCACAAGCCCTACTATCCAGGCTTTCATTTCGAAGTAACCCTACTATCCAGGTTCCTTCCCACAAGCCCTACTATCCAGGCTTTCATTGCAAAGTAACCCTACTATCCAGGTTCCTTCCCACTAGCCCTACTACCCATGCTTTCATTTCGAAGTAACCCTACTACCCAAGTTCCATTACTCAAGCCCTACTATCCAGGCTTTCATTTCTAAGTAACCCTACTATCCAGGTTCCTTCACACTAGCCTTACTACCCAGGCTTTCATTTGGAAGTAACCCTATTACCAAGGTTCCTTCACACAAGCCCCACTATCCAAGCTTTCATTTCGAAGTAACCCTACTATCGAGGTTCCTTCCCACAAGCCCTACTATCCAAGCTTTCATTTCGAAGTAACCCTACTATCCAGGTTCCTTCCCACAAGCCCTACTATCCAAGCTTTCATTTCGAAGTAACCCTACTATCCAGATTCCTTCCCACAAGCCGTACTATCCAGGATTTCATTTCGAAGTAACCCTACTATCCAGGTTCCTTCCCACAAGCCCTACTATCTAGGCTTTCATTTCGATGTAACCCTACTATCCAGGTTCCTTCCCACAAGCCCTACTATCAGGGATTTCATTTCTAAGTAACCCTCTTATCCAGGTTCCTTCCCACAAGCCCTACTATCCAGGCTTTCATTTCGATGTAACCCTACTATCCAGGTTCCTTCCCACAATCCCTACTACCCAGGCTTTCATTTCGAAGTAACCCTACTACCCAAGTTCCTTCTAATAAGCCCTACTATCCAGGCTTTCATTTCGAAGTAACCCTACTATCCAGGTTCCTTCCCACAAGCCCTACTATCCAGGCTTTCATTTCGAAGTAACCCTACTATTCAGGTTCCTTCCCACAAGCCTTACTATCCAGCCTTTCATTTCGAAGTAAACCTACTATCCAGGTTCCTTCCCACAAGCCCTACTATATAGGCTTTCATTTCGATGTAACCCTACTATCCAAGTTCCTTCCCACAAGCCCTACTATCCAGGCTTTCATTTCGAAGTAACCCTACTATCCAGGTTCCTTCCCACAAACCCTACTATCCAGGCTTTCAATTCGAAGTAACCCTATTATCCAAGTTCCTTCACACAAGCCCTACTATCCAGGATTTCATTTCGAAGTCACCCTCTTATCCAGGTTCCTTCCTACCAGCCTTACTATGCAGGCTTTCATTTCGAAGTAACCCTACTATCCAAGTTCCTTCCCGCAAGCCCTACTATCCAGGCTTTCATTTCGAAGTAACCCTACTATCCAGGTTCCTCCCCACAAGCCCTACTACCCAGGCTTTCATTTCGAAGTAACCCTACTACCCAAGTTCCTTCCCACAAGCCCTACTACCTATGCTTTCATTTCGAAGTAACCCTACTACCCAGGTTCCATTACTCAAGCCCTACGATCCAGGTTCATTTCTGAGTAACCCTACTATCCAATATCCTTCACTCAAGCCCTACTACCTAAGCTTTCATTTGGAAGTAACCCTATTACCAAGGTTCCTTCACACAAGCCCCACTATACAAGCTTTCATTTCGAAGTATCCCTATTATCGAGGTTCTTTCCCACAAGCCCTACTAACCAGGCTTTCATTTCGAAGTAACCCTACTATCCAGGTTCCTTCCCACAAGCCCTACTATCCAGGCTTTCATTTCGATGTAACCCTACTATCCAGGTTCCTTCCTAAAAGCCCTACTATCCAGGCTTTCATTTCGAAGTAAGCCTACTACCCAGGTTCCTTCCCACAAGCCCTACTATCCAGGCTTTAATTTCGATGTAACCCTACTATCCAGGTTCTTTCCCACAAGCCCTACTAACCAGGCTTTCATTTTGAAGTAACCCTACTATTCAGGTTCCTTCCCACAAGCCCTACTATCCAGGCTTTCATTTCGAAGTAACCCTACTATCCAGGTTCCTTCCCACAAGCCCTACTATCCAGGCTTTCATTTCGAAGTAACCCTACTATTCAGGTTCCTTCCCACAAGCCTTACTATCCAGCCTTTCATTTCGAAGTAAACCTACTATCCAGGTTCCTTCCCACAAGCCCTACTATATAGGCTTTCATTTCGATGTAACCCTACTATCCAAGTTCCTTCCCACAAGCCCTACTATCCAGGCTTTCATTTCGAAGTAACCCTACTATCCAGGTTCCTTCCCACAAACCCTACTATCCAGGCTTTCAATTCGAAGTAACCCTATTATCCAAGTTCCTTCACACAAGCCCTACTATCCAGGATTTCATTTCGAAGTCACCCTCTTATCCAGGTTCCTTCCTACCAGCCTTACTATGCAGGCTTTCATTTCGAAGTAACCCTACTATCCAAGTTCCTTCCCGCAAGCCCTACTATCCAGGCTTTCATTTCGAAGTAACCCTACTATCCAGGTTCCTCCCCACAAGCCCTACTACCCAGGCTTTCATTTCGAAGTAACCCTACTACCCAAGTTCCTTCCCACAAGCCCTACTACCTATGCTTTCATTTCGAAGTAACCCTACTACCCAGGTTCCATTACTCAAGCCCTACGATCCAGGTTCATTTCTGAGTAACCCTACTATCCAATATCCTTCACTCAAGCCCTACTACCTAAGCTTTCATTTGGAAGTAACCCTATTACCAAGGTTCCTTCACACAAGCCCCACTATACAAGCTTTCATTTCGAAGTATCCCTATTATCGAGGTTCTTTCCCACAAGCCCTACTAACCAGGCTTTCATTTCGAAGTAACCCTACTATCCAGGTTCCTTCCCACAAGCCCTACTATCCAGGCTTTCATTTCGATGTAACCCTACTATCCAGGTTCCTTCCTAAAAGCCCTACTATCCAGGCTTTCATTTCGAAGTAAGCCTACTACCCAGGTTCCTTCCCACAAGCCCTACTATCCAGGCTTTAATTTCGATGTAACCCTACTATCCAGGTTCTTTCCCACAAGCCCTACTAACCAGGCTTTCATTTTGAAGTAACCCTACTATTCAGGTTCCTTCCCACAAGCCCTACTATCCAGGCTTTCATTTCGAAGTAACCCTACTATCCAGGTTCCTTCCCACAAGCCCTACTATCCAGGCTTTCATTTCGAAGTAACCCTACTATCCAGGTTCCGTCCTACAAGCCCTACTATCCAGGCTTTCATTTCGATGTAACCCTACTATCCAGGTTCCTTCCCACAAGCCCAACTATCCAGGCTTTCATTTCGAAGTAACCCTACTATCCAGGTTCCTTCCCACAAGCCCTACTATCCAGGCTTTAATTTCGATGTAACCCTACTATCCAGGTTCCTTCCCACAAGCCCTACTATCCAGGCTTTCATTTCGAAGTAACCCTACTATCCAGGTTCCTTCCCACAAGCCCTACTACTCAGGCTTTCATTTCAAAGTAACCCTACTACCCAAGTTCCTTCTCATAAGCCCTACTATCCAGGCTTTCATTTCTAAGTAACCCTACTATCCAGGTTCCTTCCTACAAGCCCTACTATCCAGGCTTTCATTTCGAAGTAACCCTACTATCCTGGTTCCTTCCCACAAGCCCTACTTTCCAAGCGTTCATTTCAAAGTAACCCTAATATCCAGGGTCCTTCCCACAAGCCCTACTATCCACACTTTCATTGCAAAGTAACCCTACTATCCAGGTTCTTTCACACAAGCCCTACTACCCAGGCTTTCATTTCGAAGTAACCCTACTACCCAAGTTCCTTCTAATAAGCCCTACTATCCAGGCTTTCATTTCGAAGTAACCCTACTATCTAGGTTCCTTCCCACAAGCCCTACTATCCAGGCTTTCATTTCGAAGTAACCCTAATATCCAATTTCCTTCCCACAAGCCCTACATTCTAGGCTTTCATTTCGAAGTAACCCTACTATCCATATTCCTTCCCACAAGCCCTACTATCCATGCTTTCATTTCGAAGTAACCCTACTATCCAGGGTCCTTCCCATAAGCCTTACTATCCAGGCTTTCATTTCGATGTAACCATACTATCCAGGTTCCTTCCCACAAGCCCAACTATCCAGGCTTTCATTTCGAGGTAAACCTACTATCCAGGTTCCTTCCCACAAGCCCTACTATATAGGATTTCATTTCGATGTAACCCTACTATCCAGGTTCCTTCACACAAGCCCTACTTTCCAGGCTTTCATTTCGAAGTAACCCTACTATCCAGGTTCCTTCCCACAAGCCCTACTATCCAGGCTTTCTTTTCGAAGTAACCCTATTATCCAAGTTCCTTCCCATAAGCCCTACTATCCAGGATTTCATTTCGAAGTCACCCTCTTATCCAGGTTCCTTCCCACCATCCCTACTATCCAGGCTTTCATTTCGAAGTAACCCTACTATCCAAGTTCCTTCCCACAAGCCCTACTATCCAGGCTTTCATTTCGAAGTAACCCTACTATCCAGGTTCCTTCCCACAAGCCCTACTACTCAGGCTTTCATTTCGAAGTAACCCTACTATCGAGGTTCCTTCCCACAAGCCCTACTATCCAGGCTTTCATTTCGAAGTAACCCTATAATCCAGGTTCCTTCCCACAAGCCCTACTATCCAGGATTTCATTTCGTAGTAACCCTATTATCCAGGTTCCTTCCCACAAGCCCTACTATCCAGGATTTTATTTCGAAGTAACCCTACTATCTAGGTTCCTTCCCACAAGCCCTACTATCCAGGCTTTCATTTCGATGTAACCCTACTATCAAGGTTCCTTCCCACAAGCCCTACTATCCAGGCTTTCATTTCGAAGTAACCCTACTATCCTGGTTCCTTCCCACAAGCCCTACTATCCAGGCTTTCATTTCGAAGTAACCCTACTATCCAGGTTCCTTCCCACAAGCCCTACTATCCAGGCTTTCATTGCAAAGTAACCCTACTATCCAGGTTCCTTCCCACTAGCCCTACTACCCATGCTTTCATTTCGAAGTAACCCTACTACCCAAGTTCCTTCACACAAGCCCTACTATCCAGGCTTTCATTTCTAAGTAACCTTACTATCCAGGTTCCTTCACACAAGCCCTACTACCCAAGCTTTCATTTGGAAGTAACCCTATTACCAAGGTTCCTTCACACAAGCCCCACTATCCAAGCTTTCATTTCGAAGTAACCCTACTATCGAGGTTCCTTCCCACAAGCCCTACTATCCAAGCTTTCATTTCGAAGTAACCCTACTATCCAGGTTCCTTCCCACAAGCCCTACTATCCAAGCTTTCATTTCGAAGTAACCCTACTATCCAGATTCCTTCCCACAAGCCGTACTATCCAGGATTTCATTTCGAAGTAACCCTACTATCCAGGTTCCTTCCCACAAGCCCTACTATCTAGGCTTTCATTTCGATGTAACCCTACTATCCAGGTTCCTTCCCACAAGCCCTACTATCAGGGATTTCATTTCTAAGTAACCCTCTTATCCAGGTTCCTTCCCACAAGCCCTACTATCCAGGCTTTCATTTCGATGTAACCCTACTATCCAGGTTCCTTCCCACAATCCCTACTACCCAGGCTTTCATTTCGAAGTAACCCTACTACCCAAGTTCCTTCTAATAAGCCCTACTATCCAGGCTTTCATTTCGAAGTAACCCTACTATCCAGGTTCCTTCCCACAAGCCCTACTATCCAGGCTTTCATTTCGAAGTAACCCTACTATTCAGGTTCCTTCCCACAAGCCTTACTATCCAGCCTTTCATTTCGAAGTAAACCTACTATCCAGGTTCCTTCCCACAAGCCCTACTATATAGGCTTTCATTTCGATGTAACCCTACTATCCAAGTTCCTTCCCACAAGCCCTACTATCCAGGCTTTCATTTCGAAGTAACCCTACTATCCAGGTTCCTTCCCACAAACCCTACTATCCAGGCTTTCAATTCGAAGTAACCCTATTATCCAAGTTCCTTCACACAAGCCCTACTATCCAGGATTTCATTTCGAAGTCACCCTCTTATCCAGGTTCCTTCCTACCAGCCTTACTATGCAGGCTTTCATTTCGAAGTAACCCTACTATCCAAGTTCCTTCCCGCAAGCCCTACTATCCAGGCTTTCATTTCGAAGTAACCCTACTATCCAGGTTCCTCCCCACAAGCCCTACTACCCAGGCTTTCATTTCGAAGTAACCCTACTACACAAGTTCCTTCCCACAAGCCCTACTACCTATGCTTTCATTTCGAAGTAACCCTACTACCCAGGTTCCATTACTCAAGCCCTACGATCCAGGTTCATTTCTGAGTAACCCTACTATCCAATATCCTTCACTCAAGCCCTACTACCTAAGCTTTCATTTGGAAGTAACCCTATTACCAAGGTTCCTTCACACAAGCCCCACTATACAAGCTTTCATTTCGAAGTATCCCTATTATCGAGGTTCTTTCCCACAAGCCCTACTAACCAGGCTTTCATTTCGAAGTAACCCTACTATCCAGGTTCCTTCCCACAAGCCCTACTATCCAGGCTTTCATTTCGATGTAACCCTACTATCCAGGTTCCTTCCTAAAAGCCCTACTATCCAGGCTTTCATTTCGAAGTAAGCCTACTACCCAGGTTCCTTCCCACAAGCCCTACTATCCAGGCTTTAATTTCGATGTAACCCTACTATCCAGGTTCTTTCCCACAAGCCCTACTATCCAGGCTTTCATTTCGAAGTAACCCTACTATCTAGGCTCCTTCCCACAAGCCTTACTACTCAGGCTTTCATTTCGAAGTAACCCTACTACCAAGTTCCTTCTCATAAGCCCTATTATCCAGGCTTTCATTTCGAAGTAACCCTACTATCCAGGTTCCTTCCTACAAGCCCCACTATCCAGGCTTTCATTTCGAAGTAACCCTACTATCCAGGTTCCTTCCCACAAGCCTTACTATCCAGGCTTTCATTTCGAAGTAACCCTACTATCCTGGTTCCTTCCCACAAGCCCTACTATCCAAGCTTTCATTTCAAAGTAACCCTAATATCCAGGTTCCTTCCCACAAGCCCTACTATCCACGCTTTCATTGCCAAGTAACCCTACTATCCAGGTTCTTTCCCACAAGCCCTACTACCCAGGCTTTCATTTCGAAGTAACCCTACTACCCAAGTTCCTTCATACAAGCCCTACTATCCAGGCTTTCATTTCTAAGGAACCCTACTATCCAGGTTCCTTCACACAAGCCCTACTACCCAGGCTTTCATTTGGAAGTAACCCTATAACCAAGGTTCCTTCACACAAGCCCCACCGTCCAAGCTTTCATTTCGAAGTAACCCTACTATCGAGGTTCCTTCCCACAAGCCCTACTATCTAGGCTTTCATTTCGAAGTAACCCTACTATTCAGGTTCCTTCCCACAAGCCCTACTATCCAGGCTTTCATTTCTAAGTAACCCTATTATCTAGGTTCCTTCCCATAAGCCCTACTATCCAGGCTTTCATTTCGAAGTAACCCTACTATCCAGGTTCCGTCCCACAAGCCCTACTATCCAGGCTTTCATTTCGATGTAACCCTACTATCCAGGTTCCTTCCTAAAAGCCCTACTATCCAGGCTTTCATTTCGAAGTAAGCCTACTACCCAGGTTCCTTCCCACAAGCCCTACTATCCAGGCTTTAATTTCGATGTAACCCTACTATCCAGGTTCTTTCCCACAAGCCCTACTATCCAGGCTTTCATTTCGAAGTAACCCTACTATCTAGGCTCCTTCCCACAAGCCTTACTACTCAGGCTTTCATTTCGAAGTAACCCTACTACCAAGTTCCTTCTCATAAGCCCTATTATCCAGGCTTTCATTTCGAAGTAACCCTACTATCCAGGTTCCTTCCTACAAGCCCCACTATCCAGGCTTTCATTTCGAAGTAACCCTACTATCCAGGTTCCTTCCTACAAGCCTTACTATCCAGGCTTTCATTTCGAAGTAACCCTACTATCCTGGTTCCTTCCCACAAGCCCTACTATCCAAGCTTTCATTTCAAAGTAACCCTAATATCCAGGTTCCTTCCCACAAGCCCTACTATCCACGCTTTCATTGCAAAGTAACCCTACTATCCAGGTTCTTTCCCACAAGCCCTACTACCCAGGCTTTCATTTCGAAGTAACCCTACTACCCAAGTTCCTTCATACAAGCCCTACTATCCAGGCTTTCATTTCTAAGGAACCCTACTATCCAGGTTCCTTCACACAAGCCCTACTACCCAGGCTTTCATTTGGAAGTAACCCTATAACCAAGGTTCCTTCACACAAGCCCCACCGTCCAAGCTTTCATTTCGAAGTAACCCTACTATCGAGGTTCCTTCCCACAAGCCCTACTATCTAGGCTTTCATTTCGAAGTAACCCTACTATTCAGGTTCCTTCCCACAAGCCCTACTATCCAGGCTTTCATTTCTAAGTAACCCTATTATCTAGGTTCCTTCCCATAAGCCCTACTATCCAGGCTTTCATTTCGAAGTAACCCTACTATCCAGGTTCCGTCCCACAAGCCCTACTATCCAGGCTTTCATTTCGATGTAACCCTACTATCCAGGTTCCTTCCCACAGGCCCTACTATCCAGGCTTTCATTTCGAAGTAACCCTACTATCTAGGTTCCTTCCCACAAGCCCTACTATCCAGGCTTTAATTTCGATGTAACCCTACTATCCAGGTTCCTTCCCACAAGCCCTACTATCCTGGCTTTCTTTTCGAAGTAACCCTACTATCGAGGTTCCTTCCCACAAGCCTTACTATCCAGGCTTTCATTTCGAAGTAACCCTACTATCCAGGTTCCTTCCCACAAGCCCTACTATCCAGGCTTTCATTTCGATGTAACCCTACTATCCAGGTTCCATCCCACAAGCCTTACTATCCAAGATTTCATTTCGATGTAACCATACTATCCAGGTTCCTTCCCACAAGCCCTACTATCCAGGCTTTAATTTCGATGTAACCCTACTATCCAGGTTCCTTCCCACAAGCCCTACTATCCACACTTTTATTGCAAAGTAACCCTAATATCCAGGTTCTTTCCCACAAGCCCTACTACCCAAGCGTTCATTTCAAAGTAACCCTACTACCCAAGTTCCTTCACACAAGCCCTACTATCCAGGCTTTCATTTCTAAGGAACCCTACTATCCAGGTTCCTTCACACAAGCCCTACTACCCAGGCTTTCATTTGGAAGTAACCCTATAACCAAGGTTCCTTCACACAAGCCCCACTGTCAAAGCTTTCATTTCGAAGTAACCCTACTATCGAGGTTCCTTCCCACAAGCCCTACTATCTTGGCTTTCATTTCGAAGTAACCCTACTATTCAGGTTCCTTCCCACAAGCCCTACTATCCAGGCTTTCATTTCTAAGTAACCCTGTTATCTAGGTTCCTTCCCATAAGCCCTACTATCCAGGCTTTCATTTCGAAGTAACCCTACTATCCAGGTTCCGTCCCACAAGCCCTACTATCCAGGCTTTCAATTCGATGTAACCCTACTATCCAGGTTCCTTCCCACAAGCCCTACTATCCTGGCTTTCATTTCGAAGTAACCCTACTATCCAGGTTCCTTCCCACAAGCCCTACTATCCAGGCTTTAATTTCGATGTAACCCTACTATCCAGGTTCCTTCCCACAAGCCCTACTATCCTGGCTTTCTTTTCGAAGTAACCCTACTATCGAGGTTCCTTCCCACAAGCCCTACTATCCAGGCTTTCATTTCGAAGTAACCCTACTATCCAGGTTCCTTCCCACAAGCCCTACTATCCAGGCTTTCATTTCGATGTAACCCTACTATCCAGGTTCCTTCCCACAAGCCTTACTATCCAGGATTTCATTTCGATGTAACCATACTATCCAGGTTCCTTCCCACAAGCCCTACTATCCAGGCTTTAATTTCGATGTAACCCTACTATCCAGGTTCCTTCCCACAAGCCCTACTATCCACACTTTTATTGCAAAGTAACCCTAATATCCAGGTTCTTTCCCACAAGCCCTACTACCCAGGCGTTCATTTCGAAGTAACCCTACTACCCAAGTTCCTTCACACAAGCCCTACTATCCAGGCTTTCATTTCTAAGGAACCCTACTATCCAGGTTCCTTCACACAAGCCCTACTACCCAGGCTTTCATTTGGAAGTAACCCTATAACCAAGGTTCCTTCACACAAGCCCCACTGTCCAAGCTTACATTTCGAAGTAACCCTACTATCGAGGTTCCTTCCCATAAGCCCTACTATCCAGGCTTTCATTTCAAAGTAACCCTACTATCCAGGACCCTTCCCACAAGCCCTTCTATCCAAGCTTTCATTTCGATGTAACCCTACTATCCAGGTTCCTTCCCATAAGCCCTACTATCCAGGCTTTCATTTCGAAGTAACCCTACTATCCAGGTTCCTTCCCACAAGCCCTACTATCCAGGCTTTAATTTCGATGTAACCCTACTAGCAAAGGTTCCTTCCCACAAGCCCTACTATCCTGGCTTTCATTTCGAAGTAACCCTACTATCCAGGTTCCTTCCCACAAGCCCTATTATCCAGGCTTTCATTTCGAAGTAACCCTACTATCCAGGTTCCTTCCCACAAGCCCTACTATCCAGGCTTTCATTTCGATGTAATCCTACTATCCAGGTTCCTTCCCACAAGCCCTACTATCCAGGATTTCATTTCGAAGTAACCCTACTATCCAGGTTCCTTCCCACAAGCCCTACTATCCAGGCTTTAATTTCGATGTAACCTTACTATCCAGGTTCCTTCCCACAAGCCCTATTATCCAGGCTTTCATTTCGAAGTAACCCTACTATCCAGGTTCCTTCCCACAAGCCCTACTACTCAGACTTTCATTTCGAAGTAACTCTACTTCCCAAGTTCCTTCTCATAAGCCCTACTATCCAGGCTTTCATTTCGAAGTAACCCTACTATCCAGGTTCCTTCCTACAAGCCCTACTATCCAGGCTTTCATTTCGAAGTAACCCTACTATCCAGGTTCCTTCCTACAAGCCCTACTATCCAGGCTTTCATTTCTAAGTAACCCTACTATCCAGGTTCCTTCACACAAGCCCTACTACCCAGGCTTTCATTTGGAAGTAAACCTATAACCAAGGTTCCTTCCCACAAGCCCCACTATCCAAGCTTTCATTTCAAAGTAACCCTACTATCGAGGTTCCTTCCCACAAGCCCTACTATCCAGGCTTTCATTTCGAAGTAACCCTACTATTCAAGTTCCTTCCCACAAGCCCTACTATCCAGGCTTTCATTTCGAAGTAACCCTACTATCCAGGTTCCTTCCCACAAGCCCTACTATCCAGGCTTTCATTTCGAAGTAACCCTACTATCCAGGTTCCTTCCCACAAGCCCTACTATCCAGGCTTTCATTTAGAAGTAACCCTACTATCCAGGTTCCTTCCCACAAGCCCTACTATCCAGGCTTTCATTTCGAAGTAACCCTACTATCCAGGTTCCTTCCCACAAGCCCTATTATCCAGGCTTTCATTTCGAAGTAACCCTACTATCCAGGTTCCTTCCCACAAGCCCTACTATCCAGGTTTCATTTCGAAGTAACCCTACTATCCAGGTTACTTCCCACAAGCCCTACTATCTAGGCTTTCATTTCGATGTAACCCTACTATCCAAGTTCCTTCCCACAAGCCCCACTATCCAGACTTTTATTTCTAAGTAACCCTACTATCCAGGTTCCTTCCCACAAGCCCTACTATCCAGGCTTTCATTTCGAAGTAACCCTATTATCCAAGTTCCTTCCCACAAGCCCTACTATCCAGGATTTCATTTCGAAGTCACCCTCTTATCCAGGTTCCTTCCCACCAGCCCTACTATCCAGGCTTTCATTTCGAAGTAACCCTACTATCCAAGTTCCTTCCCACAAGCCCTACTATCCAGGCTTTCATTTCGATGTAACCCTACTATCCTGGTTCCTTCCCACAAGCCCTACTATCCAGACTTTCATTTCGAAGTAACCCTACTATCCAGGTTCCTTCCCACAAGCCCTACTACTCAGGCTTTCATTTTGAAGTAACCCTACTACCCAACTTCCTTCTCATAAGCCCTACTATCCAGGCTTTCATTTCGAAGTAACCCAACTATCGAGGTTCCTTCCCATAAGCCCTACTATCCAGGCTTTCATTTCGAAGTAACCCCACTATTCAGGTTCCTTCCCACAAGCCCTACTATCCAGGCTTTCATTTCGAAGTAACCCTATTATCCAGGTTCCTTCCCATAAGCCCTACTATCCAGGCTTTCATTCCGAAGTAACCCTACTATCCAGGTTCCTTCCCACAAGCCCTACTATCCAGGCTTTCATTTCGATGTAACCCTACTATCCAGGTTCCTTCCCACAAGCCCTACTATCCAGGCTTTCATTTCGAAGTAACCCTACTATCCAGGTTCCTTCCCACAAGCCCTACTATCCATGCTTTAATTTCGATGTAACCCTACTATCCAGGTTCCTTCCCACAAGCCCTACTATCCTGGCTTTCATTTCGAAGTAACCCTACTATTCAGGTTCCTTCCCACAAGCCCTACTATCCAGGCTTTCATTTAGAAGTAACCCTACTATCCAGGTTCCTTCCCACAAGCCCTACTATCCAGGCTTTCATTTCGATGTAACCCTACTATCCAGGTTCCTTCCCACAAGCCCTACTATCCAGGCTTTCATTTCGAAGTAACCCTACTATCCAGGTTCCTTCCCACAAGCCCTACTATCCAGGCTTTAATTTCGATGTAACCCTACTATCCAGGTTCCTTCCCACAAGCCCTACTATCCAGGCTTTCATTTCGAAGTAACCCTACTATCCAGGTTCCTTCCCACAAGCCCTACTACTCAGACTTTCATTTCGAAGTAACCCTACTTCCCAAGTTCCTTCTCATAAGCCCTACTATCCAGGCTTTCATTTCGAAGTAACCCTACTATTCAGGTTCCTTCCCACAAGCCCTACTATCTAGGCTTTAATTTCGAAGTAACCCTATTATCCAGGTTCCTTCCCATAAGCCCTACTATCAAGGCTTTCATTTCGAAGTAACCCTACTATCCAGGTTCCTTCCCACAAGCCCTACTATCCAGGCATTCATTTCGATGTAACCCTACTATCTAGGTTCCTTCCCACAAGCCCTACTATCCAGGCTTTCATTTCGAAGTAACCCTACTATCCAGGTTCCTTCCCACAAGCCCTACTATCCATGCTTTAATTTCGATGTAACCCTACTATCCAGGTTCCTTCCCACAAGCCCTACTATCCTGGCTTTCATTTCGAAGTAACCCTACTATTCAAGTTCCTTCCCATAAGCCCTACTATCCAGGCTTTCATTTAGAAGTAACCTTACTATCCAGGTTCCTTCCCACAAGCCCTACTATCCAGGCTTTCATTTCGATGTAACCCTACTATCCAGGTTCCTTTCCACAAGCCCTACTATCCAGGCTTTCATTTCGAAGTAACCCTACTATCCAGGTTCCTTCCCACAAGCCCTACTATCCAGGCTTTAATTTCGATGTAACCCTACTATCCAGGTTCCTTCCCACAAGCCCTACTATCCAGGCTTTCATTTCGAAGTAACCCTACTATCTAGGTTCCTTCCCACAAGCCCTACTGCTCAGACTTTCATTTCGAAGTAACCCTACTTCCCAAGTTCCTTCTCATAAGCCCTACTATCCAGGCTTTCATTTCGAAGTAACCCTCATATTCAGGTTCCTTCCCACAAGCCCTACTATCCAGACTTTCATTTCGAAGTAACCCTATTATCCAGGTTCCTTCCCATAAGCCCTACTATCAAGGCTTTCATTTCGAAGTAACCCTACTATCCAGGTTCCTTCCCATAAGCCCTACTATCTAGGCTTTCATTTCGATGTAACCCTACTATCCAGGTTCCTTCCCACAAGCCCTACTATCCAGGCTTTCATTTCGAAGTAACCCTACTATCCAGGTTCATTCCCACAAGCCCTACTATCCATGCTTTAATTTCGATGTAACCCTACTATCCAGGTTCCTTCCCACAAGCCCTACTATCCTGGCTTTCATTTCGAAGTAACCCTACTATTCAAGTTCCTTCCCATAAGCCCTACTATCCAGGCTTTCATTTAGAAGTAACCCTACTATCCAGGTTCCTTCCCACAAGCCCTACTATCCAGGCTTTCATTTCGATGTAACCCTACTATCCAGGTTCCTTTCCACAAGCCCTACTATCCAGGCTTTCATTTCGAAGTAACCCTACTATCCAGGTTCCTTCCCACAAGCCCTACTATCCAGGCTTTAATTTCGATGTAACCCTACTATCCAGGTTCCTTCCCACAAGCCCTACTATCCAGGCTTTCATTTCGAAGTAACCCTACTATCCAGGTTCCTTCCCACAAGCCCTACTATCCAGGCTTTCATTTCGAAGTAACCCTACTATCCAGGTTCCTTCCCACAAGCCCTACTATCCATGCTTTAATTTCGATGTAACCCTACTATCCAGGTTCCTTCCCACAAGCCCTACTATCCTGGCCTTCATTTCGAAGTAACCCTACTATTCAGGTTCCTTCCCACAAGCCCTACTATCCAGGCTTTCATTTAGAAGTAACCCTACTATCCAGGTTCCTTCCCACAAGCCCTACTATCCAGGCTTTCATTTCGATGTAACCCTACTATCCAGGTTCCTTCCCACAAGCCCTACTATCCAGGCTTTCATTTCGAAGTAACCCTACTATCCAGGTTCCTTCCCACAAGCCCTACTATCCAGGCTTTAATTTCGATGTAACCCTACTATCCAGGTTCCTTCCCACAAGCCCTACTATCCAGGCTTTCATTTCGAAGTAACCCTACTATCCAGGTTCCTTCTCACAAGCCCTACTACTCAGACTTTCATTTCGAAGTAACCCTACTTCCCAAGTTCCTTCTCATAAGCCCTACTATCCAGGCTTTCATTTCGAAGTTACCCTACTATTCAGGTTCCTTCCCACAAGCCCTACTATCCAGGCTTTCATTTCGAAGTAACCCTATTATCCAGGTTCCTTCCCATAAGCCCTACTATCAAGGCTTTCATTTCGAAGTAACCCTACTATCCAGGTTCCTTCCCACAAGCCCTACTATCCAGGCATTCATTTCGATGTAACCCTACTATCTAGGTTCCTTCCCACAAGCCCTACTATCCAGGCTTTCATTTCGAAGTAACCCTACTATCCAGGTTCCTTCCCACAAGCCCTACTATCCATGCTTTAATTTCGATGTAACCCTACTATCCAGGTTCCTTCCCACAAGCCCTACTATCCTGGCTTTCATTTCGAAGTAACCCTACTATTCAAGTTCCTTCCCATAAGCCCTACTATCCAGGCTTTCATTTAGAAGTAACCCTACTATCCAGGTTCCTTCCCACAATCCCTACTATCCAGGCTTTCATTTCGATGTAACCCTACTATCCAGGTTCCTTTCCACAAGCCCTACTATCCAGGCTTTCATTTCGAAGTAACCCTACTATCCAGGTTCCTTCCCACAAGCCCTACTATCCAGGCTTTAATTTCGATGTAACCCTACTATCCAGGTTCCTTCCCACAAGCCCTACTATCCAGGCTTTCATTTCGAAGTAACCCTACTATCCAGGTTCCTTCCCACAAGCCCTACTATCCATGCTTTAATTTCGATGTAACCCTACTATCCAGGTTCCTTCCCACAATCCCTACTATCCTGGCTTTCATTTCGAAGTAACCCTACTATTCAGGTTCCTTCCCACAAGCCCTACTATCCAGGCTTTCATTTAGAAGTAACCCTACTATCCAGGTTCCTTCCCACAAGCCCTACTATCCAGGCTTTCATTTCGATGTAACCCTACTATCCAGGTTCCTTCCCACAAGCCCTACTATCCAGGCTTTCATTTCGAAGTAACCCTACTATCCAGGTTCCTTCCCACAAGCCCTACTATCCAGGCTTTAATTTCGATGTAACCCTACTATCCAGGTTCCTTCCCACAAGCCCTACTATCCAGGCTTTCATTTCGAAGTAACCCTACTATCCAGGTTCCTTCCCACAAGCCCTACTACTCAGACTTTCATTTCGAAGTAACCCTACTTCCCAAGTTCCTTCTCATAAGCCCTACTATCCAGGCTTTCATTTCGAAGTAACCCTACTATTCAGGTTCCTTCCCACAAGCCCTACTATCTAGGCTTTAATTTCGAAGTAACCCTATTATCCAGGTTCCTTCCCATAAGCCCTACTATCAAGGCTTTCATTTCGAAGTAACCCTACTATCCAGGTTCCTTCCCACAAGCCCTACTATCCAGGCATTCATTTCGATGTAACCCTACTATCTAGGTTCCTTCCCATAAGCCCTACTATCCAGGCTTTCATTTCGAAGTAACCCTACTATCCAGGTTCCTTCCCACAAGCCCTACTATCCATGCTTTAATTTCGATGTAACCCTACTATCCAGGTTCCTTCCCACAAGCCCTACTATCCTGGCTTTCATTTCGAAGTAACCCTACTATTCAAGTTCCTTCCCATAAGCCCTACTATCCAGGCTTTCATTTAGAAGTAACCCTACTATCCAGGTTCCTTCCCACAAGCCCTACTATCCAGGCTTTCATTTCGATGTAACCCTACTATCCAGGTTCCTTTCCACAAGCCCTACTATCCAGGCTTTCATTTCGAAGTAACCCTACTATCCAGGTTCCTTCCCACAAGCCCTACTATCCAGGCTTTAATTTCGATGTAACCCTACTATCCAGGTTCCTTCCCACAAGCCCTACTATCCAGGCTTTCATTTCGAAGTAACCCTACTATCTAGGTTCCTTCCCACAAGCCCTACTGCTCAGACTTTCATTTCGAAGTAACCCTACTTCCCAAGTTCCTTCTCATAAGCCCTACTATCCAGGCTTTCATTTCGAAGTAACCCTACTATTCAGGTTCCTTCCCACAAGCCCTACTATCCAGACTTTCATTTCGAAGTAACCCTATTATCCAGGTTCCTTCCCATAAGCCCTACTATCAAGGCTTTCATTTCGAAGTAACCCTACTATCCAGGTTCCTTCCCATAAGCCCTACTATCTAGGCTTTCATTTCGATGTAACCCTACTATCCAGGTTCCTTCCCACAAGCCCTACTATCCAGGCTTTCATTTCGAAGTAACCCTACTATCCAGGTTCCTTCCCACAAGCCCTACTATCCATGCTTTAATTTCGATGTAACCCTACTATCCAGGTTCCTTCCCACAAGCCCTACTATACTGGCTTTCATTTCGAAGTAACCCTACTATTCAAGTTCCTTCCCATAAGCCCTACTATCCAGGCTTTCATTTAGAAGTAACCCTACTATCCAGGTTCCTTCCCACAAGCCCTACTATCCAGGCTTTCATTTCGATGTAACCCTACTATCCAGGTTCCTTTCCACAAGCCCTACTATCCAGGCTTTCATTTCGAAGTAACCCTACTATCCAGGTTCCTTCCCACAAGCCCTACTATCCAGGCTTTAATTTCGATGTAACCCTACTATCCAGGTTCCTTCCCACAAGCCCTACTATCCAGGCTTTCATTTCGAAGTAACCCTACTATCCAGGTTCCTTCCCACAAGCCCTACTATCCAGGCTTTCATTTCGAAGTAACCCTACTATCCAGGTTCCTTCCCACAAGCCCTACTATCCATGCTTTAATTTCGATGTAACCCTACTATCCAGGTTCCTTCCCACAAGCCCTACTATCCTGGCCTTCATTTCGAAGTAACCCTACTATTCAGGTTCCTTCCCACAAGCCCTACTATCCAGGCTTTCATTTAGAAGTAACCCTACTATCCAGGTTCCTTCCCACAAGCCCTACTATCCAGGCTTTCATTTCGATGTAACCCTACTATCCAGGTTCCTTCCCACAAGCCCTACTATCCAGGCTTTCATTTCGAAGTAACCCTACTATCCAGGTTCCTTCCCACAAGCCCTACTATCCAGGCTTTAATTTCGATGTAACCCTACTATCCAGGTTCCTTCCCACAAGCCCTACTATCCAGGCTTTCATTTCGAAGTAACCCTACTATCCAGGTTCCTTCTCACAAGCCCTACTACTCAGACTTTCATTTCGAAGTAACCCTACTTCCCAAGTTCTTTCTCATAAGCCCTACTATCCAGGCTTTCATTTCGAAGTTACCCTACTATTCAGGTTCCTTCCCACAAGCCCTACTATCCAGGCTTTCATTTCGAAGTAACCCTATTATCCAGGTTCCTTCCCATAAGCCCTACTATCAAGGCTTTCATTTCGAAGTAACCCTACTATCCAGGTTCCTTCCCACAAGCCCTACTATCCAGGCATTCATTTCGATGTAACCCTACTATCTAGGTTCCTTCCCACAAGCCCTACTATCCAGGCTTTCATTTCGAAGTAACCCTACTATCCATGTTCCTTCCCACAAGCCCTACTATCCATGCTTTAATTTCGATGTAACCCTACTATCCAGGTTCCTTCCCACAAGCCCTACTATCCTGGCTTTCATTTCGAAGTAACCCTACTATTCAAGTTCCTTCCCATAAGCCCTACTATCCAGGCTTTCATTTAGAAGTAACCCTACTATCCAGGTTCCTTCCCACAATCCCTACTATCCAGGCTTTCATTTCGATGTAACCCTACTATCCAGGTTCCTTTCCACAAGCCCTACTATCCAGGCTTTCATTTCGAAGTAACCCTACTATCCAGGTTCCTTCCCACAAGCCCTACTATCCAGGCTTTAATTTCGATGTAATCCTACTATCCAGGTTCCTTCCCACAAGCCCTACTATCCAGGCTTTCATTTCGAAGTAACCCTACTATCCAGGTTCCTTCCCACAAGCCCTACTGCTCAGACTTTCATTTCGAAGTAACCCTACTTCCCAAGTTCCTTCTCATAAGCCCTACTATCCAGGCTTTCATTTCGAAGTAACCCTACTATTCAGGTTCCTTCCCACAAGCCCTACTATCCAGGCTTTCATTTCGAAGTAACCCTATTATCCAGGTTCCTTCCCATAAGCCCTACTATCAAGGCTTTCATTTCGAAGTAACCCTACTATTCAGGTTCCTTCCCATAAGCCCTACTATCTAGGCTTTCATTTCGATGTAACCCTACTATCCAGGTTCCTTCCCACAAGCCCTACTATCCAGGCTTTCATTTCGAAGTAACCCTACTATCCAGGTTCCTTCCCACAAGCCCTACTATCCATGCTTTAATTTCGATGTAACCCTACTATCCAGGTTCCTCCCCACAAGCCCTACTATCCTGGCTTTCATTTCGAAGTAACCCTACTATTCAAGTTCCTTCCCATAAGCCCTACTATCTAGGCTTTCATTTAGAAGTAACCCTACTATCCAGGTTCCTTCCCACAAGCCCTACTATCCAGGCTTTCATTTCGATGTAACCCTACTATCCAGGTTCCTTTCCACAAGTTCTACTATCCAGGCTTTCATTTCGAAGTAACCCTACTATCCAGGTTCCTTCCCACAAGCCCTACTATCCAGGCTTTAATTTCGATGTAACCCTACTATCCAGGTTCCTTCCCACAAGCCCTACTATGCAGGCTTTCATTTCGAAGTAACCCTACTATCCAGGTTCCTTCCCACAAGCCCTACTACTCAGACTTTCATTTCGAAGTAACCCTACTTCCCAAGTTCCTTCTCATAAGCCCTACTATCCAGGCTTTCATTTCGAAGTAACCCTACTATCCAGGTTCCTTCCTACAAGCCCTATTATCCAGGCTTTCATTTCGAAGTAACCCTACTATCCAGGTTCCTTCCTACAAGCCCTACTATCCAGGCTTTCATTTCGAAGTAACCCTACTATCCTGGTTCCTTCCCACAAGCACTACTATCAAAGCTTTCATTTCGAAGTAACCCTAATATCCAGGTTCCTTCCCACAAGCCCTACTATTCATGCTTTCATTGCAAAGTAACCCTACTATCCAGGTTCTTTCCCACAAGCCCTACTACCCAGGCTTTCATTTCGAATTAACCCTACTACCCAAGTTCCTTCACACAAGCCCTACTATCCAGGCTTTCATTTCTAAGTAACCCTACTATCCAGGTTCCTTCCCACAAGCCCTACTATCCAGGCTTTCAATTGGAAGTAACCCTACTATCCAGGTTCCTTCCCACAAGCCCTACTATCCAGGCTTTCATTTCGAAGTAACCCTATTATCCAAGTTCCTTCCCACAAGCCCTACTATTCAGGCTTTCATTTCGAAGTAACCCTACTATTCAGGTTCCTTCCCACAAGCCCTACTATCCAGGCTTTCATTTCGAAGTAACCCTACTATCCAGGTTCCTTCCCACAAGCCCTACTACTCAGGCTTTCATTTCGAAGTAACCGTACTACCCAAGTTCCTTCTCATTAGCCCTACTATCCAGGATTTCATTTCGAAGTAACCCTACTATCCAGGTTCCTTCCCACAAGCCCTACTACTCAGACTTTCATTTCGAAGTAACCCTACTTCCCAAGTTCCTTCTCATAAGCCCTACTATCCAGGCTTTCATTTCGAAGTAACCCTACTATCCAGGTTCCTTCCTACAAGCCCTATTATCCAGGCTTTCATTTCGAAGTAACCCTACTATCCAGGTTCCTTCCCACAAGCCCTACTATCCATGCTTTCATTTCAAAGTAACCCTACTATCCTGGTTCCTTCCCACAAGCACTACTATCCAAGCTTTCATTTCGAAGTAACCCTAATATCCAGGTTCCTTCCCACAAGCCCTACTATTCAGGCTTTCATTGCAAAGTAACCCTACTATTCAGGTTCTTTCCCACAAGCCCTACTACCCAGGCTTTCATTTCGAAGTAACCCTACTACCCAAGTTCCTTCACACAAGCCCTAATATCCAGGCTTTCATTTCTAAGTAACCCTACTATCCAGGTTCCTTCCCACAAGCCCTACTATCCAGGCTTTCAATTGGAAGTAACCCTACTATCCAGGTTCCTTCCCACAAGCCCTACTATCCAGGCTTTCATTTCGAAGTAACCCTATTATCCAAGTTCCTTCCCACAAGCCCTACTATCCAGGATTTCATTTCGAAGTAACCCTACTATTCAGGTTCCATCCCACAAGCCCTACTATCCAGGCTTTCATTTCGAAGTAACCCTACTATCCAGGTTCCTTCCCACAAGCCCTACTACTCAGGCTTTCATTTCGAAGTAACCCTACTACCCAAGGTCCTTCTCATTAGCCCTACTATCCAGGCTTTCATTTCGAAGTAACCCTACTATCCAGGTTCTTTCCCACAAGCCCTACTACCTAGGCTTTCATTTCGAAGTAACCCTACTACCCAAGTTCCTTCACACAAGCCCTACTATCCAGGCTTTCATTTCTAAGGAACCCTACTATCCAGGTTCCTTCACACAAGCCCTACTACCCAAGCTTTCATTTGGAAGTAACCCTATAACCAAGGTTCCTTCACACAAGCCCCACTGTCCAAGCTTTCATTTCGAAGTAACCCTACTATCAAGGTTCCTTCCCACAAGTCCTACTATCCAGGCTTTCATTTCGAAGTAACCCTACTATTCAGGTTCCTTCCCACAAGCCCTACTACTCAGGCTTTCATTTCGAAGTAACCCTACTACCCAAGTTCCTTCTCATTAGCCCTACTATCCAGGCTTTCATTTCGAAGTAACCCTACTATCCAGGTTCTTTCCCACAAGCCCTACTACATAGGCTTTCATTTCGAAGTAACCCTACTACTCAAGTTCCTTCACACAAGCCCTACTATCCAGGCTTTCATTTCTAAGGAACCATACTATCCAGGTTCCTTCACACAAGCCCTACTACCCAAGCTTTTATTTGGAAGTAACCCTATAACCAAGGTTCCTTCACACAAGCCCCACTGTCCAAGCTTTCATTTCGAAGTAACCCTACTATCAAGGTTCCTTCCCACAAGCCCTACTATCCAGGCTTTCATTTCGAAGTAACCCTACTATTCAGGTTCCTTCCCACAAGCCCTACTATCCAGGCTTTCATTTCGAAGTAACCCTATTATCCAGGTTCCTTCCCATAAGCCCTACTATCCAGGCTTTCATTTCGAAGTAACCTTACTATCCAGGTTCCTTCCCACAAGCCTTACTATCCAGGCTTTCATTTCGATGTAACCCTACTATCCAGGTTCCTTCCCACAAGCCCTACTATCCAGGATTTCATTTCGAAGTAACCCTCCTATCCAGGTTCCTTCCCACAAGCCCTACTATCCATGCTTTAATTTCGATGTAACCCTACTATCCAGGTTCCTTCCCACAAGCCCTACTATCCTGGCTTTCATTTCGAAGTAACCCTACTATCCAGGTTCCTTCCCACATGCCCTACTATCCAGGCTTTCATTTCGAAGTAACCCTACTATCCAGGTTCCTTCCCGCAAGACCTGCTATCCAGGCTTTCATTTCGATGTAACCCTACTATCCAGGTTCCTTCCCACAAGCCCTACTATCCAGGCTTTCATTTCGAAGTAACCCTACTATCCAGGTTCCTTCCCACAAGCCCTACTATCCAGGCTTTAATTTCGATGTAACCCTACTATCCAGGTTCCTTCCCACAAGCCCTACTATCAAGGCTTTCATTTCGACGTAACCCTACTATCCAGGTTCCTTTCCACAAGCCCTACTACTCAGACATTCATTTCGAGGTAACCCTACTTCCCAAGTTCCTTCTCATAAGCCCTGCTATCCAGGCTTTCATTTCGAAGTAACCCTACTATCCGGGTTCCTTCCTACAAGCCCTACTATCCAGACTTTCATTTCGAAGTAACCCTACTATCCAGGTTCCTTCCCACAAGCCCTACTATCCAGGCTTTCATTTCGAAGTAACCCTACTATCCTGGTTCCTTCCCACAAGCCCTACTATCCAGGCTTTCATTTCGATGTAACCCTACTATCCAGGTTCCTTCCCACAAGCCCTACTATCCAGGATATCATTTCGAAGTAACCCTACTATCCAGGTTCCTTCCCACAAGCCCTACTATCCAAGCTTTAATTTTGATGTAACCCTACTATCCAGGTTCCTTCCCACAAGCCCTACTATCCAGGCTTTCATTTCGAAGTAACCCTACTATCCAGGTTCCTTCCCACAAGCCCTACTATCCAGGCTTTAATTTTGATGTAACCCTACTATCCAGGTTCCTTCCCACAAGCCCTACTATCCAGGCTTTCATTTCGAAGTAACCCTACTATCCAGGTTACTTCCCACAATCCCTACTACTAAGACTTTCATTTCAAAGTAACCCTACTTCCCAAGTTCCTTCTCATAAGCCCTACTATCCAGGATTTCATTTCGAAGTGACCCTACTATTCAGGTTCCTTCCCACAAGCCCTACTATCCAGGCTTTCATTTCTAAGTAACCCTACTATCCAGGTTCCTTCCCACAAGCCCTACTATCCAGGCTTTCATTTCGAAGTAACCCTACTATCCTGGTTCCTTCCTACAAGCCCTACTATCCAAGCTTTCATTTTGAAGTAACCCTAATATCCAGGTTCCTTCCCACAAGCCCTACTATTCAGGCTTTCATTGCAAAGTAACCCTACTATACAGGTTCGTTCCCACAAGCCCTACTACCCAGGCTTTCATTTCGAAGAAACCCTACTACCCAAGTTCCTTCACACAAGCCCTACTATCCAGGTTTTCATTTCTAAGTAACCCTACTATCCAGGTTCCTTAACACAAGCCCTACTACCCAGGCTTTCATTTGGAAGTAACCCTATGACCAAGGTTCCTTCACACAAGCCCCACTATCCAAGCTTTCATTTCGAAGTAACCCTACTATCGAGGTTCCTTCCCACAAGCTCTACTATCCAAGCTTTCATTTCGAAGTAACCCTACTATCCAGGTTCCTTCCCACAAGCCCTACTATCCAGGCTTTCATTTCGAAGTAACCCTATTATCCAAGTTCCTTCCCACAAGCCCTACTATCCAGGATTACATTTCGAAGTCACCCTCTTATCAAGGTTCCTTCCCACCATCCCTACTATCCAGGCTTTCATTTCTAAGTAACCCTACTATCCAAGTTCCTTCCCACAAGCCCACTGTCCAAGCTTTTATTTCGAAGTAAACCTACTATCGAGGTTCCTTCCCACAAGCCCTACTATCCAGGATTTCATTTCGAAGTAACCCTACTATTCAGGTTCCTTCCCACAAGCCCTACTATCCAGGCTTTCATTTCGAAGTAACCGTATTATCCAGGATCCTTCCCATAAGCCCTACTATCCAGGCTTTCATTTCGAAGTAACCCTACTATCCAGGTTCCTTTCAACAAGCCCTACTATCCAGGCTTTCATTTTGATGTAACCCTACTATCCAGATTCCTTCCCACAAGCCCTACTATCCAAACTTTCATTTCGAAGTAACCCTCCTATCCAGGTTCCTTCCCACAAGCCCTACTATCCATGCTTTAATTTCGATGTAACCCTACTATCCAGGTTCCTTCCCACATGCCCTACTATCCTGGCATTCATTTCGAAGTAACCCTACTATCCAGGTTCCTTCCCACAAGCCCTACTATCCAGGCTTTCATTTCGATGTAACCCTACTATCCAGGTTCCTTCCCACAAGCCCTACTATCCAGGATTTCATTTTGAAGTAACCCTACTATCCAGGTTCCTTCCCACAAGCCCTAATATCCAGGCTTTAATTTTGATGTAACCCTACTATCCAGGTTCCTTCCCACAAGCCCTACTATCCAGGCTTTCATTTCGAAGTAACCCTATTATCCAGGTTCCTTCCCACAAGCCCTACTACTCAGGCTTTCATTTCGAAGTAACCCTACTACCCAAGTTCCTTCTCATTAGCCCTACTATCCAGGCTTTCATTTCGAAGTAACCCTACTATCCAGGTTCTTTCCCACAAGCCCTACTACCTAGGCTTTCATTTCGAAGTAACCCTACTACCCAAGTTCCTTCACACAAGCCCTACTATCCAGGCTTTCATTTCTAAGGAACCCTACTATCCAGGTTCCTTCACACAAGCCCTACTACCCAAGCTTTCATTTGGAAGTAACCCTATAACCAAGGTTCCTTCACACAAGCCCCACTGTCCAAGCTTTCATTTCGAAGTAACCCTACTATCAACGTTCCTTCCCACAAGTCCTACTATCCAGGCTTTCATTTCGAAGTAACCCTACTATTCAGGTTCCTTCCCACAAGCCCTACTACTCAGGCTTTCATTTCGAAGTAACCCTACTACCCAAGTTCCTTCTCCTTAGCCCTACTATCCAGGCTTTCATTTCGAAGTAACCCTACTATCCAGGTTCTTTCCCACAAGCCCTACTACATAGGCTTTCATTTCGAAGTAACCCTACTACTCAAGTTCCTTCACACAAGCCCTACTATCCAGGCTTTCATTTCTAAGGAACCATACTATCCAGGTTCCTTCACACAAGCCCTACTACCCAAGCTTTCATTTGGAAGTAACCCTATAACCAAGGTTCCTTCACACAAGCCCCACTGTCCAAGCTTTCATTTCGAAGTAACCCTACTATCAAGGTTCCTTCCCACAAGCCCTACTATCCAGGCTTTCATTTCGAAGTAACCCTACTATTCAGGTTCCTTCCCACAAGCCCTACTATCCAGGCTTTCATTTCGAAGTAACCCTACTATCCAGGTTCCTTCCCACAAGCCCTACTATCCAGGCTTTCATTTCGAAGTAACCCTACTATCCAGGTTACTTCCCACAAGCCCTACTACTCAGACTTTCATTTCGAAGTAACCCTACTTCCCAAGTTCCTTCTCATAAGCCCTACTATCCAGGCTTTCATTTCGAAGTAACCCTACTATCCAGGTTCCTTCCTACAAGCCCTACTATCCAGGCTTTCATTTCGAAGTAACCCTACTATCCAGGTTCCTTCCCACAAGCCCTACTATTCAGGCTTTCATAGCAAAGTAACCCTACTATCCAGGTTCTTTCCCACAAGCCCTACTACCAAGGCTTTCATTTCGAAGTAACCCTACTACCCAAGTTCCTTCACACAAGCCCTACTATCCAGGCTTTCATTTCTAAGTAACCCTACTATCCAGGTTCCTTAACACAAGCCCTACTACCCAGGCTTTCATTTGGAAGTAACCCTATAACCAAGGTTCCTTCACACAAGCCCCACTATCCAAGCTTTCATTTCGAAGTAACCCTACCATTCAGGTTCCTTCCCACAAGCCCTACTATCCAGGCTTTCATTTTGAAGTAGCCCTACTATCCAGGATTTCATTTTGTAGTCACCCTCTTATCCAGGTTCCTTCCCACCAGCCCTACTATCCAGGCTTTCATTTCGAAGTAACCCTACTATCCAAGTTCCTTCCCACAAGCCCTACTACCCAGGCTTTCATTTCGAAGTAACCCTACTACCCAAGTTCCTTCTCATAAGCCCTACTATCCAGGCTTTCATTTCGAAGTAACCCTACTATCCAGGTTCCTTCCCACAAGCCCTACTATCCAGGCTTTCAGTTCGAAGTAACCCTACTATCCAGGTTCCTTCCCATAAGCCCTACTATCCAGGCTTTCATTTCGATGTAACCCTACTATCCAGGTTTCTTCCTAAAAGCCCTACTATCCAGGCTTTCATTGCATAGTAACCTTACTATCCAGGTTCCTTCCCACAAGCCCTACTACCTATGCTTTCATTTCGAAGTAACCCTACTACCCAAGTTTCATTACTCAAGTAACCCTACTACCCAAGTTCCTTCTCATAAGCCCTACTATCCAGGCTTTCATTTCGAAGTAACCCTACTATCCAGGTTCCTTCCCACAAGCCCTACTATCCAAGCTTTCATTTCGAAGTAACCCTACTATCCAGGTTCCTTCCCACAAGCACTACTATCCAGGCTTTCATTTCGAAGTAACCCTATTATCCAGGATCCTTCCCATAAGCCCTACTATCCAGGCTTTCATTTCGAAGTAACCCTACTATCCAGGTTCCTTTCAACAAGCCCTACTATCCAGGCTTTCATTTCGATGTAACCCTACTATCCAGATTCCTTCCCACAAGCCCTACTATCAAGACTTTCATTTCGAAGTAACCCTCCTATCCAGGTTCCTTCCCACAAGCCCTACTATCCATGCTTTAATTTCGATGTAACCCTACTATCCAGGTTCCTTCCCACATGCCCTACTATCCTGGCATTCATTTCGAAGTAACCCTACTATCCAGGTTCCTTCCCACAAGCCCTACTATCCAGGCTTTCATTTCGATGTAACCCTACTATCCAGGTTCCTTCCCACAAGCCCTACTATCCAGGATTTCATTTCGAAGTAACCCTACTATCCAGGTTCCTCCCCACAAGCCCTACTATCCAGGCTTTAATTTTGATGTAACCCTACTATCCAGGTTCCTTCCCACAAGCCCTACTATCCAGGCTTTCATTTCGAAGTAACCCTACTATCCAGGTTACTTCCCACAAGCCATACTACTCAGACTTTCATTTCGAAGTAACCCTACTTCCCAAGTTCCTTCTCATAAGCCCTACTATCCAGGCTTTCATTTCGAAGTAACCCTACTATCCAGGTTCCTTCCTACAAGCCCTACTATCCAGGCTTTCATTTCGAAGTAACCCTACTATCTTGGTTCCTTCCCACAAGCCCTACTATCCAGGGTTACATTTCAAAGTAACCCTAATATCCAGGTTCATTCCCACAAGCCCTACTATTCAGGCTTTCATAGCAAAGTAACCCTACTATCCAGGTTCTTTCCCACAAGCCCTACTACCCAGGCTTTCATTTTGAAATAACCCTACTACCCAAGTTCCTTCACACAAGCCCTAATATCCAGGCTTTCATTTCTAAGTAACCCTACTATCCAGGTTCCTTAACACAAGCCCTACTACCCAGGCTTTCATTTGGAAGTAACCCTATAACCAAGGTTCCTTCACACAAGCCCCACTATCCAAGCTTTCATTTCGAAGTAACCCTACCATTCAGGTTCCTTGCCACAAGCCCTACTATCCAGGCTTTCATTTCGAAGTAGCCCTACTATCCAGGATTTCATTTCGAAGTCACCCTCTTATCCAGGTTCCTTCCCACCAGCTCTACTATCCAGGCTTTCATTTCGAAGTAACCCTACTATCCAAGTTCCTTCCCACAAGCCCTACTACCCAGGCTTTCATTTCGAAGTAACCCTACTACCCAAGTTCCTTCTCATAAGCCCTACTATCCAGGCTTTCATTTCGAAGTAACCCTACTATCCAGGTTCCTTCCCACAAGCCCTACTATCCAGGCTTTCATTTCGAAGTAACCCTACTATCCAGGTTCCTTCCCACAAGCCCTACTATCCAGGCTTTCAGTTCGAAGTAACCCTACTATCCAGGTTCCTTCCCACAAGCCCTACTATCCAGGCTTTCATTTCGATGTAACCCTACTATCCAGGTTTCTTCCTAAAAGCCCTACTATCCAGGCTTTCATTGCATAGTAACCTTACTATCCAGGTTCCTTCCCACAAGCCCTACTACCTATGCTTTCATTTCGAAGTAACCCTACTACCCAAGTTTCATTACTCAAGCCCTACTATCCAGGCTTTCATTTCTAAGTAACCCTATTATCCAGGTTCCTTCACACAAGCGCTACTACCCAAGCTTTCATTTGGAAGTAACCCTATTACCAAGGTTCCTTCACACAAGCCCCACTATCCAAGTTTCATTTCGAAGTATCCCTACTATCGAAGTTCCTTCCCACAAGCCCTACTAACCAGGCTTTCATTTCGAAGTAACCCTACTATCCAGGTTCCTTCCCACAAGCCCTACTATCCAGGCTTTCATTTCGAAGTAACCTTACTATCCAGGTTCCTTCCCACAAGCCCTACTATCCAGGCTTTCATTTCGATGTAACCCTACTATCCAGGTTCCTTCCCACAAGCCCTACTATCCAGGCTTTCATTTCGAAGTAACCCTACTATCTAGGTTCCTTCCCACAAGCCCTACTATCCAGGCTTTAATTTCGATGTAACCCTACTATCCAAGTTCCTTTCCACAAGCCCTACTATCCAGGCTCTCATTTCGAAGTAACCCTACTATCCAGGTTCCTTCCCACAAGCCCTACTACTCAGGCTTTCATTTCGAAGTAACCCTACTATCCAGATTCCTTCCTACAAGCCCTACTATCCAGGCTTTCATTTCAAAGTAACCCTACTATCCAGGCTTTCATTTCGAAGTAACCCTACTATCCAGGTTCCTTCCCACAAGCCCTACTATCCAAGCTTTCATTTCGAAGTAACCCTACTATCCAGATTCCTTCCCACAAGCCCTACTATCCAGGCTTTCATTTCGAAGTAACCCTACTATCCAGGTTCCTTCCCACAAGCCCTACTATCCAAGCTTTCATTTCGAAGTAACCCTACTATCCTGGTTCCTTCCCACAAGCCTTACTATCCAAGCTTTCATTTCAAAGTAACCCTAATATCCAGGTTCCTTCCCACAAGCCCTACTATCCACGCTTTCATTGCAAAGTAACCCTACTATCCAGGTTCCTTCCCACAAGCCCTACTATCCAGGCTTTAATTTCGATGTAACCCTACTATCCAGGTTCCTTTCCACAAGCCCTACTATCCAGGCTCTCATTTCGAAGTAACCCTACTATCCAGGTTCCTTCCCACAAGCCCTACTACTCAGGCTTTCATTTCGAAGTAACCCTACTATCTAGATTCCTTCCTACAAGCCCTACTATCCAGGCTTTCATTTCGAAGTAACCCTACTATCCAGGCTTTCATTTCGAAGTAACCCTACTATCCAGGTTCCTTCCCACAAGCCCTACTATCCAAGCTTTCATTTCGAAGTAACCCTACTATCCAGATTCCTTCCTACAAGCCCTACTATCCAGGCTTTCATTTCGAAGTAACCCTACTATCCAGGTTCCTTCCTACAAGCCCTACTATCCAAGCTTTCATTTCGAAGTAACCCTACAATCCTGGTTCCTTCCCACAAGCCCTACTATCAAAGCTTTCATTTCAAAGTAACCCTAATATCCAGGTTCCTTCCCACAAGCCCTACTATCCACGCTTTCATTGCAAAGTAACCCTACTATCCAGGTTCTTTCCCACAAGCCCTACTACCCAGGCTTTCATTTCGAAGTAACCCTACTACCCAAGTTCCTTCACACAATCCCTACTATCCAGGCTTTCATTTCTAAGGAACGCTACTATCTAGGTTCCTTCACACAAGCCCTACTACCCAGGCTTTCATTTAGAAGTAACCCTATAACCAAGGTTCCTTCACACAAGCCCCACTGTCCAAGCTTTCATTTCAAAGTAACCCTACTATCGAGGTTCCTTCCCACAAGCCCTACTATCCAGGCTTTCATTTCGAAGTAACCCTACTATTCAGGTTCCTTCCCACAAGCCCTACTATCCAAGCTTTCATTTCGAAGTAACCCTACTATCCTGGTTCCTTCCCACAAGCCCTACTATCCAAGCTTTCATTTCAAAGTAACCCTAATATCCAGGTTCCTTCCCACAAGCCCTACTATCCACGCTTTCATTGCAAAGTAACCCTACTATTCAGGTTCTTTCCCACAAGCCCTACTACCCAGGCTTTCATTTCGAAGTAACCCTACTACCCAAGTTCCTTCACACAAGCCCTACTATCCAGGCTTTCATTTCTAAGTAACCCTACTATCCAGGTTCCTTAACACAAGCCCTACTACCCAGGCTTTCATTTGGAAGTAACCCTATAACCAAGGGTCCTTCACACAAGCCCCACTATCCAAGCTTTCATTTCGAAGTAACCCTACTATCGAGGTTCCTTCCCACAAGCCCTACTATCCAAGCTTTCATTTCGAAGTAACCCTACTATTCAGGTTCCTTCCAACAAGCCCTACTATGCAGGATTTCATTTCAAAGTAACTCTATTATCAAAGTTCCTTCCCACAAGCCTTACTATCCAGGATTTCATTTCGAAGTCACCCTCTTATCCAGGTTCCTTCCCACCAGCCCTACTATCCAGGCTTTCATTTCGAAGTAACCCTACTATCCAAGTTCCTTCCCACAAGCCCTACTATCCAGGCTTTCATTTCGATGTAACCCTACTATCCAGGTTCCTTCCCACAAGCCCTACTATCCAGGCTTTCATTTCGAAGTAACCCTACTATCCAGGTTCCTTCCCACAAGCCCTACTACCCAGGCTTTCATTTCGAAGTAACCCTACTACCCAAGTTCCTTCTCATAAGCCCTACTATCCAAGCTTTCATTTCGAAGTAACCCTACTATCCAGGTTCCTTCCCACAAGCCCTACTATCCAGGCTTTCATTTCGAAGTAACCCTACTATCCAGGTTCCTTCCCACAAGCCCTACTATCCAGGCTTTCAGTTCGAAGTAACCCTACTATCCAGGTTCCTTCCCACAAGCCCTACTATCCAAGCTTTCATTTCGATGTAACCCTACTATCCAGGTTTCTTCCCAAAAGCCCTACTATCTAGGCTTTCATTGCATAGTAACCTTACTATCCAGGTTCCTTCCCACAAGCCCTACTACCTATGCTTTCATTTCGAAGTATCCCTACTACCCAAGTTTCATTACTCAAGCCCTACTATCCAGGCTTTCATTTCTTAGTAACCCTATTATCCAGGTTCCTTCACACAAGCCCTACTACCCAAGCTTTCATTTGGAAGTAACCCTATTACCAAGGTTCCTTCACACAAGCCCCACTATCCAAGATTTCATTTCAAAGTATCCCTACTATCGATGTTCCTTCCCACAAGCCCTACTAACCAGGCTTTTATTTCGAAGTAACCCTACTATCCAGGTTCCTTCCCACAAGCCCTACTATCCAGACTTTCATTTCAAAGTAACCCTACTATCCAGGTTCCTTCCCACAAGCCCTACTATCCAGACTTTCATTTCAATGTAACCCTACTATCCAGGTTCCTTCCCACAAGCCCTACTATCCAGGCTTTTATTTCGAAGTAAACCTACTATCCAGGTTCCTTCCCATAAGCCCTACTATCCAGGCTTTCATTTTGAAGTAACCCTACTATCCAGGTTCCTTCCCACAAGCCCTATTATCCAGGATTTAATTTCTATGTAACCCTACTATCCAGGTTCCTTCCCACAAGCCCTACTATCCAGGCTCTCATTTCGAAGTAACCCTACTATCCAGGTTCCTTCCCACAAGCCCTACTACTCAGGATTTCATTTCGAAGTAACCCTACTATCCAGATTCCTTCCTACAAGCCCTACTATCGAGGCTTTCATTTCGAAGTAACCCTACTATCCAGGTGCCTTCCCACAAGCCCTACTATCCAAGCTTTCATTTCGAAGTAACCCTACTATCCAGATTCCTTCCTACAAGCCCTACTATCCAGGCTTTCATTTCGAAGTAACCCTACTATCCAGGTTCCTTCCCACAAGCCCTACTATCCAAGCTTTCATTTCGAAGTAACCCTACTATCCTGGTTCCTTCCCAAAAGCCCTACTATCCAAGCTTTCATTTCAAAGTAACCCTAATATCCAGGTTCCTTCCCACAAGCCCTACTATCCACGCTTTCATTGCAAAGTGACCCTACTATCCAGGTTCTTTCCCACAATCCCTACTACCCAGGCTTTCATTTCGAAGTAAACCTACTACCCAAGTTCCTCCACACAAGCCCTACTATCCAGGCTTTCATTTCTAAGGAACCCTACTATCCAGGTTCCTTCACACAAGCCCTACTACCCAGGCTTTCATTTAGAAGTAACCCTATAACCAAGGTTCCTTCACACAAGCCCCACTGTCCAAGCTTTCATTTTAAAGTAACCCTACTATCAAGGTTCCTTCCCACAAGCCCTACTATCCAGGCTTTCATTTCGAAGTAACCCTACTATTCAGGTTCCTTCCCACAAGCCCTACTATCCAGGCTTTCATTTCGAAGTAACCCTACTATCCAGGTTCCTTCCCACAAGCCCTACTATCCAGACTTTCATTTAGAAGTAACCCTACTATCCAGGTTCCTTCCCACAAGCCATACTATCCAGGCTTTCATTTCGATGTAACCCTACTATCCAGGTTCCTTCCCACAAGCCCTACTATCCAGGCATTCATTTCGAAGTAACCCTACTATCCAGGTTCCTTCCCACAAGCCCTACTATCCAGGATTTAATTTCGATGTAACCCTACTATCCAGGTTTCTTCCCACAAGACCTACTATCCAGGCTTTCATTTCAAAGTAACCCCACTACCCAAGTTCCTTCTCATAAGCCCTACTATCCAGGATTTCATTTCGAAGTAACCTTACTATCCAGGTTCCTTCCCACAAACCCTACTATCTAGGCTTTCATTTTGAAGTAACCCTACTATCCTGGTTCCTTCCCACAAGCCCTACTATCCAGGCTTTCATTTCAAAGTAACCCTACTATCCAGGTTCCTTCCCACAAGACCTACTATCAAGGCTTTCATTGGAAAGTAACCCTACTATCCAGGTTCCTTCCCACAAGCCCTTCTACCCAGGCTTTCATTTCAAAATAACCCTACTACCCAAGTTCCTTCACACAAGCCCTACTATCCATGCTTTCATTTCTAAGTAACCCTACTATCCAGGTTCCTTCACACAAGCCCTACTACCCAGGATTTCATTTGGAAGTAACCCTATTACCAAGGTACCTTCACACAAGCCCCACTATCCAAGCTTTCATTTCGAAGTAACCCTACTATCGAGGTTCCTTCCCATAAGCCCTACTATCCAGGCTTTCATTTCGAAGTAACCCTACTATCCAGGTTCCTCCCCACAAGCCCTATTATCCAGGCTTTCATTTCGAAGTAACCCTACTATCCAGGTTCCTTCCCACAAGCCCTACTTTCCAAGCTTTCATTTCAAAGTAACCCTACTATCCAGGTTCCTTCCCACAAGCCCTACTATCTAGGCTTTCATTTTGATGTAACCCTAATATCCAGGTTCCTTCCCACAAGCCCTACTATCAGGGATTTCATTTCGAAGTAACCCTCTTATCCAGGTTCCTTCCCAACAGACCTACTATCCATGATTTCATTTCGAAGTAACCCTACTATCCAGGTTCCTTCCCACAAGCCCTACTATCCAGGCTTTCTTTTCGATGTAACCCTAGTATCAAGGTTCCTTCCCACAAGCCCTACTATCCAGACTTTCATTTCAAAGTAACCCTACTATCCAGGTTCCTTCCCACAAGCCCTACTACCCAGGCTTTCATTTCGTAGTAACCCTACTACCCGAATTCCTTCTAATAAGCCCTACTATCCAAGCTTTCATTTCGAAGTAACCATACTATCCAGGTTCCTTCCCACAAGCCCTACTACTCAGGCTTTCATTTCGAAGTAACCCTACTATCCAGATTCCTTCCTACAAGCCCTACTATCGAGGCTTTCATTTCGAAGTAACCCTACTATCCAGGTGCCTTCCCACAAGCCCTACTATCCAAGCTTTCATTTCGAAGTAACCCTACTATCCAGATTCCTTCCTACAAGCCCTACTATCCAGGCTTTCATTTCGAAGTAACCCTACTATCCAGGTTCCTTCCCACAAGCCCTACTATCCAAGCTTTCATTTCGAAGTAACCCTACTATCCTGGTTCCTTCCCAAAAGCCCTACTATCCAAGCTTTCATTTCAAAGTAACCCTAATATCCAGGTTCCTTCCCACAAGCCCTACTATCCACGCTTTCATTGCAAAGTGACCCTACTATCCAGGTTCTTTCCCACAATCCCTACTACCCAGGCTTTCATTTCGAAGTAAACCTACTACCCAAGTTCCTCCACACAAGCCCTACTATCCAGGCTTTCATTTCTAAGGAACCCTACTATCCAGGTTCCTTCACACAAGCCCTACTACCCAGGCTTTCATTTAGAAGTAACCCTATAACCAAGGTTCCTTCACACAAGCCCCACTGTCCAAGCTTTCATTTCAAAGTAACCCTACTATCAAGGTTCCTTCCCACAAGCCCTACTATCCAGGCTTTCATTTCGAAGTAACCCTACTATTCAGGTTCCTTCCCACAAGCCCTACTATCCAGGCTTTCATTTCGAAGTAACCCTACTATCCAGGTTCCTTCCCACAAGCCCTACTATCCAGGCTTTCATTTAGAAGTAACCCTACTATCCAGGTTCCTTCCCACAAGCCCTACTATCCAGGCTTTCATTTCGATGTAACCCTACTATCCAGGTTCCTTCCCACAAGCCCTACTATCCAGGCTTTCATTTCGAAGTAACCCTACTATCCAGGTTCCTTCCCACAAGCCCTACTATCCAGGCTTTAATTTCGATGTAACCCTACTATCCAGGTTTCTTCCCACAAGACCTACTATCCAGGCTTTCATTTCAAAGTAACCCCACTACCCAAGTTCCTTCTCATAAGCCCTACTATCCAGGATTTCATTTCGAAGTAACCTTACTATCCAGGTTCCTTCCCACAAACCCTACTATCTAGGCTTTCATTTTGAAGTAACCCTACTATCCTGGTTCCTTCCCACAAGCCCTACTATCCAGGCTTTCATTTCAAAGTAACCCTACTATCCAGGTACCTTCCCACAAGACCTACTATCAAGGCTTTCATTGGAAAGTAACCCTACTATCCAGGTTCCTTCCCACAAGCCCTTCTACCCAGGCTTTCATTTCAAAATAACCCTACTACCCAAGTTCCTTCACACAAGCCCTACTATCCATGCTTTCATTTCTAAGTAACCCTACTATCCAGGTTCCTTCACACAAGCCCTACTACCCAGGCTTTCATTTGGAAGTAACCCTATTACCAAGGTACCTTCACACAAGCCCCACTATCCAAGCTTTCATTTCGAAGTAACCCTACTATCGAGGTTCCTTCCTGTAAGCCCTACTATCCAGGCTTTCATTTCGAAGTAACCCTACTATCCAGGTTCCTCCCCACAAGCCCTATTATCCAGGCTTTCATTTCGAAGTAACCCTACTATCCAGGTTCCTTCCCACAAGCCCTACTTTCCAAGCTTTCATTTCAAAGTAACCCTACTATCCAGGTTCCTTCCCACAAGCCCTACTATCTAGGATTTCATTTTGATGTAACCCTAATATCCAGGTTCCTTCCCACAAGCCCTACTATCAGGGATTTCATTTCGAAGTAACCCTCTTATCCAGGTTCCTTCCCAACAGACCTACTATCCATGATTTCATTTCGAAGTAACCCTACTATCCAGGTTCCTTCCCACAAGCCCTACTATCCAGGCTTTCTTTTCGATGTAACCCTAGTATCAAGGTTCCTTCCCACAAGCCCTACTATCCAGACTTTCATTTCAAAGTAACCCTACTATCCAGGTTCCTTCCCACAAGCCCTACTACCCAGGCTTTCATTTCGTAGTAACCCTACTACCCGAATTCCTTCTAATAAGCCCTACTATCCAAGCTTTCATTTCGAAGTAACCATACTATCCAGGTTCCTTCCCACAAGCCCTACTATCTAGGCTTTCATTTCGAAGTAACCCTACTATCCAGGTTGCTTCCCACAAGCCCTACTATCCAGGCTTTCATTTTGAAGTAACCCTACTATCCAAGTTCCTTCCCACAAGCCCTACTATCCATGCTTTCATTTCGAAGTAACCCTACTATCCAAGTTCCTTCCCACAAGCCCTACTTTCTAGGCTTTCATTGCAAAGTAACCCTACTATCTAGGTTCCTTCCCATAAGCCCTACTACCCAGGCTTTCATTTCGAAGTAACCCTACTACCCAAGTTCCTTCACAGAAGCCCTACTATCAAGGCTTTCATTTCTAAGTAACCCTACTATCCAGGTTCCTTCACACAAGCCCTAATACCCAGGCTTTCATTTGGAAGTAACCCTATTACCAAGGTTCCTTGACACAAGCCCCACTATCCAAGCTTTCATTTCTTAGTAACCCTACTATCTAGGTTCCTTCCCACAAGCCCTACTATCCAGGCTTTCATTTCGAAGTAACCCTACTATCCAGATTCCTTCCTACAAGCCCTACTATCACTATGCCAAACAATGGATTAGACAGCGCTTTTTTAGGCCTTTAACAGCGCTGCTAAAACCTCCGCTGCTAAAGGTATAGACAGCGCTTTCTTTTTCAATCACTTTAGACAGCGCTTTGTAAAAGCGATGTCTATTACCCCCCTTTAGCAGCGGTTTTCCTCTTTTTTTTTTAATTTTTTTTTCAATCACTTTAGACAACGCTTTTCATGAAAAGCGCTGTCTATTACCCCCCCTTTAGCAGCGCTTTTCCTCATTTTAAAAAAAAAAAAAAATTTTCAATCACATTAGACAGCGCTTTCATGAAAAGCGCTGTCTATTACCCCCCCTTTAGCAGCGCTTTTCCTCTTTTTTTTTTTTAATTTTTTTTTATAAATCACTTTAGACAGCACTTTCATGAAAAGCGTTGTCTATTACCCCCCCCCCTTTAGCAGCGCTTTTCCTCTTTTTTTTAAAATTTTTTTTTTTTATAAATCACTTTAGACAGCGCTTTCCTGAAAAGCGCTGTCTATTACCCCCCCTTTAGCAGCGCTTTTCCTCATTTTTGTTTTCAATCACTTTAGACAGCCCTTTCATGAAAAGCGCTGTCTATTACCCCCCCCCCACCCCTTTAGCAGCGCTTTTCCTCTTTTTTTTTAAAATTTTTTTTTCAATCACTTTAGACAGCGCTTTCATTTAAAACAAAACGCTGCCTATCAAATTTATTCTCACCGTTTTTGCACCAGAAACTATAGCTTCATTATAACATTTTAAACAAAAACAACATTAATATATACCATAATGAAACAATATTATAACAACATCAATATTCATCTCTTAAATCCTTTTTGCACAATATACATAACAACAAGATTAATATATACCACAATGAAACAATATTATAACAACATCAATATTCATCTCTTCAATCCTTTATGCACAATATACACAACAACAACATTAGTATATACAACAATGAAACAATATTATAATTACATCAATATTCATCTCTTCACTCCTTTTTGTACAATATACACAACAACAACATTAGTATATACAACAATGAAACAAAATCCACGATGAATATATAACTCTATCTTCTACATCGAGCTGCACCTATATAACCGAAAACAAAATCAAAAAATCAAAATTCATACAAGTTACCAAATAACAACAACAAAAACAATAATATTGTAACACAACTATAACGACATATATTATATTCTCAAAACTCAAAGTTATACCTTATAATAAAACTCTCAACTCCATAACAAATTGGCACCAATCCTCCATAAGTTCATCCAATTGATCTTTTGAGTATGAAGCACACTTGAATTCATCAAAGTACTACATAATAATATAACATAGTATGATTTAATTAAAATACTAAGTCAGTTTATGAGAAATATGAAAATAATTCCTAAGTTAGAAATTCATACCGTGGATGGAATCTCTAATCGGTCCAAAAGAATAATTTCTTTCATAAACCTCAACATAAAATAACCGCAATCTACACCATTGCGCTGACGAGGACACTACACATGGAAAGAAAATACGGATATACATCAAGATATACACCTTAACTTGTTTTATCAAGTATCATCGGTATATAATCAAAACTGTGAAAATCTATACCTCCACTTTGATCCAAGAAATATTGTTGACTCTACTCCTTGGTACTTGAATATCTCTTTGTGCTCGAAAACTTTGTAGAATGCTATAATAAAATAATAACGAATATTTAGAACTATCGCACATAAATAATTAAATATACACAGTAATATTTTGGAACAATGTCACTTACGTGTCAATCGTCTTCTTCATATCTGAGTATGTTATCCAATCATTGCCCAATGAATCCAGATAATATACAATTTCTCTCACATGATTAATTGCAACCAATAACCAGTGTCCACTGGAATATTTAACAAAGGTTAGATGGAAATTTTCTGCCCAACGTTAAAAAACGAAAAATTATAATAGAGGTAATTTAGAATGAAACCTTAAATAAAAAGAACAATTTTTCTGTATCTTTGCTGGCCATAAATAAACTGAGCACAAATGCTATTACTTCATCTGGTTTTGCGATTATTGACCCTGCATAGACAATGTTGGGATTTATGAAAGCGAATATGGACTCCAATCCACACGGGCGAATCAACTTGTCATACAAAAACCTTAAATAAAAACATCATTAACATTAATTATTCATTGAAATGAGTAAATAAATTTTTCAATTAATTAAACAAAGTTGATTGGAGTATACCTGATGTATGTATTGATAACAGCCATGCCTAATGTCAAGTGTCCAAAAACTTGTTCCAAATCCTCCTTACCAATTGTTGTCATGCCTTCAGAACCATAAATCCCTTCATGCAGGGGTATAAGAGAAGTACCACCTTGCGAAATAGTTGTGAAGCTTATAAATGTCTGAAGGCACGACCTATATTGTGAAGTACTTTTCTTTCTAGCCCCGAACCTCTTAGCAACACTCTTTGTTTCTGTGGGAATGTTGCTAATTACAGGCTCCTTACCCATACTTACAGCTTCATTAATCTCTTTAGTAGGAATAATCTAAATATCATAAAATTAGAGTGTTCAAGTATAGGACGACAAATTAACATTATCTAATCATAAATATCATATAACTTTGTTGTACCTGTTTTTTTGCTGTCACTGACTCCTCTGGCCGCGTAATCCCTTTATCTTTTGGTTTGGGTTTTGTAGGAGTCTAACATTACCATGCAAAAAAAATGTAAGTAAAACGAACGTAAAAAATTTGAGTACTAAAAGGTTCATAAAGGTTTTAATTATACCTCATCATCTATGCGAACAAGCCTTGACGGCCATGCAACAAACGCTCCTATTGCCTCTCTCACCAATGTTGCATCCGAAACTTCATCTGGGATTGGTAATAACGCACCCTCCTCTAAAGCAATATCAATCGACACTTTCAAATATCCAAAAGGGAGCGATTTATGATGAAGTACTTCTCCCAGAGTGTTATGGACTTTTCCCTTGCCAACCATGCGATAAGTTGGTGTCTCTAAAAAGAGTTGACAAAGTGAAATGCCCTAAAATCAATAATAAATATGACATCGTTAATGTGTATATATGTCAGTTAAATAAATTACACTAATTTAATTTCATAATAATATATGTAAGTACCTCGGGAATACTCGGTTGAGCTGCACAAATGACACTAGCTATGTCACTAGCTTCTTTAACACCCGAAGCTACCCTTTCTGATTGGTATTGTTTTGCTTTTTCCTTCCTCAATTCAAAAACTTCAGCTTCTAATGCATCCAACCTGGCCTGCAGTTCTTTATTGCTAGCAGATTTTGTCTTTGGATTGTTCTTTTTCAAGGAAGTTGGAGTAACCCCATGTCCTTTACCCCTCACTCGACCAGAATACTCACGAACATCTAATGCTCGACTAAGTATGCTCCTGCAATCATCTGGTGGAGATGTAGACTGAGACAGACTCTCCTAAAAATCATATGAATATTGGAAAAACATGAATACTATATGTTAATAAAATTTTGATTTAATTAGAATTAATGTTATACTTACGCATTTTTCAAAAATTTGTTGTACATCTTCTTTGAGAACTCCATCCTTACCCACACGGGCAGCCTTCCATAAAACATGCTCCGGAAGAGATGTTTCTGAACTACTCTCCTCTTTTAACTACACATTAACACAAAAAACAAGCTCAGTTATAACTATTGATGAACAAGTATATCATTGCAATTTGTAAATACTTACTATTTTTTGTTCTAATCATGCATATCCCAAACACCCTTTTTTGTATGGATATGCGGGAGATGATGCTCTTAGACGATTTACTTCACTAACACTCTGAAATTTTGGGGTTTTCCGTTTGGCTTTAAAAACATCTCATTCTTTAACTGAAATCACATCCGCATATTCTTCTAGACGCTCTGCATCAACAAATTTTTTTTCGCCATCTCTAAGATATTTTCTGTTTAAATATGTTCTAAACCCTCTCAGTATTTTTCCGGCCAATCCAAGACAATAATCTTTTCTTTTGTCATCAATGTTGAAAGACCTCTACAAAAAACATACACAAAGTGCGTTAGTATAAGTAATTTAAAGACATAATTTAAAGTACATAATCGTAATTTAAAGACATAATTTAAAGTACCTGTATCTCACTCCAGATTTTGTTTTTAGCATCATTCAGCTTATCATCTCTCCACTCATCAAAAGTTATTGGAATTTCTCTCCTTACAAGTGTGCCAATGTAACTTGTCAATTTAGAACCGTTAGGCTCAATTAATTGGTCATTTGGACTCCAATGCACATCATATTTTATACCCTTATCTCTATCACGAATGATATTCTTCATTATTGTTTTTCCTCTTTTTATTTCTTTTTCCACTCCCTTACTGGATTTTCCTCCATCATTGTCTCCATCATTAATAGAATCATCGTGAGGGTGCTCCTCGTTACTAGCCATCTAACCTATAATAAAGAAAAACATTAGTATCTAATGACAAATATTTAATTCCAAATATATAATGACCTGAATCAACACCAAATTACCGCCAACAATTAACAGCCCTATCCGAGATGGTGCACCGATTGACTCCAATGACGAATCTGATGCAAAGGCAGGAGACAACGACCTGTAAATCATAGATAAAAATAGAATTGAAAACTAGTTTACTTCAGACTCAAGATCACGCGAAAAAGCCAATACATAATTGACCACCACTGTAATACGCTCTCCAGACCACACAATTGTCTTCCAGGCCAGCAAAAATAATTGTTGTTATTAAAATATTAGTATAAGATATGCAACAACACGTTGACAGATTATCAATTACACCAGAAGGACAAATGAAAAGAATATACCATTACATATTAACACTAAGAAACACATAGCTAATAACCCTCCCTTTGCCATGGTCATTAAATGCGTCATTGGTACCAAAAACTGCATGAAGGCCACTCAACAGAACAAAATTAATTCTATCCTCAATATTAGTGGGGATCTAACCTATAAAAAGGAAGATATTCATGATACTTTTGTTAACTACTTCAAGGAGTTGTTCAAAAGAAACGAAAACAGAAAAGCTTTCCCCTATCTCCATATCCATATCCATATATTCTGGGGGATTTTGTATTATCCATGCTTTGCAAAGCATCAACGGCCTCTTTCTCAGGAATGGGGCTGGTTAACATCTCTCTTTTCTCATTATTCAGTTGAGGACCACCCCTCATCATATATATATCAATTTTTTTTCTTTCATCCTCTGCAGTTCCCACCAATTGCCTATAGAATTGCATGATTTCATCTACAGTCTCAGCTTCACTATGTGTGACAATTCCATCTTCCTTTTGTAGGGCCAAAGTACTATTGTAATTTCGTCTGGATTTAATTGAAGCATGGAAATACTTATTATTTCCATCCCCCAGTTGCAGCCAATTCAACTTGGATCTCTGCATCAACACTTTCTCTTCTACTTCCTGCCAACCAATTAAGGTATCACTACACTTTCTATCCATATTGATTTTCACAGGATTCATCCTAGCATTTATAAGTTCCTCTTGAGCCTGCTTTAATTCCATTCTTTCCTGATCTATTTTCTTGTTTATATACGCAAGAGGCTTGGACATTTCCCTTAGGATAGGTTGTAGCCTTTTTTGTTTTCTCTAAACTACAACCATTGGTCGCCCTGCAAGAGGCTCCCTCAAGCTGAGATTCACTTTCGACATGAAGTGGTCCATGTCTGCAACACAATTTGTAAACTTAAAGGTGTTCTTCTTCCTTCGCCTGTCATTCATAATTTGCTTCGAACATAGTATGCATGGTCCGACACACTAGGCTGCATCACTTCAAGAGTATAATTCATATGGTCTTGAAGCCATTCTATATTACCAATTAGGTGATCTATCCTTGAATAGATCGGACATCCACTTTGATTATTTGGTCAAGTGAAGTTTTCACCCCTGCTGTCCATTTCATATAGTCCTGCCTTCTCCATAAACCCTTGCAAATCCCTGTATTCTGCTTCCTTGATTTGTCTTCCACCTATTCTGTCTGTGCACTTCAGAACATTGTTGAAATCGCCTAACAACATCCAAGATCCTTGTTGTTTCCTATAGATATTCACCAAGTTGTTCCACAATCGCTTTCTGTTTTCAATTTGATTATGGCATTAAATTGCAGTCATCAAGTAAAGTTAGGTACCATGTATATCGTAGACACCACAATGTATCATTTGGTCTGAGCACTTGACCATTTGCACGTTCGTAGTGCTGACATATTTTCTACTCTTATGAAACATGCTCAGACTAGTCACCTTATTACTGGAATTAAAGATGCAAAAACAGGTCCTAACATCACACATCTCCTCTTTGCGGATGACAGTCTGATTTTTTGCCAGGACACAACAAAAGAAGCTAGAAATCTAAGCAAAATCTTTCAGAAGTATCAAGACACCTCAGGACAAAAAATTAATTATAACAAATCTGAAATACAATTCAACTCTGGAAAGTTTCCAGAATATTCTTAACATTCCTATTGTCTGATCCAATTCAACATTGTCTGGGTCTCCCTACTCAGATCAACAAGTCTAGAAATCAAAGTTTTAGGTACATAGTGGACAGAATCAGAGATAAACTCCAAAGTTGGAAGGAAAAGACTCTATCCTATGCTGGCATAGTAACTCTTATAAAATCTATTTCTCAAGCTATTCCAAAGTCATTGGTTCTTATTATTGCAATATCCATCACCATTGGAACACTCTACCTTGTTTTTAGGCCAAAGCTTCCTAAATACTCAGTAGACAGATTGAGAATAGCACAGTTCAATCTGTCTGATAATAACAATCTTTTTGTTACCTTCGATGTAACAGTAACTGCTAGAAATCCAAACAAGAAGATTGGAATATATTATGTAAGTGGAAGCAATATAAGTGCTTTATATAAAGAAACAGAATTATGTGAAGGGTCTTTGCCGAATTTCTATCAGGGTCATCGGAATATAACCGTGCTTAATCTACCTTTAACAGGTCAAACACAAGATGCAACTGGTTTAGTAAATACTTTGCAGCAGCAGCTGCAAGAGAAAGGTAATTTACCTCAGAATATTAAGGTGAATCAAAATGTGAGGGTTAAGATTGGTAAGTTGAAGCTGTTTAAACTTATTCTCTTTGTAGAATCAAAACTTCTGGTTAACTGCTATCTATGCTAGTAATGATTTGGAAAATAGAAGGCTATTATGGGGTGATATTGTGAATACTCATATGAACCAACTGTTGTGCTATCTAATTACACTCATAATGATATCTATGCAAAGTTTCTCAACAATACTTCCAGAAAAAGGAAGAAGAGAAAACTATACTGCCCCAAATTTCTAAGGTGCTTTCAACTAAAGATGGTAATGATAGTTTTTGTGAAAGTAACTTATGATACTGTTAAAAGTTAGTATTTATTTATTTCAATAAGTTTTCTGCGATAACTTGTGAAAACAACTTTCTGTTCTTGGTGAAGCCTCGGGTAGTGGAGAATATGAAACTTCAGGATCTAGTGGGTATGGTACTGGTAGTGCTGTTGGGCTTACAGGAATTATGGTGGCAAAGTCAACAGAGTTTTCATATCAAGAACTAGCTAAGGCTATAAATAACTTTAGTTTGGATAATAAAATTGGTCAAGGTGGATTCGTAGTTGTCTATTATGCCGAACTCCGAGGCGAGGTATGAAACTGCAGTGACTAATTTTTATTTTTTGTTAGTGTTTGATATCTTATCCTCTTATTCAAATTATTCTATGCAGAAAACAGCAATTAAGAAAATGAATGTACAAGCATCAACATAATTTCTTTGTGAGTTGAAGGTCTTAACACATGTTCATCATTTGAATCTGGTATAACATCCTTCAAACTACTTAATTCAATGTTTTTCATTGTTAAAATCTTTGTTAAGCTTTTTGCATAAACAGGTTAAATTTATGTTATGAACCATGTTCTGAATTTACCTAAATTTTTATGAACAACATAGGTGAGGTTGATTGGATATTGTGTTGAGGGATCGCTTTTCCTTGTATACGAACATATTGATAATGGAAACTTGGGTCAATATTTGCAAGGTTTAGGTAAGATCAGCAAGAACATGTTATTGGAGATGAAGAAGAACACTTACTTGGAGATGAAGAAGAACACGTTATTGATAAATGACAGCGATTTATGAAGATGAAGATAATTTCAAACCGATGAAGATGAAGCCGTTTGAGAGGAGGGTAATGGAGATGACGAATGGAGAAGAAGATGAACAGCGCGATTTGTGTTTCTGGAAATCTGATTTAGGGGTTAGGGGTTTAGAAATAAATTAACAAACCAAAGGCAGCGCTTTCAAGAAGCGCTGCTAAAGGTACCCCCTTTAGCAGCGCTTTAGGCTTACCCCCCCTTTAGCAGCGCTTTTAGATTTACACAAAGGCAGCGCTTTCAAGAAGCGCTGCTAAAGGTACCCCCTTTAGCAGCGCTTTAGGTTTACCCCCCTTTAGCAGCGCTTTTAGACTTACACCTTTAGCAGCGCTTTTTGAAAGCGCTATCTAAAGCATACCCTTTAGCAGCGCTTTTATTAATTTTTTAATTTTAATTTTTTTTAAAACCCTATAGCAGCGCTTAGTGAGAAAAAGCGCTGCCTTTGATGAGGCCTATAGCAGCGCTTTTAGTAAGCGTTGTCTAAAGTTTTTTTTTTTGGATACCTACAGCAGCGCTTTTGCATAAGCGCTGTCTATGTAGCGATGCCAAAACTCGTTTTTGGCGTATTGTATCCAGGCTTTCATTTCGAAGTAACCCAAATATCCAGGTTCCTTCCCTCAAGCACTGCTATCCAGGCTTTCATTTCGAAGTAACCCTATTATCCAGGTTCCTTCCCAAAAGCCCTACTATCCAAGCTTTCATTTTGTTGTAACCCTACTTTCCAGGTTCCTTCCCACAAGCCCTACTATCCAGGCTTTCATTTCGAAGTAACCCTACTATCCAGGTTCCTTCCCACAAGCCCTACTATCCAGGCTTTCATTTCGATGTAACCCTAATATCCAGGTTCTTTCCCACAAGCCCTACTATCCAGGCATTCATTTCAAAGTAACCCTATTATCCTGGTTCCTTCCCATAAGCCATACTATCCATGCTTTCATTTCAAAGTAACCTTACTATCCAGGTTCCTTCCCACAAGCCCTACTATCCAAGCTTTCATTTCGAAGTAAACCTACTATCCAGGTTCCTTCCCACAAGCCCTACTATCTAGGCTTTCATTTCGATGTAACCCTACTATCCAGGTTCCTTCCTACAAGCCCTACTATCCATGCTTTCATTTCGAAGTAACCCTACTATCCAGGTTCCTTCCCACAAGCCCTACTATCCAGGCTTTTATTTCGAAGTAAACCTATTATCCAGGTTCCTTCCCACAAGCCCTACTATCCAGGCTTTCATTTCGAAGTAAACCTACTATCCAGGTTCCTTCCCACAAGCCCTACTATCCAGGCTTTCATTTCGATGTAACCCTACTATCCAGGTACCTCCCCACAAGCCCTACTATCCAGGCTTTCATTTCAAAGTAACCCTACTATCCAGGTTCCTTCCCACAAGCCCTACTACCCTTGCTTTCATTTCGAAGTAACCCTACTACCCAAGTTCCTTCTCATAAGCCCTACTATCAAGGCTTTCATTTCGATGTAACCCTACTATCCAGGTTCCTTCCCACATGCCCTACTATCCAGGCTTTCATTGCAAAGTAACCCTAGTATCCAGGTTCCTTCCCACAAGCCCTACTACCCATGCTTTCATTTCGATGTAACCCTATTATCCAGGTTCCTTCCCACAAGCCCTACTATCCAGGATTTCATTTCGAAGTAAGCCTCTTATCCAGGTTCCTTCCCACAAGCCCTACTATCCAGGCTTTCATTTCGAAGTAAACCTACTATCCAGGTTCCTTCCCACAAGCACTACTATCCAGGCTTTCATTTCGATGTAACCCTACTATCCAGGTTCCTTCCCACAAGCACTACTATCCAGGCTATCATTTTGAAGTAACCCTACTAACCAGGTTCCTTCCCACAAGCCTTACTACCCACGCTTTCATTTCGAAGTAACCCTACTATCCAGGTTCCTTCCCACAAGCCTTACTACCCACGCTTTCATTTCGAAGTAACCCTACTACCCAAGTTCCTTCTCATAAGCCCTACTATCCAGGCTTTCATTTCGAAGTAACCCTACTATCCAGGTTCCTTCCCACAAGCCCTACTATCCAAGCTTTCATTTCGAAGTAACCCTACTATCCAGGTTCCTTCCCACAAGCCCTACTATCCAGGCTTTCATTTCGATGTAACCCTATTATCCAGGTTCCTTCCCACAAGCCCTACTATCCAGGATTTCATTTCGAAGTAACCCTCTTATCCAGGTTCCTTCCCACAAGCCCTACTATCCAGGCTTTCATTTTGAAGTAACCTTACTATCCAGGTTCCTTCCCACAAGCACTACTATCATGGCTTTCATTTCGATGTAACCCTACTATCCAGGTTCCTTCCCACAAGCCCTACTATCCAGGCTATCATTTCGAAGTAACCCTACTATCCAGGTTCCTTCCCACAAGCCTTACTACCCACGCTTTCATTTCGAAGTAACCCTACTACTCAAGTTCCTTCTCATAAGCCCTACTATCCAGGCTTTCATTTCGAAGTAACCCTACTATCCAGGTTCCTTCCCTCAAGCCCTACTATCCAGACTTTCATTTCGAAGTAAACCTACTATCCAGGTTCCTTCCCACAAGCCCTACTATTCAGGCTTTCATTTCGAATTAACCCTATTATCCAGGTTCCTTCCCACAAGCCCTACTATCTAGGATTTCATTTCGAAGTAACCCTCTTATCCAGGTTCCTTTCCACAAGCCCTACTATCCAGGCTTTCATTTCGATGTAACCCTACTATCCAAATTCCTTCCCACATGCCCTACTATCCAGGCTATCATTTCGAAGTAACTCTACTATCTAGGTTCCTTACCACAAGCCCTACTATCCAGGTTTTCATTTCGAAGTAACCCTACTATCCAGGTTCCTTCCCACAAGCCCTACTACCCAGGCTTTCATTTCAAAGTAACCCTACTACCCAAGTTCCTTCACACAAGCCCTACTATCCAGGCTTTCATTTCGAACTAACCGTACTATCCAGGTGCCTTCCCGCATGCCCTACTATCCAGGATTTCATTTCGAAGTAACGCTCTTATCCAGGTTCCTTCCATCAACACCTACTATCCAGGCTTTCATATTGAAGTAACCCTATTATCCAGGTACCTTCCCACAAGCCCTATTATCCAGGCTTTCATTTCGATGTAACCCTACTATCCAGGTTCCTTCCCACAAGCCTTACTATCCAAGCTTTCATTTCGAAGTAACCCTACTATTCAGGTTCCTTCCCATAAGCCCTACTATCCAGGCTTTCATTTCGAAGTAAACCTACTATCCAGGTTCCTCCCCACAAGCCCTACTATCTAGGCTTTCATTTCGATGTAACCCTACTATCCAGGTTCCTTCCCACAAGCCCTACTATCCAGGCTTTCGTTTCGAAGTAACCCTACTATCCAGGTTCCTTCCCACAAGCCTCACTATCCAGGCTTTCATTTCGAAGTAACCCTATTATCCAGGTTCCTTCCTATAAGCCCTATTATCCAGGATTTCATTTCGAAGTAACCCTCTTATCCAGGTTCCTTCCCACAAGCCCTACAATCTAGGATTTCATTTCGAAGTAACCCTACTATCCAGGTTCCTTCCCACAAGCCCTACTATCCAGGCTTTCATTTCGATGTAACCCTACTATCCAGGTTCCTTCCCACAAGCCCTACTATCCAGGCTATCATTTCGAAGTAACCCTACTATCCAGGTTCCTTCCTACAAGCCCTACTACCCACGCTTTCATTTCAAAGTAACCCTACTACCCAAGTTCCTTCTCATAAGCCCTACTATCCAGGTTCCTTCCCACAATCCCTACTATCCAAGCTTTCATTTCGAAGTAACCCTACTATCCAGGTTCCTTCCCACAAGCCATACTATCCAGGATTTCATTTCGAAGTAACCCTACTATCCAGGTTCCTTCCCACAAGCCTTACTATCCAGGCTTTCATTTCGAAGTAACCCTATTATCCAGGTTCCTTCCCACAAGCGCTACTATCCAGGCTTTCATTGCAAAGTAACCCTACTATCCAGGTTCCTTCCCACAAGCCCTACTACCCAGGCTTTCATTTCGAAGTAAGCCTACTACCCAAGTTCCTTCACACAAGCCCTACTATCCAGGCTTTCATTTCGAAGTAACCCTACTATCCAGGTTCCATCACACAAGCCCTACTACCCTGACTTTCATTTGGAAGTAACCCTATTACTAAGGTTCCTTCACACAAGCCCCACTATCCAAGCTTTCATTTCGAAGTAACCCTACTATGGAGGTTCCTTCCCACAAGCCCCACTATCCATGCTTTCGTTTCGAAGTAACCCTACTATCCAGGTTCCTTCCCACAAGCCCTACTATCTTGGCTTTCATTTCGATGTAACACTACTATCCAGGTTCCTTCCCACAAGCCCTACTATCAGGGCTTTCATTTAGATGTAACCCTACTATCCAGGTTCCTTCCCACAAGCCCTACTATCTTGGCTTTCATTTCGATGTAACACTACTATCAAGGTTCCTTCCCACAAGCCCTACTATCCCGGCTTTCATTTCGAAGTAACCCTACTATCCAGGTTCCTTCCCACAAGCCTCAATATCCAGGCTTTCATTTCGAAGTAACCCTATTATCCAGGTTCCTTCCCACAAGCCCTACTATCAAGGCTTTCATTTCGAAGTAACCCTATTATGCAGGTTCCTTCCCACAAGCCCTACTATCCAGGATTTCATTTCGAAGTAAGCCTCTTATCCAGGTTCCTTCCCACAAGCCCTACTATCCAGGCTTTCATTTCGAAGTAACCCTACTATCCAGGTTCCTTCCCACAAGCACTACTATCCAGGCTTTCATTTCGATGTAACCCTACTATCCAGGTTCCTTCCCACAAGCACTACTATCCAGGCTATCATTTTGAAGTAACCCTACTAACCAGGTTCCTTCCCACAAGCCTTACTACCCACGCTTTCATTTCGAAGTAACCCTACTATCTAGGTTCCTTCCCACAAGCCTTACTACCCACGCTTTCATTTCGAAGTAACCCTACTACCCAAGTTCCTTCTCATAAGCCCTACTATCCAGGCTTTCATTTCGAAGTAACCCTACTATCCAGGTTCCTTCCCACAAGCCCTACTATCCAAGCTTTCATTTCGAAGTAACCCTACTATCCAGGTTCCTTCCCACAAGCCCTACTATCCAGGCTTTCATTTCGATGTAACCCTATTATCCAGGTTCCTTCCCACAAGCCCTACTATCCAGGATTTCATTTCGAAGTAACCCTCTTATCCAGGTTCCTTCCCACAAGCCCTACTATCCAGGCTTTCATTTCGAAGTAACCTTACTATCCAGGTTCCTTCCCACAAGCACTACTATCCAGGCTTTCATTTCGATGTAACCCTACTATCCAGGTTCCTTCCCACAAGCCCTACTATCCAGGCTATCATTTCGAAGTAACCATACTATCCAGGTTCCTTCCCACAAGCCTTACTACCCACGCTTTCATTTCGAAGTAACCCTACTACTCAAGTTCCTTCTCATAAGCCCTACTATCCAGGCTTTCATTTCGAAGTAACCCTACTATCCAGGTTCCTTCCCCCAAGCCCTACTATCCAGACTTTCATTTCGAAGTAACCCTAGTATCCAGGTTCCTTCCCACAAGCCCTACTATCCAGGCTTTCATTTCGAATTAACCCTATTATCCAGGTTCCTTCCCACAAGCCGTACTATCTAGGATTTCATTTCGAAGTAACCCTCTTATCCAGGTTCCTTCCCATAAGCCCTACTATCCAGGTTTTCATTTTGAAGTAACCCTACTATCCAGGTTCCTTTCCACAAGCCCTACTATCCATGCTTTCATTTCGATGTAACCCTACTATCAAGGTTCCTTCCCACATGCCCTACTATCCAGGCTATCATTTCGAAGTAACCCTACTATCCAGGTTCCTTCCCAAAAGCCCTACTACCCAGGCTTTCATTTCAAAGTAACCCTACTATCCAGGTTCCTTCCCACAAGCCCTTCTATCCAGGCTTTCATTTCGAAGTAACCCTACTATCTAGGTTCCTTCCCACAAGCCCTACTATCCAGGCTTTCATTTCGAAGTAACCCTACTATCCAGGTTCCTTCCCACAAGCCCTACTACCCATGCTTTCATTTCAAAGTAACCCTACTACCCAAGTTCCTTCACACAAGCCCTACTATCCAGGCTTTCATTTCGAACTAACCGTACTATCCAGGTGCCTTCCCACATTCCCTACTATCCAGGATTTCATTTCGAAGTAACGCTCTTATCCAGCTTCCTTCCATCAACCCCTACTATCCAGGCTTTCATATTGAAGTAAACCTATAATCCAGGTACCTTCCCACAAGCCCTATTATCCAGGCTTTCATTTCGATGTAACCCTACTATCCAGGTTCCTTCCCACAAGCCTTACTATCCAAGCTTTCATTTCGAAGTAACCCTACTATTCAGGTTCCTTCCCACAAGCCCTACTATCCAGGCTTTCATTTCGAAGTAAACCTACTATCCAGGTTCCTTCCCACAAGCCCTACTATCTAGGCTTTCATTTCGATGTAACCCTACTATCCAGGTTCCTTCCCACAAGCCCTATTATCCAAGCTTTCATTTCGAAGTAACCCTACTATCCAGGTTCCTTCCCACAAGCCTCACTATCCAGGCTTTCATTTCGAAGTAACCCTATTATCCATGTTCCTTCCTATAAGCCCTATTATCCAGGATTTCATTTCGAAGTAACCCTCTTATCCAGGTTCCTTCCCACAAGCCCTACTATCCAGGCTTTCATTTCGAAGTAACACTACTATCCAGGTTCCTTCCCACAAGCCCTACTATCCAGGATTTCATTTCGAGGTAACCCTACTATCCAGGTTCCTTCCCACAAGCCTTACTATCCAGGCTTTCATTTCGAAGTAACCCTACTATCCAGGTTCCTTCCCACAAGCCATACTATCCAGGCTTTCATTGCAAAGTAACCTTACTATCCAGGTTCCTTCCCACAAGCCCTACTACCCAGGCTTTCATTTCGAAGTAAGCCTACTACCCAAGTTCCTTCACACAAGCCCTACTATCCAGGCTTTCATTTCGAAGTAACCCTACTATCCAGGTTCCATCACACAAGCCCTACTACCCTGACTTTCATTTGGAAGTAACCGTATTACTAAGGTTCCTTCACACAAGCTCCACTATCCAAGCTTTCATTTCGAAGTAACCCTACTATCGAGGTTCCTTCCCACAAGCCCTACTATCCAGGCTTTCATTTCGAAGTAACCCTACTATCAGGATTCCTTCCCACAAGCCCTTCTATCCAGGCTTTCATTTCGAAGTAACCCTACTATCCAGGTTTTTTCCCACAAGCCCTACTATCCAGGATTTCATTTCGAAGTAAGCCTAATATCCAGGTTCCTTCCCACAAGCCCTACTATCCAAGCTTTCATTTCGAAGTAACCCTACTATCCAGGTTCCTTCCCACAAGCACTACTATCCAGAATTTCATTTCGAAGTAACCCTCTTATCCAGGTTCCTTCCCACAAGCCCTACTATCCAGGCTCTCATTTCGAAGTAACCCTACTAACTAGGTTCCTTCCCACAAGCACTACTATCCAGGCTTTCATTTCGATGTAACCCTACTATCAAGGTTCCTTCCCACAAGCCCTACTATCCAGGCTATCATTTCGAAGTAACCCTACTATCCAGGTTCCTTCCCACAAGCCTTATTACCCACGCTTTCATTTCGTAGTAACCCTACTACCCAAGTTCCTTCTCATAAGCCCTATTATCCAGGCTTTCATTTCGAAGTAACCCTACTATCCAGGTTCCTTCCCTCAAGCCCTATTATCCAGACTTTCATTTCGAAGTAACCCTACTATCCAGGTTCCTTCCCACAAGCCCTACTATCCAGGCTTTCATTGCAAAGTAACCCTACTATCCAGGTTCCTTCCCACAAGCCCTACTACCCAGGCTTTCATTTCGAAGTAAGCCTACTACCCAAGTTCCTTCACACAAGCCCTACTATCCAGGCTTTCATTTCGAAGTAACCCTACTATCTAGGTTCCATCACACAAGCCCTACTACCCTGACTTTCATTTGGAAGTAACCCTATTACTAAGGTTCCTTCACACAAGCCACACTATCCAAGCTTTCATTTCGAAGTAACCCTACTATCGAGGTTCCTTCCCACAAGCCCTACTATCCAGGCTTTCATTTCGAAGTAACCCTACTATCAGGGTTCCTTCCCACAAGCCCTTCTATCCAGGCTTTCATTTCGAAGTAACCCTACTATCCAGGTTTTTTCCCACAAGCCCTACTATCCAGGATTTCATTTCGAAGTAACCCTACTATCCAGGTTCCTTCCCACAAGCCCTACTATCCAAGCTTTCATTTCGAAGTAACCCTACTATCCAGGTTCCTTCCCACAAGCACTACTATCCAGGCTTTCATTTCGAAGTAACCCTATTATCCAGGTTCCTTCCCACAAGCCCTACTATCCAGGATTTCATTTCGAAGTAACCCTCTTATCCAGGTTCCTTCCCACAAGCCCTACTATCCAGGCTCTCATTTCGAAGTAACCCTACTATCCAGGTTCGTTCCCACAAGCACTACTATCCAGGTTTTCATTTCGATGTAACCCTACTATCCAGGTTCCTTCCCACAAGCCCTACTATCCAGGCTATCATTTCGAAGTAACCCTACTTTCCAGGTTCCTTCCCACAAGCCTTACTACCCACGCTTTCATTTCGAAGTAACCCTACTACCCAAATTCCTTCTCATAAGCCCTACTATCCAGGCTTTCATTTCGAAGTAACCCTACTATCCAGGTTCCTTCCCTCAAGCCCTATTATCCAGACTTTCATTTCGAAGTAACCCTACTATCCAGGTTCCTTCCCACAAGCCCTACTACCCAGGCTTTCATTTCAAAGTAACCCTATTATCCAGGTTCCTTCACACAAGCCCTACTATCCAGGCTTTCATTTCGAACTAACCGTACTATCCAGGTGCCTTCCCACATGCCCTACTATCCAGGATTTCATTTCAAAGTAACGATCTTATCCAGGTTCCTTCCATCAAGCCCTACTATCCATGCTTTTATATTGAAGTAACCCTATTATCCAGGTACCTTCCCACAAGCCCTATTATCCAGGCTTTCATTTTGATGTAACCCTACTATCCAGGTTCCTTCCCACAAGCCTGACTATCCAAGATTTCATTTCGAAGTAACCCTACTATTCAAGTTCCTTCCCACAAGCCCTACTATCTAGGCTTTCATTTCGATGTAACCCAACTATCCAGGTTCCTTCCCACAAGCCCTACTATCCAGGCTTTCATTTCGAAGTAACCCTACTATCCAGGTTCCTTCCCACAAGCCTCACTATCCAGCCTTTCATTTCTAAGTAACCCTATCATCCAGGTTCCTTCCCACAAGCCCTATTATCCAGGATTTCATTTCGAAGTAACCCTCTTATCCAGGTTCTTTCCCACAAGCCCTACTATCCAGGCTTTCATTTCGAAGTAACCATACTATCCAGGTTCCTTCCCACAAGCCCTACTATCCAGGCTTTCATTTCGATGTAACCCTACTATCCAGGTTCCTTCCCACAAGCCCTACTATCCAGGCTATCATTTCGAAATAACCCTACTATCCAGGTTCCTTCCTACAAGCCCTACTACCCACGCTTTCATTTCAAAGTAACCCTACTACCCAAGTTCCTTCTCATAAGCCCTACTATCCAGGTTCCTTCCCACAAGCCCTACTATCCAGACTTTCATTTCGAAGTAACCCTACTATCCAGGTTCCTTCCCACAAGCCCTACTATCCAGGATTTCATTTCAAAGTAACCCTACTATCTAGGTTCCTTCCCACAAGCCCTACTATCCAGGCTTTCATTTCGAAGTAACCCTACTATCCAGGTTCCTTCCCACAAGCCCTACTATCCAGGCTTTCATTGCAAAGTAACCCTACTATCCAGGTTCCTTCCCACAAGCCCTACTACCCAGGCTTTCATTTCGAAGTAAGCCTACTACCCAAGTTCCTTCACACAAGCCCTACTATCCAGGCTTTCATTTCGAAGTAACCCTACTATCCAGGTTCCATCACACAAGCCCTACTACCCTGACTTTCATTTGGAAGTAATCCTATTACCAAGGTTCCTTCACACAAGCCCCACTATCCAGGCTTTCATTTCGAAGTAACCCTACTATCGAGGTTCCTTCACACAAGCCCTACTATCCAGGCTTTCATTTCGAAGTAACCCTACTATCCAGGTTCCTTCCCACAAGCCCTTCTATCCAGGCTTTCATTTCGAAGTAACCCTACTATCCAGGTTCTTTCCCACAAGCCCTACTATCCAGGATTTCATTTCGAAGTAACCCTACTATCCAGGTTCCTTCCCACAAGCCCTACTATCCAGGCTTTCATTTCGATGTAACCCGACTATCCAGGTTCCTTCCCACAAGCCCTACTATCCAGGCTTTCATTTCGAAGTAACCTTACTATCCAAGTTCCTTCCCATAATCCCTACTATCCAGGCTTTCATTGCAAAGTAACCCTACTATCCAGGTACCTTCCCAAAAGCCCTACTACCCAGGCTTTTATTTTGAAGTAACCCTACTACCCAAGTTCGTTCACACAAGCCCTACTATCCAGGCTTTCATTTCGAAGTAACCCTACTATCAAGGTTCCTTCACACAAGCCCTACTACCCAGGCTTTCATTTGGAAGTAACCCTATTACCAAGGTTCCTTCATACAAGTCCCACTATCAAAGCTTTCATTTCGAAGTAACCCTACTATCGAGGTTCCTTCCCACAAGCCCTACTATCCAGGCTTTCATTTCGATGTAACCCTACTATCCAGGTTGCTTCCCATAAGCCCTACTATCCAGGCTTTCATTTTGAAGTAACCCTACTATCCAGGTTTCTTCCCACAAGCCCTACTATCCAGGCTTTCATTTCGAAGTAACCCTACTATCCAGGTTCCTTCCCACAAGCCCTACTCTCTAGGATTTCATTTCGAAGTAACGCTCTTATCCAGGTTCCTTCCCACAAGCCCTACTATCCAGGCTTTCATATCTAAGTAACCCTATTATCCAGGTTCCTTCCCACAAGCCCCACTATCCAGGCTTTCATTTCGATGTAACCATACTATCCAGGTTCCTTCCCACAAGCCTTACTATCATGTCTTTCATTTTAAAGTAACCCTACTATTCAGGTTCCTTCCCACAAGCCCTACTACCCAGGCTTTCATTTCGAAGTATTCTTACTACCCATGTTCCTTCACACAAGCCCTACTATGCACGCTTTCATTTTGAAGTAACCCTACTATCCAGGTTCCTTCATACAAGCCCTACTACCCAGGCTTTCATTTTGATTTAACCCTATTACCAAGGTTCCTTTACACAAGCCCTACTATCTAGGCTTTTATTTCGAAGTAACCCTACTATCCAGGTTCTTTCCCACAAGCCCTACTATCCAGTCATTAATTTCGAATTAACCCTACTATCCAGGTTCCTTCCCATAAGCCCTACTATCCAGGCTTTCATTTCGAAGTAACCATACAATCCAGGTTCCTTCCCATAAGCCCTACTATCCAGGCTTTCATTTCTAAGTAAACCTACTATCCAGGTTCCTTCCCACAAGCCCTATTATCTTGGATTTCATTTCGATGTAACCCTACTATCCAGGTTCCTTCCCACAAGCCCTACTATCCAGGCTTTCATTTCGAAGTAACACTACTATCTAGGTTCCTTCCCACAAGCCCTACTATCCAGGCTTTCATTTCGAAGTAATCCTACTATTCAGGTTCCTATCCCATAAGCCCTACTATCCAGGCTTTCATTTCGAAGTAACCCTACTATCCAGGTTCCTTCCCATAAGCCCTACTATCCAGGCTTTTATTTCGAAGTAACCCTACTATCCAAGTTCCTTCCCACAAGCCCTACTATCCAGGCTTTCATTTCGATGTAACCCTACTATCCAAGTTCCTTCCCACAAGCCCTACTAACCATGCTTTCATTTCGAAGTAACCCTACTATCCAAGTTCCTTCCCACAATCCCTACTATCCAGGCTTTCATTGCAAAGTAACCCTACTATCCAGGTACCTCACCAAAAGCCCTACTACCCAGGCTTTTATTTTGAAGTAACCCTACTACCCAAGTTATTTCACACAAGCCCTACTATCCAGGCTTTCATTTCGAAGTAACTCTACTATCCAGGTTCCTTCACACAAGCCCTACTACCCAGGATTTGATTTGGAAGTAACCCTATTAACAAGGTTCCTTCACACCAGCCCCACTATCAAAGCTTTCATTTCGAAGTAACCGTACTATCGAGGTTCCTTCCCACAAACCCTACTATCAAGGCTTTCATTTCGAAGTAACCCTACTATCCAGGTTCCTTCCCATAATCCCTTCTATCCAGGCTTTCATTTCGAAGTAACCCTACTATCCAGGTTCCTTCCCACAAGCCCTACTATCCAGGCTTTCATTTCGAAGTAACCCTACTATTCAGGTTCCTTCCCACAAGCCCTACTATTCAGGATTTCATTTCGATGTAAGCCTACTATCGAGGTTCCTTCCCACAAGCCCTACTATCCAGGATTTCATTTCGAAGTAACCCTACTATCTTGGTTCCTTCCCATAATCCCTACTATCCAGGCTTTCATTTTGAAGTAACCCTACTATCCAGGTTCCTTCCCACAAGCCCTACTATCCAGGATTTCATTTCGAATTAACGCTCTTATCCAGGTTCCTTCCCACAAGCCCTACTATTCAGGCTTTCATATCTAAGTAACCGTATTATCCAGGTTCCTTCCCACAAGCCCTACTATCCAGGCTTTCATTTCGATGTAACCCTACTATCCAGGTTCCTTCCTACAAGCCTTACTATCCAGGCTTTCATTTCGAAGTAACCCTACTATTCAGGTTCCTTCCCACAAGCCCTACTACCCAGGCTTTCATTTCAAAGTATTCTTACTACCCAAGTTCCTTCACACAAGCCCTACTATCCAGGATTTCATTTTGAAGTAAACCTACTATCCAGGTTCCTTCATACAAGCCCTACTACCCAGGCTTTCATTTTAAAGTAACCCTATTACCAAGGTTCCTTTACACAAGCCCTGCTATCTAGGATTTTATTTCGAAGTAACCCTACTATCCAGGTTCTTTCCCACAAGCCCTACTATCCAGGCATTCATTTCGAAGTAACCCTACTATCCAGGTTCCTTCCCATAAGCCCTACTATCCAGACATTCATTTCGAAGTAACCATACAATCCAGGTTCCTTCCCACAAGCCCTACTATCCAGGCTTTCATTTCGAAGTAAACCTACTATCCAGGTTCCTTTCCACAAGCCCTACTATCTAGGATTTCATTTCGATGTAACCCTACTATCCAGGTTCCTTCCCACAAGCCCTACTATCCAGACTTTCATTTCGAAGTAACCCTACTATCTAGGTTCCTTCCCACAAGCCCTACTATCCAGGATTTCATTTCGAAGTAACCCTACTATCCAGGTTCCTTCCCACAAGCCCTACTACCCAGGCTTTCATTTCGAAGTAACCATACTACCCAGGTTGCTTCACACAAGCCCTACTATCCAGGCTTTCATTTCGAAGTAACCCTACTATCCAGGTTCCTTCACACAAGTCCTACTACCCAGGCTTTCATTTCGAAGTAACCCTACTACCCAAGTTCCTTCACACAAGCCCAACTATCCAGGATTTCATTTCGAAGTAACCCTACTATCCAGGTTCCTTCACACAAGCCCTACTACCCAGGCTTTCATTTGGAAGTAACCCTATTACCAAGGTTCCTTCACACAAGCCCCACTATCCAAGCTTTCATTTCGAAGTAACCCTACTATCGAGGTTCCTTCCCACAATCCCAACTATCCTGGCTTTCATTTCGAAGTAACCCTACTATCCGGGTTCCTTCCCATAAGCCCTACTATCCAGGCTTTCATTTCGAAGTAACCGTACTATCCAGGTTCCTTCACACCATCCCCACTATCAAAGCTTTCATTTTGAAGTAACCGTACTATCGAGGTTCCTTCCCACAAACCCTACTATCCAGGCTTTCATTTCGAAGTAACGCTACTATCCAGGTTCCTTCCCATAATCCCTACTATCCAAGCTTTCATTTCGAAGTAACCCTACTATCCAGGTTCCTTCCCACAAGCCTTACTATCCAGGCTTTCATTTCAAAGTAACCCTACTATTCAGGTTCCTTCCCACAAGCCCTACTATCCAGGATTTCATTTCGAATTAACGCTCTTATCCAGGTTCCTTCCCATAAGCCCTACTATTCAGGCTTTCATATCTAAGTAACCCTATTATCCAGGTTCCTTCCCACAAGCCCTACTATCCAGGCTTTCATTTCGATGTAACCCTACTATCCAGGTTCCTTCCTACAAGCCTTACTATCCAGGCTTTCATTTCGAAGTAACCCTACTATTCAGGTTCCTTCCCACAAGCCCTACTACCCAGGCTTTCATTTCAAAGTATTCTTACTACCCAAGTTCCTTCACACAAGCCCTACTATCCAGGATTTCATTTTGAAGTAACCCTACTATCCAGGTTCCTTCATACAAGCCCTACTACCTAGGCTTTCATTTTAAAGTAACCCTATTACCAAGGTTCCTTTACACAAGCCCTACTATCTAGGCTTTTAGTTCGAAGTAACCCTACTATCCAGGTTCTTTCCCACAAGCCCTACTATCCAGGCATTCATTTCGAAGTAACCCTACTATCCAGGTTCCTTCCCATAAGCCCTACTATCCAGACTTTCCTTTTAAAGTAACCATACAATCCAGGTTCCTTCCCACAAGCCCTACTATCCAGGCTTTCATTTCGAAGTAAACCTACTATCCAGGTTCCTTTCCACAAGCCCTACTATCTAGGATTTCATTTCGATGTAACCCTACTATCCAGGTTCCTTCCCACAAGGCCTACTATCCAGACTTTCATTTCGAAGTAACCCTACTATCTAGGTTCCTTCCCACAAGCCCTACTATCCAGGCTTTCATTTCGAAGTAACCCTACTATCCAGGTTACTTCCCACAAGCCCTACTACCCAGGCTTTCATTTCGAAGTAACCATACTACCCAGGTTCCTTCACACAACCCCTACTATCCAGGCTTTCATTTCGAAGTAACCCTACTATCCAGGTTCCTTCACACAAGTCCTACTACCCAGGCTTTCATTTCGAAGTAACCCTACTACCCAAGTTCCTTCACACAAGCCCTATTATCCAGGATTTCATTTCGAAGTAACCCTACTATCCAGGTTCCTTTACACAAGCCCTACTACCCAGGCTTTCATTTGGAAGTAACCCTATTACCAAGGTTCCTTCACACAAGCCCCACTATCCAAGCTTTCATTTCGAAGTAACCCTACTATCGAGGTTCCTTCCCACAAGCCCAACTATCCTGGCTTTTATTTCGAAGTAACCCTACTATCCGGGTTCCTTCCCATAAGCCCTACTATCCAGGCTTTCATTTTGAAGTAACCGTACTATCCAGGTTCCTTCCCACAAGCCCTACTATCCAGGCTTTCATTTCGAAGTAACCCTATTATCTAGGTTCCTTTCCACAAGCCCTACTATCCATGATTTTATTTCGATGTAAGCCTACTATCGAGGTTCCTTCCCACAAGCCCTACTATCCAGGCTTTCATTTCGAAGTAACCCTACTATCCAGGTTCCTTCCCACAATTCCTACTATCCAGGCTTTCATTTCGAAGTAACCCTACTATGCAGGTTCCTTCCCACAAGTCCTACTATCCAGGATTTCATTTCGAAGTAACGCTCTTATCATGGTTCTTTCCCACAAGCCCTACTATCCAGGCTTTCATATCGAAGTAACCCTATTATCCAGGTTCATTCCCAAAAGCCCTACTATCCAGGATTTCATTTCGATGTAACCCTACTATCCAGGTTCCTTGCCACAAGCCTTACTATCCAGGCTTTCATTTCGAAGTAACCCTACTATTCAGGTTCCTTCCCACAAGCCCAACTACCCAGGCTTTCATTTCGAAGTAACCCTACTACCCAAGTTCCTTCACACAAGCCCTACTATCCAGGCTTTCATTTTGAAGTAACCCTACTATCCAGGTTCCTTCACACAAGCCCTACTACCCAGGCTTTCATTTTGAAGTAACCCTATTACCAAGGTTCCTTTACACAAGCCCTACTATCCAGGCTTTTATTTCGAAGTAACCCTACTATCCAGGTTCTTTCCCATAAGCCCTACTATACAGGCATTCATTTCGAAGTAACCCTACTATTCAGATTCCTTCCCATAAGCCTTACTATCCAGGCTTTCATTTCGAAGTAACCATACTATCCAGGTTCTTTCCCACAAGCCCTACTATCCAGGCTTTCATTTCGAAGTAACCCTACTATCCAGGTTCCTTCACACAAGACATACTACCCAGGCTTTCATTTGGAAGTAACCATATTACCAAGGTTCCTTCACACAAGCCCCACTATCCAAGCTTTCATTTCGAAGTAACCCTACTATCGAGGTTCCTTCCCACAAGCCCTACTATCTAGGCTTTCATTTTGAAGTAACCATATTATCCAGGTTCCTTCCTACAAGCCCTACTATCCAGGATTTCATTTCGAAGTAACCCTACTATCCAGGTTCCTTCCCATAAGCCCTACTATCCAGGCTTTCATTTCGAAGTAACCCTATTATCCAGGTTCCTTCCCACAAGCCCTACAATCCAGGATTTCATTTCGATGTAAGCCTACTATCCAGGTTCCTTCCCACAAGCCCTACAATCCAGGCTTTCATTTCGAAGTAACCCTACTATCCAGGTTCCTTCCCACAATCCCTACTATCCAGGCTTTCATTTCAAAGTAACCCTACTATCCAGGTTCCTTCCCACAAGCCATACTATCCAGGATTTCATTTCGAAGTAACGCTCTTATCCAGGTTCCTTCCCACAAGCCCTACTATCCAGGATTTCATATCGAAGTAACCCTATTATCTAGGTTCCTTCCCACAAGCCGTACTATCCAGGCTTTCATTTTGATGTAACCCTACTATCCAGGTTCCTTCCCACAAGCCTTACTATCCAGGCTTTCATTTCGAAGTAACCCTACTATTCAGGTTCCTTCCCACAAGCCCTACTACCCAGGCTTTCATTTCGAAGTAACCCTACTACCCAAGTTCCTTCCCACAAGCCCTACTATCCAGGCTTTTATTTCGAATTAACGCTCTTATCCAGGTTCCTTCCCACAAGCCCTACTATCCAGGCTTTCATATCGAAGTAACCCTATTATCCAGGTTCCTTCCCACAAGCCCCACTATCCAAGCTTTCATTTCGATGTAACACTACTATCCAGGTTCCTTCCCACAAGCCTTACTATCCAGGCTTTCACTTCGAAGTAACCCTACTATTCAGGTTCCTTCCCACAAGCCCTACTACCCAGGCTTTCATTTCGAAGTAACCCTACTACCCAAGTTCTTTCCCACAAGCCCTACTATCAAGGCTTTTATTTCGAAGTAACCCTACTATCCAGGTTCTTTCCCACAAGCACTACTATCCAGGCATTCATTTCGAAGTAACCCTACTATCCAGGTTCCTTCCCACAAGCCCTACTATCCAGACTTTAATTGCAAAGTAACCCTACTATCCAGGTTCCTTCCCACAAGCCCTACTACCCAGGCTTTCATATCGAAGTAACCCTACTATCCGGGTTCCTTCCCATAAGCCCTACTATCCAGGCTTTCATTTCGAAGTAACCGTACTATCCAGGTTCCTTCGCACAAACCCTACTATCCAGGCTTTCATTTCGAAGTAACCCTACTATCCAGGTTCCTTGCCACAAGCCCTACTATCCAGGCTTTCATTTTGAAGTAACCCTACTATCCAGGTTCCTTCACACAAGCCCTACTACCCAGGCTTTCATTTTGAAGTAACCCTGTTACCAAGGTTCCTTCCCACAAGCCCTACTATCCAGGCTTTAATTTCGAAGTAACCCTATTATTCAAGTTCCTTCCTACAAGCCCTACTACCCAGGCTTTCATTTCGAAGTAACCCTACTATTCAGATTCCTTCCCATAAGCCTTACTATCCAGGCTTTCATTTCGAAGTAACCCTACTATCCATGTTCCTTCACACAAGCCATACTACCCAGGCTTTCATTTGGAAGTAACCATATTACCAAGGTTCCTCCACACAAGCCCCACTATCCAAGCTTTCATTTCGCAGTAACCCTACTATCGAGGTTCCTTCCCACAAGCCCTACTATCTAGGCATTCATTTTGAAGTAACCATATTATCTAGGTTCCTTCCTACAAGCCCTACTATCCATGATTTCATTTCGAAGTAACCCTACTATCCAGGTTCCTTCCCATAAGCCCTACTATCCAGGCTTTCATTTCGAAGTAACCCTACTATCCAGGTTCCTTCCCACAAGCCCTACTAACCAAGATTTCATTTCGATGTAAGCCTACTATCCAGGTTCCTTCCCATAAGCCCTACTATCCAGGCTTTCATTTCGAAGTAACCCTACTATCTAGGTTCCTTCCCACAATCCCTACTATCCAGGCTTTCATTTCGAAGTAACCCTACAATCCAGGTTCCTTCCCACAAGCCATACTATCCAGGATCTCATTTCGAAGTAACGCTCTTATCCGGGTTCCTTCCCACAAGCCCAACTATCTAGGATTTCATATCGAAGTAACCCTATTATCTAGGTTCCTTCCCACAAGCCCTACTATCCAGGCTTTCATTTCGATGTAACCCTACTATCCAGGTTCCTTCCCACAAGCCTTACTATCCAGGCTTTCATTTCGAAGTAACCCTACTATTCAGGTTCCTTCCCACAAGCCCTACTACCCAGGCTTTCATTTCGAAGTAACCCTACTACCCAAGTTCCTTCCCACAAGCCCTATTATCCAGGCTTTTATTTCGAATTAACGCTCTTATCCAGGTTCCTTCCTACAGTCCCTACTATCCAGGCTTTCATATCGAAGTAACCCTATTATCCAGGTTCCTTCCCACAAGCCCCACTATCCAAGATTTCATTTCGATGTAACACTACTATCCAGGTTCCTTCCCACATACCTTACTATCCAGGCTTTCATTTCGAAGTAACCCTACTATCCAGGTTCCTTCCCACAAGCCCTACTATCCAGACTTTAATTGCAAAGTAACCCTACTATCTAGGTTCCTTCCCACAAGCCCTACTACCCAGGCTTTCATTTCGAAGTAACCCTACTATCCGGGTTCCTTCCCATAAGCCCTACTATCCAGGCTTTCATTTCGAAGTAACCGTACTATCCAGGTACCTTCCCACAAACCCTACTATCCAGGCTTTCATTTCGAAGTAACCCTACTATCCAGGTTCCTTCCCACAAGCCCTACTGTCCAAGATTTTATTTCGATGTAAGCCTACTATCGAGGTTCCTTCCCACAAGCCCTACTATCCAGGCTTTCATTTCGAAGTAACCCTACTATCCAGGTTCCTTCCTACAATCCCTACTATCCACGCTTTCATTTCGAAGTAACCCTACTATCCAGGTTCCTTCCCATAAGTCATATTATCCAGGATTTCATTTCGAAGTAACGCTCTTATCATGGTTCCTTCCCACAAGCCCTACTATCCAGGCTTTCATTACGAAGTAACCCTACTATTCAGGTTCCTTCCCATAAGCCCAACTACCCAGGCTTTCATTTCGAAGTAACCCTACTATCCAGGTTCCTTGCCACAAGCCCTACTATCCAGGCTTTCATTTTGAAGTAACCCTACTATCCAGGTTCCTTCACACAAGCCCTACTACCCAGGCTTTCATTTTGATGTAACCCTGTTACCAAGGTTCCTTTACACAAGCCCTATTATGCAGGCTTTAATTTCGAAGTAACCCTACTATCCAGGTTCTTTCCCACAAGCCCTACTATCCAGGCATTCATTTCGAAGTAACCCTACTATTCAGATTCCTTCCCATAAGCCTTACTATATAGGCTTTCATTTCGAAGTAACCCTACTATCCAGGTTCCTTCACACAAGCCATACTACCCAGGCTTTCATTTGGAAGTAACCATATTACCAAGGTTCCTTCACACAAGCCCCACTATCCAAGCTTTCATTTCGAAGTTAACCTACTATCGAGGTTCCTTCCCACAAGCCCTACTATCTAGGCATTCATTTTGAAGTAACCATATTATCCAGGTTCCTTCCTACAAGCCCTACTATCCATGATTTCATTTCGAAGTAACCCTACTATCCAGGTTCCTTCCCATAAGCCCTACTATCCAGGCTTTCATTTCGAAGTAACCCTACTATCCAGGTTCCTTCCCACAAGCCCTACTATCCAGGATTTCATTTCGATGTAAGCCTACTATCCAGGTTCCTTCCCATAAGCCCTACTCTCCAGGCTTTCATTTCGAAGTAACCCTACTATCCAGGTTCCTTCCCACAATCCCTACTATCCAGGCTTTCATTTCGAAGTAACCCTACAATCCAGGTTCCTTCCCACAAGCCCTACTATCCAGGATTTCATTTCGATGTAAGCCTACTATCCAGGTTCCTTCCCATAAGCCCTACTCTCCAGGCTTTCATTTCGAAGTAACCATAATATCCAGGATTTCATTTCGAAGTAACGCTCTTATCCAGGTTCCTTCCCACAAGCCCAACTATCTAGGATTTCATATCGAAGTAACCCTATTATCTAGGTTCCTTCCCACAAGCCCTACTATCCAGGCTTTCATTTCGATGTAACCCTACTATCCAGGTTCCTTCCCACAAGCCTTACTATCCAGGCTTTCATTTCGAAGTAACCCTACTATTCAGGTTCCTTCCCACAAGCCCTACTACCCAGGCTTTCATTTCGAAGTAACCCTACTACCCAAGTTCCTTCCCACAAGCCCTATTATCCAGGCTTTTATTTCGAATTAACGCTCTTATCCAGGTTCCTTCCCACAAGCCCTACTATCCAGGCTTTCATATCGAAGTAACCCTAATATCCAGGTTCCTTCCCACAAGCCCCACTATCCAAGCTTTCATTTCGATGTAACACTACTATCCAGGTTCCTTCCCACATACCTTACTATCCAGGCTTTTATTTCTAAGTAACCCTACTATTCAGGTTCCTTCCCACAAGCCCTACTACCCAGGCTTTCATTTCGAAGTAACCCTACTACCCAAGTTCTTTCCCACAAGCCCTACTTTCCAGGCTTATATTTCGAAGTAACCCTACTATTCAGGTTCTTTCCCACAAGCCCTACTATCCAGGCGTTCATTTCGAAGTAACCCTACTATCCAGATTCCTTCAAATAAGCCTTACTTTCCAGGCTTTCATTTCGAAGTAACCATACTATCCAGGTTCCTTCCCACAAGCCCTACTACCCAGGCTTTCATTTCTAAGTAACCCTACTATCCAGGTTCCTTCACACAAGCCCTACTACCCAGGCTTTCATTTGGAAGTAACCCTATTACCAAGGTTCCTTCACACAAGCCTCACTATCCAAGCTTTCATTTCGAAGTAACCCTACTATCGAGGTTCCTTCCCACAAGCCCTACTATCTAGGCTTTCATTTCGAAGTAACCATACTATCCAGGTTCCTTCCCACAAGCCCTACTATCCAGGATTTCATTTCGAAGTAACCCTACTATCCAGGTTCCTTCCCATAAGCCCTACTATCCAGGCTTTTATTTCGAAGTAACCCTACTATCCAGGTTCCTTCCCACAAGTCTTACTATCCAGGATTTCATTTCGATGTAAGCCTACTATCCAAGATCCTTCCCACAAGCCCTACTATCCAGGCTTTAATTTCGAAGTAACCCTATTATTCAAGTTCCTTCCCACAAGCCCTACTTCCCAGGCTTTCATTTCGAAGTAACCCTACTACCCAAGTTCCTTCCCACAAGCCCTACTATCCAGGCTTTTATTTCGATGTAACCCTACTATCCAGGTTCTTTCCCACAATCCCTACTATCCAGGCATTCATTTCGAAGTAACCCTACTATCCAGGTCCCTTCCCATAAGCCCTACTATCCAGGATTTCATTTCGAAGTAACCCTACTATCCAGGTTCCTTCCCACAAGCCCTACTATCCAGGATTTCATTTCGATGTAAGCATACTATCCAGGTTCCTTCCCATAAGCCCTACTCTCCAGGCTTTCATTTCGAAGTAACCCTACTATCCAGGTTCGTTCCCACAATCCCTACTATCCAGGCTTTCATTTCGAAGTAACCCTACAATCCAGGTTCCTTCCCACAAGCCATACTATCCAGGATTTCATTTCGAAGTAACACTCTTATCCAGGTTCCTTCCCACAAGCCCAACTATCTAGGATTTCATATCGAAGTAACCCTATTATCTAGGTTCCTTCCCACAAGCCATACTATCCAGGCTTTCATTTCGATGTAACCCTACTATCCAGGTTCCTTCCCACAAGCCTTACTATCCAGGCTTTCATTTCGAAGTAACCCTACTATTCAGGTTCCTTCCCACAAGCCCTACTACCCAGGCTTTCATTTCGAAGTAACCCTACTACCCAAGTTCCTTCCCACAAGACCTATTATCCAGGCTTTTATTTCGAATTAACGCTCTTATCCAGGTTCCTTCCCACAAGCCCTACTATCCAGGCTTTCATATCGAAGTAACCCTATTATCCAGGTTCCTTCCCACAAGCCCCACTATCCAAGCTTTCATTTCGATGTAACACTACTATCCAGGTTCCTTCCCACATACCTTACTATCCAGGCTTTCATTTCGAAGTAACCCTACTATTCAGGTTCCTTCCCACAAGCCCTACTACCCAGGCTTTCATTTCGAAGTAACCCTACTACCCAAGTTCTTTCCCACAAGCCCTACTTTCCAGGCTTATATTTCGAAGTAACCCTACTATTCAGGTTCTTTCCCACAAGCCCTACTATCCAGGCGGTTATTTCGAAGTAACCCTACTATCCAGATTCCTTCAAATAAGCCTTACTATCCAGGCTTTCATTTCTAAGTAACCATACTATCCAGGTTCCTTCCCACAAGCCCTACTATCCAGGCTTTCATTTCTAAGTAACCCTACTATCCAGGTTCCTTCACACAAGCCCTACTACCCAGGCTTTCATTTGGAAGTAACCCTATTACCAAGGTTCCTTCACACAAGCCTCACTATCCAAGCTTTCATTTCGAAGTAACCCTACTATCGAGGTTCCTTCCCACAAGCCCTACTATCTAGGCTTTCATTTCGAAGTAACAATACTATCTAGGTTCCTTCCCACAAGCCCTACTATCCAGGATTTCATTTCGAAGTAACCCTACTATCCAGGTTCCTTCCCATAAGCCCTACTATCCAGGCTTTTATTTCGAAGTAACCCTACTATCCAGGTTCCTTCCCACAAGTCCTACTATCCAGGATTTCATTTCGATGTAAGCCTACTATCCAGGATCCTTCCCATAAGCCCTAATATCCAGGCTTTAATTTCGAAGTAACCCTATTATTAAAGTTCCTTCCCACAAGCCCTACTACCCAGGCTTTCATTTCGAAGTAACCCTACTACCCAAGTTCCTTCCCACAAGCCCTACTATCCAGGCTTTTATTTCGATGTAACCCTACTATCCAGGTTCTTTCCCACAATCCCTACTATCCAGGCATTCATTTCGAAGTAACCCTACTATCCAGGTCCCTTCCCATAAGCCCTACTATCCAGGCTTTCCTTTCGAAGTAACCATACTATCCAGGTTCCTTCCCACAAGACCTACTATCCAGGCTTCCATTTCAAAGTAAACCTACTATCCAGGTTCCTTCCCACAAGCCCTACTATCTAGGCTTTCATTTCGATGTAACCCTACTATCCTGGTTTCTTCCCACAAGCCTTACTATCCAGGCTTTCATTTCGAAGTAACCATACTATCCAGGTTCCTTCCCACAAGACCTACAATCCAGGCTTTCATTTCGAAGTAAACCTACTATCCAGGTTCCTTCCCACAAGCCCTACTATCTAGGCTTTCATTTCGATGTAACTCTACTATCCATGTTCCTTCCCACAAGCCCTACTATCCAGGCTTTCATTTCGAAGTAACCCTACTATCCAGGTTCCTTCCCACAAGCCCTACTATCCAGGCTTTCATTTCGAAGTAACCTTACTATCCAGGTTCCTTCCCACAATCCCTACTATCCAGGATTTCATTTCGAAGTAACCCTACTATCCACGTTCCTTCCCACAATCCCTACTATCCAGGCTTTCATTTCGAAGTAACCCTACTATCCTGGTTCCTTCCCACAAGCCCTACTATCCAGGATTTCATTTTGAAGTAACGCTCTTATCCAGGTTCCTTCCCACAAGCCCTACTATCCAGGATTTCATATCGAAGTAACCCTATTATCCAGGTTCCTTCCCACAAGCTCTACTATCCAGGCTTTCATTTCGATGTAACCCTACTATCCAGGTTCCTTCCCATAAGCCTTACTATCCAGGCTTTTATTTCGAAGTAACCTTACTATTCAGGTTCCTTCCCACAAGCCCTACTACCCAGGCTTTCAATTCGAAGTAACCCTACTACCCAAGTTCCTTCCCAGAAGCCCTACTATCCAGGCTTTTATTTCGAAGTAACACTCTTATCCAGGTTCCTTCACACAATCCCTACTATCCAGGCTTTCATATCGAAGTAACCCTATTATCCAGGTTCCTTCCCACAAGCCCTACTATCCAGGCTTTCATTTCGATGTAACACTACTATCCAGGTTCCTTCCCACAAGCCTTACTATCCATGCTTTCATTTCGAAGTAACCCTACTATCCAGGTTCCTTCCCACAAGCCCTACTATCCAGGCTTTCATTTCGAAGTAAACCTACTATCCAGGTTCCTTCCCACAAGCCCTACTATCTAGGCTTTCATTTCGATGTAACTCTACTATCCATGTTCCTTCCTACAAGCCTACTATCCCGGCTTTCATTTCGAAGTAACCCTACTATCCAGGTTCCTTCCCACTAGCCCTACTATCCAGGCTTTCATTTCGAAGTAACCTTACTATCCAGGTTCCTTCCCACAATCCCAACTATCCAGGATTTCATTTCGAAGTAACCCTACTATCCAGGTTCCTTCCCACAATCCCTACTATCCAGGCTTTCATTTCGAAGTAACCCTACTATCCAGGTTCCTTCCCACAAGCGCTACTATCCAGGATTTCATTTCGAAGTAACGCTCTTATCCAGGTTCCTTCCCACAAGCCCTACTATCCAGGATTTCATATCGAAGTAACCCTATTATCCAATTTCCTTCCCACAAGCCCTACTATCCAGGCTTTCATTTCGATGTAACCCTACTATCCAGGTTCCTTCCCACAAGCCTTACTATCCAGGCTTTCATTTCGAAGTAACCTTACTATTCAGGTTCCTTCCCACAAGCCCTACTACCCAGGATTTCATTTCGAAGTAACCCTACTACCCAAGTTCCTTCCCACAAGCCCTACTATCCAGGCTTTTATTTCGAATTAACGCTCTTATCCAGGTTCCTTCACACAAGCCCTACTATCCAGGCTTTCATATCGAAGTAACCCTATTATCCAGGTTCCTTCCCACAAGCCCTACTATCCAGGCTTTCATTTCGATGTAACACTACTATCCAGGTTCCTTCCCACAAGCCTTACTATCCATGCTTTCATTTCGAAGTAACCCTACTATCCAGGTTCCTTCCCACAAGCCCTACTATCCAGGCTTTCATTTCGAAGTAAACCTACTATCCAGGTTCCTTCCCACAAGCCCTACTATCTAGGCTTTCATTTCGATGTAACTCTACTATCCATGTTCTTTCCTACAAGCCTACTATCCAGGCTTTCATTTCGAAGTAACCCTACTATCCAGGTTCCTTCCCACAAGCCCTACTATCCAGGCTTTCATTTCGAAGTAACCTTACTATCCAGGTTCTTTCCCATAATCCCAACTATCCAGGATTTCATTTCGAAGTAACCCTACTATCCAGGTTCCTTCCCACAATCCCTACTATCCAGGCTTTCATTTCGAAGTAACCCTACTATCCAGGTTCCTTCCCACAAGCGCTACTATCCAGGATTTAATTTCGAAGTAACGCTCTTATCCAGGTTCCTTCCCACAAGCCCTACTATCCACGATTTCATATCGAAGTAACCCTATTATCCAATTTCCTTCCCACAAGCCCTACTATCCAGGCTTTCATTTCGATGTAACCCTACTATCCAGGTTCCTTCCCACAAGCCTTACTATCCAGGCTTTCATTTCGAAGTAACCTTACTATTCAGGTTCCTTCCCACAAGCCCTACTACCCAGGATTTCATTTCGAAGTAACCCTACTACCCAAGTTCCTTCCCACAAGCCCTACTATCCAGGCTTTTATTTCGAATTAACGCTCTTATCCAGGTTCCTTCACACAAGCCCTACTATCCAGGCTTTCATATCGAAGTAACCCTATTATCCAGGTTCCTTCCCACAAGCCCTACTATCCAAGCTTTCATTTCGATGTAACACTACTATCCAGGTTCCTTCCCACAAGCCTTACTATCCATGCTTTCATTTCGAAGTAACCCTACTATTCAGGTTCCTTCCTACAAGCCCTACTACCCAGGCTTTCATTTCGAAGTAACCCTACTACCCAAGTTCCTACCCACAATCCCTATTATCCAGGATTTTATTTCGAAGTAACCCTACTATCCAGGTTCTTTCCCACAAGCCCTACTATCCAGGCTTTCATTTCGAAGTAACCCTACTATCTAGGTTCCTTCCCACAAGCCCTACTATCCAGGGTTTCATTTCGAATTAACGCTCTTATCCAGGTTCCTTCACACAAGCCCTACTATCCAGGCTTTTATTTCGAAGTAACACTCTTATCCAGGTTCCTTCCCACAAGACCTACTATCCAAGCTTTCATTTCGATGTAACACTAATATCCAGGTTCCTTCCAACAAGCCTTACTATCCAGGCTTTCATTTCGAAGTAACCCTACTATTCAGGTTCCTTCCCACAAGCCCTACTACCCAGGCTTTCATTTTGAAGTAACCCTACTACCCAAGTTCCTTCCCACAAGCCCTACTATCCAGGCTTTTATTTCGAAGTAACCCTACTATCCAGGTTCTTTCCCACAAGCCCTACTATCCAGGCATTCATTTCGAAGTAACCCTACTATCCAGGTCCCTTCCCATAAGCCCTACTATCCAAGCTTTCTTTTCGAAGTAACCATACTATCCAGGTTCCTTCCCACAAGCCCTACTATCCAAGCTTTCATTTCGTAGTAAACCTACTATCCAGGTTCCTTCCCACAAACCCTACTATCTAGGCTTTCATTTCGATGTAACCCTACTATCCAGGTTCCTTCCCACAAGCCTTACTATCCAGGCTTTCATTTCGAAGTAACCATACTATCTAGGTTCCTTCCCATAAGGCCTACTATCCAGGCTTTTATTTCGAAGTAAACCTACTATCCAGGTTCCTTCCCACAAGCCCTACTATCTAGGCTTTCATTTCGATGTAACTCTACTATCCATGTTCCTTCCTACAAGCCCTACTATCCAGGCTTTCATTTAGAAGTTACCCTACTATCCAGGTTCCTTCCCACAAGCCCTACTATCCAGGCTTTCATTTCGAAGTAACCTTACTATCCAGGTTCCTTCCCACAATCCCAACTATCCACGATTTCATTTCGAAGTAACCCTACTATCCAGGTTCCTTCCCACAATCCCTACTATCCAGGCTTTCATTTCGAAGTAACCCTACTATCCAGGTTCCTTCCCACAACCCTACTATCCAGGATTTCATTTCGAAGTAACGCTTTTATCCAGGTTCCTTCCCACAAGCCCTACTATCTAGGATTTCATATCGAAGTAACCCTATTATCCAGGTTCCTTCCCACAAGCCCTACTATCCAGGCTTTCATTTCGATGTAACCCTACTATCCAGATTCCTTCCCACAAGCCTCACTATCCAGGCTTTCATTTCGAAGTAACCTTACTATTCAGGTTCCTTCCCACAAGCCCTACTACCCAGGCTTTCATTTCGAAGTAACCCTACTACCCAAGTTCCTTCCCATAAGCCCTACTATCCAGGCTTTTATTTCGAATTAACGCTCTTATCCATGTTCCTTCACACAAGCCCTACTATCCAGGCTTTCATATCGAAGTAACCCTATTATCCAGGTTCCTTCCCACAAGCCCTACTATCCAAGCTTTCATTTCGATGTAACACTACTATCCAGGTTCCTTCCCACAAGCCTTACTATCCATGCTTTCATTTCGAAGTAACCCTACTATTCAGGTTCCTTCCTACAAGCCCTACTACCCAGGCTTTCATTTCGAAGTAACCCTACTACCCAAGTTCCTTCCCACAATCCCTACTATCCAGGCTTTTATTTCGAAGTAACCCTACTATCCAGGTTCTTTCCCACAAGCCCTACTATCCAGGCTTTCATTTCGAAGTAACCCTACTATCTAGGTTCCTTCCTACAAGCCCTACTATCCAGGCTTTCATTTCGAAGTAACCCTATTATCCAGGTTCCTTCCCACAAGCCCTACTATCCAGGATTTCATTTCGAAGTAACCCTCTTATCCAGGTTCCTTCCCACAAGCCCTACTATCCAGACTTTCATTTCGATGTAACCCTACTATCCATGTTACTTCCCACAAGCCCTACTATCCAGGATTTCATTTCGATGTAAGCCTACTATCCAGGTTCCTTCCCACATCCCTACTATCCAAGCTTTCATTTCGAAGTAACCCTACTATCCAGGTTCCTTCCCACAATCCCTACTATCCTGGCTTTCATTTCGAAGTAACCCTACTATCCAGGTTCCTTCCCATAAGCCCTACTATCCAGGCTTTCATTTCGAAGTAACCCTACTATCCAGGTTCCTTCCCACAGGCCCTACTATCCAGGATTTCATTTCGATGTAAGCCTACTATCCAGGTTCCTTCCCACAAGCCCTACTATCTAGGCTTTCATTTCGAAGTAACCCTACTATCCAGGTTCCTTCCCACAATCCCTACTATCCAGACTTTCATTTCGAAGTAACCCTACTATCCAGGTTCCTTCCCACAAGCCCTACTATCCAGGATTTCATTTCGAAGTAACGCTCTTATCCAGGTTCCTTCCCACAAGCCCTACTATCCAGGATTTCATATCGAAGTAACCCTATTATCCAGCTTCCTTCCCATAAGCCCTACTATCCAGGCTTTCATTTCGAAGTAACCTTACTATCCAGGTTCCTTCCCACAATCCCAACTATCCACGATTTCATTTCGAAGTAACCCTACTATCCAGGTTCCTTCCCACAATCCCTACTATCCAGGCTTTCATTTCGAAGTAACCCTACTATCCAGGTTCCTTCCCACAACCCTACTATCCAGGATTTCATTTCGAAGTAACGCTTTTATCCAGGTTCCTTCCCACAAGCCCTACTATCTAGGATTTCATATCGAAGTAACCCTATTATCCAGGTTCCTTCCCACAAGCCCTACTATCCAGGCTTTCATTTCGATGTAACCCTACTATCCAGATTCCTTCCCACAAGCCTTACTATCCAGGCTTTCATTTCGAAGTAACCTTACTATTCAGGTTCCTTCCCACAAGCCCTACTACCTAGGCTTTCATTTCGAAGTAACCCTACTACCCAAGTTCCTTCCCATAAGCCCTACTATCCAGGCTTTTATTTCGAAGTAACCCTCTTATCCAGGTTCCTTCCCACAAGCCCTACTATCCAGACTTTCATATCGAAGTAACCCTATTATCCAGGTTCCTTCCCACAAGCCCTACTATCCAAGCTTTCATTTCGATGTAACACTACTATCCAGGTTCCTTCCCAAAAGCCTTACTATCCATGCTTTCATTTCGAAGTAACCCTACTATTCAGGTTCCTTCCTACAAGCCCTACTACCCAGGCTTTCATTTCGAAGTAACCCTACTACCCAAGTTCCTTCCCACAATCCCTACTATCCAGGCTTTTATTTCGAAGTAACCCTACTATCCAGGTTCTTTCCCACAAGCCCTACTATCCAGGCTTTCATTTCGAAGTAACCCTACTATCTAGGTTCCTTCCCACAAGCCCTACTATCCAGGCTTTCATTTCGAAGTAACCCTATTATCCAGGTTCCTTCCCACAATCCCTACTATCCAGGATTTCATTTCGAAGTAACCCTCTTATCCAGGTTCCTTCCCACAAGCCCTACTATCCAGACTTTCATTTCGATGTAACCCTACTATCCATGTTACTTCCCACAAGCCCTACTATCCAGGATTTCATTTCGATGTAAGCCTACTATCCAGGTTCCTTCCCACATCCCTACTATCCAAGCTTTCATTTCGAAGTAACCCTACTATCCAGGTTCCTTCCCACAATCCCTACTATCCTGGCTTTCATTTCGAAGTAACCCTACTATCCAGGTTCCTTCCCATAAGCCCTACTATCCAGGCTTTCATTTCGAAGTAACCCTACTATCCAGGTTCCTTCCCACAGGCCCTACTATCCAGGATTTCATTTCGATGTAAGCCTACTATCCAGGTTCCTTCCCACAATCCCTACTATCCAGGATTTCATTTCGAAGTAACCCTACTATCCAGGTTCCTTCCCACAAGCCCTACTATCCAGGATTTCATTTCGAAGTAACCCTACTATCCAGGTTCCTTCCCACAAGCCCTACTATCCAGGATTTCATTTCGAAGTAACGCTCTTATCCAGGTTCCTTACCACAAGCCCTACTATCCAGGATTTCATATCGAAGTAACCCTATTATCCAGGTTCCTTCCCATAAGCCCTACTATCCAGGCTTTCATTTCGAAGTAACCCTACTATTCAGGTTCCTTCCCACAAGCCCTACTACCCAGGCTTTCATTTCAAAGTAACCCTACTACCAAAGTTCCTTCCCACAAGCCCTACTATCTAGGATTTTATTTCAATGTAACGCTCTTATCCAGGTTCCTTCCCACAAGCCCTACTATCCAAGCTTTCATTTCGATGTAACACTAATATCCAGGTTCCTTCCCACAAGCCTTACTATCCAGGCTTTCATTTCGAAGTAACCCTACTATTTAGGTTCCTTCCCACAAGCCCTACTATCAAGGCTTTTATTTCAAAGTAACCCTACTATCCAGGTCCCTTCCCATAAGCCCTACTATCCAGGCTTTCTTTTCAAAGTAACCATACTATCCAGGTTCCTTCCCACAAGCCCTACTATCCAGGCTTTCATTTCGAAGTAAACCTACTATCCAGGTTCCTTCCCACAAGCCCTACTATCTAGGCTTTCATTTCGATGTAACCCTACTATCCAGGTTCCTTCCTACAAGCCTTACTATCCAGACTTTCATTTCGAAGTAACCATACTATCAACGTTCCTTCCCACAAGCCCTACTATCCAGGCTTTCATTTCGAAGTAACCCTACTATCCAGGTTCCTTCCCACAAGCCCTACTATCCAGGATTTCATTTCGATGTAAGCCTACTATCCAGGTTCCTTCCCACAAGCCCTACTATCCAGGCTTTCATTTCGAAGTAACCCTACTATCCAGGTTCCTTCCCACAATCCCTACTATCCATGCTTTCATTTCGAAGTAACCCTACTATCCAGGTTCCTTCCCATAAGCCATACTATCCAGGATTTCATTTCGAAGTAACGCTCTTATCCAGGTTCCTTCCCACAAGCCCAACTATCTAGGATTTCATATCGAAGTAACCCTATTATCTAGGTTCCTTCCCACAAGCCCTACTATCCAGGCTTTCATTTCGATTTAACCCTACTATCCAGGTTCCTTCCCACAAGCCTTACTATCCAGGCTTTCATTTCGAAGTAACCCTACTATTCAGGTTCCTTCCCACAAGCCCTACTACCCAGGCTTTCATTTCGAAGTAACCCTACTACCCAAGTTCCTTCCCACAAGCCCTACCATCCAGGCTTTTATTTCGAATTAACACTCTTATCCAGGTTCCTTCCCACAAGCCCTACTATCCAGGCTTTCATATCGAAGTAACCCTATTATCCAGGTTCCTTCCCACAAGCCCCACTATCCAAGCTTTCATTTCGATGTAACACTACTATCCAGGTTCCTTCCCACATACCTTACTATCCAGGCTTTCATTTCGAAGTAACCCTACTATTCAGGTTCCTTTCCACAAGCCCTACTACCCAGGATTTCATTTCGAAGTAACCCTACTACCCAAGTTCTTTCCCACAAGCCCTACTATCCAGGCTTTTATTTCGAAGTAACCCTACTATTCAGGTTCTTTCCCACAAGCCCTACTATCCAGGCATTCATTTTGAAGTAACCCTACTATCCAGATTCCTTCCAATAAGCCTTACTATCCAGGCTTTCATTTCGAAGTAACCATACTATCCAGGTTCCTTCCCACAAGCCCTACTATCAAGGCTTTCATTTCGAAGTAACCCTACTATCCAGGTTCCTTCCCACAAGCCCTACTATCCAGGATTTCATTTCGATGTAAGCATAGTATCCAGGTTCCTTCCCACAAGCCCTACTATCCAGGCTTTCATTTCGAAGTAACCCTACTATCCAGGTTCCTTCCCACAATCCCTACTATTTAGGCTTTCATTTCGAAGTAACCATACTATCCAGGTTCCTTCCCACAAGCCCTACTATCCAGGATTTCATTTCGATGTAACCCTACTATCCAGGTTCCTTCCCATAAGCCCTATTATCCAGGCTTTTATTTCGAAGTAACCCTACTATCCAGGTTCCTTCCCACAAGTCCTACTATCTAGGATTTCATTTCGATGTAAGCCTACTATCCAGGTTCCTTCCCACAAGCCCTACTATCCTGGCTTTCATTTCGAAGTAACCCTACTAGCCAGGTTCCTTCCCATAATCCCTACTATCTAGGATTTCATTTCAAAGTAACCCTACTATCCAGGTTCCTTCCCACAAGCCCTACTATCCAGGATTTCATTTTGAATAACGCTCTTATCCAGGTTCCTTCCCACAAGCCCTACTATCCAGGATTTCATATCGAAGTAACCCTATTATCCAGGTTCCTTCCCACAAGCCCTACTATCCAGGATTTCATTTCGATGTAACCCTACTATACAGGTTCCTTCCTACAAGCCTTACTATCCAGGCTTTCATTTCGAAGTAACCCTACTATTCAGGTTCCTTCCCACAAGCCCTACTACCCAGGCTTTCATTTCAAAGTAACCCTACTACCAAAGTTCCTTCCCATAAGCCCTACTATCTAGGACTTTATTTCGAAGTAACGCTCTTATCCAGGTTCCTTCCCACAAGCCCTACTATCGAAGCTTTCATTTCGATGTAACACTAATATCCAGGTTCCTTCCCACAAGCCTTACTATCCAGGCTTTCATTTCGAAGTAACCCTACTACCCAGGCTTTCATTTCGAAGTAACCCTACTACCCAAGTTCCTTCCCACAAGCCCTACTATCCAGGATTTTATTTCAAAGTAACCCTACTATCCAGGTTCTTTCCCACAAGCCCTACTATCCAGGCATTCATTTCGAAGTAACCCTACTATCCAGGTCCCTTCCCATAAGCCCTACTATCCAGACTTTCTTTTCGATGTAACCATACTATCCAGGTTCCTTCCCACAAGCCCTACTATCCAGGCTTTCATTTCGAAGTAAACCTACTATCCAGGTTCCTTCTCACAAGACCTACTATCTAGGCTTTCATTTCGATGTAACCCTACTATCCAGGTTCCTTCCCAGAAGCCTTACTATCCAGGCTTTCATTTCGAAGTAACCATACTATCCAGGTTCCTTCCTACAAGCCCTACTATCCAGGCTTTCATTTCGAAGTAAACCTACTATCTAGGTTCCTTCCCACAAGCCCTACTATCTAGGCTTTCATTTCGATGTAACTCTACTATCCATGTTCCTTCCCACAAGCCCTACTATCCAGCCTTTCATTTCGAAGTAACCCAACTATCCAGGTTCCTTCCCACAAGCCCTACTATCCAGGCTTTCATTTCGAAGTAACCTTACTATCCAGGATCCTTCCCACAATCCCTACTATCCAGGTTCCTTCCTACAATCCCTACTATCCAGGCTTTCATTTCGAAGTAACCCTACTATCCAGGTTCCTTCCCACAAGCCCTACTATCTAGGATTTCATTTCGAAGTAACGCTCTTATCCAGGTTCCTTCCCACAAGCCCTACTATCCAGGATTTCATATCGAAGTAACCCTATTATCCAGGTTCCTTCCCACAAGCCCTACTATCCAGGCTTTCATTTCGATGTAACCCTACTATCCAGGTTCCTTCCCACAAGCCTTACTATCCAGGCTTTCATTTCGAAGTAACCTTACTATTCAGGTTCCTTCCCACAAGCCCTACTACCCAGGCTTTCATTTCGAAGTAACCCTACTACCCAAGTTCCTTCCCACAAGCCCTACTATCTAGGCTTTTTTTTCGAATTAACGCTCTTATCCAAGTTCCTTCACACAAGCCCTAATATCCAGGCTTTCATATCGAAGTAACCCTATTATCCAGATTCCTTCCCACAAGCCCTACTATCCAAGCTTTCATTTCGATGTAACACTACTATCCATGTCCCTTCCCACAAGCCTTACTATCCAGGCTTTCATTTCGAAGTAACCCTACTACCCAAGTTCCTTCCCACAATCCCTACTATCCAGGCTTTTATTTCGAAGTAACCCTACTATCCAGGTTCTTTCCCACAAGCCCTACTATCCAGGCTTTCATTTCGAAGTAACCCTACTATCCAGGTTCCTTCCCACAAGCCCTACTATCCAGGATTTCATTTCGAAGTAACGCTCTTATCCAGGTTCCTTCCCACAAGCCCTACTATCCAGGATTTCATATCAAAGTAACCCTATTATCCAGGTTCCTTCCCACAAGCCCTACTATCTACGCTTTCATTTCGAAGTAACCCTATTATCCAGGTTTCTTCCCACAAGCCCTACTATCCAGGATTTCATTTCGAAGTAACCCTCTTATCCAGGTTCCTTCCCACAAGCCCTACTATCCAGGCTTTCATTTCGAAGTAACCCTACTGTCCATGTTACTTCCCACAAGCCCTACTATCCAGGATTTCATTTCGATGTAAGCCTACTATCCAGGTTCCTTCCCACATCCCTACTATCCAAGCTTTAATTTCGAAATAACCCTACTATCCAGGTTCCTTCCCACAATCCCTACTATCCTGGCTTTCATTTCGAAGTAACCCTACTATCCAAGTTCCTTCCCACAAGCCCTACTACCCAGGCTTTCATTTCGAAGTAACCCTACTACCCATGTTCCTTCCCACAATCCCTATTATCCAGGCTTTTATTTCGAAGTAACCCTACTATCCAGGTTCTTTCCCACAAGCCCTACTATCCAGGCTTCCATTTCGAAGTAACCCTCCTATCTAGGTTCCTTCCCACAAGCCCTACTATCCAGGCTTTCATTTCGAAGTAACCCTATTATCCAGGTTCCTTCCCACAAGCCCTACTATCCAGGATTTTATTTCGAAGTAACCCTCTTATCCAGGTTCCTTCCCACAAGCCCTACTATCCAGGCTTTCATTTCGAAGTAACCCTACTATCCATGTTACTTCCCACAAGCCCTACTATCCAGGATTTCATTTCGATGTAAGCCTACTATCCAGGTTCCTTCCCACATCCCTAATATCCAGGCTTTCATATCGAAGTAACCCTATTATCTAGGTTCCTTCCCACAAGCCCCACTATCCAAGCTTTCATTACGATGTAACACTACTATCCAGGTTCCTTCCCACATACCTTATTATCCAGGCTTTCATTTCGAAGTAACCCTACTTTTCAGGTTCCTTCCCACAAGCCCTACTACCCAGGATTTCATTTCGAAGTAACCCTACTACCCAAGTTCTTTCCCACAAGCCCTATTATCCAGGCATTCATTTCGAAGTAACCCTACTATCCAGATTCCTTCCAATAAGCCTTACTATCCAGGCTTTCATTTCGAAGTAACCATACTATCCAGGTTCCTTCCCACAAGCCCTACTATCAAGGCTTTCATTTCTAAGTAACCCTACTATCCAGGTTCCTTCACACAAGCCCTACTACCCAGGCTTTCATTTGGAAGTAACTTTATTACCAAGGTTCCTTCACACAAGCCCCACTATCTTAGCTTTCATTTCGAAGTAACCCTACTATCGAGGTTCCTTCCCACAAGCCCTACTATTTAGGCTTTCATTTCGAAGTAACCATACTATCCAGGTTCCTTCCCACAAGCCCTACTATCCAGGATTTCATTTCGAAGTAACTCTACTATCCAGGTTCCTTCCCATAAGCCCTATTATCCAGGCTTTTATTTCGAAGTAACCCTACTATCCAGGTTCCTTCCCACAAGTCCTACTATCTAGGATTTCATTTCGATGTAAGCCTACTATCCAGGTTCCTTCCCACAAGCCCTACTATCCAGGCTTTCATTTCAAAGTAACCCTACTAGCCAGGTTCCTTCCCACAATCCCTACTATCCAGGATTTCATTTCGAAGTAACCCTACTATCCAGGTTCCTTACCACAAGCCCTACTATCCAGGATTTCATTTTGAATAACGCTCTTATCCAGGTTCCTTCCCACAAGCCCTACTATCCAGGATTTCATATCGAAGTAACCCTATTATCCAGGTTCCTTCCCACAAGCCCTACTATCCAGGATTTCATTTCGATGTAACCCTACTATCCAGGTTCCTTCCTACAAGCCTTACTATCCAGGCTTCCATTTCGAAGTAACCCTACTATTCAGGTTCCTTCCCACAAGCCCTACTACCCAGGCTTTCATTTCAAAGTAACCCTACTACCAAAGTTCCTTCCCACAAGCCCTACTATCTAGGATTTTATTTCGAAGTAACGCTCTTATCCAGGTTCCTTCCCACAAGCCCTACTACCAAGCTTTCATTTCGATGTAACAATAATATCCAGGTTCCTTCCCACAAGCCTTACTATCCAGGCTTTCATTTCGAAGTAACCCTACTATTCAGGTTCCTTCCTACAAGCCCTACTACCCAGGCTTTCATTTCGAAGTAACCCTACTACCCAAGTTCCTTCCCACAAGCCCTACTATCCAGGATTTTATTTCAAAGTAACCCTACTATCCAGGTTCTTTCCCACAAGCCCTACTATCCAGGCATTCATTTCGAAGTAACCCCACTATCCAGGTCCCTTCCCATAAGCCCTACTATCCAGACTTTCTTTTCGAAGTAACCATACTATCCAGGTTCCTTCCCACAAGCCCTACTATCCAGGCTTTCATTTCGAAGTAAACCTACTATCCAGGTTCCTTCTCACAAGCCCTACTATCTAGGCTTTCATTTTGATGTAACCCTACTATCCAGGTTCCTTTCCAGAAGCCTTACTATCCAGGCTTTCATTTCGAAGTAACCATACTATCCAGGTTCCTTCCTACAAGCCCTACTATCCAGGCTTTCATTTCGAAGTAAACCTACTATCCAGGTCCCTTCCCACAAGCCCTACTATCTAGGCTTTCATTTCGATGTAACTCTACTATCCATGTTCCTTCCCACAAGCCCTACTATCCAGGCTTTCATTTCGAAGTAAACCAACTATCCAGGTTCCTTCCCACAAGCCCTACTATCCAGGCTTTCATTTCGAAGTAACCTTACTATCCAGGTTCCTTCCCACAATCCCTAATATCCAGGATTTCATTTCGAAGTAACCCTACTATCCAGGTTCCTTCCTACAATCCCTACTATCCAGGCTTTCATTTCGAAGTAACCCTACTATCCAGGTTCCTTCCCACAAGCCCTACTATCCAGGATTTCATTTCGAAGTAACGCTCTTATCCAGGTTCCTTCCCACAAGCCCTACTATCCAGGATTTCATATCGAAGTAACCCTATTATCCAGGTTCCTTCCCACAAGCCCTACTATCCAGGCTTTCATTTCGATGTAACCCTACTATCCAGGTTCCTTCCCACAAGCCTTACTATCCAGGCTTTCATTTCGAAGTAACCTTACTATTCAGGTTCCTTCCCACAAGCCCTACTACCCAGGCTTTCATTTCGAAGTAACCCTACTACCCAAGTTCCTTCCCACAAGCCCTACTATCTAGGCTTTTATTTCGAATTAACGCTCTTATCCAGGTTCCTTCACACAAGCCCTAATATCCAGGCTTTCATATCGAAGTAACCCTATTATCCAGGTTCCTTCCCACAAGCCCTACTATCCAAGCTTTCATTTCGATGTAACACTACTATCCATGTCCCTTCCCACAAGCCTTACTATCCAGGCTTTCATTACGAAGTAACCCTACTACCCAAGTTCCTTCCCACAATCCCTACTATCCAGGCTTTTATTTCGAAGTAACCCTACTATCCAGGTTCTTTCCCACAAGCCCTACTATCCAAGATTTCATTTCGATGTAAGCCTACTATCCAGGTTCCTTCCCACAAGCCCTACTATCCATGCTTTCATTTCGAAGTAACCCTACTATCCAGGTTCCTTCCTACAAGCCCTACTATCTAGGCTTTTATTTCGAATTAACGCTCTTATCCAGGTTCCTTCACACAAGCCCTAATATCCAGGCTTTCATATCGAAGTAACCCTATTATACAGGTTCCTTCCCACAAGCCCTACTATCCAAGCTTTCATTTCGATGTAACACTACTATCCATGTCCCTTCCCACAAGCCTTACTATCCAGGCTTTCATTACGAAGTAACCCTACTACCCAAGTTCCTTCCCACAATCCCTACTATCCAGGCTTTTATTTCGAAGTAACCCTACTATCCAGGTTCTTTCCCACAAGCCCTACTATCCAAGATTTCATTTCGATGTAAGCCTACTATCCAGGTTCCTTCCCACAAGCCCTACTATCCAGGCTTTCATTTTGAAGTAACCATACTATCCAGGTTCCTTCCCACAAGCCCTACTATCTAGGCTTTCATTTCGAAGTAACCCTACTATCCAGGTTCCTTCCCACAAGCCCTACTATCCAGGATTTCATTTCAATGTAAGCCTACTATCTAGGTTCCTTCCCACAATCCCTACTATCCTGGCTTTCATTTCGAAGTAACCCTACTATCCAGGTTCCTTCCCACAAGCCCTACTATCCAGGCTTTCATTTCGAAGTAACCCTATTATCCAGGTTCCTTCCCACAAGCCCTACTATCCAGGATTTTATTTCGAAGTAACCATCTTATCCAGGTTACTTCCCATAAGCCCTACTATCCAGGCATTCATTTCGAAGTAACCCTACTATCCAGGTCCCTTCCCATAAGCCCTACTATCCAGACTTTCTTTTCGAAGTAACCATACTATCCAGGTTCCTTCCCACAAGCCCTACTATCCAGGCTTTCATTTCGAAGTAAACCTACTATCCAGGTTCCTTCTCACAAGCCCTACTATCTAGGCTTTCATTTCGATGTAACCCTACTATCCAGGTTCCTTCCCAGAAGCCTTACTATCCAGGCTTTCATTTCGAAGTAACCATACTATCCAGGTTCCTTCCTACAAGCCCTACTATCCAGGCTTTCATTTCGAAGTAAACCTACTATCCAGGTTCCTTCCCACAAGCCCTACTATCTAGGCTTTAATTTAGATGTAACTCTACTATCCATGTTCCTTCCCACAAGCCCTACTATCCAGGCTTTCATTTCGAAGTAAACCAACTATCCAGGTTCCTTCCCACAAGCCCTACTATCCAGGCTTTCATTTCGAAGTAACCTTACTATCCAGGTTCCTTCCCACAATCCCTACTATCCAGGATTTCATTTCGAAGTAACCCTACTATCCAGGTTCCTTCCTACAATCCCTACTATCCAGGCTTTCATTTCGAAGTAACCCTACTATCCAGGTTCCTTCCCACAAGCCCTACTATCCAGGATTTCATTTCGAAGTAACGCTCTTATCCAGGTTCCTTCCCACAAGCCCTACTATCAAGGATTTCATATCAAAGTAACCCTATTATCCAGGTTCCTTCCCACAAGCCCTACTATCCAGGCTTTCATTTCGATGTAACCCTACTATCCAGGTTCCTTCCCACAAGCCTTACTATCCAGGCTTTCATTTCGAAGTAACCTTACTATTCAGGTTCCTTCCCACAAGCCCTACTACCCAGGCTTTCATTTCGAAGTAACCCTACTACCCAAGTTCCTTCCCACAAGCCCTACTATCTAGGCTTTTATTTCGAATTAACGCTCTTATCCAGGTTCCTTCACACAAGCCCTAATATCCAGGTTCCTTCCCACAAGCCCTACTATCCAAGCTTTCATTTCGATGTAACACTACTATCCATGTCCCTTCCCACAAGCCTTACTATCCAGGCTTTCATTTTGAAGTAACCCTACTACCCAAGTTCCTTCCCACAATCCCTACTATCCAGTCTTTTATTTCGAAGTAACCCTACTATCCAGGTTCTTTCCCACAAGCCCTACTATCATGGATTTCATTTCGATGTAAGCCTACTATCCAGGTTCCTTCCCACAAGCCCTACTATCCAGGCTTTCATTTTGAAGTAACCCTACTATCCAGGTTCCTTCTCACAAGCCCAACTATCTAGGATTTCATATCGAAGTAACCCTATTATCTAGGTTCCTTCCAAAAAGCCCTACTATCCCGGCTTTCATTTCGATGTAACCCTACTATCCAGGTTCCTTCCCACAAGCCTTACTATCCAGGCTTTCATTTCGAAGTAACCCTACTATTCAGGTTCCTTCCCACAAGCCCTACTACCAAGGCTTTCATTTTGAAGTAACCCTACTACCCAAGTTCCTTCCCAAAAGCTCTACTATCCAGGCTTTTATTTCGAATTAACGCTCTTATCCAGGTTCCTTCCCACAAGCCCTACTATTCAGGCTTTCATATCGAAGTAACCCTATTATCCAGGTTCCTTCCCACAAGCCCCACTATCCAAGATTTCATTTCGATGTAACACTACTATCCAGGTTCCTTCCCACATACCTTACTATCCAGGCTTTCATTTCGAAGTAACCCTACTATTCAGGTTCCTTTCAATAAGCCTTACTATCCAGGCTTTCATTTCGAAGTAACCATACTATCCAGGTTCCTTCCCACAAGCCCTACTATCCAGGCTTTCATTTCGAAGTAACCCTACTATCCAGGTTCCTTCCCACAAGCCCTACTATCCAGGATTTCATTTCAATGTAAGCCTACTATCCAGGTTCCTTCCCACAATCCCTACTATCCTGGCTTTCATTTCGAAGTAACCCTACTATCCAGGTTCCTTCCCACAAGCCCTACTATCCAGGCTTTCATTTCGAAGTAACCCTATTATCCAGGTTCCTTCCCACAAGCCCTACTATCCAGGATTTTATTTCGAAGTAACCCTCTTATCCAGGTTACTTCCCACAAGCCCTACTATCCAGGCTTTCATTTCGAAGTAACCCTACTATCCATGTTACTTCCCACAAGCCCTACTATCCAAGATTTCATTTCGATGTAAGCCTACTATCCAGGTTCCTTCCCACATCCCTACTATCCAGGCTTTCATTTCGAAGTAACCCTACTATCCTGGTTCCTTCACACAATCCCTACTATCCTGGCTTTCATTTCGAAGTAACCCTACTATCCAGGTTCCTTCCCATAAGCCCTACTATCCAGGCTTTCATTTCGAAGTAACCCTACTATCCAGGTTCCTTCCCACAAGCCCTACTATCCAGGATTTCATTCGATGTAAGCCTACTATCCAGGTTCCTTCCCACAAGCCCTACTATCCAGGCTTTCATTTCAAAGTAACCCTACTATCCAGGTTCCTTCCCACAAGCCCAACTATCTAGGATTTCATATCGAAGTAACCCTATTATCTAGGTTCCTTCCCAAAAGCCCTACTATCCAGGCTTTCATTTCGATGTAACCCTACTATCCAGGTTCCTTCCCACAAGCCTTACTATCCAGGCTTTCATTTCGAAGTAACCCTACTATTCAGGTTCCTTCCCACAAGCCCTACTACCAAGGCTTTCATTTTGAAGTAACCCTACTACCCAAGTTCCTTCCCAAAAGCTCTACTATCCAGGCTTTTATTTCGAATTAACGCTCTTATCCAGGTTCCTTCCCACAAGCCCTACTATCCAGGCTTTCATATCGAAGTAACCCTATTATCCAGGTTCCTTCCCACAAGCCCCACTATCCAAGATTTCATTTCGATGTAACACTACTATCCAGGTTCCTTCCCACATACCTTACTATCCAGGCTTTCATTTCGAAGTAACCCTACTATTCAGGTTCCTTCCCACAAGCCCTACTACCCAGGATTTCATTTCGAAGTAACCCTACTACCCAAGTTCTTTCCCACAAGCCCTACTATCCAGGCTTTTATTTCGAAGTAACCCTACTATTCAGGTTCTTTCCCACAAGCCCTACTATCCAGGCATTCATTTCGAAGTAACCCTACTATCCAGATTCCTTTCAATAAGCCTTACTATCCAGGCTTTCATTTCGAAGTAACCATACTATCCAGGTTCCTTCCCACAAGCCCTACTATCCAGGCTTTCATTTCGAAGTAACCCTACTATCCAGGTTCCTTCCCACAAGCCCTACTATCCAGGATTTCATTTCAATGTAAGCCTACTATCCAGGTTCCTTCCCACAATCCCTACTATCCTGGCTTTCATTTCGAAGTAACCCTACTATCCAGGTTCCTTCCCACAAGCCCTACTATCCAGGCTTTCATTTCGAAGTAACCCTATTATCCAGGTTCCTTCCCACAAGCCCTACTATCCAGGATTTTATTTCGAAGTAACCCTCTTATCCAGGTTACCTCCCACAAGCCCTACTATCCAGGCTTTCATTTCGAAGTAACCCTACTATCCATGTTACTTCCCACAAGCCCTACTATCCAAGATTTCATTTCGATGTAAGCCTACTATCCAGGTTCCTTCCCACATCCCTACTATCCAGGCTTTCATTTCGAAGTAACCCTACTATCCTGGTTCCTTCACACAATCCCTACTATCCTGGCTTTCATTTCGAAGTAACCCTACTATCCAGGTTCCTTCCCATAAGCCCTACTATCCAGGCTTTCATTTCGAAGTAACCCTACTATCCAGGTTCCTTCCCACAAGCCCTACTATCCAGGATTTCATTCGATGTAAGCCTACTATCCAGGTTCCTTCCCACAAGCCCTACTATCCAGGCTTTCATTTCAAAGTAACCCTACTATCCAGGTTCCTTCCCACAAGCCCAACTATCTAGGATTTCATATCGAAGTAACCCTATTATCTAGGTTCCTTCCCAAAAGCCCTACTATCCAGGCTTTCATTTCGATGTAACCCTACTATCCAGGTTCCTTCCCACAAGCCTTACTATCCAGGCTTTCATTTCGAAGTAACCCTACTATTCAGGTTCCTCCCCACAAGCCCTACTACCTAGGATTTCATTTCAAAGTAACCCTACTACCCAAGTTCCTTCCCACAAGCCCTACTATCTAGGCTTTTATTTCAAATTAACGCTCTTATCCAGGTTCCTTCATACAAGCCCTACTATCCAGGCTTTCATATCGAAGTAACCCTATTATCCAGGTTCCTTCCCACAAGCCCTACTATCCAAGCTTTCATTTCGATGTAACACTACTATCCAGGTCCCTTCCCACAAGCCTTACTATCCAGGATTTCATTTCGAAGTAACCCTACTACCCAAGTTCCTTCCCACAATCCCTACTATCCAGGCTTTTATTTCGAAGTAACCCTACTATCCAGGTTCTTTCCCACAAGCCCTACTATCCAGGCTTTCATTTCGAAGTAACCCTACTATCTAGGTTCCTTCCCACAAGCCCTACTATCCAGGCTTTCATTTCGAAGTAACCCTATTATCCAGGTTCCTTCCCACAAGCCCTACTATCCAGGATTTCATTTCGAAGTAACCCTCTTATCCAGGTTCCTTCCCACAAGCCCTACTATCCAGGCTTTCATTTCGAAGTAACCCTACTGTCCATGTTAATTCCCACAAGCCCTACTATCCAGGATTTCATTTTGATGTAAGCCTACTATCCAGGTTCCTTCCCACATCCCTACTATCCAGGCTTTCATTTCGAGGTAACCCTACTATCCAGGTTCCTTCCCACAATCCCTACTATCCTGGCTTTCATTTCGAAGTAACCCTACTATCCAGGTTCCTTCCCACAAGCCCTACTACCCAGGCTTTCATTTCGAAGTAACCCTACTACCCAAGTTCCTTCCCACAATCCCTATTTTCCAGGCTTTTATTTTGAAGTAACCCTACTATCCAGGTTATTTCCCACAAGCCCTACTATCCAGACTTTCATTTCGAAGTAACCCTCCTATCTAGGTTCCTTCCCACAAGCCCTACTATCCAGGCTTTCATATCGAAGTAACCCTATTATCCAGGTTCCTTCCCACAAGCCCCACTATCCAAGATTTCATTTCGATGTAACACTACTATCCAGGTTCCTTCCCACATACCTTACTATCCAGGCTTTCATTTCGAAGTAACCCTACTATTCAGGTTCCTTCCCACAAGCCCTACTACCCAGGATTTCATTTCGAAGTAACCCTACTACCCAAGTTCTTTCCCACAAGCCCTACTATCCAGGCTTTTATTTCGAAGTAACCCTACTATTCAGGTTCTTTCCCACAAGCCCTACTATCCAGGCATTCATTTCGAAGTAACCCTACTATCCAGATTTCTTTGAATAAGCCTTACTATCCAGGCTTTCATTTCGAAGTAACCATACTATCCAGGTTCCTTCCCACAAGCCCTACTATCCAGGCTTTCATTTCGAAGTAACCCTACTATCCAGGTTCCTTCCCACAAGCCCTACTATCCAGGATTTCATTTCAATGTAAGCCTACTATCCAGGTTCCTTCCCACAATCCCTACTATCCTGGCTTTCATTTCGAAGTAACCCTACTATCCAGGTTCCTTCCCATAAGCCCTACTATCCAGGCTTTCATTTCGAAGTAACCCTATTATCCAGGTTCCTTCCCACAAGCCCTACTATCCAGGATTTTATTTCGAAGTAACCCTCTTATCCAAGTTACTTCCCACAAGCCCTACTATCCAGGCTTTCATTTCGAAGTAACCCTACTATCCATGTTACTTCCCACAAGCCCTACTATCCAAGATTTCATTTCGATGTAAGCCTACTATCCAGGTTCCTTCCCACATCCCTACTATCCAGGCTTTCATTTCGAAGTAACCCTACTATCCTGGTTCCTTCACACAATCCCTACTATCCTGGCTTTCATTTCGAAGTAACCCTACTATCCAGGTTCCTTCCCATAAGCCCTACTATCCAGGCTTTCATTTCGAAGTAACCCTACTATCCAGGTTCCTTCCCACAAGCCCTACTATCCAGGATTTCATTCGATGTAAGCCTACTATCCAGGTTCCTTCCCACAAGCCCTACTATCCAGGCTTTCATTTCAAAGTAACCCTACTATCCAGGTTCCTTCCCACAAGCCCAACTATCTAGGATTTCATATCGAAGTAACCCTATTATCTAGGTTCCTTCCTAAAAGCCCTACTATCCAGGCTTTCATTTCGATGTAACCCTACTATCCAGGTTCCTTCCCACAAGCCTTACTATCCAGGCTTTCATTTCGAAGTAACCCTACTATTCAGGTTCCTTCCCACAAGCCCTACTACCCAGGCTTTCATTTCGAAGTAACCCTACTACCCAAGTTCCTTCCCACAAGCCCTACTATCTAGGCTTTTATTTCAAATTAACGCTCTTATCCAGGTTCCTTCATACAAGCCCTACTATCCAGGCTTTCATATCGAAGTAACCCTATTATCCAGGTTCCTTCCCACAAGCCCTACTATCCAAGCTTTCATTTCGATGTAACACTACTATCCAGGTGCCTTCCCACAAGCCTTACTATCGAGGATTTCATTTCGAAGTAACCCTACTACCCAAGTTCCTTCCCACAATCCCTACTATCCAGGCTTTTATTTCGAAGTAACCCTACTATCCAGGTTCTTTCCCACAAGCCCTACTATCCAGGCTTTCATTTCGAAGTAACCCTACTATCTAGGTTCCTTCCCACAAGCCCTACTATCCAGGCTTTCATTTCGAAGTAACCCTATTATCCAGGTTCCTTCCCACAAGCCCTACTATCCAGGATTTCATTTCGAAGTAACCCTCTTATCCAGGTTCCTTCCCACAAGCCCTACTATCCAGGCTTTCATTTCGAAGTAACCCTATTGTCCATGTTACTTCCCACAAGCCCTACTATCCAGGATTTCATTTTGATGTAAGCCTACTATCCAGGTTCCTTCCCACATCCCTACTATCCAGGCTTTCATTTCGAAGTAACCCTACTATCCAGGTTCCTTCCCACAATCCCTACTATCCTGGCTTTCATTTCGAAGTAACCCTACTATCCAGGTTCCTTCCCACAAGCCCTACTACCCAGGCTTTCATTTCGAAGTAACCCTACTACCCAAGTTCCTTCCCACAATCCCTATTTTCCAGGCTTTTATTTCGAAGTAACCCTACTATCCAGGTTATTTCCCACAAGCCCTACTATCCAGACTTTCATTTCGAAGTAACCCTCCTATTTAGGTTCCTTCCCACAAGCCCTACTATCCAGGCTTTCATTTCGAAGTAACCCTATTATCCAGGTTCCTTCCCACAAGCCCTACAATCCAGGATTTCATTTCGAAGTAACCCTCTTATCCAGGTTCCATCCCACAAGCCCTACTATCCAGGCTTTCATTTCGAAGTAACCCTACTATCCATGTTACTTCCCACAAGCCCTACTATCCAGGATTTCATTTCGATGTAAGCCTACTATCCAGGTTCCTTCCCACAACCCTACTATCCAGGCTTTCATTTCGAAGTAACCCTACTATCCAGGTTCCTTCACACAATCCCTACTATCCTGGCTTTCATTTCGAAGTAACCCTACTATCCAGGTTCCTTCCCATAAGCCCTACTATCCAGGATTTCATTTCGAAGTAACCCTACTATCCAGGTTCCATCCCACAAGCCCTACTATCCAGGATTTCATTTCGATGTAAGCCTACTATCCAGGTTCCTTCCCACAAGCCCTACTATCCAGGCTTTCATTTCGAAGTAACCTTACTATCCAGGTTCCTTCTCACAAGCCCAACTATCTAGGATTTCATATCGAAGTAACCCTATTATCTAGGTTCCTTCCCAAAAGCCCTACTATCCCGGCTTTCATTTCGATGTAACCCTACTATCCAGGTTCCTTCCCACAAGCCTTACTATCCAGGCTTTCATTTCGAAGTAACCCTACTATTCAGGTTCCTTCCCACAAGCCCTACTACCAAGGCTTTCATTTCGAAGTAACCCTACTACCCAAGTTCCTTCCCACAAGCCCTACTATCCAGGCTTTTATTTCGAATTAACGCTCTTATCCAGGTTCCTTCCCACAAGCCCTACTATCCAGGCTTTCATATCGAAGTAACCCTATTATCCAGGTTCCTTCCCACAAGCCCCACTATCCAAGATTTCATTTCGATGTAACACTACTATCCAGGTTCCTTCCCACATACCTTACTATCCAGGCTTTCATTTCAAAGTAACCCTACTATTCAGGTTCCTTCCCACAAGCCCTACTACCCAGGATTTCATTTCGAAGTAACCCTACTACCCAACTTCTTTCCCACAAGCCCTACTATCCAGGCTTTTATTTCGAAGTAACCCTACTATTCAGGTTCTTTCCCACAAGCCCTACTATCTAGGATTTCATTTCAATGTAAGCCTACTATCCAGGTTCCTTCCCACAAGCCCTATTATCCAGGCTTTCATTTCGAAGTAACCCTACTATCCAGGTTCCTTCCCACAATCCCTACTATCCAGGCTTTCATTTCGAAGTAACCCTACTATCCAGGTTCCTTCCCACAAGCCCTACTATCTAGGATTTCATTTCAATGTAAGCCTACTATCCAGGTTCCTTCCCACAAGCCCTACTATCCAGGCTTTCATTTCGAAGTAACCCTACTATCCAGGTTCCTTCCCACAATCCCTACTATCCAGGCTTTCATTTCGAAGTAACCCTACTATCCAGGTTCCTTCCCACAAGCCATACTATCCAGGATTTCATTTCGAAGTAACGCTCTTATCCAGGTTCCTTCCCACAAGCCCAACTATCTAGGATTTCATATTGAAGTAACCCTATTATCTATGTTCCTTCCCACAAGCCCTACTATCCAGGCTTTCATTTCGATGTAACCCTACTATCCAGGTTCCTTCCCACAAGCCTTACTATCCAGGCTTTCATTTCGAAGTAACCCTACTATTCAGGTTCCTTCCCACAAGCCCTACTACCCAGGCTTTCATTTCGAAGTAACCCTACTACCCAAGTTCCTTCCCACAAGCCCTACTATCCAGGCTTTTATTTCGAATTAACACTCTTATCCAGGTTCCTTCCCACAAGCCCTGCTATCCAGGCTTTCATATCGAAGTAACCCTATTATCCAGGTTCCTTCCCACAAGCCCCACTATCCAAGCTTTCATTTCGATGTAACACTACTATCGAGGTTCCTTCCCACATACCTTACTATCCAGGCTTTCATTTCGAAGTAACCCTACTATTCAGGTTCCTTCCCACAAGCCCTGCTGCCTAGGATTTCATTTCGAAGTAACCCTACTACCCAAGTTCTTTCCCACAAGCCCTACTATCCAGGCTTTTATTTCGAAGTAACCCTACTATTCAGGTTCTTTCCCACAAGCCCTACTATCCAGGCATTCATTTTGAAGTAACCCTACTATCCAGATTCCTTCCAATAAGCCTTACTATCCAGGCTTTCATTTCGAAGTAACCATACTATCCAGGTTCCTTCCCACAAGCCCTACTATCAAGGCTTTCATTTCTAAGTAACCCTACTATCCAGGTTCCTTCACACAAGCCCTACTACCGAGGCTTTCATTTGGAAGTAACCCTATTACCAAGGTTCCTTCACACAAGCCCCACTATCCAAGCTTTCATTTCGAAGTAACCCTACTATCGAGGTTCCTTCCCACAAGCCCTACTATTTAGGCTTTCATTTCGAAGTAACCATACTATCCAGGTTCCTTCCCACAAGCCCTACTATCCATGATTTCATTTCGAAGTAACCCTACTATCCAGGTTCCTTCCCATAAGCCCTACTATCCAGGCTTTTATTTCGAAGTAACCCTACTATCCAGGTTCCTTCCCACAAGTCCTACTATCCAGGATTTCATTTCGATGTAAGCCTACTATCCAGGTTCCTTCCCACAAGCCCTACTATCCAGGCTTTCATTTCGAAGTAACCCTACTATCCAGGTTCCTTCCCACAATCCCTACTATCCAGGATTTCATTTCGAAGTAACCCTACTATCCAGGTTCCTTCCCACAAGCCCTACTATCCAGGATTTCATTTTGAATAACGCTCTTATCCAGGTTCCTTCCCACAAGCCCTACTATCCAGGATTTCATATCGAAGTAACCCTATTATCCAGGTTCCTTCCTGCAAGCCCTACTATCCAGGATTTCATTTCGATGTAAGCCTACTATCCAGGTTCCTTCCCACAACCCTACTATCCAGGCTTTCATTTCGAAGTAACCCTACTATCCAGGTTCCTTCACACAATCCCTACTATCCTGGCTTTCATTTCGAAGTAACCCTACTATCCAGGTTCCTTCCCATAAGCCCTACTATCCAGGCTTTCATTTCGAAGTAACCCTACTATCCAGGTTCCATCCCACAAGCCCTACTATCCAGGATTTCATTTCGATGTAACCCTACTATCCAGGTTCCTTCTCACAAGCCCAACTATCTAGGATTTCATATCGAAGTAACCCTATTATCTAGGTTCCTTCCCAAAAGCCCTACTATCCCAGCTTTCATTTCGATGTAACCCTACTATCCAGGTTCCTTCCCACAAGCCTTACTATCCAGGCTTTCATTTCGAAGTAACCCTACTATTCAGGTTCCTTCCCACAAGCCCTACTACCAAGGCTTTCATTTCGAAGTAACCCTACTACCCAAGTTCCTTCCCACAAGCCCTACTATCCAGGCTTTTATTTCGAATTAACGCTCTTATCCAGGTTCCTTCCCATAAGCCCTACTATCCAGGCTTTCATATCGAAGTAACCCTATTATCCAGGTTCCTTCCCACAAGCGCCACTATCCAAGATTTCATTTCGATGTAACACTACTATCCAGGTTCCTTCCCACATGCCTTACTATCCAGGCTTTCATTTCAAAGTAACCCTACTATTCAGGTTCCTTCCCACAAGCCCTACTACCCAGGATTTCATTTCGAAGTAACCCTACTACCCAACTTCTTTCCCACAAGCCCTACTATCCAGGCTTTTATTTCGAAGTAACCCTACTATTCAGGTTCTTTCCCACAAGCCCTACTATCCAGGCATTCATTTTGAAGTAACCCTACTATCCAGATTCCTTTCAATAAGCCTTACTATCCAGGCTTTCATTTCGAAGTAACCATACTATCCAGGTTCCTTCCCACAAGCCCTACTATCCAGGCTTTCATTTCGAAGTAACCCTACTATCCAGGTTCCTTCCCACAAGCCCTACTATCCAGGATTTCATTTCAATGTAAGCCTACTATCCAGGTTCCTTCCCACAAGCCCTACTATCCAGGCTTTCATTTCGAAGTAACCCTACTATCCAGGTTCCTTCCCACAATCCCTACTATCCAGGCTTTCATTTCGAAGTAACCCTACTATCCAGGTTCCTTCCCACAAGCCATACTATCCAGGATTTCATTTCGAAGTAACGCTCTTATCCAGGTTCCTTCCCACAAGCCCAACTATCTAGGATTTCATATTGAAGTAACCCTATTATCTAGGTTCCTTCCCACAAGCCCTACTATCCAGGCTTTCATTTCGATGTAACCCTACTATCCAGGTTCCTTTCCACAAGCCTTACTATCCAGGCTTTCATTTCGAAGTAACCCTACTATTCAGGTTCCTTCCCACAAGCCCTACTACCCAGGCTTTCATTTCGAAGTAAACCTACTACCCAAGTTCCTTCCCACAAGCCCTACTATCCAGGCATTTATTTCGAATTAACACTCTTATCCAGGTTCCTTCCCACAAGCCCTGCTATCCAGGCTTTCATATCGAAGTAACCCTATTATCCAGGTTCCTTCCCACAAGCCCCACTATCCAAGCTTTCATTTCGATGTAACACTACTATCGAGGTTCCTTCCCACATACCTTACTATCCAGGCTTTCATTTCGAAGTAACCCTACTATTCAGGTTCCTTCCCACAAGCCCTGCTGCCTAGGATTTCATTTCGAAGTAACCCTACTACCCAAGTTATTTCCCACAAGCCCTACTATCCAGGCTTTTATTTCGAAGTAACCCTACTATTCAGGTTCTTTCCCACAAGCCCTACTATCCAGGCATTCATTTTGAAGTAACCCTACTATCCAGATTCCTTCCAATAAGCCTTACTATCCAGGCTTTCATTTCGAAGTAACCATACTATCCAGGTTCCTTCCCACAAGCCCTACTATCAAGGCTTTCATTTCGAAGTAACCCTACTATCCAGGTTCCTTCACACAAGCCCTACTACCGAGGCTTTCATTTGGAAGTAACCCTATTACCAAGGTACCTTCACACAAGCCCCACTATCCAAGCTTTCATTTCGAAGTAACCTTACTATCGAGGTTCCTTCCCACAAGCCCTACTATTTAGGCTTTCATTTCGAAGTAACCATACTATCCAGGTTCCTTCCCACAAGCCCTACTATCCAGGATTTCATTTCGAAGTAACCCTACTATCCAGGTTCCTTCCCATAAGCCCTACTATCCAGGCTTTTATTTCGAAGTAACCCTACTATCCAGGTTCCTTCCCACAAGTCCTACTATCCAGGATTTCATTTCGATGTAAGCCTACTATCCAGGTTCCTTCCCACAAGCCCTACTATCCAGGCTTTCATTTCGAAGTAACCCTACTATCCAGGTTCCTTCCCACAATCCCTACTATCCAGGATTTCATTTCGAAGTAAACCTACTATCCAGGTTCCTTCCCACAAGCCCTACTATCCAGGATTTCATTTTGAATAACGCTCTTATCCAGGTTCCTTCCCACAAGCCCTACTATCCAGGATTTCATATCGAAGTAACCCTATTATCCAGGTTCCTTCCCGCAAGCCCTACTATCCAGGATTTCATTTCGATGTAAGCCTACTATCCAGGTTCCTTCCCACAACCCTACTATCCAGGCTTTCATTTCGAAGTAACCCTACTATCCAGGTTCCTTAACACAATCCCTACTATCCTGGCTTTCATTTCGAAGTAACCCTACTATCCAGGTTCCTTCCCATAAGCCCTACTATCCAGGCTTTCATTTCGAAGTAACCCTACTATCCAGGTTCCATCCCACAAGCCCTACTATCCAGGATTTCATTTCGATGTAAGCCTACTATCCAGGTTCCTTCCCACAAGCCCTACTATCCAGGCTTTCATTTCGAAGTAACCCTACTATCCAGGTTCCTTCTCACAAGCCCAACTATCTAGGATTTCATATCGAAGTAACCCTATTATCCAGGTTCCTTCCCAAAAGCCCTACTATCCCGGCTTTCATTTCGATGTAACCCTACTATCCAGGTTCCTTCCCACAAGCCTTACTATCCAGGCTTTCATTTCGAAGTAACCCTACTATTCAGGTTCCTTCCCACAAGCCCTACTACCAAGGCTTTCATTTCGAAGTAACCCTACTACCCAAGTTCCTTCCCACAAGCCCTACTATCCAGGCTTTTATTTCGAATTAACGCTCTTATCCAGGTTCCTTCCCACAAGCCCTACTATCCAGGCTTTCATATCGAAGTAACCCTATTATCCAGGTTCCTTCCCACAAGCCCCACTATCCAAGATTTCATTTCGATGTAACACTACTATCCAGGTTCCTTCCCACATACCTTACTATCCAGGCTTTCATTTCAAAGTAACCCTACTATTCAGGTTCCTTCCCACAAGCCCTACTACCCAGGATTTCATTTCGAAGTAACCCTACTACCCAACTTCTTTCCCACAAGCTCTACTACCCAGGCTTTCATTTCAAAGTAACCATACTACCAAAGTTCCTTCCCACAAGCCCTACTATTTAGGATTTTATTTCGAAGTAACGCTCTTATCCAGGTTCCTTCCCACAAGCCCTACTATCCAAGATTTCATTTCGATGTAACACTAATATCCAGGTTCCTTCCCACAAGCCTTACTATCCAGGCTTTCATTTCGAAGTAACCCTACTATTCAGGTTCCTTCCCACAAGCCCTACTACCCAGGCTTTCATTTCGAAGTAACCCTACTACCCAAGTTCCTTCCCACAAGCCCTACTATCCAGGCTTTTATTTCAAAGTAACCCTACTATCCAGGTTCTTTCCCACAAGCCCTACTATCCAGGAATTCATTTCGAAGACACCCTACTATCCAGGTCCCTTCCCATAAGCCCTACTATCCAGGCTTTCTTTTCGAAGTAACCATACTATCCAGGTTCCTTCCCACAAGCCCTACTATCCAGGCTTTCATTTCGAAGTAAACCTACTATCCAGGTTCCTTCTCACAAGCCCTACTATCTAGGTTTTCATTTCGATGTAACCCTACTATCCAGGTTCCTTCCCAGAAGCCTTACTATCCAGGCTTTCATTTCGAAGTAACCATACTATCCAGGTTCCTTCCTACAAGCCCTACTATCCAGGCTTTCATTTCGAAGTAAACCTACTATCCAGGTTCCTTCCCACAAGCCCTACTATATAGGCTTTCATTTCAATGTAACTCTACTATCCATGTTCCTTCCCACAAGCCCTACTATCCAGGCTTTCATTTCGAAGTAACCCTACTATCCAGGTTCCTTCCCACAAGCCCTACAATCTAGGATTTCATTTCGAAGTAACCCTCTTATCCAGGTTCCTTCCCACAAGCCCTACTATCCAGGCTTTCATTTCGAAGTAACCCTACTATCCATGTTACTTCCCACAAGCCCTACTATCCAGGATTTCATTTCGATGTAAGCCTACTATCCAGGTTCCTTCCCACATCCCTACTATCCAGGGTTTCATTTCGAAGTAACCCTACTATCCAGGTTCCTTCACACAATCCCTACTATCCTGGCTTTCATTTCGAAGTAACCCTACTATCCAGGTTCCTTCCCATAAGCCCTACTATCCAGGCTTTCATTTCGAAGTAACCCTACTATCCAGGTTCCTTCCCACAAGCCCTACTATCCAGGATTTCATTTCGATGTAAGCCTACTATCCAGGTTCCTTCCCACAAGCCCTACTATCCAGGCTTTCATTTCGAAGTAACCCTACTATCCAGGTTCCTTCTCACAAGCCCAACTATCTAGGATTTCATATCGAAGTAACCCTATTATCTAGGTTCCTTCCCAAAAGCCCTACTATCCCGGCTTTCATTTCGATGTAACCCTACTATCCAGGTTCCTTCCCACAAGCCTTACTATCCAGGCTTTCATTTCGAAGTAACCCTACTATTCAAGTTCCTTCCCACAAGCCCTACTACCAAGGCTTTCATTTCGAAGTAACCCTACTACCCAAGTTCCTTCCCACAAGCCCTACTATCCAGGCTTTTATTTCTAATTAACGCTCTTATCCAGGTTCCTTCCAACAAGCCCTACTATCCAGGCTTTCATATCGAAGTAACCCTATTATCCAGGTTCCTTCCCACAAGCCCCACTATCCAAGATTTCATTTCGATGTAACACTACTATCCAGGTTCCTTCCCACATACCTTACTATCCAGGCTTTCATTTCGAAGTAACCCTACTATTCAGGTTCCTTCCCACAAGCCCTACAACCCAGGATTTCATTTCGAAGTAACCCTACTACCCAAGTTCTTTCCCACAAGCCCTACTATCCAGGCTTTTATTTCGAAGTAACCCTACTATTCAGGTTCTTTCCCACAAGCCCTACTATCCAGGCATTCATTTCGAAGTAACCCTACTATCCAGATTCCTTCCAATAAGCCTTACTATCCAGGCTTTCATTTCGAAGTAACCATACTATCCAGGTTCCTTCCCACAAGCGCTACTATCAAGGCTTTCATTTCTAAGTAACCCTACTATCCAGGTTCCTTCACACAAGCCCTACTACCCAGGCTTTCATTTGGAAGTAACCCTATTACCAAGGTTCCTTCATACAAGCCCCACTATCCAAGCTTTCATTTCGAAGTAACCCTACTATCGAGGTTCCTTCCCACAAGCCCTACTATTTAGGCTTTCATTTCGAAGTAACCATACTATCCAGGTTCCTTCCCACAAGCCCTACTATCCAGGATTTCATTTCGAAGTAACCCTACTATCCAGGTTCCTTCCCATAAGCCCTACTATCCAGGCTTTTATTTCGAAGTAACCCTACTATCCAGGTTCCTTCCCACAAGTCCTACTATCCAGGATTTCATTTCGATGTAAGCCTACTATCCAGGTTCCTTCCCACAAGCCCTACTATCCAGGCTTTCATTTCGAAGTAACCCTACTATCCAGGTTCCTTCCCACAATCCCTACTATCCAGGATTTCATTTCGAAGTAACCATACTATCCAGGTTCCTTCCCACAAGCCCTACTATCCAGGATTTAATATCGAAGTAACCCTATTATCCAGGTTCCTTCCCACAAGCCCTACTATCCAGGATATCATTTCAATGTAACCCTACTATCCAGGTTCCAACCTACAAGCCTTACTATCCAGGCTTTCATTTCGAAGTAACCCTACTATTCAGGTTCCTTCCCACAAGCTCTACTACACAGGCTTTCATTTCAAAGTAACCCTACTACCAAAGTTCCTTCCCACAAGCCCTACTATTTAGGATTTTATTTCGAAGTAACGCTCTTATCCAGGTTCCTTCCCACAAGCCCTACTATCCAAGCTTTCATTTCGATGTAACACTAATATCCAGGTTCCTTCCCACAAGCCTTACTATCCAGGCTTTCATTTCGAAGTAACCCTACTATTCAGGTTCCTTCCCACAAGCCCTACTACCCAGGCCTTCATTTCGAAGTAACCCTACTACCCAAGTTCCTTCCCACAAGCCCTACTATCCAGGCTTTTATTTCAAAGTAACCCTACTATCCAGGTTCTTTCCCACAAGCCCTACTATCCAGGAATTCATTTCGAAGTAACCCTACTATCCAGGTCCCTTCCCATAAGCCCTACTATCCAGGCTTTCTTTTCGAAGTAACCATACTATCCAGGTTCCTTCCCACAAGCCCTACTATCCAGGCTTTCATTTCGAAGTAAACCTACTATCCAGGTTCCTTCTCACAAGCCCTACTATCTAGGCTTTCATTTCGATGTAACCCTACTATCCAGGTTCCTTCCCAGAAGCCTTACTATCCAGGCTTTCATTTTGAAGTAACCATACTATCCAGGTTCCTTCCTACAAGCCCTACTATCCAGGCTTTCATTTCGAAGTAAACCTACTATCCAGGTTCCTTCCCACAAGCCCTACTATCTAGGCTTTCATTTCGATGTAACTCTACTATCCATGTTCCTTCCCACAAGCCCTACTATCCAGGCTTTCATTTCGAAGTAACCCTACTATCCAGGTTCCTTCCCACAAGCCCTACTATCCAGGCTTTCATTTCGAAGTAACCTTACTATCCAGGTTCCTTCCCACAATCCCTACTATCCAGGATTTCATTTCGAAGTAACCCTACTATCCAGGTTCCTTCCTACAATCCCTACTATCCAGGCTTTCATTTCGAAGTAACCCTACTATCCAGGTTCCTTCCCACAAGCCCTACTATCCAGGATTTCATTTCGAAGTAACGCTCTTATCCAGGTTCCTTCCTACAAGCCCTACTATCCAGGCTTTCATATCGAAGTAACCCTATTATCCAGGTTCCTTCCCACAAGCCCCACTATCCAAGCTTTCATTTCGATGTAACACTACTATCCAGGTTCCTTCCCACATACCTTACTATCCAGGCTTTCATTTCGAAGTAACCCTACTATTCAGGTTCCTTCCCACAAGCCCTACTACCCAGGATTTCATTTCGAAGTAACCCTACTACCCAAGTTCTTTCCCACAAGCCCTACTATCCAGGCTTTTATTTCGAAGTAACCCTACTATTCAGGTTCTTTCCCACAAGCCCTACTATCCAGGCGTTCATTTCGAAGTAACCCTACTATCCAGATTCCTTCCAATAAGCCTTACTATCCAGGCTTTCATTTCGAAGTAACCATACTATCCAGGTTCCTTCCCACAAGCGCTACTATCAAGGCTTTAATTTCTAAGTAACCCTACTATCCAGGTTCCTTCACACAAGCCCTACTACCCAGGCTTTCATTTGGAAGTAACCCTATTACCAAGGTTCCTTCATACAAGCCCCACTATACAAGCTTTCATTTCGAAGTAACCCTACTATCGAGGTTCCTTCCCACAAGCCCTACTATTTAGGCTTTCATTTCGAAGTAACCATACTATCCAGGTTCCTTCCCACAAGCCCTACTATCCAGGATTTCATTTCGAAGTAACCCTATTATCCAGGTTCCTTCCCATAAGCCCTACTGTCCAGGCTTTTATTTCGAAGTAACCCTACTATCCAGGTTCCTTCCCACAAGTCCTACTATCCAGGATTTCATTTCGATGTAAGCCTACTATCCAGGTTCCTTCCCACAAGCCCTACTATCCAGGCTTTCATTTCGAAGTAACCCTACTATCCAGGTTCCTTCCCACAATCCCTACTATCCAGGATTTCATTTCGAAGTAACCATACTATCCAGGTTCCTTCCCACAAGCCCTAATATCCAGGATTTAATATCGAAGTAACCCTATTATCCAGGTTCCTTCCCACAAGCCCTACTATCCAGGATTTCATTTCAATGTAACCCTACTATCCAGGTTCCAACCTACAAGCCTTACTATCCAGGCTTTCATTTCGAAGTAACCCTACTATTCAGGTTCCTTCCCACAAGCTCTACTACCCAGGCTTTCATTTCAAAGTAACCCTACTACCAAAGTTCCTTCCCACAAGCCCTACTATTTAGGATTTTATTTCGAAGTAACGCTCTTATCCAGGGTCCTTCCCACAAGCCCTACTATCCAAGCTTTCATTTCGATGTAACACTAATATCCAGGTTCCTTCCCACAAGCCTTACTATCCAGGCTTTCATTTCGAAGTAACCCTACTATTCAGGTTCCTTCCCACAAGCCCTACTACCCAGGCCTTCATTTCGAAGTAACCCTACTACTCAAGTTCCTTCCCACAAGCCCTACTATCCAGGCTTTTATTTCAAAGTAACCCTACTATCCAGGTTCTTTCCCACAAGCCCTACTATCCAGGAATTCATTTCGATGTAACCCTACTATCCAGGTCCCTTCCCATAAGCCCTACTATCCAGGCTTTCTTTTCGAATTAACCATACTATCCAGGTTCCTTCCCACAAGCCCTACTATCCAGGCTTTCATTTCGAAGTAAACCTACTATCCAGGTTCCTTCTCACAAGCCCTACTATCTAGGCTTTCATTTCGATGTAACCCTACTATCCAGGTTCCTTCCCAGAAGCCTTACTATCCAGGCTTTCATTTCGAAGTAACCATACTATCCAGGTTCCTTCCTACAAGCCCTACTATCCAGGCTTTCATTTCGAAGTAAACCTACTATCCAGGTTCCTTCCCACAAGCCCTACTATCTAGGCTTTCATTTCGATGTAACTCTACTATCCATGTTCCTTCCCACAAGCCCTACTATCCAGGCTTTCATTTCGAAGTAACCCTACTATCCAGGTTCCTTCCCACAAGCCCTAATATCCAGGCTTTCATTTCGAAGTAACCTTACTATCCAGGTTCCTTCCCACAATCCCTACTATCCAGGATTTCATTTCGAAGTAACCCTACTATCCAGGTTCCTTCCTACAATCCCTACTATCCAGGCTTTCATTTCGAAGTAACCCTACTATCCAGGTTCCTTCCCACAAGCCCTACTATCCAGGATTTCATTTCGAAGTAACGCTCTTATCCAGGTTCCTTCCCACAAGCCCTACTATCCAGGATTTCTTATCGACGTAACCCTATTATCCAGGTTCCTTCCCACAAGCCCCACTATCCAAGCTTTCATTTCGATGTAACCCTACTATCCAGGTTCCTTCCCACATACCTTACTATCCAGGCTTTCATTTCGAAGTAACCCTACTACCCAAGTTCTTTCCCACAAGCCCTACTATCCAGGATTTTATTTCGAAGTAACCCTACTATTCAGGTTCTTTCCCACAAGCCCTACTATCCAGGCATTCATTTCGAAGTAACCCTACTATCCAGATTCCTTTCAATAAGCCTTACTATCCAGGCTTTCATTTCGAAGTAACCATACTATCCAGGTTCCTTCCCACAAGCCCTACTATCCAGGCTTTCATTTCGAAGTAACCCTACTATCCAGGTTCCTTCCCACAAGCCCTACTATCCAGGATTTCATTTCGATGTAAGCCTACTATCCAGGTTCCTTCCCACAAGCCCTACTATCCAGGCTTTCATTTCGAAGTAACCCTACTATCCAGGATCCTTCCCATAATCCCTACTATCCAGGCTTTCATTTCGAAGTAACCCTACTATCCAGGTTCCTTCCCACAAGCCATACTATCCAGGATTTCATTTCGAAGTAACGCTCTTATCCAGGTTCCTTCCCACAAGCCCAACTATCTAGGATTTCATATCGAAGTAACCCTATTATCTAGGTTCCTTCCCACAAGCCCTACTATCCAGGCTTTCATTTCGATGTAAGCCTACTATCCAAGTTCCTTCCCACAAGCCTTACTATCCAGGCTTTCATTTCGAAGTAACCCTACTATTCAGGTTCCTTCCCACAAGCCCTACTACCCAGGCTTTCATTTCAAAGTAACCCAACTACCCAAGTTCCTTCCCACAAGCCCTACTATCCAGGCTTTTATTTCGAATTAACGCTCTTATCCAGGTTCCTTCCCACAAGCCCTGCTATCCAGGCTTTCATATCGAAGTGACCCTATTATCCAGGTTCCTTCCCACAAGCCCCACTATCCAAGCTTTCATTTCGATGTAACACTACTATCCAGGTTCCTTCCCACATACCTTACTATCCAGGCTTTCATTTCGAAGTAACCCTACTATTCAGGTTCCTTCCCACAAGCCCTACTACCCAGGATTTCATTTCGAAGTAACCCTACTACCCAAGTTCTTTCCCACAAGCCCTACTATCCAGGCTTTTATTTCGAAGTAACCCTACTATTCAGGTTCTTTCCCACAAGCCCTACTATCCAGGCATTCATTTCGAAGTAACCCTACTATCCAGATTCCTTCCAATAAGCCTTACTATCCAGGCTTTCATTTCGAAGTAACCATACTATCCAGGTTCCTTCCCACAAGCGCTACTATCAAGGCTTTCATTTCTAAGTAACCCTACTATCCAGGTTCCTTCACACAAGCCCTACTACCCAGGCTTTCATTTGGAAGTAACCCTATTACCAAGGTTCCTTCATACAAGCCCCACTATCCAAGCTTTCATTTCGAAGTAACCGTACTATCGAGGTTCCTTCCCACAAGCCCTACTATTTAGGCTTTCATTTCGAAGTAACCATACTATCCAGGTTCCTTCCCACAAGCCCTACTATCCAGGATTTCATTTCGAAGTAACCCTACTATCCAGGTTCCTTCCCATAAGCCCTACTATCCAGGCTTTTATTTCGAAGTAACCCTACTATCCAGGTTCCTTCCCACAAGTAATACTATCCAGGATTTCATTTCGATGTAAGCCTACTATCCAGGTTCCTTCCCACAAGCCCTACTATCCAGGCTTTCATTTCGAAGTAACCCTACTATCCAGGTTCCTTCCCACAATCCCTACTATCCAGGATTTCATTTCGAAGTAACCATACTATCCAGGTTCCTTCCCACAAGCCCTACTATCCAGGATTTAATATCGAAGTAACCCTATTATCCAGGTTCCTTCCCACAAGCCCTACTATCCAGGATTTCATTTCAATGTAACCCTACTATCCAGGTTCCAACCTACAAGCCTTACTATCCAGGCTTTCATTTCGAAGTAACCCTACTATTCAGGTTCCTTCCCACAAGCTCTACTACCCAGGCTTTCATTTCAAAGTAACCCTACTACCAAAGTTCTTTCCCACAAGCCCTACTATTTAGGATTTTATTTCGAAGTAACGCTCTTATCCAAGTTCCTTCCCACAAGCCCTACTATCCAAGCTTTCATTTCGATGTAACACTAATATCCAGGTTCCTTCCCACAAGCCTTACTATCCAGGCTTTCATTTCGAAGTAACCCTACTATTCAGGTTCCTTCCCACAAGCCCTACTACCCAGGCCTTCATTTCGAAGTAACCCTACTACCCAAGTTCCTTCCCACAAGCCCTACTATCCAGGCTTTTATTTCAAAGTAACCCTACTATCCAGGTTCTTTCCCACAAGCCCTACTATCCAGGAATTCATTTCGAAGTAACCCTACTATCCAGGTCCCTTCCCATAAGCCCTACTATCCAGGCTTTCTTTTCGAAGTAACCATACTATCCAGGTTCCTTCCCACAAGCCCTACTATCCAGGCTTTCATTTCGAAGTAAACCTACTATCCAGGTTCCTTCTCACAAGACCTACTATCTAGGCTTTCATTTCGATGTAACCCTACTATCCAGGTTCCTTCCCAGAAGCCTTACTATCCAGGCTTTCATTTCGAAGTAACCATACTATCCAGGTTCCTTCCTACAAGCCCTACTATCCAGGCTTTCATTTCAAAGTAAACCTACTATCCAGGTTCCTTCCCACAAGCCCTACTATCTAGGCTTTCATTTCGATGTAACTCTACTATCCATGTTCCTTCCCACAAGCCCTACTATCCAGGCTTTCATTTCGAAGTAACCCTACTATCCAGGTTCCTTCCCACAAGCCCTACTATCCAGGATTTCATTTCGAAGTAACCCTACTATCCAGGTTCCTTCCTACAATCCCTACTATCCAGGCTTTCATTTCGAAGTAACCCTACTATCCAGGTTCCTTCCCACAAGCCCTACTATCCAGGATTTCATTTCGAAGTAACGCTCTTATCCAGGTTCCTTCCCACAAGCCCTACTATCCAGGATTTCATATCGACGTAACCCTATTATCCAGGTTCCTTCCCACAAGCCCTACTATCCAAGCTTTCATTTCGATGTAACCCTACTATCCAGGTTCCTTCCCACAAGCCCTACTATCTAGGCTTTTATTTCGAATTAACGCTCTTATCAAGGTTCCTTCACACAAGCCCTACTATCCAGGATTTAATATCGAAGTAACCCTATTATCCAGGTTCCTTCCCACAAGCCCTACTATCCAAGCTTTCATTTCGATGTAACACTACTATCCAGGTCCCTTCCCACAAGCCTTACTATCCAGGCTTTCATTTCGAAGTAACCCTACTACCCAAGTTCCATCCCACAATACCTACTATCCAGGCTTTTATTTCGAAGTAACCCTACTATCCAGGTTCTTTCCCACAAGCCCTACTATCCAGGCTTTCATTTCGAAGTAACCCTACTATCTAGGTTCCTTCCCACAAGACCTACTATCCAGGCTTTCATTTCGAAGTAACCCTATTATCCAGGTTCCTTCCCACAATCCCTACTATCCAGGATTTCATTTCGAAGTAACCCTCTTATCCAGGTTCCTTCCCACAAGCCCTACTATCCAGGCTTTCATTTCGAAGTAACCCTACTATCCATGTTACTTCCCACAAGCCCTACTATCCAGGATTTCATTTCGATGTAAGCCTACTATCCAGGTTCCTTCCCACAACCCTACTATCCAGGCTTTCATTTCGAAGTAACCCTACTATCCAGGTTCCTTCCCACAATCCCTACTATCCTGGCTTTCATTTCGAAGTAACCCTACTATCCAGGTTCCTTCCCACAAGCCCTACTACCCAGGCTTTCATTTCGAAGTAATCCTACTACCCAAGTTCCTTCCCACAATCCCTATTATCCAGGCTTTTATTTCGATGTAACCCTACTATCCAGGTTCTTTCCCACAAGCCCTACTATCCAGGCTTTCATTTCGAAGTAACCCTCCTATCTAGGTTCCTTCCCACAAGCCCTACTATCCAGGCTTTCATTTCGAAGTAACCCTATTATCCAGGTTCCTTCCCACAAGCCCTACTATCCAAGATTTCATTTCGAAGTAACCCTACTACCCAAGTTCCATCCCACAATACCTACTATCCAGGCTTTTATTTCGAAGTAACCCTACTATCCAGGTTCTTTCCCACAAGCCCTACTATCCAGGCTTTCATTTCGAAGTAACCCTACTATCTAGGTTCCTTCCCACAAGACCTACTATCCAGGCTTTCATTTCGAAGTAACCCTATTATCCAGGTTCCTTCCCACAAGCCCTACTATCCAGGATTTCATTTCGAAGTAACCCTCTTATCCAAGTTCCTTCCCACAAGCCCTACTATCCAGGCTTTCATTTCGAAGTAACCCTACTATCCATGTTACTTCCCACAAGCCCTACTATCCAGGATTTCATTTCGATGTAAGCCTACTATCCAGGTTCCTTCCCACAACCCTACTATCCAGGCTTTCATTTCGAAGTAACCCTACTATCCAGGTTCCTTCCCACAATCCCCACTATCTTGGCTTTCATTTCGAAGTAACCCTACTATCCAGGTTCCTTCCCACAAGCCCTACTACCCAGGCTTTCATTTCGAAGTAATCCTACTACCCAAGTTCCTTCCCACAATCCCTATTATCCAGGCTTTTATTTCGATGTAACCCTACTATCCAGGTTCTTTCCCACAAGCCCTACTATCCAGGCTTTCATTTCGAAGTAACCCTCCTATCTAGGTTCCTTCCCACAAGCCCTACTATCCAGGCTTTCATTTCGAAGTAACCCTATTATCCAGGTTCCTTCCCACAAGCCCTACTATCCAAGATTTCATTTCGAAGTAACCCTCTTATCCAGGTTCCTTCCCACAAGCCCTACTATCCAGGCTTTCATTTCGAAGTAACCCTACTATCCATGTTACTTCCCACAAGCCCTACTATCTAGGATTTCATTTCGATGTAAGCCTACTATCCAGGTTCCTTCCCACATCCCTACTATCCAGGCTTTCATTTCGAAGTAACCCTACTATCCAGGTTCCTTCACACAATCCCTACTATCCTGGCTTTCATTTCGAAGTGACCCTACTATCCAGGTTCCTTGCCATAAGCCCTACTATCCAGGCTTTCATTTCGAAGTAACCCTACTATCCAGGTTCCTTCCCAAAAGCCCTACTATCCAGGATTTCATTTCGATGTAAGCCTACTATCCAGGTTCCTTCCCACAAGCCTTACTATCCAGGCTTTCATTTCGAAGTAACCCTACTACCCAAGTTCCTTCCCACAATCCCTACTATCCAGGCTTTTATTTCGAAGTAACCCTACTATCCAGGTTCTTTCCCACAAGCCCTACTATCCAGGCTTTCATTTCGAAGTAACCCTACTATCTAGGTTCCTTCCCACAAGCCCTACTATCCAGGCTTTCATTTCGAAGTAACCCTATTATCCAGGTTCCTGCCCACAAGCCCTACTATCCAGGATTTCATTTCGAAGTAACCCTCTTATCCAGGTTCCTTCCCACAAGCCCTACTATCCAGGCTTTCATTTCGAAGTAACCCTACTATCCATGTTACTTCCCACAAGCCCTACTATCCAGGATTTCATTTCGATGTAAGCCTACTATCCAGGTTCCTTCCCACATCCCTACTATCCAGGCTTTCATTTCGAAGTAACCCTACTATCCAGGTTCCTTCCTACAATCCCTACTTTCCTGGCTTTCATTTCGAAGTAACCCTACTATCCAGGTTCCTTCCCACAAGCCCTACTACCCAGGCTTTAATTTCGAAGTAACCCTACTACCCAAGTTCCTTCCCACAATCCCTATTATCCAGGCTTTTATTTCGACGTAACCCTACTATCCAGGTTCTTTCCCACAAGCCCTACTATCCAGGCTTTCATTTCGAAGTAACCCTCCTATCTAGGTTCCTTCCCACAAGCCCTACTATCCAGGCTTTCATTTCGAAGTAACCCTATTATCCAGGTTCCTTCCCACAAGCCCTACTATCCAGGATTTCATTTCGAAGTAACCCTCTTATCCAGGTTCCTTCCCACAAGCCCTACTATCCAGGCTTTCATTTCGAAGTAACCCTACTATCCATGTTACTTCCCACAAGCCCTACTATCCAGGATTTCATTTCGATGTAAGCCTACTATCCAGGTTCCTTCCCACATCCCTACTATCCAGGCTTTCATTTCGAAGTAACCCTACTATCCAGGTTCCTTCACACAATCCCTACTATCTTGGCTTTCATTTCGAAGTAACCCTACTATCCAGGTTCCTTCCCATAAGCCCTACTATCCAGGCTTTCATTTCGAAGTAACCCTACTATCCGGGTTCCTTCCCACAAGCCCTACTATCCAGGATTTCATTTGGATGTAAGCCTACTATCCAGGTTCCTACCCACAAGCCCTACTATCCAGGCTTTCATTTCGAAGTAACCCTACTATCCAGGTTCCTTCCCACAAGCCCTACTATCCAGGATTTCATTTCGAAGTAACGCTCTTATCCAGGTTCCTTCCCACAAGCCCTACTATCCAGGATTTCATATCGAAGTAACCCTATTATCCAGGTTCGTTCCCACAAGCCCTACTATCCAGGCTTTCAATTCGATGTAACCCTACAATCCAGGTTCCTTCCCACAAGCCTTACTATCCAGGCTTTCATTTCGAAGTAACCCTACTATTCAGGTTCCTTCCCACAAGCCCTACTACCCAGGCTTTCATTTCAAAGTAACCCTACTAACAAAGTTCCTTCCCACAAGCCCTACTATCCAGGATTTTATTTCGATGTAACGCTCTTATCCAGGTTCCTTCCCACAAGCCCTACTATCCAAGCTTTCATTTCGATGTAACACTAATATCCAGGTTCCTTCCCACAAGCCTTACTATCCAGGCTTTCATTTCGAAGTAACCCTACTATTCAGGTTCCTTCCCACAAGCCCTACTACCCAGGATATCATTTCGAAGTAACCCTACTACCCAAGTTCCTTCCCACAAGCCCTACTATCCAGGCTTTTATTTCGAAGTAACCCTACTATCCAGGTTCTTTCCCACAAGCCCTACTATCCAGGCATTCATTTCAAAGTAACCCTACTATCCAGGTCCCTTCCCATAAGCCCTACTATCCAGGCTTTCTTTTCGAAGAAACCATACTATCCAGGTTCCTTCCCACAAGCCCTACTATCCAGGCTTTCATTTCGAAGTAAACCTACTATCAAGGTTCCTTCCCACAAGCCCTACTATCTAGGCTTTCATTTCGATGTAACCCTACTATCCAGGTTCCTTCCTACAAGCCTTACTATCCAGGCTTTCATTTTGAAGTAACCATACTATCCAGGTTCCTTCCCACAAGCCCTACTATCCAGGCTTTCATTTCGAAGTAAACCTACTATCCAGGTTCCTTCCCACAAGCCCTACTATTTAGGCTTTCATTTTGATGTAACTCTACTATCTAGGTTCCTTCCCACAAGCCCTACTATCCAGGATTTCATTTTGAAGTAACCCTACTATCAAGGTTCCTTCCCATAAGCCCTACTATCCAGGCTTTCATTTCGAAGAAACCCTACTATCCAGGTTCCTTCCCACAATCGCTACTATCCAGGCTTTCATTTCGAAGTAACCCTACTATCCAGGTTTCTCCCACAAGCCCTACTATCCAGGCTTTCATTTCGAAGTAACCCTACTATCCAGGTTCCTTCCCACTAGCCCTACTATCCAGTCTTTCATTTGGATGTAACCCTACTATCCATGTTCCTTCCCACAAGCCCTACTATCCAGGCTTTCATTTCGAAGTAACCATACTATCCAGGCCCCTTTCCACAATCCCTACTATCCAGGCTTTCATTGCAAAGTAACCCTACTATCCAGGTTCCTTCCTACAAGCCCTACTACCCAGGCTTTCATTTCGAAGTAACCCTACTACCCACGTTCCTTCACACAAGCCCCACTATCCAAGCTTTCATTTTGAATTAACCCTACTATCGAGGTTCCTTCCCACAAGCCTTACTATCCAGACTTTCATTTCAAAGTAACCCTACTATCCAGGTCCCTTCCCACAAGCCCTACTATCCAGGCTTTCATTTCGAAGTAACCATACTATCCAGGTTCCTTCCCACAAGCCCTACTATCCAGGCTTTCATTTCGAAGTAACCCTACTATCCAGGTTCCTTCCCACAAGCCCTACTATCCAGGATTTCATTTCGATGTAAGCCTACTATCCAGGTTCCTTCCCACAATCCCTACTATCCAGGATTTCATTTCGAAGTAACCCTACTATCCAGGTACCTTCCCACAAGCCCTACTATCCAGGTTCCTTCCTACAAACCCTACTATCCAGGTTTTCATTTCGATGTAACCCTACTATCCAGGTTCCTTCCCACAAGCCCTACTATCCAGGATTTCATTTCGAAGTAACGCTCTTATCCAGGTTCCTTCCCACAAGCCCTACTATCCAGGATTTCATATTGAAGTAACCCTATTATCCAGGTTCCTTCCCACAAGCCCTACTATCCAGGCTTTCATTTCGATGTAACCCTACTATCCAGGTTCCTTCCCACAAGCCATACTATCCAGGCTTTCATTTCGAAGTAACCCTACTATTCAGGTTCCTTCCCACAAGACCTACTACCCAGGCTTTCATTTCAAAGTAACCCTACTACCAAAGTTCCTTCCCACAAGCCCTACTATCCAGGATTTTATGTCGAAGTAACGCTCTTATCCAGGTTCTTTCCCACAAGCCCTACTATCCAAGCTTTGATTTCGATGTAACACTAATATCCATGTTCCTTCCCACAAGCCTTACTATCCAGGCTTTCATTTCGAAGTAACCCTACTATTAAGGTTCCTTCCCACAAGCCCTACTACCCAGGATTTCATTTCGAAGTAACCCTACTACCCAAGTTCCTTCCCACAAGCCCTACAATCCATGATTTTATTTCGAAGTAACCCTACTATGCAGGTTCTTTCCCACAAGCCCTTCTATCCAGGCATTCATTTCGAGGTAACCCTACTATCCAGGTCCCTTCCCATAAGCCCTACTATCCAGGCTTTCTTTTCGAAGTAACCATACTATCCAGGTTCCTTCCCACAAGCCCTACTATCCAGGCTTTCATTTCGAATTAAACCTACTACCCAGGTTCTTTCCCACAAGCCCTACTATCTAGGCTTTCATTTCGATGTGACCCTACAATCCAGGTTCTTTCCCACAAGCCTTACTATCCAGGCTTTCATTTCGAAGTAACCATACTATCCAGGTTCCTTCCCACAAGCCCTACTATCCAGGATTTCATTTCGAAGTAAACCTACTATCCAGGTTCCTTCCCACAAGCCCTACTATCTAGGCTTTCATTTCGATGTAACTCTACTATCCAGGTTCCTTCCCACAAGCCCTACTATCCAGGCTTTCATTTCGAAGTAACCCTACTATCCAGGTTCCTTCCCATTAGGCCTACTATCCAGGCTTTCATTTCAAAGTAACCCTACTATCCAGGTTCCTTCCCACAATCCCTACTATCCAGGATTTCACTTCGAAGTAACCCTACTATCCAGGTTCCTTCCCACAAGCCCTACTATTTAGGCTTTCATTTCGAAGTAAACCTACTATCCAGGTTCCTTCCCACAAGCCCTACTATCTAGGCTTTCATTTTGATGTAACTCTACTATCCAGGTTCCTTCCCACAAGCCCTACTATCCAAGCTTTCATTTCGAAGTAACCCTACTATCCAGGTTCCTTCCCATAAGCCCTACTATCCAGGCTTTCATTTCGAAGTAACCCTACTATCCAGGTTCCTTCCCACAATCCCTACTATCCAGGATTTCATTTCGAAGTAACCCAACTATCCAGGTTCCTTCCCACAAGCCCTACTATCCAGGCTTTCATTTCAAAATAACCCTACTATCCAGGTTCCTTCCCACAAGCCCTACTATCCAGGCTTTCATTTGGATGTAACCCTACTATCCAGGTTCCTTCCCACAAGCCATACTATCCAGGCTTTCATTTCGAAGTAACCATACTATCCAGGTCCCTTTCCATAATCCCTACTATCCAGGCTTTCATTGCAAAGTAACCCTACTATCCAGGTTCCTTCCTACAAACCCTACTACCTAGGCTTTCATTTCGAAGTAACCCTACTAACCACGTTCCTTCACACAAGTCCTACTATCCAGGCTTTCATTTCGAAGTAACCCTACTATCCAGGTTCCTTCACACAAGCCCTAATACCCAGGCTTTCATTTGGAAGTAACCCTATTACGAAGGTTCCTTCCCACAAGCCCTATTATCCAGGCTTTCATTTCGAAGTAACCCTACTATCCAGGTTCCTTCCCACAAGCCCTACTATCCAGGCTTTCATTTCGAAGAACCCTACTATCTAGGTTCCTTCCCACAAGCCCTACTATCCAGGCTTTCATTTCGAAGTAACCCTACTATCCAGGTTCCTTCCCACAAGCCCTACTATCCAGGCTTTCATTTCGATGTAAGCCTACTATCCAGGTTCCTTCCCACAATCCCTACTATCCAGGCTTTCATTTCGAAGTAACCCTACTATCCAGGTACCTTCCCACAAGCCCTACTATCCAGGTTCCTTCCTACAAGCCCTACTATCCAGGTTTTCATTTCGATGTAACCCTACTATCCAGGTTCCTTCCCACAAGCCCTACTATCCAGGATTTCATTTCGAAGTAACGCTCTTATCCAGGTTCCTTCCCACAAGCCCTACTATCCAGGATTTCATATCGAAGTAACCCTATTATCCAGGTTCCTTCCCACAAGCCCTACTATCCAGGCTTTCATTTCGATGTAACCCTACTATCCAGGTTCCTTCCCACAAGCCTTACTATCCAGGCTTTCATTTCGAAGTAACCCTACTATTTAGGTTCCTTCCCACAAGACCTACTACCCAGGCTTTCATTTCAAAGTAACCCTACTACCAAAGTTCCTTCCCACAAGCCCTACTATCCAGGATTTTATGTCGAAGTAACGCTCTTATCCAGGTTCTTTCCCACAAGCCCTACTATCCAAGCTTTGATTTCGATGTAACACTAATATCCATGTTCCTTCCCACAAGCCTTACTATCCAGGCTTTCATTTCGAAGTAACCCTACTATTCAGGTTCCTTCCCACAAGCCCTACTACCCAGGATTTCATTTCGAAGTAACCCTACTACCCAAGTTCCTTCCCACAAGCCCTACAATCCATGATTTTATTTCGAAGTAACCCTACTATCCAGGTTCTTTCCCACAAGCCCTTCTATCCAGGCATTCATTTCGAGGTAACCCTACTATCCAGGTCCCTTCCCATAAGCCCTACTATCCAGGCTTTCTTTTCGAAGTAACCATACTATCCAGGTTCCTTCCCACAAGCCCTACTATCCAGGCTTTCATTTCGAATTAAACCTACTACCCAGGTTCTTTCCCACAAGCCCTACTATCTAGGCTTTCATTTCGATGTGACCCTACAATCCAGGTTCTTTCCCACAAGCCTTACTATCCAGGCTTTCATTTCGAAGTAACCATACTATCCAGGTTCCTTCCCACAAGCCCTACTATCCAGGATTTCATTTCGAAGTAAACCTACTATCCAGGTTCCTTCCCACAAGCCCTACTATCTAGGCTTTCATTTCGATGTAACTCTACTATCCAGGTTCCTTCCCACAAGCCCTACTATCCAGGCTTTCATTTCGAAGTAACCCTACTATCCAGGTTCCTTCCCATTAGGCCTACTATCCAGGCTTTCATTTCAAAGTAACCCTACTATCCAGGTTCCTTCCCACAATCCCTACTATCCAGGATTTCACTTCGAAGTAACCCTACTATCCAGGTTCCTTCCCACAAGCCCTACTATCTAGGCTTTCATTTCGAAGTAAACCTACTATCCAGGTTCCTTCCCACAAGCCCTACTATCTAGGCTTTCATTTTGATGTAACTCTACTATCCAGGTTCCTTCCCACTAGCCCTACTATCCAAGCTTTCATTTCGAAGTAACCCTACTATCCAGGTTCCTTCCCATAAGCCCTACTATCCAGGCTTTCATTTCGAAGTAACCCTACTATCCAGGTTCCTTCCCACAATCCCTACTATCCAGGATTTCATTTCGAAGTAACCCAACTATCCAGGTTCCTTCCCACAAGCCCTACTATCCAGGCTTTCATTTCAAAATAACCCTACTATCCAGGTTCCTTCCCACAAGCCCTACTATCCAGGCTTTCATTTGGATGTAACCCTACTATCCAGGTTCCTTCCCACAAGCCATACTATCCAGGCTTTCATTTCGAAGTAACCATACTATCCAGGTCCCTTTCCATAATCCCTACTATCCAGGCTTTCATTGCAAAGTAACCCTACTATCCAGGTTCCTTCCTACAAACCCTACTACCTAGGCTTTCATTTCGAAGTAACCCAACTACCCACGTTCCTTCACACAAGTCCTACTATCCAGGCTTTCATTTCGAAGTAACCCTACTATCCAGGTTCCTTCACACAAGCCCTAATACCCAGGCTTTCATTTGGAAGTAACCCTATTACGAAGGTTCCTTCCCACAAGCCCTATTATCCAGGCTTTCATTTCGAAGTAACCCTACTATCCAGGTTCCTTCCCACAAGCCCTACTATCCAGGCTTTCATTTCGAAGTAACCCTACTATCTAGGTTCCTTCCCACAAGCCCTGCTATCCAGGCTTTCATTTCGAAGTAAACCTACTATCCAGGTTCCTTCCCACAAGCCCTACTATCCAGAATTTCATTTCGATGTAAGCCTACTATCCAGGTTCCTTCCTACAAGCCCTACTATCCAGGATTTCATTTCGATGTAAGCCTACTATCCAGGTTCCTACCTACAATCCCTACTATCCAGGCTTTCATTTCGAAGTAACCCTACTATCCAGGTTCCTTCCCACAAACCCTACTATCCAGGATTTCATTTCGAAGTAACGCTCTTATCCAGGTTCCTTCCCACAAGCCCTATTATCCAGGCTTTCATATCGAAGTAACCCTATTACCCAGGTTCCTTCCTACAAGCCCTACTATCCAGGTTTTCATTTCGATGTAACCCTACTATCCAGGTTTCTTCCCACAAGCCTTACTATCCAGGCTTTCATTTCGAAGTAACCCTACTATCCAGGTTCCTTCACACAAGACCTACTACCCAGGCTTTCATTTTGAAGTAACCCTATTACCAAGGTTCCTTTACACAAGCCCTACTATCCAGGCTTTTATTTCGAAGTAACCCTACTATCCAGGTTCCTTCCCACAAGCCCTACTATCCAGGCTTTCATTTCGAAGTAACTCTACTATCCAGGTTCCTTCCCACAAGCCCTACAATCCAAGCTTTCATTTCGAAGTAACCCTACTATCTAGGTTCCTTCCCACAAGCCCTACTATCCAGGATTTCATTTCTAAGTAACCCTATTATCCAGGTTCCTTCCCACAAGCCCTACTATCCAGGATTTCATTTTGAAGTAACCCGACTATCTAGGTTCCTTCCCACAAGCCCTATTATCCAAGCTTTCATTTCGAAGTAACCCTATTATCCAGGTTCCTTCCCACAAGCCCTACTATCCAGGATTTCATTTCGAAGTAACCCTCTTATCCAGGTTCCTTCCCACAAGACCTACTATCCAGGCTTTCATTTCGAAGTAACCCTACTATCCATGTTACTTCCCACAAGCCCTACTATCCAGGATTTCATTTCGATGTAAGCCTACTATCCAGGTTCCTTCATACATCCCTACTATACAGGCTTTCATTTCGAAGTAACCGTACTATCCAGGTTCCTTTACACAATCCCTACTATCCTGGCTTTCATTTCGAAGTAACCCTACTATCCAGGTTCCTTCCCATAAGCCCTACTATCCAGGCTTTCATTTCGAAGTAACCCTACTATCCATGTTCCTTCCCACAAGCCCTACTATCCAGGATTTCATATCGATGTAAGCCTACTATCCAGGTTCCTTCCCACAAGCCCTACTATCCAGGCTTTCATTTCGAAGTAACCCTATTATCTAGGTTCCTTCCCACAATCCCTACTATCCAGGCTTTCATTTTGAAGTAACCCTACTATCCAGGTTCCTTCCCACAACCCTACTATCCAGGATTTCATTTCGAAGTAACGCTCTTATCCAGGTTCCTTCACACAAGCCCTATTATTCAGGCTTTCATATCGAAGTAACCCTATTATCCAGGCTCCTTCCCACAAGCCATACTATCTAGGTTTTCATTTCGATGTAACCCTACTATCCAGGTTCCTTCCCACAAGCCTTACTATCCAAGGTTTCATTTCGAAGCGCTACTATTCAGGTTCCTTCCCACAAGACCTACTACCCAGGCTTTCATTTCAAAGTAACCCTACTACCAAAGTTCCTTCACAGAAGCCCTACTATCCAGGCTTTCATTTCGAAGTAACCCTACTATCCAGGTTCCTTCACACAAGCCCTACTACCCAGGCTTTCATTTTGAAGTAACCCTATTACCAAGGTTCCTTTACACAAGCCCTACTATCCAGGCTTTTATTTCGAAGTAACCCTTCTATCCAGGTTCCTTCCCACAAGCCCTACTATACATGCTTTCATTTCGAAGTAACCCTACTATCCAGGTTCCTTCCCCCAAGCCCTACTATCTAGGCTTTCATTTCGATGTAACCCTACTATCCAGGTTCCTTCCCACAAGCCCAACTATTCAGGCTTTCATTTCGAAGTAACCCTACTATCTAGGTTCCTTCCCACAAGCCCTACTATCCAGGCTTTCATTTCGAAGTAACCCTATTATCCAGGTTCCTTCCCACAAGCCCTACTATCCAGGGTTTCATTTCGAAGCAACCCTCTTATCCAGGTTCCTTCCCACAAGCCCTACTATCCAGGCTTTCATTTCGAAGTAACGCTACTATCCATGTTACTTCCCACAAGCCCTACTATCCAGGATTTCATTTCGATGTAAGCCTACTATCCAGGTTCCTTCCCACAAGCCCTAGTATCCAGGCTTTCATTTCGAAGTAACCCTACTATCTAGGTTCCTTCCCACAATCCCTACTATCCAGGCTTTCATTTTGAAGTAACCCTACTATCCAGGTTCCTTCCCACAACCCTAATATCCAGAATTTCATTTCGAAGTAACGCTCTTATCCAGGTTCCTTCCCACAAGCCCTATTATTCAGGATTTCTTATCGAAGTAACCCTATTATCCAGGCTCCTTCCCACAAGCCATACTACCCAGGCTTTCATATCGAAATAACCCTACAACCCAGGTTCCTTCACACAAGCCCTACTATCCAGGCTTTCATTTCGAAGTAACCCTACTATCCAGGTTCCTTCAGACAAGCCCTACTACCCAGGCTTTCATTTGGAAGTAACCCTATTACCAAGGTTCTTTCACACAAGCCCCACTATCCAGGCTTTCATTTTGAAGTAACCCTACTATCCAAGTTCCTTCCCACAATCCCTACTATCCAGGCTTTCATATCGAAGTAACCCTACTATCCAGATTCCTTCCTAGAAGCCCTACTATCCAGGATTTCATTTCGAAGTAACTTTCTTATCCAGGTTCCTTCCCACAAGCCCTACTATCCAGGCTTTCATATTGAAGTAACCCTATTATTCAGGTTCCTTCCCACAAGCCCTACTACCCAAGATTTCATTTCGAAGTAACCCTACTACACAAGTTCCTTCTCATAAACCCTACTATCCAGTCTTTCATTTCGAAGTAACCCTACTATCCAGGTTCCTTCCCACAAGCCATACTATCCAGGCTTTCATTTCGAAGTAACCCTACTATCCAGGTTCCTTCCCACAAGCCCTACTATCCAGGCTTTCATTTTGAAGTAACCCTACTATCCAGGTTCCTTCCCACAAGCCCAACTATCCAGGCCCTCATTTCGAAGTAACCCTACTATCCAGGTTCCTTCCCACAAGCCCTACTATCCAGGCTTTCATTTTGAAGTAACCCTATTATCCAGGCTCCTTCACACAAGCCCTACTATCCAGGCTTTCATTGCAAAGTAACCCTACTATCCAAGTTCCTTCCCACAAGACCTACTACCCAGGCTTTCATTTTGAAGTAACCCTACTACCCAAGTTCCTTCACACAAGCCCTACTATCCAGGCTTTCATTTCGAAGTATCCCTACTATCCAGGTTCCTTCAGACAAGCCCTACTACCCAGGCTTTCATTTGGAAGTAACCCTATTACCAAGGTTTTTTCACACAAGCCCCACTATCCAGGCTTTCATTTCAAAGTAAACCTACTATCCAGGTTCCTTCCCATAATCCCTACTATCCAGGCTTTCATTTCGAAGTAACCGTACTATCCAGGTTCCTTCCCAGAAGCCCTACTATCCAGGATTTCATTTCGAAGTAACGCTCTTATCCAGGTTCCTTCCCACAAGCCCTACTATCCAGGCTTTCATATTGAAGTAACCCTATTATCCAGATTCCTTCCCATAAGCCCTACTATCCAGGCTTTCATTTCGAAGTAACCCTACTATCCATGTTCCTTCCCACAAGCCCTACTATCAAAGCTTTCATTTAGATGTAACCCTACTATCCAGGTTCCTTCCCACAAGCCCTACTATCCAGGCTTTGATTTCGAAGTAACCCTACTATCCAGGTTCCTTCCCACAAGCCCTACTACCCAGACTTTCATTTCGAAGTAACCCTACTACCCAAGTTCCTTCTCATAAACCCTACTATCCAGGCTTTCATTTCAAAGTAACCCTACTATCCAGGTTCCTTCCCACAAGCCCTACTATCCAGGCTTTCATTTCGAAGTAACCCTACTATCCAGGTTCCTTCCCACAAGCCCCACTATCCAGGCTTTCATTTTGAAGTAAACCTACTATCCAGGTTCCTTCCCACAAGCCCTACTATCCAGGCTTTCATTTTGAAGTAACCCTACTATCCAGGTTCCTTCCCACAAGCCATACTATCCAGGCTTTCATTTTGAAGTAACCTTATTATCCAGGTTCCTTCCCACAAGCCCTACTATCCAGGCTTTCATTGCAAAGTAACCCTACTATCCAGGTTCCTTCCTACAAGCCCTACTACCCAGGCTTTCATTTCGAAAGTAACCCTACTACCCAAGTTCCTTCACACAAGCCCTACTATCCAGGCTTTCATTTCGAAGTAACCCTACTATCCAGGTTCCTTCAGACAAGCCCTACTACCCAGGCTTTCATGTGGAAGTAACCCTATTACCAAGGTTCTTTCACATAAGCCCCACTATCCAGGCTTTCATTTCGAAGTAACCCTACTATCGAGGTTCCTTCCCAGAAGCCCTACTATCCAGGCTTTAATTTCGAAGTAACCCTACTATCCAGATTCCTTCCCACAAGCCCTACTATCCAGGCTTTAATTTCGAAGTAACCCTACTATCCAGGTTCCTTCCCACAATCCCTACTATCCAGGCTTTCATTTCGAAGTAACCCTATTATCCAGGTTCCTTCCAAGAAGCCCTACTATCCAGGATTTGATTTCGAAGTAACGCTCTTATCCAGGTTCCTTCCCACAAGCCCTACTATCCAGGATTTCATATTGAAGTAACCCTATTATCCAGGTTCCTTCCCACAAGCCCTACTATCCAGGATTTTATTTCGATGTAACCCTACTATCCAGGTTCGTTCCCACAAGCCTTACTATCCAGGCTTTCATTTCGAAGTAACCCTACTATTCAGGTTCCTTCCCACAAGCCCTACTACCCAGGCTTTCATTTCGATGTAACATTACTACCCAAGTTCCTTCACACAAGCCCTACTATCCAGGCTTTAATTTCGAATTAACCCTACTATCCAGGTTCCTTCACACAAGCCCTTCTACCCAGGCTTTCATTTTGAAGTAACCCTATTACCAAGTTTCCTTTGCACAAGCCCTACTATGCAGGCATTTATTTCGAAGTAACCCTACTACCCAGGTTCTTTCCCACAAGCCCTACTATCCAGGCATTCATTTCGAAGTTACCCTATTATCCAGGTTCCTTCCCATAAGCCCTATTATCCAGGCTTTCATTTCGAAGTAATATACTATCCAGGTTCCTTCCTACAAGCCCTACTTTCCAGGCTTTCATTTCGAAGTAAACCTACTATCCAGGTTCCTTCCCACAAGCCCTACTATCTAGGCTTTAATTTCGATATAACCCTACTATCCAGGTTCTTTCCCACAAGCCCTACTATCCAGGCTTTCATTTCGAAGTAACCCTACTATCTAGGTTCCTTCCTGCAAGCCCTATTATCCAGGCTTTCATTTCGAAGTAACCCTATTATCCAGGTTCCTTCCCACAAGCCCTACTATCCAGGATTTCATTTCGAAGTAACCCTCTTATCCAGGTTCCTTCCCATAAGCCCTACTATCCAGGCTTTCCTTTCGAAGTAACCCTACTATCCAGGTTCCTTCCCACAAGCCCTACTATCCAGGCTTTCATTTCGATGTAACCCTACTATCCAGGTTCCTTCCCACAAGCCCTACTATCCAGGCTTTCATTTGAAAGTAACCCTACTATCCAAGTTCCTTCCCACAAGCCCTACTACCCAGGCTTTCATTTTGAAGCAACCCTACTACCCAAGTTCCTTCTAATAAGCCCTATTATCCAGGCTTTCAATTCGAAGTAACCCTACTATCCAGGTTCCTTCCCATAAGACCTACTATCCAGGCTTTCATTTCGAAGTAACCCTACTATTCAGGTTCCTTCCCACAAGCCCTACTACCCAGGATTTCATTTCAAAGTAACCCTACTAACAAAGTTCCTTCCCACAAGCCCTACTATCCAGGATTTTATTTCGATGTAACGCTCTTATCCAGGTTCCTTCCCACAAGCCCTACTATCCAAGCTTTCATTTCGATGTAACACTAATATCCAGGTTCCTTCCCACAAGCCTTACTATCCAGGCTTTCATTTCGAAGTAACCCTACTATTCAGGTTCCTTCCCACAAGCCCTACTACCCAGGATATCATTTCGAAGTAACCCTACTACCCAAGTTCCTTCCCACAAGCCCTACTATCCAGGCTTTTATTTCGAAGTAACCCTACTATCCAGGTTCTTTCCCACAAGCCCTACTATCCAGGCATTCATTTCAAAGTAACCCTACTATCCAGGTCCCTTCCCATAAGCCCTACTATCCAGGCTTTCTTTTCGAAGAAACCATACTATCCAGGTTCCTTCCCACAAGCCCTACTATCCAGGCTTTCATTTCGAAGTAAACCTACTATCAAGGTTCCTTCCCACAAGCCCTACTATCTAGGCTTTCATTTCGATGTAACCCTACTATCCAGGTTCCTTCCTACAAGCCTTACTATCCAGGCTTTCATTTTGAAGTAACCATACTATCCAGGTTCCTTCCCACAAGCCCTACTATCCAGGCTTTCATTTCGAAGTAAACCTACTATCCAGGTTCCTTCCCACAAGCCCTACTATTTAGGCTTTCATTTTGATGTAACTCTACTATCTAGGTTCCTTCCCACAAGCCCTACTATCCAGGATTTCATTTTGAAGTAACCCTACTATCAAGGTTCCTTCCCATAAGCCCTACTATCCAGGCTTTCATTTCGAAGAAACCCTACTATCCAGGTTCCTTCCCACAATCGCTACTATCCAGGCTTTCATTTCGAAGTAACCCTACTATCCAGGTTTCTCCCACAAGCCCTACTATCCAGGCTTTCATTTCGAAGTAACCCTACTATCCAGGTTCCTTCCCACTAGCCCTACTATCCAGTCTTTCATTTGGATGTAACCCTACTATCCATGTTCCTTCCCACAAGCCCTACTATCCAGGCTTTCATTTCGAAGTAACCATACTATCCAGGCCCCTTTCCACAATCCCTACTATCCAGGCTTTCATTGCAAAGTAACCCTACTATCCAGGTTCCTTCCTATAAGCCCTACTACCCAGGCTTTCATTTCGAAGTAACCCTACTACCCACGTTCCTTCACACAAGCCCCACTATCCAAGCTTTCATTTTGAATTAACCCTACTATCGAGGTTCCTTCCCACAAGCCTTACTATCCAGACTTTCATTTCAAAGTAACCCTACTATCCAGGTCCCTTCCCACAAGCCCTACTATCCAGGCTTTCATTTCGAAGTAACCCTACTATCCAGGTTCCTTCCCACAAGCCCTACTATCCAGGCTTTCATTTCGAAGTAACCCTACTATCCAGGTTCCTTCCCACAAGCCCTACTATCCAGGATTTCATTTCGATGTAAGCCTACTATCCAGGTTCCTTCCCACAATCCCTACTATCCAGGCTTTCATTTCGAAGTAACCCTACTATCCAGGTACCTTCCCACAAGCCCTACTATCCAGGTTCCTTCCTACAAACCCTACTATCCAGGTTTTCATTTCGATGTAACCCTACTATCCAGGTTCCTTCCCACAAGCCCTAATATCCAGGATTTCATTTCGAAGTAACGCTCTTATCCAGGTTCCTTCCCACAAGCCCTACTATCCAGGATTTCATATCGAAGTAACCCTATTATCCAGGTTCCTTCCCACAAGCCCTACTATCCAGGCTTTCATTTCGATGTAACCCTACTATCCAGGTTCCTTCCCACAAGCCTTACTATCCAGGCTTTCATTTCGAAGTAACCCTACTATTCAGGTTCCTTCCCACAAGACCTACTACCCAGGCTTTCATTTCAAAGTAACCCTACTACCAAAGTTCCTTCCCACAAGCCCTACTATCCAGGATTTTATGTCGAAGTAACGCTCTTATCCAGGTTCTTTCCCACAAGCCCTACTATCCAAGCTTTGATTTCGATGTAACACTAATATCCATGTTCCTTCCCACAAGCCTTACTATCCAGGCTTTCATTTCGAAGTAACCCTACTATTAAGGTTCCTTCCCACAAGCCCTACTACCCAGGATTTCATTTCGAAGTAACCCTACTACCCAAGTTCCTTCCCACAAGCCCTACAATCCATGATTTTATTTCGAAGTAACCCTACTATGCAGGTTCTTTCCCACAAGCCCTTCTATCCAGGCATTCATTTCGAGGTAACCCTACTATCCAGGTCCCTTCCCATAAGCCCTACTATCCAGGCTTTCTTTTCGAAGTAACCATACTATCCAGGTTCCTTCCCACAAGCCCTACTATCCAGGCTTTCATTTCGAATTAAACCTACTACCCAGGTTCTTTCCCACAAGCCCTACTATCTAGGCTTTCATTTCGATGTGACCCTACAATCCAGGTTCTTTCCCACAAGCCTTACTATCCAGGCTTTCATTTCGAAGTAACCATACTATCCAGGTTCCTTCCCACAAGCCCTACTATCCAGGATTTCATTTCGAAGTAAACCTACTATCCAGGTTCCTTCCCACAAGCCCTACTATCTAGGCTTTCATTTCGATGTAACTCTACTATCCAGGTTCCTTCCCACAAGCCCTACTATCCAGGCTTTCATTTCGAAGTAACCCTACTATCCAGGTTCCTTCCCATTAGGCCTACTATCCAGGCTTTCATTTCAAAGTAACCCTACTATCCAGGTTCCTTCCCACAATCCCTACTATCCAGGATTTCACTTCGAAGTAACCCTACTATCCAGGTTCCTTCCCACAAGCCCTACTATCTAGGCTTTCATTTCGAAGTAAACCTACTATCCAGGTTCCTTCCCACAAGCCCTACTATCTAGGCTTTCATTTTGATGTAACTCTACTATCCAGGTTCCTTCCCACAAGCCCTACTATCCAAGCTTTCATTTCGAAGTAACCCTACTATCCAGGTTCCTTCCCATAAGCCCTACTATCCAGGCTTTCATTTCGAAGTAACCCTACTATCCAGGTTCCTTCCCACAATCCCTACTATCCAGGATTTCATTTCGAAGTAACCCAACTATCCAGGTTCCTTCCCACAAGCCCTACTATCCAGGCTTTCATTTCAAAATAACCCTACTATCCAGGTTCCTTCCCACAAGCCCTACTATCCAGGCTTTCATTTGGATGTAACCCTACTATCCAGGTTCCTTCCCACAAGCCATACTATCCAGGCTTTCATTTCGAAGTAACCATACTATCCAGGTCCCTTTCCATAATCCCTACTATCCAGGCTTTCATTGCAAAGTAACCCTACTATCCAGGTTCCTTCCTACAAACCCTACTACCTAGGCTTTCATTTCGAAGTAACCCTACTAACCACGTTCCTTCACACAAGTCCTACTATCCAGGCTTTCATTTCGAAGTAACCCTACTATCCAGGTTCCTTCACACAAGCCCTAATACCCAGGCTTTCATTTGGAAGTAACCCTATTACGAAGGTTCCTTCCCACAAGCCCTATTATCCAGGCTTTCATTTCGAAGTAACCCTACTATCCAGGTTCCTTCCCACAAGCCCTACTATCCAGGCTTTCATTTCGAAGAACCCTACTATCTAGGTTCCTTCCCACAAGCCCTACTATCCAGGCTTTCATTTCGAAGTAACCCTACTATCCAGGTTCCTTCCCACAAGCCCTACTATCCAGGCTTTCATTTCGATGTAAGCCTACTATCCAGGTTCCTTCCCACAATCCCTACTATCCAGGCTTTCATTTCGAAGTAACCCTACTATCCAGGTACCTTCCCACAAGCCCTACTATCCAGGTTCCTTCCTACAAGCCCTACTATCCAGGTTTTCATTTCGATGTAACCCTACTATCCAGGTTCCTTCCCACAAGCCCTACTATCCAGGATTTCATTTCGAAGTAACGCTCTTATCCAGGTTCCTTCCCACAAGCCCTACTATCCAGGATTTCATATCGAAGTAACCCTATTATCCAGGTTCCTTCCCACAAGCCCTACTATCCAGGCTTTCATTTCGATGTAACCCTACTATCCAGGTTCCTTCCCACAAGCCTTACTATCCAGGCTTTCATTTCGAAGTAACCCTACTATTTAGGTTCCTTCCCACAAGACCTACTACCCAGGCTTTCATTTCAAAGTAACCCTACTACCAAAGTTCCTTCCCACAAGCCCTACTATCCAGGATTTTATGTCGAAGTAACGCTCTTATCCAGGTTCTTTCCCACAAGCCCTACTATCCAAGCTTTGATTTCGATGTAACACTAATATCCATGTTCCTTCCCACAAGCCTTACTATCCAGGCTTTCATTTCGAAGTAACCCTACTATTCAGGTTCCTTCCCACAAGCCCTACTACCCAGGATTTCATTTCGAAGTAACCCTACTACCCAAGTTCCTTCCCACAAGCCCTACAATCCATGATTTTATTTCGAAGTAACCCTACTATCCAGGTTCTTTCCCACAAGCCCTTCTATCCAGGCATTCATTTCGAGGTAACCCTACTATCCAGGTCCCTTCCCATAAGCCCTACTATCCAGGCTTTCTTTTCGAAGTAACCATACTATCCAGGTTCCTTCCCACAAGCCCTACTATCCAGGCTTTCATTTCGAATTAAACCTACTACCCAGGTTCTTTCCCACAAGCCCTACTATCTAGGCTTTCATTTCGATGTGACCCTACAATCCAGGTTCTTTCCCACAAGCCTTACTATCCAGGCTTTCATTTCGAAGTAACCATACTATCCAGGTTCCTTCCCACAAGCCCTACTATCCAGGATTTCATTTCGAAGTAAACCTACTATCCAGGTTCCTTCCCACAAGCCCTACTATCTAGGCTTTCATTTCGATGTAACTCTACTATCCAGGTTCCTTCCCACAAGCCCTACTATCCAGGCTTTCATTTCGAAGTAACCCTACTATCCAGGTTCCTTCCCATTAGGCCTACTATCCAGGCTTTCATTTCAAAGTAACCCTACTATCCAGGTTCCTTCCCACAATCCCTACTATCCAGGATTTCACTTCGAAGTAACCCTACTATCCAGGTTCCTTCCCACAAGCCCTACTATCTAGGCTTTCATTTCGAAGTAAACCTACTATCCAGGTTCCTTCCCACAAGCCCTACTATCTAGGCTTTCATTTTGATGTAACTCTACTATCCAGGTTCCTTCCCACAAGCCCTACTATCCAAGCTTTCATTTCGAAGTAACCCTACTATCCAGGTTCCTTCCCATAAGCCCTACTATCCAGGCTTTCATTTCGAAGTAACCCTACTATCCAGGTTCCTTCCCACAATCCCTACTAACCAGGATTTCATTTCGAAGTAACCCAACTATCCAGGTTCCTTCCCACAAGCCCTACTATCCAGGCTTTCATTTCAAAATAACCCTACTATCCAGGTTCCTTCCCACAAGCCCTACTATCCAGGCTTTCATTTGGATGTAACCCTACTATCCAGGTTCCTTCCCACAAGCCATACTATCCAGGCTTTCATTTCGAAGTAACCATACTATCCAGGTCCCTTTCCATAATCCCTACTATCCAGGCTTTCATTCCAAAGTAACCCTACTATCCAGGTTCCTTCCTACAAACCCTACTACCTAGGCTTTCATTTCGAAGTAACCCAACTACCCACGTTCCTTCACACAAGTCCTACTATCCAGGCTTTCATTTCGAAGTAACCCTACTATCCAGGTTCCTTCACACAAGCCCTAATACCCAGGCTTTCATTTGGAAGTAACCCTATTACGAAGGTTCCTTCCCACAAGCCCTATTATCCAGGCTTTCATTTCGAAGTAACCCTACTATCCAGGTTCCTTCCCACAAGCCCTACTATCCAGGCTTTCATTTCGAAGTAACCCTACTATCTAGGTTCCTTCCCACAAGCCCTGCTATCCAGGCTTTCATTTCGAAGTAAACCTACTATCCAGGTTCCTTCCCACAAGCCCTACTATCCAGAATTTCATTTCGATGTAAGCCTACTATCCAGGTTCCTTCCTACAAGCCCTACTATCCAGGATTTCATTTCGATGTAAGCCTACTATCCAGGTTCCTACCTACAATCCCTACTATCCAGGCTTTCATTTCGAAGTAACCCTACTATCCAGGTTCCTTCCCACAAACCCTACTATCCAGGATTTCATTTCGAAGTAACGCTCTTATCCAGGTTCCTTCCCACAAGCCCTATTATCCAGGCTTTCATATCGAAGTAACCCTATTACCCAGGTTCCTTCCTACAAGCCCTACTATCCAGGTTTTCATTTCGATGTAACCCTACTATCCAGGTTTCTTCCCACAAGCCTTACTATCCAGGCTTTCATTTCGAAGTAACCCTACTATCCAGGTTCCTTCACACAAGACCTACTACCCAGGCTTTCATTTTGAAGTAACCCTATTACCAAGGTTCCTTTACACAAGCCCTACTATCCAGGCTTTTATTTCGAAGTAACCCTACTATCCAGGTTCCTTCCCACAAGCCCTACTATCCAGGCTTTCATTTCGAAGTAACTCTACTATCCAGGTTCCTTCCCACAAGCCCTACAATCCAGGCTTTCATTTCGAAGTAACCCTACTATCTAGGTTCCTTCCCACAAGCCCTACTATCCAGGATTTCATTTCTAAGTAACCCTATTATCCAGGTTCCTTCCCACAAGCCCTACTATCCAGGATTTCATTTTGAAGTAACCCGACTATCTAGGTTCCTTCCCACAAGCCCTATTATCCAAGCTTTCATTTCGAAGTAACCCTATTATCCAGGTTCCTTCCCACAAGCCCTACTATCCAGGATTTCATTTCGAAGTAACCCTCTTATCCAGGTTCCTTCCCACAAGCCCTACTATCCAGGCTTTCATTTCGATGTAACCCTACTATCCATGTTACTTCCCACAAGCCCTACTATCCAGGATTTCATTTCGATGTAAGCCTACTATCCAGGTTCCTTCATACATCCCTACTATACAGGCTTTCATTTCGAAGTAACCGTACTATCCAGGTTCCTTTACACAATCCCTACTATCCTGGCTTTCATTTCGAAGTAACCCTACTATCCAGGTTCCTTCCCATAAGCCCTACTATCCAGGCTTTCATTTCGAAGTAACCCTACTATCCATGTTCCTTCCCACAAGCCCTACTATCCAGGATTTCATATCGATGTAAGCCTACTATCCAGGTTCCTTCCCACAAGCCCTACTATCCAGGCTTTCATTTCGAAGTAACCCTATTATCTAGGTTCCTTCCCACAATCCCTACTATCCAGGCTTTCATTTTGAAGTAACCCTACTATCCAGGTTCCTTCCCACAACCCTACTATCCAGGATTTCATTTCGAAGTAACGCTCTTATCCAGGTTCCTTCACACAAGCCCTATTATTCAGGCTTTCATATCGAAGTAACCCTATTATCCAGGCTCCTTCCCACAAGCCATACTATCTAGGTTATCATTTCGATGTAACCCTACTATCCAGGTTCCTTCCCACAAGCCTTACTATCCAAGGTTTCATTTCGAAGCGCTACTATTCAGGTTCCTTCCCACAAGACCTACTACCCAGGCTTTCATTTCAAAGTAACCCTACTACCAAAGTTCCTTCACAGAAGCCCTACTATCCAGGCTTTCATTTCGAAGTAACCCTACTATCCAGGTTCCTTCACACAAGCCCTACTACCCAGGCTTTCATTTTGAAGTAACCCTATTACCAAGGTTCCTTTACACAAGCCCTACTATCCAGGCTTTTATTTCGAAGTAACCCTTCTATCCAGGTTCCTTCCCACAAGCCCTACTATACATGCTTTCATTTCGAAGTAACCCTACTATCCAGGTTCCTTCCCCCAAGCCCTACTATCTAGGCTTTCATTTCGATGTAACCCTACTATCCAGGTTCCTTCCCACAAGCCCAACTATTCAGGCTTTCATTTCGAAGTAACCCTACTATCTAGGTTCCTTCCCACAAGCCCTACTATCCAGGCTTTCATTTCGAAGTAACCCTATTATCCAGGTTCCTTCCCACAAGCCCTACTATCCAGGGTTTCATTTCGAAGCAACCCTCTTATCCAGGTTCCTTCCCACAAGCCCTACTATCCAGGCTTTCATTTCGAAGTAACGCTACTATCCATGTTACTTCCCACAAGCCCTACTATCCAGGATTTCATTTCGATGTAAGCCTACTATCCAGGTTCCTTCCCACATCCCTACTATCCAGGCTTTCATTTCGAAGTAACCGTACTATCCGGGTTCCTTTACACAATCCCTACTATCCTGGCTTTCATTTCGAAGTAACCCTACTATCCAGGTTCCTTCCCATAAGCCCTGCTATCCAGGCTTTCATTTCGAAGTAACCCTACTATCCATGTTCCTTCCCACAAGCCCTACTATCCAGGATTTCATTTGGATGTAAGCCTACTATCCAGGTTCCTTCCCACAAGCCCTAGTATCCAGGCTTTCATTTCGAAGTAACCCTACTATCTAGGTTCCTTCCCACAATCCCTACTATCCAGGCTTTCATTTTGAAGTAACCCTACTATCCAGGTTCCTTCCCACAACCCTAATATCCAGAATTTCATTTCGAAGTAACGCTCTTATCCAGGTTCCTTCCCACAAGCCCTATTATTCAGGATTTCTTATCGAAGTAACCCTATTATCCAGGCTCCTTCCCACAAGCCATACTACCCAGGCTTTCATTTCGAAATAACCCTACAACCCAGGTTCCTTCACACAAGCCCTACTATCCAGGCTTTCATTTCGAAGTAACCCTACTATCCAGGTTCCTTCAGACAAGCCCTACTACCCAGGCTTTCATTTGGAAGTAACCCTATTACCAAGGTTCTTTCACACAAGCCCCACTATCCAGGCTTTCATTTTGAAGTAACCCTACTATCCAAGTTCCTTCCCACAATCCCTACTATCCAGGCTTTCATATCGAAGTAACCCTACTATCCAGATTCCTTCCCAGAAGCCCTACTATCCAGGATTTCATTTCGAAGTAACTTTCTTATCCAGGTTCCTTCCCACAAGCCCTACTATCCAGGCTTTCATATTGAAGTAACCCTATTATTCAGGTTCCTTCCCACAAGCCCTACTACCCAAGATTTCATTTCGAAGTAACCCTACTACACAAGTTCCTTCTCATAAACCCTACTATCCAGTCTTTCATTTCGAAGTAACCCTACTATCCAGGTTCCTTCCCACAAGCCATACTATCCAGGCTTTCATTTCGAAGTAACCCTACTATCCAGGTTCCTTCCCACAAGCCCTACTATCCAGGCTTTCATTTTGAAGTAACCCTACTATCCAGGTTCCTTCCCACAAGCCCAACTATCCAGGCCCTCATTTCGAAGTAACCCTACTATCCAGGTTCCTTCCCACAAGCCCTACTATCCAGGCTTTCATTTTGAAGTAACCCTATTATCCAGGCTCCTTCACACAAGCCCTACTATCCAGGCTTTCATTGCAAAGTAACCCTACTATCCAAGTTCCTTCCCACAAGACCTACTACCCAGGCTTTCATTTTGAAGTAACCCTACTACCCAAGTTCCTTCACACAAGCCCTACTATCCAGGCTTTCATTTCGAAGTATCCCTACTATCCAGGTTCCTTCAGACAAGCCCTACTACCCAGGCTTTCATTTGGAAGTAACCCTATTACCAAGGTTTTTTCACACAAGCCCCACTATCCAGGCTTTCATTTCAAAGTAAACCTACTATCCAGGTTCCTTCCCATAATCCCTACTATCCAGGCTTTCATTTCGAAGTAACCGTACTATCCAGGTTCCTTCCCAGAAGCCCTACTATCCAGGATTTCATTTCGAAGTAACGCTCTTATCCAGGTTCCTTCCCACAAGCCCTACTATCCAGGCTTTCATATTGAAGTAACCCTATTATCCAGATTCCTTCCCATAAGCCCTACTATCCAGGCTTTCATTTCGAAGTAACCCTACTATCCATGTTCCTTCCCACAAGCCCTACTATCAAAGCTTTCATTTAGATGTAACCCTACTATCCAGGTTCCTTCCCACAAGCCCTACTATCCAGGCTTTGATTTCGAAGTAACCCTACTATCCAGGTTCCTTCCCACAAGCCCTACTACCCAGACTTTCATTTCGAAGTAACCCTACTACCCAAGTTCCTTCTCATAAACCCTACTATCCAGGCTTTCATTTCAAAGTAACCCTACTATCCAGGTTCCTTCCCACAAGCCCTACTATCCAGGCTTTCATTTCGAAGTAACCCTACTATCCAGGTTCCTTCCCACAAGCCCCACTATCCAGGCTTTCATTTTGAAGTAAACCTACTATCCAGGTTCCTTCCCACAAGCCCTACTATCCAGGCTTTCATTTTGAAGTAACCCTACTATCCAGGTTCCTTCCCACAAGCCATACTATCCAGGCTTTCATTTTGAAGTAACCTTATTATCCAGGTTCCTTCCCACAAGCCCTACTATCCAGGCTTTCATTGCAAAGTAACCCTACTATCCAGGTTCCTTCCTACAAGCCCTACTACCCAGGCTTTCATTTCGAAAGTAACCCTACTACCCAAGTTCCTTCACACAAGCCCTACTATCCAGGCTTTCATTTCGAAGTAACCCTACTATCCAGGTTCCTTCAGACAAGCCCTACTACCCAGGCTTTCATGTGGAAGTAACCCTATTACCAAGGTTCTTTCACATAAGCCCCACTATCCAGGCTTTCATTTCGAAGTAACCCTACTATCGAGGTTCCTTCCCAGAAGCCCTACTATCCAGGCTTTAATTTCGAAGTAACCCTACTATCCAGATTCCTTCCCACAAGCCCTACTATCCAGGCTTTAATTTCGAAGTAACCCTACTATCCAGGTTCCTTCCCACAATCCCTACTATCCAGGCTTTCATTTCGAAGTAACCCTATTATCCAGGTTCCTTCCAAGAAGCCCTACTATCCAGGATTTGATTTCGAAGTAACGCTCTTATCCAGGTTCCTTCCCACAAGCCCTACTATCCAGGATTTCATATTGAAGTAACCCTATTATCCAGGTTCCTTCCCACAAGCCCTACTATCCAGGATTTTATTTCGATGTAACCCTACTATCCAGGTTCGTTCCCACAAGCCTTACTATCCAGGCTTTCATTTCGAAGTAACCCTACTATTCAGGTTCCTTCCCACAAGCCCTACTACCCAGGCTTTCATTTCGATGTAACATTACTACCCAAGTTCCTTCACACAAGCCCTACTATCCAGGCTTTAATTTCGAATTAACCCTACTATCCAGGTTCCTTCACACAAGCCCTTCTACCCAGGCTTTCATTTTGAAGTAACCCTATTACCAAGTTTCCTTTGCACAAGCCCTACTATGCAGGCATTTATTTCGAAGTAACCCTACTACCCAGGTTCTTTCCCACAAGCCCTACTATCCAGGCATTCATTTCGAAGTTACCCTATTATCCAGGTTCCTTCCCATAAGCCCTATTATCCAGGCTTTCATTTCGAAGTAATATACTATCCAGGTTCCTTCCTACAAGCCCTACTTTCCAGGCTTTCATTTCGAAGTAAACCTACTATCCAGGTTCCTTCCCACAAGCCCTACTATCTAGGCTTTAATTTCGATATAACCCTACTATCCAGGTTCTTTCCCACAAGCCCTACTATCCAGGCTTTCATTTCGAAGTAACCCTACTATCTAGGTTCCTTCCTGCAAGCCCTATTATCCAGGCTTTCATTTCGAAGTAACCCTATTATCCAGGTTCCTTCCCACAAGCCCTACTATCCAGGATTTCATTTCGAAGTAACCCTCTTATCCAGGTTCCTTCCCATAAGCCCTACTATCCAGGCTTTCCTTTCGAAGTAACCCTACTATCCAGGTTCCTTCCCACAAGCCCTACTATCCAGGCTTTCATTTCGATGTAACCCTACTATCCAGGTTCCTTCCCACAAGCCCTACTATCCAGGCTTTCATTTGAAAGTAACCCTACTATCCAAGTTCCTTCCCACAAGCCCTACTACCCAGGCTTTCATTTTGAAGCAACCCTACTACCCAAGTTCCTTCTAATAAGCCCTATTATCCAGGCTTTCAATTCGAAGTAACCCTACTATCCAGGTTCCTTCCCATAAGACCTACTATCCAGGCTTTCATTTCGAAGTAACCCTACTATCCAGGTTCCTTCCCACAAGCCCTACTATCCAGGCTTTCATTTCGAAGTAACCTTACTATCTAGGTTCCTTCCCACAAGCCCTACTATCCAAGCTTTCATTTTGAAGTAACCCTACTATCCAGGTTCCTTCCCACAAGCCCTACTATCCAGGCTTTCATTGCACAGTAACCCTTCTATCCAGGTTCCTTCCCACAAGGCCAACTACCCAGGCTTTCACTTCAAAGTAACCCTATTACCCAAGTTCCTTCACACAAGCCCTACTATCCAGGCTTTCATTTCAAAGTAACCCTACTATCCAGGTTCCTTCACACAAGCCCTACTACCAAGGCTTTCATTTGAATGTAACCCTATTACCAAGGTTCCTTCACACAAGCCCCAATATCCAGGCTTTTATTTCGAAGTAACCCTGCTATCGAGGTTCCTTCCCACAAGCCCTACTATCCAGTCTTTCATTTTGAAGTAACCCTACTATCCAGATTCCTTCCCACAAGCCCTACTATCCAGGATTTCATTTCGAAGTAACCCTACTATCCAGGTTCCTTCCCACAAGCCCTACTATCCAGGCTTTCATTTAGATGTAACCATACTATCCAGGTTCCTTCTCACAAGCCCTACTATCTAGGCTTTCATTTCGAAGTAACCCTACTATCCAGGTTCCTTCCCACAAGCCCTACAATCCAGGCTTTCATTTCGAAGTAACCCTACTACCCAGGTTCCTTCCCATAAGCCCTACTATCCAGGCTTTCATTTCGAAGTAACCCTACTATCCAGGTTCCTTCCCACAAGCCCTACTATCCAGGCTTTCATTTCGATGTAACCCTACTATCCAGGTTCCTTCCCACGAGCCCTACTATCCAGGCTTTCATTTCAAAGTAACCCTACTATCCAAGTTCCTCCCCACAAGCCCTACTACCCAGGCTTTCATTTTGAAGTAACCCTACTACCCAAGTTCCTTCTCATAAGCCCTACTATCAAGGCTTTCATTTCGAAGTAACCCTATTATCCAGGTTCCTTCCCATAAGACCTACTATCTAGGCGTTAATTTGGAAGTAACCCTACTATCCAGGTTCCTTCCCACAAGCCCTAATATCCAGGCTTTCATTTCGAAGTAACCCTACTATCCAGATTCCTTCCCACAAGCCCTACTATCCAGGCTTTCATTGCAAAGTAACCCTACTATCCATGTTCCTTCCCACAAGCCCAACTACCCAGGCTTTCATTTCGAAGTAACCCTACTACCCAAGTTCCTTCACACAAACCCTACTATCCAGGCTTTCATTTCAAAGTAACCATACTATCTAGGTTCCTTCACATAAGCCCTACTACCCAGGCTTTCATTTGGAAGTAACCCTATTACCAAGGTTCCTTCACACAAGCCCCACTATCCAGGCTTTCATTTCGAAGTAACCCTGCTATCGAGGTTCCTTCCCACAAGCCCTACTATCCAGGCTTTCATTTTGAAGTAACCCTACTATCCAGATTCCTTCCCACAAGCCCTACTATCCAGGCTTTCATTTCGAAGTAACCCTACTATCCAGGTTCCTTCCCACAAGCCCTACTATCCAGGCTTTCATCTTGAAGTAACCCTACTATCCAGATTCCTTCCCACAAGCCCTACTATCCAGGCTTTCATTTAGATGTAACCATACTATCCCGGTTCCTTCTCACAAGCCCTACTATCTAGGCTTTCATTTCGAAGTAACCCTACTATCCAGGTTCCTTCCCACAAGCCCTACTATCCAGGCTTTCATTTCGATGTAACCCTACTACCCAGGTTCCTTCCCATAAGCCCTACTATCAAGGATTTCATTTTGAAGTAACCCTCTTATCCAGGTTCCTTCCCACAAGCCCTACTATCCAGGCTTTCATTTCGAAGTAACCCTACTATCCAGGTTCCTTCCCACAAGCCCTACTATCCAGGCTTTCATTTCGTTGTAACCCTACTATCCAGGTTCCTTCCCACAAGCCCTACTATCCAGGCATTCATTTCGAAGTAACCTTACTATCCAGGTTCCTTCCTACAAGCCCTACTACCCAGGCTTTCATTTCGAAGTAACCTTACTACCCAAGTTCCTTCTCATAAGCCCTACTACCGAGGCTTTCATTTCGAAGTAACCCTACTTTCCAAGTTCCTTCCCACAAACCCTACTATCCAGGCTTTCATTTCGAAGTAACCCTACTATCCAGGTTCCTTCCCACAAGCCCTACTATCGAGGCTTTCATTTCGATGTAACCCTAATTCCCAAGTTCCTTCCCATAAGCCCTACTATCAAGGATTTCATTTCGAAGTAACCCCTTTATCCAGGTTCCTTCCCACAAGCCCTACTATCCAGGCTTTAATTGCAAAGTAACCCTACTATCCAGGTTCCTTCCTACAAGCCCTACTACCCAGGCTTTCATTTCGAAAGTAACCCTACTACCCAAGTTCCTTCACACAAGCCCTACTATCCAGGCTTTCATTTCGAAGTAACCCTACTATCCAGGTTCCTTCAGACAAGCCCTACTACCCAGGCTTTCATGTGGAAGTAACCCTATTACCAAGGTTCTTTCACATAAGCCCCACTATCCAGGCTTTCATTTCGAAGTAACCCTACTATCGAGGTTCCTTCCCAGAAGCCCTACTATCCAGGCTTTAATTTCGAAGTAACCCTACTATCCAGATTCCTTCCCACAAGCCCTACTATCCAGGCTTTAATTTCGAAGTAACCCTACTATCCAGGTTCCTTCCCACAATCCCTACTATCCAGGCTTTCATTTCGAAGTAACCCTATTATCCAGGTTCCTTCCAAGAAGCCCTACTATCCAGGATTTGATTTCGAAGTAACGCTCTTATCCAGGTTCCTTCCCACAAGCCCTACTATCCAGGATTTCATATTGAAGTAACCCTATTATCCAGGTTCCTTCCCACAAGCCCTACTATCCAGGATTTTATTTCGATGTAACCCTACTATCCAGGTTCGTTCCCACAAGCCTTACTATCCAGGCTTTCATTTCGAAGTAACCCTACTATTCAGGTTCCTTCCCACAAGCCCTACTACCCAGGCTTTCATTTCGATGTAACATTACTACCCAAGTTCCTTCACACAAGCCCTACTATCCAGGCTTTAATTTCGAATTAACCCTACTATCCAGGTTCCTTCACACAAGCCCTTCTACCCTGGCTTTCATTTTGAAGTAACCCTATTACCAAGTTTCCTTTACACAAGCCCTACTATGCAGGCATTTATTTCGAAGTAACCGTACTACCCAGGTTCTTTCCCACAAGCCCTACTATCCAGGCATTCATTTCGAAGTTACCCTACTATCCAGGTTCCTTCCCATAAGCCCTATTATCCAGGCTTTCATTTCGAAGTAATATACTATCCAGGTTCCTTCCTACAAGCCCTACTTTCCAGGCTTTCATTTCGAAGTAAACCTACTATCCAGGTTCCTTCCCACAAGCCCTACTATCTAGGCTTTAATTTCGATATAACCCTACTATCCAGGTTCTTTCCCACAAGCCCTACTATCCAGGCTTTCATTTCGAAGTAACCCTACTATCTAGGTTCCTTCCTGCAAGCCCTATTATCCAGGCTTTCATTTCGAAGTAACCCTATTATCCAGGTTCCTTCCCACAAGCCCTACTATCCAGGATTTCATTTCGAAGTAACCCTCTTATCCAGGTTCCTTCCCATAAGCCCTACTATCCAGGCTTTCCTTTCGAAGTAACCCTACTATCCAGGTTCCTTCCCACAAGCCCTACTATCCAGGCTTTCATTTCGATGTAACCCTACTATCCAGGTTCCTTCCCACAAGCCCTACTATCCCGGCTTTCATTTGAAAGTAACCCTACTATCCAAGTTCCTTCCCACAAGCCCTACTACCCAGGCTTTCATTTTGAAGCAACCCTACTACCCAAGTTCCTTCTCATAAGCCCTATTATCCAGGCTTTCAATTCGAAGTAACCCTACTATCCAGGTTCCTTCCCATAAGACCTACTATCCAGGCTTTCATTTCGAAGTAACCCTACTATCCAGGTTCCTTCCCACAAGCCCTACTATCCAGGCTTTCATTTCGAAGTAACCTTACTATCCAGGTTCCTTCCCACAAGCCCTACTATCCATGCTTTCATTTTGAAGTAACCCTACTATCCAGGTTCCTTCCCACAAGCCCTACTATCCAGGCTTTCATTGCAAAGTAACCCTTCTATCCAGGTTCCTTCCCACAAGGCCAACTACCCAGGCTTTCACTTCAAAGTAACCCTATTACCCAAGTTCCTTCACACAAGCCCTACTATCCAGGCTTTCATTTCAAAGTAACCCTACTATCCAGGTTCCTTCACACAAGCCCTACTACCAAGGCTTTCATTTGAATGTAACCCTATTACCAAGGTTCCTTCACACAAGCCCCAATATCCAGGCTTTTATTTCGAAGTAACCCTGCTATCGAGGTTCCTTCCCACAAGCCCTACTATCCAGTCTTTCATTTTGAAGTAACCCTACTATCCAGATTCCTTCCCACAAGCCCTACTATCCAGGATTTCATTTCGAAGTAACCCTACTATCCAGGTTCCTTCCCACAAGCCCTACTATCCAGGCTTTCATTTAGATGTAACCATACTATCCAGGTTCCTTCTCACAAGCCCTACTATCTAGGCTTTCATTTCGAAGTAACCCTACTATCCAGGTTCCTTCCCACAAGCCCTACAATCCAGGCTTTCATTTCGAAGTAACCCTACTACCCAGGTTCCTTCCCATAAGCCCTACTATCCAGGCTTTCATTTCGAAGTAACCCTACTATCCAGGTTCCTTCCCACAAGCCCTATTATCCAGGCTTTAATTTCGATGTAACCCTACTATCCAGGTTCCTTCCCACGAGCCCTACTATCCAGGCTTTCATTTCAAAGTAACCCTACTATCCAAGTTCCTCCCCACAAGCCCTACTACCCAGGCTTTCATTTTGAAGTAACCCTACTACCCAAGTTCCTTCTCATAAGCCCTACTATCAAGGCTTTCATTTCGAAGTAACCCTATTATCCAGGTTCCTTCCCATAAGACCTACTATCTAGGCGTTAATTTGGAAGTAACCCTACTATCCAGGTTCCTTCCCACAAGCCCTAATATCCAGGCTTTCATTTCGAAGTAACCCTACTATCCAGATTCCTTCCCACAAGCCCTACTATCCAGGCTTTCATTGCAAAGTAACCCTACTATCCAGGTTCCTTCCCACAAGCCCAACTACCCAGGCTTTCATTTCGAAGTAACCCTACTACCCAAGTTCCTTCACACAAACCCTACTATCCAGGCTTTCATTTCAAAGTAACCATACTATCTAGGTTCCTTCACATAAGCCCTACTACCCAGGCTTTCATTTGGAAGTAACCCTATTACCAAGGTTCCTTCACACAAGCCCCACTATCCAGGCTTTCATTTCGAAGTAACCCTGCTATCAAGGTTCCTTCCCACAAGCCCTACTATCCAGGCTTTCATTTTGAAGTAACCCTACTATCCAGATTCCTTCCCACAAGCCCTACTATCCAGGCTTTCATTTCGAAGTAACCCTACTATCCAGGTTCCTTCCCACAAGCCCTATTATCCAGGCTTTCATCTTGAAGTAACCCTACTATCCAGATTCCTTCCCACAAGCCCTACTATCCAGGCTTTCATTTAGATGTAACCATACTATCCCGGTTCCTTCTCACAAGCCCTACTATCTAGGCTTTCATTTCGAAGTAACCCTACTATCCAGGTTCCTTCCCACAAGCCCTACTATCCAGGCTTTCATTTCGATGTAACCCTACTACCCAGGTTCCTTCCCATAAGCCCTACTATCAAGGATTTCATTTTGAAGTAACCCTCTTATCCAGGTTCCTACCCACAAGCCCTACTATCCAGGCTTTCATTTCGAAGTAACCCTACTATCCAGGTTCCTTCCCACAAGCCCTACTATCCAGGCTTTCATTTCGTTGTAACCCTACTATCCAGGTTCCTTCCCACAAGCCCTACTATCCAGGCATTCATTTCGAAGTAACCTTACTATCCAGGTTCCTTCCTACAAGCCCTACTACCCAGGCTTTCATTTCGAAGTAACCTTACTACCCAAGTTCCTTCTCATAAGCCCTACTACCGAGGCTTTCATTTCGAAGTAACCCTACTTTCCAAGTTCCTTCCCACAAACCCTACTATCCAGGCTTTCATTTCGAAGTAACCCTACTATCCAGGTTCCTTCCCACAAGCCCTACTATCGAGGCTTTCATTTCGATGTAACCCTAATTCCCAAGTTCCTTCCCATAAGCCCTACTATCAAGGATTTCATTTCGAAGTAACCCCTTTATCCAGGTTCCTTCCCACAAGCCCTACTATCCAGGCTTTCATTTCAAAGTAACCCTACTATCCAGGTTCCTTCCTACAAGCCCTATTATCCAGGCTTTCATTTCGTTGTAACCCTACTATCCAGGTTCCTTCCCACAAGCCCTACTATCCAGGAATTCATTTCGAAGTAACCCTACTATCCAGGTTCCTTCCCACAAGCCCTACTACCCAGGCTTTCATTTCGAAGTAACCCTACTACCCAAGTTCCTTCTCATAAGCCCTACTATCCAGGCTTTCATTTCGAAGTAACCTTACTATCCAGGTTCCTTCCCACAAGCCCTACTATCCAGGCTTTCATTTCGAAGTAACCCTACTGTCTAGGTTCCTTCCCACAAGCCCTACTATCCAGGCTTTCATTTTGAAGAAACCCTACTATCCAGGTTCTTTCCCACAAGCCCTATTATCCATGCTTTCATTGAAAAGTAACCCTACTATCCAGGTTCCTTACCACAAGCCCTATTACCCAGGCTTTCATTTCAAAGTAACCCTACTACCCAAGTTCCTTCACAGAAGCCCTACTATCCAGGCTTTCATTTCGAAGTAACCCTACTATCCAGGTTCCTTCAAACAAGCCCTACTACCCAGGATTTCATTTGGAAGTAACCCTATTACCAAGGTTCCTTCACACAAGACCCTCTATCCAGGCTTTCATTTCGAAGTAACCCTACTATCGAGGTTCCTTCCCACAAGCCCTACTATCTAGTCTTTCATTTTGAAGTAAACCTACTATCCAGATTCCTTCCCACAAGCCCTACAATCCAGGCTTTCATTTCGAAGTAACCCTACTATCCAGGTTCCTTCCCATAATCCCTACTATCCAGGCTTTCATTTCGATGTAACCCTACTATCCAGGTACCTTCCCACAAGTCCTACTATCCAGGATTTCATTTCGAAGTAACGCACTTATCCAGGTTCCTTCCCATAAGCCCTACTATCAAGGCTTTCATATCGAAGTAACCCTATTATCTAGGTTCCTTCCCACAAGCCCTACTATCCAGGCTTTCATTTCGAAGTAACCCTACTATCCAGGTTCCTTCCCACAAGCCTTATATTCCAGGCTTTCATTTCGAAGTAACCCTACTATTCAGGTTCCTTCCCACAAGCCCTACTACCCAGGCTTTCATTTCGAAGTAACCCTACTACCCAAGTTCCTTCATACAAGCCCTACTATCCAGGCTTTCATTTCAAAGTAACCCTACTATCCAGGTTCCTTCGAACAAGCCCTACTACACAGGCTTTCATTTTGAATTAACCCTATTACCAAGGTTCCTTTACACAAGCCCTAATATCCAGGCTTTTATTTCGAAGTAACCCTACTATCCAGGTTCTTTCCCATAAGCCCTACTATTCAGTCATTCATTTCAAAGTAACCCTACTATCCAGGTTCCTTCCCACAAGCCCTACTATCCAGGCTTTCATTTCGAAGTAACCCTACTATCTAGGTTCCTTCCCACAAGCCCTACTATCTAGGATTTCATTTTGAAGAAACCCTACTATCCAGGTTCTTTCCCACAAGCCCTACTATCCAGGCTTTCATTGAAAAGTAACCCTACTGTCCAGGTTCCTTCCCACAAGCCCTATTACCCAGGCTTTCATTTCGAAGTAACCCTACTACCCAAGTTCCTTCACATAAGCCCTACTTTCCAGGCTTTCATTTCGAAGTAACCCTACTATCCAGGTTCCTTCAAACAAGCCCTACTACCCAGGTTTTCATTTGGAAGTAACCTTATTACCAAGGTTCCTTCACACAAGCCCCGTTATCCAGGCTTTCATTTCGAAGTAACCCTACTATCCAGGTTCCTTCCCACAAGCCCTACTATCTAGGCTTTCATTTTGAAGTAAACCTACTATCCAGATTCCTTCCCACAAGCCCTACAATCCAGGCTTTCATTTCGAAGTGACCCTACTATCCAGGTTCCTTCCCACAATCCCTACTATCCAGGCTTTCATTTCGATGTAACCCTACTATCCAGGTTCCTCCCACAAGCCCTACAATCCAGGATTTCATTTCGAAGTAACGCTCTTATCCAGGTTCCTTCCCATAAGCCCTACCATCCAGGATTTCATATCGAAGTAACCCTATTATCCAGGTTCCTTCCCACAAGCCCTACAATCCAGGCTTTCATTTCGAAGTAACCCTACTATCCAGGTTCCTTCCCACAATCCCTACTATCCAGGCTTTCATTTCGATGTAACCCTACTATCCAAGTTCCTTCCCACAAGCCCTACTATCCAGGATTTCATTTCGAAGTAACGCTCTTATCCAGGTTCCTTCCCATAAGCCCTACTATCCAGGCTTTCATATCGAAGTAACCCTATTATCCAGGTTCCTTCCCACAAGCCCTACAATCCAGGCTTTCATTTCGAAGTAACCCTACTATCCAGGTTCCTTCCCACAAGCCCTACTATCCAGGGTTTCATTTCGAAGTAACCCTACTATCCAGGTTCCTTCCCACAAGCCCTACTATCCAGGCTTTCATTTCGTTGTAACCCTACTATCCAGGTTCCTTCCCACAAGCCCTACTATCCAGGCATTCATTTAGAAGTAACCCTACTATCCAGGTTCCTTCCCACAAGCCCTACTACCCAGGCTTTCATTTCGAAGTAACCTTACTACCCAAGTTCCTTCTCATAAGCCCTACTACCGAGGCTTTCATTTCGAAGTAACCCTACTTTCCAAGTTCCTTCCCACAAACCCTACTATCCAGGCTTTCATTTAGAAGTAACCCTACTATCCAGGTTCCTTCCCACAAGCCCTACTATCGAGGCTTTCATTTCGATGTAACCCTAATACCCAGGTTCCTTCCCATAAGCCCTACTATCAAGGATTTCATTTCGAAGTAACCCCTTTATCCAGGTTCCTTCCCACAAGCCCTACTATTCAGGCTTTCATTTCAAAGTAACCCTACTATCCAGGTTCCTTCCTACAAGCCCTACTATCCAGGCTTTCATTTCGTTGTAACCCTACTATCCAGGTTCCTTCCCAAAAGCCCTACTATCTAGGAATTCATTTCGAAGAAACCCTACTATCCAGGTTCCTTCCCACAAGCCCTACTACCCAGGCTTTCATTTCGAAGTAACCCTACTACCCAAGTTCCTTCTCATAAGCCCTACTATCCAGGCTTTCATTTCGAAGTAACCTTACTATCCAGGTTCCTTCCCACAAGCCCTACTATCCAGGCTTTCATTTCGAAGTAACCCTACTATCTAGGTTCCTTCCCACAAGCCCTACTATCCAGGCTTTCATTTTGAAGAAACCCTACTATCCAGGTTCTTTCCCACAAGCCCTACTATCCATGCTTTCATTGAAAAGTAACCCTACTATCCAGGTTCCTTCCCACAAGCCCTATTACCCAGGCTTTCATTTCAAAGTAACCCTACTACCCAAGTTCCTTCATAGAAGCCCTACTATCCAGGCTTTCATTTCGAAGTAACCCTACTATCAAGGTTCCTTCACACAAGCCCCGCTATCCAGGCTTTCATTTCGAAGTAACCCTACTATCGAGGTTCCTTCCCACAAGCCCTACTATCTAGGCTTTCATTTTGAAGTAAACCTACTATCCAGATTCCTTCCCACAAGCCCTACAATCCAGGCTTTCATTTCGAAGTAACCCTACTATCCAGGTTCCTTCCCACAATACCTACTATCCAGGCTTTCATTTCGATGTAACCCTACTATCCAGGTTCCTTCCCACAAGCCCTACTATCCAGGATTTCATTTCGAAGTAACGCTCTTATCCAGGTTCCTTCCCATAAGCCCTACTATCCAGGCTTTCATATCGAAGTAACCCTATAATCCAGGTTCCTTCCCACAAGCCCTACTATCCAGGCTTTCATTTCGATGTAACCCTACTATCCAGGTTCCTTCCCACAAGCCTTACATTCCAGGCTTTCATTTCGAAGTAACCCTACTATTCAGGTTCCTTCCCACAAGCCCTTCTACCCAGGCTTTCATTTCGAAGTAACCCTACTACCCAAGTTCCTTCATACAAGCCCTACTATCCAGGCTTTCATTTCAAAGTAACCCTACTATCCAGGTTCCTTCGAACAAGCCCTACTACCCAGGCTTTCATTTTGAAGTAACCCTACTATCCAGGTTCCTTCACACAAGCCCTACTACCCAGGATTTCATTTGGAAGTAACCCTATTACCAAGGTTCCTTTACACAAGCCCCGTTATCCAGGCTTTCATTTCGAAGTAACCCTACTATCGAGGTTCCTTCCCACAAGCCCTACTATCCAGGCTTTCATTTTGAAGTAAACCTACTATCCAGATTCCTTCCCACAAGCCCTACAATCCAGGCTTTCATTTCGAAGTAACCCTACTATCCAGGTTCCTTCCCACAATCCCTACTATCCAGGCTTTCATTTCGAAGTAACCCTACTATCCAGGTTCCTTCCCATAAGCCCTTCTATCCAGGATTTCATTTCGAAGTAACGCTCTTATCCAGGTTCCTTCCTATAAGCCCTACTATCCAGGCTTTCATATTGAAGTAACCTTATTATCCAGGTTCCTTCCCACAAGCCCTACTATCCAAGATTTCATTTCGATGTAACCCTACTATCCAGGTTCCTTCCCACAAGCCTTACATTCCAGGCTTTCATTTCAAAGTAACCCTACTATTCAGGTTCCATCCCACAAGCCCTACTACCCAGGCTTTCATTTTGAAGTAACCCTACTACCCAAGTTCCTTTATACAAGCCCTACTATCCAGGCTTTCATTTCGAAGTAACCCTACTATCCAGGTTCCTTCACACAATCCCTACTACCCAGGATTTCATTTGGAAGTAAACCTATTACCAAGGTTCCTTCACACAAGCCCTGCATCAAGGCTTTCATTTCGAAGTAACCCTACTATCAAGGTTCCTTCCCACAAGCCCTACTATCCAGGCTTTCATTTTGAAGTAAACCTACTATCCAGATTCCTTCCCACAAGCCCTACAATCCAGGCTTTCATTTCGAATTAACCCTACTATCCAGGATTTCATTTCGAAGTAACGCTCTTATCCAGGTTCCTTCCCATAAGCCCTACTATCCAGGCTTTCATATCGAAGTAACCCTATTATCCAGGTTCCTTCCCACAAGCCCTACTATCCAGGATTTCATTTCGATGTAACCCTACTATCCAGGTTCCTTCCCACAAGCCTTACATTCCAGGCTTTCATTTCGAAGTAACCCTACTATTCAGGTTCCTTCCCACAAGCCCTACTACCCAGGCTTTCATTTTGAAGTAACCCTACTACCCAAGTTCCTTCATACAAGCCCTACTATCCAGGATTTCATTTCGAAGTAACCCTACTATCCAGGTTCCTTCACACAAGCCCTACTACCCAGGATTTCATTTGAAAGTAACCCTATTACCAAGGTTCCTTCACACAAGCCCCGCTATCCAGGCTTTCATTTCGAAGTAACCCTACTATCAAGGTTCCTTCCCACAAGCCCTACTATCCAGGCTTTCATTTTGAAGTAAACCTACTATCCAGATTCCTTCCCACAAGCCCTACAATCCAGGCTTTCATTTCGAAGTAACCCTACTATCCAGGTTCCTTCCCACAATCCCTACTATCCAGGCTTTCATTTCGAAGTAACCCTACTATCCAGGTTCCTTCCCAAAAGCCCTACTATCCAGGATTTCATTTCGAAGTAACGCTCTTATCCAGGTTCCTTCCCATAAGCCCTATTATCCAGGCTTTCATATCGAAGTAACCCTATTATCCAGGTTCCTTCCCACAAGCCCTACTATCCAGGCTTTCATTTCGATGTAACCCTACTATCCAGGTTCCTTCCCACAAGCCTTACATTCCAGGCTTTCATTTCGAAGTAACCCTACTATCCAGGTTCCTTCCCACAAGCCCTACTACCCAGGCTTTCATTTCGAAGTAACCCTACTACCCAAGTTCCTTCTCATAAGCCCTACTATCCAGGCTTTCATTTAGAAGTAACCCTACTTTCCAAGTTCCTTCCCACAAGCCCTACTATCTAGGCTTTCATTTCGAGGTAACCCTACTATCCAGGTTCCTTCCCACAAGCCCTACTATCCAGGCTTTCATTTCAAAGTAACCCTACTATCCAGGTTCCTTCCCACAAGCCCCACTATCCAGGCTTTCATTTTTACGTAACCCTACTATCCAGGTTCTTTCCCACAAGCCCTACTATCCAGGCTTTCATTGCAAAGGAACCCTACTATCCAGGTTCCTTCCTACAAACCCTATTACCCAGGCTTTCATTTCGAAGTAACCCTACTACCCAGGATTTCATTTGGAAGTAACCCTATTACCAAGGTTCCTTCACACAAGCCCCGCTATCCAGGCTTTCATTTCGAAGTAACCCTACTATCGAGGTTCCTTCCCACAAGCCCTACTATCTAGGCTTTCATTTCGAAGTAACCATACTATCCAGGTTCCTTCCCACAAGCCCTACTATCCAGGCTTTCATTTCGAAGTAAACCTATTATTCAGGTTCTTTCCCACAAGCCCTACTACCCAGGCTTTCATTTCGAAGTAACCCTACTACTTTAGTTCCTTCATACAAGCCCTACTATCCAGGCTTTCATTTCGAATTAACCCTACTGTCCAGGTTCCTTCCCACAAGCCCTACTACCCTGGCTTTCATTTCGAAGTAACCCTACTACCCAAGTTCCTTCTCATAAGCCCTACTATCGAGGCTTTCATTTCGAAGTAACCTTACTATCCAGGTTCCTTCCCACAAGCCCTACTATCCAGGCTTTCATATTGAAGTAACCCTATTATCCAGGTTCCTTCCCACAAGCCCTACTATCCAGGCTTTCATTTCGATGTAACCCTACTATCCAGGTTCCTTCCCACAAGCCTTACATTCCAGGCTTTCATTTCGAAGTAACCCTACTATCCAGGTTCCTTCCCACAAGCCCTACTACCCAGGCTTTCATTTCGAAGTAACCCTACTACCCAAGTTCCTTCTCATAAGCCCTACTATCCAGGCTTTCATTTCGAAGTAACCCTACTTTCCAAGTTCCTTCCCACAAGCCCTACTATCTAGGCTTTCATTTCGAAGTAACCCTACTATCCAGGTTCCTTCCCACAAGCCCTACTATCCAGGCTTTCATTTCGAAGTAACCCTACTATCCAGGTTCCTTCCCACAAGCCCCACTATCCAGGCTTTCATTTTTAAGTAACCCTACTATCCAGGTTCTTTCCCACAAGCCCTACTATCCAGGCTTTCATTGCAAAGGAACCCTACTATCCAGGTTCCTTCCCACAAACCCTATTACCCAGGCTTTCATTTCGAAGTAACCCTACTACCCAGGAGTTCATTTGGAAGTAACCCTATTACCAAGGTTCCTTCACACAAGCCCCGCTATCCAGGCTTTCATTTCGAAGTAACCCTACTATCGAGGTTCCTTCCCACAAGCCTTACTATCTAGGCTTTCATTTCGAAGTAACCATACTATCCAGGTTCCTTCCCACAAGCCCTACTATCCAGGCTTTCATTTCGAAGTAAACCTATTATTCAGGTTCTTTCCCACAAGCCCTACTACCCAGGCTTTCATTTCGAAGTAACCCTACTACTTTAGTTCCTTCATACAAGCCCTACTATCCAGGCTTTCATTTCGAATTAACCCTACTTTCCAGGTTCCTTCCCACAAGCCCTACTACCCTGGCTTTCATTTCGAAGTAACCCTACTACCCAAGTTCCTTCTCATAAGCCCTACTATCGAGGCTTTCATTTCGAAGTAACCTTACTATCCAGGTTCCTTCCCACAAGCCCTACTATCCAGGCTTTCATTTCGAAGTAACCCTACTATCCAGGTTCCTTCCCACAAGCCCTACTATCCAGGCTTTCATTTCGAAGTAACCCTACTATCCAGGTTCCTTCCCACAAGCCCTATATCCAGGCTTTCATTTTAAAGTAACCCTACTATCCAGGTTCCTTCCCACAAGCCCTACTATCCAGGCTTTCATTGCAAAGTAACCCTACTATCCAGGTTCCTTCCCACAAGCCCAACTACCCAGGCTTTCATTTCGAAGTAACCCTACTACCCAAGTTCCTTCACACAAGCCCTACTATCCAGGATTTCATTTCAAAGTAACCCTACTATCCAGGTTCCTTCATACAAGCCCTACTATCCTGGCTTTCATTTGGAAGTAACCTTATTACCAAGGTTCCTTCACACAAGCCCCACTATCCAGGGTTTCACTTCGAAGTAACCCTCCTATCGAGGTTCCTTCCCACAAGCCCTACTATCCAGGCTTTCATTTTGAAGTAACCCTACTACCCAGATTCCTTCCCACAAGCCCTACTATCCAGGCTTTCATTTCGAAGTAACCCTAGTATCAAGGTTCCTTCCCACAAGCCCTACTATCCAGGCTTTCATTTCGAAGTAACCCTACTATCGTGGTTCCTTCCCACAAGCCCTACTATCCAGTCTTTCATTTAGATGTAACCATACTATCCAGGTTCCTTCTCACAAGCCCTACTATCTAGGCTTTCATTTTGAAGTAACCCTACTATCTAGGTTCCTTTCCACAAGCCCTACTATCCAGACTTTCATTTTGAAGTAACCCTACTACCCAGGTTCCTTCCCATAAGCCCTACTATCAAGGCTTTCATTTCGAAGTAACCATACTATCCAGGTTCTTTCCCACGAGCCCTACTATCCAGGCTTTCATTGCAAAGTAACCCTACTATCCAGGTTACTTCCCACAAGCCCTATTACCCAGGCTTTCATTTCGAATTAACCCTACTATCCAGGTTCCTTCCCACAAGCCCTATTACCCAGGCTTTCATTTCGAAGTAACCCTACTACCCAAGTTCCTTCATACAAGCCCTACTATCTAGGCTTTCATTTCAAAGTAACCCTACTATCCAGGTTCCTTCACACAAGCCCTACTACCCAGGCTTTTATAAGCCCTACTATCCAGGCTTTTATTTCGAAGTAACCCTACTATACAGGTTCTTTCCCACAAGCCCTACTATCCAGACATTCATTTCGAAGTTAACCTACTGTCCAGGTTCCTACCCATAAGCCCTACTATCCAGGATTTCATTTCGAAGTAACGCTCTTATCCAGGTTCCTTCCCACAAGCCCTACTATCCAAGCTTTCATATCGAAGTAACCTTATTATCCAGGTTCCTTCCCACAAGCCCTACTATCCAGGCTTTCATTTTGATGTAACCCTACTATCCAGGTTCCTTCCCACAAGCCTTACTATCCAGGCTTTCATTTCGAAGTAACCCTACTATTCAGGTTCCTTCCCACAAGCCCTACTACCCAGGCTTTCATTCCGAAGTAATCCTACTACCCAAGTTCCTTCATACAAGCCCTACTATCCAGGCTTTCATTTCGAAGTAACCCTACTATCCAGGTCCTTTCGAACAAGCACTACTACCCAGGCTTTCATTTTGAAGTAACCCTACTATCCAGGTTCTTCCGCACAAGCCCTACTATCCATTCATTCATTTCAAACTAACCCTACTATCCAGGTCCCTTCCCATAAGCCCTACTATCCAGGCTTTCATTTCGAAGTAACCATACTATCCAGGTTCCTTCCCACAATACCCTACTATCCAGGCTTTCATTTCGCAGTAAACCTACTATCCAGGTTCCTTCCCACAAGCCCTACTATCTAGGCTTTCATTTCGATGTAACCTTACTATTCAGGTTCCTTCCCACAAGCCATACTACCCAGGCTTTCATTTCAAAGTAACCCTACTACCTTAGTTCCTTCATACAAGCCCTACTTTCCAGGCTTTCATTTCGAAGTAACCCTACTATCCAGGTTCCTTCCCACAAGCCCTACTACCCTGGATTTCATTTTGAAGTAACCCTACTACCTAAGTTCCTTCTCATAAGCCCTACTATCCAGGCTTTCATTTCGAAGTCACCCTACTATCCAGGTTCCTTCCCATAAGCCCTACTATCCAGGCTTTCATTTCGATGTAACCCTACTATCCAGGTTCCTTCCCACAAGCCCTACTATCCAGGCTTTCATTTCGAAGTAACCCTACTATCCAGGTTCCTTCCCACAAGCCCTACTATCCAGGCTTTCATTTTAAAGTAACCCTACTATCCAGGTTCCTTCCCACAAGCCCTACTATCCAGGCTTTCATTACAAAGTAACCCTACTATCCAGGTTCCTTCCCACAAGCCCAACTACCCAGGCTTTCATTTCGAAGTAACCCTACAACCCAAGTTCCTTCACACAAGCCCTACTATCCAGGCTTTCATTTCAAAGTAACCCTACTATCTAGGTCCCTTCACACAAGCCCTACTACCCAGGCTTTCATTTGGAAGTAACCCTATTACCAAGGTTCCTTCACACAAGCCCTACTATCCAGGCTTTCATTTCGAAGTAACCCTTCTATCGAGGTTCCTTCCCACAAGCCCTACCATCCAGGCTTTCATTTTGAAGTAACCCTACTATCCACATTCCTTCCCACAAGCCCTACTATCCAGGCTTTCATTTCAAAGTAACCCTACTATCCAGGTTCTTACCCACAAGCCCTAGTACCATGGCTTTCATTTTGAAGTAACCCTACTACCCAAGTTCCTTCTCATAAGCCCTACTATCCAGGCTTTCATTTCGAAGTAACCCTACTATCCAGGTTCCTTCCCACAAGCCCTACTATCCAGGCTTTCATTTCGAAGTAACCCTACTATCCAGGTTCCTTCCCACAAGCCCTACTATCCAGGCTTTCATTTCGAAGTAACCCTACTATCCTGGTTTCTTCCCACAAGCCCTACTATCCAGTCTTTCATTTAGATGTAACCATACTATCCAGGTTCCTTCTCACAAGCCCTACTATCTAGGCTTTCATTTCGAAGTAACCCTACTATCTAGGTTCCTTCCCACAAGCCCTACTATCCAGACTTTCATTTCGAAGTAACCCTACTACCCAGGTTCCTTCCCATAAGCCCTACTATCAAGGCTTTCATTTCGAAGTAACCATACTAACCAGGTTCTTTCCCACGAGCCCTACTATCCAGGCTTTCATTGCAAAGTAACCCTACTATCCAGGTTACTTCCCACAAGCCCTATTACCCAGGATTTCATTTCGAAGTAACCCTACTATCCAGGTTCCTTCCCACAAGCCCTATTACCCAGGCTTTCATTTCGAAGTAACCCTACTACCCAAGTTCCTTCATACCAGCCCTACTATCTAGGCTTTCATTTCGAAGTAACCCTACTATCCAGGTTCCTTCACACAAGCCCTACTACCCAGGCTTTCATAAGCCCTACTATCCAGGCTTTTATTTCGAAGTAACCCTACTATCCAGGTTCTTTCCCACAAGCCCTACTATCCAGACATTCATTTCGAAGTTACCCTACTGTCCAGGTTCCTACCCATAAGCCCTACTATCCAGGATTTCATTTCGAAGTAACGCTCTTATCCGGTTTCCTTCCCACAAGCCCTACTATCCAAGCTTTCATATCGAAGTAACCTTATTATCCAGGTTCCTTCCCACAAGCCCTACTATCCAGGCTTTCATTTTGATGTAACCCTACTATCCAGGTTCCTTCCCACAAGCCTTACTATCCAGGCTTTCATTTCGAAGTAACCCTACTATTCAGGTTCCTTCCCACAAACCCTACTACCCAGGCTTTCATTCCGAAGTAATCCTACTACCCAAGTTCCTTCATACAAGCCCTACTATCCAGGCTTTCATTTCGAAGTAACCCTACTATCCAGGTCCCTTCGAACAAGCCCTACTACCCAGGCTTTCATTTTGAAGTAACCCTATTACCAAGGTTCCTTTACACAAGCCCTACTATCCAGGCTTTTATTTCGAAGTAACCCTACTATCCAGGTTCTTCCCCACAAGCCCTACTATCCATTCATTCATTTCAAACTAACCCTACTATCCAGGTTCCTTCCCATAAGCCCTACTATCCAGGCTTTCATTTCGAAGTAACCATACTATCCAGGTTCCTTCCCACAATACCCTACTATCCAGGCTTTCATTTCGAAGTAAACCTACTATCCAGGTTCCTTCCCACAAGCCCTACTATCTAGGCTTTCATTTCGATGTAACCTTACTATTCAGGATCCTTCCCACAAGCCATACTACCCAGGCTTTCATTTCAAAGTAACCCTTCTACCTTAGTTCCTTCATACAAGCCCTACTTTCCAGGCTTTCATTTCGAAGTAACCCTATTATCCAGGTTCCTTCCCACAAGCCCTACTACCCTGGCTTTCATTTTGAAGTAACCCTACTACCCAAGTTCCTTCTCATAAGCCCTACTATCCAGGCTTTAATTTCGAAGTAACCCTACTATCCAGGTTCCTTCCCATAAGCCCTACTATCCAGGCTTTCATTTCGATGTAACCCTACTATTCAGGTTCCTTCCCACAAGCCCTACTATCCAGGCTTTCATTTCGAAGTAACCCTACTATCCAGGTTCCTTCCCACAAGCCCTACTATCCAGGCTTTCATTTTAAAGTAACCCTACTATCCAGGTTCCTTCCCACAAGCCCTATTATCCAGGCTTTCATTACAAAGTAACCCAACTATCCAGGTTCCTTCCCACAAGCCCAACTACCCAGGCTTTCATTTCGAAGTAACCCTACAACCCAAGTTCCTTCACACAAGCCCTACTATCCAGGCTTTCATTTCAAAGTAACCCTACTATCTAGGTCCCTTCACACAAGCCCTACTACCCAGGCTTTCATTTGGAAGTAACCCTATTACCAAGGTTCCTTCACACAAGCCCTACTATCCAGGCTTTCATTTCGAAGTAACCCTTCTATCGAGGTTCCTTCCCACAATCCCTACTATCAAGGCTTTCATTTTGAAGTAACCCTACTATCCACATTCCTTCCCACAAGCCCTACTATCCAGGCTTTCATTTCAAAGTAACCCTACTATCCAGGTTCTTACCCACAAGCCCTACTACCCTGGCTTTCATTTTGAAGTAACCCTACTACCCAAGTTCCTTCTCATAAGCCCTACTATCCAGGCTTTCATTTCGAAGTAACCCTACTATCCAGGTTCCTTCCCACAAGCCCTACTATCCAGGCTTTCATTTCGAAGTAACCCTACTATCCAGGTTCCTTCCCTCAAGCCCTACTATCCAGGCTTTCATTTCGAAGTAACCCTACTATCCTGGTTCCTTCCTACAAGCCCTACTATCCAGTCTTTCATTTAGATGTAACCATACTATCCAGGTTCCTTCTCACAAGCCCTACTATCTAGGCTTTCATTTCGAAGTAACCCTACTATCTAGGTTCCTTCCCACAAGCCCTACTATCCAGACTTTCATTTCGAAGTAACCCTACTACCCAGGTTCCTTCCCATAAGCCCTACTATCAAGGCTTTCATTTCAAAGTAACCATACTATCCAGGTTCTTTCCCACGAGCCCTACTATCCAGGCTTTCATTGCAAAGTAACCCTATTATCCAGGTTACTTCCCACAAGCCCTATTACCCAGGCTTTCATTTCGAAATAACCCTACTATCCAGGTTCCTTCCCACAAGCCCTATTACCCAGGCTTTCATTTCGAAGTAACCCTACTACCCAAGTTCCTTCATACCAGCCCTACTATCTAGGCTTTCATTTCGAAGTAACCCTACTATCCAGGTTCCTTCACACAAGCCCTACTACCCAGGCTTTCATAAGCCCTACTATCCAGGCTTTTATTTCGAAGTAACCCTACTATCCAGGTTCTTTCCCACAAGCCCTACTATCCAGACATTCATTTCGAAGTTACCCTACTGTCCAGGTTCCTACCCATAAGCCCTACTACCCAGGATTTCATTTCGAAGTAACGCTCTTATCCAGTTTCCTTCCCACAAGCCCTACTATCCAAGCTTTCATATCGAAGTAACCTTATTATCCAGGTTCCTTCCCACAAGCCCTACTATCCAGGCTTTCATTTTGATGTAACCCTACTATCCAGGTTCCTTCCCACAAGCCTTACTATCCAGGCTTTCATTTCGAAGTAACCCTACTATTCAGGTTCCTTCCCACAAACCCTACTACCCAAGCTTTCATTCCGAAGTAATCCTACTACCCAAGTTCCTTCATACAAGCCCTACTATCCAGGCTTTCATTTCGAAGTAACCCTACTATCCAGGTCCCTTCGAACAAGCCCTACTACCCAGGCTTTCATTTTGAAGTAACCCTATTACCAAGGTTCCTTTACACAAGCCCTACTATCCAGGCTTTTATTTCGAAGTAACCCTACTATCCAGGTTCTTTCCCACAAGCCCTACTATCCCTTCATTCATTTCAAACTAACCCTACTATCCAGGTTCCTTCCCATAAGCCCTACTATCCAGGCTTTCATTTCGAAGTAACCATACTATCCAGGTTCCTTCCCACAATACCCTACTATCCAGGCTTTCATTTCGAAGTAAACCTACTATCCAGGTTCCTTCCCACAAGCCCTACTATCTAGGCTTTCATTTCGATGTAACCTTACTATTCAGGTTCCTTCCCACAAGCCATACTACCCAGGCTTTCATTTCAAAGTAACCCTACTACCTTAGTTCCTTCATACAAGCCCTACTTTCCAGGCTTTCATTTCGAAGTAACCCTACTATCCAGGTTCCTTCCCACAAGCCCTACTACCCTGGCTTTCATTTTGAAGTAACCCTACTACCCAAGTTCCTTCTCATAAGCCCTACTATCCAGGCTTTCATTTCGAAGTAACCCTACTATCCAGGTTCCTTCCCATAAGCCCTACTATCCAGGCTTTCATTTCGATGTAACCCTACTATCCAGGTTCCTTCCCACAAGCCCTACTATCCAGGCTTTCATTTCGAAGTAACCCTACTATCCAGGTTCCTTCCCACAAGCCCTACTATCCAGGCTTTCATTTTAAAGTAACCCTACTATCCAGGTTCCTTCCCACAAGCCCTACTATCCAGGTTTTCATTACAAAGTAACCCTACTATCCAGGTTCCTTCCCACAAGCCCAACTACCCAGGCTTTCATTTCGAAGTAACCCTACAACCCAAGTTCCTTCACACAAGCCCTACTATCCAGGCTTTCATTTCAAAGTAACCCTACTATCTAGGTCCCTTCACACAAGCCCTACTACCCAGGCTTTCATTTGGAAGTAACCCTATTACCAAGGTTCCTTCACACAAGCCCTACTATCCAGGCTTTCATTTCGAAGTAACCCTTCTATCGAGGTTCCTTCCCACAAGCCCTACTATCCAGGCTTTCATTTTGAAGTAACCCTACTATCCAGATTCCTTCCCACAGGCCCTACTATCCAGGCTTTCATTTCAAAGTAACCCTACTATCCAGGTTCTTACCCACAAGCCCTACTACCCTGGCTTTCATTTTGAAGTAACCCTACTACCCAAGTTCCTTCTCATAAGCCCTACTATCCAGGCTTTCATTTCGAAGTAACCCTACTATCCAGGTTCCTTCCCACAAGCCCTACTATCCAGGCTTTCATTTCGAAGTAACCCTTCTATCCAGGTTCCTTCCCACAAGCCCTATTATCCAGGATTTCATTTTGAAGTAACCCTACTATCCAGGTTCCTTCCCACAAGCCCTATTATCCAGGCTTTCATTTTGAAGTAACCCTACTATCCAGGTTCCTTCCCACAAGCCCTACTATCCAGGCTTTCATTGCAAAGTAACCCTACTATCCAGGTTCCTTTCCACAAGCCCAACTACCCAGGCTTTCATTTCGAAGTAACCCTACTACCCAAGTTCCTTCACACAAGCCCTACTATCCAGGCTTTCATTTCAAAGTAACCCTACTATCCAGGTTCCTTCATACAACCCCTACTACCCAGGCTTTCATTTGGAAGTAAACCTATTACCAAGGTTCCTTCACACAAGCCCCACTATCCAGGCTTTCATTTCGAAGTAACCCTGCTATCGAGGTTCCTTCCCACAAGCCCTACTATCCAGGCTTTCATTTTGAAGTAACCCTACTACCCAGATTCCTTCCCACAAGCCCTATTATCCAGGCTTTCATTTCGAAGTAACCCTACTATCCAGGTTCCTTCCCACAAGCCCTACTATCCAGGCTTTCATTTCGAAGTAACCCTACTATCCTGGTTCCTTCCCACAAGCTCTACTATCCAGTCTTTCATTTAGATGTAACCATACTATCCAGGTTCCTTCTCACAAGCCCTACTATCTAGGCTTTCATTTCGATGTAACCCTACTATCCAGGTTCCTTCCCACAAGCCCTACTATCCAAGCTTTCATTTCGAAGTAACCCTACTACCCAGGTTCCTTCCCATAAGGCCTACTATCAAGGCTTTCATTTCGAAGTAACCATACTATCCAGGTTCTTTCCCACAAGCCCTACTATCCAGGCTTTCATTTCAAAGTAACACTACTATCCAGGTTCCTTCCCATAAGCCCTACTATCCAGGCTTTCATTTCGAAGTAACCATACTATCCAGGTTCCATCCCACAAGCCCTACTATCCAGGCTTTCATTTCGAAGTAAACCTACTATCCAGGTTCCTTCCCACAAGCCCTATTATCTATGCTTTTATTTCGATGTAACCTTACTATTCAGGTTCCTTCCCACGAGCCATACTACCCAGGCTTTCATTTCGAAGTAACCCTACTACCTTAGTTCCTTCATACAAGCCCTACTTTCCAGGCTTTCATTTCGAAGTAACCCTACTATTCAGGTTCCTTCCCACAAGCCCTACTACCCTGGCTTTCATTTTGAAGTAACCCTACTACCCATGTTCCTTCTCATAAGCCCTACTATCCAGGCTTTCATTTCGAAGTAACCCTACTATCCAGGTTCCTTCCCATAAGCCCTATTATCCAGGCTTTCATTTCAAAGTAACCCTACTATCCAGGTTCCTTCATACAAGCCCTACTACCCAGGCTTTCATTTGGAAGTAAACCTATTACCAAGGTTCCTTCACACAAGCCCCACTATCCAGGCTTTCATTTCGAAGTAACCCTGCTATCGAGGTTCCTTCCCACAAGCCCTACTATCCAGGCTTTCATTTTGAAGTAACCCTACTACCCAGATTCCTTCCCACAAGCCCTATTATCCAGGCTTTCATTTCGAAGTAACCCTACTATCCAGGTTCCTTCCCACAAGCCCTACTATCCAGGCTTTCATTTCGAAGTAACCCTACTATCCTGGTTCCTTCCCACAAGCTCTACTATCCAGTCTTTCATTTAGATGTAACCATACTATCCAGGTTCCTTCTCACAAGCCCTACTATCTAGGCTTTCATTTCGATGTAACCCTACTATCCAGGTTCCTTCCCACAAGCCCTACTATCCAAGCTTTCATTTCGAAGTAACCCTACTACCCAGGTTCCTTCCCATAAGGCCTACTATCAAGGCTTTCATTTCGAAGTAACCATACTATCCAGGTTCTTTCCCACAAGCCCTACTATCCAGGCTTTCATTTCAAAGTAACACTACTATCCAGGTTCCTTCCCATAAGCCCTACTATCCAGGCTTTCATTTCGAAGTAACCATACTATCCAGGTTCCATCCCACAAGCCCTACTATCCAGGCTTTCATTTCGAAGTAAACCTACTATCCAGGTTCCTTCCCACAAGCCCTATTATCTATGCTTTTATTTCGATGTAACCTTACTATTCAGGTTCCTTCCCACGAGCCATACTACCCAGGCTTTCATTTCGAAGTAACCCTACTACCTTAGTTCCTTCATACAAGCCCTACTTTCCAGGCTTTCATTTCGAAGTAACCCTACTATTCAGGTTCCTTCCCACAAGCCCTACTACCCTGGCTTTCATTTTGAAGTAACCCTACTACCCATGTTCCTTCTCATAAGCCCTACTATCCAGGCTTTCATTTCGAAGTAACCCTACTATCCAGGTTCCTTCCCATAAGCCCTATTATCCAGGCTTTCATTTCGAAGTAACCCTACTATCCAGGTTCCATCCCACAAGCCCTACTATCCAGGCTTTCATTTCGAAGTAACCCTACTATCCAGGTTCCTTCCCACAAGCCCTACTATCCAGGCTTTCACTATCCAGGTTCCTTCCCACAAGCCCTACTATCCAGGCTTTCATTGCAAAGTAACCCTACTATCCAGGTTCCTTCCCATAAGCCCAACTACCCAGGCTTTCATTTCGAAGTAACCCTACAACCCAAGTTCCTTCCCACAAGCCCTACTATCCAGGCTTTCATTTCGAAATAACCCTACTATCCAGATTCCTTCCCACAAGCCCTATTATCCAGGCTTTCATTTCGAAGTAACCCTACTATCCAGGTTCCTTCTCACAAGCCCTACTATCCAGGCTTTCATTTCGAAGTAACCCTACTATCCTGGTTCCTTCCCACAAGCTCTACTATCCAGTCTTTCATTTAGATGTAACCATACTATCCAGGTTCCTTCTGACAAGCCCTACTATCTAGGCTTTCATTTCGATGTAACCCTACTATCTAGGTTCCTTCCCACAAGCCCTACTATCCAAGCTTTCATTTCGAAGTAACCCTACTACCCAGGTTCCTTCCCATAAGGCCTACTATCAAGGCTTTAATTTCGAAGTAACCATACTATCCAGGTTCTTTCCCACAAGCCCTACTATCCAGGCTTTCATTTCAAAGTAACACTACTATCCAGGTTCCTTCCCATAAGCCCTACTATCCAGGCTTTCATTTCGAAGTAACCATACTATCCAGGTTCCTTCCCACAAGCCCTACTATCCAGGCTTTCATTTCGAAGTAAACCTACTATCCAGGTTCCTTCCCACAAGCCCTATTATCTATGCTTTTATTTCGATGTAACCTTACTATTAGGGTTCCTTCCCACAAGCCCTACTACCCAGGCTTTCATTTCGAAGTAACCCTACTACCTTAGTTCCTTCATACAAGCCCTACTTTCCAGGCTTTCATTTCGAAGTAACCCTACTATCCAGGTTCCTTCCCACAAGCCCTACTACCCTGGCTTTCATTTTGAAGTAACCCTACTACCCATGTTCCTTCTCATAAGCCCTACTATCCAGGCTTTCATTTCGAAGTAACCCTACTATCCAGGTTCCTTCCCATATGCCCTATTATCCAGGCTTTCATTTCGAAGTAACCCTACTATCCAGGTTCCTTCCCACAAGCCCTACTATCCAGGCTTTCATTTCGAAGTAACCCTACTATCCAGGTTCCTTCCCACAAGTCCTACTATCCAGGCTTTCACTATCCAGGTTCCTTCCCACAAGCCCTACTATCCAGGCTTTCATTGCAAAGTAACCCTACTATCCAGGTTCCTTCCCACAAGCCCAACTACCCAGGTTTTCATTTCGAAGTAACCCTACAACCCAAGTTCCTTCCCACAAGCCCTACTATCCAGGCTTTCATTTCGAAATAACCCTACTATCCAGGTTCCTTCCCACAAGCCCTACTATCCAGGCTTTCATTTTGAAGTAACCCTACTATTCAGGTTCCTTCCCACCAGCCATACTATCCAGGCTTTCATTGCAAAGTAACCCTACTATCCAGGTTCCTTCCCACAAGCCCAACTACCCAGGCTTTCATTTCGAAGTAACCCTACTACCCAAGTTCCTTCCCACAAGCCCAACTACCCAGGCTTTCATTTCAAAGTAACCCTACTATCCAGGTTCCTTCACACAAGCCCTACTACCCAGGCTTTCATTTGGAAGTAACCATATTACCAAGGTTCCTTCACACAAGCCTCACTATCCAGGCTTTCATTTCGAAGTAACCCTGCTATCGAGGTTCCTTCCCACAAGCCCTACTATCCAGGCTTTCATTTTGAAGTAACCCTACTATCCAGATTCCTTCCCACAAGCCCTATTATCCAGGCTTTCATTTCGAAGTAACCCTACTATCCAGGTTCCTTCCCACAAGCCCTACTATCCAGGCTTTCATTTCGAAGTAACCCTACTATCCTGGTTCCTTCCCACAAGCTCTACTATCCAGTCTTTCATTTAGATGTAACCATACTATCCAGGTTCCTTCTCACAAGCCCTACTATCTAGGCTTTCATTTCGATGTAACCCTACTATCCAGGTTCCTTCCCACAAGCCCTACTATCCAAGCTTTCATTTCGAAGTAACCCTACTACCCAGGTTCCTTCCCATAAGTCCTACTATCAAGGCTTTCATTTCGAAGTAACCATACTATCCAGGTTCTTTCCCACAAGCCCTACTATCCAGGCTTTCATTTCAAAGTAACACTACTATCCAGGTTCCTTCCCATAAGCCCTACTATTCAGGCTTTCATTTCGAAGTAACCATACTATCCAAGTTCCATCCCACAAGCCCTACTATCTAGGCTTTCATTTCGAAGTAAACCTACTATCCAGGTTCCTTCCCACAAGCCCTATTATCTATGCTTTTATTTCGATGTAACCTTACTATTCAGGTTCCTTCCCACAAGCCATACTACCCAGGCTTTCATTTCGAAGTAACCCTACTACCTTAGTTCCTTCATACAAGCCCTACTTTCCAGGCTTTCATTTCGAAGTAACCCTACTATCCAGGTTCCTTCCCACAAGCCCTACTACCCTGGCTTTCATTTTGAAGTAACCCTACTACCCATGTTCCTTCTCATAAGCCCTACTATCCAGGCTTTCATTTCGAAGTAACCCTACTATCCAGGTTCCTTCCCATAAGCCCTATTATCCAGGCTTTCATTTCGAAGTAACCCTACTATCCAGGTTCCTTCCCACAAGCCCTACTATCCAGGCTTTCATTTCGAAGTAACCCTACTATCCAGGTTCCTTCCCACAAGCCCTACTATCCAGGCTTTCACTATCCAGGTTCCTTCCCACAAGCCCTACTATCCAGGCTTTCATTGCAAAGTAACCCTACTATCCAGGTTCCTTCCCACAAGCCCAACTACCCAGGCTTTCATTTCGAAGTAACCCTACAACCCAAGTTCCTTCCCACAAGCCCTACTATCCAGGCTTTCATTTCGAAATAACCCTACTATCCAGATTCCTTCCCACAAGCCCTATTATCCAGGCTTTCATTTCGAAGTAACCCTACTATCCAGGTTCCTTCTCACAAGCCCTACTATCCAGGCTTTCATTTCGAAGTAACCCTACTATCCTGGTTCCTTCCCACAAGCTCTACTATCCAGTATTTCATTTAGATGTAACCATACTATCCAGGTTCCTTCTCACAAGCCCTACTATCTAGGCTTTCATTTCGATGTAACCCTACTATCTAGGTTCCTTCCCACAAGCCCTACTATCCAAGCTTTCATTTCGAAGTAACCCTACTACCCAGGTTCCTTCCCATAAGGCCTACTATCAAGGCTTTAATTTCGAAGTAACCATACTATCCAGGTTCTTTCCCACAAGCCCTACTATCCAGGCTTTCATTTCAAAGTAACACTACTATCCAGGTTCCTTCCCATAAGCCCTACTATCCAGGCTTTCATTTCGAAGTAACCATACTATCCAGGTTCCTTCCCACAAGCCCTACTATCCAGGCTTTCATTTCGAAGTAAACCTACTATCCAGGTTCCTTCCCACAAGCCCTATTATCTATGCTTTTATTTCGATGTAACCTTACTATTCATGTTCCTTCCCACAAGCCCTACTACCCAGGCTTTCATTTCGAAGTAACCCTACTACCTTAGTTCCTTCATACAAGCCCTACTTTCCAGGCTTTCATTTCGAAGTAACCCTACTATCCAGGTTCCTTCCCACAAGCCCTACTACCCTGGCTTTCATTTTGAAGTAACCCTACTACCCATGTTCCTTCTCATAAGCCCTACTATCCAGGCTTTCATTTCGAAGTAACCCTACTATCCAGGTTCCTTCCCATATGCCCTATTATCCAGGCTTTCATTTCGAAGTAACCCTACTATCCAGGTTCCTTCCCACAAGCCCTACTATCCAGGCTTTCATTTCGAAGTAACCCTACTATCCAGGTTCCTTCCCACAAGTCCTACTATCCAGGCTTTCACTATCCAGGTTCCTTCCCACAAGCCCTACTATCCAGGCTTTCATTGCAAAGTAACCCTACTATCCAGGTTCCTTCCCACAAGCCCAACTACCCAGGCTTTCATTTCGAAGTAACCCTACAACCCAAGTTCCTTCCCACAAGCCCTACTATCCAGGCTTTCATTTCGAAATAACCTTACTATCCAGGTTCCTTCCCACAAGCCCTACTATCCAGGCTATCATTTTGAAGTAACCCTACTATTCAGGTTCCTTCCCACAAGCCCTACTATCCAGGCTTTCATTGCAAAGTAACCCTACTATCCAGGTTCCTTCCCACAAGCCCAACTATCCAGGCTTTCATTTCGAAGTAACCCTACTACCCAAGTTCCTTCCCACAAGCCCAACTACCCAGGCTTTCATTTCAAAGTAACCCTACTATCCAGGTTCCTTCACATAAGCCCTACTACCCAGGCTTTCATTTGGAAGTAACCATATTACCAAGGTTCCTTCACATAAGCCCCACTATCCAGGCTTTCATTTCGAAGTAACCCTGCTATCGAGGTTCCTTCCCACAAGCCCTACTATCCAGGCTTTCATTTTGAAGTAACCCTACTATCCAGATTCCTTCCCACAAGCCCTACTATCCAAGCTTTCATTTCGAAGTAACCCTACTATCCAGGTTCCTTCCCACAAGCCCTACTATCCAGGCTTTCATTTCGAAGTAACCCTACTACCCAGGTTCCTTCCCATAAGCCCTACTATCCAGGCTTTCATTTCGTTGTAACCCTAATATCCAGGTTCCTTCCCACAAGCCCTATTATCCAGGCATTCATTTCTAAGTAACCCTATTATCCAGGTTCCTTCCTACAAGCCCTACTACTCAGGCTTTCATTTCGAAGTAACCCTACTACCCAAGTTCCTTCTTACAAGCCCTACTATCCAGGCTTTCATTTCGAAGTAACCCTACTTTCCATGTTCCTTCCCACAAGCCCTATTATCCAGGCTTTCATTTCGAAGTAACCCTACTATCCAGGTTCCTTCCCACAAGCCCTACTATCCAGGCTTTCATTTCGAAGTAACCCTACTATCTAGGGTCCTTCCCACAATCCCTACTATTCAGGCTTTCATTTCGAAGTAACCCTACTATGCAGGTTCCTTCCCACAAGCCCTACTATCCAGGATTTCATTTTGAAGTAACGCTCTTATCCAGGTTCCTTCCCACAATCCCTACTATCCAGGCTTTCATATCGAAGTAACCCTATTATCCAGGTTCCTTCCCACAAGCCCTACTATCAGGGCTTTCATTTCGATGTAACCCTACTATCCAAGTTCCTTCCCACAAGCCTTACTATCCAGGCTTTCATTTTAAAGTAACCCTACTATTCAGGTTCATTCCCACAAGCCCTAATACCCAGGCTTTCATTTCAAAGTAACCCTACTACCTTAGTTCCTTCATACAAGCCCTACTATCCAGGCTTTCATTTCGAAGTAACCCTACTATACAGGTTCCTTTACAAAAGCCCTACTACCCAGGCTTTCATTTTGAAGTAACCCTATTACCAAGGTTCCTTTACACAAGCCCTACTATCCAGGCTTTTATTTCAAAGTAACCCTATTATCCAGGTTCTTTCCCACAAGCCCTACTATCCAATCATTCATTTCAAAGTAACCCTACTATCCAGGTTCCTTCCCATAAGCCCTACTATCCAGGCTTTCATTTCGAAGTAACCATACTATCCAGGTTCCTTCCCACAAGCCCTACTATCCAGGCTTTCATTTCGAAGTAAACCTACTATCTAGGATCCTTCCCGCAAGCCCTACTATCTAGGCTTTCATTTCGATGTAACCCTACTATCCAGGTTCCTTCCCACAAGCCCTACTATCCAGGCTTTCATTTCGAAGTAACCCTACTATCCAAGTTCCTTCCAACAAGCCCTACTATCCAGGCTTTCATTTTGAAGTAACCCTAATATCCAGGTTCATTCCCATAAGCCCTACTATCAAGGCGTTCATTGCAAAGTAACCCTACTATCCAGGTTCCTTCCCACAAGCCCTACTACCCAGGCTTTCATTTCGAAGTAACCCTACTACCCAAGTTCCTTCACACAAGCCCTACTATCCAAGCTTTCATTTAGAAGTAACCCTACTATCCAGGTTCCTTCACACAAGCCCTACTACCCATGATTTCATTTGGAAGTAACTCAATTACCAAGGTTCCTTCACACAAGCCCCACTATCCAGGCTTTCATTTCGAAGTAACCCTACTATCGAGGTTCCTTCCCACAAGCCCTACTATCCAGGCTTTCATTTCGAAGTAAACCTACTATCCAGATTCCTTCCCATAAGCCCTACAGTCCAGGCTTTCATTTCGAAGTAACCCTACTATCCAGGTTCCTTCCTACAATCCTAACTATCCAGGCTTTCATTTCGAAGTAACCCTACTATCCAGGTTCCTTCCCACAAGCCCTACTATCCAGGATTTCATTTCGAAGTAACGCTCTTATCCAGGTTCCTTCCCACAAGCCCTACTATCCAGGCTTTCATATCGAAGTAACCCTATTATCTAAGTTCCTTCCCACAAGCCCTACTATCCAAGCTTTCATTTTGATGTAACCCTACTATCCAGGTTCCTTCCCACAAGCCTTACTATCCAAGCTTTCATTTCAAAGTAACCCTACTATTCAGGTTCCTTCCCACAAGCCCTACTACCCAGGCTTTCATTTCGAAGTAACCCTACTACCCAAGTTCCTTCATACAAGCCCTACTATCCAAGCTTTCATTTCGAAGTAACCCTACTATCCAGGTTCCTTCCCACAAGCCCTACTATCCAGGCTTTCACTATCCAGGTTCCTTCCCACAAGCCCTACTATCCAGGCTTTCATTGCAAAGTAACCCTACTATCCAGGTTCCTTCCCACAAGCCCAACTACCCAGGCTTTCATTTCGAAGTAACCCTACAACCCAAGTTCCTTCCCACAAGCCCTACTATCCAGGCTTTCATTTCGAAATAACCCTACTATCCAGGTTCCTTCCCACAAGCCCTACTATCCAGGCTTCCATTTTGAAGTAACCCTACTATTCAGGTTCCTTCCCACAAGCCCTACTATCCAGGCTTTCATTGCAAAGTAACCCTACTATCCAGGTTCCTTCCCACAAGCCCAACTATCCAAGCTTTCATTTCGAAGTAACCCTACTACCCAAGTTCCTTCCCACAAGCCCAACTACCCAGGCTTTCATTTCAAAGTAACCCTACTATCCAGGTTCCTTCACATAAGCCCTACTACCCAGGCTTTCATTTGGAAGTAACCATATTACCAAGGTTCCTTCACATAAGCCCCACTATCCAGGCTTTCATTTCGAAGTAACCCTGCTATCGAGGTTCCTTCCCACAAGCCCTACTATCCAGGCCTTCATTTTGAAGTAACCCTACTATCCAGATTCCTTCCCACAAGCCCTACTATCCAAGCTTTCATTTCGAAGTAACCCTACTATCCAGGTTCCTTCCCACAAGCCCTACTATCCAAGCTTTCATTTCGAAGTAAGCCTACAATCCAGGTTCCTTCCCACAAGCCCTACTATCCAGGCTTTCATTTAGATGTAACCATACTATCCAGGTTCCTTCTCACAAGCCCTACTATCTAGGCTTTCATTTCGAAGTAACCCTACTATCCAGGTTCCTTCCCACAAGCCCTACTATCCAGGCTTTCATTTCGAAGTAACCCTACTACCCAGGTTCCTTCCCATAAGCCCTACTATCCAGGCTTTCATTTCGTTGTAACCCTAATATCCAGGTTCCTTCCCACAAGCCCTACTATCCAGGCTTTCATATCGAAGTAACCCTATTATCTAAGTTCCTTCCCACAAGCCCTACTATCCAAGCTTTCATTTTGATGTAACCCTACTATCCAGGTTCCTTCCCACAAGCCTTACTATCCAAGCTTTCATTTCAAAGTAACCCTACTATTCAGGTTCCTTCCCACAAGCCCTACTACCCAGGCTTTCATTTCGAAGTAACCATACTACCCAAGTTCCTTCATACAAGCCCTACTATCCAAGCTTTCATTTCGAAGTAACCCTACTATCCAGGTTCCTTCCCACAAGCCCTACTATCCAGGCTTTCACTATCCAGGTTCCTTCCCACAAGCCCTACTATCCAGGCTTTCATTGCAAAGTAACCCTACTATCCAGGTTCCTTCCCACAAGCCCAACTACCCAGGCTTTCATTTCGAAGTAACCCTACAACCCAAGTTCCTTCCCACAAGCCCTACTATCCAGGCTTTCATTTCGAAATAACCCTACTATCCAGGTTCCTTCCCACAAGCCCTACTATCCAGGCTTTCATTTTGAAGTAACCCTACTATTCAGGTTCCTTCCCACATGCCCTACTATCCAGGCTTTCATTGCAAAGTAACCCTACTATCCAGGTTCCTTCCCACAAGCCCAACTATCCAAGCTTTCATTTCGAAGTAACCCTACTACCCAAGTTCCTTCCCACAAGCCCAACTACCCAGGCTTTCATTTCAAAGTAACCCTACTATCCAGGTTCCTTCACATAAGCCCTACTACCCAGGCTTTCATTTGGAAGTAACCATATTACCAAGGTTCCTTCACATAAGCCCCACTATCCAGGCTTTCATTTCGAAGTAACCCTGCTATGGAGGTTCCTTCCCACAAGCCCTACTATCCAGGCTTTCATTTTGAAGTAACCCTACTATCCAGATTCCTTCCCACAAGCCCTACTATCCAAGCTTTCATTTCGAAGTAACCCTACTATCCAGGTTCCTTCCCACAAGCCCTACTATCCAAGCTTTCATTTCGAAGTAAGCCTACAATCCAGGTTCCTTCCCACAAGCCCTACTATCCAGGCTTTCATTTAGATGTAACCATACTATCCAGGTTCCTTCTCACAAGCCCTACTATCTAGGCTTTCATTTCGAAGTAACCCTACTATCCAGGTTCCTTCCCACAAGCCCTACTATCCAGGCTTTCATTTCGAAGTAACCCTACTACCCAGGTTCCTTCCCATAAGCCCTACTATCCAGGCTTTCATTTCGTTGTAACCCTAATATCCAGGTTCCTTCCCACAAGCCCTATTATCCAGGCATTCATTTCTAAGTAACCCTATTATCCAGGTTCCTTCCTACAAGCCCTACTACTCAGGCTTTCATTTCGAAGTAACCCTACTACCCAAGTTCCTTCTTACAAGCCCCACTATCCAGGCTTTCATTTCGAAGTAACCCTACTTTCCATGTTCCTTCCCACAAGCCCTATTATCCAGGCTTTCATTTCGAAGTAACCCTACTATCCAGGTTCCTTCCCACAAGCCCTACTATCCAGGCTTTCATTTCGAAGTAACCCTACTATCCAAGTTCCTTCCAACAAGCCCTACTATCCAGGCTTTCATTTTGAAGTAACCCTAATATCCAGGTTCATTCCCATAAGCCCTACTATCAAGGCGTTCATTGCAAAGTAACCCTACTATCCAGGTTCCTTCCCACAAGCCCTACTACCCAGGCTTTCATTTCGAAGTAACCCTACTACCCAAGTTCCTTCACACAAGCCCTACTATCCAAGCTTTCATTTAGAAGTAACCCTACTATCCAGGTTCCTTCACACAAGCCCTACTACCCATGATTTCATTTGGAAGTAACTCAATTACCAAGGTTCCTTCACACAAGCCCCACTATCCAGGCTTTCATTTCGAAGTAACCCTACTATCGAGGTTCCTTCCCACAAGCCCTACTATCCAGGCTTTCATTTCGAAGTAAACCTACTATCCAGATTCCTTCCCATAAGCCCTACAGTCCAGGCTTTCATTTCGAAGTAACCCTACTATCCAGGTTCCTTCCTACAATCCTAACTATCCAGGCTTTCATTTCGAAGTAACCCTACTATCCAGGTTCCTTCCCACAAGCCCTACTATCCAGGATTTCATTTCGAAGTAACGCTCTTATCCAGGTTCCTTCCCACAAGCCCTACTATCCAGGCTTTCATATCGAAGTAACCCTATTATCTAAGTTCCTTCCCACAAGCCCTACTATCCAAGCTTTCATTTTGATGTAACCCTACTATCCAGGTTCCTTCCCACAAGCCTTACTATCCAAGCTTTCATTTCAAAGTAACCCTACTATTCAGGTTCCTTCCCACAAGCCCTACTACCCAGGCTTTCATTTCGAAGTAACCCTACTACCCAAGTTCCTTCATACAAGCCCTACTATCCAAGCTTTCATTTCGAAGTAACCCTACTATCCAGGTTCCTTCCCACAAGCCCTACTATCCAGGCTTTCACTATCCAGGTTCCTTCCCACAAGCCCTACTATCCAGGCTTTCATTGCAAAGTAACCCTACTATCCAGGTTCCTTCCCACAAGCCCAACTACCCAGGCTTTCATTTCGAAGTAACCCTACAACCCAAGTTCCTTCCCACAAGCCCTACTATCCAGGCTTTCATTTCGAAATAACCCTACTATCCAGGTTCCTTCCCACAAGCCCTACTATCCAGGCTTCCATTTTGAAGTAACCCTACTATTCAGGTTCCTTCCCACAAGCCCTACTATCCAGGCTTTCATTGCAAAGTAACCCTACTATCCAGGTTCCTTCCCACAAGCCCAACTATCCAAGCTTTCATTTCGAAGTAACCCTACTACCCAAGTTCCTTCCCACAAGCCCAACTACCCAGGCTTTCATTTCAAAGTAACCCTACTATCCAGGTTCCTTCACATAAGCCCTACTACCCAGGCTTTCATTTGGAAGTAACCATATTACCAAGGTTCCTTCACATAAGCCCCACTATCCAGGCTTTCATTTCGAAGTAACCCTGCTATCGAGGTTCCTTCCCACAAGCCCTACTATCCAGGCCTTCATTTTGAAGTAACCCTACTATCCAGATTCCTTCCCACAAGCCCTACTATCCAAGCTTTCATTTCGAAGTAACCCTACTATCCAGGTTCCTTCCCACAAGCCCTACTATCCAAGCTTTCATTTCGAAGTAAGCCTACAATCCAGGTTCCTTCCCACAAGCCCTACTATCCAGGCTTTCATTTAGATGTAACCATACTATCCAGGTTCCTTCTCACAAGCCCTACTATCTAGGCTTTCATTTCGAAGTAACCCTACTATCCAGGTTCCTTCCCACAAGCCCTACTATCCAGGCTTTCATTTCGAAGTAACCCTACTACCCAGGTTCCTTCCCATAAGCCCTACTATCCAGGCTTTCATTTCGTTGTAACCCTAATATCCAGGTTCCTTCCCACAAGCCCTACTATCCAGGCTTTCATATCGAAGTAACCCTATTATCTAAGTTCCTTCCCACAAGCCCTACTATCCAAGCTTTCATTTTGATGTAACCCTACTATCCAGGTTCCTTCCCACAAGCCTTACTATCCAAGCTTTCATTTCAAAGTAACCCTACTATTCAGGTTCCTTCCCACAAGCCCTACTACCCAGGCTTTCATTTCGAAGTAACCATACTACCCAAGTTCCTTCATACAAGCCCTACTATCCAAGCTTTCATTTCGAAGTAACCCTACTATCCAGGTTCCTTCCCACAAGCCCTACTATCCAGGCTTTCACTATCCAGGTTCCTTCCCACAAGCCCTACTATCCAGGCTTTCATTGCAAAGTAACCCTACTATCCAGGTTCCTTCCCACAAGCCCAACTACCCAGGCTTTCATTTCGAAGTAACCCTACAACCCAAGTTCCTTCCCACAAGCCCTACTATCCAGGCTTTCATTTCGAAATAACCCTACTATCCAGGTTCCTTCCCACAAGCCCTACTATCCAGGCTTTCATTTTGAAGTAACCCTACTATTCAGGTTCCTTCCCACATGCCCTACTATCCAGGCTTTCATTGCAAAGTAACCCTACTATCCAGGTTCCTTCCCACAAGCCCAACTATCCAAGCTTTCATTTCGAAGTAACCCTACTACCCAAGTTCCTTCCCACAAGCCCAACTACCCAGGCTTTCATTTCAAAGTAACCCTACTATCCAGGTTCCTTCACATAAGCCCTACTACCCAGGCTTTCATTTGGAAGTAACCATATTACCAAGGTTCCTTCACATAAGCCCCACTATCCAGGCTTTCATTTCGAAGTAACCCTGCTATGGAGGTTCCTTCCCACAAGCCCTACTATCCAGGCTTTCATTTTGAAGTAACCCTACTATCCAGATTCCTTCCCACAAGCCCTACTATCCAAGCTTTCATTTCGAAGTAACCCTACTATCCAGGTTCCTTCCCACAAGCCCTACTATCCAAGCTTTCATTTCGAAGTAAGCCTACAATCCAGGTTCCTTCCCACAAGCCCTACTATCCAGGCTTTCATTTAGATGTAACCATACTATCCAGGTTCCTTCTCACAAGCCCTACTATCTAGGCTTTCATTTCGAAGTAACCCTACTATCCAGGTTCCTTCCCACAAGCCCTACTATCCAGGCTTTCATTTCGAAGTAACCCTACTACCCAGGTTCCTTCCCATAAGCCCTACTATCCAGGCTTTCATTTCGTTGTAACCCTAATATCCAGGTTCCTTCCCACAAGCCCTATTATCCAGGCATTCATTTCTAAGTAACCCTATTATCCAGGTTCCTTCCTACAAGCCCTACTACTCAGGCTTTCATTTCGAAGTAACCCTACTACCCAAGTTCCTTCTTACAAGCCCCACTATCCAGGCTTTCATTTCGAAGTAACCCTACTTTCCATGTTCCTTCCCACAAGCCCTATTATCCAGGCTTTCATTTCGAAGTAACCCTACTATCCAGGTTCCTTCCCACAAGCCCTACTATCCAGGCTTTCATTTCGAAGTAACCGTACTATCCAGGTTCCTTCCCACAAGCCCTACTATCCAGGCTTTCATTTTGAAGTAACCCTACTATCCAGGTTCTTTCCCAAAAGCCCTACTATCCAGGCTTTCATTGCAAAGTAACCCTACTAACCAGGCTCCTTCCCACAAGCCCTATTACCCAGGCTTTCATTTCGAAGTAACCCTACTACCCAAGTTCCTTCACACAAGCCATACTATCCATGCTTTCATTTCGAAGTAACCCTAATATCCAGGTTCCTTCACACAAGCCTTACTACCCAGGATTTCATTTGGAAGTAACCCTAATACAAAGGTTCCTTCACACAAGCCCCGCTATCCAGGCTTTCATTTCGAAGTAACCCTACTATCGAGGTTCCTTCCCACTAGCCCTACTATCCAGGATTTCATTTTGAAGTAAACCTACTATCCAGATTCCTTCCCACAAGCACTACAATCCAGGCTTTTATTTCGAAGTAACCCTACTATCTAGGGTCCTTCCCACAATCCCTACTATTCAGGCTTTCATTTCGAAGTAACCCTACTATGCAGGTTCCTTCCCACAAGCCCTACTATCCAGGATTTCATTTTGAAGTAACGCTCTTATCCAGGTTCCTTCCCACAAGCCCTACTATCCAGGCTTTCATATCGAAGTAACCCTATTATCCAGGTTCCTTCCCACAAGCCCTACTATCCAGGCTTTCATTTCGATGTAACCCTACTATCCAGGTTCCTTCCCACAAGCCTTACTATCCAGGCTTTCATTTTGAAGTAACCCTACTATTCAGGTTCATTCCCACAAGCCCTACTACCCAGGCTTTCATTTCAAAGTAACCCTACTACCTTAGTTCCTTCATACAAGCCCTACTATCCAGGCTTTCATTTCGAAGTAACCCTACTATACAGGTTCCTTTACAAAAGCCCTACTACCCAGGCTTTCATTTTGAAGTAACCCTATTACCAAGGTTCCTTTACACAAGCCCTATTATCCAGGCTTTTATTTCAAAGTAACCCTACTATCCAGGTTCTTTCCCACAAGCCCTACTATCCAATCATTCATTTAAAAGTAACCCTACTATCCAGGTTCCTTCCCATAAGCCCTACTATCCAGGCTTTCATTTCGAAGTAACCATACTATCCAGGTTCCTTCCCACAAGCCCTACTATCCAGGCTTTCATTTCGAAGTAAACCTACTATCTAGGTTCCTTCCCGCAAGCCCTACTATCTAGGCTTTCATTTCGATGTAACCCTACTATCCAGGTTCCTTCCCACAAGCCCTACTATCCAGGCTTTCATTTCGAAGTAACCCTACTATCCAAGTTCCTTCCAACAAGCCCTACTATCCAGGCTTTCATTTTGAAGTAACCCTAATATCCAGGTTCATTCCCATAAGCCCTACTATCAAGGCGTTCATTACAAAGTAACCCTACTATCCAGGTTCCTTCCCACAAGCCCTACTACCCAGGCTTTCATTTCGAAGTAACCCTACTACCCAAGTTCCTTCACACAAGCCCTACTATCCAAGCTTTCATTTCGAAGTAACCCTACTATCCAGGTTCCTTCACACAAGCCCTACTACCCATGATTTCATTTGGAAGTAACTCAATTACCAAGGTTCCTTCACACAAGCCCCACTATCCAGGCTTTCATTTCGAAGTAACCCTACTATCGAGGTTCCTTCCCACAAGCCCTACTATCCAGGCTTTCATTTCGAAGTAAACCTACTATCCAGATTCCTTCCCACAAGCCCTACAGTCCAGGCTTTCATTTCGAAGTAACCCTACTATCCAGGTTCCTTCCTACAATCCTAACTATCCAGGCTTTCATTTCGAAGTAACCCTACTATCCAGGTTCCTTCCCACAAGCCCTACTATCCAGGATTTCATTTCGAAGTAACGCTCTTATCCAGGTTCCTTCCCACACGCCCTACTATCCAGGCTTTCATATCGAAGTAACCCTATTATCTAAGTTCCTTCCCACAAGCCCTACTATCCAAGCTTTCATTTTGATGTAACCCTACTATCCAGGTTCCTTCCCACAAGCCTTACTATCCAAGCTTTCATTTCAAAGTAACCCTACTATTCAGGTTCCTTCCTACAAGCCCTACTACCCAGGCTTTCATTTCGAAGTAACCCTACTACCCAAGTTCCTTCATACAAGCCCTACTATCCAAGCTTTCATTTCGAAGTAACCCTACTATCCAGGTTCCTTCACACAAGCCCTACTACCCAGGCTTTCATTTTGAAGTAACCCTATTACCAAGGTTCCTTTACACAAGCCCTACTATCCAGGCTTTTATTTCGAAGTAACCCTACTATCAAGGTTCTTTCCAAAAAGCCCTACTATCCAGTCATTCATTTCAAAGTAACCCTACTATCCATGTTCCTTCCCATAAGCCCTACTATCCAGGCTTTCATTTCGAAGTAACCATACTATCCAGGTTCCTTCCCACAAGCCCTACTATCCAGGCTTTCATTTCGAAGTAAACATACTATCCAAGTTCCTTCCCACAAGCCCTACTATCTAGGCTTTCATTTCGATGTAACCCTACTATCCAGGTTCCTTCCCACAAGCCCTACTATCCAGGCTTTCATTTCAAAGTAACCCTACTATCTAGGTTCCTTCCCACAAGCCCTACTATCTAGGATTTCATTTCGAAGTAACCCTATTATCCAGGTTTCTTCCCACAAGCCCTACTATCCAGGATTTCATTTTGAAGTAACCCTCTTATACATGTTCCTTCCCACAAGCCCTACTATTCAGGCTTTCATTTTGAAGTAACACTACTATCCAGGTTCCTTCCCACAAGCCCTACTATCCAGGATTTCATTTCGATGTAACCCTACTATCCAGGTTCCTTCCCAAAAGCCCTACTATCATGGCTTTCATTTCGTAGAAACCCTACTATCCAGGTTCCTTCCCATAAGCCCTACTAGCCAGGCTTTCATTTCGAAGTAACCCTACTACCCAAGTTCCTTCTCATAAGCCCTACTATCCAGGCTTTCATTTCGAAGTAACCCTACTATCCAGGTTCCTTACCACAAGCCCTACTATCCAGGCATTCATTTCGAAGTAACCCTACTATCCAGGTTCCTTCCTACAAGCCCTACTATCCAGGCTTTCATTTCGAAGTAACCCTACTATCCATGTTCCTTCCCATAAGCCCTACTTTCCAGGATTTCATTTTGAAGTAACCATACTATCCAGGTTCCTTCCCACAAGCCCTACTATCCAGGTTCCTTCCTACAAGCCCAACAACCCAGGCTTTCATTTCGAAGTAACCCTACTACCCAAGTTCCTTCACACAAGCCCTACTATCAAGACTTTCATTTCGAAGTAACCCTACTATCCAGGTTCCTTCATATAAGCCCTACTACCCAGGCTTTCATTTGGAAGTAACCCTATTACCAAGGTTCCTTCACACATGCCCCACTATCCAGGCTTTCATTTCGAAGTAACCCTACTATCGAGGTTCCTTCCCACAAGCCCTAATATCCAGGCTTTCATTTCGAAGTAACCCTACTATCAAAATTCCTTCCCACAAGCCCTACTATACAGGCTTTCATTTCGAAGTAACCCTACTATCCAAGTTCCTTCCCACAAGCCCTACTATCTAGGCTTTCATTTAGAAGTAACCATACTATCCAGGTTCCTTCCCACAAGCCCTACTATCCAGGCTTTCATTTAGATGTAACCATACTATCCGGGTTCCTTCTCACAAGCCCTACTATCCAGGCTTTCATTTCGAAGTAACCCTAATATCCAGGTTCCTTCCCACAAGCCCTACTATCCAGGCTTTCATTTCGAAGTAACCCTACATTCCAGGTTCCTTCCCATAAGCCCTACTATCAAGGATTTCATTTCGAAGTAACCCTCTTATCCAGGTTCCTTCCCACAAGCCCTACTATCCAGGCTTTCATTTCAAAGTAACCCTACTATCCAGGTTCCTTCCCACAAGCCCTACTATCCAGACTTTCATTTGGATGTAACCCTACTATCCAGGTTCCTTCCGACAAGCCCTACTATCCAGGCTTTCATTTCGAAGTAACCCTACTATCCAGGTTCCTTCCCACAAGCCCTACTATCCAGGCTTTCATTTTAAAGTAACCCTACTATCCAGGTTCCTTCCCACAAGCCCTATTATCCAGGCTTTCATTTCGAAGTAACCCTACTACCCATGTTCCTTCCCGCAAGCCCTACTATCCTGGATTTCATTTCGAAGTAACCCTACTATCCAGGTTCCTTCTCCCTCATCTCCAAGCAGCAGTTTACAACACTGCAAGGCCTGGACCCGACCAGATACGGTCGATTTGACATTTCCCCAGCGAGTTGCTGTACAGCCTGGACCCTGACCAGGTATACGTTCTACTTTCACCTCCTCGGTCAGGAGATAATTCCTCATAAGAGTAATCAATTGTTAGAACAATGTTTGAATCTAGTACCCTATAATTAAGTTTTGATGATAACAAAGTGAAAAGATATAGTAGTTAAATATTTCATGATTGAATTATATGCTACTTAAAATTACTATGCTCTGACTTGCAGATATGCTGATTAAAATAAGCAAGATCACGTTCTCAGCATCAGAATATGAGTTTGCACACAAGCATCAGAAGTTGCTGAATCAGAACGTCAAGATCAGATGATCAACGCTTGCACATGCTGAAGCTTGATGAACAGAACTGCGCGTAAAACACTCTGATACAGAAACAAATCAGTTCATCAGCAGCAAAGCAGAATCAGAATGAGCCAAGCCAGATCGTGCATTGAAGAAGCAACGGTACTGTGCATTGAAAGCTAATCAATACCAACGGCATCATTCTAGACAAGATCTGCTCAAAAAGGAAAGCTTGTTAATAGCATTGAATCAAGAATATTTGCTTCAACGTTCATCTTCTCAAAGTGCTATATAAACCAAGCTTTGAAGATTATCACGGCTAATGCTTCCAAACTCTCTACACGCACAAAGCTGATCAATAATCCTCACTCTCCAAGTTTTGCTAAACCACCAAACTCTGATACTCTATTAGCGTTTAGCAACTTAGTATTCTAAGCTTCATTTGTGTAAACATCACAGTTGTGATATAGTTTTTGTAGAAACATTCACACACATTTGATTATTCCTTTGTAAGAAAGTGTTGCCTTGACAAACCGGATTGTGGTTTGAATCAAGAAGGTTTTAGCAGTTGCTAAAGCAGATTTGTATTCAGTTGAATATAGTGAATTAAGACCTCGTTGGAGAGAGGCGAAATCACCTTGAACGGGTGGACTGGAGTAGTTTGAGATCAAACGAACCAGGATAAAAATACCTTGTCATTTGCTTTAAGTTTCCAGTTTTACAATTCAACCCCCCCTTCTTGTGTTTTTCACCCCTTCAATTGGCATCAGAGCGCCTGGTTCTGAGCTAAAACACTTAACCGTGTCAGTAAAAGATCCAGCGTCAGAAAAACACTATGGCAGGAAACAACTCTCATTTCAGCAATGACAACAATGAGGATAGAGACAGATTCAGCGGCAAACCTCCAGTCTTTGATGGAGAAAACTTTGACTACTGGAAAGACAGAATTGAAAGCTTCTTTCTAGCACATGATGCTGATCTGTGGGATATGGTGACAGATGGATACACGCACCCTGTTAATGCAACTGGTCAGAAGATTGATAGAAAATCAATGACTGATCAACAAAAGCGTGATTTCAAGAATCACCATAAGGCCAGAACCATCCTCCTCAGTGCTATCTCCTATACTGAGTATGAGAAGATCTCCAACAGAGACACAGCTAAGAACATCTTTGATTCTCTCAGAATGACGCATGAGGGGAACGTTCAAGTCAAGGAAACAAAGGCTCTGGCGCTCATTCAGAAGTATGAGGCGTTTAAAATGGAAGAATCTGAATCCATTGAAACTATGTTCTCTAGATTCCAGATTCTGGTAGCTGGTCTCAAAGTTCTGGACAAGGGATACTCTACTGCTGACCATGTCAAGAAGATAATCAGAAGTTTACCCAAGCAGTGGAGGCCTATGGTTACTGCTCTGAAGCTGGCGAAAGATCTCAACAAAATCACTCTGGAGGAACTTATAAGCTCCCTCAGAAGTCATGAGATAGAGCTGGAAGCTGACGAGCCTCAGAAGCAAGGTAAGCCTATAGCTTTAAAATCTAACAGAAAATCTGAATCTAAAGTTTTGCAGGCAGTTGAAGAAACATCTGATGGATCCTCATCAGAAGAAGACGAGCTTTCTCTTCTCTCCAGAAGAGTAAATCAACTGTGGAAGCAAAGACAAAAGAAGTTCAGGAATCCCAGAAGATCTGATCAGAACGAGTCTTCTTCCAGATACAGAAGGACAGATCCTTCCTCTGGATACAGAAGATCTGAAGGCTCCTCAGGTAGCAAGAAGCCAAATACAAAAGACATCATCTGCTACGAGTGCAATGAGCAAGGACACTACAAGAGTGACTGTCCAAAGCTTCAGAGGGAAAAGCCAAAAAGGAAGTTTGGAAGAGAGAAGAAGAAAAGTCTCATGGCCACATGGGATGACTCTGACTCGTCTGAAGCTGACTCAGAATCAGATGATGAACGGGCGAACATAGCGCTTATGGCTAACATTCAAGATGACAGTGAAGCTTCTGACTCAGACTCAGAATCAGACACAGAAGAGGTATTCCCTAACTTCGCTGTTAATTTTACAAAGGCTGAACTTGCTGAAAGCCTCAATGAAATTCTGGAACGTTATCAGCAGATTAGAGCTAAATTCAGAGACCTGAAAAGGACTCTTGAATCTGACTCTAATAAGTCTGAGAGTCTCAAATTGGAAAACTCTGAGCTGAGAGATAAAATTTTAAAATTAGAAAACTCTTTACAAAACTCTCAGAAGAAACCAATTGCTGAAACTCCCAGCAACGCTGATGAGATCATCAAGGAGTATGATCATAGTTTCCAGAAGTTCCTTGCTAAAAGCATAGATAGAAGCAGAATGGCTTCAATGATCTATGGAGTTAGCAGAAACGGCAGGAAAGGAATAGGATACCTAGGTAATGCTCCTACACCTAAAAATGTCATGGATTTAACAATTAAATACACTCCTCTAAATTCACACTTTGTGTATGGTCACACACATGACATCAAATATACTAGTAGTAATCACTTTGTGAAACCAAAATTCAACCAGAGTTTTGGTAAAACTAACAAATCAGGACCCAAGAAGATCTGGGTACCTAAGGATAAAATAATACATGTTGCAGATATCTTTAGCAGCAAGTCAGAAACACCAGTCATGGTACCTGGACTCTGGCTGCTCACGTCACATGACGGGAAGAAGGCATATGTTCCAAAGCCTGGAACTTAAGCCTGGAGGCCACGTTGGCTTTGGAGGCAATCAGAGGGGAAAGATAATTGGCTCTGGAACTGTAGGTAATGGAAATCTTCCCTCTATTAATAATGTTCTGCTTGTTGATGGATTGATGCATAACCTGTTATCCATAAGTCAATTAAGTGATAACGGTTATGATATAATCTTTAATCAAAAATCATGTAAAGCTGTTAGTCAGAAAGATGGGACTATCCTATTTAATGGTAAGAGGAAAAACAACATTTACAAAATCAAACTTTCTGAACTTAAGAGTCAGAACGTAAAATGTCTTCTGTCTGTTAACAACGAGCAGTGGATCTGGCACAGAAGATTGGGGCATGTTAGTATGAGAAGAATATCTCAGATTAACAAACTCAATCTGGTCAGAGGACTTCCAAATTTGAAGTTCAATTCAGATGCTCTGTGTGAAGCATGTCAGAAAGGCAAATTTGCAAAACCATCTTTTAAATCCAAAAATGTTGTTTCTACCTCTAAGCCATTAGAACTTCTGCACATTGACTTATTTGGACCAGTTAAGACTGCTTCTGTCAGTGGCAAGAAGTATGGGTTAGTAATCGTAGATGACTATAGCAGATGGACATGGGTAAAGTTCTTAAGACACAAGGACGAGTCACACTCTGTGTTTGTTACCTTCTGTAACCAAGTTCAGAATGAAAAAGATCTTAGAATCGTTAAAGTCAGAAGTGATCATGGTGGAGAATTTGAAAATAAAGATTTTGAGTCATTCTTTAATGACAAAGGCATTCTGCATGATTTCTCTTGTCCTAGAACTCCCCAACAAAATGGAGTTGTAGAACGAAAGAACAGAACATTGCAAGAAATGGCCAGAACCATGATCAACGAGACAAACGTTGCTAAGACTTTCTGGGCAGAGGCAATAAACACAGCGTGCTACATTCAGAATAGAATCTCAATAAGACCTATTCTGGAAAAGACTCCATATGAATTGTGGAAGAACAGAAAGCCCAACATTTCGTATTTTCATCCATTTGGATGTACTTGCTATATGTTAAATACTAAGCATTATTTGAACAAGTTTGATTCTAAGGCACAGAAGTGTATTATGTTAGGATACTCTGAACGCTCAAGAGGGTACAGAGTATACAATACAGAAACACAGATTGTGGAAGAATCAATCAGTGTTCGTTTTGATGACAAGCTTGACTCTGAAAAGTCAAAGCAGAATGAAAAACTTGCAGGTATAGAAATTGAATTTGCAGGTTCTGAAGACAAGTCATCAGAAGCTCTCAACACAGACATTCCTTCAACGTCTGAAAGAAGCAATGCTAGAAATCCTACAACTGCTGCTGATCAACCTCAGAAGAGACTACCCAGAAGCAGTGTGGATCACCCAGAAGAGACTATTCTAGGAAGAAAGGAAGATCCAATCAGAACAAGAGCAAGCTTCAGAAACTCTGAAGAAACTCTGATGGGACTTGTGTCTCTGATTGAACCCTCTTCTATTGATGAAGCACTTCTGGACAATGACTGGATTCTGGCAATGCAAGAAGAGCTGAATCAATTCACCAGAAACGACGTATGGGATCTCGTTCCAAGACCAAAAGGATTCAACGTTATTGGAACAAGATGGGTGTTCAGAAACAAGCTTAATGAACAAGGTGAAGTCGTCAGAAACAAGGCACGACTGGTTGCACAAGGTTATAGTCAGCAAGAGGGGATAGACTATACAGAAACCTTTGCCCCAGTCGCCAGGTTAGAATCTATCAGACTTTTAATCTCATTTGCTGTTAATAGAGGCATCACTCTGTATCAGATGGATGTCAAAAGTGCATTCTTAAATGGTTATATAGAAGAAGAAGTGTATGTTCACCAACCCCCAGGTTTTGAAAATACAAAACATCCAGAACATGTTTTCAAACTGAAAAAGTCACTGTATGGTCTGAAACAAGCTCCCAGAGCTTGGTATGAAAGGCTGAGTAACTTTCTGCTTGAAAATGAGTTCACCAGAGGGAAAGTGGACACCACTCTATTCTGTAAAACAGTTAAGAGTGACATTTTAGTCTGTCAAATTTATGTTGATGATATAATCTTTGGATCTACTAATCCTTCTCTTGGAAGAAAATTTGCTAAGTGTATGCAGGCAGAATTTGAGATGAGCCTCATGGGGGAACTGAAGTTCTTTCTAGGAATTCAGATCAATCAAACTCCAGAGGGAACTTACATTCATCAGAGCAAATACATCAGAGATCTTCTGAAGAAATTTGACCTCTCAGAATGTAAGCCATCAAAGATTCCAATGCATCCCACGTGCATTCTGGAAAGAGAAGAGGTAAGCAAAAGCGTAGAACAGAAAGTCTACAGAGGTATGATTGGTTCTCTCCTTTATCTGACTGCTTCAAGACCTGATATTTTATTCAGCGTATGTATTTGTGCTAGATTCCAATCAGATCCTAGAGAATCTCACTTAACAGCTGTTAAGTGAATTTTCAAGTATCTGAAAGGTACTACTAATCTGGGTTTGTTTTATAGAAAATCTAGTGATTACAGTTTAGTAGGCTACTGCGACGCTGATTTTGCTGGAGACAGAGTGGAACGAAAAAGTACTTCTGGAAGCTGCCAGTTTCTGGGAGAAAATCTGATCTCGTGGTCCAGCAAAAGGCAATCAACTATTGCTCTGTCAACAGCAGAAGCTGAGTACATAGCAGCAGCTGGATGCAGCACACAGATGCTCTGGATGAAAAGTCAGCTTGAAGACTTCCAGATTTTCGAGAGTAACATTCCTATTCTTTGTGATAATACTTCTGCTATTTGCTTAAGTAAGAATCCTATTCTACATTCTAGAGCTAAGCATATAGAAATAAAACATCATTTCATTAGGGACTATATTCAGAAAGGTATTTTAAACTTGAAATTTATAGATACAGACCATCAATGGGCTGATATCTTTACAAAACCCCTTTCAGAAGATAGGTTTAATTTCATTCTGAAACATCTCAGCATGAAAGTATGCCCAGAATGAAAATGCTTTAATTCCATATTCTTATCTTTCAGAATGTATTTATATTACTGTGAACTTCTGATCAATCTTCTTTCAGAAAGTTAGGACATGCAGATTGTATCAGAGGCAAGTCTAAAGATCTGAGAGTCTAATCTCAAATACAGACGTGCTGATCACTACATCAAACAAGTGTCATCCAATCATCAGCAAATCCCTGAAGCAGAACGCGTGCACGTTTCTGAGAAGGCAAAGCGCTGATTGGGTGCATTGAGACACATGTCTGGTAACCGTTTTTAAGTATCTTTCTCAAATCCCCCAAAATCAGCAAGCATTAAATGCAAAAGTAATCACGCTTGTTAATGGCAATCATTATTTTTTTCTCTCTCTTAAAAACGTTTTATTTTTCAAAATAATTTTTGAAATCCTTATTTAAGCACATTACTCTTCATTCTTAATCTTTACGCTTACTCATAATCTCTTAAGAATTTTTCTGCATATCTCCTTCAAAACCCTAGCTTTTCTCAAATCACTCTCAAGCTTTTTGTGTGAGAACAATGGCATCCTCCAGCATTTCTGCAGGAAATCAGAAGAAGGAAACCTCTGAGCAATATCAAGCGCCTACAAGAACTCTTCTCACACCGGTCAAGAATCTTGAGGTTCTCTCTGAATTAATCATCGATTTCGAAAGTTTGAAGGATAATGGATTTGACCTAACTGCTGAAGTCAAAGCTCAAAAGTGGGAGAGGTACTTTGATAGATTGGTTGGACCAACCTTCCCAGAGCTTGTCAAAGAATTTTGGATTCATGCCAAGATTGATAAGCATCTAGTCGTCTCTGCTGTCATGGGAAAGAAGATTATAATTTCTGAAGACCTCATTGCTAGGTTAATTGGTCAAAGTGGTGGTGGAGTCCGCTGTGTGGACATGGCTGATAGGTGTCCTGATATAGGTGTGGTAGCAAACTGCATCTTCACTCTTGGTTTTCCCAGCAGCAAAATCAAGGATCTGAAGGATCACTGCAGAGTGTGGGCCAAGATTGTTCTAGGCTGTTTCAATCACAGGAAGCCAACAAGCTCTCCTGACTATATAAACGTGGATCAGCAATTTCTGATCTACTTTATTAATCAGAGGGTGAAGATCAATTTGGCACACTTCCTGTTCAATCATCTGAAGACTAGTGTGAAAGAGACTAGAGAAGAAGAAAGGACCAAAAGGGACTGGATACCGTTTGGGAGGCTCATATCAGATATTCTGACAGAGAATAAGCTGATAGATTATCTGAGCGAAGCCAAAGTACTGGGCAATTTTGAACCAACTGTTGGAAAACCGCTGAATGCCAAGAATCTGAAAAAGATGAAGCTGATAGACAATATCAGGAAGGAACCCAGAGCTTCTTCAACTGCTGACATCTCCAGAAGAAGAGTACCTCTGAGTGATTTCCCAAGATTTTCTGAAATGGAATCCCAACCTGATATGGTTGCCAAGTATCCAGATTCTTTCAAGGAAGAAGTTGCAGGTTCGAAGCTGAAGATCAAAGATCTGAGTCAAGATCAACCTGAAGTGATTCAGAAGAAGTCAAAGAAGAGGAAAGCAGAAGGATCATCTCACCAGACCCCAAAGAAACGAGGTAATTCATCTGCTGCTCCTATTTCAATTTCCTCTACTATTCCAACATCTGTTGCTCCTCCTCCAACCTCTCACAGAATTTCCATTCCAATCCCCACTATTGATGAAACCATTCCAGAAGACCCTTCTGAGGCCTTACAACTCAGAAGAACCAGAATTAAAATTCCTCTCAAAATTACCAAACAACAACCAACTGTTTCAACAACACCAGCACTTGATAGAGTGCTAGCTGATATTGAGCGTGAACATACTTCTGTTCAACCTCACTCTGAACCACCAAATATTCCTCCTCCACAACCTGAACCTGAACCAGAAATTCAACCACAACCAGAACCAGAACAAGAACCAGAACCACAATCACAACAACCTATCACAGAAGAACCTCTGATTCCTGAGCAATCAGAAGTTCCACCTCCTCAACCAGAGAATAATCCTCCCTCACCTCAAACAGAGTTTCATCGCTATGAAACCCCATCTCCTCATCATTCTGATCCCCACTCACCTCAACCTTCACCGCTGGCAATACAGTTGCCATGTGGAACCACCATTGTCAGACCCCAGTTACCATCATCAGAGGAATCAACACCTCCAAAAACTCCAACCACTCCAATAGACATATCCTCTGACTCTGATAACCATCCACCAAAACAAACAGCACCTCAGCACACCTCTGAAAGCCAATCCTCTGAAAACCCCAGCAAAACATTCATTGACTTAACAAGTCTTGAACGTCTTGCTGATTTAAGACACAAATTGGCCATTCCCAAACCAAAGCAATTAGATGTTGGCTCTGGTATTTTGGACTTTGAAACAGGTATGCTGCAGTGGATTGCTTCCTTGAAGCAAGTCTGTCCCGGGATGATCGACCCAGCTGCTTCTGATCAGCTCTGGTCACAGTTCAGAGTATGGGTTCGTTCTGAAGCACTCAAGCTGCAGGACGTCAACTATGAGCAGGCTCAACAGAACTTTAGCAAGCTGCTGAAGGAAGTTGAGAGTCAGCTGCCTCAAGAAGTTGTGCTCCCTCTGGACTCTGAATCGTGGTCTGAGAAAGAGCAAGCTGCACAGGTGGAACCAGCAGAAGAAGACAAGATTCTTCAGGAAGAGAATCCAGCAGAAGATGTAGCTGAAAGTTCTGAGAAGCTTCCTCCTGCTGAAAGTTCTCAAGCTGCCTTGGACAGGCAGGCTCTGGAAGAATTAAGGCTGAATGACTTGCGTCTACAGCAGCGGATGGATGAGAATAATCAGAAGATGGAAGCAAGAATGAATGTCCAGGACAGCAAGATTGATACTGTTGTCACCATGGTTCAGAAGCAGAATGCAACTTCTGAAAAGATTCAAGCAATGCTGGAAAGCCTGTTCTCACGCATGCCCCCACAACCTTGAAATTTTTTCATGCATGACATTCTCTATTTTTCTCTTCATTTTCTGATGTACTTTTGACTATGTTTTGACTATGGTTTGTAATGCTATTTTGCTCTGATTCTGAACTATCTTTAATATTATTAGTTTTTCTGATCTAAATCATTTTAGCACATCACCAGCACTTTTTGATTGCTGACAAAAAGGGGGAGAACAAGAATGATATTTAAAATCAATAACGGCTAACTAGACAGAAATCTCAAACATTCTAACTCTATTACTTGAAATGTTTTTCTGTTTTGTCTTTAAGTCTACAGGCACAATGAAGACTAGAAGCTCTGATCAAAATGTAGAAGCTCATGTTGCTCTGATCAAATATGAAGTTCTGATATATGAAGCTCTGATCGACCTAACACTCTGATCTGAAGCAAAGCTCTGACAGGAAAAGCTCTGAAGCTCTGCTCTCTGATAAGTCAAAGACTTACAATCTGATGCTCAAAGATAGAAAAAGATCTGACTCTGAAGAACACGCATATCAAAGGGAAGTAACAAACTCAGGGGGAGTATTTCTTAACTCTGACTTCTCCGTACTTCTTATTCTGATACATAGATCTGATAACTTTTCACGTTATTTTTTCATTTAAAATATCTAGTTTTTGTCATCATCAAAAAGGGGGAGATTGTTAGAACAATGTTTGAATCTAGTACTCTATAATTAAGTTTTGATGATAACAAAGTGAAAAGATATAGTAGTTAAATATTTCATGATTGAATTATATGCTACTTAAAATTACTATGCTCTGACTTGCAGATATGCTGATTAAAATAAGCAAGATCACGTTCTCAGCATCAGAATATGAGTTTGCACACAAGCATCAGAAGTTGCTGAATCAGAACGTCAAGATCAGATGATCAACGCTTGCACATGCTGAAGCTTGATGAACAGAACTGCGCGTAAAACACTCTGATACAGAAACAAATCAGTTCATCAGCAGCAAAGCAGAATCAGAATGAGCCAAGCCAGATCGTGCATTGAAGAAGCAACGGTACTGTGCATTGAAAGCTAATCAATACCAACGGCATCATTCTAGACAAGATCTGCTCAAAAAGGAAAGCTTGTTAATAGCATTGAATCAAGAATATTTGCTTCAACGTTCATCTTCTCAAAGTGCTATATAAACCAAGCTTTGAAGATTATCACGGCTAATGCTTCCAAACTCTCTACACGCACAAAGCTGATCAATAATCCTCACTCTCCAAGTTTTGCTAAACCACCAAACTCTGATACTCTATTAGCGTTTAGCAACTTAGTATTCTAAGCTTCATTTGTGTAAACATCACAGTTGTGATATAGTTTTTGTAGAAACATTCACACACATTTGATTATTCCTTTGTAAGAAAGTGTTGCCTTGACAAACCGGATTGTGGTTTGAATCAAGAAGGTTTTAGCAGTTGCTAAAGCAGATTTGTATTCAGTTGAATATAGTGAATTAAGACCTCGTTGGAGAGAGGCGAAATCACCTTGAACGGGTGGACTGGAGTAGTTTGAGATCAAACGAACCAGGATAAAAATACCTTGTCATTTGCTTTAAGTTTCCAGTTTTACAATTCAACCCCCCCTTCTTGTGTTTTTCACCCCTTCATCAATAACCGAAGCTCTTTGACTTTACTTCCCAGTTCATAAGTCGACATTCCCCGGCAAAGGTCCCCCCTCGACAGCAGGTACAAGAACTCTCATCCAGGAATCTCTTATGCAACCAATCTTTTCCAGATGGCATCTTTAAGCCCATCTTCTGTGATTTCCCGTCGCCTTCCAAATGGAATCTGTAAGCCTATTCCTGACATCACCAATCAGTATTACTTCATGCGAGTGCAAATTTCTGGGCACTCTTGTTATTAATCATCTTCCGCCTTCAAATCACGAAAGGTAGATCAGCCAATCTACATCCTCAGGCTTAAGAAGAGTGAACAGGGGAAATTGTTGTACCCCAAAATTTTCCCTATCATTTCTTCAAGGGTCATCCTAGACTCTTAGGTTTGCTTCTATGAAGCTCCCAATCTTGAATCATCACTTTTCCAAGAAAATCATTCACAAGGGAAAAATAGTCATTTGCACACCAATGGAGTCAAACTATGACTTTTGAGTCAAAATCAAGTTCCAAGAATAATATTTCATTAAGGAATGAAATTGGTTCATCAAAAATCAGAAGTCAGAAGTTACTTTGAAAAAAATCAAATTTTCTAAGCATTTAGAAAATTTTCTAAGTGTCTAGAGAATATGATACTTCAGAACTTCTGAGCCAGCCTCTATGCATGTGCACTCAGAAGTTGCGAACACGGTCCAGAACATGACGCTCCAATCAGAACATGCAGAAGCGTTGCTATTTGGTCAGAACATGACGCTTCAATCAGAAAAATCAGAACATAACGCTTCAATTAGAACATGATTCTTCAGCATATGAAGGCTATGTTCAACGCTCTGGTCAGAACATGCCCTTTCAGCATTTGGAGGTTACATTTCTGATCTTCTGCAATCAGAACATCACCAAATCCCAATACCTCGTTTAAACAACCTGCTGCACAGCTACAGTACATTACTCTAACCAGCAGTTAATCCAGTCCACGCCTGTATTTTCCCAAATCTTATATTTGCACCAAATACAAAAAGCTATGATCAAAAAGCAATGGCACAATGTGCCAAAAGTTCAAATCCCATCTGTTTCCCCCCACTAAAACCACAACAAATTCATCTATAAATAAGTGGCTCCATCACACTTGCAAGGGGCTGGCTTTTGGAAAGAGAGAACTATCAAAAGAGAAAAAGAAACATGTGAAACCCTTCATAAAAATCTAGATTTCCCAAACAGAAACTCAAACCTTTGTTCTTCCCTTTGAATCAAAGAACTTGGCATTTTGTCTTCCATTACTCTTGCTGATTCCAGAACATCCAAAGGTAGCAACTCAAAGCTCCAAGCACGCTCCAGGTTCAAGGTAAGTCTTTTTGACTTTGCTAGTTTTTCATTCTGAACATCATTAACATGTAAATATCATAATATTAATGTTGTCCATATCATTGCACAATTAGAAAAACTGTGGATCAGAGCTTCTTGATTAGGGCTAGACTAAGATTTAGGATTAGAACTTCTATAAACTATTGTGCTGATTCCTTCTGATTTGCTGTTTATTAAGAACATTATTAAATTGCTGATGTGCTGATTAAGATTTGAAATATGGCATAAAACTTCTGATGTTCACTCACAGCTTTAGCACAACACAGAACTTCTGAGTTCTCCTCACTGTTTAAACACACTAAACTTCTAATGTTCACTCACTGTTTAACACTTAGAACTTATGATTTTCACATGCTGATAACACATAGAACTTCTATGATTCGCTCATTGTTAATGCACACTTAAATTCTGATGTTCACTCACTGTTTCAACACTTAGAACTTCTGATTTTCATACGCTGATAACATGCTGAACTGCTGATTATTCACTCAATGTTTTAACACTTAGAACTTCTGATTTTCATGCGCTGATAACACGCTGAACTGCTTATTATTCATTCACTGTCTTAGCACCATATAGAACTTCTGAGTTCTTCCTACTATTTTATAACGCACAGAGCTTCTAAGGTTTTCTCACTGGTCTAACATTCAGAAGTTCAGCACATAGCAATCCAGAACTTCTGTGTTTTTCCTCTAACGTGTCTTGCAGAACCTCAGAGTGTACCAATCCAGAACTTCTGATTCCACTGACGTCCCTTTCTGAGTCATCACGCGCCTGGCTTCAGAACTTCTGATCCTTGTTGTTTATCTTGCAGCAGCACACTATTTTCTATGTTTAATTTATTTTCCTTTTCATCATTTTTAATATTAACATAAGAAGACATAAAAATATTTTTCTTTTATTAATTTTTTTTTTCATTGAGATAAAAAACCATTTTCTAAACAAGTCCATTTCTTTCTTATATTGTACATTTCAATATGGTTGTAATAGTAACTTAGGATTTAATTTCATTTGCAACCCCCATTCATAAATATGTACCCCCATTCCTAAAATATTGTAATAGCGTAGGACTTTACATTTCTGCAATTTATTACTTTTAAATGTAAACGCTAGTAATTAGGGTTTGTATGGCAAGACATGAAATTGAAAAATAGATCACCCTAAGCAAGACTAAATGCATGTAAACAAACAAACTTTGCACACACGCACCCTTAGGATAATCTCACTTTGTTGCCTATCGAAAAAATAGTCATGTCCCTCGAACATGGGCATTTTAGCAAAAGACCCTCGATAAAAGATCGTAGTCCCTCGATGACCCTCGATGTTACCTTCGATAAACGATCTAGTCCCTAGACGAAATTGCTAAAACGTCCCATGGGTTGCCTTCAATGACTATACAAACGTCCCAACATCCGTCCCTTCACATCCAACGATGGAGCTTCATACCAAATCAATGGCAAGATAGCCACATCTAAAGTAGAAGGAAAGCCACATTTAAGACCTTTCGAGTAGGTAGATTCGCTCCTAGTTACTCGCTTGCTCATATAAAAAACATTTTATACACCAACACTTTCATTTTGAAACACTTTTGAAAGACAACACTTTGTACGCGTTCTTATAGAAACGAGAACCATTACAAAGAATACACCTTTTCAAAATCACTTTCAAAAACACATGTCACAAACACATCTTTGAACTATTTTCGAAACAAACACTTTGTATGCATTCTTATAGAAACGAGAATCATTAAAAAGTTACAATACTTTTAAAACCCATACCACAAGCACATTCAAATAAAAGCAAGTGATCTAGCAAGTAACTAAGAGCCCATGGAAAACCATGGATGAAAAGGGTGCTAATACCTTCCCTTTTCATAATCTACCCCTCGAACTCAAGAAACCATCTCTAAAGGTCTTTCCTGTGCTTTTTCACCTTTCCTTTTGGATAAAAGAAAAGTCGATGGAGACTCTTGCTAAACCGTAACATTTGCGAACACAAACACAAAACTCCCAAGTAAGCTCTCCCACCGTATCACATTCCACATTAACAAACTGGCGGGGGAAGTATAGTTTTATCAAATAAAGAGACCGCTACTTGTAGTTACGAAAAGGATTACGATAACCCCGTTGAGAAATGAACTTGACTTCGCAGGGAAATACCAACACATTCCTGCTGAGGGGATAAAGTCTTCACGTTCAAAATAAATGCTCATTCTCAATCTAGCTTCATAGTGTAGAGAGATCAAAATAACATTGTTGTCGAGGACCACAAATTCAAACCATGGACAAACGAAGTGAAACAGTAAACCAAGACACCATCCAATGAGGAAAAAACTCAAATGGGGATTAAATTCCATCCAGATAGTGAGCTGGGTAGGAAGGCTAAAGAAAAATTCTTCCACGAGGGATAACTTAGTGAGGAAAATGAAATGATATACACTTTCTGCTTAAGGTTGACACTATTGGTGAGAGGATAACATAAATCTGCAAAGAGGATAATATTCCAACAAAAACATCAATGAGTACAAATGAACCATGAGTTTTAATTCAGCTATGCATGATGTATGTATGAATGTTGTTATGTATATACTAATAAAGCAGACACAATGCTCTGGGAATAACCAGACCAAACAAACTTGGGTAAAGACAACACTCCTTTAAATCATATTCAGGATGAAGAATTCCATAATAGAGTAAGCACCAACTGAGAAAACAAAATTCTACTTCAAGGCTTAACTTCACTGGGAAAATAAATATGGCTTGAAAATAATCAAAACACCACCTGATAGCAACAAATAAAGTTGCAGGGATATAATAAACTCCTTCAGGCTTCACCGGGGAATATCAAATAGACTTTGCTAGGGAAGATAATTCCACATCGTCTAGACTTTAACAAGGGATGTCGTCTTGACTTCTCTAAGGAAGACAATGCCACATCATCGAGACTTCAATTGAGGATGTCGTGCTGACTTCACTAAGGAAGACATTTCCATATCGTCGAGGGGAGCCCAAATACATTCTTCAATATCAAGAGTAGTGGTTACACAAACTTCTCTAGGGAAAATATATGAAACTTCACAGGGATAACAACTTTAGAGGGAAGCATCACCTTTGATTATTCTAGATAAGTTAGGAAGTTAACATCATAACAAGAAGTCAAAATTATGGGGATTTTAAATCAAACTCAACACTTGGCAAGAAAAAACCAAAAATTTGACAATTGTCTCAACACTTCTTAGAAAATGATATTTCTTTTGTTTGGCTACTTGGGAAACACACAACAACAAAACATCGTAATTAGAGAGAATAATGCTCTGCCAGATATTCTACATTAATTTTTAACACAAAGGGCTGGGGAAAAGATCACACTCGCTTAGAGAAATCCGCATCAAGACCTAACTTAGGAATATAGGATAAAGGTATCAAACCACCCAAACTCAAAACCATATAAAAACTTGGAGAAAATCTGAACCAAGACTTAATTATGGAAAATGGGACCACAAACCTAGCACCGCACCATATATCAATTGGTATGAAATCCAAATATCCAAGAAACAATCACAAGTGGACTATGCTCATATTAGCAAGAGTAACCTGATAATACTTCTTTGGGAATCTTTGCAAAACTTTGGAGTTTGTTCATCCTTAGAACCACTACTTTTGTCCCACTTGAATCACGAAATTGAAATAAAAAGTAATTTGCAAATTCTTTTCAAAAACATGTTTTTATTATTAAGTCTTTTTGTTTTCAAAATTAATATCAATAATAATGAAATTTTTGTAAATAGAATAAAATAAGAACTACAAAGAATTGGATAAAATCCCAAACTTTATTAATAGAATGGTAGAGTCCGAAAATGGCGTGACTACATGGATGATTACAAAGTTTTGGAAAATGGTAAATACATGGAAAATATACATTGAAACACAATGACCATTATTCTTCCTAACAACTTTGAACTCCTGAGCATAGGATTCAGTTAAAATATGATGAGAATCTGAGAAGATTGTTGCTTCAATGATCAAGTCTTGTATGACGCGGTTACTTGCCAGGAAATCCCTAACTTTTGCCTAGGTTTCCCTTGTGGGTTTTCAACCTACCGGGAAAATTTATTCTGTTTATGTCTCTAACTTTTTCCTAGACCACCCTTTCGGGTTTTCAGCCCATCGAGACACTTTTTTTTTGCAAAATCACCCTTTCGGGTTTTCGACTTAGCGAGTTGTTCTTTTATTTCTTTAGGTGAAGTATTTCTTGACCGTGTTAGCATTCATAGGACATGGGAGCTCCTCACCATCCCTAGTTTCAAGAATCAATGCACCGCCAGAGAAGGCTTTCTTAACAACATATGAGCCTTCATAATTGGGAGTCCACTTGCCCCAAGAATCAACATTAAAAGACATCATCTTTCTGAGCACGAGGTCTCCTTCTCTGAATTCACGAGGCTTGAACTTCTTATCAAAAGCTTTCTTCATTCTTTTTTGATCTAACTGACCATGAAAAAAGGCCGTCATTCTCTTTTCTTCAATTAAATTCAACTAGTCAAACCAGTTCTGGACCAATTCTGCCTCTGACAACTTGATTTCCATTATTACACGCAAAGAGAGAATCTCAAACTCAACGAGGAGCACTGCTTCCATACCATACACAAGAGAGAATAGGGTTGTCCCTGTTGAAGTAAAGACAGATGTACGATACCCATGCAAAGAAAAAGGGAGCATCTCATGCCAATCCTTGAAAGTAACAACCTTCTTCTGGATAATCTTCTTAATGTTTTTATTAGCAACTTCAATAGCCCCATTCATCTTATGACTATAAGGAGACGAGTTGTGATGGACAATCTTGAATTCTTCACAAAGTTCTGTCATCATCTTATTATTCAAATTTGAGACGTTATAAGTGATAATCCTACTTGGCACATCATCCCGACATATAAGATTGTTCTTGATAAAACGTATTATCACCTGTTTGGTGACATTAGCATAAGAAGTTACTTCCACCCACATGGTGAAGTAGTCAATTTCCACTAAGATGAAACGATGTCTATTCGACGCCTTGTGTTCAATCATTCCAATCATATTAATAACCCACTGAGAAAAAGGCCATGGGGGAAGAAATAACATTGAGAAGCGTTGAAGGCACATGAATCTTGTCAGCATAAATCTAAAATTTATGGCACTTCATTGCAAATTTGTAACAGTCAGATTCCATTGTCATCCAATAGTAACCTACCCTAAGCATCTTCTTTGGCATCGAATGTCCATTGGCATGGGAACCTAAGGAACCTTCATGAATCTCATGCATTAACATGTCCTCTTCATGTCTATCCACACATTTGAGCAAGACCATGTCATAATTTCTCTTATATAATACATCTTCATTGAGGAAAAAGAAACATGTCAACCTTCTCTATATCTTCCTATCTTTATTCGATGCATGACCAGATATTCTTGAGTCTGAAGGAAGTGCTTGATATGATAATGCCAAGGTTTTTCATCTGACGTCCCCTTTGTAGCAAACACATGGGCTGGTCTATCAAGACGTCAAACTATAATCTAAGGTACATCGTTTCAAGCATTTACTTGGTACATGGAAGCCAAAGTGGCTAAAGCATCCGCCATCTGATTCTCATTTATGAGAATATGATGAAATTCTACTTTGTTGAAGAAAGATAATAATCTTTGTAGGGAATCAATCCAATGTGACGAGTCTCATATTCTCCTTTGATCATATTTATTACCAAATCTGAATCACCATATACATCAAGAATTTTGATTATGAGATCTATAACCTCTTCAAGACCCATAATACAAGCTTCATACTCCGCAATGTTATTGGTATAATCAAATGTTAACCTTACAGTAAAAGTGAAATGTGACCCATGGGGAGTGATAATCCCGACACCAATTTCTTTTCCATAAGCATTTACAGCTCCATCAAACACCATACCCCACCAGGATTCAGGATCTTGACGTTCCTCAAGAAAAGGTTCATCACAATCTTTAACTTTCAAATACATCACATCCTCATCAAGGAAATCATACTTAACAGACTAATAATCGTTAACTGGTTGGTGAGCAAGGTACTCCACCAACACACTACCTTTAATAACCTTCTGAGTACGATATTTAATATCATATTCAGACAACAACATCTGGCAACAGGAAATTCTTCCAGTAAGAGCAGGCTTTTCAAAAATATACTTAACTAGATCCATTTTGGAAATCAACCAAGTGGTGTGATTCAACATATATTTCCGTAATCACTTCGCCGCCCAGGCTAAAGCATAATATGTTTTTTCTAGCATAGAATACCGTAACTCGCAGTCAGTGAACTTCTTGCTAAAATAATAAATGGCATATTCTTTTCTTCTTGTTTCATCTTGTTGTCCCAAAATACAGCCCATAGAGTTATCCAACACAGTCGGATGCATAATCAATGGTCTTCCTTCAACAGGAGGGAGCAAGATAAGAGGCTCAAGCAGATACTCTTTAATTATCTCAAATGCCGTTGGAAATCATCCGCCCATACACAACCTTGATCTTTCTTTAACAACTTGAATATTGGTTCACATGTTGCAGTCATATGGGAAATAAATTTGGAAATGTAATTTAAACGTCCAAGGAAGGCTCTAACTTGCTTTTCAGTTCTTGGTGCCAAAATTTCTTGAATTGCCTTAACTTTATCAAGATCAACTTTAGTTCCTCTTTGTCTAACAACGAAACCTAGCAACGTTCCTGAATGAACACCAAAAGTACACTTATTTGGATTCAACCGAAGACGATACTTCTTCAAACGCTGAAACAATTTCAACAAGTCTTCCATATGCCCGTCCTTAGTTTGAGATTTGGTGATCATATCATCAACATATACTTTGATTTCTTTATGCATCAGATCATGGAATAAGGTTGCCATAGCCCTCTGGTACGTTGTACCAACGTTCTTCAACCTAAAAGGCATCACTCTGTAACAGAATATTCCCCAGGGTGTGATAAAGGTTTTTTTTCCATGTTTTCAAGAGCCATCCTAATTTGATTGTATCAAGTAAATCCATCAATGAGTGAGAACACTTTGAATTTTATTATGCTATTAACCAACATATCAATATGGGGCAATCAGAAATCATCTTTTGGAATAGCTTTATTTAAATCTCTATAATCAACACACATGCTGACTTTTTCGTCTTTCTTTGGTACTGGAACAATATTGGCAATCCACTGAGGATAAACTGATGTCACAAGAAAACCAACATCAATATGCTTCAAAACCTCTTCTTTAATCTTCATTGCCATGTCAGGATGAGTTCTTTGTAGCTTCTGCTTGATTGGTGAACATTTTGGCTTTAGCGGCAAATAATGTTCCACAATATCGGTGTCCAAGCCAGGCATGTCTTGGTAACACCAAGAAAAGATATCCACATACTCTTTCAACAACTCAATTAACCTACTCTTCACATTAGGATGAAGCAGTACCACAATATTGACTTTTTTTGAATCTTCTTCTAAACCCAAGTTAATCGTCTCAATTGACTCTTTATATGATTGAATGGTATTTTCCTCGTGCTCAAGCAACCGTGAAACCACTTCTGGGATTTCATCATATTCTTCTTCTTCATCCACATACACATGATATTCGATGTTGGGAGAGGGTGCATAGTCATTTCACTCAATGGGTTTTTTAATTAATCCGCACATGTGATTTATGATTGATTTTAGAAACTGACACATGTAACAAGTGATTATGCAGATTTATTTACAGTTATTCTTTATTTCGAAAGGTTTTTTCTGATTACAAAATTCCAAGAAAAAACAGAAAAATAAAGACACAATTTAGAATTCAAAAACAACTTTTATTAATGATCTTAAAAATCAAAACAAAAGACACGCTCCTACAACATCACTTTCACCTTGGGCAGAGTGAAAGACTTTTGAAAAGACAAACAAAAAACAAAATATTTTGAAATTTGAATGCAAGAAGGAACATCAACAGTGACCCAATTATGGATTCTGACTCCATGTGTCATAAAGTTCAGCATCTCTTGCTCTGGCTCATCTTCGAGAATAGCGTTGATCTTTGGAGTAGTCAGATGGAGACATCCTGCACTGTGAAAGATGTCTTGATATTTACTCAAAGCAGACTTCGGCTTCACGACTTCATTATTCATGGAGAAACCCAAACCAGTCCCATTCTTGTTCACAGGTTGATTAATAACCCGTCCCCACACCTTTCTAGGGCCCTTCTACACTACCTGTTGTGCATCCTTAAATGAGGTGATAGAATCCTCATTCATCCTTATATTATCAATAATCAAAGCTTTGAACTAAGTTCCAAAAAATACTTCATCAACTTCTATAATGCTAAAGGTAGACAAATGAGATATCAACAGAGCTTGCTCGCCATTCACAATAACTACCTTTCCTTCACATACAAATTTCAATTTCTAATGCAAGGTTGAAGTAACAGCTCATGCTTCATTGATCTAGAGTGGTCCCGATAAAAATATATAGGCTGGGACAATATCCATAACCAGAAAGCTGATTTGGAATAAATGCGGACCTATGTGAATAGGTAAATCCACCTCTCTAATGACAGATTATCTCAAACCATCAAAAGCTTTAACTATAATGCCACTTATGCGCATTTGAGGTACCTGGTATTTGAGCTTCATGAGATTGCTTCATGGTATGACATTAAAAGCATATCCATTGCCTATCAGAACATTGGACAAAGAGTCATTCTTATAATTCATAGATATATGCAGAGCTAGGTTATGGTTTCTCCCTTCATCGGCAATTCCTCATCACAAAAACATATATAGTTACAAGATATAATATTCCCCACAACACCGTTGATCTGATCCAGAGACACATCCCTTTCAACAAAAGCCTGATCCAACACCCTCATCAGAGATTCCCGATGGGCAGAAAAGTTCATTAACAAGGCTAAAATGGAAATCTTAGATGGAGTTTGCAACAACTGATCCATAATCTTGTAATCAATCATCTTGATGACTTTGAAAAGATCATAAACATCATTTTCCAAGGCGGCGCCACTAGATTCTTCCACCACTTTCTTAGATTCAGCATTCTCAACAACCTTCTTACCATATTATTAACATGGGACAAAGGTTGGATAGAAATTTCCACACCATCTTCAAGGATAGTTAGATTGTACTTATAACGCACAACTTTATCTGATTCATATGGGATAGGACCAGGCACACAAATAACTATGAAAACAATAACAAGCTTGTTGTGGTACGCAATCTCTACATGAGAGGGAGTATCAAAATGTGGCACAATAACATTCACCCCTACTTCTTCAGAATATTCAGGAAACATACCTTCATCAAAAGAAAATAATTCATCAGCGGAAACATACTCATCATCATAGTCTTCAATCGCATTAATATCTTCAAATTCAATCCTTGGTCTGATTATATAGATAAGACCTTCATCCATCATATCTTGAAGATCACCTCTCACCTTATCACATCCATGAACTCCCGTACTGTAGACACTATAAGCGGCATGGTCATGTGTACAATATTTTAAGCCACAGAGATCAACATGCATATTCACTAAATCACCTCTAACCAGATTGATATCAAAAATCCTGAAGTATCCAAGACAACCAACAACCATGTTCACAGTAACTCCACGTATATGCTTGGGTAGTGGATTATCTTTCACACTAGGACCAATATCTTTAAAAGACATGAGACCAGATCTTACCATCTTCTGAACTTTGGCTTTCAACGGATAACAATTCTCAATGTTGTGCCTAGGGGCTCCTTGATTAAAAGCAAAAGTCTAATCATCTTTACAATACCATGGAAAAGTTGGAGGTATAGAAGAAGGAGGCCTAGTCTGCTCCAGGTTCTTCTAAATCAAAGCCAAAAACAATTTTGTATAACTCATCTAAATAGGATCAAAAGTTTCTATTTTTAGACCTTTCCCTTGATTACTTTGTTGAGGTTCTCTCTGATATGCAACAGCAGTTGGAGCCACATTGACAACCGGAGTTATTGAAGAAACCTATTGTTGATGCTGATTACATCTTCTCGGAGGTCTAACCCTTCTTTCTTGAACAATAAAATTTGTTTCTCCTTCTTTATTTTTAGAAAACCCATATGCTGATTTCTTTGTTCCACTAGAACCTTGATCTTTTGACAATTTTCCTTCCCTGATAGCTTCCTCTAGTGAAATCACTTGGTGCACTTGCAACCATTCTTTCATACTAAATTGAACCAAAGGTTTTTAGGAAGACCTTAGTCATTTCTTTCTCTCCCATTGGGGGTGCCACATGGGCAGCAACCACGCGCCAACGCTGCGCATAATCTTTAAATGAATCCTTACCTTTTTGATCCATCACTCTCAATTGGTCATGGTCAAGTGCCATAAACATGTTGTACTTATACTGCTTCACGAAAGCTTCACCCAAGTCATTTAATGTATGGATGTTGCTACGGTCCAATCCCATATACTATTTCAAGGAAGCACCACTTAAACTCTCCTGGAAGAAATGAATAAGAAAACATTGGTCATCATTATGAGTGGACATCCTTTTGATATACGTCACTAGGTGGTCTCGGGGACAAGAGTTTCCCTTGTACTTCTCGAATTCTAGCACCTTAAACTTTACTGGAACTTTCACATTAGGAACCAAGAAGAGGTCACTAACATTTTGTCCGAATAACTCTTTCCCTCAGAGAGCCTTCACTTCTTTCTGCATTTCATTGAATTGATCCTAAAAGTCACCCATTCGATCATAAAAGCCCAAACTTTCACTTTATGGAGGAGCAGGATAATAAAAATCATCATTAATAACATGAATAACATTCACCACATAAGGTGCAGCATGATGAATCTCATTATTAATAACATGGGAAACATGCACCACAGGAGGTGCAGAAACAACACTAGTTTGAAAAAATGGGGCAACTTGAGTAGCAAGATTGTAACCTTCTAGAATGAAATTATCAGGTATTCCCCACGGGTAATCGCATGGCATACGATATTGAGTAGCAGTGACTAGAGTAACAGAGATGGGAACTGATGGAACCTCTTAAATAATGGTTGTCTGCTGTGGTTGAGTAACAAAAGGAGACGAAGGAGAAAGAGGTGGTGGATGATTCTGAGCACCCAAAATGGTTCTACCAAGGAAGTCAGGTTGGCCATACAATATCTCAAAGCAGTAAATTCTTTGCACATCTCACGATTCTCTTATTCAAGGTCATCTTCTTTCTAGAAATAGCCCGAGTATTGTGGCTATGAGACAGCTTGCCGACTGAACGAAGCAGAGAAACAAGTAACACACCTGTGAAAGATAGGAATGCAAAAATATGTGCAAAATGATACATGATATGAAATGCATATGATTTATTGTATTTATTCAAGGAACTCAAAGAATTATAACAATTGCAATTATTGAAGTACTAACACATTCGGAAATACTAAAAAATTCTTATTTTAATAATAACTTTGGAATGCATTACAACTTTTAGCACAAGTTTCAATAATCCTAAGTACAATAGAATAAAGATAGAATTTAAAAATCCTAAGAAGCCAACGTTGATGATGATCTCTTCACATACTGTTATTTTCCCTTTAGTTTTGCAATCCAAGCCTTCAACTACTTGTTCTCTTTTGCATACTTGTCGGCGAATTTTTTCCATCCACCAGAATCAGAAAATGGGTGACCGAGACCTGGATGAGCTATAGAGGAAAATAAATCCTCTTGCTTTTCCATCATCTCTATAACATGACTCTAAAGAATCTCAATCAAGTCACCCTTCTATTTTAATTTTGTTAAGACATCTCCAAAGTATGTTACCTGTTCTTCCATGCTTCCTTCTCTTGTCGCATCCTAACCTAGGCAAGCTGAAGTTCTTCAACATCATCTAAGAGATGAGGATTAGTCCTCATAAACATATCTGATAAAGGTTCTTTGCGAGAATAAGGCATCTTCAACTGAATTTCCCTTGCTTGTACCCAACGGAGATGAGGCTCTAAGGAAACAGCTCCTCTTGGTCCCAAATCTTTTCTACCCATCCTATGAATATGGCGCCAAGTCTTTCCAATCTCTTCCTTAGCTTCCTTTTGATCCTATCCTTCTTTAAGAAAGAAACCATTTAGATGAATGTTGTTTGGCTTGTCTCTCATTGGATATCTAAGTTGGCGGTGTGCAAGAACATGATTGTAGTCAATTCCTCCCTTTGTACCAAGAAGAGGCACATTGGGAAAAAAACCAAAACTATCAATAATTTTCATATCATTAGGTCCCAACGCGATTGCTTCTTGATATCACAAAAAGCAACAAACCAAGGTAAGTGAGAAATAAACCACTAATATAACAACAGTGTACAACAAATGATCATCCCTTCCTGATAGAAATTCTGAAGATGAATGGAATAATAAGTATCTCCTAGCAGTGTAGGGACTGGGTTCCCAATTAGAAAGATCCTAATGGAAGTAACATCCATAAATTTGTCGATGTTATGAAACAAGAACAACCCATAGGAAAGAAAATCAAAGATAGCTTCAAAATCAATTGTACTCTTCATTTGGACATAGTAATGAGCTTTCTCCAATAGAATTTGAGCAGGTAAACCTCTTATTCCTCCTTTGGTAGTCATGTTAGCCTCAATCTCAGACTTCCTCAAGTGAGTTACGGTGGCAATCTCATGAGACTTGGGCTCTCCTTCTAAGCCGGTGAAAGGAACATAATCAGTAATAGGTAAACCAAGTAAGTAAAAATACTCCTCCAATATGGGCATCAGCTGATAATAGGGAAAAGTAAAACACCGGTATAACAGATCATAAAATTGGACCAATGTAGAAAGAGTACCCTCCTTTTTCTTGAGCTTCATAAGAGGCACAATGGCTCTATACTTCTTCCCAAAATTTGTAGGACTCTCAATCTCAAGAATCAAACTCATCAGTTCCTCTATCTTAGGATCCTTGAAACTGTACTTCTGAGTCTTTCTCCTTCCAAATTACATGGTCAAAAAAGCACCTGAGATATTTTCAAAATTCAACCTTAAGTTCCTTGAAAAACTGTTTCAAGAATGCTAGGTTCAACATCACGAGTATGAAGTAAAAGGTACTACCCACAAGGTAAGGACTAAAGATTCATCACCTGACAAACAAGGTTCTAAGGAAATCCCAGAGTCTACATTATTCCTTCAGATATTACCAACGTCTCGATTAGCTCAGTAATTAGCAATATTCTAAGGAAAAACTCATCTAAGTGCAGCATCGCGTGACAACTACTTCTGGATTCCTTCGTTATAGTTTTCGAACTACACCTAAAAGGCCAAGATAGGTTAAGGGTTCTACGACTTCTCAGCTTTTCAGGCTCCCACGTCGAAAGCAACAATGTATTATTGATTGCTCGGTAAACAAATACTACAATCAAAGGGGCCTCCACTGAGTGGGGGATCTCATGTCTCCTTTTTCAGAATTACTTCCTCAAAGTTAACATGACTATACCTCTCGTCCTACCTTAAGTTTTTCCAAGTCCAGGTATAGGACTTATAAGAGACCACCAAGTACCCTGAAAACCAGAAAATCTAGACATACATATATACAAAAAATAATATAGAACAAAGAATAACACATACACATATAAACAAAGATAGGCTCATCCCACTTAGAGATGTATTCCCCAGTGAATTCGCCAGTTTCCTGTAGCAGTAGAAATGTTGAGACTAAGCCATTGGATTGACTTAACTCGTACAAATCAAACAAAAATTGCCATCACGCTTTATTGTTTCCAAAGGAAATGGGAAAATAGCAAATAAACCCAAAAAAAGGGGGAGAATCTAGGTACGGGGGTTGGTTATCCAAAGGGAAGGTATTAGAACCATAAAAATCGATGGTACTTCGTAGGAACCCCTTTGAAAATCTGTGTATTTTGACTATAAAAGGTGTATACAAAATAAGATGGTGGAGATGAGAAAAGAAGTATTTTTTTTTTCAATTTTCACCCGCTGCGGTTGTGAACATTTAGTGCCTACCTACCACCTTATGTGCAATAAGGGATCATGGTACTCATAGTTCACCTCAAAAATTTTAAAACACTTCTGTGTTGGTTAATTTTAAGAGAAGAGACGTCATCGTCATATCCGAGTGGAAAACATACTTATTACCCACAATTATGAGAAAGGAGCATTTGCGCCATTTTAAAGTGGAGGATATAACTCTGATTTAAAATCCATCACTCAACACCCAAAGCATAGTAGCTTGTGCCACTACAAGAATCGACAAGAGTCTAATCTTTTGTGAAAAGTTTTAAAGTAAAAAGCCAAATGGAAAAATGGTTTGAATGAGGTAATTGAATTTTAGTCTCGAGAAAGATTTCAAAGTATGATTAAATTGATTAAAGTTTGACTAAGAAAATATTTTTGAGAATGCATGGACCTAAGTCCAAGTTTATTATGAAAGCGGTTAGAGTTAGAAAATAAGAAGAGTTTTGAAAAGGAGGGAGAAGATTTTTTGAAATTAAAGAAGATAAGAGGAGATGAAGGGATTATCCTAAAGCATTAAGTAAAAGCCAAGAAAAAGAACGATCTAACGAACAAGAATCCTACACTTGACATAAAGAATTCAATGTATAATTCCCCACCTTTGGATTAAAACCAAGCAAAAAAACATACTAAACCTCTGAGGAACACCATGCTTCAGATGAAATAAGTGTTCACAAAAATTGGGAAGAGTAACAGCTATATTAAGAGGAACTCTCAATCACAAACAAAGATTAAAATTAGAATAAACTGTACACAAATAAAATCAACCCTGTGCCTTGGAGTAATCTCCAAGAACTTTATACAGAATAACAACAGAACAATAAGGTCCCCAAGTATCAAGGCTTCTAATCCTAAGTCCGAGAGATCCAATACTCCAAAATGCCAATGATATTAACCAAGTAGTTCACAAAGAAATAAGTCTTTTAAGGTTCAAGATGATTACTAAGTGTCTTTAAATGAAAAGTAAAGCTCAAATGAGCAAAGAAAAAATGACACAAAAATAAATGCTCAAGCGAGAAAAAGAAAAATGGTATGAAATGTAAATGCTAAAAAATAAATGGTACATAAAAGTAAATGCACAGAGTAAAGGCATAAAGTAAAATTAATTGTTAGTGAATGAGAAGTTAGAGGTCAAGTAAAAAAAATTTAGTTGAATGACCATCTTGAAGCTTGCTTTTGAAAACTCATTAGAAGATTGATAAAATTAAAGCCTCTCCACAACAAGTTTCATTTGCCTTTTTGTAAAGTTTATCATTCATTTCAAGTACTCAAGGCAACCACATATGATCAACGATGTTCAAATGACTCACTTAGACCAAAATTCATGAAGTTCATTAGAGAATTGATAGAATCAAAGTCTCCTAACAATGAACTTCAAATTTATTGGATCCAAGTTTTCAAATTAAACATACTTGGGCTTGTAAACATAGGTTTGGGCCACGAATGAACATTTTTCGAATCAGGACAAATTTAGCGCTATGTTACGCAATTGTAAGTGGACTTATAGATAAGCCACACCTATTTTGAGGCCGGTCAATAGCAATCTATGTACCATACATGTTAGAGAAATGATATATAGATCATTCTCCAAAAACGTGTAACACAAGCAAAAACAAGAAAGGGATAAAATGAAGAGGGGGTGGAATGATAGTGTAACCATCATTCATCCATTTTGGTGGATATGGTTTTTTAACCAATCAACACTCAAGATCCAATGAGGTTGATGATCTTGTCCCCAAAATAACACTAAGTGTCTCCAAATCAGGACCAATCAAGAAATAATAAAATATGTTTTATATAAAAACAAAATTTAAAAGATTTATAAAAATGAAATAATTGGTAAAATACACAACATGTATTAAAACACAAAATAAAAATCCTAAACTCAGAAACTATTTTTAAAATATAAAGAAATAAGCAAAATAAGACAAAATTTTGGAAAAATAGTAAAATAAAAAATAAAAATAAAATGAGGTCACCAATATTTGTCAAGAGGTCATTGGATCCTTCCATAATTTTTCCAGAATTTAAAATGACCAAAAAGTATTTTTAAACAATTAAAATAAATCAAATAAAGTCAAAAATCATAAAAAATATCAAATCACAAAATAAATATGTAAAAAATAAAAATCAGATAGAAAAAATGAAGACGGAGACAATTGTACCCTCGCGAAAAATCAAGACTCAGGTCATCTTCAACCTCCAGCCACACGCGAGTTACATGTTTCACAAATGGAAAAATTATAGGTCTAGACCAGTGCCATTCAATTCTTCTCATCAAGACGAAGATAGTTGTACCGTCACGAAAAATTTATATAAACTATAACTCAGTCGATTTGGAAAAAACCAGAAGAAAAAGTGAAAATGAGTTTTGAAATTAAATGGTCAATTCATCATGAAAATGGAAACCATAAGAAGCATGAGATTCAAAGAACAAGAGACTACATCTTAGAAATTTATTTTAAGTTAAATGGTGGAGAATTCTACCTGAACGAAGTCCGCTGAAATTGCTTTGAAACTTGACTTGACTAGCACGATTTAGAATACCTCAATGCTTGTTTCTTCTTCTGTTAGCTTCAGTAGAGTTCAGCGATGAAGAATTAATCAAGAAATTAGAGGTGAAAGTGAAGGAAATGAGAAATCGAAAACTCAGAAAAGAGAGAGATGGAAAAGTTTGATAGAGCTTCTTTAGCTATACAAGATTGAGGAAAAGAGAGAGGAATGATCTTTTATTTACAGGGAAATGAATGGTGAAAAGAATTGGAATAAATAGTGAGGTTTGGAGGGAAATTGAGTGAATCCCAAAAATGAGAAAAGTGTGACTTGAACATGCTCAAAACATAGCTAATTATTGCGTTTCAATGCTCTAATAATGCTTTGCAACTTGGTTAAACAAGTTTAAGTTAAAAACCCATAACAACTTGATCATTAGAAGCCACATTATGAAAATCAAGTTCTGACTTATAGCAAAGTGCAATTTCTTGGAAGCAACATCAAGAGCACGGGACAAATAATGTAGGAGGCTTTATGATCTCATTCTTTTTGCAATGGAAATATATCACAACAAAATTCACAATATACCAAGAAAGATAGAATTTGGATGCTTGAGATAAAAGTTATTCATGTTTGAATTAAAGAAAAACACACAGGTATTTTGTACTTAGAAAAATTCTAAGTGTTAAGCCTCAAAATTACCTATAATATTCTTCAAAGTTACATGCCCTTCCATTCAAAATTTGATCTTGATACTTGAAGATGAAATGAAGTAGAAAATTTGAATTGAATTATGGAATTAACATCAATCAAAAATCATAAAAGTGAAAGAGTTATGGTCTTTAGAAGATGATGAACAAATTTAGGAAATTCTAAAATGACCTATAATCTTTTCCATTTTTTAATGACTTCCCAAACATTTTCAAGTCTAGCACCTTGAAACATAGTTATAGTAGACATATAAAAGATTGTTTTAGAAAAAGAATGAGATCAAGGAGATAAAAATTGACCAATTTATGATCCTTTGAAGTCACACAAGAGAATTCGATAGCCTTTTCAAAGGAATTGTAATATTCTTCGACCATTAGTGATCTTCCATTAAAAATTAGCCTTAAAATTTGAAGATAAATTGTTAAGGACCCTTTAAAGAGAATCGTGGCTTTGGAATCAATCAAAAATCTCAAAAACTGAACAAGATATGGTCCTCGGAAGTCAGCAAAGCCTCAGGGAGTGTCAAAATGACTTGGAACCCCATTCAACTTTTGATGATTTTCCTTGGACAATTGGATCTTGTCATGTGAAGAGAAGTTGTTGTAGATGGTGATAAGAATTCATAGAAAAAAGAACCAACTCAAGATATTGAAAATTGAGAGATTATGCACTCGTAATCACTGAATCAAGCACTTGTTTAATTAGGTCAAACTTGTTGAATCAACCTTGAATTTTTGAACTTTATTGGCAAAATAGAGCATGATGGATCACATTAGACCTCAAAATTATTTTTTATTGAAGCACAATAAAAGGTGGAGCTTAAATCTCAATGAAGCTTGTTTAATAAGGCTTGGAAATAAACACATGAACTTATGAATGTTCTTGATGAATACTGAAACTACCAGACAAATCATCGAAGGTAAAGTTCAATAAAGTCGCAATCAAATGTGTTTTATCCCACGGGAAGGGAAAAGGTAAACATCGAGAAAACCTAAGATGATGAAATCATGGTATTGCAACCATAGAGAACGGGTAAGGAAAACGATTACGCGAGGGGAAGATATTAGCACCCCACATGTGTGTGGTACTCCACAGGATCCACTTGTATTGTTCTAATCTAAGGGTGTGTAAAATCTATGTCTAGAGCTTAAAATATAAAAAGAAAGATGCAAAACATGGAATGCATGGAAAAGAGAAAACACGAGGAAAAAGACGAAAATAATTACAAAGTTCGCTCGACTGAGCCCCATGACCAGATCCCTACATATTCCTTTTAAGGAATCAGAGTGCCATAGTTCGGCTAAAAAGTTTCTGTTTGTTTTGTATTTTTTACTGAACATTATTAATTTCGACTTCTGCTGAAAATCAACCTTTGGAGACTTACGCATCAGCATAAAAGTGAATTGACATGTTGTTTTGAAAAATTTGAAAGGAAATCCCGAAGGAAAAAATAGTTTGCGTTCGTTGTTGTTTTTGTTGTGGAGAATAGTTAGGTGATCTCAAGAGAGAGGTATTAACCACTTCCCCACTTATTCATGAAAAAAGTCTTTGAGACTTTAACCACACCTAAGCCTAGAATGGAAGACCAATAATTTCAAGAAGAAACCCACTTATCATCTTGCATACTTAACAAGGGTATTGTGATACGGTGGTAGAACCGACTGTTATACTAGTTTTACATTTTGTATTTGAAAATTTTGCGGTAAGCAAGAGTCACCACCGACTTTTCTTTTATCCAAATTAAGGAAAGGGTGAAAGGAACAGAAAAGACCTTTTCAAGAGTTTCTGAGTAAGGGGGTAGATTATGGAAAGGGAATGTGTTAGCACCCTTTCCATCCGTAGTTATCTACGGGCTCTTAGAGGTTTGTTCATTTTGAAATACTTTTGTGCTTTGTATGTTTGAAAATGTTTTGAGAATGCCTTAGTGTGGTGATTTGCTTTGCGTTTAACTCTTGTATCAGTCCTCAAGAGTTTCAACAAAGCAAATGCTTGAATATTTCTTTTGAAAAGTAGTATTTATGTAAGTGAAAAATATTTTTTTTTTAGCAAACTTCTAACAAGTATCAACTTTTATACTGGAAAAAGGTCATTTTTTCCTCCAATCCTTTAGACATCGCTATCCTACTATTATTGAGTAGGTAGCCCTATCTTTGGATGTTTGAGGGACATCAAAGGGACGATACAATCATGAAAGCAACTTGTGGAGATGCTTTAGCAATTTTATTTAGGGACTAGATCATTTACCGAAAAGGAAACTGTAGGGTCATCGAGGGACTATGATCTTTTTGATTTACGGGTCTTTGCTACAGCATTCCTGCCTCATGACTGCTTTGTTTCTGAAGGTAACCAAAGTGGGGTACCTTAGAGGTGTATATGTGCAAGTGTGTTATGTTCAGTTATTTTTGTCTTTTTGTTAAGTTTGCTAACGTTTGATTTCAGTCTTTTCATACACATCTAGTTAATACCAGTTAATATATATTGTAGAATATTAAAGTGCTTGAATTTAAATCTACGCTATTACAGTGCTTTGGGGAGGGGCTTTACATTATACAAGAATGAGGGTGATAAAGGAGTAAATATCCTAATTTTAATCTATTACATCCAGTGGGCAGATACAATAATATGGAAAAATATGAAAATAAATAAATGCGTGCGAAGTAGAAAAGGTGTCTGAAAAAAATCCTAAGGTGAAAAATCTTTTTGTTTTGTTTTTATTTTAAGAAAATATAACCTAAGTGTGTTTAGTTTTAATTTCAAGAAAGAGGATTAAATAATTTATTTATTTATTTATAAATTAATTTGATTAATAATAAAACTAACCTAATATTTTTTGTGATTTTGATTTAAGCTTAATTTAAATAAAAAGGATCAATAAAGAAATAACAAAAAGAAAGAAAATAAAATGTGAAGGAGTGAGGGGATCCTTCGATCCAGGGATAATCATGGCTTCGACCAGAGGGAAAAAATTTCCTTCGATCCAGAGGAAGGTGGCTTTCGACCTAGAGGAAAAAGGATAGCTTTCGATCCAAGGAAGAATGTTTGTCCTTCGACCCAAGGAGAGATAATTGTCTTCCGACCAAGGGGTGGATGTTGTGAGGACACTGAATCTGCAAAGGTATGTTAGCCAAAACGGAAAGCATGACCTGGGTGCCAAGCCCAGGTCCTTCAATTTTGTATGCACTGGCCTTATTTATGCTGGATATGCAACAAGCGTTAGAAGCAAAACAAAAGCAGACCTGGGGTCGAACCCAGGTCTTTAGTCTTGAACAACAAATCGAATGAAACTACAAATGTCGATGTATCATGCAAATGTAGAGATTGGTCTTTTTACCAATTCTTACCAATGGTTGATGGATGAATATGTGATGATGGGTGTGGGTACCCTTGTTTGATGAGTGCTTCGATTTGGCTTCTGGACGTGGGTACCTTTGTTTAAGGGTTGCTTTTATTTGGATCACTTATGAGATTTTTGATAACTTTGGTGGGTTTATGGGGCAGCGTATCTCCAATGTGTGTGAAACTTTCCATTTGGCTTGCAAGAATGTTGCTTATATAGAGTAGAAGGAAGGGGACAAGAAGACAATAATTTAAACTTCCATAAACAAATATTTTCAAGGCCTTGAATGAAGTTTTGTAACGTTGCAAAAGTCATGGAAACCTGTCCCTTTTTGAATTTGAATGTATATGGACATTTTGGCTCCTTCGAATGCTCTCTAGTGTTGCTCTTCGATTGACCTATTTCCTCATGCGACTGGACCTCTTGTATAACCTTCAAATGGGTCTTTGGTTGCCTCCTTCGAATGGGTCTTTTGGATAGACCATTTGCGTCCTCTTTGAATAGGCCTTTGGTTGCCTCCTTCGAATGGACTTATTGAGTGTCTTTCAAATGGTTCCTTCGTTGGACCCATCTATTTTCCTTAGTGGCTTGATTCCAATAGCCCAAGTGAGGACTTCATTCTGACCAATCGAAGCCTCCTTTGTCATGAATGTAATGGTGCATGAGGCTTGGGCTGGACAACATGCATGACTTTGGCCAGACGCATCCAAAGACCAAATAACCCTTGCTTTCAACAATTATGTGCCTTTCGACTTGACCAAATGCATACCCCTTCGAAGGCACCATTTGTGTGTCCTTTGTATACCCTACATGCACACCTTTATGCTTTCTTCTAATGACTCTCCAATGAGTGTCCTTCGAATGGACCTTTGGAATGCTCTTTCGAAGGGGCCATATTGTGTTATAATCCAAAAACTGAGCTGAAGAGTCTTGGCCTTGTGCATTGAAGGCAAGTAAAAACGAAGTCTTTGTCTTAGTGAATCCAAGGCAGGTTTGAATGGGCTTTTGTCCTGATGAATCAAAACACGCTTGTAGGTGGTTCTTGCCTTTTGCATCCAAGGCAAGTCGAAAGAGGCCTTTTGCCTTGTGCGCTGAAGGCAGACTGAAGGGGGATTATTTGCCTAGTCGAAGCAGGAATTAAGCATGCTCTGAAGAGACCAAATGCCCAAACGACGCAGAAATCCAGCCTGCATGCAGGTAGCCATTGCATTTGTGAGTCAAACTAGCATGCAAAGCCAAAGGTGCAATCTAAGGAGAACTAACAAGAGGCCCTTCCCCTTTGGATCGAAGGAGGCTGTTTCAAAGGGAAAACATGCCCAGTCGAAGTTGATGTGCAGAAAACAAGCAAAAGACCAATGCTTCAATCGAAGCTTAGAAATTTGAGGCAAGCTTATAAGATGTTAGGCACTCAACTGATTCTTATCCAAATACCAATCGAAAAGGCCCTTTAATATGCCCCATCGAAAGACTTTGTTAACATGCCAATCGAAGACTCCTTGTTTATATTCAAAAAATATATTTTTCCTTTAATCAAATCTTGTGATCACCATGTAAGAGAAAGATCTTTGAAAATTATGAGAGGGAAAATTTTGGGGTACAACAACTACCCCTGTTCAATCTTCTTAAACTTGAGGATTTAGATTGACTTGTATGCTTTTCATGATCTGAAGGTGGAAGATGATTGAACACTAGAGTGCCCAGAAATTTGCACTCGCATAAAATAACACAGATGATTGATGATATGGGGAATGGGCTTACAGATTCCATTTGGAGGAGATGACAGAGAGTCGTCAGAGATGGGCTTAAAGATTCCATCCAAAATAGATGATGATTTACACATGGTCCCTTTGGGGTTCTTGTTCCTGCTGTTTGAGGAGGAGTCCGTTGGGGAATGTGGGTTTCTGTTGTTCTCCTTTTGAGGAAAACTATGTTGAGAATATAGTCTAGGAACTTCAGTTGTCCAAGGATCTGCTGAAGAGTTATCTCTGGAGAGATGACAGTTTACTGTATTCTGGTTGAAGTCCAGGTTTCCAGTGATTTGCTAGGGATAATGGAATTAACCGTTACCTGGAGTTTTATTAGAAAGAGGCTCTGTAAGGCTGCTTCAGGATGAGTCCATGCTAGTCTGCACCCGGAGATATATAAGAAGGAACCCATATAAGATTTCTTTTCCTGGTCATGTAGATGGCTTTCCTGTCTGGTTTCAGGTGTTAATTTACAATTAGCTTGTTCACAGATAGTTGTCCAGTCTAGCTTTAGGTATTAATCTGGAATCGGGAAATTTTCGGTCGTTTAGATAGTTGTTCTGGCTGGTTTCAAGTATTAATATCTGACCTAATAAATAAAGATAGTTTTCCCATCTGGTTTCAGGTGTTAATCTTCAATCTGCTTATTTAGATAGTTTTCCTGTCTTGTTACAGGTGTTAATCTGGAACTTGAAAATTGCCGGTCGCTGAGATAGTTGTCTTGTCTGGTTTCAGGTATTAATATTTTACTTTAGAGAAAGAAAGATAGTTCTCTTGGCATGTTACAGGTATTAATCTTCAATCTCTTCATGTAGATAGATTTCCTGGCTTGTTGCAGATATTAATCTATAGTTAGTCGTCCACAGATAGCTCTCCTGACTGGTTTTAGGCGTTAATCTGGAACTTGTTTTGCTGTTTACATAGGTCGTTTCCCCGTCTGGTTTTGGGCATTAATCTGTAGCCGGCTGTATTTGTTGGTAAACCTGTCTTGTTTCGGGAGTTCATACCACTTGGTCGTGCAGATAGTTTCCCCGTATGGTTTCGTGCATTAATCTTTGACATGCTGTAAAAGTTAATAGTATTTGTCTGTTTGCTAATTTAACCTGAAAAGGTAAAATCAGTTTCATGCGATGTGATGATGTATGAATTGCATGATGATCCTAAAACAAATGAGATTATTACATATGTATTTTTATGCACATGCCATGATGTATGAACATGTAATGCTGTTGTGCAGGATCTTTGTCTGGGAAAATAAATCCTTGACTGCTGCTGGGAAGCAGAATCCCGGACTGCTGTTGGTGAGTGAAGAAAGTGATTATTCAATTTCTGCTGGGGATAATAATGGAGATAGTTTTGTTGGCGATTCCCTTTCTCTGCCGAGGATCTTCGACTTCTGTTTGACAATGATTTTTCCAAGGGAAAGAGCTCTGTTGAAAGATTTCACCAATTTGGAGAAAAAAACTTCGCTGGGGGATGAACTTCCATAGATAAAGAAATAAAATCTACTGAGGATAAGGCTTTATAAACCACTTGAGATTTATAAAACTCTGTTGCGGAAGGTGAAATTCATAAACTGCTTGGGGATTTTGTTGGAATCCTATTGGAGAATCTTGAGAAGCTTGGTGACTTCACTGGGGAGTTTTCTTCAGATGTTAAAGAAGTAGTTTCGAGAGTGTTGTTTGGCCGAGGATATGAGAAACTAGCACTTTTAGGCTTCATATAGGGAATGTGGCATAGACCTTGTAGTAGGACATCTCTGCCTTTGTACCTGCAGGAGAAAGTATCTACTGGGGAAGACATCTGCATGGATCTTATGGATGGCTCTTAGATATTGTCCCGTTTCTTAAAGTCATTAGCAGTTTCGTTTTTGTTTTTAGGTGTATATTTTTAAGCAGTAAACATATTCAAATGCATATGTTCAAGAATAATTACTGGACGTTTTCTCACACAAAGCAGAAAAAGTAAAAACAGAAGCTTTGCACTTTCAAACGAATAGTTTTGTATTAATTTGAAATAAGAGTTTTTGTACAAGGAGACAAACATCCTAGTTAGAGAATGTCGTCGTGAGAATGGAAGTTATACAAAATAGTATATAAAGAAAGACATATATGTGAAAAAATCCCATTAGGTTCCCATTCTACTATTGCCTTTATGTCTTTGATCGTCTTATCCCTTTCACTGCTTGTCTGAAGCTGATTGGATTGATTAGTACCACTTGAGCTTGATAGTTGATACTGAATATTGGCTGTAAGGTGATCCAATGGGACAAAGTTATACGCTTTAAATCCCTAACTTTTTCCTGGACCGCCCTTTCGGGTTTTCAGTCCACCGTGATACCCTTTTTTGCCCAAGCCGCCTTTTCAGGTTTTCGACTTTTCGGGTGTACAGATTTTTTTTATGTATATCCCTAATTTTTCCCGAACCCTTTTGGCTCCCCGGGATGCCCTAATTTTTTCCTAGGCTAGTCAACCTAGTGGGTCTTTGTTCATGCGTAGTATCTTTTAACTATGTTCGCATTCACAGGGTGAAGAAGGTCGTCACCGTCCATAGTGGTTAGAATCATGGCTCCACCAGAGAATATGTCCTTGATTACAAATGGCCCTTCGTATGTGGGAGTCTATTTCCCCTAGGATCACCTTGTGGCAGTATGATGCGTTTGATTACTAAGTCACCAGCCTGATATACCTGACGTCTGACCTTCTTGTTAAAATCTTTGATCATACGTTTTTGGTATATCTGACCATGGAAGACAGCCGCGAGCCTCTTCTCATCAATCAATTTTAACTGGTCAAGTTGAGTCTTGACCCATTCGTCTTCATTCAAACCTACATCCTTCATGATTCTCAAGGAAGGGATTTGGACTTCAATGGGTAGGACAGCTTCTATACCGTATACCAAAGAGAAAGGAGTTGCCCCTGTTGATGTACACATTATGGTGCGGTAACCATGAGGAGCAAATGGTAACATCTCATTCCAATCTTTATATGTCATCGTCATCTTCTGTATGATTCTCTTGATGTTTTTGTTTATAGCTTCTACAATGCCATTCATCTTCAGCCGGTAGGGAGAAGAGTTAAGATGTTGGATTTTGAATTGCATGCAAAGCTCGCTGATCATAATGTTGTTGAGATTGGTACCATTATCTATAATGATCCTTTCTGGAATATCATACCGACATATAAGGTTGTGTTTGATGAATCGGACCATAACGTTCTTGGTAACAGAAGCAAATGAAGCTGCTTCAACCCACTTCGTAAAGTAATCAATGGAAACCAAGATGAAGCGGTGCCCATTAGAAGCTATAGGTCTAATCTCTCCAATCATGTCGATTCCCCACATTATGAATGGCCAAGGAGAAGACAAGATGTTTAGAGGAACTAGAGGCACATGTATCTTGTCAACATAGATCTGGCATTTGTGACAAGTCCACGAATGCTGATAACAGTCTGTTTCCATGGTGGACTAGTAGTATCCTGCCCGTAGGATCTTTTTAGCCATTGAATATCCACTAGTATGAGTGATAAAGGTACCTTCGTGTAAGTCATCCGTAATCCTTTCTGCCTCACTCTTGTCTACACACCGAAGCAAGGTAGAGTCATGATTGCGCTTGTAGAGGATCCTGTTACTGAGGAAGAACTTGGCAGATAACCTTCTTAATAACTTCTTATCATTGACTGAAGCTTCTTCGGGATATTCTTGGCTTTCGAGATATATTTTGACTTCATGGAACCAAGGCTTGTCCACTACTTCTTCAGTAACAATCTCGTGATAGTATGTTGGCTCGTCCATCCTCTCAATTGTGATCTGAGGAGCTTCATTATCCCACCTGACCTTGAACATAGATGACATCGTAGCTAACGCGTATGCTAGTTGATTTTCTTCTTGTGGAAAATGCTCAAAAGTAATTTCTTCAAAGTATGGGATTAGTGTCAACACATGTTCTTTGTACAGGATGAGATTAGGATGCTTCGTATCCCATTCTCTTTTGATCTGGCTGATTACCAAAGCCGAGTCTCTGAATACACTTAAGAACCCGATCCTTAAATCGATTGCAGCTTTGAGACCCATGATACATGCTTCATACTCAGCCATATTGTTGGTACAATTGAAACATAGCCTGGAAGTGAAAGGAGTATGAAAGCCTTCAGGAGATATGATCACAACACCGATGCCATTGCCAAGAGCGTCCGAAGCTCCGTTAAAAACCATAGTCCATCGAGATCCTTTTTCAGGTCCTTCATCTGGTCCAGGTTTCTCACAATCAGTTACTAACATGATATTCCCATTTGGGAACTCAAAATTCATGGATTGGTAGTCATCCACAGCATGATGAGCCAAATGATCAGCTAGTATACTTCCCTTAATTGCTTTCTGGTTTGTGTATTGAATGTCGTATTCGGTCAGGATCATTTTCCATCTTGCTATTCTTACAGAGAGAGCGGGCTTCTCAAAGATGTACTTGATAGGATCCATCTTAGATATCAACAAGGTAGTGTAAGTCAACATATATTGTCTTAGTCGGCGAGCAGCCTATGCCAAAGTGCAACAAGTTTTCTCGAGCAGTGAGTATCTTGTTTCACAGTCGGTAAACTTTTTGCTAAGGTAGTATATTGCATGCTCTTTTCGACCAGACTCGTCATGCTGCCCCAGCACACACCCCATTGAATTATCTAATTTGTTAAGTACATGATCAGAGGTCTTCCTTCGACTGGAGGCATCAGAATTGGAGGCTCTTGAAGGTATTCCTTGGTTTTGTCAAAGGCATACTAGCAATCGTCATTCCACCTCACTGCTTGATCTTTCTTCAATAACATGAAGATTGGCTCACAACTAGCGGTTAGATGGGAAATGAACCTGGCAATGTAGTTTAGGCAACCCAAGAATCCTCTAACTTCCTTCTCAGTGTGAGGAGTTAGCATTTCTTGTATAGCTTTGACTTTTGCAGGATCCACTTCAATGCCTTTGCCACTGACTATGAAACCTAAGAGCTTACCGGATCTTACTCTGAAAGTGCACTTATTCGGGTTTAGCCTCAGTTTGTATTTCTTCAGCTTGTCAAATAGTTTCTGTAAGTGATCAAGGTGTTCTTCCTCAGTTTGAGACTCGGCTATCATATCATCCACGTAGACCACTATCTCGTGATGGATCATATCATGAAACAAAGCTACCATGGTGTGCAGATAGGTTGCCCCGATGTTCTTTAGCCCAAATGGCATAACTTTGTAACAGAAAGTGCCCCACTGTGTGACGAAGGTCGTCTTCTCCATGTCCTCAGGTTCCATTTTGATCTGATTATATCCGGAGAAACCATCCATGAAGGAGAATACTTTATGTTATACGGTGTTGTCAACTAGAACATTAATATGGGGAAGCAGAAAGTCATCCTTGGGGCTTGCCTTGTTCGGGTCTCTGTAATCTACACACATACGTACCTTACCGTCCTTCTTAGGTACTGGAAAAACATTAGCGACCCATTGTGGATAGGACGTGACAGCTAAGAAACCGGTATTGAACTATTTCATGACTTCAGCCTTAATCTTTTCTAACATATCCGGCCGCATACGATGAACCTTCTGTTTCACTGGAGGGCAATCCTCTTTTGTTGTTAGGAGATAAACCACAACATCGGTGTCAAGTCCCGGCATGTCTTTGTATGACCAGGATAAAACCTCAACATAGTCATGTAGCATCTGTATTAAACGTTGTTTGACATTGGGCTCCAAGTTAGCACCTACCTTGACTTCTTTTCTGTCCTCTTCAGTATCCAAGTTCAATGTCTCAACTGGCTCCTCATGAGGCTGTATTGCCCTTTCTTCCTATTGTAACAGTCTGGCAAGCTCTCCTGGTACCTCACAATCTTCCTCACCTTCGTCCTCGGCTTGGTTGTTCGGATTTTCAAAGTCATAATAAGCAATAGAAGAACGGTTATCAATTGGATCCAGAGTGGATGTGGATCTGCAGTTTGATATGTGAGTGTGCGTAAGAGCATAACTGTTTTAATAAAGTAAAAAGCAGAAAAGAAAGGCAAAGAGCGTAACATTTGTATGTAAAAACGTCCAATGGTTTATTAATGTCATATGAAAATGAAACATGATAACCCTAAAAAAATAACCATTGTGCCTCGGGTAAGACACAAGATTTTAGTGTTTGTATTATTCATTGATTACATATCCAAAAACAAAAAAGGACAATTACTCATGAATAAAAGTAATCGGCACAAAGTCTTTAGCCTTCTAGTTGGTGGTCCTCCGCTGACAATTGGGAAGATCCACTGTTCCATGTCACAATCACTGTCACTATCTTCCAAAGCATTAACCCCATGATTGTTGATGCCTAAGGGTGGTCCTCTGGAACGAGCTCGATGAACGAAACTTTGAGCTCCTGATGTAAAACCCAAACCAAATTTGTGAGATTTGTAAGGAATTCCAGATGTTGGCCCCAAATTATACACCCGCCATCTTTAACCATTTCTCTGGCATATTTCAGAGAGACTATCTTCAGCGGAGGCCTAGTAGTATTTGGAACACTGGAAGAGTTTTTTGTTACAGCAACAGTCTGTGGAACCTCCTCAAAGTTCTAACAGGGGGTCTCAATGAACTCGCCATCCATTTCAACATACCTGAAAGAGTTCAGGTGGCTCACCATGTACTCCTCCTCCCCATGAACTATGATAATTTTCCCATTGACTGGGTACTTCAGCATCTGATGTAAGGTGGAAGTCACAGCACCATCCCCATGGATCCAGGGTCGACCCAATAAATAGGAGTAATATAGGCAGATGTCAATCACATAGAAAGTGGAATTAAAAGTATGAGTGCCCACTTTGATAGGGATGTCCACCTCCCCATGCACCATTCTTTTAGAACCGTCAAAGGCTCTCACCACAATGTTGCTAGGCTTCAGAGTCAATCCTTCGCAATCTAACCTGTCAAGGGCCTTCTTGGGAAGAATATTCAGTGATGAACCGATATCCACTAGAACATGGGCCAAAGTAGTGCCCCTACACTCGATATAACCGTGCAGGGCATCATTATGTTTCCTTCCTCTGGGAGTCAGATTAGCATCAGCGAATTCTAACCCATTGTCAGCAGTCAAACTGGCCACACATTCTTCAAATTGATCAGCGGAGGTTTCTTGTGGCACGTGAGCAGTCTTGAGGAGTTTCACTAAAGCCTTGGCATGGGCTTCAGAGCATAATAATTGGGCCAACATTGAGATCTTGGAAGGGGTCTTCCCCAATTGTTCAACCATATTGTAGTCGCTTTTCTTGATTATCTTTAAGATTTCTTCCATCTTCTTCTTGGAAGCCTCGGGAATGACTTATGGGTGCGCCTTCTTCCGGACAGGCTCAACCAATATCTCTTTACCCTGAGTCTCGGCCGACTCGGTGGCATGGGTAGCAACAGGGCTAGAAGTAGGAGTATTCATAGGAATACTGACAGGAGCAGCAGCAGGGATGATCCCAGGAGTAGCAACAATTTTAGAAGGAGAGATCTCAGGGGAGAAAACTCTTCCGCTTCTTGTTATCTTACTAGTCCCGACGATATTACTAATGTCAGGATCATAATCTTCTGCATCTTTGTCTTTAAAAATCAACAAATCTTGCTTCACGCCATGGTAAAAGACGTTAGCCCCATAGTTCCAGGGAATAACTTTATCCGAGGAATATGGCATAGGTCTAGGGAAAGTAATTATCAATGGAGAAACTTTCGGAACAAATGTAATCCTGGAAGATATTTTAGAGGAGACCTTGGGAGGATTGGCGGAAATTAAAAATGATTGAAACATCTTCACACGGAGTACTTGTAACTGGAGTCTTTCCAAACAAAATTTCTTTATCATCCATCAGGCACTGAACACCTTCCTTCAACAGGTGGCAACCATTAGGTAAGGAAAAACACAAGTGGAAACATTCGCCACAACCCAGAAATAAACCTGCCTGCAAGAGATTCTTCTTAATAGTCAGGAGAGGAGTAGCTAGTTCATCCACATAAGCAACAAACATGTCATCATCAATAGCATTAACACCACCACCGTGCTTGGGCATAGGGGCAGTAATAACATTATGAGTCTCAGGAGTGTCAACAAAGAAAATGTTTGAAAGTTGCTTTTGAAAAGTAGTATTTGTGTAAGTGCAAAATGTTTTTTAAAGAAAACTTCTAACAACTATCTACTTTTATACTCGAATAAAGGGTCGTTCTTTTCCTCCTATCCTTTAGACAGTGCTATCCTACTATTAGTGAGTTGGTAGCCCTATCGTTGGATGTTTGAGGGATATCGAAGGAACGATACAATCATGAAAGCAACTTGTGGATATGCTTTAACAATTTTATTTACGGATTAGATCATTTACCGAGAAGGCAACTATAGGGTCATCGAGGGGCTATGATCTTTTCGATTTACGGGTCTTTGCTAAAGCATTCCTGCCTCATGACTGCTTTGTTTCTGAAGGTAACCAAAGTGGGGGTACCCTAGAGGTGTATATGTGCAAGTGTGTTATGTTCAGTTATTTTTGTCTTTTTGTTAAGTTTGCTAACGATTGATTTCAGTCTTTTCATACACGCCTAGTTACTAACAGTTAATATATATTGCAGAATTTTAAAGTGCATAAACTTAAATCTACGCTATTACAATGCTTTGGGGAGGGTCTTTACATTATACAATAATGAGGGGGATAAAGCAGTAAATGTCCTAGTTTTAATCTATTACATCCAGTGGGCAGATACAATAATATGGAAAAATATGAAAGTAAATAAATATGTGCGAAGTAGAGAAGGTGTCTGAAAAAAAAATCCTAAGATGAAAAATCTTTTTGTTTTGTTTTTATTTTAATAAAATATAAACTAAGTCTATTTATTTTTAATTTCAAGAAAGAGGTTAAAATAATTTATTTATTTATTTATAAATTAATTTGATTAATAAAAAAACTATCCTAATATTTTTTGTGATTTTTATTTAAGCTTAATTTAAATAAAAAGGATCAATAAAGAAATACCAAAAAGAACAAAAATAAAATGTGAAGGAGTAAGGGGATCCTTCGATCCATGGAGAATCATGGCTTCGATTCAGAGCAAAAAAAATTGCCTTCGATCTAGAGGAAGGTGGCTTTCGACCCAAAGGAAAAAGGGTAGTCTTCGATCCAAATAAGAATGTTTTTCCTTCGACCCAGGGAGAGATAGTTGTCTTTCGATCCAAGGGTGGATGCTGTGAGGACACTGAATCTGCAAAGGTGTGTTAGCCAAAACGAAAAGCATGACCTGGGTGCTAAGCCCAGGTCGTTAGTTTCTGTATGCACTGGCCTTATTTATGATGGATCTGCAACAAGAATTAGAAGAAAAACAAAAGCAAACCTGGGGTCGAACCCAAGTCTTTAGTCTTGAGAAACAAATCGAATGAAACTACAAATGTCGATGTTTCATGCAAATGTAGAGATTGATCTTTTTACCAATTATTACCAATGGTTGATGGATGAATATGTGATGATGGGTGTGGGTACCCTTGTTTGATGATTTCTTTGATTTAGCTTCTGGATGTGGGTACCTTTGTTTAAGGGTTACTTTGATTTGGATCACTTATGAGATTTTTGATAACTTTGGTGGGTTTATGGGGCAGCGTATCTCCAAAGTTTGTGTAACTATCCATTTGGCTTGCAAGCACGCTGCTTATATAGAGTAGAAGGGAGGGGACAAGAAGATGATAATTTAAACTTCCATAAACAAATGTTTTCAAGGCCATGAATGAAGTTTTGTAACATTGCAAAAGACATGGAAACCTGTCCCTTTTTGAATTTGAATGTATGTGGACATTTTGGCTCCTTTGAATGCTCTCTAGTGTTGCTCTTTGATTGGCTTGTTGCCTCCTTCGACATGACCTCTTGTAAAACCTTCGAATGGGTATTTGGTTGCCTCCTTCAAAGGGGTCTTTTGGATAGACCATTTACGTCGTCTTCGAATGGGCCTTTGGTTGCCTCCTTCGAATGGACTTCTTGAGTGTCTTTCAAATGGTTCCTTCGTTGGACCCATCCATTTTCCTTAGTGGCTTGATTCCAATAGCCCAAGTGAGGACTTCATCCTGGCCAATCGAAGCCTCCTTTGTAATGAATGTAATGGTGCATGATGCTTGGGCTGGGCAGTATGCAGGGCTTTGGCCAAACGCATCAAAAGACAAAATAACACTTGCCTTCAACCATTATGTGCCTTTCGATTGGACCAAATGCATGCCCCTTTGAAGGCACCATTTGTGTGTCCTTTGAATAGCCCATATGCACTCCTTTGTGCTTTCTTCGAATGACTCTCCAATGTGTCCTTCGACTGGACCTTTGGAATGCTCTTTCGAAGGGGACATTTTGTGCTATAATGCAAAAACTAAGCCTAGGAGTCTTGGCCTTGTGCATTGAAGGCAAGCATAAACAAAGTCTTTGTCTTAGTGAATCCAAGGCATGCGTGAAGGGGCTTTTGTCCTGATGAATCAAAACAAACTTGTAGGGGGTTCTTTCCTTATGCATCAAAGGCAAGTCGAAAGAGGCCTTTTTCCTTGTGCGCTGAAGGCAGGCTAGAGGGGGGTTATTTGCCTAGTCAAAGCAGGAATTAAGCATGCTCTGAAGAGACCAAATGCCCAAACGAGGCAGGAATCCAGCCTACATGCAAGTAGCCATTACATTTGTGAGTCAAACTAGCATGCAAAGCCAAATGTGCAATCGAAGGAGCACTAACTAGAGGCCCTTCCCCTTTGGATCGAAAGAGGTTGTTTCAAAGGGAAAACATGCCTAGTCGAAGCTGGAGTGTAGCAAACAAGCAAATGACTAAGGCTTTAATCAAAGCTTGGAAATTTGAGGCAATCTTGGAAGAGGTTAGGCACTCAACCGAATCCTATCCAAATACCAATCAAAAAGGTCCTTTAACATGCCAATCGAAATACTTTGTTAATATGCCAATCGAAGGCTCCTTGTTTATCTCCAAAAAAATTATTTTTCCTTTAATCAAATTCTTGTGATCACCATGTAAGAGAAAGATCTTGGGAAAATATGAGAAGGGAAATTTCAGGGTACAACAGGTATGATTCTCATCAGTAATTTTTAAGTGTTTTGAAGTTTGCAAGAAGAAGAAGTTTTTATTTTAATGAGATGCAAAAGAAGGATGAAAAGTCTAAGGGGAGACTTAGAAAAATAACCCTAAAGTTGTCATGCATTCTTGATCCTATAGTTGAGGATAAAAGCGGGGAACATCTACTTAATGTTGGCATACATGGATACAAGCCTAAGGTCTATTTAACTCATACTTAAAAAAGAGTGAGTTGAAGATCCTATGGGGAGCATACAAGAGGTGGGTCCAATAAAAGAATAAGAAGGGATAATGAAACACCACACAAAGAGATGGCAAGACATCAAGAAGCATGTATCAAAATACTAGAAAGAGATATAAAGAGAGGTATGATAACACCTAACGAGAAGGTTCATTGCCTCTTCAATGTGCATGAGATAAGAAAACTCTATTGAGCACCTCCTTGAATTTCCTCCATCACTCAATGATTAGGCACCCGGGTTGCGTCAATAATCGATCACAAAATAATATCACAAGTGTACACAAGATAAATGAAGTGTTGGATGTAAGGGAGTTAAATTGGGTTATGATTAACCAAGGGGTGTACTTGATTAATCTCGTGAGAGTAGGTGCTCCTACCCTCAACCATGAGACCCTTTTGTGCATGGAACACTTGGTATATGGACCAAAGTGATGGATTCAGGTTATGACTAACCAAGGGAAAAACTTGATTAGTCTTGTGATAATGGACATTCCCAAACTCAACTATGAAACCCTTTAAGAAAATCTCTATGTGGACCAAGAGGAGGCCATGCGTTTTAATCGGATGATACATGCATACTTTAGCAAGAATTAAAACATACAAAGAAATAAAATTCTCAGCTATTACAAGCCATATGGGGATGTGTGTAAAAGTTTATGAATGTGGATGTATCAAATCGACAACATGATTAAAAGTCTAAACAAATAAACAATTCTACCCAATCGAAATTAATTAAACAATTAATTAAATCGAACCATTTTATTTGATACCATTAATTACCAAAATATTTAATTATATCAAATAATATTTTTCAATCTAATTAATTATTTAAAACAAAAGTATATTTCTCTTGTATTATTATTTTTATTCGTTTTTAGTTTTAATTGCTAAAAAAAAGTTATTTAAACAAATAATACAAAAGAAATATATAAAAAAAAGATAGATTTTGGGCCTAAAATCATTAATTTAGAGGGGGTGTTGGAAGCAAAAGTGTCTTAAGCCCAATAGAGGTGTTCCACCCGATCCTATGTGGGAGACTCTAGAGGGTGCATGGTGAGTTATGCGTTTTGGAGTGTTGGACCAGATCTAGAAAGATCTGATGACTGAGAACTGAGGGTGCACCACAAGACCGATGAAAAGCAGCACGTTGGATAAGGTCGATCTAGCGTGACCTCTTCATGGAGGTGTACCATAGGAACACGTTTATGAAGTGCTTGATGTTGATCTGTGTAGATTAGATGGCCAGAGATGTGAGGGTGCATGGAAGAACCACGAGGCACCTGCGTGAGATTGGAGAAGAGCCACAATGGCGGTGACAAGTGTCACCGCCTGATTAGTGTTTTAATTAAAACTAATTAAACAAACAAAATAGTGACATTATCACAAATTTGTATCAAAATAATGATTAATCTCTAATCTTCCTCTCAACCCTGACTCTCCTATTCTCACTCTCTCTTCATTTTCCTTTCGTCAGAAATTGCCTTACAGTGGCACTGACGGTGGCTTGCGGCAAACTTGCTATGATCTTCACTTTTCTTGTATCAATAGCTCTGTCTCATCCTTCTAGTCACTAATATGGCATTTGATTTTTCAGAGGAAGCGTGATTTGGCATAGATCTTGAAAGGGATGGCCAAAAACCTAGCGCTCTGATGGTGAAAATCGATAATGATGATGCGCGATCGATGATGAAAACACTACTTCTGTGTTTACTTTGGTGAGATCTTTCGGATTCTTGATGAAAATCACTCTTCCTCTTATCTTTAAATTTCTGAAGGGTTTGTTTACAGAAAATGATGTAGAACTTAGGGTTTGACTGTTTTTGTTGCTTGATAACTTCTCTAGTTTTTTTATATTTGTGAACAAATTTTTGATTTCTGAAAACCTCTTTTCTATTTTTTTAGATGAATTTTGTGGAAACTTTTTCTGTGATTCTTCCAGAAGTTAGAGAATGAGAAATTAACTGTGTGAAATTCTGTTATATAGTTCTTTTTGTTATGAAAAAACGGTTAGAGCTTGAAAAAATCTTGGCCTTAGATCCTAAAAGTTTGTTACAAGGATTGGAGGGTGAGGATTGATTCTGAGTTTTAGCTTGCTTGAGAAGTTTTGCTGATTTGGTTGCATTTTTATATTGGTTCAAGGCGTTTTTTATAATTTTCTGATATGTTGCTTTTACTTGCTTGCTGAATTGTTATGATGTCGGGCTGCGCAATTTTCTTCTATGTTTTTATAACAGATCTTCTATTTTCTGCCTCTGTTTTGTTGTTCGGCTGGAGTCTGTGATTATGTACTTGCCTCTTTGTTACTGCAGTAACTGTGACCATGATGTTATTTTACTGAGTTGTTAAACTTTATGTAATATATTTCCTTTTTGATCTTTACTGTGAACCAAAAATTGTTTTTGTGATTTGTAGTAAAGTTTGTTCTTGGCCCATGATTAAACATTGTACTTCTGAATTTTATTGTGAAACATATGTAATATGAGGCTTTTGTGTCGCTTATAAACATAATTTCAAGACCACCTGTAGCGGTAGAAATGTTCAAGACTAAGCCATTAGATTGACTAGACTTTATACAAATCAAAATAAAAATCGCCACCGCGCTTTATTATTTCCAAAGGAATGGGAAAAGAGAGAATAACCCAAAAAAAGGGGAAAATATTCAAGGTAAGGGGGTTGTTTATACAAAGGGAAGGTATTAGCACCCTAAACATCTATGGTACTCCGCAGGAGCCTCTTTGAAAAAATCTGTATATTTTGGCTATAAAATGTGTTGTATATAAAATTAATGATGGTGGTGAGAAAAGAAATATATTTATTTTTTTATGATTTTTGCACCAGCCGCGGTTGCGAACCATTAGTGCCTACATACCATCATTCGTGCAATAGGGGTTCAGGGTACACGTAGTTTCTCTTTTAAAAAATCTTGAAACACAAATGTGTTGGTTAATTTTATAAGATAAAACATCATTGTCATTGTCCGTGTGGAAAACATACTTACTACCCATAATCATGAGAAAGGAGAATTTGCATCATCTCAAAGTGGAGGATATGGCTTGGATTTTAAAATCAACAATGCCTCACTCAACACCCAAGTGGAAAATATCTCTCTTCACTGCATATTGTAGAAGTATAGTTGTTTGCATCACTACAAGGATTGACAAGAGTCTAACCTTTTGAGAAAAAGTTTTAAAGATAAAAAACCAAAGTGGCAAAATGGTTTGAAATGAGATTGATTGACTTTTAGTCTTCTCACAAAAAAGTGTCAAAGTATTATTAGATTGATTGAAGTTTATTTATGAAAATGTTTTGAAAATTCATGGACATAAGTCCAAGTTTATTATGAAAGTAGTCTAAGTTTCAAAACAAGAAGAGTTTTCAAAGGAGGGAGAAGATTTTTGAAATTAAAGAAGATGGGAGGAGTAGAAGAGACTATCCTAAAGCATAAGGTAAAAGCTAAGGATAAGGACCATCTAACCAACAAGAAGCCAAAGCTTGACATTAAGAGCCAGAATAAAATTCCCATTCTTTGGATTGAAACCAAGTAAGCAAAGATACTAGACCTCTTCAAGTGTACTAAGTCTTCATAAATATTGGGCAGAGTAACAACTGTATACGGATGAATTCCAGATTACAAACAGAGGATGTAATCACAAGAAAACCTGCACACAAAAACAAACAAGCAACCCAATTTCTTGAGGTAAACCTCAAGAGCTCCAGACAAAATAATCAGATAAGATCACAAGGTATCCAAGATAGGCCAAGGTTTCTAATCCTAAGTCCAAGAAAAGTCCACTGCTCCACCATGCCAAGGATAGTAACAAAATAGTCCAAGTTCCATTAAGAGTTTTTTAGGGTTTATGTTGATTATTAAGTATCTTGAGGAAAGGAAAAGAAAAAGCTCAAGTGAGAAAAGTAAAAATGGCAAGAAAATAAATGCTCAAATGAGCAAAGATGAAAATGGAATGAAATGTAAATGCTAAAATTAAATAGTACATAAAGCATAAAAAAGAATAAAAGCATAAGGTAAAACAAGTAAATAATTATTGGTTATTTGGATGACCATTTTGAAACTTGCATTTGGAACTCATTAGAGGATTGGTAAAACCAAAGCCTCCACACAACAAGTTACATTTGCTTTTTGTCAAGTATATCATCCATTTGGAATTCTCATAAGTACCATTTAATGATCAACAATGTTTAAGTGATCCGCGTTGACCAAAAGTGTTGTAGATCCATCAGAGGATTGGTAGAACCAAAGCCTCCACACAATGAATCTCAAGGTTATTGGATCAAAGAGATCAAATTAACATACTTGGGCTTGGAATCATAAGTTTGGGCCACGAATGATCATTTATTTGAATCGGTATGTTAAGCAATCGTAAGTGGACTTATATAGAAATCACACCTATTTTGAGGTTGGTCAATAGCAATCTATGCACCATTTATTTTGAGACATGATATAGAGATCATGCTCTAACAACAACATTTAGTGCAATTATAAAGGGAAGAGATAAAGAGGAATTAGGGTAAATAGAAAAAACCACATTTGGATTAATATTTAATCAAAATTTTATTAAAATCATTCATCCATTTTTTATGGAGTTAAACTCAACACCATGGATCCAATGATGTTAATAAAGCCATGATAAAAAAATCAACCCAAGACAGCCAGAAAATATTCACAAAATAATAATATATTTAATATATACATGAAAGGGTTTAAAAAAGTTTAAAAATGGAAAATAATAAGGAAAATGTCAATTATATTCAAATTAATCAAGAAGTGAAAGATAAGACCATAGAAAAATCAAAAAATAGGTCTAGTAAATATACAAAAATTTTGGGAATTTTTAAAAGTCAGAAACTATTTTTAAAAATTAAAATAAATGGGTAAAATAAACAAAAATAGTAAAAAATAGTAAAGTCAGAAATAAAAATAAAATAAGGTCACCAATATTTGTTACAATATCATTGGATCATTCCATAATTTTTTCAGAGTTAAAAAATGTGTAAAAATATTTTTAATAATTTTAAACAAATCAAATAAATGTAAAATTCATAAAAAATACCAAAACACAAAAATAAATTGTGAAAAAATAAAAATCAGAAAGAGAATAATCAAAAATATTTTTCATAATTTTTTTCAGATTTTTTGGACTAAAAATGGATTTTCTATGATTTTTTGAAATTTAAAACAATTAAAGTATAAAAATCAGAAAAAGAAAATAAAAGGAAAAGATGTGGACCATTGGATGAGAGTCAAAACGCGTTAGTAATCAAATCCAAAGGATCTGGAGCGCTGTGTATATCATGGTCTTTATTGAATAAAGCACTGAATCAAATATAAAATTAGAATTCAAAAAAATACAAATGGCACGCTTTCATTGGTTAGAAGGTGACACGTTGGTCATCTTCAACCTCCAGCCTCACGAATTGCAGGTCTCTCAAACTGTAAAATCAGAAGCTCAGACCTATGCCATTCGCTTCGTCTCTTCAAGACGAAGACAACCATACCCCCGCGCCATATTTATATAAACTGTAACTCAAGCAATTTGGAGAGAAAGTTTTGAAAGGGGATTTGAAAATTCATGGTCAAAATGTGCTTCCAGATAAAAGTAAGTGTTGCAACTAGAACCAGGGTAATGAGAGCAGCACAATGATACCAATGTTTTGGAGAATTGATGAAGGAATCTACCTATTGAAGTTGAGTTTCAGAGCTCTGAGAATGGACTTCTATGGAGCAATGTAGGGAAAGATTCTTGAATGTAATTATATGATTAGGTTCAGGGAAGATCAAGGAAGGTGAATTGATGGAAAAATTGATTGAAAAAGGCTTGAGGATAGGATTCGAAGTAGCTGAATTCTGAGTTGTGAAGCAAGTTTGGCAGGGTGATTCTGGCAATCTAAGCTTTGGAAACTAAATGGGGGATGACCCTCTATTTATAGGGAATCAAATGGGATGCTCAAGCGTGTGGAATGATGCAAATTGGAGGGAAATCGTGTGAACCTGATACACGAGCAAAGTGTGATCTGATTTGCATCAAAACTCATCAAATCCTTGTGTTTCAAGGCTCTAATCAACTTTGGAAACTTGGTTAAACATGTTTAGATCACAAACGCGTGCTAATTTGATGTTTAAAGGCCAAAACATGGATTTCAAATTCTAACTTATGGTGAAACTTCAGTTTCAAGTTACCAAGTTCATTCCAATGGCATTTCCACCTCAAGGAGTCTTTGGGAAAAATTCTTGATGCTTTGGAAAGATGAGGTAACGAGCTTTGCAATGGAAAAAGAATGGAATCAAATGGAGGCTTGATCTGAATATTATATGGAGTCAAAGTTGAAGAAAAAGAGTTGACTTTCCATACTTAGAAATATTTCAAATTCTTCTTTAAAAATGACCCATAATCTCTTGTATCTAAACATGGCCTTGAACTTAGAATTTTATCTTGACCAAAAAAGATGGAATGAAGTAGACGTCTTGAATGACATTTTTCAATTTGAGCCACTCAAAATATCCAAAAATTGAGCAAGTTATGACTTGTTGAAGTTGGCCAAAAATCATGAAATGACCTATAATAGTTTGCATTCTTAAGGAAACTTCAATCCATTTTCTCACTTTGAACATAAAAGAAGGCATGAATTACACATCACTAGGGTCATCATGAGAAAAGAATGGGCTCAAGGTGATAAAAATTGACCAAGTTATGATCATTTGAAGTCATATATGGAAAATGAGGGATTCATCTTGATGACTTGTAATCTTTCTTCTTCACTAAGTTCCTTCCACATGAAAACTCCTTGGAACTTTTGAAGTGATTTGTTGGTAACTCTTTGAAGAGAAGAATGTCTTTGGAACCACTCAAAAATACCACAAGATGATCAAGATATGTCCCTTTGAAGTCCAAAAACCTAGCCTCTAGATCAAGAGAATGCTTCCTGGAACTTTTCCAAGTTTGAACAAACTTTTTGTGCCAATATTCTTCCCTTGTGAATAGAATTTGTTGAGGATGATGATGAGGACTCATGGCCACCAAAACCACTTCCATACCAACTTCAAAACAACTTCATTGGCGAGGTTTGAATCTCTCAAGTTTTGACTAGGGCATGGAAATAAACTCATGAACCCATGAGGCAACTTGCTAAACCTCATTGCCTTCACCTACATTATTAACAAGTAAGACAAACCAATATTGTATTTTTTTTAATTTAGAGAAAAATATCAAAGAAAAATATCCATGTTCACCAAAGAAAATAAGTCAAGGTGCTTGGTAACTCCTGAAAGAGCAAGGTTAAAGATGGGGAGAGGAACCAAAAAGCCCTAATGTGATTTTGTGGTGATTAAAATAATATGGTATGATAAAGGGATCTTAGGGGAAAAAATTGGGGTACAACAGCTGCCCTTATTTAAGTTTCTTCTATCCGGAGATACGAAGGTTAAAAATCTTCGTGTCGACGTGATCGAAGATACTTAAATATAAAACAAACCCTGTTTTTGGCCCTAAGATGCCATGCAAACATTTATGCATATGAATGGAACAAAAAGACGCAAAGTAGTATTGGGGATGCAAAATGAAATGTAGCAACAGAAGAGCAATCCCACCAGGAAAATAAATCATTGGTAAATCACAAGAAAAGAATTAGAGAGGAGGATATCAAGCATCAACATTCATTTCCGATGGTCGACCAACGTCTACTGAAGGTAGGAAGAAGATATATACCATATCACCGCCGTTCACCGACGATGAACTATCAACATTCACTGAAGACAGCAAAAATAACAAACACTGACGTTCATTGAAGGTGTACTACCAACGTTCACTGAAGTTAGGAAGAGAATATCATATCACCGCCGTTCACTGACAATGAACTATCAACATTCACTGAAGATAGCAAAAATAACAAACAACGACGTTCACTGAAGGTGTACTACCAACATTCACTGAAGGTAGGAAGAGAATATCATATCACTGCCGTTCACTGACGATGAACTATCAACGTTCACTGAAGATAGCAAAAATAACAAACACTGACGTTCACTGAAGGTGTACTACCAACGTTCACTAAAGGTAGGAAGAGAATATCATAACCGCCATTCACTGATGATGAACTTTCAACGTTTACTGAAGATAGCAAAAATAACAAACACCAACGTTCACTGAAGGTGTACTACCAACATTCACTGAAGGTAGGAAGAAGATATCATATCACCGCTGTTCACTGACGATGAACTATCAACATTCACTGAAGATAGGAAAAAGATAAGAAACACCAACATTCATTGCCGATGTACTACCAACGTTCACTGAAGGTAGAAAGAGAAAATATATCATACCACCGCTGTTCACTGACGATGAACTATCAACGTTCACTGAAGATAGGAAGAGAATATCATAGTTTTCCCAGAATTCTGGTGTTCTTCCAAGAATGGGTCTCAACTTCTTTTTTTTAAACAAGGAAATCTGCCTGGAAAGGGTAATACGTACTCTGTCTCAAATAAAGAGACTCCCACTTATTGTCGAAGGGGATTTACAAAGAGAAATGACTTTCTGGCGATATCAATATGACTTCCCGGGGACATGCCACGATATTCCTGCTGAGGAGATAAAGTCTTTTGGAGTGACACGGCCAAAGTAGATACATCCTTTAGGAAATAAACTCAAGAGGGTCAACAAAAATCAACTAAGCAAAGAGCGCTGCAAAAAAAAAAGGTCAGAACACGATGCTAATGAACAATGGTTTTTTAGTTATGCATGATGTATGTATGAATGTATGAGTGCTATCGTGCATATGCTGGTAAAATGATACATAATCAGTTTAAATAAACACAACTGCCTCAGGTACTACGGCACTGGGCTAATCTTCAACCAGAAAGATCAATCCAAGAAAGGTAAAAACAACTGCGGAAACCAAATCCATTGCCTGTGTTAACTTTAATGAGGAGAAAAATAATTCGGATGTAGCCAAATCAAACAAATATCGGGATAGAACATCTTTCTTCCGGTTTAATTGGAGAAAACAGCTTTTCAAAAGCAACATGCCTACTGGAGATTTCGAGACCAGCCTCAAATAAGGCAGACTGATGCCGACACAACTGAGCTTTACTGAGGAATTCAAGTCTAACTCCCCGGAGAAAACTTTCATCACGAATTCTCACTCCAAACAAGAGATGCCCTGGGATAACCTTCCTGGGTAATCAAGAAGTCAATACTTTCATCATACAAGGGAAAACTTGTTAGGGAAACTGGGACGGAGGCTTCTGACCATGCAAACCCAAAAAGCGAACCAAGACTTGACTGGGGACAATGGGATCACAACCCAATATTGCACCTTGTACCCACTGGTATTATCTTTAACTATCTGGTAAACACACAAGGATTGCGCATACCAGCAAAATGACTTGAGAAAACTTTCATGAAGGGGGTAAATCTTCTTAAAACAGCTGGAGTTTGTTCATTCTTGGGACCACAATTCTTGTTGTCATCATTTCAACACTAATTCCAAAATAAATTGAATTGTAAGGACCTCTCTTATTTTTGAAAAGTCAATTTTGCTTTTTAATCTCTTTGCTTTAACAGTTATTATCAATAATAAATGAAGTCTTTGCAAGCTAAATAAACATAAGAACACCAAGAATTGGGCGAAAGCTCGAATTTCATTAATAGAATGGTTGTATGCGAATGGCGAGACTCCATGGATGATTACAAAGTTTGGGAAATGGTAATACATAATGGAAAAGATACATTGAGATACAATGACCATTATTCTCCCTAACAACTTTTGAAGTCCTGAGCAGCAGCATTTGTTGAAGTATGGTGAGGATCCGAGAAGATTGTTGCTTCAACGATCAAGTCTTGTCTGACGCAGTTAATTGCCAAGAAAGTCCCTAACTTTTGCCTAAGCTGCCCTTGCGGGTTTTCAACTTAGCGGGAAATTTATTCTGTTTATGTCTCTAATTTTTGCCTAGACCGCCCTTTCGGGTTTTCGGCCTACCGAGACGCTCTTTTTTTCCTAAGCCGCCCTTTCAGGTTTTCAACTTAGCGAGCTGTTCTTTTATTTCCTTAGGCGAAGTATTTCTTGACTGCATCAGCATTCATGGGACGTGGGAACTCCTCGCCATCCATAGTTTTAAGAATTAATGCACCACCAGAGAAGGCTTTCTTGACAACATACGGGCCTTCAAAATTGGGAGTCCACTTGCCCCTAGAATCAACGTTGAAAGACATGATCTTCCTGAGCACGAGGTCGCCTTCTCTGAATTCACGAGGTTTGACCTTTTTGTCAAATGCTTTCTTCATTCTTTTCTGATATAACTACACATGACACAAAGCTGTCATTCTCTTCTCTTCAATCAAATTCAATTTGTCAAACCTGTTCTGAACCCATTCAGCCTCTGTCAATTTGGATTCCATTATCACACGCAACGAGGGAATCTCAACCTCGACAGGGAGTACAGATTCCATTCCATATACTAGAGAAAACGGGGTTGCTCATGTTGAAGTATAGACAGATGTTCGATATCCATGTAGGGCAAAAGGGAGCATTTCATGCCAATCCATATAAGTGACAACCATTTTCTGGATGATCTTCTTGATATTCGTATTAGCAGCTTCAACAGCCCCATTCATCTTAGGCCTGTATGGAGATGAATTGTGATGGACAATCTTGAATTCTTCGCACAGTTCTGTCATCATCTTGTTGTTCAAATTCGAGCCATTGTCGGTGATGATTCTGCTTGGCACACCATACCGACATATAAGGTTATTCTTAATGAAGCGCACAACCACCTTCTTAGTAACATTGGCATAAGACGCAGCCTTTACCCACTTGGTGAAGTAATCAATTGATACTAAAATAAAACGGTGCCCATTCGATGCTTTGGGTTCTATCATACCAATCATGTCAATACCCCACATGGAGAAAGGCCATGGGAAGGAAATCACATTGAGGAGTGTTGGAGGTACATGGATCTTATCTGCGTAAATCTGGCATTTATGACACTTCTTTGCAAATTTATAACAATCAGATTCCATCGTCAACTAATAATAACCTGCTCTTAGCATCCTTTTAGCCATTGAATGTCCATTAGCATGAGTTCCAAGTGAACCTTCATGGATCTCATGCATCAACATGTCTGCTTCGTGTCTATCCATGCATCTGAGCAAGACCATGTCAAAATTCCTCTTGTATAGTTCATTTTCACTGAGGAAGAAACTGCCTGCCAACCTTCTCAGTGTCTTTCTATCCTTCTTTGATGCACCAAACGGGTATTCTTGAGTCTGAAGAAAATGCTTGATATCATAGTACCAAGGCTTTTCATCTGCTACCTCCTCTTTCGCAAACACATGAGCGGGCCTATCGAGCCGTCGAACTATAATTCGGGGTATATCATTCCAAGCATTTACTTGGTACATCGGAGCCAGAGTTGCCAGAGCATCTGCCATTTGATTTTCATCCCTCGAAATGTGATGGAATTCAACTTTATTGAAGAAGGGTAGTAATCTTCTAGCGTAATCTTTTTAGGGGATCAAGCCAGGGTGACGAGTGTCCCATTCTCCCTTAATCTGATTTATTACCAATGCTGAATCACCGTACACATCTAAAATCTTGATTCTGAGATCAATAGCTTCTTCAAGACCCATGATGCAAGCCTCATATTCTGCCATATTATTAGTGCAATCAAATGTTAACCTTGCCGTAAAAGGAATATGTGATCCATGAGGAGTAACAATCACAACACAAATTACTTTACCATAAGAATTCACAGCTCCATCAAATACCATACTCCAACGAGATTCAGGGTCGGGACCCTCCTCGGGCAATGGTTCATCACAATCTTTCAGTTTCAAGGACATCACATCTTCATCGGGGAATTCATATTCGGCAGACTGATGATCTTCCACCGGCTGGTGAGCACGGTAATCTTCTAACACACTACTTTTGATAGCTTTTTGAGTGTAGTATTCGATATCATATTCAGACAACAACATCTGCCAATGGGAAATTCTCCCAGTAAGAGCAGGCTTTTCAAAAATATACTTGATTGAATCCATTTTGGAGATCAACCAAGTGGTATGATTCAACATATACTACCGCAAACGCTTTGCCACCCAGGCCAAAGCACAACATGTTTTTTCTAGCATGGAATACCGTGACTCAAAATCAGTGAACTTTTTGCTGAGATAATAAATGGTGAACTCTTTCTTTCCCGTTTCATCCTGTTGTCCCAGAATACAACCCATGGATTTATCCAACACGGTTAGATACATAATCAACGGTCTTCCTTCTACGGGAGGGAGCAAAATAGGAGGTTCAAGCAGATACTCTTTAATACTTTCAAATGCCCTTTGGAAGTCATCTGTCCACACACAACCTTGATCTTTCTTTAACAGCTTACAGATTGGTTCACACGTTGCGGTCATGTGGGAAATAAATCGGGAGATATAATTCAAACGCCCGAGGAAACCCCTGACTTGCTTTTCAGTTCTTGGTGCTGGCATTTCTTGAATTTCTTTGACTTTGTCAGTGTCAACTTCAATTCCTTTCTGGCTAACAATAAAACCCAACAATTTCCCAGATCTAACTCCGAAGGTGCATTTATTTGGATTCAAGCGGAGACGATACTTCCTGAAATGCTGAAACAACTTCAACAAATCCTCTATATACCCTTCTTCAGTTTAGGATTTGGCAATCATATCATCAACATATACTTAGATTTCTTTTAGCATCAAATCATGGAATATGGTTGTCATAGCCCTCTGGTACGTTGCACCAACGTTTTTCAACCCGAAGGGCATCACTCTATAACATAATGTTCCCCATGGTGTGATAAACATCGTTTTTTCCATGTCATCTGGAGCCATTCTTATTTGATTATACCCGTAAAATCCGTCCATGAACGAGAGTACCTTGAATTTTGTTGTGCTATCCACTAACATGTCAATGTGAGGCAATGGAAAATCATCTTTTGGACTAGCTTTAATTAGATCTTTGTAATCTACGCACATGCAGACTTTTCTGTCTTTTTTCGGTACTGGGACAATATTGGGAATCCATTGAGGATACACTGACGTCACAAGAAAACTAGCATTAATCTGCTTTAGGACCTCCTCTTTGATCTTTACTGCCATATCCGGGTGGGTTCTTCTCAACTTTTGTTTAACTGGGGAACACTTTAGCTTTAACGGCAAACGATGCTCGACAATGTCTGTATCTAGACCAGGCATATCTTGATAAGACCAAGCAAAAATATCCACATATTCTTTCAACAGCTCAATCAACCCGCTCCTTACATCAGGATGCAACAATGCTCCAATCTTAACCTCCTTCGGATCTTCTTCTGAGCCCAAATTAAACACTTCCAAAGGCTCTTTGTATGGCTGAATGGTATTTTCCTCGTGCTCAAGAAACCGTGAGACCTCTTCTGGAATATCATCATAATCTTCTTCTTCAGCCCTAAACATAGGATGTTCAAAGTTGGGAGAGGGTACAGGGTCATTGTATTCAACATGTTTTTTAATTAATCTGCACAAGTGATTTTTGATTGCTTTTAGAACTGACACATATAACAAGTGATCATGCAGACTAATTTTCAGTTATTATTTATTTTGAAAGGTTTTTTTTATTATTACCATTTCCCAAGAAAAAGGCAGAAAATAAAAGACATAATTTGGAAGCAAAGATAACTTTTATTAATGATCTTAACAGTTATAGCAAACAGATAAGCCCTACTACATCGATACTTCCACCTTGGGCAGAGTGAATGTTTTTCAAAAGAAAGAAATAGATTAACAAAACAAATTACTTTGAAATATGTATGCAAGAAGGAACATCAATGGTGACCCAGTTCTGAACTCAAACTCCATGCGTCACATAATTCGGTTCTTCCTGTTCTGCTTCATCCTCTTCAACGACATTAATTCCAGAACCAATTGGATGGAGGTAGCCTCCATTGCGGAAAACATCATGATAATTGTTCACAGAAGATATCAACTTCATACTTTCGCCTTTGCCATTCTTCGAAGAGAAACCCAAATCAGCTCTGTTTTTGTTCACGGGTGGATCCACAAGTCGTCCCCAAACTGCATTATGACCATTGCGCACAACTTTCTGCCCATCCTTCAACGAAACCACAGAATTCTCATTCTTCCTTATGTTGTCAATGGATAGGGCTTGGAACTGGGTTCCAACAGCAGCCTCATCCGCTTCTACAATACTGAAAGAGGATAGATGGGATATTAACAACGCCTGCTCCCCATTTACGATTACTACTTTCCCTTCATGCACAAACTTTAGCTTCTGATGCAGAGTTGAAGTGACAGCCCCTGCTTCGTGTATCCATGGCCTTCCTAGCAAACAACTATACGTGGGGATAATGTCCATTACCTGGAAAGTTATCAAGAACAAGTGTTGTCCTATATGGATGGGTAAGTCCACTTCACCGATGACAGATTTCCTCGACCCATCAAAAGCCTTCACATTGATGCCACTCGGGCGCATAGGTGTTCCTTGATACTTTAACTTCATGAGAGTACTTCTCAGTATAAAATTTAACGCGGATCTGTTATCAATTAGCACATTGGACAGCGAATCATTCTTGCAATTCATAGATATGTGGAGGGCCAGGTTGTGATTCCTCCCTTCATCTGGTAACTCATCATCACAAAAACTCAAGTTGTTACACGGGGTAATGTTTCCAATCACGTTGCTGAATTGATCCAATGGCATGTCATTCTCTACAAAAGCTTGGCCTAGTACTCTCATCACTGATTCTTTATGAGCGGAGAAATTCATCAATAAAGCTAGGATGGATATCTTTGAAGGAGTCTGCAATAGCTGATCTACAATTTTGTAGTTGCTCATTTTAATTATTTTCAAGATATCATCCACTTATTTCTCCAATGTAGCTCCACTAGTCTCTCCTGCAACCTTCTTAGGCTCATCGTTCTCAGCAATTTCCTTTCCAGCAACAACATCTTTTCGAATAACCGGTGCAAACACACGACCACTACGGGTCACCCTGCTATTATCAACTATATTTCCAACATCTGGCATTGGCTGGATGGGAACTTCCACCCCATCTTCCAAGATTATAGTGTTGTATTTGTAAGGCACAACCTTATCTGATTTATAGGGAACAGGCCCTGGCAGACTAATTACCAATGGGGTAATAGCTGTTTTGCTATGGTACTCCGTCTCAAGGTGAGCGGGTGCACAAAAACAAGGTACAATGACATTTACACCTTCCTCGACACAATCAGCTTTCAACAGATCACTTTCGGCAAGCAAATCTTCGTCTGAAGAGAAATACTCATCCGCGGAGGCATATTCTTCCTCTGACTCTTCTCCCATCAAACAAACTTCAACCATATCAACCTCGTGATAATCATCTCTCTGACCTGTGATCTTGATAGTCCCATTGTCTAACAGCAATTGGACACCCTCTCTCACAATAGAACATCCTCGGGGGTCTCGGCAGCAAACTATGCAAGATCTATATTGGTGTTCCACCTGTCCAGCAGTACGACATAAAGTGGCATGCAACTGTACGAGATCTTCATTCAAATGTTCCACATCAAGAATTCTGAATTCACCAGGACATCCAGAAACCATATTCACTTCCTCTTCATACTCTGCCCTAGGCCTGATTATATGGAATAAACCTTCATCCATCATCTCCTGCAAATCAGCCTTTATCTTCTCGCAACCCTGGATGTTTATACTGCAAACAGCACAATTGACGTGGTCATGCGTATAATAACTGAATTCACAGAGGTCTGCGTGCATATTCACTAAATCCCCTCTAACAAGATTAACGTCAAAAATCCAGAAGTCACATGGACAACCGGCCACCATATTCACATTATTCACTCCTCCGTGTTTGGGCAGAGGATTGTCTTTCACATTAGGTCCCATGTATTTGAAGGATAGAATTCCAGACTTCACTAACCTTTGCACTTCGGTTTTCAAAGGATAATAATTTTCAACACTATGCCCTGGTGCTCCCTGATGAAAGGATCATGTCTGGTCTGCTTTGTAATACCAATGCAATGGTGATGGTACTGCTGGAGGTGGTCGTGTCTGGTCCAACTTCTTCTGAATCAATGTTGGTAGTAGCTCTGCATAGATCATGGGAATAGGTTCATAGTTCTCCCTTCTCTGATTATTCCCTTGGTTCCCCTGCTGGGTTTGTCTTTGATAAGCAATGGTAGTTGGAGCGGCATTCATAACAGGAATCACTGAAGCAACTTGCTGGTGACACTGATAATTCCTTCTAGGAGCATTTACCATCCTCTCTTGTATAACAACATTGGCATCCCCTTCTTTCTTCTTTGTAAACCCATAAGTTGGCTTCTTCACACTTCCGGATCCTTCACCCTTTGTCAAACAACCTTCTCTTATTGCCTCTTCTAAGCAGACGCCCATTCCTACCATTTCTGTAAAATCACTCAGGGCACTTGCTACCATTCTTTCGTAGTAGAAAGCGCTTAATGTCTTCAGAAAAATTTTAGTCATTTCCTTCTCCTCCATAGGGGGAACCACCTGTGCAGCCACTTCGCGCCATCTTTGTGCGTATTCTTTGAACGATTCTCTGTCTTTCAGAACCATGGCCCTAAGCTGGTCACGATCAGGCGCCATGTCCACATTTTACTTGTATTGTTTTATAAATTCTTCTCACAAATCATTAAAGGTATGGATGTTGGCGATGTCTAAACTCATGTACCATTTCATCATTGCGCCGGTCAGACTATCCTAGAAAAAGTGAATCAGCAGGCGTTGATCATCGGTGTGGGTAGACATTCTCCTTACATACATCACTAAGTAAGCACGAGGGCACGTGTTGCCCTTGTACTTCTCAAACTCCGGGACCTTGAACTTAGCAGGCACTTTAACATTCGGGACCAAACACAGCTCATTCACATTCTGCCCAAATAACTCTTTTCCCCTAAGAGCCTTTATCTCTCTTTGCATTCTATCAAACTGCTCTTGGAAATCATCCATTATGTCATAAATACCCAAGTCTTCACTCGGCGCAGGGAAAGGACGACACACATCTTCATTAACAAACGGAACCAAATTCACCGAAGGAGGTGCAGCAGGAACAGTATACACCACAGGAGGTGCTAGAGTAACAACATTTGGAACCACTGGAGCATCTTGGGGGCCCAAACTGAAACTTGCTGGTACAAAATTCTCTGGAATTCCCCACGGATAACCCTGAGGCATGCAGTTTTGAACAACAATCAGAGTCGCGATACAGGAACAGCAGGAACCTCAACATTTGCCCTTGTTGATTGAGGTTGAACACTCGGTGGATGATTCTGAGCAACCACCAGAGCTTCCATCATAGTCAAATTAGCCAAGCCATCCTTCAAAGCAGAAACTTCTTCGCGCAGCTCGCGATTCTCCTGTTCTAAGTTCTCCATCTTCTTTTTGAAATTAGCCCGAGTGTTGTAGTGATGAGTCAGCTTGCTGAATGAAGTAAAGAAGCTATTTAAGGCACATGGATATGCATAAATGAAAAAAATATGTGCAATATGATGCATGATATGCAATGCATATGATTATTTTTACTTTGTTATTTAATATTTCAAGGGATTTACGGTTTATAGACATATTGCAAACATCAAAATAATAACGCATTTGAAATACTAAATTTTTTTATTATAATAACTTCAAAATGGATTACAAGTTTCAATGATCCCAAGTACAAGATGAAAATACAATCTTAAATTCTGAGAAAAAGAACTGATGGAGATCAATCTGTACACTGGCACTTCCTTGTGAGCCTGGCAATCTGAGCTCTCAACCTCTGGTTTTCTTCCATATGTTGGATGGTAACCTCCTTCCAATCATCTGAATCAGGAAGTGAACAAACAACACCTATTTGAGGCTTGGGAGAAAATAAATCCCCTTGCATCTCCATAGACTCCACCACTCGGCTTTCAAGTATCTCGATCAAATCATCTTTCTCCTTCAAGTCTGCTCTATAGGAACTCTCTAAAGTCTGGAACTTGTTCTTCCAAGCATCCCTTTCCTGTTGCATCCTAACCAAAGCGAGTTGCAGCTCTTCTAGATCATCTAATAAAGGAGGAGTGGTCTTCACAAATAGATCAGGCATGGGTGTCTCCCGAGTATACGACATCTTCAACTGAATGGCTCTCGATCGGACCCACTGAAGATATGGCTCCAAAGAAACAATGCCCCTAGGTCCCAAATCCTTCCTACTCTTCTTATGAATGTGACGCCAGGCCTTCGCAATCTGCTCCCTAGCTTCCCTATGGTCTTCTCCTTCCTTTAGAAAGAAACTACTCAAATGAATACTGTTTGGTTTATCCCTCATCGGGTAACCAAGATGTCGTCATGCAAAAACAGGGTTATAGTTAATTCCTCCCTTTGTACCAAGAACAGGTACATTGGGGAAACTACCACAACTGTCAATAATCTCCACATCCTGATAAGCTCGATGATACCAATCAATATCCGAGTGAGTAAGTGCCATGATCTTAGGAGCCCAACGAGGTTCCTTCTTGATATCCCAAAAGGCATCAGACTGAGGCATATGAGAGATGAACCACCGGTACAACAAGGGCGTGCAACAAATGATCATTCCCTCATGATAAGAATTCCGAAGATGAACAGAGTAATAAGTATCACCCAACAGTGTAGGAACTGGGTTTCCAATCATGAAAATCCTGATAGCGTTACCGTCGACAAACTTGTCCACATTAGGGAATAAGAATAATCCATAAGCAAGTAAAGCAAAGATGGCCTCAAAAGCAATCGTACTATTCATTCTGGAAAAGTAACTAGCTTTCTCCAATAAGAACTGAGCTTGTAATCCCCTAATCCCTCCTTTAGTAGTCATATAGGATTCCACCTCAGACTTCCCCATATGAATCAAAGCAGCAATCTCATGTGGTTTTGGCTCACCCTCCAAACCAGTAAAAGGAACACGATCGATAACGGGCAAATCCAATAGATAGGAATAATCCTCCAGTGTAGGCATCAACTGATAATCGGGAAAAGTAAAGCAGTGATACACCGGATCATAGAATTGGACCAAGGTTGAGAGAATACCCTCCTTCATGTTCAGCTTCATGAGAGGAATAATGGACCCATACTTCTTCCGAAAGTCTGCAGAACACTCGATCTCTGGAATTAGACTGATCAACTCACCTATCTCGGGATCCTTGAAACTGTATTTCCAGGTCTTTCTCTTTCCAGAATCCATGGTTAACAGTACCTGAGATGTTCACAAATAGTTAACTTTTAAATCCCTTGAAATAATTTTTTCTTCAAAATATGCTTATGAGTGCATGGATGCATGATGCAGCAAGCACACACAAAATCACACATATAGGGTTCATAGGTTCAACGTCACGAGCATGAGGTCGAAGGTACTACCCATAAGGTGTTGGTCTAAAAATTTATCACCTGCCGAACAAGTTTCTAGAGGTTCCCAGAGTCTACATCCTTCCTTCGGATATTACCAACTTCCCGATTAACTCGGTAATTAGTAATATTCTCAAGAAAGACTCGTCTGAGCGTAATATCGCGTGACAGCTATTTCCGGATTACTCTGTCATAGCTTCCGCACTACACCTAAAAGGCCAAGATGGGTTTGGTATTCTACGGTCCTCAGTTTCAGCAGGCTCCCATGTCAAAAGCAGTACGTCTTCCCGATTACTCGGTAAACGACACTACAATCAAAGGGGCCTCCCCTGAGTGGGGGATCTCATGCCTCCTTTTTTCGTATTACTCCCTCAAAGTTAACATGACTATACCGCCCTTCCTATCTTAAAGTTTTCCCAAGTCCGGGTGTAGGACTTATGAGTAATCACCAAGCACCCTGAAAACCAGGAAAATCCAAACAAACATATATACAAAAATATAACACATAAACAACAATAACACATATACAGAAATAAACAAAGATAGGCTTTACCCACTTAGGGATGGACCAGAAAGAGGTCAATCTTTCCCAAGTGAAGTTGCAATTTTTATGTAGCGGTAGAAATGTTCAAGACTAAGCCATTGGATTGACTAGACTTTATACAAATCAAAATAAAATTCGCCACGGCGCTTTATTGTTTCCAAAGGAATGGGAAAAGAGAGAATAACCCAAAAAAAGGGGAAAAGATTCAAGGTAAGGGGGTTGGTTATGCAAAGGGAAGGTATTAGCACCCTAAACATCTACGGTACTCCGCAGGAGCCTCTTTGAAAAAATCTGTATATTTGCCTATAAAACGTGTTGTATATAAAATTGATGGTGGTGGTGAGAAAAGAAATATATTTATTTTTTTATGATTTTTGCACCCGCCGCGGTTGCGAACCTTTAGTGCCTACATACCACCTTTCGTGCAATAGGGGATCAGGGTACACGTAGTTCCTCTTTTAAAAAATCTTGAAACACAAATGTGTTGGTTAATTTTATAAGATAAAACATCATTGTCATTGTCCGTGTGGAAAACATACTTACTACCCACAATCATGAGAAAGGAGAATTTGCATCATCTCAAAGTGGAGGATATGGCTTGGATTTTAAAATTAACAATGCCTCACTCAACACCCAAGTGGAAAATATCTCTCTTCACTGCATATTGTAGAAGTATAGTTGTTTGCATCACTACAAGGATTGACAAGAGTCTAACCTTTTGAGAAAAAGTTTTAAAGATAAAAAACCAAAGTGGCAAAATGGTTTGAAATGAGATTGATTGACTTTTATTCTTCTTACAAAAAAGTGTCAAAGTATTATTAGATTGATTGAAGTTTATTTATGAAAATGTTTTGAAAATTCATGGATATAAGTCCAAGTTTATTATGAAAGTAGTCTAAGTTTCAAAACAAGAAGAGTTTTCAAAGGAGGGAGAAGATTTTTGAAATTAAAGAAGATGGGAGGAGTAGAAGAGACTATCATAAAGCATAAGGTAAAAGCTAAGGATAAGGACCATCTAACCAACAAGAAGCCAAAGCTTGACATTAAGGGCCAGGATAAAATTCTCATTCTTTGGATTGAAACCAAGCAAGCAAAGATACTAGACCTCTTCCGGTGTACTAAGTCTTCACAAAAATTGGGCAAAGTAATAGTTATATATGGATGAATTCCAGATTACAAACAGAGGATGTAATCACAAGAAAACCTGCACACAAAAACAAACACGCAACCCAATGTCTTAAGGTAAACCTCAAGAGCTCCAGACAAAATAATCAGATAAGATCATAAGGTATCCAAGATAGGCAAAGATTTCTAATCCTAAGTCCAAGAAAAGTCCACTGCTCCACCATGCCAAGGATAGTAACAAAATAGTCCAAGTGCCATTAAGTGTTTTTTAAGGTTTATGTTGATTATTAAGTATCTTGAGAAAAGGAAAAGAAAAAGCTCAATTGAGCAAAGTAAAAATGGCAAGAAAATAAATGCTCAAATGAGAAAAGATGAAAATGGAATGAAATGTAAATGCTAAAAGTAAATAGTACATAAAGCATAAAAAAGAATAAAAGCATAAGGTAAAACAAACCAATAATTAGTGGTTAGTTGGATGACCATCTTGAAACTTGCATTTGGAACTCATTAGAGGATTTGTAGAACCAAAGCCTCCACACAACAAGTTACATTTGCTTTTTGTCAAGTATATCATCCTTTTGGAATTCTCATAAGTACCGTTTAATGATCAACGATGTTTAAGTGATCCGCGTTGACCAAAAGTGTTGTAGATCCATTAGAGGATTGGTAGAACCAAAGACTCCACACAATGAATCTCAAGGTTATTGGATCAAAGAGATCAAATTAACATACTTGGGCTTGCAATCATAAGTTTGGGCCACGAATGATCATTTATTTGAATCGGGACAAAATTTAGCGCTATGTTAAGCAATCGTAAGTGGACTTATATAGAAGTCACACCTATTTTGAGGCCGGTCAATAGCAATCTATGCACCATTTGTTTTGAGACATGATATAGAGATCATGCTCTAACAACATTTAGTGCAATTAGAAAGGGAAGAGATGAAGAGGAATTAGGGTAAATAGAAAAAACCACATTTGGATTAATATTTAATCAAACTATTATTAAAATCATTCATCCATTTTTTGTGGAATTAAACTCAATATCATGAATCCAATGATGTTAATAAAGCCATGATAAAAAAATCCACCCAAGACAGCCAGAAAATATTCACAAAAGAATAATATCTTTAATATATACATTAAAGGGTTTAAAAAAAGTTTAAAAAATGGAAAACAATAAGGAAAATGTCAATTATATTCAAATTAATAAAGAAATGAAAGGTAAGACCATAGAAAAATCAAAAAATAGGTCTAGTAATTATACAAAATTTTTGGGAATTTTTAAAAGTCAGAAACTATTTTTAAAAATTAAAATAAATGGGTAAAATAAACAAAAATAGTAAAAAATAGTAAAGTCAGAAATAAAAATAAAATAGAGTCACCAATATTTGTCACAATATCATTGGATCATTCCATAATTTTTTCAGAATTTAAAAATGTGTAAAAATATTTTTAATCATTTTAAACAAATCAAATAAATATAAAATTCATAAAAAATACCAAAACACAAAAATAAATAGTGAAAAAATAAAAATAAGAAAGAGAATAATAAAAAATATATTTCATAATTTTTTCAGATTTTTTGGACTAAAAATGGATTTTCTATGATTTTTTGAAATTTAAAACAATTAAAATATTAAAATCAGAAAAAGATAATAAAAGGAAAAGATGTGGACCATTGGATGAGAGTCAAAACGCGTTATTAATCAAATTCAAAGGATCTGGCGCGCTGTGCATATCATGGTCTTTACTGAATAAAGCACTGAATCAAATATAAAATCAGAATTCAAAAAAATACAATTGGCACGCTTTCATTGGTTAGAAGGTGACACGTTGGTCATCTTCAACCTCCAGCCTCAGGAATTGCAGGTCTCTTAAAATGTAAAATCAGAAGCTCATACCTATGCCATTCGCTTCGTCTCTTCAAGACGAAGACAACAATACCCTCGCGCCATATTTATATAAACTGCAATTCAAGCAATTTGGAGAGAATATTTTGAAAGGGGATTTGAAAATTCATGGTCAAAATGTGCTTCAAGATAAAAGTAAGTGTTGCGACTAGAACCAGGGCAATGAGAGCAATACAATGATACCAAATTTTTGGAGAATTGATGAAGGAATATACCTATTGAAGTTGAGTTGTAGAGCTCTGAAACTGGACTTCTATGGAGAAATGTAGGGCACGATTCTTGAATGTATTTATATGATTAGGTTCAGGGAAGATCAATGAAGGTTAATTGATGGAAAAAAGGGATTGAAAAAGGCTTGAGGATAGGATTCGAAGTAGCTGAATTCTGAGTTGTGAAGCAAGTTTGGTAGGGTGATTCTGGCTATCTAAGCTTGGGAAATTGAATGGGTGATGACCCTCTATTTATAGGGAATCAAATGGGATGCTCAAGCGTGTGGAATGATGCAAATTAGAGGGAAATCGTGTGAACCTGATACACGAGCAAAGTGTGATTTGATTTGTATCAAAACTCATCAAATCCTTGTGTTTCAAGGCTCTAATCCACTTTGGCAACTTGTTTAAACATGTTTAGATCACAAACGCGTGCTAATTTGATGTTTAAAGGCCAAAACATGGATTTCAAATTCTGACTTATGGTGAAACTTTAGTTTCAAGTTACCAAGTTCATTCCAATGACATTTCCACCTCAAGGAGTCTTAGGGCAAAATTCTTAATGCTTTGGAAAGATGAGGTAATAAGATTTGCAATGGAAAAAGAATGGATTTAAATGGAGGCTTGAGCTGAAAATTATATGGAGTCAAAGTTGAAGAAAAAGAGTTGACTTTCCATACTTAGAAATATTTCAAATTCTTCTTTAAAAATGACCCATAATCTCTTGTATCCAAAAATGGCCTTGCACTTAGAATTTTCTCTTGACCAAAAAAGATGGAATGAAGCAGACCTCTTGAATGACATTTTGAAATTTTAGCCACTCAAAATCTCAAAAAATTGAGCAAGTTATGACTTGTTGAAGTTGGCCAAAAATCATGAAATGACCTATAATATTTTGCATTCATAAGGCAACTTCCATCCATTTTCTCACTTTTCACATAAAAGAAGGCATGAAGTACACATCCTTAGGGTAATCATGAAAAAATAATGGGCTGAAGGTGATAAAAATTGACCAAGTTATGATTATTTGAAGTCATATATGGAAAATGAGGGATTCATCTAGATGACTTGTAATCTTTCTTCTTCACTAAGTTCCTTCCACATGAAAACTCCTTGGAACTTTTGAAGTGATTTATTGGTAACTCTTTGAAGAGAAGAATGCCTTTGGAACCACTTAAAAATACCACAAGATGAGCAAGATATGTCCCTTTGAAGTCCAAAACCCTAGCCTTTAGATCAAGAGAATGCTTGGTGAAACTTTGCCAAGTTTGAACAAACTTTTTGTGCCAATATTATTCCCTTGTGAATAGAATTTGTTGAGGATGATGATGAGGACTCATGGCCACCAAAACCACTTCCATACCAACTTCAAAACATCTTTATTGGCGAGGTTTGAATCTCCCAAGTTTTGACTAGGGCATGGAAATAAACTCATGAACCCATGATGCAACTTGCTAAACCTCATTTCCTTCACCTACATTATTAAAAAGTAAGACAAACCAATATTGTATTTTTTAATTTAGAGCAAAATATCAAAGCAAAATATCCATGTTCACTAAAGAAAATCAGTCAAGGTGCTTGGTAACTCCTCAAAGAGCAAGGTTAAAGATGGGGAGAGGAACCAAAAAGCCCTAATGTGATTTTATGGGGATTGAAACAATATGGTATGATGAAGGGATCTTAGGGGCAAAAATTAGGGTACAACACCACCCTTTATTCTGATTCCTTCATAAACACTCATGATGAATTGAGAAAACCTATTTGAAAATTCTTATTCTCTTGTTCAAAGTTATTGATGATTTCTAACTAATTTCCTTTTCTTATTTTATGTGATGATAACAAATGATGAGAAACTTGGTGAAGAGGATGAAAGAGGTGAAGATTAGACTTGAAGCGCTCAAGGAACTTTGAAGCTCTTTTTTTTTAAAATAACTTCCATGTAATTTGAACAACCTTGTATCAATTAGGAGGACATTGTAATTCAAGCTTGTAATTTTCACTTTTGAGAATTGAAAACTTGTAATTGGTAGTGAAATTAAAGATAAACATTCAAACTTTGTACTTGTAAACTTGAATATCAATGAATCTTTGAGAAACTTATGGCTTGTACAAATCAAAGCTTTCGAAAGTAACAAAGTAAAAATTCATACTCTCTTTAATTCTTGCAAAAACTAGGAGGTTATCTTGTGCCAAATGTATTTTTGAAGTGGACTTGATGCAAATATTAACTAATATAATTCTTTGAGTTTTCACTAATGAATGTAACTTGAAAAACTCAAAAGATCTTTCATGACTTTGAATTTGGTTTCGTAATCCTTGCATTTCCGCTCCAAGAACTTTAATCCAAGGATTTCTTGTTTGAATGTACCATACTCCAATTCTTAATGAAATCTAAACTCAAAATTCCAAACCAGCTTGCTTGGTAAGCAATAATAGGGGATCCCTTGAAAATGAACATGAAACTTCAAATAGATGAACACCTTGATTTGAAATCTACCAAACCTCATTTGAATGCCAGATTAACAAGTTCAATCATCACAAGCTCAAAAACCCTAATTCCCATTGAAAAAGATAGAATATAGATGGTCAACCTCCAACCTCTGGTATACTTTGATCATCTAATGAAACCGTGGACATTTTTGTTAGAACAATGTTTGAATCTACTACCCTATATTTAAGTTTTGATGATAACAAAGTGAAAAGATATAGTATTTATATGTTTCATGTTTGAACTATATGCTGCCTAAAATTACTATGCTCTGACTTGCAGATACGCTGATTAAAATAAACAAGATCACTTCTTCAGCATCAGAATTTGATTTCATACACCAGCATCAGAAGTTGCTGAATCAGAACGTCAAGATCAGATGATCAACTCACGTACATGCTGAAGCTTGATGAACAGAACTGCGCGTAAACACTCTGATACAGAAACACAATAGTTCATCAGCAGCGAAGCAGAATCAGAATGAGCCAAGCCAGAACGTGCATTGAAGAAGCAACGGTACTGTGCATTGAACGCTAATTAATTCCAACGGCATCATTCTAGACAAGATCTGCTCAAAAAGGAAAGCTTGTTATTAGCATTGAATCAAGAATATTGCATTCAACGTTCATCTTCTCAAGTGCTATATAAACAAGGCTTCGAAGATTATAATGGCTAATGCTCTCCAATTCTCTACACGCACAAAGCTGAACAATAATCTTCATCTACCAGTTTTGCTAAACCCCAAACTCTGATACTCCATTAGTGTTTAGCAATCTAAGTTTCTAAGCTTCATTTGTGTATACATCACAGTTGTGATAAAGTTTTGTAGAAAACATTCACACACATTGTTTTATACATTTGTAAGAAAGTGTTGCCTTGACAAACCGGATTGTGGTTTGAATCAAGAAGGCTTTAGCAGTTGTTAAAGCAGTCTGTAATATTCAGTTGAATATAGTGAATTAAGACCTCGTTGGAGAGAGGGGAAATCACCTTGACGGGTGGACAGGAGTAGTTTGAGATCAAACGAACCAGGATAAAAATATCTTGTCAATTGCTTTAAGATTCCAGTTTTACAATTCAACCCCCCCCCCTTCTTGTGTTTTTTCACCCCTTCAATTGGCATCAGAGCGCCTGGTTCTGAGCTAAAACACTTAACCGTGTCAGTACAAGATCCAGCGTCAGAAAAACACAATGGCAGGAAACAACTCTCATTTCAGCAATGACAACAATGAGGACAGAGACAGATTCAGCGGCAAACCTCCAGTCTTTGATGGAGAAAACTTTGATTACTAGAAAGACAGAATTGAAAGCTTCTTTCTAGCACATGATGCTGATCTGTGGGATATGGTGACAGATGGATACACGCACCCTGTGAATGCAACTGGTCAGAAGATTGAAAGAAAATCAATGACTGATCAACAAAAGCGTGACTTCAAGAATCACCATAAGGCCAGAACCATCCTCCTCAGTGCCATCTCCTATACTGAGTATGAAAAGATCTCCAACAGAGACACAGCTAAGAACATCTTTGATTCTCTCAGAATGACGCATGAGGGCAACGTTCAAGTCAAAGAAACAAAAGCTCTGGCGCTCATTCAGAAGTATGAGGCGTTCAAAATGGAAGAATCTGAATCCATTGAAACTATGTTCTCTAGATTCCAGATTCTGGTAGCTGGTCTCAAAGTTCTGGACAAAGGATACTCTACTGCTGACCATGTCAAGAAGATAATCAGAAGTTTACCCAAGCAGTGGAGGCCTATGGTTACTGCTCTGAAGCTAGCGAAGGATCTCAACAAAATCACTCTGGAGGAACTTATAAGCTCCCTCAGAAGTCATGAGATAGAGCTAGAAGCTGATGAGCCTCAGAAGCAAGGTAAGCCTTTAGCTTTAAAATCTAACAGAAAATCTGAGTCTAAAGTTTTGCAGGCAGTTGAAGAAACATCTGATGGATCCTCATCAGAAGAAGACGAACTTTCCCTTCTCTCCAGAAGAGTAAATCAACTGTGGAAGCAAAGACAAAGGAAGTTCAGGAATCCCAGAAGATCTGATCAGAACGAGTCTTCTTCCAGATTCAGAAGGACAGATTCTTCCTCTGGATACAGAAGATCTGAAGGCTCCTCCAGTAGCAAGAAGCCAAACACAAAAGACACCATCTGCTACGAGTGCAATGAGCAAGGACACTACAAGAGTGACTTCCCAAAGCTTCAGAGGGAAAAGCCCAAAAAGAAGTTTGGAAGAGAGAAAAAGAAAAGTCTCATGGCCACATGGGATGACTCTGACTCGTCTGAAGCTGACTCAGAATCAGATGATGAAAGGGCAAACATAGCGCTCATGGCTAACATTCCAGATGATAGCGAAGCTTCTGAATCAGACTCAGAATCAGACACAGAAGAGGTATTCCCTAACTTCGCTGTTAATTTTACAAAGGCTGAACTTGCTGAAAGCCTCAATGAAATTCTGGAACGTTATCAGCAGATTAGAGCTAAATTCAGAGACCTGAAAAGGAATCTTGAATCTGACTCTAATAAGTCTGAGAGTCTCAAATTGGAAAACTCTGAGCTGAGAGATAAAATTTCAAAATTAGAAAACTCTTTACAAAACTCTCAGAAGGAACCAATTTCTGAAACTCCCAGCAACGCTGATGAGATCATCAAGGAGTATGATCATAGTTTCCAGAAATTCCTTGCTAAAAGCATAGATAGAAGCAGAATGGCTTCAATGATCTATGGAGTTAGCAGAAACGGCAGGAAAGGAATAGGATACCTAGGTAAGGTTTCTACACCTAAAAATGTCATGGATTTAACCATTAAACACACTCCTCTAAATTCACACTTTGTGTATGGTCACACACATGACATCAAATATACTAGTAGTAAGCACTCTTGAAACCAAAATTCAACCAGAGTTTTGGTAAAACTAACAAATCAGGACCCAAGAAGATCTGGGTACCTAAGGATAAAATAATACATGTTGCAGATATCTTTAGCAGCAAGTCAGAAACACCAGTCATGGTACCTGGACTCTGGCTGCTCACGACACATGACGGGAAGAAGGCATATGTTCCAAAGCCTGGAACTTAAGCCTGGAGGCCACGTTGGCTTTGGAGGCAATCAGAGGGGAAAGATAATTGGCTCTGGAACTGTAGGTAATGGAAATCTTCCCTCTATTAATAATGTTCTGCTAGTAGATGGATTGATGCATAATCTGTTATCCATAAGTCAATTAAGTGATAACGGTTATGATATAATCTTTAATCAAAAATCATGTAAAGCTGTTAGTCAGAAAGATGGGACTATCCTGTTTAATGGAAAGAGGAAAAACAACATTTACAAAATCAAACTTTCTGAACTAAAGAGTCAGAATGTAAAATGTCTTCTGTCTGTTAACAACGAGCAGTGGATCTGGCACAGAAGATTGGGGCATGTTAGTATGAGAAGAATATCTCAGATTAACAAACTCAATCTGGTCAGAGGACTTCCAAATTTGAAGTTCAATTCAGATGCTCTGTGTGAAGCATGTCAGAAAGGCAAATTTGCAAAACCTTCTTTTAAATCCAAAAATGTTGTTTCTACCTCTAAGCCATTAGAACTTCTGCACATTGACTTATTTGGACCAGTTAAAACTGCTTCAGTCAGTGGCAAGAAGTATGGGTTAGTAATCGTAGATGACTATAGCAGATGGACATGGGTAAAGTTCTTAAGACACAAGGACGAGTCACACTCTGTGTTTGTTACCTTCTGTAACCAAGTTCAGAATGAAAAAGATCTTAGAATCGTTAAAGTCAGAAGTGATCATGGTGGAGAATTTGAAAATAAAGATTTTGAGTCATTCTTTAATGACAAAGGCATTCTGCATGATTTCTCTTGTCCTAGAACTCCCCAACAAAATGGAGTTGTAGAACGAAAGAACAGAACATTGCAAGAAATGGCCAGAACCATGATCAATGAGACAAACGTTGCTAAGACTTTCTGGGCAGAGGCAATAAACACAGCGTGCTACATTCAGAATAGAATCTCAATAAGACCCATTCTGGAAAAGACTCCATATGAATTGTGGAAGAACAGAAAGCCCAACATTTCGTATTTTCATCCATTTGGATGTACTTGCTTTATATTGAATACAAAGAATTATTTGAACAAGTTTGATTCTAAGGCACAGAAGTGTATTATGTTAGGATACTCTGAACGCTCAAGAGGGTACAGAGTATACAATACAGAAACACAGATTGTGGAAGAATCAATCAGTGTTCGTTTTGATGACAAGCTTGACTCTGAAAAGTCAAAGCAGAATGAAAATCTTGCAGGTATAGAAATTGAATTTGCAGGTTCTGAAGACAAGTCATCAGAAGCTCTCAACACAGACATTCCTTCAACGTCTGAAAGGAGCAATGCTAGAAATCCTCCAACAGCTGCTGATCAACCTCAGAAGAGATTGCCCAGAAGCAGTTTGGATCACCCAGAAGAGACTATCCTAGGAAGAAAGGAAGATCCAATCAGAACAAGAGCAAGCTTCAGAAACTCTGAAGAAACTCTTATGGGACTTGTGTCTCTGATTGAACCTTCTTCTATTGATGAAGCACTTCTGGATAATGACTGGATTCTGGCAATGCAAGAAGAGCTGAATCAATTCACCAGAAACGACGTATGGGATCTCGTTCCCAGACCAAAAGGATTCAACGTCATTGGAACAAGATGGGTGTTCAGAAACAAGCTAAATGAACAAGGTGAAGTCATCAGAAACAAAGCACGACTGGTTGCACAAGGTTATAGTCAGCAAGAGGGGATAGACAATACAGAAACCTTTGCCCCAGTCGCCAGGTTAGAATCTATCAGACTTTTAATCTCATTTGCTGTTAATAGAGGCATCACTCTGTATCAGATGGATGTCAAAAGTGCATTCTTAAATGGTTATATAGAAGAAGAAGTTTATGTTCACCAACCCCCAGGTTTTGAAAATACAAAACATCCAGAACATGTTTTCAAACTGAAAAAGTCATTGTATGGTCTGAAACAAGCTCCCAGAGCTTGGTATGAAAGGCTAAGTAACTTTCTGCTTGAAAATGAATTCACCAGAGGGAAAGTGGACACTACTCTATTCTGTAAAACAGTTAAGAGTGACATTTTAGTCTGTCAAATTTATGTTGATGATATTATTTTTGGTTCTACTAATCCTTCTCTTGGAAGAAAATTTGCTAAGTGTATGCAGGCAGAATTTGAGATGAGCCTCATGGGGGAACTGAAATTCTTTCTAGGAATTCAGATCAATCAAACTCCAGAGGGAACTTACATTCATCAGAGCAAATACATCAGAGATCTTCTGAAGAAATTTGACCTCTCAGAATGTAAGCCATCAAAGATTCCAATGCATCCCACGTGCATTCTGGAAAGAGAAGAGGTAAGCAAAAGTGTAGAACAGAAAGTCTACAGAGGTATGATTGGTTCTCTCCTCTATCTGACTGCTTCAAGACCTGATATCTTATTCAGCGTATGTATTTGTGCTAGATTCCAATCAGATCCTAGAGAATCTCACTTAACAGCTGTTAAGCGAATTTTCAAGTATCTGAAAGGTACTACTAATCTGGGTTTGTTTTATAGAAAATCTAGTGATTACAGCTTAGTAGGCTACTGTGATGCTGATTTTGCTGGAGACAGAGTGGAACGTAAAAGTACTTCTGGAAGCTGCCAGTTTCTGGGAGAAAATCTGATCTCGTGGTCCAGCAAAAGGCAATCAACAATTGCTCTGTCAACAGTAGAAGCTGAGTACATAGCAGCAGCAGGATGTAGCACACAAATGCTCTGGATGAAAAGTCAGCTTGAAGACTTCTAGATTTTTGAGAGTAACATTCCTATTCTTTGTGATAATACTTCTGCTATTTGCTTAAGTAAGAATCCTATTTTACATTCTAGAGCTAAGCATATAGAAATTAAGCATCATTTCATTAGGGACTATATTCAGAAAGGTATTTTGAACTTGAAATTTATAGATACAGACCATCAATGGGCTGATATCTTTACTAAACCCCTTTCAGAAGATAGGTTCAATTTCATTCTGAAACCTCTCAGCATGAAAGTATGCCCAGAATGAAAATGTTTTAATTCCATATATTTATCTTCAGAATGTAATTATTTTTACTGTGAACCTCTGATCAATCTCCTTTCAAAAAGATAGAACATGCAGATTGTATCAGATGCAAGTCTAAAGATCTGAGAGTCTAATCTCAAAGACAGACGTGCTGATCACTACATCAAACAAGTGTCATCCAATCATCAGCAAATCTCTGAAGCAGAACGCGTGCACGCTTCTGAGAAGGCAAAGTGCTGATTGGGTGCATTGAGACACATGTCTGGTAACCGTTTTTAAGTATCTTTCTCAAATCCCCCAAAATCAGCAAGCATTTAATGAAAAGTAATCACGCTTGTTAAATGGCAATCATTATTTTTTTTCTCTCTTAAAAACGTTTATTTTTTCAAAATAATTTTTGAAACCTCTATTTAAGCACATTAATCCTTCATTCTTATTCTTTACGCTTTCTCATAATCATTCAAGTATTTTCTTCATATTTCTGAGTTTATCTCCTACAAACCTTTTTCTCTCAAATCATTCTCAAAGCTTTTTTAGTGAGAACAATGGCATCCTCCAGCATTTCTGCAGGCAATCAGAAGAAAGAAACCTCTGAACAATATCAGGTGCCCCTCAGAACTCTTCTCACACCGGTAAAGAATCTTGAAGTTCTCTCTGAGTTAATCATCGACTTTGAAAGTTTGAAGGAAAATGGATTTGACCTAACTGAAGAAATTAGGGCTCAAAAGTGGGAGAGGTATTTCGATAGGTTGGTTGGACCAACATTCCCAGCACTTGTCAAGGAATTTTGGATTCACGCCAAGATTTCTAAGCATCTAGTCATATCTTCTGTCATGGGAAAGAAGATAGTAATTTCTGAAGACCTCATTGCTAGGCTAATCGGTCAAAGTGGTGGTGGAGTCCGTTGTGTGGACATGGCTGATAGATGCCCTGATATAGGTGTGGTAGCTAACAGCATTTTCACTCTTGGATTGCCCAGCAGCAAAATTAAGGATCTGAAGGATCACTGCAGAGTATGGGCCAAGATTGTTCTTGGATGCTTCAATCACAGGAAACCAACAAGTTCTCCTGATTATATAAACGTGGATCAGCAATTTCTGATCTACTTTATTGATCAGAGGGTAAAGATCAATCTGGCACATTTCCTGTTCAACCATCTCAAGACCAGTGTCAAAGAAACAAGAGAAGAAGAAAGGACCAAAAGGGACTGGATACCGTTTGGAAGGCTCATATCAGATATTCTGACAGAGAATAAGCTGATAGAGTATCTGAGCGAAGCTCAAGTGCTGAGCACTATTGAACCAACTGTTGGAAAACCGCTGAACGCTAAGAACCTGAAAAAGATGAAGCTGATAGAAAATATTAAGAAGGAACCCAGAGCTACTTCAACTGCTGACATCTCCAGCAGAAGAGTGCCTCTGAGTGATTTTCCAAAATTTTCTGAAATGGAATCCAAACCAGAGATGTTTCTCAAGTATCCAGATTCATACAAGGAAGAAGATACAGGTTCAAAGCTGAAGATCAAAGATCTGAGTCAAATCCAACCAGAAGTGACTCAGAAGAAGACAAAGAAGAGGAAAGCGCCAACAGAAGGATCATCTCATCAGACTCCAAAGAAAAGAGGTATTTCATCTGCTGCCCCTATTTCAATTTCATCTACTATTCCAACATCTGCTGCTCCTTCTCAAACCTCTCACAGAATATCAATTCCAATCCCTACTATTGATGAAACCATACCAGAAGACCCTTCTGAGGCCTTACTACTCAGAAGACCCAGAACTAAGATTCCCAAACAACCAACTGTTTCAACAACACCAGCACTTGATCGAGTGCTAGCTGATATTGAGCGTGAACATGCTTCTGCTCAACCAAATTCTGAACCACCAAATATTCCTCCTCCACAACCAGAACCACAACCTGAACCAGAAATACAACATCAACCAGAACCAGAACCACAATCACAACAACCTCTTACAGAAGAACCTCTGATCCCTGAGCAATCAGAGATTCCACCTCCCCAACCAGAAAATAATCCACCTTCACCACAAACAGAGTTTCACCACTATGAAACCCCTTCTCCTCATTATTCTGACCCTCACTCACCTCAACCTTCACCGCTGGCAATCCAGTTGCCATGTGGAACCACTATTGTCAGGCCCCAGTTGCCATCCTCATTAGAATCAACACCTCCAAAAAACTCCAACCACTCCAATAGAAATATCTGACTCTGACTCTGATACCCCTCCTCCAAAACAAACAACCTCTCAGAAAACCGCTGAAAACCCCAGCAGGACTTTCATTGACTTCACAAGTCTTGAACGCCTTGCTGATCTAAGACACAAAATTGCCATCCCCAAACCAAAGCAACCAGATGTTGGCTCTGGTATTTTGAATTTTGAAACAGGTGTGCTGCAATGGATTGCTTCCTTGAAGCAAGTCTGTCCTGGGATGATTGACCCAGCTGCTTCTGATCAGCTCTGGTCACAGTTCAGACTATGGGTACGTGCTGAAGCCCTCAAGCTGCAGGACGTCAACTATGAGCAGGCTCAACAGAACTTCAGCAAGCTGCTGAAGGAAGTTGAAAGTCAGCTGCCTCAAGAAGTTGTGCTCCCTCTGGACAGTGAATCTTGGTCTGAGAAAGAGCAAGCTGCAAAGGTACAACCATCAGAAGAAGACAAGACCATTCAGGATGAAGAAAATCCAGCAGAAGATGTCGCTGAAAGTTCTGAGAAGCTTCCTCCTTCTGATGCTTCTCAAGCTGCCTTGGACAGGCAGACTCTGGAAGAATTAAGGCTGAATGACTTGCGTCTACAGCAGCGGATGGAAGAGAATGATCAGAAGATGAAAGCAAGAATGGATGTACAGGACAGCAAGATTGACACTGTTGTCAACATGGTTCAGAAGCAGAATGAAACTTCTGAAAAGATTCAAGCAATGCTGGAAAGCCTGTTCTCACGCATGCCCCCTCAACCTTAAATCTTTTTCATGCATAACTTTTTCATGCTTCTTCATTTTCTGATGTACTGTTTTGACTATGTTTTGTAATGTTCCTTTGCTTTGATTCTGAACTATTTTAATATAATTTGTTTTTCTGATCTAAATTTGTTTTAGCACATCACCAACACTTTTTGATTGCTGACAAAAAGGGGGAGAACAAGAATGATATTTAAAATCAATAACGGCTAACTAGACAGAAATTCTCAAACATTCTAACTCTATTACTTGAAATGTTTTTCTGTTTTTGTTTAAAGTCTACAGGCACAAGGAAGCTCCTGAACACTATGAAGACTAGAAGCTCTGATCAAAATGTAGAAGCTCTGATCAATGTTTCTCTGATCAAATATGAAGTTCTGATCGACCAAATACTCTGATCCAAAGCAAAGCTCTGACAGGAAAAGCTCTGAAGCTCTGCTCTCTGATAAGTCAAAGACTCTTATAATCTGATGTTCAAAGAAAGAAAAAGATCTGATCCTGAAGAACACGTATCATCAAAGGGAAGTAATCAACTCAGGGGGAGTATCTCTTAACTCTGATTTCTCCTTACTTCTTAACTCTGAAACATTTCCCAGACACCTTTTCACGTTATTTTTCATTTAAAATATCCAGTTTTTGTCATCATCAAAAAGGGGGAGATTGTTAGAACAATGTTTGAATCTACTACCCTATATTTAAGTTTTGATGATAACAAAGTGAAAAGATATAGTATTTATATGTTTCATGTTTGAACTATATGCTGCCTAAAATTACTATGCTCTGACTTGCAGATACGCTGATTAAAATAAACAAGATCACTTCTTCAGCATCAGAATTTGATTTCATACACCAGCATCAGAAGTTGCTGAATCAGAACGTCAAGATCAGATGATCAACTCACGTACATGCTGAAGCTTGATGAACAGAACTGCGCGTAAACACTCTGATACAGAAACACAATAGTTCATCAGCAGCGAAGCAGAATCAGAATGAGCCAAGCCAGAACGTGCATTGAAGAAGCAACGGTACTGTGCATTGAACGCTAATTAATTCCAACGGCATCATTCTAGACAAGATCTGCTCAAAAAGGAAAGCTTGTTATTAGCATTGAATCAAGAATATTGCATTCAACGTTCATCTTCTCAAGTGCTATATAAACAAGGCTTCGAAGATTATAATGGCTAATGCTCTCCAATTCTCTACACGCACAAAGCTGAACAATAATCTTCATCTACCAGTTTTGCTAAACCCCAAACTCTGATACTCCATTAGTGTTTAGCAATCTAAGTTTCTAAGCTTCATTTGTGTATACATCACAGTTGTGATAAAGTTTTGTAGAAAACATTCACACACATTGTTTTATACATTTGTAAGAAAGTGTTGCCTTGACAAACCGGATTGTGGTTTGAATCAAGAAGGCTTTAGCAGTTGTTAAAGCAGTCTGTAATATTCAGTTGAATATAGTGAATTAAGACCTCGTTGGAGAGAGGCGAAATCACCTTGACGGGTGGACTGGAGTAGTTTGAGATCAAACGAACCAGGATAAAAATATCTTGTCAATTGCTTTAAGATTCCAGTTTTACAATTCAACCCCCCCTTCTTGTGTTTTTTCACCCCTTCAATTTTCAGAAGTCTTGAGGCCCGAGAAGCCTTGGTAGCTTGAATGATAAAAACTAATGAGGATATGAGATCCATCCTGGGATGATTGTCAAAACAACCAAATTCCACAGCTCGAAGAAAACTTGAGAGATAAAATAACCCTGACACCATCATGATGTATGAAATACATATGATGAAACATAAGCTAATAAAAAGTAGAAATGAAGAGGGAAAATTTTGGGGTGCAACAACTCCCCCTATTCAATCATCTTAAACTAGAGGGTGAGATTGGCTGACGCCTTTTAAGAAATCAAGGTGGAAGAGGATTGAATACTTAACAGAATCGTAAAATTTGCGCTCTGTAAGCAGTCATGTACTATTGTTTTTTTTGTATTCCCTATCATCAGGAGATGTATGCCAGGCCGAGGGAAGGCATACGAAAGTGAAGAGATCAACCAAATGAGATTCTTAACAAGTGATACCAAGCGATAGTGGATTTAAAAGGGAACAATGGCGAACTTACAAGGAAAAGAGACCAGCCGAAGGGGACTCTTAACAAAACGTACCAGCCGAAGGTGGATTTAAACATAAAGAGACCATCCGAAGAGGAATCTTTAACAAGGAATACTATGCCGAAAGTAGACTCATATGGAAAGAACTCCGATCAAAGGCGAACTTACGAATGAAAAGAGGCCAGCCGAATAGGAACTCTTAACAAAAGGTACCAGCAAAAGGTGGATTTAAGGATAAAGAACCAGCCAAAGGGGAACTATTTAATAAGTAATACTATGCCGAAGGTAGATTCATAGGGAAAGAACGCCGATCAAAGGCGAACTTACGAATGAAAAGAGGCCAGCCGAAGAGGAACTCTTAACAAAAGGTACCAGACAATGGTGGAATTAAGAATAAAGAAACCAGCCGAAGGGGAATCTTTAATAAAAGGTACCAACCGAAGGTGGATTTAAGAATAAAGAAACCATACGTGGGGAATATTTAACAAGGAATACTAGCCGAAGGTAGACTCCTAAGAAGAACTTACGCGGAATAAAGATATGTATGTTTTGTCAGGGTTAGGCACATAAAATCTAAATTAGGAATCAAGAAATAAATGTTCGGAGTTGGTAGAGAACACAAAAAAATGACTAACCAAAGAAAGCCTCAACAAGAAAGGATCCATTCACCTAGGATGCCAGGAAAAATTGACTTTGAAGAGATACTGAAGGACTTTTAATAAGGAATTCTAGTTGAGCTAACAGAAAGTGAAACCAACTAATGTGAATAAACCAAAAGCAAGGAACCGACTAGGCGAGACCTTCAGAGAGCACTGGGCGAAGGTAATCTCTTCAAGAGAAAGAGACCAGTCGAAGGGGACTCTAACAAGGATTTCCAAAACACGTTGGACTTTAAAGTGGTTGCAATTATGCAAGAACTACAATATCCCTCAAGCCAGAAACGGGGTACAGTTCTTCAAGAGTGGCAATTATCTGAATTACCACATACCAAGCATGAATACTAAAATACTTGAGAAATGAGAAAAGTTGTACACCGACTCTTATTCGCATTGCGACGATAGAGAAAACAACAGTTAAAAACAACCAAGAGATTGTAAGGGCAAGAGAAAACCACAACTTACTGGGGAAATGGAAAGAACCAAAGACCTGATTAGTGGTATCAAAACATACACCGCTGGGGAAAAAAAGACTCACCCTAACCATGTTGTGCTGATAATTCAAATCTGAGCACATAACAAATTATTCACTGCAATTAAACATAATTGGCTTATACTTGTGCATGTTTGAATATTTTTATATAGCGTAATGCTCCATACAACGGAAATGCTACGTATTTTGGTAGATGAAATGTAATGATGCATGTTTAGAAATATACTTGGGAAAACACATCAATAATCGGCTGTTGAGAAGACAACGATCTCCCAAATGACTTTTCTTCACACGTTTGAAGTTCTGTATAGAAAACATCCCTCTGATCTTCAATGGGGAAACGAGATTCAGAACCACCGACTTCTGAAGATTGATATCACTTATGAAGTAACTTCCTGGGAAAAACACTTCTGTTAGAAAAAGGAGAGCTTCACTGGGAATGGAAACTTTCTCGCGTACTAAGGAGTATAGAAATCCTTAAATAAAAAGAATTATACTCAGACCACGTTGAGGATGACACCGTCGGGGGGAGAACTCTTCACTTGGGGAATAAAAAAATATCTTGGGGTAGAAACTCCACCGTGGATATCTCAACAAAATCTTCTATCAACAGGGAAGAAAGAGTTATTATTGGCATTCCTATGTACACCACATCGGGGAGACATGACACTTGCTCCACTAGGGAAAGAAAACTTTCTCCACTAGGGAATAATAGACAAGTTACTCCGACATGTCATCGAAATTTGACTTTGATTGGGGAATGATAGAAACACTTAGTAAACGAATTCCATCCTGACTGTAATACGGTGGGAGAACTGGCTTGGTTGTTTTGTGTTTGATTGCAATTTTTGCGGATAGCAAGAGTCGCCACTGACTTTTCTTTTATCCAATAAGGAAAAGGTGAAAAGAACGGGAAAGACCTTTGAGATGTTTTCTTGAGTTCGTGGGGTAGATTATGAAAAGGGAAGGTGTTAGCACCCTTTTCATCCATAGTTATCTATGGGCTCTTTGTTGCTTGCTAGATCACTTTTGAAATTTCTTTGTTTGAAATGTGTTTTGGTGGGTTTTGAAAGTATTTTTGAAAAGCGCCTTCGTTTAGGCAAACTTTGAAATGATTCTCGTCTCTATAAGAATGCATACAAAGTGTTGGACTTTTTGAAAGTATTCCCAGTTTTGAAAGTGTTTGGTGTATTTGAAAAGATGTTTGTTTTTTTGAAGATGTTTTGCGAGCAAGCAACTAAGAACTTTCTACCTACTCAAAAGTATTTTTGTTCATTACTCTCTTACTTTGATATTATTATATTACAATTGATTGGTAAGAAGCCTTATCTTTGGATGTAAAGGGTCGGGCGTGGGTTATCATATAGTCATGAATATCAATGTTGTGAGATATCTTAGCATTTCTCTCGAGGGACTAAGATCATTTATAAGGAAACATTTGAAGCGTCATCGAGGGACTATGATCTAGTTTTTTTTTATTGTTTTTTCTAAGATGTATCGCATGCATATTATGACCATTTTTTCATAAGGCAACAAGTGGAGTTAACCCTAGAGGTGTAAGTGTGCAAGGCGTTTGTTTTTCATGCTTGAGTTATCTTGGTTTAGTGTTTTCTAAGCATTCATTTTATCTTTCCATACAAACCCTAATTACTAGCATTTATATGAAAGCGATAAATTGCAGAAAGTAAATATCTTACACTATTACATCATTTTTGGGAACGGGGTGTACAAATTTACAAATGGGGACCGCAAGAAATTAAACCCAATTATCTATTACAACCATATTGAACTTGAATAGTATACAAGAAATGAAATATATAATGTATAAGGAATATAAAAAGAAATGGATTTTGTTTTGGATTTTTGTTAGGAAAATTGTTTTGACCTAATTAACCTAAAGGGATGTGATTAAATAAAAATTAGAAAATTAATCCTAAGTTAAAAGGAAATCAAATTAATCAAGAAATCATTTTTTAGGGCTTTTTATGGAAGGCTTTTGGTTAATTAAAATTAATATGAAAATAAAAAAAAATTGTGATATTTTTGTATATTCATAAAATAGACATTGTAAATAAATAGTGTGCAAAAAATCAACTCAAAAGGAGTTGTTTTGACTGGTTGGAAAAATGTTGAAGTTTGTTAAAAAATGAAAACAAACAAGTGATAAAAAAATGGTTTTGGTCCTGCCACGGTTTGAACCCAGGTTCTCCACACCTTTTATTCAGAAAAGCCAACACTCAATATGTTATAAACCTGCATGTTAGTTTGAATAAAAAGACTAAATAAATACAAAAGGTCTCGCTAGGGCTCGAACCCAGGACCTTCTACATGACAAGGCTTTAGTGCACCCTGTTTGTACCATTGGGGTGGTCTGTTTCATCCGTTAGTTACATAACTTGCATTAAATATAAAATGAACTCATTTCTGAAAATTTGAGCATGGTTTCATCTTCTTCCTTCGCGTGCACAGTGATGCGTAAATCCATTGTTAAGCTTCGAAAAGCTTCATTTCTCAACCAAATCGAAAAAATCTAAACATCAAACCTGCCTAAAATTTGAATACGGATCTAACCACATAACTTTTGAAAGCTACGGATTGAAGGTTTGCATGAATTTTATTCAGTACTAAAACTAAAACTTATCTGATCAGAGAAGAAATTCTCAATGTACAAGCAAAGATAATCAAAACTATGGGCATGGTCAGCTTCCTAGTTATGATATCTACATATTTTCTTCACAATGTATATACCATTGATGCTTGAATGAAAAGTTCCATGTTTGAAAAACTTACCTCTTGGAGTGAAATTTGAAGGACTTCTACATGAATTCCAGAAATGGTTTGATGATGGATTAAGCTTTCCTGGACCTCCCTGAAGATACTCCAATTGCTAGAATATCTTGTAGCTTGCCCAACTGTTCTGGAGAAGTCAAGCTGTAATAGTGGATTTTTTGAAAATGGTGGATGAGGAAGAAGGAATTACATAGGTGGTTTAAGGGCTGGGATAGTGTCTATGTGGTGTATAGATGATGTTCGAATGGAAAAAATGGAAAATGCTCGAAGGATTTTGGAGTTGGCTCTTCAAAGTCATAAATGGCAAGCAATGTGGCTATGGATGGAGATTCTGAGTTCAAAGAGTTTTAAGAGTGTTCTAAGGCTGGTAATCTCTTTTTATTTTTTCATGTTGCAAATAATGTCTCTATTTATAGATAAGAGGTTTGACATCTTGTAGTAACCAGAATCTTGAGATAACATGTTATGGTTTAGTTGAAAATGAAAAAATCAAGTTGAATGGTTTTGTATGGTTCCATAGTTCAAGTACAAGCATGGCCTGCTGCTTGTTGGGTGCAGGAGATTTGATTCATGCTTTTGACATTCCTTGCAATCAAAGATAAAGGTCACAAGGCTCAATGCATTGACATTTTGCAAAAAGCTTGCTTTTCTAAAATGGCAATGGTAACTTTGTGCCATTAAGGGAAAATTGGTTTGGACAATACTTTAAACACCTGGGTAAGAGTTTAATCAATTGTGTAAACAATTAATTATGGAGTGAAACACAATTTTGAGGCATCCAAAGAAAGATCGTGTAGCATGGCCTATGGATTTGATTCATTCTTCAACTTGATTCTTTGAATCGAATACTCTGTCCTTTTGTTTTAATCACATAGATCCACAAATTTTAATCAAACTCATCACAGACAAAACAATATTGTTTCCGCCAATTGTATGTTCTTCGAATAGACCACACAACCTTCGACCAAACTCATAAACAGACAAAACAATATTGTTTCCACCAATTGTATGTTCTTCGAATGCACCACACAAACTTCGACCAAACTCATCAATAGACATAAAAATATTGTTTCAACTAATTATATGTTATTCGAATGGAACACACAACCTTCGACCAAACTCAAGACAAAATAATATTGTTTTCACCAATTTTATGTTCTTCGAATGGAACACACAACCTTCTACCAAACTCATAAACAGACAAAACAATATTGTTTCCATCAATTGTATGTTCTTCGAATGCACCACACAACCTTCGACCAAACTCATCAATAGACATAAATATATTGTTTCAACCAATTGTATGTTCTTTGAATGGAACACACAACCTTCGACCAAACTCAAGACAAAACAATATTGTTTTCACCAATTTTATGTTCTTCGAATGGAACACACAACCTTCGACCAAACTCATCAACAGACAAAACAATATTGTTTCCACCAAATGTATGTTCTTCGAATGGAACACACAACCTTCGACCAAACTTATCAACAGACAAAACAATATTGTTTCCACCAATTTTATGTTCTTCGAATGGACCACATTCATCTGAATGTACCACTTTGAGTATGCAACATGATCTCATTGGCATAGTCGAAACGAAAGAATTTCTGGATTGCTTTCCTACTAAATAAAACTTCACAAAGTTTTTTCAGGCATCTCAAGAGTTGGAATACCAATAACCATATCTTGAGTAATCAGTTGATTAAGTGGTCGAAAGTGTAAATATCCAAACTTCAAATGCCACAACCAACTATCCTTGTGGATCGAAGCAAGTATGAAGCTAGACTTGTAATTCATAGTGTCGAAACTATGTGTGTCGAAAGGTTTAGTATGTGTATCGAAGCAAGTTTACAGATGGATCGAAGTAATCATGCTCGAAGGAAGCCATTGCCTAGTCGAAGCTTATGGATAGAAGCAGGTTGAGACGTGGATCGAAGCAAGCTTGCTCGAAGGAAGCCATTTCCCAGTCGAAGCTTGTGGATCGAACCAAGCTTTCTCTTCTTCGATTTGTCAAAATCTTCTCACCTCTCCTTTTTGATCAGTATGTGGTTCGAACAGCCTAAACCAGATTTTGAATTCGAACTATTATCTGCAACCACTCCTTTCGATCTGCTTTGCCCTTTCGACAATTTCCTCTTCCCATTTCTTCGACCTAATTCTTGAGAGCCCAATATGATCCATGAAAATCATATGAAGCACCAAAGGTCCAATTGTCCTTATACAAACTGAAACCCTAATTTTGAGTCATCAGTGTTTGGGAAGGTATCTTGAACTGATCAATTTTGGTGCAGTCTTGAATCAATAGAGATCTTGTAAGAGAGTCTTTGAGAAATTGAGAGGGAAAATTTTGGGGTACAATACTGACCATACTGAGAATACTACCGCTAGGGGTAACAATCTTCGCTTACGGAAGAGGAGAGCATCATTGAACCATAAGCCTGAGGTTCAAAATTCCATTGAGGAAACATTTCAACAATACCCTATCACTGGGGATGTAAGAGCCCTTAATGGCATTCGTCTATGCACATCGCTCCAAAAAAACGAATATTTGCTCCTCTGGGGCATAAAAACTTGTTGATCAAATATCTCTTCACGAAAACTTGACAAGGTAAAATTTGTTGGGAAGAAAAGATACGAACTTCATGGGGACGAAAAACGTCAACCACACTGGGGATATAAATACTAATCACGAAGACACAATGGTATCGAGTTCAAGGGGATATAACAAAGGTATCCAATCCAATGAAACATCTTTCCTAGATTCTTCGAAAAAAGTAGGGTGTGCTAAAGAAGAAGATTGTACATAATCATGCTGGAATGCACTTCTTTTGGAGATAAGCACTCTAGAAGGGACAAACTCTTAATCAAACTCTTATCAAGAATACTAACTTCAATGGGGATTACACAGGGGTATGCTTTCAGTGGAGATAAGAGATTCTGTTTGGGCTAGAGTACGCCTTTACTGGGGATGAATGATTCTGTCTTGAGCAGAAGTGAGCATTCACTAGGGAAGTTGGATCCCATTCTACATAAATACTCATGTTGGTCGCATACAGACCCTTATTGATTCATTTTCTAGTATTCTTCTTGTCATAAAAGACCAACAATACTTACAAAAAGATAAATTGTGGCAATATGCCCCATGTGTGGAATGACAACCTCTTTTAAATTAACGACCACTGAAAACTCCGAGGAGGAATGCAACTGAAAAGTGGACTTTGGAGAAGATACTGAAAAAAATAAATTACAGTCCACTGAGAAGAAATTATCTTGTCTTTAAATAACTCCTAACTTTCTGAGGAGAAGAATCATTCTCCTCCTGCAGAGGAATGAGGAATGCTTCATTAGATGATAGAGATCTCTGAAGAGAAACCCTTTAACAGATAGACTTTTGTCAAGTAGCTACGAATCCTTTTCCGGGGAAAGGAGTCCTCCTAGGTAACAACATTTCCATTACGAACCATGTATGGGTAACAACCTCAAATGCTCTTTGCGTTGCTCGTATCCTACCGAGGATAACAATCGAAACTTCAATTGGAAATAATAATCTTGATTTCTGATGAAGGAACATCAATACATGGATTTACATTCCTGATGAGCCGAGGATAACGATCTTGACTTCCCGACATGCTTTTCAAATTCGAAAATTGTTTAGCCCGCTCTTGGACTTAATCTGATAAACTCTTAAAGAAGAGAAAATGCCCCTGTATAATTTCTTGCCCTATTCCGTGGGCTTTTGAAAAAACTTGCCTCGAAAGGGCTTTCTAGGATCTATAACATAAAGATAATCTGCTTTAGTGTTATGAACTTCATAACACTTCCCCTGACTGACCAGTTATGAAAGCGGTTTCAACCATGCTTGAGGGAATTCTTATGCATTTTCAGATTCTGAAAAGATTCTTCTCTAATCAATGGATTCTCGGAGAAGTTTTTCAAATCTCGACATCACTGCCCCAGTTTGGTTGTACTTTGAGAGATCAAATGCCGACTTGAGTGACTTAGGTTGGCTGAACATTTACTCAACAGAGTATTCAACACGCTTTCCCTTGCTCAACAGAGTGTTGACTAATATTTTATTTATCTCACGCTCATGGAGAAATAAGAAGCTCGCGAAGTTATGAAGACAACACAACCTTAGGGTGGCTGGTTTACGTCTTGAAAGTAGATTACACCTATGCTTCTCAAGTTGAATTGCCTCATGTTTAAGAAAATACTTGAAGCAATACGTCCCTCGAGACCAACTGAAAGTAATGCACCGCTGCTCGATAGAGACTCTGGGCAATTAATTTTTGTAATCTGCTTCAGATAATTTCTCAAAATGGTATTCTTTTACTCAACAGAGTCAATAGAAGGTCTTCCAAGATTAAGATCACTCTTCAAAATGATTTACCTTTCAATGGTATCCAGAAGCAATTTATCCCTTGGGATAACCAAATTTTCATCTGATGCTCATCATGTAAGCTCACTTGATGTTTAAGAACTTCTTTATATGCAAAGAATGTTTATTCTAAGAATGATAATTCTAATGAAAATCCTATGCTTGTCTTGAAGTTTAAAATTTTTATTGAAAATATTAAACATCAAAGATTTTTTGTGCGAAGGAAAGTAAAAAGATGGAGTGATACAAACTTAAACGTTTTAGCAAGCCGCCTAGGAGTCAGATTACCGTACTCTCGTTACAATTCGCTTTCGAATTAACTTATGCTCCAGTTAGGACTTTTAAGGGTTGTAACATGGCCTAGTTCATGGTTTTAGAAAAAAGGATTTAAGGCTCAAAATATTTGGTGCCCACCCACTCCCCATGATGTTCTCCAGTCCTATATTCAGTTAAACCAGTACGACCACTCATCTCTCGGGAGAATTTTATGATGGTTTGAGGAACCACTGAGGTTTTTTGGACATGGAAGTCACTTCACCTTTTGATTTTGGTGTCTGATCACACAACTTGGTTCCTTGATGATGATTTTTATTTGGTAATCCTTTTTCGCTTTTTGTGCTTTTCATTTTCTTTTTGTTTTCCCTAACTTTTGCCCGAAACAATTCTTTTGAATTTTGATTTTGAAGTCCAGCGGGATGCTCTAACTTTTGCTTAAGCGACTTGTTTTCAAGTTTCGAATTAGCGGGCTTTCAATCATTCTTTTTTTCTTTTTGACCATATTGTGTGACTTTAAGTCATTTTCGACTTCGTTGGAAGGATTATGACTGCTGAGTCCTTGGTAGATGAGGGATAACCATTGTAGTATCATCATCTTTGACCTCCTAGCGTGTGAGAGATATCCATTGTGGTATCATTCTTTCTTGATGAACACTAATGATAGGCAAATATTAACCATTATGGTTTTGACTTTCCTCATCCTTTTGAAGAATATCCATTAATATATCCCTAGATGTGCACTCCTGATGAGTTCTGAACACTTGATCCGATTAACTGAAATCTACCCTGCCCCAAGTTAAATGTGAGGGTTTTTCCTGACAAGAAAAGAAACTCATGCTTTAAGGATCAAATGGGTTAACGAGGGTCTATCTCCCTTATATCTCCAGTGTTTAGAAATTGAAGCAAGGATTATACATCTCCAGCTGGGTCCTACTCAAAAGCATACCGTTTTAAGATTATAGGTATATTTCTCATCATCCTCCCTCCAAAGGTATTTTTCTTTATCAAACAAGAGTTGAGTATCAAAAACAAAGAAAAACATTTAAGAGAAATTGCGAATGGATTAATTCAAGAAAAATATATTCAATGCATTATGATTAACATTTAAAGACAAGCAAGTTTTGTATATAAGAAAATACTGAACTAAACAAGAAAGATTGCAAATGAGAATGCGAATGAAACTAGAAAATTCCCATCGTTGAGGAGAATTGAATCCTTATGGACTTCTTAATTCTAATGATTTGCGAAATATTGATAATCTCTTGGGAAAGAGTTTCCCCTTCAGATCTATTGTGAATACAACAGCCTCCGAATTGATCCAATCCTGGATCTTGTTTCTGGACGACAAACTGTCTTCAACCGAATGGTCAGGTTCCCTAGGATGATATTCACAGGAGATTCCTTCAAAAGAATTGATGGAAATTGTAACAAGCAACATTGTATCAACTGAACCACCAAGTGTCTTTTACTTTAGAGAATAGGTAATCAGATACTGCATCCGAGGACTTATTTAGCCTAATTTTCTAACACACGGGAGTGATACTTCACTGAGAGGAATATTCTGGAATGAATTGTCAAACAGAATTGGCCTTTGGGAAAAGATATCAGACAAATGCTGGACTTTATACTTCAACCTTTATAGTCCTTAATATTAAGACCAAATTCCCCAAAATGAAACTCACACTTAGCATTCTCGTCATAGTCGAATGAAAGGTCTTCAGGAGAAAACCAAGATTATGAAGCTCAATCAACTAATGTTCAATTAGTCCAGGGAGTATGGGGTATATGACATCAGAATAGAATCCAAATGCTTTTGAGGCTGCTTTAGTTTATGCTAAAAAGACTATTCCCCAAGGCTTCACTTGGGGGATAAGCACTGGCCGCTGATGAGAAGATTTGGGAACTCAAAGTTGTGGGGAGTGCCCCTAATTGAATGGTCAGGTATCCCGGGTATAATGTGACAACTTTGTCTTCCAATCAATCCATAAACAGATCCTCAACAATGGTAACTTGGATGGTATCCATATAAATTCAATTGTTCAACGCTTGGCCTAGAATACTTGGGTGGTTCCAAACATACATATTGTATACATATTCTTCATCATCAACAATTTCATTACTGCATCCATCTTGGGAAACACCAGAACTACTAGAGAATTTTACCGGGGTAAACAAATTTGAAGCTTTGGGAGCTGCACTCTGCTTCTCTTGGTTGAAACCCAAGCCAAACTTGTTAAACTTTGGAATGAAATCCACAACCTGAACCCATCCTTCAAGATGACCAGCCTCAACTAGTGCTTTAGCATCTTTGAATGAATTCAAATAAGTCTCAGATATCTTTCTTTCTTTAAGAATGAGGAGTCTTGACAAAGTCTCAGATTTCTTTCTTTCTTCAAAAGCCTGTAACAAAGTTTCATGAATTTCTCATTCAACCTCCACATAATGGAATAAATTCATACGACTCACCATGTATTCTTCCTCACCACAAAAAGTGATGGTCTTTCCCTTTAAAGGATACTTGAGCTCCTGGTGAAGGGTAGAAGTAACTGCCTCAGCTTTATGAATCCACGTGCGCTCCAACAAGAAATCATATGGTGCCATTATATCCATCACATAGAATGTAATGGTAAAAAATAGGGGACCAAGTTTAATAGGTTCATCTACTTCACTAAACACTTATTTCCTAGGTCCATCAAAAGCTCCTCCAAATCACTAGGGCGTAATTTAAGGCTGGAGTAATCAATCTTCATTAGTGCAGACTTTGGTAATACATTCAACGAGGATTCAGTATTCATCGACACACATGACAAAGTTGTGGCCTTGCACTCCATAGAGATGTGCAATGCCTTATTGGTTGTGACCCTTAGGAGGGAGATCAAAGTCAGCAAAATCCAAACCATTTACGACAGATAAATTGGCATAAAATATCCAACCATTATCTCTTGCAGAACGAAAGCATTTCTTTAAGAGTTTCCTCAAAGCGTCCCGGTGAGCTTCAGAATATATCAACAGAAATAAAATAGATATTTTAGAGGGTGCCTGGTGCAGCTGCTTATGATGTTTTAACCACTCTTTCTTATTATACTCATTAGCTCTTCAACCTCGTCATCAGAAGCTGAAGAAGTCCCGGGCATATCAATTGGTTTAGGCATACTAGCTTGCACAGGTTTATGATTACCAATCATCACTTGTTTTCCCTTGTCCCTAGCCAATGCATCAACATCTTCTTGTTCAGTATTTGTGAGTAGTTGTCATTGAATACCTCTAACGGAGAGAAAGCAGAACCACAACATAAGAAAACCAGTAAAAAACGTGTAATGCATGAAATGCATGGTTATGTATGATATTTTTTTGTCATTTCCAGGGTATCCAAGTGTTTTTTGTCAACCATCAAGACAGACCAAACAAGATAATCGAGATAAGCAATAGTTAAGAAGAAGTGTCAAAGCAAGCACTATTTTCATAAAAAAGTTACGAATTAGATGAATTCATACAGACAAGACAATATTACATCATAAGAGATCCAAAATCAACTGAATTTTACACCTACAGTAGTAAAATACGGCGTCAAGATCTCATCCAACAACTCTGATGGTAATCATGAGGCGCAAGCTACTTTATGAAATCTACTAATGGAATGATTCTTATGGAGGGGGTAAGGAAATAGCATAGTTTTAACTCTCTTTAAGACTCATCTAGCATAAGGAATTCCAATACTAGCATATTTCTTTTCAAGGAAAGCTTCTTCTTTATGATGAGTCTCAGCCCAAGCTAGCTGTACTTTCTTCAACAATCTAGGATTTGCCTCCTCATCAAAGAAAATAAAATGTTCTATATCCTTGTCGAAAGGGTTCCCCATCAATTTCATACCCTAATTGATGAAGTGCGAGCAAAGGATTGTAGTTGATGCAACCCCAATTTTTTCCCCTAAGTTCCCCTTCATTAGGGTTTGGTTCTTCTCCCTATTTTTAGCTTTGCTATGGGAGGAATTGAAGAAGTGAAAAACACAAGAAGGGGGGTTGAATTGTAAAACTTGAAATCAAATGCAGACAACACGTTATTTTTATCCTGGTTCGTTTGATCTCAAACTACTCCAGTCCACCCGTCAAGGTGATTTCGCCTCTCTCCAACGAGGTCTTAATCCACTATATTCAACTGAATACAACAACTGCTTTAACAACTGTCTAAGCCTTCTTGAGTCTAACCACAGACCGGTTTATCTCAAGGTAATTCTCTTCCAGATAAATGAACAAATGTGTTTGATGTTTTCTAGGAAAAACTATATATCACAACTGTGATAATACACAATATTAAGCTTGGATAATACTAGATTGCTAGAGCTATAGATTAAGCGCTTGAGAAATTTAGCAAACTGGATGTGTGAGATCGTGAAGATGATTGGCTTATGCATATGTGCGTATTGGAGAATTATAGAGTATTAGCCATTTCATTTCTCACTGATTTGTTTATATAGCCTTGGAATAGATACGTTGCTGTCCATAATTCCATTTCAATGCTCATAACGTTCTTTCCTTTTTGAGAAGATATTTGTCTTGGAATAAAGTCGTTGGTAATTAATCTGCCTTGAATGCAGTAACGTTGACACTTCAGAATGTTCTGCTTAATGAAAATCAGAGTGTTCTTGGATTTAGCTTATTCTGGCGCTTCTGAATGCTGATGACATGATTAGGATCTTGATCAGAGTCAGAGTATGTTAAGCGCAGATTCTGTTCATCAGGCTTCTGCGTAAGCACATGTTTTGATCTTCTGGTACTAACATATCTTCTGATGATGATGTTGATATTGATATTCTGATGATGATTCCATCATAGTTTCCTGCGAATACACAGCATAATTTTGAGTAGCACATATGTCTTATATAAATCTCATAATTCATTTCATCTTGTATTTTGTTATCATCAAAACTCTAACTGAGGGTTATAGAATCAAACTATGTTCTAACAATCTCCCCCTTTTTGATGATGACAAAAACCAGATTTTTTCAATTAAAATAAAATGATGAAAATATCAGAGTTTAAGGATAAAGAGGAAATCTTATCAGAGATAATCAGATAATGAGTAAAAAGTATCAGAGCTAAGAGGGTAAGGAATAAAAAGTGTTAGAGTAATAATGAGAAAAACTCCCGCTGAGTTGATTATTTCCCTTTGATTCCTTGAGACCTTGAGCATCATAGCTTTACTGAACTTTCTTGGAGCATCAGAACTGTACTTTGTCAGAGTTCATCAGATTCTTGTACCTGTAATCTTTTCAGAACAAAGAAACTCAAATATATAAGAATGTTAGAATGTTTGAGACTTTTGTCTCAGTAAACCGTTATTGAAAAATATCATTCTTTCTCCCCCTTTTTGTCAGTAATCAAAAAGCATGAATAATCAGAGTTAAAATGATTAGAGCAAAAAAAACATTTGTATTAAAATAGAAGCAATGATAGTTTAGAACAAGTAAAAATATTACAGACAAACATGTAAAGAAAATAAGGAAAACACAAGAAAATTTCTAAGAAGAAGGAGGAAGTCGTGTGAACAGAGCTTCCAACATGCTCTTGATTTGCTCGCTGGTTTCCTGTTGCTTAGATACCATGTTTGCTATAGAGTCAATCTTGATATCCTGCTTGTCCATCCTTTCATTCATCAGCATATCTGATCTCTTCAAATCCTCCAGAGCTTGCCTGTCAAGAGAGGAAGCTTTAGGATCTTCAGATACAGGCTGCTTCTGAGAGCTTTCTGTAGTTTCTTCTGCTTGACCCAAGTCTTCATCTTGAATTATCTGTTCTTCTGCAGGTTGAACTTGAGATGCTGGACGCTTTTCAGACCAAGGCGCAATGTCCAGATGGAGAGCTTCTTCCTTCAGCAGCTTGCTCAGAACTGGACCTTCCATTTCCTTCAGCAGATTGTTGAAGTTCTGTTGAGCCTGTCCATAGCTCTGGTCTTGCAACTTGAAAGTTTCAGCGCATACCCATCTTCTGAATTGAGTCCAGAGGAAGTCTGATACAGCAGGATCAACCACTTCCAGACTTGCTTGTTTCAACGAAGTTATCCACTTCTGTATATCTGTTTCAAAGTTCAACATGCTGGAACCAGCATCTGGTTGTTTTGGTTTAGGGATGGCTATTTTCTGGTTTATTGCAGCAAGGCGTTCAAAGACTGTTAGATCAATGACTGTCTTGCTGTGGTTTTCTGTATTTTTCTTAGGTGAGGGAGTGGGAGAGTCAGAAATTATGATTGGACTTGATGGGGTATTTGGTGGAGTTGTTTCTGGTGAGGAGGGAAGTTGAGCCATATTAATAGTGGTACCACATGGTAATTGGATGGCCAAAGGTTGTGGTTCAGGGGACTCAGAGGTTTGAGCCTCAGAGTTTTGAGTCTCAGGTTGTGGAGATTGTTCATGTTGAGGAGAAGGTGGATTAGTTTCTAGTTTGGGAGAGGAAGGTTGTGGGATTTCTGGTTCTGGTATTGGAGAGAGTGGAGTTTCTGGTATTGGTGAGAGTGGAATGTTAGGTTGTGGTGAGATGGGAATTTCTGTGTTTGAATTTGGATTTTCTATTTGGGGAGCAAAAGTGTGTTGGTCAATATCAGAGAGAACTTGTGCAAGTTTTGGTTCTGGTATGGTTGCAGTGTTTGGATTTTGTGGTTTGGAGCGGGATCTTCTGAGGGTTAATGACTCAGAAGGGTCAAAGTCAGTGTCAAAATCTTCAAAGGTTTGGGGTGTTGGGATTTCAGATGGAGTTGGAATGGATGTGGAAACAGCAGTTGAATCTAAAACAGTTACAAAAACAGGATTACCTCTTTTCTTAGGAGTCTGTTGAGATGATCCTTCTGGAGCAGCTTTTCTCTTCTTTGTCTTCTTCAGAACAACCTCTGGTGCCTTCTGCTGAAGATCTTGAATATTTAGATTAGGTGTTGTACCATCAGCTTTACACGTATCCAAATATCTCAGAATGATTTGAGGCTTAGATTCAATCTCTGAGAACATAGGGAAGTCCTCCAGAGGGACTCTTCTGCTGGAGATTTCAGCAAACAGAGTGATGCTGGGATCCTTCTTATTGTTCTCTATCAGCTTCATTTTCTTCAGATTTTTGGCATTCAGCTGTTTGCCAACAGAAGGTTCCAAGGTGTTGATTTCTTGTGCCTCGGTCAAGTGTTCAATCAGCCTATTCTCTGTCAGAATATCTGATATGAATCTTCCCAAGGGTATCCAATCCCTTTTAGTACGTTCATCTTCTCTTGTTTCCTTGACGCTAGTTCTGAGATGGTTGAATAGAAGCTGAGCTAGATAAATCTTGACCTTCTGAGAAATAAAGTAGATCAGAAACTGCTGATCTATGTTTATGTAATCAGGAGAGCTGGTAGGCTTCCTGTGGTTGAAACAACCCAGAATAATCTTTTCCCAAATTATGTGCTTATCTTTCAAATCCCATATCTAGCTGGAGGGAAGCCCCAGCGTGAAAATTTCCCTTGCAACTACAGCAACATCTGCACACCTCTCTGCCATATCAATACAGCGAATACCACCACGATTGTACCCAATGAGTCTTGCAATCAGGTCTTCAGTAATTACAATCTTCTTCCCCATGATGTAAGAAGTGACTTGGTGATTTGAGGAAGAAGCGTGAATCCAAAATTCCTTTACTAGAATAGGAAAGGTTGGACCCACCAGCCTGTCGAAGTACTTTTCCTATCCTTGAGCTTGAATCTCTTCTGATAAATCAAAACCATTTTCCTTGAGACTGTTGAAATCCACTATAATTTCTGACAGAACTTCCAGGTTCTTGACTGGAGTGAGAAGCAATCTGAGAGGAACTTCATATTGTTCAGCTGATGCATCTTTCTGGGAACCTGAAGAGAGATTGCTGGAAGACGCCATGTTCACACGAGTTTTTGAGAAAGAAATTGAAAGGGTTTTCTTGAGAAGGAAGAACACCAACACAGAAATCAGACATATGATTGAAAACGAAAGTAAGGGTAAAAGTGTGTGAATGGTGTGAAGTGTTTAAATAGATTTCGAAAAAGTTTTTGAAAACATAAACGCTTAAGAGAGAGAAATAAATCATGATTAATAGCATTTAATAATAGCTGATTTTAGGGGATTTCAGAAAGATACTTAAACGGTTACCCATGACATGTGTCTCAATGTAACCAATCAGCGCTTTGCCTTTTCAGAAGCGTGAACGCATGTTCAGCCTCAGGAAACAACTGATGACTGGATGACACTTGTTTGCTTGAGTGAACGGCACATCTATCCTTGAAATGAAATGCTCAGATCTTCATGGATAGATTCTGATACAATCTGCATTTCTAAAATTCTGAAAGAGGATTGATCAGAAGTTCACAGAGAAATAAACATAGTTCTGAAGGTTAATATATAAAATTAAAACAGTTTTATTCTGGACAGAGCTTCATGCTGAGATGTTTCATAATGAAGTTGAACCTATCTTCAGAAAGTGGTTTTATAAAGATATCAGCCCATTGATGGTCTGTATCAATAAATTTTAAGTTTAAGATTCCTTTCTGAATATAGTCCCTAATAAAATGATGTTTTATTTCTATATGCTTAGCCCTAGAATGTAAAATTGGATTTTTACTTAAGCAAATAGCAGAAGTATTGTCACATAGTATAGGAATGTTACTCTCAAAAATCTGGAAGTCTTCAAGTTGACTTTTCATCAAGAGCATTTGTGTGCTGCATCCAGCTGCTGCTATGTATTCAGCTTCTGCTGTTGATAGAGCAATTGTGGATTGTCTTTTTCTGGACCATAAGATCAGATTTTCTCCCAGAAACTGGCAGCTTCCAGAAGTACTTTTACCCTCTACTCTGTCTCCAGTAAAGTCAGCATCACAGTATCCTACTAAGCTGTAATCACTTGATTTTCTATAAAACAGACCCAGATTAGTAGTACCTTTCAGATACTTGAAAATTCGCTTAACAGTTGTTAAGTGAGATTCTCTAGGATCTGATTGGAATCTTGCACAAATGCATACACTGAATAAAATATCAGGCCTTGAGGCTGTCAGATAAAGAAGAGAACCAATCATACCTCTGTAGACCTTCTGTTCTACCTTTTTGCTTACCTCTTCTCTTTCAAGAATGCACGTGGGATGCATTGGAATCTTTGATGGCTTACATTCTGAGAGATCAAATTTCTTTAGAAGTTCTCTGACATATTTTCTCTGATGAATGTAAGTTCCTTCCGGGGTTTGATTGATCTGAATGCCCAGAAAGAATTTCAGTTCCCCCATTAGGCTCATCTCAAATTCTTCCTGTATACACTTAGCAAACTTTCTTCCCAGAGAAGATTTAGTAGATCCAAATATTATATCATCAACATAAATCTGGCAGACTAAAATGTCATTCTTAACTGTCTTACAGAATAAGGTTGTGTCCACTTTCCTTATGGTGAATTCCTTTTCTAACAGGAAGTTACTTAGTCTTTCATACCAAGCTCTGGGAGCTTGTTTCAGACCATACAGTGACTTCTTTAGTTTGAAAACATATTCTGGATTTTTTGAACTTTCAAAACCAGGGGGTTGGTGCACATATACCTCTTCTTCTATATAGCCATTTAAGAATGCAATCTTAACATCCATCTGATACAGAGTGATGCCTTTATTAACAGCAAATGAAATTAAAAGTCTGATAGATTCTAACCTGGCGACTGGAGCAAAGGTTTCTGTATAGTCTATCCCCTCTTGCTGACTATAACCTTGTGCTACCAATCGTGTCTTGTTTCTGATGACTTCACCTTTTTCATTCAGTTTGTTTCTGAACACCCATTTTGTTCCAATGACGTTGAATCCTTTTGGTTTGGGAACTAGATCCCATACGTCATTCCTTGTGAATTGATTCAGCTCTTCTTGCATTGCTAGAATCTAGTCATTGTCCAGAAGTGCTTCATCAACTAAAGATGGTTCAATCATAGAAACAAGTCCCATGAGGGATTCTTCAGAGTTTCTGAAGCTGGCTCTTGTTCTGATTAGATCTTTCTTTCTTCCTAAGATTATTTCTTCTGGGTGATTCATGCTGCTTCTGGATGGTCTTTTCTGAGGTTGATCAACAGAAGATGCTGGATTGCTTGCAGTGCCTCTTTCTGATGTTGAGGGAGTGTCTCTGTTAAGAGCTTCTGATGACTTGTCTTCAGTACCTGTGAATTCAACTTCCATACATGCAAGTAATTCATTCTGCTTTGACTTTTGAGAGTCAAGCTTATCATCAAAACGAACACTGATTGATTCTTCCACAATCTGTGTTTCTGTATTGTATACTCTGTACCCTCTTGAGCGTTCAGAGTATCCTAACAAAATACACTTCTGTGCTTTAGATTCAAACTTGTTCAAATAATTTTTAGTATTCAAAATAAAGCAAGTACATCCAAATGGATGAAAATATGAAATGTTGGGCTTTCTGTTCTTCCACAATTCATATGGAGTCTTTTCCAGAATAGGTCTTATAGAGATTTTGTTCTGAATATAGCACGTTGTGTTTATCGCCTCTGCCCAGAAGATCTTAGCAACGTTAGTCTCGTTGATCATGGTTCTGGCCATTTCTTGCAATGTTCTGTTCTTTCGTTCTATAACTCCATTTTGCTGGGGAATTCTAGGACAAGAGAAATCATGCAGAATGCCTTTGTCATTAAAAAATGATTCAAAATCTTTGTTTTCAAACTCTCCACCATGATCACTTTTGACTTTGACGATTCTAAGATCCTTTTCATTCTGAACTTGGTTGTAGAAGGTGACAAACACAGAGTGTGACTCGTCCTTGTGTCTTAAGAACTTTACCCATGTCCATCTGCTAGAGTCATCTACGATTACTAACCCATACTTCTTACCACTGACTGAAGCAGTTTTAAGTGGTCCAAATAAGTCAATGTGCAGAAGTTCTAATGGCTTAGAGGTGGAAACAAAGTTTTTAGATTTGAAAGCTGGTTTTGCAAACTTGCCTTTCTGACATGCTTCACACAGAGCATCTGAATTGAACTTCATGTTAGGAAGTCCCCTGACCAGATTGAGTTTGTTAATCTGAGATATTCTTCTCATACTAACATGCCCCAATCTTCTGTGCCAGATCCATTGCTCGTTGTTAACAGACATAAGACACTTTACATTCTGACTTTTTAGTTCAAAAAGTTTGATTTTGTAAATGTTGTTTCTCCTCTTTCCATTAAATAGGATAGTCCCATCTTTCTGACTAACAGCTTTGCATGAATTTTGATTAAAGATTATATCATAACCGTTATCACTTAATTGACTTATGGATAACAGGTTATGCATTAATCCATCTACTAATAAGACATTACTTATAGAGGGAAGATTTATGTTACCTACTGTTCCAGAGCCAATGATCTTTCCCCTCTAATTGCCTCCAAAGCCTACGTGGCCTCCAGGTTTATGTTCTAGGCTTTGGAACATATGCCTTCTTCCTGTCATGTGTCGTGAGTAGCCAGAGTCCAGGTACCATGACTGGTGTTTCTGCTTTGCTGCTAAAGATATCTGCAACATGTATTATTTTATCCTTAGGTACCCATATTTTCTTGGGTCCTGATTTGTTAGTTTTACCAAAACTCTGGTTGAATTTTGGTTTGACAGAATAATTACTACTGGTATATTTGATGTCGTGTGTGTGCCCATAAACAAAGTGAGAATCAAGTGAAGTGCGTTTTATCACTAAATCCATGGCATTCTTTGGTGTAGGTACCTTACCTTGGTATCCTATTCCTTTTCTTCCATTTCTGCTAACTCCATAGATCATTGAAGCCATTTTGCTTCTATCTATGCTTTTAGCTAGAAACTTCTGAAAGTTGTGATCATACTCCTTGATGATCTCATCAGCGCTACTAGGAGTTTCAAGAGTTGTTTCCTTCTGAGTGTTTTGTAATAGATTTTCTAATTTTGAAATTTTATTTTTCAACTCATAATTCTCCAATTTGAGACTCTAAGTTTTATCAGAGTCAGAAGCAAGATCCCTTTTCAGGTTTCTGAATTTGACTCTGATCTGCTGATATCTTTCCAGAATCTCATTAAGGCTTTCAGCTAGTTCAGTCTTAGTAAAATTAATAGCAAAGTCAGGAAATACCTCTTCTGTGTTTGATTCAGAGTCTGATTCAGAAGCTTCACTGTCTTCTGTTATGTTTTCCATGAGAGCTATGTTTGCTCTCTCATCATCTGATTCTGAGTCAGCTTCAGATGTATCAGAATCATCCCATGTGGCCATGAGACTTTTCTTCTTTTCATTGCCAAACATTCTTCTGGGCTTTTCCTTCTGAAGCTTTGGGCAGTCACTTTTGTAGTGCCCTTGCTCGTTACATTCATAGCAGATGATGTCCTTGTTGTTTGGCTCTCTGCTTCCTGAAGAGCCTTCAGATCTTCTGTGTCCAGAGGAGGATTATGACCTTCTGTATCTGGAGGAAGATTCGTTCTGATTCTCTGATCTTCTAGGATTCCTGAACTTCCTTTGCCTCTGCTTCCACAGTTGGTTCACCCTTCTAGAGAGGAGAGATAATTCATCTTCTTCTGATGAGGACCCATCATAGGTTTCTTCAACAGCCTGTAAAACCTTGGAGTCAGATTTTCTGTTAGATTTTAAAGCTAATGGCTTACCTTGCTTTTGAGGTTCATCAGCTTCTAGCTCTATCTCGTGACTTCTGAGGGAGCTGACAAGTTCCTTCAGAGAGATTGTGTTGAGATCCTTAGCTAGCTTCAGCGCTGTGACCATTGGCCTCCACTATTTTGGAAAGCTTCTGATGATCTTCTTAACATGATCAGTAGTAGAATACCCTTTGTCCAGAACTTTGAGACCAGCAACCAGAATTTGAAATCTTGAGAACATTGTTTCAATTGATTCACTTTCTTCCATCTTGAATTCCTCATACTTCTGAATGCGCGCAAGAGCTTTAGTTTCTTTAACTTGAAGGTTGCCTTCATGCGTCATTCTCAGAGAGTCAAACATATTATTTGCAGTGTATCTGTTTGATATCTTTTCATATTCAGAGTAAGAGATAACACTGAGAAGAATTGTTTTGGCCTTGTGATGGTTTTTGAAATCACGCTTTTATTGATCAGACATTGCTTTCCTGTCAATCTTCTGACCACTTGCATTCATAGGGTGCGTGTATCCATCAGTCACCATATCCCACAGGTCAACATCGTGGGCCGGAAAGAAGCTTTCAATTCTGTCTTTCCAGTAATCAAAGTTCTCTCCATCAAAGACTAGAGGTTTGCCACTGAATCTGTCTCTTTCTTCATTGTTGTCATTGCTGATGTTTTGATGTGTTCCTGCCATAGTGTTTTTCAATGCTGGATCTTGTACTGACACGGTTAAGTGTTATAAGCTCAGAACCAGGCACTCTGATACCAATTGAATAAGTGAAAAACACAAGAAGGGGGGTTGAATTGTAAAACTTGAAATTAAATGCAGACAACACGTTATTTTTATCCTGGTTCGTTTGATCTCAAACTACTCCAGTCCACCCGTCAAGGTGATTTTGCCTCTCTCCAACGAGGTCTTAATCCACTATATTCAACTGAATACAACAACTGCTTTAACAACTGTCAAAGCCTTCTTGAGTCTAACCACATACTCGTTTATCTCAAGGTAATTCTCTTACAGATAAATGAACAAATGTGTTTGATGTTTTCTAGGAAAAACTATATATCACAACTGTGATAATACACAATATTAAGCTTGGATAATACTAGATTGCTAGAGCTATAGAGTAAGCGCTTAAGAACTTTAGCAAACTGGATGTGTTAGATCGTGAAGATGATTGACTTATGCATATGTGCGTATTGGAGAATTATAGAGTATTATCCATTTCTTTTCTCACTGATTTGTTTATATAGCCTTGGAATAGATACGTTGCTGTCCATAATTCAATTTCAATGCTCATAACGTTCTTTCCTTTTTGAGAAGATCTTTGTCTTGGAATAAAGCCGTTGGTAATTAATCTACCTTGAATGCAGTAACGTTGACACTTCAGAATATTCTGCTTAATGAAAATCAGAGTGTTCTTGGCTTTAGCTTATTTTGGCGCTTCTGAATGCTGATGACATGATTAGGATCTTGATCAGAGTCAGAGTATGTTAAGCGCAAATTATGTTCATCAGGCTTCAGCGTAAGCACATGTTTTGATCTTCTGGTACTGACATATCTTCTGATGCTGATGTTGATATTGATATTCTAATGCTGATTCCATCAGAATTTCCTGCGAATACACAACATAATTTTGAGTAGCACATATGTCTTATATAAATCTCATAATTCATTTAATCTTGTATTTTGTTATCAACAAAACTCTAACTGAGGGTTGTAGAATCAAACTATGTTCTAACAGGAATCACTAACCACCTTGACTTGTATTTTATTATCATCTATGTTTTGTATTGATTATCCTTTAACTAATAAATACAATGAGTGTTTGCCCCCAATTGTTGATGTTGTAGGTGAAAGCACAATACATTCCATCAAGGTTGATCTAGGGATTCATGAGTTCATTTCAGTGCCTTCCTCAACCAAGCTTCATTGAGATTCAAGCCTCATCATTAAATATGTTTTGAAGTAATATCATTCAAAGTCTTTTATGATTCATCACGCCTCAAGATTGTCAAAATTAGTTCAAAAGTACAAGGGTTGATTGAAGAAGTTTGACTCAAATGGACAAGTCTTTGTTTCCATTGATCATAAGTGCATATCTCCTTAATTTCTCAAGATATGGAAGTGGTGTTGGTTGCTTTGAAATTTCATTATCATCCTCAATAACTTCTATTTTCAAGACAAAGGTATTGGTGCAAGAAGGTTGAACAAAATTGCAAAGATTTCCCAAAGCATTTTTCTTGCTCTATGAGCTAGGGTTTTGAACTTCAAAGGGGTATATCTTGATCATATTTTGGTATTTTTGAGTGATTCCAAAAACATCCTTGTCTTCAAAGGGTTATTAATAAATCACTTCAAAAATTCCAAGTAAATTTTGTGTGTAAGAAACTTGATCATGAAGAAATATTACAAGTCCTCCAAATGAACCCTCAAATTCCTTTGTGTGACTTCAAATGATCATAGCTTGATCAATTTTTATCACCTTGAGCCCATCCTTTTTCCATAATGATCTTGAAGATGTGAACGTCAACCATTATTTTATGTTCAAAGTATGAAAATGGAAGGAGGATCCCCTAAGGATGCAAAAGATTATAGGTCATTTTATGAATTTTTACCAACTTCAACAAGTCATAACTCTCTCAATTTTTGGATATTTTGAATGGTTCGAGTTTCAAAATTTCATTCAAGAGATCTAATTCATGCCATATTTTTTGGTCAAGAGAAAATTCCAAGTGGAAGGCCATGTTTGGATGCAAGACATTATAAGTCATTTTATAAGAAAAAACTTAGAAATTTTCTAAGTATGGAAAGTCAACTTCTTTTTTCCAACTTTGACTCATTTCAACTTTCAACTTAAGCAACCATTTTATCCCATTCTTTTCCCATTTCAAAGCTTGTAACCTCATCTTTCTAAAGCTTCAAGAATCACGCCCTAAGACCCCTTGAGTTGAGAATGCCATTGATTTGAATTTGGTAACTTGAAACTGAAGTTTCATCTCAAGTCATATTTTAAAATATTTGTTTTGGCTTCTAATCACAAATTTTCAACGCGTTTTTGCTTCTAATCATGTTTAGCAACTTTCCAAATGCGTTTAGCATCATGAAACGCAACACACGATTTAACTGAGTTTTGATGCTAAACAAGTCCCACTTTGTTCATTTTGTAGACCCACACTCCCCTATAAATAGAGGATCATCCCTCATTCATTTTTTCAATCTTTTGATAGCCAATTGACCCCTGCTCAGATCCCATACGAACTTTAAATTTGAATTTCTTATTTCTTACATTCTCACCTTCAAACACCAAAAGCTCCATTCAGTTAGCTTCATTGAACTTCTCTGAAGCTAACCATACAATTATCCTCAAGAATCATAACCTATATTGATCTACAGAAGTCCAGTTTCAGAGCAACTTCTCACAACTTCGTCCAGGTAGATTTCTTGGCCAAATTGGTTCAAATAAAAGGCTAATCTACTCTTTGTATCCTTCTGATCCTTGTGCTCTTTATAATTTGCAATTTCATTGAGGTTTGATTGAGATATCTCAGATTTTCGTATTCGCTATTTTTTCTGGTTTTCTTCAAACACAGCCTTGTAAAGTTTATATAAATTTGGCGCGATATTACCATTAAAATTGTCTATAAGAGGCGAATCCATTCATACTAGTCCGAGATTCTAATTTTTCCATTTGAAGAAACTCGTGAAATATCCATTGCAGGGTGTCTGGATGTTGAAGATGATCACATGTCTCGTCTCAATCAATGATAGCACGTCAATTGTTTTATTTTTATTAGTTTCCTTTTTCCTGATCCGATGCATTTTCAAATAAGCTCCATACCAAACACAACGCGTCTGGTCCACTTGATCAGCTTACTAAAGCGTTTTGACTGAGATCCGATGGTCCACATCTTTTTGGTTTTATTTTATTTTCTGATTTTATACTTTAATTGTTTTAAATTTCAAAAATTCATAAGTCTTTTATTTTTATCCAAAAATTATGAAAAAAAATATACAAAAATACTTTGATTTATTTCTGACTTTATGAGTATCTTTTCATATTTTTATTTTGATGTTTAGTATTTTTCATAATTTTCACCATAATTTCCTTATTTTAATTGTTTTAAAAATACTTTCTGACATTTTTAAATTCTTAAAATATTCATAAATATCATTTTTCTTATTTATGACTTTTTGGAAATTTTGTGGAATTTTAGCTTGGTGTTTACTATTTTTGATCTATTTTCCATTAATTTGAGTAATTCTATTTAGTTTAAAAATAGTTTCTGACTTTTAAAAATTATTAAAATTTTCATAAAAATATTTGAGTTCCTTTCTGATTTTTCTATGGCCTTACTTAATTTTCTTGATTAATTTGAGTATAGTTGCTATTTTTCTCTTTTATTTCCATTTTATAATCATTGTATAAACTTTTTTCATTTATTTTAAATATATTTTTGTTTTTTCTATATATATTCTGTCTGATCTTGGATTAAAATTTTGATCATGAACTTTATTAACATCATTGGATCCATGATGTTGAGTCTAACTCCATAAAAATGGATGAATGATTTTAATAATAGTTTGATTAAATTTTGGTTCAAATGTGGTTTATTCATTTCCCTTTCCCTCTTCATCTTATCCCATTCTTATTGTACTAAATGTTATTGGAGCATGATTTACATATCATATCTCAAAACATGAGGTGCATAGATTGCTATTGACCGACCTAAAAATAGGTGCGACTTCTATATAAGTCCACTTATGTTTTCTTAACATAGCGCAAAGTTTTGTCTCGATTTGAGATAATGATCATTCGTGGCCCAAACCTATGTTTGCAAGCCCAAGTCTGTTATTTTGAACCCCATGACCCAATAACCTTTAGATCCATTTTTAGGAGGCTTTGGTTCTACCAATCCTCTAATGGAACTTCATCAATTTTGGTCAAAGTGCATCACTTAAACATCATTGATCATTAAGTGTTACTTTAAGATTCTTAAGTGGATGATATACTTGACAAAAAGGAAATTCAACTTGTTTTTGAGAGGCTTTGGTTCTACAAATCCTCTAATGAGTTCCAAATGCAAGTTTCAAGATGGTCATCCAACTAACCACTAACTTCTAACAATTGACTTTATTTTATGCTTTTACTTTATGTACCATTTACTTTAGCATTTACATTTCATGTCATTTTCATCTTCTCTCACTTGAGCCTTTATCTTTTAAGTCATTGTTATTTTGCTCACTTGAGCTTTTCATTTCTTTTTTGAAGATACCTAATAATCAACTTGAACCCTAAAAAACATTAATGTTACTTGGACTCTTTGGATACTACCCTTGGCATAATGGAGTGATGGACTTCTTGGTCTTAAGATTAGAGACCTTGGCCTACCTTGAGACCTTAATTTTCATTTTGTCTGGAGTTCTTGGGGTTTACCCCAAGACATTTGGTTGTTTGTTTGTTTTGTGTGCAGGTTATTGTGATTACATGCTTAGTCTGTGATCTGGAATTCACTTGTATACAGTTGTTACTCTGCCCAATTTTTGTAAAGACTTAATGCAATTAAAGTTTGGTTTTCTTAAGAGGTTTATCATCTTAGTTTGTTTGGTTTCAAGTCCTAAGGATGAGAATTCTACATTGACTCATTGTGTCAAATGTGGGCTTCTTGTTGGTTAGATGGTTATTTTTCGCTAGCTTTTACCTTATTTTTAGGCTAGTATCTTCATCTCCTCATATCTTCTTTAATTTAAAAAATCTTCTCCCTCCTTTTGAAAAACTATTATTGTTTTAAAGCTTGAACCACTTTCTTAATAAACTTGGACTTATGTCCATGAATTTTCAAATATTATTTCTTAATCAAATTTCTATCAACTTAACAATACTTTGACATTTTTTGTGAGAAGACTAAAAGTCAATAAATCTCATTCAAAATATTTTTCCATTTTGGGTTTTATCTTTAAAAAAAATTTCTCAAAATATTGGACTCTTTCCAATCCTTGTAGTGATGCAAACAACTATACTTCTAAAATATGTAGTGAAGTGAGATATTTTCCACTTGGGTGTTGAGTGAGGCATTGTTGATTTTGAAATCCAAGCCATATCCTCCACTTTGAGATGATGAAAATTCTCCTTTCTCATGATTGTAGGTAGTAAGTTCGTTTTACACACGGACAATGACAATGATGTTTTGTCTCTTAAAATTAACCAACACACTTGTGTTTTAAATTTTTTAAAAGAGGAACTACGTGTACCCTGATCCCCTATTGCACAAAAGGTGGTACGTAGATATTAAAGGTTTGCAACTGCGGCAGGTGCAAAAATCTATTAAAAAATACTTCTTTCCTCACCACCACGATCTATTTTCATACAACATTTTATAGACAGAATATACATATTTTACAAAGAGGTTCATGCAGAGTACCGTAGATGTATGGGGTGATAATACATTCCCTTTGCATAACCAACCCCCTTACCTAGAATCTTTCCCGCCTCTTTTGGGTTACTCTCTCTTTTCCCATTCCTTTGGAAACAATAAAGCGCAATGGCAATTTTTTTTATCTGTATAAGTCAAGTCAATTCAATGGCTTAGTCTTAACATTTCTATGGCTATAAGAGGGACGTTAGAAAACTGCCCAACACTCATAATGATCTCGGATATATCCATCTCGGGGTTGTGGCATTTTATATCATGATGATTGAGACTCGTGATTCTTTGAGAAAATGAGTAAGTGCCTAAGACGTCCACAAGTGGTCCACTTATGGGTGGGTGAGGTATGAACCACTTATTCAGTAAAGTAAAACAACAAACAATTGTTCCCTTCGTTCCATTCTTTGGGTGAATGGAGTGGTAAGCATCAGCAAGAAGAGTTGGCACATGGTTTTTTATCCATGAAGAGATAAACAATTGTGAAATCTATAAAGTTTATGATATTTGGGAACATAATTGTCTCATAAATCAAGATATTCATGAAAAACATTGAAGTCCAACTCGTTTCCTTTACTCACAAACTCTTTTAGCTTTCATTTGTCAAAAATATATAAGAAAAGACAAAGACGCCACTTTTATGCTTCTAATTCCCTTTTACATCGTTCGGGCTCAAATAAAGAGCCTCAACAATAGCTTCAAGATTAAACACCTCTGGAACATTGATAAAAGGAACCCCGTTTTAAACCTTGATGTTAAGAATGAAGACATTCTCCTCTAGAGTAGGAAGAAGCTAATAGTTCTGGAAATTGAAGCAATGCAACTTCGGGTTGTAGAACTATAGAAGAGTGGGTAAACTCCACATCTTACTGGTAGCATTCAAGAGAGACATGATATTGCCATAGTCTTGAGTGAATCTTCTTGAACTGGGCTCGACAACTTGAGGGCCTAAATATCTTAATCGTCTAAAATCCTCATGAAATAAATCATAGGAAAAGATGTGTTTGGTAGCCATATCTAATGAAGATACTAAATCTTGAATATCCCCGAAAAATGACAATTCATATGCAAGTGATCTTTTTTGTACATCATTTTTTTCAAAAGTAAATATGCTATAATGCAACATGATAGGATCCAGGCTTCCAGAAAACTGGATGCTATCATGTGGTTGTCTGATTCGACTGAGTATCACATAATCAAAGGTCCAACATAGCTTTGAAACACACATAAGTCACTAACACTAGACATCAACATAACCAAAGTCACCATCAGAACTAGAGTCACCACCAGAACTTGAGTCACTAACTGAACCAAAGTCACCTTCATAACTAGAGTTACTAATTGAACCAAAGTCACCAACTACACCAAAGTCACCTTCAGAATTGGAGTCACCAACATAACCAAAGTCACCAACTGTACCTGGATGAAATCATCCCTCCCACTCATGGGTGAAGACTAGGTCAGGGTAAGGCAATGGTAACTCAACAATCACGGGTCTGCCTGAAAGTAAAATCATCATAACACAGACGTGCATGATGAAAATACCTTCACTTGAACCTTATTCGAGCATGGTAAATGACATGACTGTAATAATTGGACCACGTCCTATAGATGTCATGTCCCCACTCTATTCCTAGGTTTCTTATGAGTTCACAACTCTAGCCTGGGTACTGGGCCTTTTACCTCAAAAAGTATCATCCCAACCCTACAAAATAACATAACAACCGTATCCAGAGTATAGGTGTAATAAGATGAGAGAATTGACTTGGGTGTTTTGCGTTTGATCCCAATTGTTGCGGATAGCAAGAGTCGCCACTGGCTTTTCTTTTATCCAAAAGGAAAGGTTGAAAAGAACAGGAAAGACCTTTGGAGAATATTTTCTTGAGTTCGAGGGGTAGGTTATGAAAAGGGAAGGTATTAGCACCCTTTTCATCCGTAGTTATCTACGGGCTCTTAAGTTCTTGCTAGATCACTTGCTTTTGTTTGAAAATGTGCTTGTGGTGTGGGTTTTGAAAGTATTTTGAAAAACGTCTTTGTAATGGTTCTCGTTTCTATAAACACACGTACAAAGTGTTGGTTTTGAAAATAATTCAAAGTGGTGTTTGTGGAATGTGGTTTTGAAAGTGATTTTGAAAAGTGTCTTTGTAATGACTCTCGTTTCTATAAGAAAGCGTACAAAGTGTTATCTTTTGAAAATGTTTCAAAATGAAAGTGTTGGCGTATAAAATGTTTTTGTTGTGAGCAAGCGAGCAACTAGGAGCATCCTACTTACTCAAAAGGTCTAATGTTCTTTTCCTCCTCCTTTAGATGTTGCTATCTTACCACTGATTTAGTAAGAAGCCCCCTCATTGGATGTGAAGGGACGGGCGTGGGACGTTTGTATAGTCATTGAAGGAAACCTATGGGACGTTTTAGCAATGTCGTTTAGGGACTAGATCGTTTATCGAAGGAAACATTGAGGGTCATCGAGGGACTATAATCTTTTATCGAGGGTCTTTGCTAAAATGCCCATATTCGAGGGACGTGACCATTTCTTCGAGGAAACAAGTGAGATTACCCTAAGGGTGCATGTGTGAATAGTGTTTTTGATTTGCATGCATTTTGTCTTTGAATTTTAGGTTGTCTACTTGTTGGTTTTTATCTTGCCATACATCCTAATTACTAACATTTATACAAAAGCAATAAAATGCAGAAAATAAATCCTACACTATTACAACATAATGAATAGCATGAAAATATAAAGACAACATAAAAATAAAGAAAGGAGAATGGGCTCTTTCGATTCAGGCAGAAGCGTCCTTTGATTCTGCTTCTCTAGCTCCCTTCGATTTGGCCTGGAAGTAGTGAAGGCTTGCCTTTCGATTGAGCCTGGGATCAGTATGAGATACAGTCTTCCTTTCTACCTCCTTCGGATGGGGCCTGAAAGTAAGTGTGGGCGTGCCTTTCAACTAGGCCAGGGAGTCAGCATGGACATCTTTCATTTCTCACTTATGGCCCCTTTGTTTGGACTGTGAAGTAGTGCACCCTTCACTTAAAGTCCCTTGTTTCCTCCTTCGATTAGGCCTGGGATCAGTATGAGATGCAGTCTGCCTTTCTTCCTCCTTCGATTGGGGCCTGGAAGTCAGTGTGGGTGTGCCTTTCGACCAGGCCAATGAGTCAGCATGGACATCTTTCGTTTCTCCCTTCTGGATCCTTCGTTTGGATTGTGAAGTAGTGCACCCTTAACTTCAATTCCCTTGCTACCTCCTTTGATTTGGCCTGGGATCAGTATGAGATGCAGTCTGACTTTCTGCCTCCTTCGACTGGGGCTTAGAAGTCAGTGTGGAATCCTAAGGCTCAGTTTTATACTTCCTTCCTCGTGTTTCTTTCGTTTGAGATCTTGGATAGCAACATGGCCTAAGGCCATGCTAGCATCACTTTATGGCCAGGTTAGTTCTTAAAGCATATTTAATAAATCAAGAAACAAAACCAAAAAGATTAGTCATGAAAACAAATTAAAAGGGTGGAAACGAAAAGGAAATAAATGTGATGTACATGTTTGGAATGAAAGGAAAGATTATTGACATGTTATGTTAGAAACGAAAGGTTCAAAGTTAAGATCGACTTACCTTGTTTGGAGCTGGAACGTGTGTTGGACCATGAGTGGCTGCCTTGGATGTCCCTAGATTTGATGGAAAGAAACAAAGATGACATTTCTAATGATGGATTCGAAAGAGAAGAACAAGTGTCATGTTCTTTCTACTGGATTCGATGGAAAACAAAATGTGGGGATGTTTTAGATTCGAAAGAGGTAAATGTTTAGATTTTGGGTTTGAATATGTGTTTAAGTGTTTGAGAGTGTTTGATGATTTTGAAAATTCGTTCCTCCAGCCCAAAAAAAGTCCCCCTTTAGCTTGCAAATGTCTCTCTATTTATAGAGAAAAGGCTGAAAGTGTTTGAAGTAACGAGGTTTGTAGGATAACAAACTATGGTTTTGTTGAAAATGAAAACAGTTTTGTCCCTTTTCGTTGATCCCAAGTTTTAAGTACAAGTAGGGGCCTACTGGCAGGAGATTTGACATATGACTTTGGCACTGCTTTTCATTCAGACACAAATCAGGTTGGGAACTGATTTTGTGATAAAAGTACTCTTTATGGAAAAAGGGTACGTAGCCTTTTACTATTTTAACCAAGAATGGTATTATCCAGTAGACAAAGCTTCAAACCTTTGTGTGAGCCTCTGATCATGTAAATATTTGGAAGAAACATAGCCTGACAAGTAGGGTAAGGCTATGAGATTTTCTCCAAGTTCTTTAAATAAACTTGCTTCTAAGGGTCCAGAGTTGGGTTCCGAAGATGCTGATTTTAAGGGAATCAAAGTTCCAATTGAAGCCTTGTGTGAAGGTGGTTTTTGTCTAGTAGAAGACTTGCCTGCCAGAGGTCACATGGCCAAATGAAAGGGTGCATGCAGGAGGTCCCGACTTTGGGGCGCTGGCACAAAGGGGAAACTCTGCCTTGAGAGTTTGGAAAATATGCAAAACTAAAGGCTTCTTAGTCGAAGGGGATTTACAGAAGGCCCTTTCTTTGTGACTTCAAACAAAACATGTAAGAGGCCTTTGCTCAAACGAAAGTTTGCCTGCCAAAGGTCCATATGGCCAAACGAACTTGCATTTGAAGGAAACCACAAGCCCAAACGAAGAATGTAAATCCAATCTTGTCTTGAAGAAAGTCACACACCCAAACGAAGAAAGCATGTAAGAAGTAAAGGGCAAAAACGAAGCTTGCAACAAAGGGGGCCACATTCCCAAAGGAAAGAGGCACGCTAGGCTTGCAAAGATGCCCAGACGAAAGAGGCATGCAGGAAGCAAATTGGCAATCAAAGGATGCCAAAAGGAGGCTTTTTGCCTTGTGCATGCTAGCATGGTGGGAGCCTCTTGCGCGTAAGAAAGAAGTTATGGCTCAATCAAAGGCTTGTATGCAGCTAGTCGTCAGCTTGTGAATCAAAGCAAGCATGGGGGGGGGGGATATTTATCCAGTAAACACACGCATTCAAGCATTAAACATCCAATCGAAGCAGGAACACAGGAAGCCATTGCATTGTGAACCCTGTGAGGCCAAAGATGCCATAAAGCCAAGCTTGCATCGAAATATGCCATAAGTCCAATTGAAAGATGTGAATCGAAGGAAACTTGTTTTTCCTTCAATTTTGTCAAAAACGATTATTTTTTATCTGTGTTCCCCCTTTTAAAAAGTTTCCTATTTAACTTGATGCTGAAAAATCCAATTGTACTTGTGCAAGCTTGAATCTTAAGAATACTTGTGAGGAATTCCTTGAGGAATGAGAGGGAAAATTTTGGGGTACAACAGCTGCCCCTGTTCAATCTTCTTAAACTTGAAGAGTTAGATTGGCGAGTCTACCATTCGTGACTTGAAGGTGGAAGATGATGGAACACTAAAGTGCCCAGAAATTTGAACTCGACGATGTGATGGTTAATTGTGTAGGGAATTGGCTTACAGATGCCATCCAAAAGTGATTGGTGACAAAAATTTGTAGAAGTATCAGAATAAATCTCTGGTTGATTTATACTGAAATAGTAGATGTAGTGGGATGAGTATCAGGATAATATCCATAAATAGATTGTACCTAACTCGCATCTGAGAGATGTACAGAAAGAGCATCAGAATGACATTCGTATCTGGAGCATTTTTGAACTGTTTCTGAAAGCTGAATCTGAATGAGTATCAGAATGGCATTCGTATCTGGAGTGTATCTAAACTGTATCTGAAAGCTGAATCTGAATGAGTATCAGAATGGAATCCGTATCTGAAGCATATCTGAACTGTATCTGAAAGCTGAATTTGAATGAGTATCAGAATGGCATCCGTATCAGGAGCGTACCTGAACTATATCTGAAAGTTGAATCTGAATGAGTATCAGAATGGAATCTGTATCTGGAGCATATCTGAACTGTATCTGAAAGCAGAATCTGAATGAGTATCAGAATGGAATCTGTATCTAGAGCGTATCTGAACTGTATCTGAAAGATGAATCTGAATGAGTAATAGAATGGCATCCATATCTGGAGTGTATCTGAACTATATCTGAAAGCTGAAACTGAATGAGTATCAGAATGACATCCGTATCTGGAGCGTATCTGAAATGTATCTGAAAGCTGAATCTGAATGAGTATCAGAATGGAATCCATATCTGGAGCGCATCTGAACTGTATCTGAAATAGTTTATGAGAAAGAGCCCGTGTAGGACTACTTCAGCTGGTCGTGTAGATAATTGTCCTGACTAGTTTCAGGAATTAATCTACCATCAGTCGTCCACAGATAGTTTTCCTGGCTAGTTATAGGTATTAATCAGGAACTTGAAAAGGTTGGTTATTGAGATAGTTGTCATGTCTGGTTTCAGGTATTAATCTCTAATCTGTGAAAGAAAGATAGTTTTCCTGGCTTTTTACAGGTGTTAATCTTCAATCTGTTCATGTAGATAGTTTTCCTGGCTTGTTACAGGTATTAATCTACAATCAGTCATCCACAAATAGTTTTCCTGGCTAGCTACAGGTGTTAATCTGGAACTTGCTTTTGTTGGTCGTTTGACATAGTTTTCCTGTCTCGTTTCAGGTATTAATCTCTGACCTTTTGAAAATTGTTATTGATAGTCATCTGTTGATTTATCTTTTCTTGAAAAGGTAAAGAGTTAGTTGCATGCAATGTCATGATGTATGAAATGCATGATATAATGATGTTCTAAAAATAAATGAGATTATGATGTATGCACTTATCATGTATGTAAATATGATGCATGAAATGTTGTTGGAATGTAATTTTTGTCTTGGAAAATAAATCCTTGACAAATGTTGGGGAGTTTTGGGAAGATGAATCTCGGACGGCCGTTGTGGATGAAGAGTATTCACACTATTCCAGACCTCGCTTTTAGAATGTTTCCACTGGGGATTCTTGTTTTGTTGTTTGAGGAGAAATCCGCTGGGGAATGTTGATTTTGCTTGAGGAAAAACTCTGTGGAGAGTGTTGATTCCTTCTTGGGGAAAAGAGCTCAGGAGTCTTAGTTGTTTGTTGCTCCACTGGAGAGTTATCTCTTGATGGAAGAGAAAGGAAATTAAAAACTTGTTGGGGATAAAGAAGTTAACTGTTATCTGGTTATCTCTCGAGCTTTGCAAAAACTTACTGGGGATTGTAGGAAAGCCTACTGGGGAAGAGGAGATATGGTCCCTTGATTTGTAGTAGTCAGAGAGGCAAACTCAAGCTGGGGAATCTGTAGTTTGTTGGGGAAATAAACCTTGTTGCCAATCTGTTGGAGAGGCGTTCTCTTTTGGAAGAACTCCTCGAGGATTCTTCTTGAGACCAACTCAGTTAGGAAGAAGGTTTTCCAGAGATTGAAACTCTGGCTGGGGATTACCCAGTGTAACAACTTTGTGGAGACTTTAATGGGGTTATCCTATGAAAAGGACTTTATAGAAATTTGTCACCGCGCCAAGTAACAGGTGTTGGTAGAACTTCCCATAAATGTTTGTTTGGACATACGTAAACGTTTGTTGGGATTCGTTTCAATGCCCCAAGTGACTCAGATGCAGACCTTCCCCTGGTTATTCAGCATTTCTTAGGAGATTTCTTGGAATCTTGATTTGACTTCCCCCAGACGAGTTAGACAGTGACATGTCATGCCCCCTTGCTTATGGGAGATTTGAAAGCGTCATCCCATCTGAAGTGACTTTGTTGACTGAGAGAGTTTTTGCTCGCTAGATAATCGTCGTGTGAATTTCCCTACTGTCAAACAAATAGTTATATGCAAACAGCGATATCCAAAGTAATGCAAAGTTTATGCTTGTCTTGAATTTTTTGAAAATGCGTTTTAGCAAGTAAAGAGTTTTGTAATAATGTTGAACTCAGGATTTAAAGTAAGCCCTTGCAGGAGTCAGGACACCTTTTGTAACAGTATGCTTTTGAACTAACCCATGCTTCAATTAGGACTTTTAAAGGGTTGTAGCATGGCTTAGTTTACGGTTTAAGAAACAAAGGATAAGTCTCAAAGTGTATTTGTACCCACCCGTTCTTCATGATGTTCTCCAGTCCTAAGCTCAGTTAATTATGCGTTTGAACTCTGGAATGATGGTTCAGATGTTTGGAAGTTTATTTATTGGAAGGCAGTCAATTTTGCCACACTTTTCATGTTTTTGAGGATTTGTAGTGACCTCTTTTTTTTGTTAACCTTGATTTTTGCCTGACTGTTCTTGTTTTGAGATTACAGTCAGCGAGATGCCTCAGTTTTTCTTAAGTATCTTTCGTAGGTTTGGACTTAGTGGGCTTTTCTTTTAAAATATAATGACTGTCTATTTGGTAGGGAACTATCACCGTCTTTTGATTCCAGAGGAATGTTTTTGATGTCATCCGTTGTATACTAAGTGAAAGTTTGCGACTGAACATGCGTTTGAATTAACTAAGACACTACCCTACCCCAGGTTATGATTAAAGGTTTCAATTTGTGTGGAAAAGAAAACTCCTACTTCTTAGGCTCAAAGGGGTTGTCTAGGGATTATCTTCCTTATAAGTCCAATGTTTGGGAATTGAAAGAAACGCCTGTACATCGTCAGCAAGGTCTGTCCAAAAGCATACTGTATGAGATTACGACATTGCTTTCGTCATCCTCCCTCTAAAGGTTTGCAAAAAATTTAAACAAGAATTGAATATCATAAAGGGAGTAAAAAGCACAGTTTAAATAGAGTGGAAATGAATGGATTAATTCAAGACAAACATATTTAATGCATTAATGAGAGTAACCAAAGTCTGACATAAAGATATGTGTTTAAGTAAACAAAGAAATTACAACTGAAAATTCGAATAAACAGAAAATTTTCTCGCCCAACCTGTCATTTCAATTGGATTCCCTTGAGGGGTGGTAGAAAACCTCCAGTTGACCGTCTTGTGAAAACTCCAACGCTCCTTTGTCGATCTGGTCTTGGGTCTTTTTTTTCAATGACCAATAGTTATCAGTATTGCGCCCCAGGCTGTTGGAGTGATATGCACACCTTTCTCCATGACTGTAACGAGGAGAGGCAGTATTAGGATTCTGAGGAGGATCCTTTAATGTGACTAAATTCATCTTCAGTGTGTGTTGCAAGACATATGATATGGGCATGTCAAGTTTGGTATACTTCCTATCGAATAGGACCCGTTTACGCCGAGTACTCTGTTGTTGTTGTCGAGGTTGTTGTTGGGCTCGTGACGTGGCCGAAATTTGGAAAGGTCTACTCTCCCTCAAACCGGCTTCTTTTCTCATGGGAGGCTGAATAAAGACTTGATGAAGTTTGTTGACGAGGGTCCTTAACTCCTCTTATCCCCGAGCTAAGTTTTGGATAAGAGCCATCTGGCCCACCAATTTTCCCATCATTTGGACTTTCATTGTTGCCATTTCAGTTTGTAGCTGTTCTAACTGGTCATCCTTGTTGTCCTCAGAATTATTCATGGTCAAGCACCTAGTGAGGAATGTTTTCACTTCTTATTTCCACTTGGATAGGTTCAAAAATATTTCTTGAAGCTGAGCATTTTGAGTCTGAATGTCCTTGATAGTCTGTTCTAGAGCCATCTCTACTGAAATAAACAGTAAGCAGATGAAAGACTTGTGTGGGAAAGCCTGTCATGATATGATGCATGGTATGTGGATGCAATGTTTTTAAGGACTTAGAAGATTTAAATTAGTTTTAGACAAAAAAGGAGCAAACATCAATTGCATTAATAAGTTTAAATTGATTACAACCATGCCCCTTGGAGCTTACAATGGAGTAAGTAAAGCAAAATAAACTCCTAAGACAAAAAGGTCGAACGCATTCTCTTTGGTGCAATGTAGGTGTTCAAATTTCTCTCCTCATGAAGCTGTCTCGTAAGCTCCAGAACCTTCTTTTCACTTGCATAGAACTGGGCTTCGAAGGTGTCTCGTTCTTCCTTCAACTGGATCCAAACTCTTTGTAAGTCTTCAAGAGAAGTAGGCATGGTAGGATGAAGGATAGCATAAGGAACATCCCCTTCAACTAATGGCTCCATGATGACAGGAAAAATGGCAGGGTATGGCATACCGAGTCTTTGAGCATGAGTTCGTACCCATTTAAGATAAGGCTCCAAAGGAATGAAGTTCTTATGCCCCACTGTCTTGCTATCCACTTTGTTTACCATTCTCCAAGCTCATATGAACCTTTGACAGTAGCCTTGGTTGTCGCCCTCATAGTCAAATACCAAACATTGGATGAGTGCATCGTGAGGACCATCTCTTCGTGCATACTCAAATTGTTGTAATGCAAGAGAAGGGTTATAGGTGATACCTCCCCTAATTCCTAAGATTGGGACATTAGGGAATTCTCTATAATGGTTAATGATAGTGGTATCTTCCAAGGATCGAGAACACCAATAAATGTCAGAGTGTGTGAGGGACAGCATCCTCTGAGACCATGTCAATCCTTGCTCGTTCTTTAATGTTGATCGAGCTAGGTGCAGAGTGAACCACTTAGCGAGTAGGGGAATGCAACACAAGAGAATACCTCTTTTCTTCATGGTGCGAGTGTGGAAACAATGTAAAATGTATCCAAGCAAAGTAGGTATAAGATTACGAGAGAGGAAGACCTTGATGGCATTCACATCTATGAATTGGTCCAGATTGGTAAATAGAGCCAAACCTTAGATTAGAAGGGCCAAGACATATTCAAAAGCTTGAAAATCCATATCCTCCCAGAATGAACGAGCATTCTCCATCAGAAATTTGGCTAGGAAACCCTTAACTCCGCTTCTTGTCTCCCAATTTGCTATAATGTCAGATCTCTTCAGATGTAGGGCTTTGGCAATGACTTCAGGCTTTTGAGTCTCCTCTAAACTGGTGAATGGTATTTGATCAAGTACGGGCACTCCTAACAGTTGAGATAACTCTTCTAGTGTAGGCACCAACTAATAGTGAGGAGAGGTGAAGAAATGATGCATGGGATCAAAGAATTGGAAGAGCACACACATCATTTCTTCTTGGAATTTGGAGGTATCCAAACTAAAAAGTCGACTATATTTCTCTGTGAAGGGAGAATCTCCAAGCACCCTTGATGCTAATTCTTGGAGTTGAGGGTGTGCTTTCACGAAACTTATTCGGATGGTATTCCTTCGGATGGGATTCATGGCCTACAAAACAAAACAAAGATCAATTCCTAAATCCTTGAAATGGTTAGTGATAATGCTTATGATATGATGTCATGAAGTTATGTACAAGTATGCAAAGCAAGCAAGTTGTTATGTACAAACATTCATATCCACACAAAGCACACAAGTCCTTAGGTTTAGGCTTGCATGGGGCTCGGATGTAAGTACCCTCTTGAAGTTTTGTTGGATCAACCTGTCCTAGAAAGTAACCGGGTTCTAAGGGATCTCAATATCACCGACCTTTTTTTAGGCATTGTCTCAGCTCAATCAATCTTTTCTTACAATCGAGATATCCCAAAAGTCTGATCTTAATGAGCGTAGCATCGAGTATCAACCAATCTTCAGTCGGAACCAAAGCCATCTATCTAACTACTTCCTAATGGCTAAGTTGTTCAATTAAGGTTCTAAAGTCAGTTAGTGCTTCATGACGCCACTCAGCGGCCCCGTATTCTCCTCGATTTAACACAAGGGATAATGGTACCAAAATATGTGTCACACTAACGTAGCCATTGCTTCAACCGTGTCGGTATATGCCGTACAATTACCACAATCTATTACTACTTACCTAAAAGGTGCCCTAGATCCATGTAGTGGATCAAAACAAGCCCAAACAAGGAACCATAATGTAAATCAAGCAAGTCAAATATTGAAAAGAAAGTAAAGGTGATCTAGCTTAAAGTAACCACACTTTTAAGTTTTTAGTTTCCCAACAGAGTCTCCAGTTCTGTAATACGGTTTGAGAACTGACTTGGGTGTTTTGCGTTTGATTATAATTGTTGCAGATAGTAAGAGTCGCCACCAACTTTTCTTTTATCCAAAAGGAAAGGTTAAAAAGAACAGGAAAGAGCTTTCGAGATTATTTTCTTGAGTTCGGGGGGTATGTTATGAAAGGGAAGTGTTGTACCCCAAAATTTTCCCTCCCATATTCTTCAAGACTTGTCAAGATCAAGCTCCAAAAGATTCAAAATCTCTCAAGGGTTGCACAGTCCAATTGCCTCCTAACAAAGTCAAAATTAGGGTTTTGGTTATGGCAAAGAAATTGAGGTTTCCAAGGGTCCAATCAAGCCCCACATGCCTATATACATTGTCAAGCATCCATAGGCCAAGTTTCAAGACTCACAACATCAGATTGCACAGTCAAAAACCCTAAATGTTTCACAGTCAACTGTAGGGGCAAAATGGTCATTTGACAGTCAAAAGTCAAAATTTTTGGTCAACATCTTATTTTGAAGCCAAAAACATCATTTGATCAATTCTTGATCATGATTCTCAAAGTATGGCTCAAAAAGTCTCAAGATGCAAAAGTTTCTATTTTTGGACAGTTGGAAAAGTCAACTGTAAATTGACCAGGGCATAACTTCCACATGGTTTATCAGAAAAATTCCATCCAAAGCTCATTTTGAAGAGGATTACATTTCCTACAACTCATATTCACACTCCAAGTCCAATAAATGCTCTAAAAAAAGTTATCAATTTCAACATTATAGGTCATTTTCAAAAGTCAACAAAAAGGCACTTTAAGTCAAAGACCATAACTTGAGATTGGTAAATAAAAATGACATGGGACCAAAGGAATTGGTTAGAGGACTTCAAGACCTTTCCAAAATGTCCAAGAACATGATCATAACTTCCAAATTGAGCAAGATATGACTTGGAGAATTTGGGAAATTTTTGGGAATTTTGAAAAGTCAACTTTGCTTCAAAAGCTTCAAAAATGCTAATGGGCCTCAAATTCTTCCTTGAATCATTACCCAAAGCATATGCACGACCCATTAAGCTCAAAGGGATTTATTTTCTTATTTTTAATTAATTAATTGAATTTTTATTCATATTAATTCATTTAATTAGATTTAAATATGAAACAATATCAAATCATGCTTTTTAAATCTTTTTTGTGCAACAAATCAAACTAGGGCAAGGTGGCAAGTCGTGCATCAATCAACAAGACCAAATCTTCCATATTTGGCATGGTTTTCATGGCAAAAAGATTAAAAAAAGATATGGAAAAATCAAATATTGAAAACATTAATACATGGACTTTGGGCTTGTTTTCTTGACCTAATTTGCTTCATGTACAAAGGCACAACTCAACCCTATTCAAGCACACGCAAAAAACTGCTCAAGAGGCCATAACCAAATTGCAACTTTTCATCCAAATTTTGGAAACTGAATTCATAGTTACAGGACGATTCAAGGCTTGAAAAGCATCCTAATACGTTCCTGACATTGCTAGGAATCGATTGCAACCGTTTTCCAGTCTCCACACTCCAAGAATTGGTAGAACAAAATCGTCTTCTTCATGAACATGTCCACCATCATTTTCTAATTTTCATGCATTATTCACATGTTTTATTTGTTGCTTTACACTAACAATGATGTTCTGAAGCTATTGGTAATATTTAATTGAACTAATGATGCGTGTATCCAAATCTGCCATGGTTGGAACTTAGGGTTTCAGAAGCTCTAAATTGGGGCTTTCCTCATATGAAAAAATTAGACCTTAAAACCTATGCCATTGAAATCGTGACATCAAAACGAAATAAACCCATACCTCGCGCCCTTTTTATATTTATCCAGATCCTATTCGCTATTTTTGCAGGCTTCACTTAGTGGGGGTTTAAAACCCCCGCTATTTGTTTATATTGCAGATACAAAGATGAAGAAGAAGGCTAGCGTGGCAAGACATGACTGGGGGATTTAAATACTGGCGCGTGATTTTTTGTCTACACCATTAACTAACGTTTTTGTATATTATGTTTTTTATCTATCCAAATAACAAATGCACGCGTTACCTCAGTTGGTGGATGAGATGTCCCTCCAGCGTTGGGACCTGGGTTCGATTCCCAGGTCCCCCACATATTGTGTAATTTTTGTTGTAGCATATTCCCATGCAGTGCACGCCCCAAAGTCCATCATAAAACCTCACATCCAAGCCTGCCACGCGCCCATGAGCTTCCATCCAAAGGCTACAAGAGGATGCCTACCATGTACGTCAGTCAATGGACGTGCACTCAAACTGGAAAAGTCAACTAAGGCTTTGCACTGATGGGCCAAATTACTCCAAACAAACCTCCAAATGGGCCTGACACCCCCTGGTTTGCATTTTAGTTTTATTTTTCTTTTCAATTCTTTTCTTTTTGTTTTAATTTGTTTTAGTTGTTTTAATTGTTTTATTTAATTTCATAAATTAATTTTCATAATAAAAAAAATCAGAAACTAAAATATGTTTAATTAATATTTAATTCACCATTAATTTATTTTGTAAATAAACTCTAACCATTAATTTAGTAAATTAGGTTTTAAAACTTTAATCTTTTCTTAAATAAATAAAATATGTAGAAATTAGGGTTTGTGGCATTTCCATCTTTTTTGATTAAATCATTTTTTTTTCATTATTCATTATTATTATTATTATCAATTACTAAATATTTTGTAAATAAACATGTAATTTAATTAATTAGTGTAAATTAGGTCAACTTTAATATTTTTCATTTAATAATTAAAAATAACTTAGAATTAGGGTTTCTCTTGATTTTTAATTTTATTTATTTCATTAAATACAAAAACCTAAAAAACAAACATTTCTTTTCTTTAATTTAATAATTAATTAGCTCTTTAATTCCAATTTAATTTCAAAAAGGGTCCAACGCCCTCGGACATTCAACTTTAATTTCTTTTCGCGCATTATTTTCTTTCAAATATTATGTAACTGCTCAAGCCATGTAATAGTAATTAGGTCTATTTACTTTCCGCATCTTTTACCAAACGGGTCTTTGTAATTTGGCGATGTATAGACCCGCGCCTTGTAATAGCGTAGGATTTATCTTTCTGCATTTAAATTTCCACACTTTTAAATTCTAATCGCATGAAAGAATGTATGGCTAATTAAAAACAAGCGTAGCTCACGATACAATGATCAAAGATAAATATTGACATGAAAATAACACACAAATTCACACACCACTCTTATGGTACGCCTCACTGTTGCCTTACCTTCGAAACGTGGTCGTCGAGTATAGGACGTTTTAGTAAGTCCTTATATCCATGATCCAGTTGCCTCGAAACGGTTTCCTCGGATTAAAAAAGGATCAATGGCATAAGGGTAGCTTCTAAGGTGTCCTACTGTTGCTCTGGTGACCACACTGTCCCTAAACTCGAATTGACCCGAACACCTCCAACGGTGGTGCTACCTACCTCTCAATGGTGGGATGGCATTACCTTAAGGACATTTACACAGCCTAATTCCTTAGGGTAGGTAGATGACTCATAGATACTTGCTCTATTCAAAAACAAAAATCAAAACTCTTTTCACACCGACACTTTCAAAAAGCTTTCAAAACAATTTTTCAAACACTCTTGAGGACTGATACAAGAGTCATTCTGAAATCTTTAAACGAAACTTTTTCAAACCCACTCACACTTTGAAAAGCAAACACTTTTGAAAACACAATGAGCAAGTATCTAAGAGCCCATGGATAACCATGGATAGAAAGGGTGCTAACACCTTCCCTTTCTATAAATCTACCTCCCGAACTGAGAAACTATCTCATAAGGAATTTTGCTGTGCTTTTGTCCTGTCCATGTATGAGAAAATAAAAGACTGTGGCGACTCTTGCTTACCGCGACATTTCGCGAAACCAGCGTTAAACAGTCAGTTCTAAATCCACCGATCACAGAACTGGTGACTCTGCTGGGGAATTCTTTTAAAGTGAGGTGTACCTTAGGACTAAGATCACTTGTGTTTTCAATTGTCTGAATTGTTTGCTTTAAATTGTGGGCCTGTCTTGGGAGTTCTATAGATCCTAACCCGGATCTGGGGGATACCTTCTTAGAAAGTAGTAACAAGGCTGTGAGGGAACTGTGTGGGGTATACCGACATGGTTGAAGCAGTCTGCTACGTTGATGTGGCACTTTGGTGTGTACCGGTAACCCTTGAGTTCAGTCAAGGAGAGTACGGGGCCGCCGCGTGGTATTGTGAAGCATCAACTGACCTTAGGAACCTTAATTGAACCATCTTGGCCTCTTTAGGGTAGTGAGATAACTGACTTTGGTGCAGTCCGAGGTTGGTTGATACTCGATACTACACTCAATTGAGGGTTGTTTTCTTGGAATATTTCGGTCGCCAGTTCAGTGGCTAAATCGGAACGATGAACAATGAAAGCAATCCAGTGATATTGGGACCCTTAGAACCCGGTTACTTCTGATAGGACAGGTTGAGCCCACCAACTTCAAGAGGGTAATACCTAGACCCCATGCTGGCCTAAACTCTAAGGGTTGTGGTGTGACTTGTGTGCCTTATCATGTTTTCTTCTTGTGGATATTTGTGGTGTGTTTTATCATAGCATCATGACATCATACAGCATCATATGCATTGACTAACCATTTCAGGGGTTCGAATCTTCATCTTTGTTCTTGTTTTGTAGGACATGGAAACTATCCGCAGAAAGACAATTCAGATCAGCCTTGTAAGGATCCCTCCTCAGCTTAAGGAACTTATATCCCGGATTCCTGAGAACTCTTCTTTCAGTGAGAGGCATGGAAGACTCATCAGCTTGGTCAACACCAACATTGAGGAAGATATGATAAAGGTCCTCTTCCAGTTCTTTGACCCTCTGCACCACTGCTTTACTTTCTTGGATTATCAATTGGTGCCTACATTGGAAGAGTTCTCCCGGCTTCTGAAGATCCCTATCCTTAGTCAGCTACCCTACAACGGTACGGAAAAGGAACCCAAACTAGAAGAGATTTCTAAGGCATTACGCCTACAACCATCTGACATCAAGGGACATTGGGAAGTTAGAAGTGGTATCAAAGGGTTCTTAGCCAGGTTTCTGTTTGAGAAGGCCCAAGAATGTTGGAATTCCCTTGACTTACAAGCCTTTGAAGAATTTGTGGCCCTCCTTGTCTATGGATTGGTTTTGTTCCCGAATCCCGATCAGCTTATAGATATCAGTGTTGTCCAGATCTTCATGTCCAGGAATCCTATACCTACGTTGCTTGGGGACATCCTTCACTCATGTTACACTCGAACCATGAGAAAAAGAGGTGTTCTTATGTGCTGCACTCCTCTCCTGGGAAGGTGGTTTATTTCGCACCTTCCACAATCGGTTTTGAAGAACGAGCGGGGTTTGAGATGGTCACAACGATTGATGACTCTTACACATGCTGATATACATTGGTGCTCTCGGTCCAGAGAAGACGTCACTATCATTGATCATTGCGGGGAGTTTCCTAATGTTCCTTTACTTGGAATCAGAGGAGGTATTACTTACAACCCGTGTCTGGATTTGAGGCAGTTTGGTTATGCTCGGAGGGACGACCCTCATGACATGTTAATTCCTGACATAGTTTTTGACTTCGACAACGATGCACAAGGACTTTGCCAGAGATTTATCAGAGCTTGGAGGATGCCCAACAAGGTAGATAACAAGACACTGGGGCACAGGAATTCCATCCCTTTGGAGCCTTATCTCAAGTGGGTACGAGGATCATGTTGCTTTCACCTGAGTCTCGCTGGACATTGCCGTTTGTTGCTTTCACCTGAGTCTCGCCTGAGACTGGGTCCCTATCTTTCTCCCCCTTTTTGGCCAGAATTTGACAAAGACTGCCCATACAGATCCATACCCATGCACAATTTTCCCAGATGCTAACAAACTTCATATTGCTGAAACCCTCTGATGAAGAGAAAGAATAGAGAGAGTCTTCATAAATAATGCAATTTTGGCATAGATAGTAACGATCTTGGTACTTTACTCTGACAGTTTCAGTACCCTAGGACTGGTTTTAATGCAGGTACCTACCCTTGGGTTTGACCCTTTGACCATTGTCAGGATGAAGTATGTCTTGCCCTTTTTAAAACAGATATTTGTCTTTTAGAACCGACTACTCCTTTTAAGTACTTGTCTTAGGATCCCCTATCCAAGAAACATCGTTGGCATATTACACTCTGCCTCAATTATATAATACCTTTATTAGATGACAAGTTATCATCTAAACATTCCAGCTCACTAAACAGCTCCATAATGAGACACAACCGCCCTGTTTTCTTAGCAGATGAAAACACGCTCAAATCCTATGTCGTCATACATTCTGCTAATTTGAAACCATTCCATTTTCACAAAGAGGATGGTTACTCCCTCTGAGTCATACAGTTGTACACACATGGGTTTATTGATAATAATCCACACTTCATCCAATTTTCCTCCTGTCTGTAGTTTTAGAGGAAATTAGGAACAATGTCATTACCAATGTGATGACATTCGGTCAGACATAGTCCTCTTCAGTATCGAACACATCATCCCAATAGTTAATAAGGTGCCACACTTTATATCCTACGAGTTTGATGAAGACCTTTCGTACAAACCAATACTCCCCCTGTTAGGGACAATCAGTTCTCTTCATGGAAACAAGTAGGTCACATTCAATACTCAGTTGGACCTTCAAGACAACTTCTGATTCAAGGTAAATAAGACCCCTTGATGAATGGAAAACATAAGACGCATCTTCATGTCTTCAAGAGCTCACCCTCTGTTCAACAATATTGGTTGAACGCATTCATACTGTGAATCAAACTTTCTCGATAATAATCAGCTGCCACATGTTGATTATCTTGATTCTCTGAATCCACTGCTGAGATAGACCAAATGCCACTGTTTGATTATCTCCATGTTTATCAGACTTCTCCCAAAGATATTATGACCTTCCAATTGAAATTTGAACTTCAAGCTACAAGTTATCACAAAAGGCTTAGATACACTAAGACAGGAACATGTAACATCTTCTCCACCCAACAACTCCAAAGAGCTGCAAAGAGACGATCTTTTTGAAGGATCTAATCTTCAACTTCGTAGATCATCCTATCTTAAGTTGATGTGCCACTTCACCAACCAAGAATCTGATGTTGAACCAAATGTCACAGCATTATGTTATAACATCTAGTTGTTGAATTCAGCTCCAGACTGATCCAAGTGAACATCATCAAGATTATGATGTCTTCTTCTTCTTGTAGCTTTAAGTCTGAACATATTTCCAGGAAACTTTTTCAAGGATCAAATGATTTTGCTGTCACCAAAGAGATAGCTCTAAAGCATCACTCTTCCTGTGATTCTTCACAGGGTCTAGAAGAAGGAATGTTCCCACATCTTTAAGAACATCAGTTATCTTGAACTCCAAGGATAATCAATTAAATACTTGTACTTGTCACAAATAGCAATTGATCATAAATCCTTCCCATTATCCAGAAAGATACTTTCACCATTTGAATACTTTGACATACTCTTCGTGTGTTAATATCTTCTTCTTGCAAGCTCTTTCTTTGAGAGACCAAAGAGTTGAGATATCTAGGTTGCCACCCTTGACTCAAGTAAATAGAATTTTCTCTGAACAAACTCTACTTACTTCAACAGATTTGAGACTCCTACCAGATCACATTCATCCTTAGGAATGAGAGAGATGAATCCTTCCTTGCAAATATGTCACACAACACCCAGAACCCATGTGACATAGGTCAACAGCCAGCTAAACACCAGGCTGAACTAATGTGAGGAGGTTAACCAAATCTCCTCCTCAAACTACCAGTCATGGAAGCTCCACACAAAATATCCATGCATTGTGCACAAATGTCTCGACATGACATATGACATCCCTACCAGATTTAAGTAACTCCAAGAGCTATACCTGTTCATACTCCAATCACACCAATCAGACTTCAGCTGACCTTAAGTACTTCAGTGAAGACAGCAACACCAATCATCAGCAGATATGTATTGCCAGAACATACTACCTTAGCCAAACTCTGAGTCTTCATATTCTTGAAAGATCTTCCACTTCTAATCATGATGTTTAAATGACAAGACTCATGATCCCAATCTACTTCTATGAAGGAGCAATAATGCTGCACCATCATTGACTTTTATTAACCAATGGGCTTGTCTTTCTTCACACCATATTACTCCAGGGAACAACTGCTCAGTCCTAATCAATCTTCAGGAATAAGCCCACCAATAGGGATTGCACAATGTCACATCTCAACCAGCTCTACTTCTAGAGTTCTGACTTCTAAAAGTAACCTTCGGGAGCACACAGACATAGTTGACTCTACCATTGTCAACTTTGCACACACAGATGTCTCCTCTTCCAGGTCAGGAGTAGGTTTCAAACAAAAGTATCCCTTTGTTTGACACCCGAAACATATGCTTTTCAACTAGTAGCTGCATACTTGTTGAACACATGTTCCACCGTTGCATAGAACATCAGTTCCATCACCTTGGAATGAAACCCTCCTTGAAATTCTTCAAGGTCTTCGTATAACACTACTCAAGAGAGTAGGGGAATCAGTGATTATGTGATTCTTACCATCCTGAACGAAGAACGTCTTCATGAGTGGACTTGAGAGGACTTCAAGTATCTGTGACATTTTCAATAGCTTACGTTGAAATCTTGAATACAGTAGCTTTCAATCCACAAGAGGGGAAACACATCAGAGCTTGAGTTTTGCCAAGTATTATGCAGCGGAAGAACATAATACAACTCAATCCTTGCACACACACTACTTCAGGCGTACACAAATCCTAGGTTTGAAAATAAATCAAACCTGGAGCAGCTACCACACAACCAGGCCAAATGCGAATCACAAAGACAGGTACACACAGTTCTTGTCATGAATAGTCCATCCTCCCACTTTAAGGGATCATTCAGGGAAATAAAAAACCTTTCCAGGTTACAATCTCCAGTACTAAGATTGACCTTGCAGATACCAGAAAGTATCACCCATGGATCTCATCCAGAAACAGAACAGGATGCCTGCTCAGATACCAATTGAAATTCTGGTGTATGCCAGAATTCAGATGTCATACTCAATATCTAGAAATCTGATATGACATAATAAATACACTGCAAGGTAGATATCCAATTTTTCGTGATTCAGTACTGAAGAGAAACAGAAGAACAGTTTAACCAAGCCGTGCCAGATATACTTCCTAGTTCTGTTCATCTGTTGCACATGATCAGCAGAGAGCGAACATCCTTCACAGTTTTGTTTCTTCTGTACAGATATCAGCATGATGTCTTAACATGTTCTGAGACATCATCTGTTACAACATTACAGTTTTACCTTGATATATAACAGACAGAATTATAAAGTGTTGAAGGTAAAAACATAAATCAGTTGTTGACCCAGTTCGGTGAAACACACCTACTCTGGGGGCATACCAAGCCAGGAAGAAGATCGACTATCAGCAATATTAATTCAGGACTAAACTTCACAAGTTCCCATCCTTCACTTAATCATCTACCCAGTGCAACCTATACCTAGGAACTCCTAGATAGAAACCTACCAATTTCCATTCCTATTGCCGCAGCAACAGAAGTCTTACTCCTACTCAAGAAGTAGAGCCCTCCCACTTGATTTCCTAAATTACAATGTATATGAAGTACTGCAGAAATACTTAGACTTGCTTCATAGCTTCGTCCAAGAACACTCAAACCCTTACCTACAGGTATCGAGTTACACACATGGTAACCTTGCCACAGACCGACAGGTTTACCTCACAAAACACCCCCAATGTTACATTATTAGAGCCTTACAAACCCTAGGTTACAATCTGCTATTTATAACCTATTACCCAACTGGATTTGGGCCTTCAAAAATCTCATCAAGTTTTTCTCCTTGCTGTTACAACTCAGCAGCAAACTTCTGCTATAATCAAGGTCTTCAATCTTCTAGTTCCTAAAATATCTCCATATTTAGAAACAGTATTTTCTTCAAATATTCTGATTGATTCTTGATTGATCTTCAGATTCTCCATAAGAAACGCCACATATATTTAAGTACCAGAACTGTAACTGAATTATCAATTTTTTTGACGTGATGTCAAGTCAGATGTCATGACATTACATCTAACATGTTGTCCTAGATGTTGAACTTCTTCAACACAACAAATAACCTCTTTCATAATTTAGATCACTTAGAATAGTTAGGTTACAAGTCACAGCTGTTACAAACATTCAACATATAACATAGTTACTTAATTGGTACTTAATTTCAGGCGCGATGTCATATGCTGATGTTGTGACATATTACATAACATGTTGGTCCAGATGTTGAACTTCTTCAACCCAACATATTAAAACAACAGAGGGAATATGGGTAAACTTGCTTTCTTATTTGTTTTACAAATGAAGCCAACTCTCCAGCCAGGGCACTTACAATTAGCGAGAAAATTATTTCAAGTTTTCACCTTTTACCGATCAGTTTATGAATCTGCATTTTGCATAGATTATGACGGTATGCTCACTTTATTTTTTCGGTATAATTTTGAAGTCTCATTTTTAACCGTAAACGTCTACTCAGCCTGATATTTTAATTCTCATTTTATTCGGATTTTGACCTTTTGAATATATTTTCTTTAATCTTTGTGGCATGTAGTTTACTTTAATGTGTTCATTTTATTTTTTCAGATAAATTTTCATCTGTTTTTTTATCATTTTCAGTCATTTTTAGTCTTTATTTTTTATTCATAAAAAATCCAAAAAAATTATTTTAATTTGAGTTAATTTGAATACTTTCAGTTTTTTATTTCATTTTTATCATTTAAGGGCGTTTTTGTCATAAAAATGTTTATTACACCTTGCTTTATTTCTATTGGTTGTAAGCATGATTTGCGGATCGATAAAATTATCAAAACGAAATTGAAAAAAAAATCTGAACCATTTTCTCATCATTTGTTCTATTTAAAGACCTCTTAATTCTCTTTGTTAATGACAACCAAAAGCAAAAGTAGTAGCAGTAATCCACTTTCTCTCTTAAACTTTCTATCCTTCTTTTCTCTTCCTAACACACAAAAACAAAAACCAACAGTAGCTACTCTCTCTCTCCACGCACAACACCATCCACCAATCTTCAATTAACCTTCTTCATCTTTTAATTCCCTTCTTTCTTAAATTCCTTCTTCCGCTAGCATCCCCTAATCATCTCTGATCCGCTTCCTTCCTCATTTCTGTAAACCGCAAAACCCTTCCTCTCAATTTAATTCCACAACCGTGATTCATCTTTCATTTCCCACAACCCCTTCCACTATTATCTAACCAACACATCCACCCAACTTCCAGCGTTAATCCCTTCGTTAATTTTCCGCTTCAACAACACCATCAACCCGCGCACACCACCCATCAAACTGCATCATTACCATCACCCAAAATAACAACCATTCCGCAAGCTTCCCATGTTCTACTTCACTGCATCTCTCTTCAATCATCCATCCTCCGCTAGCAACTTCTTCAACCTTCAATCCAATTGCCAACCCAGCCGCTCATCTCTGATTTCGCAACATTCGCACACCTCTCTATAAATCTGCTATCACCATCCGCCAATTTCAGCAAATCGAGTTTTTGTTCTCCGCAACCATTCTGTCGTCCAATAACTTCTCGTTCCAGCTCCGCGGTTGTGAACTACAAGCTTCCTCAATCTTCATCATCAACCTTCTCTAGGTAATTTCGACATCATTTTTTTGTGTTAAAATGCCACTGTGTTAATTCTGGAAAATTTGGTTTTGCTGTTCATGTTTAGTATTCATGTTAAACAGATTTCCATATTTTGAACCTTGTTATTTGTGTTAGAAATCCAGGTTGAGCTGTTATTGTTGTTGGTTAAACAATAGTATGTCTATGCTAATGGATAGTTAATTTTGTTGAATTTTGGTTGATTCCCGATTTTGTTTCGATTGAGTTTAGCTTGTCTAAAATCATTTGTCCATGTTTCCATTTTGGCATGAGTTGATTAATTCTGAATTGTTGGTGTTGATGTTGTTTTTTTGTTTTAAGAATGGTTGTGATAATGTTTCAAGTTAAAATCAATTTACAAAGTTGGTTGTTTAACATTGGTGTTTGTACATAAGTTTGGAATCACTTGGAAATTGATTTTCATGAGTTTTTCACGCATAATTTGTTGTTGTCCAACTTTTGATAATACTTGATTTAAGCTTGATTTTTCATGGATTTCATTGAATAATCTCATGAGTTCTTGATTTTGATTTGTGTAAATATTCATTTGTTCATATGTATCATACAAGTTCATTGTGATTATTAACATAGATTTTTATTCGTTGCAATTTCATTTCATTTTAAATTTTATACCGCTTATGCTACTAACGTGTTTGTTACTGTGAAGGTTTCCAAAAAAACCGTTTCAAGTATCCATTCTCAAATAGCGCATCAATAATTCCTATACTTCTCCCTTGATCTCTTTATTGTATTTCATTATTATGATTTAATATTTGGTACTGTAAATATATACTTGTACATAATATTTTGACTGTATATTTTATTCACTTCATTTGTAAATAAATCCTGGTTATGTGAGTATTAATTTCATCGCGTTGCAATTTTTAATTTTAATTCAAATTAACTTCTGAAATATCGATGGATGTATATAATTTTTCCCGTGCTGTTAGTTTTGTCTATATAATTCATGTGATACAGGAAACCTTATCTAGTACCATGAACTTTATTCATGTTTTCTTCATCTGTGATTTATTTTCACGTGTTGCGATTCATTGCGCTTTATTTGCTTCTTGGAGTATTATCTTACATCTGGTTTTTTGATGTTGTCAGCTTGTGATTTATTTTCACCTGAGGTTTGGTATACTCTTAGCTTGTTTTTTCTGTATGTGGTTTTAAAACCCAAAGGGATAGGAACACATTATTGACTTCATCATGTCAAGTACTGGTTTCTTATTCGGTCAGATTCACTTTTCCTTATCTGTTACCCTCCTGTACATAGGAAATTCTCTCTCCCATTCTTTAATTTTCAAAACCTTCTCATCTTTTTCAAAAGCTTCTTTGTTTATAAAATTGAACCATTTTCATAATAAACATCGACTTTGTCGAGTGCCTTTTCTTTTAAAACTTCTTTTCTTTAAATAAACTTCAATTCATTTAATCATACTTCGACATTTTTTTCAAATTAACAAAAACACTTCAACTCATTCAAGCTCTTTTGTGCGCTCGAGCACCTTTACCCTTCAAAACATTTTTCAAGATGAGACATGATTCATTGATATTCTAGAAACATTCTCATATCCCCATGGTTATAAAGGTGTCGAATTTTCCACTTGAGTACTAGAGGCGTTCTCAAACCCTCACTCTTGCTAGTGCAAGGTCCATCTTTCTCACACCTTGTGGGCGTTAGTCGAGATTTCTCTCCTAACAATGACGACTTGTCTCTTCATTTAAAATCAATCAACAGACAAGTCTTTTCTAGCCGAACTACGGTGCTCTGACTTTCCCATTGCACGAGGGAGTACGTAGGCACTAAGTCTTACGACCCAAGGCGAGCAACAAAAATAATAAAAAAGCATTTCATTTTCTTTTGTTTACAAATACTCATTCATTATTTTCCTTTAGCAAGTAAAAATTGACATAACACTCCTTTTAAAAGAAACAAAACAAAGTGGATCCTGCAGAGTACCGTAGATGCTTAGGGTGCTAACACCTTCCCTTTGCATAACCGACCACTGTACCTCGACCTATGATCTTTTATTTCATTGTGGGTTTTGTTCGATTTTTTCCCATTTCCCTTTGGAAACAATAAAGTGCGGTGGCGACTTCATTGTGTTGAGATAAGTGAATTGATGGCTTAATCTCAAATCTTTACCGCTACATTTATTTTCCTATCATTACTGTCGCTATTTTGTTCTCTCTTAGTTCTGATTTGCGCGTGCGACAGAAGGCAGTCATTTTTGTAACCCTTTCTTTTTGTTGGGGATTTTTAGCAACCTATTTTTCATTTTATTATCCCCGTCTTTTTCCTGAACTGTTTCTTTTGTGATTACAGTCAGCGGGATGCCCCAGTTTTTCTTAAGTCTCTTTCATAGGATTTGACTTAGCGAGCTTTTTTTCTTTTTTTTTTTAAAAAAAAATAATGACTGCGTGTTTTAATGATTATATGGAACCATCACCATTTTTGGAGAGCACCTTCCACACTATTTGTCGTGTATGTAGGATGAGCTTGCGACTGAATGCACCTCTAAATTAACTGAGAAAACTACCCTACCCCAGTTATGATTAAGGGTTTTAATTTGTGTGAAAACAAAAACTGCTACTTCCTAGTTTCAAAGGGCTTGACTAGGGATTATATTCCTTATAACTCCACTGTTTATAATTTGAAACAACCCTTGTACATCGTCAGCGGGGTCTGTTCAACAGCATACTGTAGAGACCGTGGTATCGTTTTTGTCATCCTCCCTCTAAAGGCTCAGAGCTTTTGATCGAGAGTTGAATATCACAAAAAAGAAAGTATAAACATAGTTTGAATATAATGAATACGGATGAAATTATTCAAGACAAACATGTGTAATGCAATGATGAAATAATAAAGTTTGACATAAATAGTGTTCGAACAAATCAAAAGACAATTACAACTTGAAAATTCTAATGAACGAAAAGCCTTCTTGTCAGAACTCGTCACTTCAGATGGTGTGCCTTGGAGGGATGACATAAAAATTCAAGTTGACCATCTTGTGCGAATTCCAATTCTCCTTCATCAATCTGGTCCTGAATTTTGTATTTCAATGTCCAATAGCTACCAGTGTCATGCCCCAGACTTTTGGAGTGATATGCACATATTTCATCAGGATTGTAAGTAGGAGCGGAAGTATTAGGATTCCGAGGAGAATCCTTCAATGTGAAAAAATTCAACTTCAACATGTGTTGCAAGACTTGTGACATTGGTATGTTAAGTTTGGTATATTGCCTAGTAAATGAATCCCGCTTACGCCGATTACCCTATTGTTGTTGGGGAGTTTGTGATTGGGCTCGTAATGTAGAAACAAATTGAAAAGGTCCATTCTCCACCAAGACAACTTCTTGTCTCATCAGGGGTTGATTAATGACTTGATCCCTAGCCTCGACTGTTTGTTTCACATAGTTGCATTCATATTGAGGAAGTTTGTTGATAAGGAGTCTTAACTCTTCTTTCCATCGATCCAAGTTTTGGATGAGAGCCATTTGGCTGATCATCTGGATTCTCATCCTTTCCATCTCAGCTTGCAGTAGTTCAAACTGGTCATCCTTGTTGTTGTTAGGATGTTTCTTGGTCAGATTCCCAGCGAGGAGTGATTTCAATTTTTCCTGCCCCTTGGATAGGTTTAGGAACATTTCCATGAACTGAGCCTCTTGAGTTTAGAGATCTCTGTTGTCTTGTTTGAGTGCCATTTTCTTTGCTGAAATAAACAACGAAGGGATAAGTGGCCTGTCCAGAGAATTCCTGTTATGCAATGACATATATGATATGTAAATGTTTTCAAGGATCTCGCGGGTTAAACAAGAAAATGTCAGAAGTTGAATTTTGCAGCTTTGATTGAAGAAATTCGTGTCGTTGAAAGTCCTTCTACGAGAGTCAAGCTCACCGTATCGAGTGGGTCATATCCTCTGACTCAAGTCATCATGTTTTGGTCTTTTGAAGGCATTGGCTAGAGGAAAATAAATCCCCTTGCCTCTTTCTAGACGTCTAGTTCATCATGACCTTCATCACAGGCCCTAGAGATCCTTGAAATGGTTAGGGAAATGTTACTGTATGATGTTATGATGTGTATGCCATGCATCAAGAAAATGTGTAAGGTGGCATAAGCAAGTAAATCCTGCAGGAAATTTAGGTTATTTGATAATGGATATAACAAAACCTGCAAGGAGTACAAACAAAGCCTTGCAATGAGTTTAAATTTGTTAGATAATGAAAGCAAGAAAGTCACATAAATAACCTTAAGTTTAGGCCTGCATGAGTTCCATAGGCAAGTACCCTCTTCAAGTTTCAGTTGGCTCCACCTATCCTAGTAATTGTAACCGGGTTCTTAGGGATCTCATATCACTGACCTTTCTTTTAGGCATTGTTCTAGCTCAAGCACCGAAGTATTACGGCCAGAATATCCCAAAATTATAGTCTCAATGAGTGTAGTATAAAGTATCAACCAATCTTCGATCGGAACCAAAGCCGGCCATCTCACTAATTTCTAATGGCTTATGATGAGTCAATTAAAGGTTCTAAAGGTCAGTTAACGCTTAATGACACTAAGGAAGCCTAATGTTATCCTTGATTGACTCAAGGAATATTAGTAAAAACCAAAGTATCACGCTAACGTAGCTATCACTTCGTCCATATCGGTCTACACCGTACAACTTCCATGATTTATTGCTACTTACCTAATAAGGTGCCCCAGATCCGGGTGTAGGATCCTTACAAGTATACCCCCAACAAACCCTCAAAGGTAAAGCATACAAAACACACAATGAAAGCAATTTTAAAATGAATTAAACTCTAAGGTAAATCCCACGTTTTATTTCTCCCCAACAGAGTCTCCAGTTCTGTGATACGGTGGAAGAACCAACTGTTAATAGTGGTTTTTCATTTTGTGTTCACAAATGTCGTGGTAAGCAAGAGTCGCCACCGACTTTTCTTTTATCCAAATTAAGGAAAGGGTGAAAAGAACAGAAAAAGACCTTTTCGAGATTTTCTGAGTAAGGGGGGTAGATTATGGAAAGGGAAGGTGTTATCACTCTTTCCATCCATAGTTATCTACGAGCTCTTAGATGATTAGTTCATTTTAAAAGTACTTTGTGCTTTGTGTGTTTGAAAAATGTTTTGAAATTCCTTAGTGCAGCGATTGGCTTTATGATAACTCTTGTATCAGTCCTCAAGAGTGTTGACAAAGCGAATGTTTTTTAAAGTGGTTTTTGAAATGTGTAAGTGTAAAAAGTTCATTTTGAGCATAGCTTCTAAGAACTATCTACTTATACTCGAAAAGGTTATTCTTTTCCTCCAATCTTTTAGACAGTGTTATCCTACTATTAGTGAGTAGGTAGCCCTATCGTTGGATGTATGAGGGACATTCGAAGGGACGTATAGTCATAAAGGAGACATGTGGAGACGCTTTAGAAATTTTGTATAGGGACTAGATTATTTACCGAAAGGCAACTGTAGGGTCATCGAGGGACTTTGATCTTTTCGATTTACGGGTCTTTGCTAAAGCGTCCCCGTTTCGAGGGACATGACTGTTTTTTTGAAGTCAACCAAAGTAGGGGTACCCTAGAGGTGTATATGTGCATGTGATTCAATTAAGTTTATTTATCTTGTGTTAAGTTTGCTAGCGTTTTAATTTTCAGTCTCATCATGCAATCCTAATTACTAGCATTAGTATATACAGCAATTTAAAGGGCAGAAATATAAAGTGCGGGAATGTAAATCCTACGCTATTACATGGATTTATGAGAGGTACATTATAGATAAGTAAAAAGTAAAGTCCTAGTTACTATTACAAACTGAGAAGCAGTTACAACAAGATGAAAAAAATGCGAAAATAAATAAATGTGCAAACAAATTAACAGGGACGTCTAAATCATAAGGAAGATAAATCTTTTTGTTTGTTTTGTTTTGTTTTATTTTAAGAAAATACAACCTAAGTCTATTTAATTTTAACTTCAAGAGGTTAAAATGATCAATTAATTTATTTACAAAATTAACTTAATTAGAAAAATACTAGCCTAATGTTTTTTTGTGAGTTTTTAATTTAAAGTTGAAGTAAAATTAAGTCAATGAAAACAAAAATAAAAATACAAGGGGGCATCCTTCGATCTGGGGACAAAAAGGGAGGCTTCGATCCAGAGAAGGTGCCTTTCCATCTAGAGGAAAAGTGGGCTTTTCGATCCAGAGGGGAATATGATTTTTTTCTATCCAAGGAGGGATGCTTTGCTTTTTGATCCAGGGATGGATGCTGCCTTTCGATTTGATTCTGCAAGGTAAATATTAGCCAAAAAAAGATGCAGGACCCAGATATCGAACCCAGGTCCTTCGATCCTGCACACGTTGGGTCTATTCAAGCTATATTTGCAGCAAGTGTTAGAAACAAAGCAAAATGCAGACCTGGGTGTCAAACCCAGGTCCTTAATCTTGAATACAGATCGAATGAACTACAAATGCTAATATGTCATGCAAATGTAAGTTTGATCTTTTTACCCATTCTTACCAACAGTGATGTATGAATATGTGGTTTCAGGCGTGGGTACCCTTGTTTAAGGATTGCATCAATTTGATACTTCTGGATATGGGGATATTTGCTTAAGGGCTAGGGATGATTTGAAAAGCTTCAGGAAACCTCTAAGAATATGTTTTTTATTCTGTGTGACTCTCTCTCCGGTTTTGTCCAGCCTCCTTGGAACTTGCTAGTGTGTTCTTTATATAGAGGGGATGGAGGGGTAAAGAGGGCCAAGGAATAAACAACCATTAAGTTGGTGTTTTAAGGCCATGAATACCATTTTGAAACGTTGCCAAAGACATAGCTTGTTATCCCTTTTTAAATTTGAATGAACCTGGACACATTTGGCTCCTTCGAATGCCCTCCAACGTTGCTCTTCGATTGGCCTATTGTTACTTCCTTCGAATGGCTTTCTTTCAACTCAAACCAATCTAAATATCAACTCTCCCTTTCTAACTGGTCGAAGGTTGCTTCAGCTCTCTATCAATTGAAGGCTTTATAGGAGCCTCCTAATTTTCTTTCGAATTGCTCCAGGCCTCATCATTGTGGCCTTAGATTGAGTCCCTATTTGCCTTGTTCTTTGATTGGCTCTGACACTAACTAACTAAACCAATCGAAAGACTTTAACCTGGCCAGTCGAAGCTTGATCGAAGGGGGAGGGGGGGGGGGGGGGGGGGGGCAGAACCCAATCGGAGCTTGTGAGTCAAGCTTGCATCGAAGAGTTCCAAATTCCTAATCGAAGACTAGTGAGTCAAGCTTGTATCAAAGAGGGTCCAGCGCTCAATCGAAGTTGGGGGACCAAAGCTTGATCGAAGGTTTTTTAGATTCCCAATCGAAATTCCTTGTCCAGATGTCAATCGAAAGACATCATGTTCAGATGCCAATTGAAGGACCTTTCTAAAATTCCAATCGAAAGACCTTGTCCCAAGGCCAATTGATGACTCCTGTCCCAATGCCAATCGAAGGCACCTGGTCCCAATGCCAATCGAAGACTCCTTTATCTTCAAAAATTTTTATTTTTCTTTAATCAAGTGTTTGTGGCCACCCATGTAAGAGAAAACCTTGGAAAACATGAGAGAGCAAATTTTTGGGTACAACACACTCGCTTTACTTTATTTATTTCATCGCACTCTCTTTACTTTTTTTATTTCACCGCACTCGCTTTACTTTGTTTATTTCCTTGTCTTGCACTTATTTACTTGCTTTATTTAATTGTCTTTTAAAGCTTTTTTACTTTAAGAATCTTCTTTAACATGATTTAATTTAATATGTCTATTTACATTTCCATGTCTGGCTAAATTTTAAAGGTTGGAATGTAAGTATTATAGTTAAAGTAATGTTTCATATACTGTGTCTGTAGAAATACTTAAGGGTTGTTTTGGTTTTTAACACACGTTTTCTGCGCTTTATTTTTATTGGGTAACATCGAAATTCGTCCAACCTTCAGTTAAACTTGGGTAGTCTTAGTTGTTCAAAGGAAGAGAAAGCACTTTGTTCAATTAAGTAGGAATATTTTAACACTTTTGGAAAAACGATTTCAAAACTCTTTGCGGACGCGTTTATGGGTTTAAAGGTCTAGTCTTCTTCTGGTTAGAAGTTCCAAATCAAAATTAATTTTCAACTAAGTCAAGAAACTATATTTCTTAAAAATAGGTTTATTACTTTAACGCAATGCTCACCTTTTTATAAGTGACAATAAGAGGGATTGATTAAAGAATAAACTCAGTTTTGAATACGCGAAAGCGAAAATTCCTGTTAAATTAGTTCTTTTCATGAGTAGAAAATATTGCCCTATAAGTAGTTCTATTTAGAAGCATTTGGAATATTCAGACTGTGTGAATTACATTTAATCCTGTTGTTTTTATTTGAATTTATATCTTTGTACTTTACTTTCACTGTGCACTCACAAAGCCCTGAATTTTTTCACCTTAGATAAACATCGTAACAACAGAAATCGATAGATTGACGTTTGGTCTCTGTCGGGTAGATAATCTTTTATATCACTCTTACACGTTTCGTATACTTGCGAAAACCACACATCAAGTTTATGGCGCCATTGTCGGGGACCAATTACGTCAAATTTCATACCCTGCTGTTACACCGTCTAGACTAAGGCTTTATAAAGCCTGTAAATGCGAAGAACTCGCAGCACCAGAAGTTTATTACATGCTTTAGAGGAAATCGAACGTTACGCCCGCGCACATCTCTTACTCCAAATATTTAGGAGAGCTATGGCCGAACAACGTAACTAAAGACCCCTTAAGGAATTCTCCCAACCCTTTGACGAGGAACCCAGTTCTAGTATATTAAACCCTGCTATTCCTGCTGATAATTTCGAACTTAAACCCTCTCTATTACAATTAGTACAACAAAACCAATTCATGGGTCTCGCTACAGAGAACCCAAATCAGCATTTAAAAGTCTTTATCCAATTAGTTGACACCTTTAAAACCAACGGAGCTACACCTGAGGCAATTCATTTAAGACTATTCCCTTTCTCCCTTAGAGATAAAGCACGTTCTTGGTTAGATTCCCTTCCAGCTAATTCCATAACAACCTGGGAAGACCTTAGGATAGTGTTCCTTTCCAGATATTTTCCCTCGAGTAAGACTGTTGTCCTACGAAATCAGATCACCAGATTTACTCAAAACCAAGGAGAATCACTTTTTGAAGCTTGGGAGAGATATAAAGACCTATTAAGAGCTTGTCCACACCATGGCCCATAACAATGGTTAATCATTCATACCTTCTATAATAGACTCATTTATAACACTAAGATAACCATCGATGCTGCCGCTGGTGATGCATTGATGAACAAACCCTACCCTGAAGCTTGCGCTCTTATCAAAGATATGGTCCAAAACCATTATCAATGAGGAACTGAACGAACATCGGTAGAGAAGAAAGAGATCCAAGGAGGAATACATCAGATACGTTCTATAGACATTATGCAAGACAAAATGGACTCTTTAGCCATGAAAGTTGAACACGTGTCTTCAAACCCAGCTACTGTAGCAGTAGTTCACCTGGAATGTGAAATATGTGGAACCAAAGGGCACCAATCACCTGAATGTAATCTGTTGAATAAAACAAGCATAGAACAAGTCAATTATGCCCAAGGAAACCCATTTTAAAATACTTACAACTATGGATGGAGGAATCACCCTAACTTCTTTTATAAAAACAATAATCCTATGCAAGTTTTCAAGCCCATAGACAAAACCATCATATGCAAGTTGTACCCCAAAAGCCGAACCTAGAGAAAATTATGGAGATTTTCATTTCGGCCCATACACAGCAGAACAAAGAATTCCTAAACCAAAACATTCATGTAATTGAATTAATCACATAATTAGGAACCAAGGTTGACCAAATAGTCACCCATAATAAAATGCTTGAAACCCAGATCTCTCAGGTAGCTCTCAAACAAGTCCCCCAAACTACGCTTGTATGGAAATTCCCTGGAAAAACTCAACCAAACCATCGAGGACAAGCCAATGCCATTACCTTACGAAGTGGGACTGCTTACGATGAACCTATCAACCCAGCATTGAATGAATCAAAAACTTCTAAGAAATGTGATGTGCCTACACACGAAGTAGAGGAACCGGTGGAATCTGAAAAACAGAAAGATAAAGATAAAGGAGAATCCATAGATAAAACTTATGTACCACCCCTGCCATACAAACCACCAATAACATATCCGCAAAGACTTAAGCAAACTAAAATTAACAACCAATATCAAAAATTCATAAAACTAATAAAGAAACTCCAGGTAGAGATTCCTTTTACCAAAGCCATAACCCAGATACCATCATATGCTAAATTCCTCAAAGACATCCTAACCAAAAAACATAGGCTTGACGATCCCAAACCCTTGGAATGCAATTCTATTTCTGAAAATAAACTTGCTAAAAAAGAGAAAGACCATGGAAACTTTTCCATACCTTGTATTTTAGGAAATCACATGGTCGACAAAGCATTCCTCGACTTAGGAGCTAGTGTGAGCTTGATGCCTCTGGAAGTTTGTGAGAGATTAAACTTAGGAGAATTGCAACCTACTAAGATGTTTCTTTAATTAGTCGATACATATGTTAAATATCCAATCAGCATATTAGAAGACGTCCCAGTTAGGATCGGCAAATTGTATATCCCCTCTGATTTTGTTGTCATGGACATAAAAGAAGATGACGATATCCCAATCCTCTTAGGTAGACCGTTGTTATCAACTGCAGGAGCCGTAATAGATGTCAAGAGAGGAAATTTGACTTTTGAAGTAGGTGATGAAAATATAGAATGTATTCTTTTGAAATTTCTTATGGCACCAGTAATAGGAGATGCATGTTATGCCATAGACATCATTGATGAATGTGTTAGGGAACTAGATCAAGAAGATCCCACAGAAAAAATCAAGCTACCTTCAACCCTCATAAGGGGAGATGATGGATTTGAAAAGATGGAACCCTACATTGATGATAACCTTCAGGAATGTTTAGCCCTTACTCCAGATCCTATACCATGCCCTAAAAAACCAACTTTAGAACTTAAAGAACTATCCAAGAATCTAAGATATGAGTTTCTAGATGAAGGAATGAGCCATCTAATTATAGTCAATGCTACCTTAAACCAAGAAGAAACAAACCAACTCTTATATGTTTTACGAAAATATCCCTCAGCTTTAGGATATAATATCTCTGATCTGACAAGTATAACTCCATCTGTATGTATGCATAGGATATTACTTGAGGAAGATTCAAAACCCTCCAGAGAACATCAGAAAAGGACCAATCCCATAATTAGTGATGTTGTTAAGAAATAAGTTCTTAAGTTTCTAGAGGTGGGTATAATTTATCAAATCTTTGATAGTAAGTGGGTGTGCCCTGTACATGTAGTACCTAAAAAGAGAGGCATCACAGTCGAGCTATACGAGAAAGGAAAACATGTAGTAAAGCGGATGAAGGAGGTTGGTGTATGTGCATAGATTACATAAAGCTAAATAAGGCAACTAGGAAGGATCATTTTCCCTTACCATTTATAGACCAAATGTTGGAATGTCTGGCTAGACATTCTTACTTTTGTTATCTGGATAGGTATTCTGGATTCTTCAAAATTCCTATTCACCCTGAAGATTAAGAAAAAACAACCTTTACATTCTATTACGAAACCTTTTCCTATAGATGAATTCCATTGGGACTCTGTAATGCTCCATCTACTTTCCAACGTCGCGTGATGTCAATCTTCGCAGATTATCTTGATAGGATTATGGAAGTATTTGTTGATGACTTCTCAATATGCAGATTTGATTTTAAGAACTGTCTCGCTAACCTTGAGAAAATTCTAGAGATATGTTTAGAAGTAAACCTTGTGTTAAACTGGGAGAAGTGCCATTTCATGGTTACCGAAGGTATAGTTTTAGGACACATAGTCTCTGAAAAAGGTATTGAAGTTGATAGAGCAAAAATAAAAGTTATAGAAAACCTAAAACCACCTAAGACTATTAGGGAAGTCCGGAGTTATCTTGGACATGTCAATTTTTACCGACACTTTATCAAGGATTTCTCTAAAATAAACAAACCTATAACTGGTCTTTTGATGAAATATGTTGAATTTATCTTCGATGAAAAGTGTATTGAGGCCTTTAACCTTTTGAAACAAGCATTAATTTTGACACTTGTTATGCAACCTCCAGATTGGACCGAACCTTTTGAAATCATGTGCGATGCTAGTGATTTAGTTGTGGGAGTTGTTCTAGGTCAAAGAAAAGATAAGAAATTACATGTGATGTACTATGCAAGTAGAACCCTAGATGCTGCCCAACTTAATTATGCAACAACCGAAAAAGAAATCCTAGTTGTAGTTTTCTCCATCAATAAATTTTGATCCTATCTGGTAGGATCTAAAATTATAGTCTATACAGATCACACAAATATTCGTTACCTATTAAGAAAAAAGGACGTTAATCCTAGGTTACTTTGGTGGATCCTTTTACTACAAGATTTTGCTCTAGATATTCGAGACAAGAAAGGCACAGAAAACTTAGTTGATGATCACCTTTCTAGGCTTGAATACCTAAAACCAGATTTAATACCCATAGATGATGATTTCGCCTATGAAAAACTAATAGATAAAATAAACACCATTGAAGAAGATAACCTGGATCCTGATAAGACCTTTGAGAAAGCTTTAACAGTGAGTAATGTACCTTGGTACGCTGACTTCGTTAACTACCTAGCTGCTGATATAGTACCTTTGGACCTAAACTATCAACAGAAAAAGAAGTTCTTCAATGATGTAAGAAATTTTTATTGGGACGAGCCACTTCTTTTCAAAAGAGGTACTGAAGGTGTTTTTCGTTGTTGTGTTCTAGAAGAAGAGGTAAGAAATATCATAGGACACTATCACTATGCACCCTATAGAGGACATGCAAGCACTTCTAAGATATACGCTAAAATTCTCCAAGCTGGCCTCTTCTGGCCTACTATATGGCATGATGTCCATGCTTACATTTTCATATGTGACAAATGTCAGAGAACTGAAAACATCTCAAGACGTGACGAAATACCTTTAAGGAACATACAAGAAGTAGAACTTTTTGATGTATGGGGTATTGATTGTATGGGGCCATTTCCATCCTCACAAGGAAATAAATATATCTTAGTAGCTGTTGACTACGTGTCTAAATGCATTGAAGCTATAGCCTCACCCAAAAATGACACACGAGTGGTGATAAATCTATTTAAGAATTATATATTCCCTAGATTCGGAATACCCCGTCTGGTTATAAGGGATGGTGGATCACACTTCATATCAATGATTTTTGACAAACTTTTAAGTAAATATGGAGTTAAGCATAGGGTAGCAAAACCCTCTGGGTTTATCTTTTCATTCCTTTCATTTATTTATTTTTAAATTGAATTTTAGTTTTACATATTTATACTAACTTTTACAATGTTTGTGTTTTCAGGTCCCACCTCAATAGCATTCCTCTTTAACCATTTTTTCTAGGATGCAAAGCTTCAACGACATGCACGTTACTTTCATAGATGATACACAAAAACAAACCTATGAGGTCCTTTCTCAGTGCCCCATGGGACCTACCCGTTACCCTGACCAAGATTGCATGGAAGCTTTAGGCCTCGAGCCTAGTATAAAGTTTCTATGTGGCCAGCTCCAGTGGGATGAGTATGCTATTGACTTGAATATGACCTACAGAAACCTCACCCTGGAATTCCTCAGTTTATTTGACTTTGAGCCATATGTTGGTATGGACGGCAACACCATCTTCAAATTGTTTGGGACAGAGTACTCTTTTACCCAAAAGGAGTTTGGTGATTTGCTTGGCTTCCAAACAACCCCTAGTGCCATTCCTGAGATACATATGGGTTACTTTATGAGTAGAGATATCGAGAAGTTCTGGAGTGATATTACAGGTGAAGGAGGCCTTGATCCTTCCACCCAACTGTCCCACATTATCCATAACATAACTCTCATGTATTTCCAGATGATCCTTGCCCATACTTTCCTTGGAAAGGCTGATGTTGATGTCCATGTTAGGGACAAGGAGATCTTCCTCCTTTTCTGTGTGAACCAGTCACGTCCTGTGGCTCGTGGGACCTTTCTGCTTTGGAATCCTAGCCTCACCGCCAAGTCCTATGAAGTCATCATCCATGTGGGAGGAACGATAACTAAGATTTCTTCTGCCTTGGGTCTTACTAGTAAGTTGCTCTACCTGAATTCCTATTACGGGTATACCACGATGGGTATTGACTTCTGCTTAGACCGTGGACTAATTAGGAGGTTTTCCTTCAACCCTAACCAATTTAGGCTCTTGATCGACAATGAGACCATCTATTACTTCACTTTGCCTGATCCTATGATGACCATGATCCTGCTAATTGGGCTTATGCTTTGGAGAGCCTTGGAGAGACAGCTGATGAGCCTAGACCTCTTCCGGTGGAAGACTATACCCCTTCACCACCTTCACCCAGGACCACAGTGTTTTCGAATAATTTTTCTCTACAACACCCACACGTGTACACACAGCTAGCTGAGCTTTGTATGGCGACTGCCAGACTTTGATAGGAGGTTGCTAACCTTACCTTGCAGGTCCAGGTATCTGATTTGACTCGCGCAATAGAGGTTGACTACTTGTATCAGGAGATCATAGATCTTCGTCGTGAGTTAGCTGCAACACGAGGTTCTGATCAGACCAAGGAGCCTCTAGCTCCCTAATGTCGCCATTCTCATTTTATTCATTCCTTACTATTCTTATTTCCATTTTCAGACACACACACACACACACACACACACACACACACACACACACACACACACACACACACACACACACACACACATATATATATATATATATATATATATATATATATATATATATATATATATATATATATATATATATATATATATATATATATATATATATATATATATATATATATATATATATATATATATATATATATATATATATATACACATGCATTTTATGTCGTTTTATTTTATTTGTTTGTTTATTTATTTGTTTTTATTTGATATGATCTAGCAAAATATCATGCTTGTACCAACACTTTAAGCAAAACATGAAGAAATACTATCTGCACCACCCAAGAAAGGAGTAAAAGGCCAAAACAAATAAGAAATTTTTTTGTCCCAGCCTAAATACACACATGGCACCTGTTGTACCCCAATTTTTGCCCCTAAGATCCCTTCATCATTCCATTTTGTTTTAATCACCACCAGATCACATTAGGGCTTTTGGTTCTTCTCCTTATCTTTAGCCTTGCTCTTCTGAGGAATTACCAAGCACCTTGACTTATTTTCTTTGGTGAACATGGATATTTTGCTCTAAATTAACAAATACAATATTGGTTTGTCTTACTTGTTAATAATGTAGGTAAAGGCAATGAGGATTAGCAAGTTGTATCATGGGTTCATGAGTTTATTTCCATGCCCTAGTCAAAGCTTGAAGGATTCAAACCTCACCAATGAAGTTGTGTTGAAGTTGGTATGGAAGTAGTTTTGGTGGCCATGAGTCCTCATCCCCATCCTCAAAAAATTCTATTCACAAAGTAAGAATATGGGCACAAAAAGTTTGTTCAAACTTGGCAAAGTTCCACCAAACTTTCTCTTGATCTAGAAGTTAGGTTTTTGGACTTCAGAGGGGCATATCTTGCTCATATTTTGATATTTTTGAGTGATTCCAAAATAATTCTTCTCTTCAAAGAGTTACCAACAAATCACTTCAAAAGTTCCAAAGGGTTTTCATGTGGAAGGAACTTAGTGATGAAGAAAGATTACAAGTCACCCAGATGAATCCCCAATTTTCCATATGTGACTTCAAATGGTCATAACTTGGTCAATTTTTATCACCTTGGGCCCATTATTTTTTCATGATGTTCCTAAATATGTGTACTTCATGCCTTCTTTTATGTGTAAAGTGAGAAAATGGATGGAAGTTGCCTTGAGAATGCAAAAGATTATAGGTCATTTCATGATTTTTGGCCAACTTCAACAAGTCATAACTTGCTCAATTTTTGGAGCTTTTAAGTGGTTCAAATTGCAAAATTTCATTCAAGAGGTCTAATTCATTCCGTATTTTTTATTAAGAGCAAATTCTAAGTGCAAGGCCATGTTTGGATGCAAAAGATTATAGGTCATTTTTTAAGAAGAATTTGAAATATTTCTAAGTATGGAAAGTCAACTCTTTTTCTTCAACTTTGACTCCATGTAACTTTCAGCTCAAGCATACATTTTATTCCATTCTTCTTCCATTGCAAAGCTTATAACCTCATCTTTCCAAAGCATCGAGAATTTTTCCCTAACACTCCTTGAGGTGGAAATGCCATTGGAATGAACTTGGTAGCTTGAAACTGAAGTTTTACCATAAGTCAGAATTTGAAATTTATGTTTTGGCCTTTAAACATCAAATTAGCACGCGTTTGTGATCTAAACATGTTTAACCATATTGCCAAAGTGGATTAAAGCCTTGAAACACAAGGATTTGATGAGTTTTAATGAAAATTAGATCACACTTTGCTCGTGTATCAGGTTCACACGATTTCCCTCCAATTTGCATCATTCCACACGCTTGAGCATTCCATTTGATTCCATATAAATAGAGGGTCATCCCCTATTCAATTCCCAAGCTTAGATAGCAAGAATCACCCTACCAAACTTGCTTCACAACCCAGAATTCAGCTACTTCGAATTCTATTCTCAAGCCCTTTTCAATCCTTTTTCCATCAATTCACCTTCCTTGATCTTCCCTGAAGCTAACCATATAATTAAATTCAAGAACCGTGCCCTACATTGCTCCATAGAAGTCCAGTTTCAGAGCTCTGCAACTCAACTTCAATAGGTAGATTCCTTCATCAATTCTTCAAAACATTGGTATCATTGTGTTGCTCTCATTGTCCTGGTTCTAGTCGCAACACTTACTTCTTAGTGGAAACACGTTTTGACCATGAATTTTCAAATCCCCTTTCAAAACTTTCTTTCCGAATTGCTTGATTTACAATTTATATAAATTAGGCGCGGAGGTATGGTTACATTCTACTTGAAGAGACGAAGCGAATGGAATAGGTCTGAGCTTCTGATTTTACAGTTTGAGAGACCTGCAATTCGTGAGGCTGGAGGTTGAAGATGACAAACGTGTCACCTTCTAACCAATGAAAGCGTGCCATTTGTTTTTTTGAATTTCTGACTTTACATTTGATTCAGTGCTTTATTCAGTAAAGACCATGATATGCACAGCGCGCCAGATCCTTTGGATTTGATTACTAACGTGTTTTGACTCTCATCCAATGGTCCACATCTTTTTCTTTTATTTTCTTTTTCTGATTTTTATATTTTAATTGTTTTAAATTACAAAAAATCATATAAAATTCATTTTTAGTCCAAAAAATATTTAAAAATTATGAAAAATATTTTTGATTATTCTCTTTCTGATTTTTATATTTTCACAATTTATTTTTGTGTTTTGGTATTTTTTAAGAATTTTACACTTATTTGATTTGTTAAAAATGTTTAAAAATACTTTTACACATTTTTAAATTCTGAAAAAATTATGGAATGATTCAATGATATTGTGACAAATATTGGCGACCTTATTTTATTTTTGTTTCTGACTTTACTATTTTTTACTATTTTTGTTTATTTTTCCCATTTATTTTAATTTTTAAAAATAGTTTCTGACTTTTAAAAATTCCCAAAAATTTTATAAAATTACTTGGCCTCTTTTTTTATTTTTCTATGGTCTTATTTTTTATTTCTTGATTAATTTGAATATAATTAATATGTTCCTCATTATTTTTTCCCTTTTTTACATTTTTAAACCCTTTAATGTATATATTAATTATATTATTATTTTGTGATTATTTTCTGGCTGTCTTGGGTTGATTTTTTTATCATGGCTTTATTAACATCATTGGATCCAAGGTGTTGTGTTTGACTCCACAAAAAATGGATGAATGATTTTAATAATAGTTTGATTAATAATTAATTCAAATGTGGTTTATCTTTTAACCCTAAATCCCTTTCATCTTATCCCCTTCTCATTGCACTAAATGTTGTTGGAGCATGATCTCTATACCATGTATCAAAACAAATGGTGCATAGATTGCTATTGAACGGCCTCAAAATAGGTTCGACTTCTATATAAGTCCACTTACGATTGCTTAACATAGCGCTAAATTTTGTCCTAATTCTAATAAATGATCATTCGTGGCCCAAACTTATGATTGCAAGCCCAAGTATGTTAATTTGATCTCTTTGATCCAATAACTTTGAGATTCATTGTGTGGAGGCTTTGGTTCTACCAATCCTCTAATGGATCTACAACACTTTTGGTCAACGCGGATCACTTAAACATCGTTGATCATTAAATGGTACTTATGAGAATTCCAAATGGATGATATACTTGACAAAAAGCAAATGCAACTTGTTGTGTGGAGGCTTTGGTTCTACCAATCCTCTAATGAGTTCCAAATGCAATTTTCAAGATGGTCATCCAACTAACCACTAATTATTGACTTGTTTTACCTTATGCTTTCATTCTTTTTTATGTTTTATGTACTATTTACTTTTAGCATTTTTCATTTCATGCCATTTTTATCTTTGCTCATTTGAGCATTTATTTTCTTGTCATTTTTACTTTGCTCACTTAAGATTTTCTTTTTCGTTCTCAAAATACTTAATAACCAACTCAAACCCTAAAAAACTCTTAATGGCACTTGGACTATTTGGTTATTATCCTTGGCATGATGGAGCAGTGGACTTTTTCTTGGACTTAGGATTAGAAACCTTAGCCTATCTTGGATACCTTGTAATCTTATCTGATTATTTTGTCTGGAGCTCTTGAGGTTTACCTCAAGACATTGGGTTGCTTGTTTGTTTTTTGTGTGCAGATTTTTGTGATTACATCCTCTATTTGTAATTTGGAATTCACCCGTATACAACCGTTACTCTGCCCAATTTTTTGTGAAGACTTAAAACACTTGAAGAGGTCTAGTATCTTTGCTTGCTTGGTTTCAATCTAAAGAATGGGAATTTTATCTTGGCTCTTAATGACAAGCTTTGGCTTCTTGTTGGTTAGATGGTCCTTATCCTTAGCTTTTACGTTATGATTTAGGATAGCCTCTTCTACTCCTCCCATCTTCTTTAATTTCAAAAAAAAATCTTCTCCCTCCTTTTTAAACTCTTTTGATTTCTAAACTTGAAACACTTTCATAATAAACTTGGACTTAAGTCCATGCATTTTCAAAAAAAATTTTCATCAATAAACTTTAATCAATTTAATAATACTTTGACACTTTTTTGTGAGAATACTAAAAGTCAATCAATCTCATTTCAAACCATTTAGCCACTTTGGTTTTTATCTTTAAAACTTTTTCACAAAAGGTTAGACTCTTGTCAATCCTTGTAGTGATGCAAAAAACTATACTTCTACAATATGTAGTGAAGAGAGATATTTTCCACTTGGGTGATGAGTGAGGCATTGTTGATTTTAAAATCCAGGCCATATCCTCTACTTTGAGATGATGCAAATTCTCATATCTCATGATTGTGGGTAGTAAGTATGTTTTCCACACGGACAATGACAATGATGTCTTATCTCTTAAAATTAACCAACACACTTGTGTTTCAAACTTTTTAAAGAGGAACTACGTGTACCCTGATCCCCTATTGCACGAAAGGTGGTACGTAGGCACTAAAGGTTCGCAACCGCAGCGGGTGTACAAATCATAAAAAAAATATTTCTCTTCTCACCTCCACCATCCATTTTATATATAACACATTTTATATAGCCAAGATATACAGATTTTTCAAAGAGGCTCCTGCAGAGTACCGTAGATGTTTAGGGTGCCAATACCTTCTCTTTGCATAACCAACCCCCTTACCTTGAATCTTTCCCCCTTTTTGGGTTATTCGCTCTTTTCCCATTACTTTGGAAACAATAAAGCGTGGTGGCGATTTTGATTTTGATTTGTATAAAGTCTAGTCAATCCAATGGCTTAGTCTTGAACATTTCTACCCTACAGAAAAATGGCGACTTTACTGGGGAAAGATTGACCTCTTGCTGGTCCATCCCTAAGTGGGTTAAGCCTATCTTTGTTTATATCTGTATATGTGTTGTTGTTGTTTATGTGTTATATTTTGTATATATGTTTGTTTGGATTTCCTTGGTTTTCAGAATGCTTGGTGATTACTCATAAGTCCTACACCCGGACTTGGGAAAACTTTAAGATAGGACGGGCGGTATAGTCATGTTAACTTTGAGGGAGTAATCCCAAAAAAGGAGGGATGAGATCCCCTACTCAGTGGAGGCCCCTTTGACTGTAGTGTCATTTACCGAGTAATCGGGAAGACGTACTGCTTTCGACCTGGGAGCCTGCTGAAACTGAGGACCGTAAAATACCAAACCCATCTTGGCCTTTTAGGTGTAGTGTGAAAGCTATGACGGAGTAATTCGGAAATAGTTGTCACGCAATACTATGCTCGGACGAGTCTTTCTTGAGAATATTACTAATTACCGAGTTAATCGAGAAGTTGGTAATATCCGAAGGAAGGATGTAGACTCTGGGAACCTTTAGAACCTTGTTCGGCAGGTGATAAATTTTTAGACCAACATCTTATGGGTAGTACCTTCGACCTCATGCTCGTGACGTTGAACCTATGAACCCTATATGTGTGATCTTGTGTGTGATTGCTGCATCATGCATCCATGCTCTCATAAGCATCTTTTGAAGAAAATAATATTTCAAGGGATTTAAAGGTTGACTATTTGTGAACATCTCAGGTACTGTTAACCATGGATTCTGGAAAGAGAAAGACCGGGAAATAAAGTTTCAAGGATCCCAAGATAGATTAGTCGGTCAGTCTAATTCCAGAGATTGAGTGTCCTACAGTATTTTGGAAGAAGTATGGATCCATTATTCCTCTCATGAAGCTGAAGATGAAGGAGGGTATTCTCTCGACCTTGGTCCAGTTCTATGATCCGATGTATCATTGCTTTACTTTTCCCAATTATCAGTTGATGCCTACACTGGAGGAGTATTCCTATCTATTGGATTTGTCTGTTACCGATCATGTTCCTTTTAATGGTTTGGAGGGTGAGCCAAAACCACATGAGATTGCTGCTTTAATTCATTTGGGGAAGTCTGAGGTGGAAGCCCATATGACTACCAAAGAAGGGATTAGAGGATTACCAGCCCAGTTCTTATTGGAGAAAGCTCGTTACTTTGCCAGAATGAAGAGTACGGTTGTTTTTGAGGCCATCTTTGCTTTACTTGCCTATGGATTATTCTTATTTCCTAATGTGGACAAGTTTGTCGACATTAATGTCATTAGGATCTTCATGAATGGAAACCCTGTTCCTACACTGGTGATGCTTATTACTCTGTTCATCCTCGGAGTTCTTATCATGGGGTAATGATTATCTATTGCACGCCTTTGTTGTACCGGTGGTTCATCTCTCATATGCCTCAGTCTGATGCCTTTTGGGATGTCAAGAAGGAACCTCGTTGGGCTCCTAAGATCATGGCACTTACTCACTCGGATATTGATTTGTATCATCGAGCTTATAAGGATGTGGAGATTATTGACAGTTGTGGTAGTTTCCCTAATGTACCTTTTCTTGGTACTAAGGGAGGAATTAACTATAACCCTATTCTTGCACTACGACAGCCTGGTTATCCAATGAGGGATAAACCAAAAAACATTCATTTGAGTAGTTTCTTTTTGAAGGAAGGAGAAGACCACAGGGAAGCTAGGGAGCAGATTGCGAAGGCCTGGCGTCACATTCATAAGAAGAGTAGGAAGGATTTGGGACCTAGGGGCGCTGTTTCTTTGGAGCCATATCTTTAATGGGTCCGATCGAGAGCCATTCAGTTGAAGATTCTATATACTCGGGAGACACCCATTCCTGATCTATTTGTGAAGACCACTCATCCATTATTAGATGATCTAGAAGAGCTGCAACTCGCTTTGGTTAGGATGCAACAGGAAAGGGATGCCTAGAAGAACAAGTTCCAGACTTTAGGGAGTTCCTATAGAGCAGACTTGAAGGAGAAAGATGATTTGATCGATATCCTTGAGAGTCGAGCTGTGGAGTCTATAGAGAGGCAAGGGGGTTTATTTTACCCTAAGCCTCAAACAGGTGTTGTTTGTTCACTTCCTGATTCAGATGATTGGAAGGAGGTTGCCATCATACATGTGGAAGAAAACCAGAGGTTAAGAGCTCAGATTTCCAGGCTCACAGGGAAGCGCCATCATACAGATTGATCTCTATCAGTTCCTTTTATCAGGATTTTAGATTGTATTTTCATCTTGTACTTGGGATCATTGAAACTTGTAACCCGTTTCGAAGTTATTATAATAAAGTTTTTCAGTATTTCAAATGTGTTATTATTTTGATGTTTGCAATATGTCTGTAAATCTTAATTCCCTTGAAATATTATATGATAAAATAATAATAATCATATACATTGAATATCATGCATCATATTGCACATGTTTCTTGCATTTGTTATGCATATCCAGGTGCCTTAACCAGCTTCTTTACTTCATTCAGCAAGCTGACTCATCACTACAACACTCGGGCTAATTTCAAAAAGAAGATGGACAACTTAGAACAGGATAATCGCGAGCTGTGCGAAGAAGTTTCTACTTTGAAGGCAGGCTTGGCCAATTTGACTACTCTGATGGAAGCTCTGGTGGTTGCTCAGAATCAGCCACCGAGTGTTCAACCTCAACCAACAAGGGAAAATGCTGAAGTTCCTACTATTATGGTATCCGCTACTCCAACTGTTGTTCAAAACCGCATGCCTCACAGTTATCCGTGGGGAATGCCAAAGAATTTTGCACCTGAAAGTTCCAATTTGGGCCCCCAAGATGCTCTAGTGGTTCCTAATGTTGTTACTCCAGCACCTCATGTGGTGCATACTGTTCCTGCTGCACCTCCTTTGGTGAATCTGGTTCTGTTTGTTAATGAAGATGTGTGTCGTCCTTTCCCTCCGCCGAGTGAAGAATTGGGTATTTATGACAGAATGGATGACTTCGAATAGAAGTTTGATAGAATGAAAAGAGAGATGAAGGCTCTTAGGGGAAAAGAGTTATTTGGGCAGGATGTGAATGAGTTATGTTTGGTCCCGAATGTTAAAGTTCCTGCTAAGTTCAAGGTCCCCGAGTTTGAGAAGTACAAGGGCAACACTTGCCCTCATGCTCACTTGGTGATGTATGTAAGGAGAATGTCTACCCACACCGATGATCAGCGCCTGCTGATTCACTTTTTCCAGGATAGTCTGACCGGCGCAGCAATGAAATGGTACATGAGTTTAGACAGCGCCAACATCCATACTTTTAATGATTTTGGAGAAGCATTTATAAAACAATACAAGTACAATGTGGACATGGCGCCTGACCTTGAGCAGCTTAGGGCCATGGTTCAGAAAGACATGGAATCATTCAAAGAGTATGCACAGAGATGGCGCGAAGTGTCTGCACAAGTGATTCCTCCTATGGAGGAGAAGGAAATGACTAAAAAATTTCTGAAGACGCTGAGTGCTTTCTACTACGAAAGAATGGTAGCAAGTGCCCCGAGTGATTTTACAGAGATGGTAGGAATGGGCGTCCGCCTAGAAGAGGCAGTAAGAGAAGGCCGTTTGACAAAGAGTGAAGGATCCGGAGGTATGAAGAAGCCATCTTATGGGTTTACTAAGAAGAAAGAAGGGGATACCAATGCTGTTATACAAGAGAGGAGGGTAAACGCTCCTATAAGGAATTATCAGCGTCACCAGTAAGTTGCTTCAGTGACTCCTGTTATGAATGCCGCTCCAACTACCGTTTCTTATCAAAGACAGTCCCAGCAGGGGAACCAAGGGAATAATCAGAGAAGGGAGAACTATGACCATATCCCCATGAGCTACGCAGAGCTGCTACCAGCATTGATTCAGAAGAAGTTGGTCCAGACACGACCACCTCCCGATGTACCATCACCACTGCCTTGGTATTACAAAGCGGACCAGACGTGTGCCTTTCATCAGGGAGCACCAGGGAATAGCATTAAAAATTGTTATCCTTTGAAGACTGAAGTGAAAAAGTTAGTGAAGTCTTGAATTCTATCTTTCAAAGACATGAGACCTAATGTGAAAGACAATCCTCTGCCCAAACACGGGGGAGTGAATGTTGTGAATATGGTGGCCGGTTGTCCAGGTGACTTCCAGATTTTTGACATTAATCTGGTTAGAGGGGATTTAGTGAAGATGCATGCAGACCTCTGTGAATTCAGTTATTATACGCATGACCGCGTCGGTTGTGCTGTTTGCAGTATAGATATACAGGGTTGCAAGAAAATAAAGGTTGATTTACAGGAGATGAAGGATGAAGGTTTAACCCATATATTCAGGCCTAGGGCAGAGTATCAAGAGGAAGTGAATATGGTTTCTGGATGTCCTGGTGAATTCAAAATTTTTTATGTGGAGTATCTGAATGAAGATCTCGTACAGTTGCATGCTACCTTCTTCCGTACTGTTGGTCAGGTAGAACACCAATATGGATCATGCGTAATTTGTTGTCAAGACCCCCGAGGATGTTCTATTATGAGAGAGGGTGTTCAATTTCTTTTAGACAATGGGACTATCAATATCACAGGTCAGAGAGATGATTATCACGAGGTTGATATGGTTGAAGTTTGTTTGATGGGAGAAGAGTCAGAGGAAGAATATGCCTCTGCGGATGAGTATTTCTCTTTAGACGAATATTTTTTTTCCGGAAGTGATATGTTGAAAGATGATTGTGTCGAGGAAGGTGTAAATGTCATTGTACCTTGTTTTGGTGCACCCGCTCACCTTGAGGTGGAGTACCATAGAAAACCAGTTGTTACCCCATTGGTAATTAGTCTGCCAGGACCTGTTCTCTAAATCAGATAAGGTTGTGCCTTACAATTACAACGCTACAATCTTGGAAGATGGGGTGGAAGTTCACATCCAGCCAATTCCAAATGTTGGAAATATAGCTGATAATAGCAGGGTGACCTGTAGTGGTCGTGTGTTTGCGCCGGTTATTCGAAAAGATTTTGTTGTTGGAAAGAAAATTGTTGAGAACGATGAGCCTAAGAAGGTTGCAGGAGAGACTAGTGGAGATACATTGTAGAAAGAAGTGGATGATATCTTGAAAGTAATTAAAATGAGCGACTACAAAATTGTGGACCAGCTGTTCCAGACCCTTTCAAAGATATCCATCCTAGCTTTATTGATGAATTCCTCCGCTCATAGGGAATCACTAATGAAAGTACTAGACCAAGCTTTTGTAGAGAATTACATGTCAATGGATTAATTCAGCAACGTGATTGGAAACATTACGTCATGTAACAACTTGAGTTTTTGCGATGATGAGTTATCAGATGAAGGGAGGAATCACAACCTGGCCCTCCACATATCTATGAATTGCAAGAATGATTCGATGTCCAATGTGCTAATTGATAACAGATCCGCGTTAAATGTTATACTGAGAAGTACTCTCATGAAGTTAAAGTATCAAGGAGCATCTATGTGCCCGAGTGGCATCATTGTGAGGGCATTTGATGGGTCGAGGAAATCTGTCATCGGTGAAGTGGACTTGCCCATCCATATAGGACCACATTTGTTCCTGATAACTTTCCAGGTAATGGACATTATTCCCGCATATAGTTGTTTGCTAGGACGACCATGGATACACGAAGCAGGGGCTGTCACTTCAACTTTGCATCAGAAGCTAAAATTTGTGCGTGAAGGGAAGGTAGTGATCATAAACGGGGAGCAAGCATTGTTGATATCCCTTCTATCCTCTTTCAGTATTGTAGAGGCGGATGAGGATGCTGTTGGAACCCAGTTCCAAGCCCTATCCATTGACAACATAAGGAAGAATGAGAATTATGTGGTTTCACTGAAGGACGTGCAGCAGGTTGTGTGCAATGGTTACAATGCAGTTTGGGGACGACTTATGGATCCACCCGTGAACAAGAATAGAGTTGGTTTAGGTTTCTCTTTGAGGAATGGAAAAGGCGAAAGTTTTAAGTCAAAGTCTACTGTGAACAGTTATCAGGATGTTTTCCGCAGCGGAGGCTACCTCCATCCGATTGGTTCTGGAATTAATACTGTTGAAGAGGATGAAGCAGAGCAGGAAGCACCGAATTATGTGACGCATGGAGTCCGAGTTCAGAACTGGGTCACCATTGATGTTCCTTCTTGCATACATATTTCAAAGTAATTTGTTTTGTTAATTTGTTTCTTTCTTTTGAAAAACTTTCACTCTGCCCAAGGTGGAAGTATCGATGTTGTATGGCTTATCTGTTTTCTATAACTGTTAAGATCATTAATGAAAGTTGTCTTTGCTTCCAAATTATGTCTTTTATTTTTCTGCCTTTTTCTTGGGAAATGGTAATAATAAAAAAAAACCTTTCAAAATAAATAATAACTGAAAATTAGTCTGCATGATCACTTGTTATATGTGTCAGTTTCTAAAAGCAATCATAAATCACATGTGCAGATTAATTTAAAAACCCATTGAATACAATGACCCTGCACCCTCTCCCAACTTTGAATGTCCTGTGTTTGGAGATGAAGAAGAAGATTATGGTGAGATTCCAGAAGAGGTCTCACAATTGCTTGAGCACGAGGAAAATACCATTCAACCATACAAAGAGCCTTTGGAAGTGGTTAATTTAGGTTCAGAAGAAGATCCGAAGGAAGTCAAGATTGGAGCATCGTTGCATCCTGATGTAAGGAGCGGGTTGATTGAGCTGTTGAAAGAATATGTGGATATTTTTTCTTGGTCTTATCAAGATATGCCTGGTCTAGATACAGACATTTTCGAGCATTGTTTTCCGTTGAAGCCAAAGTGTCCGCCAGTTAAACAAAAGTTGAGAAGAACCCACCCGGATATGGCAGTAAAGATAAAAGAGGAGGTCCTAAAGCAGATTAATGCTGGTTTTCTTGTGACGTCAGTGTATCCTCAAAGGTTTTCCAATATTGTCCCTGTACCGAAAAAAGAAGGAAAAGTCCGCATGTGCGTAGATTACAGAGATCTAAATAAAGCTAGTCCAAAAGATGATTTTCCATTGCCTCACATTGATATGTTAGTGGATAGCACAACAAAATTCAAAGTATTCTCGTTCGTGGACGGATTTTCCGGGTATAATCAAATAAGAATGGCTCTAGAGGACATGGAAAAAACAACGTTTATCACACCCTGGGGAACATTCTGTTACAGAGTGATGCCTTTCGGGTTGAATAACGTTGGTGAAATGTACCAGAGGGCTATGACAACCCTATTCCATGATATGATGCACAAAGAAATCAAAGTATATGTTGATGATATGATTGCCAAATCCCAAACTGAAGAAGGGCATATAAAAGATTTGTTGAAGTTGTTTCAGCGTTTGAGGAAGTATCGTCCCCGCTTGAATCCAAATAAATGCACCTTCGGAGTTAGATCTGGGAAATTGTTGGGTTTTATTGTTAGCTAAAAAGAAATTGAAGTTGACCCTGACAAAGTCAAAGAAATTCAAGAAATTCCAGCACCAAGAACTGAAAAGCAAGTCAGGGGTTTCCTCGGGTGTTTGAATTATATCTCCAGATTTATTTCCCACATGACTGCAACGTGTGAACCGATCTTTAAGTTCTTAAAGAAAGATCAAGGCTGTGTATGGACGAATGACTGCCAAAGGGAATTTGAAAGTATTAAAGAATATCTGCTTGAACCTCCTATCTTGCTCCCTCCCGTAGAAGGAAGACAATTGATTATGTATCTAACCGTGTTGGATAAATCCATGGGTTGTATTCTGGGACAACGGGATAAAACGGGAAAAAAGGAGTTCGCCATTTATTATCACAGCAAAAAGTTCACTGATTTTGAGTCGCGGTATTCAATGCTAGAAAAAACATGTTGTGCTTTGGCCTGGGCGGCAAAGCGTTTGCAGTAGTATATGTTGAATCATACAACTTGGTTGATCTCCCAAATGGATCCAATCAAGTATATTTTTGAAAAGCCTTCTCTTACTGGGAGAATTGCCCGTTGGCAGATGTTGTTATCTGAATTTGATATCGAATACCTCACTCAAAAAGCTATCAAAAGTAGTGTGTTGGCAGATTACCTTGCTCACCAGCCGGTGGAAGATCATCAGTCTGCAGAATATGAATTCACTGATGAAGATGTGATGTTCTTGAAAGTGAAAGATTGTGATGAACCTTTGCCTGAGGAGGTCCCCGACTCTGAATCTCTTTGGAGTATGATATTTGATGGAGCTGTTAATGTTTATGGTAAAGGAATTGGTGATGTGATTGTTACTCCTCATGGATCACATATTCCTTTTACTGTAAGGTTAACATTTGATTGCACTAATAATATGGCAGAATATGAGGCTTGCATCATGGGTCTTGAAGAAGCTATTGATCTCTGAATCAAAATTCTAGATGTGTATGGCAATTCAGCATTAGTAATAAATCAGATTAAAGGGGAATGGGACACTCGTCACCCTGGCTTGATCCATTACAAAGATTATGCTAGAAGATTACTACCCTTCTTCATTAAACTTGAACTCCATCACATTCCCAGGGATGAAAATCAAATGGCAGGTGCTCTGGCAACTCTGGCTTCCATGTACCAAGTAAATGCTTGGAATGATATACCCCGAATTACAATTCGATGGCTCGATAGGCCCGCTCATGTGTTTGCGACATAGGAGGTAGAAGATGAAAAACCTTGGTACTATGATATCAAGCATTTTCTTCAAACTCGGGAATACCTGTTTGGTGCGTCAAAGAAGGATAGAAAGACACTGAGAAGGTTGGCAGGCAGTTTCTTCCTCAGTGAAAATGTGCTATACAAGAGGAATTTTGACATGGTCTTGCTCAGATGCATGGATAGACACGAAGCAGACATGTTGATGCATGAGATCCACGAAGATTCATTTGGCACTCATGCTAATGGACTTCAATGGATAAAAGGATGCTAAGGGCAGGTTATTATTGGTTGACAATGGAATCTGATTGTTACAAATTTGCAAAGAAGTGCCATAAATGCCAGATTTAAGCAGATAAGATCCATGTACCTCCGACACTCCTCAATGTGATTTCCTCCCCATGGCCTTTCTCTATATGGGGGTATTGACATGATTGGGATGATAGAACTCAAAGCTTCGAATGGGAACCGTTTTATCTTAGTAGCAATTGATTACTTCACCCAGTGGGTGGAGGATGCTTCATATGCCAATGATACTAAGCAGGTGGTTGTGCGCTTCATTAAGAATAAACTTATATGTCGGTATGGTGTGCCAAGCAGAATCATCACTGACAATGGCTCGAATTTGAACAACAAGATGATGACAGAACTGTGCAAAGAATTCAAGATTGTCCATCACAATTCATCTCCACACAGGCCTAAGATGAATGGTGCTGTTGAAGCTGCTAATAAGAATATCAAGAGAATTATCCAGAAAATGGTTGTTACTTATAAGGATTGGCATGAAATGCTCCCTTTTGCTCTACACGGATATCGAACATCTGTCCGCACTTCAATAGGAGCAACCCCGTTTTCTCTAGTGTATGGAATGGAAGATGTACTCCCTGTCGAGGTAGAGATTCCCTAGTTGCGTGTGATAATGGAAGCCAAATTGACAGAGGTTGAATGGGTTCATAACAGGTTTGACCAATTGAATTTGATTGAAGAGAAGAGAATGACAACTTTGTGTCATGGGCAGTTATATCAGAAAAGAATGAAGAAAGCATTTGACAAAAAGGTCGAACCTCGTGAATTCAGAGAAGGCGACCTCGTGCTCTGGAAGATCATGTCTTTCAACGCTGATTCTAGGGGAAAGTGGACTCTTAATTTTGAAGGCCCGTATGTTGTCAAGAAATCCTTCTCTGGTGGTGCACTAATTCTTGAAACTATGGATGGCGAGGAGTTCCCACATCCTATGAATGCTGACGCAGTCAAGAAATACTTTGCCTAAATAAAGAAAAGAACAGCTCGCTAAGTTGAAAACTCGAAAGGGCGGCTTAGGCAAAAAAGGAGCGTCTCGGTTGGCTGAAAACCCGAAATGGTGGTCTAGGCAAAAATTAGAGACATAAACAGAATAAATTTCCCACTAAGTTGAAAACCCGCAAGGGCAATTTAGGCAAAAGTTAGGGATTTTTATTGGAAAGTAACTACGTCAGACAAGACTTGATCGTTGAAGCAACAATCTTCTCGGATCCTCACCATACTTCAACAAAAGCTGCTGCTCAGGACTTCAAAAGTTGTTAGGGGGAATAGTGGTCATTGTATCTAAATGTATCTTTTCCATTATGTATTATCATTTCCCAAACTTTGTAATCATCCATGGATTCTCGCCATTCGCAGACTACCATTCTATTAATGAAATTCGAGCTTTTGCCCAACTTTTTGTGTTCTTATTTTTATTTAGCTTGCAAAGACATCATTTATTACTGATAATAACTGTTAAAGCAAAAGGATTAAAAGGCAAAATTAACTTTTCAAAAAGAAAAGAGATCTTTACCAATTCAATTTACGTTGGGATTTGTGATGAAACAATTACAACAAGAATGGTGGACCCAAGAATGAACAAACTCCAGTTGTTTTAAGAAGGTTTACTCCCTTCATGAAAGTTTTCTCAGGCCATTTTGCTGGTGTGCGCAATCCTTGTGTGTTTCTCAAATAGTTAGAGACAATACCAGTGGCTACAAGATGCAGTATTGGGTTGTAATCCCATTATCCCCAGTCAAGTCTTGGTTCTTTTTTTGGGATTTCATGGTCAGAAGCCTCCATCTCAGTTTCCCCCAGCAAGTTTTCCCTCGTATGATGAAAGTATTGACTTCTTGATTCCCCAGGAAGGTTATCCCAAGGCATCTCTTGTTTGGAGTGAGCATTCATGATGAAATTTTTCTCTGGGAAGTTAGGCTTGATTTCCCCAGTAAAGTTCGGTTGTGTCAGTGTCAGTCTGCCAAAATTTTAGGCTGGTCTTGAAATCTCCAATAGGCATGTTGCTTTTGAAAAGCTATTTTCTCCAATGAAACCGGAAGAATGATGTTCTATCCTGATATTTGTTTGATTTGGCTACATCCAAATTATGTTTCTCCTCAGTAAAGTTAACACAGGCAATGGATTTGGTTTCTGCAGTTGCTTTTACCTTTATTGGATTGATCTTTCTTGTTGAAGATTAGCCTAGTGTCGTTAGTACCTGAGGCGGTTTTATTTATTTGAGCTGATTATGTATCCTTTTACCAGCATATGCACGATAGCACTCATACATTCATACATACATCATGCATAACTAAGAAACCATCGTTCATTAGCATTGTGTTCTGACCTTTTCAGCAGCGCTCTTTGCTTAGTTGATTTTGGTTGTCCCTCTTGAGTTTATTTCCCAAAGGGTATATCTACACTAGCCGCCTTGCTCCAGTTTATTTCTGAATTGGATTTATAGATCTTTGAAAAATTTTGAGTTCTGGTTTGTGCATTTATTTTGCACAGGGAGACTTTATCTCCTCAGCAGGAATATCGTGGCATGTCCCCGGGAAGTCATATTGTTATCCCCAGAAAGTCATTTCTCTTTGTAAATCCCATTTGACAATGAGTGGGAGCCTATTTATTTGAGACAGATTACGTATTACCCTTTCCAAGCAGATTTCCTTGGTTAAAGAAGAAGTTGACACCCGTTCTAGGCAAAACAACAGAATCTTGGGGAAACTTGATATATTTTTTCTTTCTACCTTCAGTGAAATTTGGTAGAACATCGTCAGTGAACGTCGGTGTTTGTTATCTTTTTGCTATCTTCAGTGAACGTTGATAGTTCATCATCAGTGAACGGCGGTGATATGATGTATTTTCTTTTTTCTATCTTCAGTGAACGTTGATAGTTCATCGTCAGTGAACGGCAGTGATATGATGTATTTTCTCTTTCTACCTTCAGTGAAAGTTGGTAGTACATTGGCAGTGAATGTTGGTGTTTGTTATCTTTTTTATACCTTCAGTGAACGTCAGTGTTTGTTATCTTTTTGATATCTTTAGTGAACGTTGATAGTTCATCGTCAATGAACAGCGGTGATATGATGTATTTTCTATTTCTACCTTCAGTGGAAGTTGGTAGTACATCGGCAGTGAACGTTGGTGTTTGTTATCTTTTTGATACCTTCAGTGAACGTTGGTAGTACATTGGCAGTGAACGTCGGTGTTTGATATCTTTTTGCTACCTTTAGTGAATGTTGGAAGTACATCGTCAATGAACGTTGGTGTTTGCTATCTTTTTGATATCTTCAGAGAATGTTGATAGTTCATCGTCAGTGAACGATGGTGATATGATGTATTTTCTCTTTCCACCTTTAGTAAACATTGGTAGACCATCGGCAATGAACGTCGATGCTTGTTATCCTCATCTCTGATTTCTTTTCTTGTGGTTTATAAGTGGTTTATTTTCCTGGTGGGATTTTTCTTTTGTTGCTACATTTCATGTTGCATCCCCAATACTGCTTTGCGTCTCTTTTGTTCCATTCATATGCATTCATATGCATAAATGTTTGCATGGCATCTTAGGGCCAAAAATAGGGTTTGTTTTATATTTAAGTGTCTTCAATCACGTCGACACGAAGATTTTTAACCTTCGTATCTCCGGATAGAAGAAACTTAAATAAGGGCAGCTATTGTACCCCAATTTTTTCCCCTAAGATCCCTTCATCATACCATTTTGTTTTAATCACCAGCAGATCACATTAGGGCTTTTGGTTCTTCTCCTTATCTTTAGCCTTGCTCTTCTGAGGAATTACCAAGCACCTTGACTTATTTTCTTAGGTGAACATGGATACTTTGCTTTAATATTTTTCTCTAAATTAAAAATACAATATTGGTTTGTCTTACTTGTTAATAATGTAGGTAAAGGCAATGAGGATTAGCAAGTTGTATCATGGGTTCATGAGTTTATTTCCATGACCTAGTCAAAGCTTGAGGGATTCAAACCTCACCAATGAAGTTGTTTTGAAGTTGGTATGGAAGTAGTTTTGGTGGACATGAGTCCTCATCCCCATCCTCAACAAATTCTATTCACAAAGGAAGAATATGGGCACAAAAAGTTTGTTCAAACTTGGCAAAGTTCCACCAAGCTTTCTCTTGATCTAGAAGCTAGGGTTTTAGACTTCAGAGGGGCATATCTTGCTCATCTTTTGATATTTTTGAGTGATTCCAAAATAATTATTCTCTTAAAATAGTTACCAACAAATCAATTCAAAAGTTCCAAAGAGTTTTCATGTGGAAGGAACTTAGTGAAGAAGAAAGATTACAAGTCACCCAGATGAATCCCCAATTTTCCATATGTGACTTCAAATGGTCATAACTTGGTCATTTTTTATCACCTTGGGCCCATTATTATTTCATGATGATCCTAAAGATGTGTACTTCATGCCTTCTTTTATGTGCAAAGTGAGAAAATGGATTGAAGTTTCCTTGAGAATGCAAAAGATTATAGGTCACTTCATGATTTTTGGCCAACTTCAACAAGTCATAACTTGCTCAATTTTTGGAGATTTTAAGTGGTTCAAATTTAAAAATGTCATTCAATAGGTCTACTTCATTCCATATTTTTTGATCAAGAGAAAATTCTAAGTGCAAGGCCATGTTTGGATGCAAAAGATTATAAGTCATTTTTTAAGAAGAATTTGAAATATTTCTAAGTATGGAAAGTCAACTCTTTTTCTTCAACTTTGACTCCATGTAACTTTCAGCTCAAGCATACATTTTATTCCATTCTTCTTCCATTGCAAAGCTTATAACCTCATCTTTCCAAAGCATCGAGAATTTTTCCCTAACACTCCTTGAGGTGGAAATGCCATTGGAATGAACTTGGTAGCTTGAAACTGAAGTTTTACCATAAGTCAGAATTTGAAATCCATGTTTTGGCCTTTAAACATCAAATTAGCACGCGTTTATGATCTAAACATGTTTAACCAAGTTTCCAAAGTGGATTAAAGCCTTGAAACATAAGGATTTGATGTGTTTTGATGCAAATCAGATTACACTTTGCTCGTGTATCAAGTTCACACGATTTCCCTCCAATTTGCATCATTCCACACGCTTGAGCATTCCATTTGATTCCCTATAAATAAAGGGTCATCCCCCATTCAATTTCCCAAGCATAGATAGCCAGAATCACCCTGCCAAACTTGCTTCACAACCCAGAATTCAGCTACTTCAAATTCTATTCTCAAGCCCTTTTTAATCCTTTTTCCCATCAATTCACCTTCCTTGATCTTCCCTGAAGCTAACCATATAATTACATTCAAGAATCGTGCCCTACATTGCTCCATAAAAGTCCAGTTTCAGAGCTCTGCAACTCAACTTCAATAGGTAGATTCCTTCATAAATTCTTCAAAACATTGGTATCATTGTGTTGCTCTCATTGCCCTGGTTCTAGTCGCAACACTTACTTCTTATTGGAAACACGTTTTGACCATGAATTTTCAAATCCCCTTTCAAAACTTTCTTTCCAAATTGCTTGAGTTACAATTTATATAAATTGGGCGTGAATGTATGGTTGTCTTCGTCTTGAAGAGACGAAGCGAATGGCATAGGTCTGAGCTTCTGATTTTACAGTTTGAGAGACCTGCAATTCGTGAGGTTGGAGGTTGAAGATTACCAACGTGTCACCTTCTAAGCAATGAAAGTGTGCCATTTGTTTTTTTGAATTTCTGATTTTACATTTGATTTAGTGCTTTATTCAGTAAGGACCATGATATGCACAGCACGCCAGATCCTTTGGATTTGATTACTTACGCGTTTTAACTCTCATCCAATGGTCCACATCTTTTTCTTTTATTTTCTTTTTCTGATTTTTATATTTTAATTATTTTAAATTTCAAAAAATCATATAAAATTCATTTTTAGTCGAAAAAATCGAAAAAAATTATGAAAAATATTTTTGATTATTCTCTTTCTGATTTTTATTTTTTCACAATTTATTTGTGTTTTGGTATTTTTTAAGAATTTGAATATAATTGATATTTTACTCATTATTTTCCCTTTTTTACATTTTTAAACCCTTTAATGTATATATTAATTATATTATTATTTTGCGATTATTTTCTGGCAGTCTTGGGTTGATTTTTTTATCATGGCTTTATTAACATCATTGGATCCAAGATGTTGAGTTTGACTCCACAAAAAATGGATGAATGATTTTAATAATAGTTTGATTAATAATTAATTTAAATGTGGTTTATCTTTTTACCCTAAATCCCTTTCATCTTATTCCCTTCTCATTGCACTAAATGTTGTTGGAGCATGATCTCTATACCATGTCTCAAAACAAATGGTGCATAGATTGCTACTGACCGGCCTTAAAACAGGTTCGACTTCTATATAAGTCCACTTACGATTGCTTAACATAGCGCTAAATTTTGTCCTAATTCGAATAAATGATCATTCATGACCCAAACTTATGATTGCAAGCCCAAGTATGTTAATTTGATCTCTTTGATCCAATAACTTTGAGATTCATTGTGTGGAGGCTTTGGTTCTACCAATCCTCTAATGGATCTACAACACTTTTGGTCAACACGGATCACTTAAACATCGTTGATCATTAAATGGTACTTATGAGAATTCCAAATGGATGATATACTTGACAAAAAGCAAATGCAACTTGTTGTGTGGAGGCTTTGGTTCTACCAATCCTCTAATGAGTTCCAAATGCAAGTTTCAAGATGGTCATCCAACTAACCACTAATTATTGACTTGTTGTACCTTATGCTTTCATTCTTTTTTATGCTTTATGTACTATTTACTTTTAGCATTTTTCATTTCATGCCACTTTTATCTTTGCTCATTTGAGCATTTATTTTCTTATCATTTTTACTTTGCTCACTTGAGCTTTTCTTTTTCTTTCTCAAAATACTTAATAACCAACTCAATACCTAAAAAACTCTTAATGGCACTTGGACTATTTGGTTACTATCCTTGGCATGGTGGAGCAGTGGAATTTTTCTTGGACTTAGGATTAGAAACCTTGGCCTATCTTGGATACCTTGTGATCTTATCTGATTATTTTGTCTGGAGCTCTTGAGGTTTACCTCAAGACATTGGGTTGCTTGTTTATTTTTTGTGTGCCGGTTTTTATGATTACATCCTTTGTTTATAATCTGGAATTCACCCGTATACAGCCGTTACTCTGCCCAATTTTTTGTGAAGACTTAATACACTTGAAGAGGTCTAGTATCTTTGCTTGCTTGGTTTCAATCCAAAGAATGAGAATTTTATCTTGGCTCTTAATAACAAGCTTTGGCTTCTTGTTGGTTAGATGGTCCTTATCCTTAGATTTTACCTTATGCTTTAGGATAGCCTCTTCTACTCCTCCCATCTTCTTTAATTTCAAAAAATATTTTCTCCCTCCTTTTTAAAATCTTCTGGTTTCTAAACATGAAACACTTTCATAATAAACTTGGACTTAGGTCCACGCATTTTCAAAAAACATTTTCATCAATAAACTTTAATCAATTTAATAATACTTTGACACTTTTTGTGAGAAGACTAAAAGTCAATCAATCTCATTTCAAACCATTTTACCACTTTGGCTTTCATCTTTAAAACTTTTTCTCAAAAGGTTAGACTCTTGTCAATCCTTGTAGTGATGCAAACAACTATACTTCTACAATATGTAGTGAAGAGAGATATTTTCCACTTGGATGTTGAGTAAGGCATTGTTGATTTTAAAATCCAGGCCATATCCTCCACTTTGAGATGATGCAAATTCTCCTCTCTCATGATTTTGGGTAGTAAGTATGTTTTCCACACCGACAATGACAATGATGTCTTATCTCTTAAAATTAACCAACACACTTGTGTTTCAAACTTTTTAAAGAGGAACTACGTGTACCCTGATACCCTATTGCACAAAAGGCGGTACGTAGGCACTAAAGCTTCGAAACCGCGGCGAGTGCAAAAATCATTAAAAAAATATTTCTCTTCTGACCTCCACCATCCATTTTATATACAACACATTTTATATAGCCAAGATATATAGATTTTTCAAAGAGGATCCTGCGGAGTACCATAGATGTTTAGGGTGCTAATACCTTCCCTTTGCATAACCAACCCCCTTACCTTGAATCTTTCCCCCTTTTTGGGTTATTCACTCTTTTCCCATTCCTTTGGAAACAATAAAGCGCGGTGGCGATTTTTATTTTGATTTGTATAAAGTCTAGTCAATCCAATGGCTTAGTCTTGAACATTTCTACCGCTACAACACCCGCCAACTAGACCTAGGCAACCGGCATGGGGTCTGGGTATTACTCAGGGAAGAATGCTCCAAAACTCTATTTTTTCCTCTTTCAACCTCTAAACCCCCATTTTTACCCATTTCAAGCCTCCATTCAAACCCACTCAAGTCCATAAATTTCCCATTTACCCACCATCCCACTAACCATTCCAACTTCCATTTTCTAAATCCTCCATTAAAATCCACTAAAACCCATTTTCTTCACCATTCTATAAAACCCATTTTCACTTTCTTTCTTCAACCTCAAAGAGTGATAATGGAGTATGATGGCTACATTATTCACGAAGGAAAACTCGGAGAAAGGCAATAGAAGATCCTCGAGAGATTGCAGGGATGAGACAATGTCTCGACCCGATATGTTAACGAGGACTGTTTGTATACTCTAGGATTATACCATAGTATTTTTCACATGTTAGATATTTTAGGTTTGCATAAGATCTTTGCTAGGAAAGAGCCTACCTTTGAGAGGTTGACGCGATAATTTTTAAGTTCCTTGATCTACATTGTAAATCCTAACACTGCCAGCACAGTCGGTACGATGAAGTTTTGAATGTTTAATGTTGAATATGAATACAACACCGATGAACTAGTAGATATGTTAGGAATACCTCATGGGGATGGAACTATTTGTGAAGCTCCATTTGATTCTGATTGGTTGATTGAGGCATTTTCCTTCTGGCATAGACTTCCAAATTCTAAAGTTACTTATTTGGAAGGAATTCTTTCCTCAATGATCCATAACCCGACCATTCGAGTTTTTCGTTATATGTTGGCTTGTACCATTTTTGGCCGGGAGAATCCGAACAAAGTGAATGCAAAAGAAATTTTGTTTTTGCATGGATGCCCCACAAATAGGAGGATTAATTCGGTTCCTTTTATGCTTGCTCACATGACTGTTGTTCTAAAGAAAACATGGACCATTTCTTTCGGAGGTTTGATTACGTCTATTGCTAGGGCTCTGAATCTTGACACTGAGATAGCTACCTTGACACCTCTACCTCTTTGCATAATAAACTTTAAATTTTTAAAAGACATGAAATTGTGCAAAGGAAGGAGAGAGAGGGTTTTGATCTCATCGTTCATGGAATAGTTATCCCATCTGTTGTTTTGCCATGCACTAGGCGTACTAATGTACGAGAAGAGAGGAACTGGACCTACGATTTAAATGCTCCACCTCTTATAGGTCCAGTGATTCCTAATGTTCCTTTTGGGGATGAGCACGATACCGAAGAAGAATATGACCGACAAAAGCAGTCCCCCGATCATCCTGTATCCCCACACCATGTTTCACCTGCACACACGTCACCATCTTCTTCTCACTTTCCTGCAGGTACAGCTTATGATTTCCATTTCACTGAGGAAATATGGCAAGAGCATATAGCTCGAGAAGAACTGCTAGATATCCTTATTTTAGCTATGCATCATCAAATGGCCGATGGCATGGAGTTCATGCATATATCACAGAACCGGACTGATCTCTCTATCCTGACTATCATGGAATCCTAGGCCGACATCTCTGCTGAGCAGCAGCGTCAGCGAGCTTACTTCCAGAGACATTTTACCTTAATGGAAGCCACTCAAGGCTCCATGCTAGGTCATTTTCGGCAGCTGCAGAGTGATAATGGTCATCACCGCAACAAATTCCGTCATCTTAGGAATTCAGACCTGGGAGGTGAGGGTACCAGTTGTCAACCATAGTTTATCCTAGTTACTCTTTCCTTATCTTATTTCGAAACATTTAGGATAATGTTCGATTTAAGTGTGGGAGGAGATTTTATTGCTTTTCTTTTTCTTTATTTTTACCTTTTCTTTTCTTCTGCTTTCTAGTTTATTTATTTTGTTTTATTAGTTAGATTTTAATAAATTCATGTGCTTGACGAGTCATCTGTGTGGTGTATCTTTACTTCCCCATCTCTTTATCCTTACCAAAAATTTCTTTGACAAAAGAAAACAGTATGTTTTGAAAAATTTACGCTTTAAAACAGGTTTGGAGTAGGATGTGGGCAACTTGGGAAATATTTTTGAAACATCGTTATCGTCTTAAAACCATAAGCTTCGTTATTATAGGAATCAATCCTGATACCCCATATACCATGGCCTTAACTATCATCCCAGAATAAGTTCTTTAGTAGTTTATCCTAGCAGTTAACTTCGGCTTAAGCATGCTCTACGTAGGGGACCGATGAAAATAAGTGAATGATCCTTATTTTTTGTGCTTTTGAAAAGGAGAACTGCAACACCAGGCTAGGTGACCCTCACATAGTCATTTAACCCAAAATGTTGTAAAAACTTGCAAAAAGAATAATGAGAATAAGTTTGCCCATTATTGGTTGATTCAGAGGTATCTGGTGCTGGACTTGGTAGGGCGGATTATGATCTGATCCCCTACAACTGAAATTGGGTCTAGAAAAGGGGTTACACCAACTTATGTACCAGAACCCCATACTTGAGATGATAGTCACTAACCAGACACTCTATTATGTGTATGTAAGGATAACGGGCTTAATGTGATTGCACCTGAATGAAAGAGGATTCGAAAGAAATGAAAAGCTAGGCTTATGTATAGTGGCATGATATGGATTTGTTTGTATAGGAACGAAGTTTATGTCCGTCCACAGAAAGTGTTGTTACGATACCCTTGGTTCATTCAGTTAGTACCTATCAAATACATCCTATTTTGAACTTAGAAGCCTTTTTAGCCCAAATCATTTGTTGATGATGTTTTTCTTTCATTAGCAATATAGAGTTTTTGCTTGAGGACAAGCAAAGGTTTATGTGTGGGAGAATTTGATAACACTAAAATGCATTGCATATTTGACTCAGATTTCACATGTTTGTTAGGGTTTTTATTGTCATTTTCTTGTGTTATGCTTGTTTTTGTTTTGTTTTCATGTACTTCGATTATCTAGAGCCCCTCTTGAAGAAATGAAGAAAAAACTAGCAAGAAATCAAGTTTTTGAACAAATTGTACACATGGTATCCAGCATGGCGTCCGCCATAGGGTAGGCCATGAGATGGATTGGTTTCAACTAACTTCAATTGCCACGTTCTCCTTAACTTCCTACCCTTGTATACATGGCGGGCGCCATAGGGCCATGGTGGGCGCCACCCTTGTTAAATGTATCCCGCCCAAAAGGAGTTGGGGGCATCTTGGTAATTCCATGGAGTATGGTTCTTCTATAAATAGGAGGTTCTAGTTTCTTTTTCTTTTCATCCAAGCTTAGTTACAAACTTAAGCCATATATTTTCAGATTTTGTAAGTGATTATCCCTTCACATTGAAGAGTTATGACACCATTGATAGAGTTTGTAATCGAATTTGGAGCACTTCGAGAGAAGTTAATCCTGCCGCCATTTTCATTTCCAATCGCATTTATTTCCAGTTTTACCTGATTTAAAGTATCCGATTTGGAGAAGGTTCTTATTTACAAGTCTCTATTTACTTTATTTATTTAATTGCACTCTCTTTACTTTATTTATTTCATCGCACTCGCTTTACTTTATTTATTTCATCGAACTCGCTTTACTTTGTTTATTTCATCGCACTCGCTTTACTTTATTTATTTCCTTGTCTTGCACTTATTTACTTGCTTTATTTACTTGTCTTTTATAGCCTTTTTACCTTAAGAATCTACTTTAACATGATCTATTTTAACATGTTTGTATACATTTCCATGTCTGGCTAAATTTTAAAGGTTAGAATGTAAGGATCATAGTTAAAGTAATGTTCCATATAATGTGTTTGTAAAAATACTTAAGGGTTGTTTTGGTTCTTGTGATACGGTGGGAGAATTAACTTGAAGGTTTTGCGTTTTATCGCAAATGTTGCGGTTAGCAAGAGTCGCCACCGACTTTTCTTTTATCCAAAAGGAAAGGTAAAAAAGCACAGGAAAGACCTTTGAGATTGTTTCTTGAGTTCAGGGGGTAGATTATGATAAGGGAAGGTATTAGCACACTTTTCATACATTGTTTTCCATGGGCTCTTAGTTACTTTCTAGATCACTTGCTTTTGTTTGAAATTGTGTTTTGTTTGGTTTTGAAAGTATTTTGTAAAAGAGGCCATTTTTTAGGAAATCATTGTAATGATTCTCGTTCGTAAGGATGTATAAAAAGTTGTTTGATCTTTTGAAAATGTTTTCAATTTTGTAAGATGTTTGGAAATGTGTGTGTTTGTTTTGAAAATTGCAAGGATATTTGTTTTGAAATGGAGCAAGCAACTAAAAGTAATCTACCTACTCAAATGTCTTTCTTGTTCATTTTCTTTTCCTTTGATATTGTTGTCTTACCATTGATTTGGTAAGCAACCCTATCTTTCGATGGAAACAGGACGGGCGTGGGTCATCGTATAACCATGATTAGCAATGTTGCGAAGTATCTTAGAATTTTGAGGGACTAAGATCATTTTTGTAAGGCAACTTTGAATAGCGTCATCGAGGGACTATGATATTGTTTTTTTGTTTTATTTTGCTAAGATAACTTACATGCGTAATATGGCCATTTTGTTCAAGGAAACCAAGTGGAGTAACCCTATGGGTGTTTGTGTGCAAGTGTGTGATTTTATTGCTTGATTTTGTCTTGAATTAGGGTTTTCTATTTGATTGGTTTTATCTTGCCATACAAACCCTAATTATTAACATGTTATATATAAAGCGATAAATTGCGGAAAGTAAATATCCTACGCTGTTACAATCATTTGGGGATGGGGTGTACAAATTTAAAAATGGGGATTGTAAGAAATTAAAGTCCTAATTATATATTACAACCATATTGAATAGCCATGCAGAAAATATATGAAGCATGTAAAAATAAAGAAAAATGAAAGGAAAAGAAAACATTTTGGATCATTATGTGTCGACACATGCCGTAAAATCAAGCTTCTCGAATGCACTTTTGTTTTGATGAAGACAAATCATGATTGATAAAGAAGGCAAAAATTATTGATCAAGCTAAAAGCCCCTTTGGATGAAGTCTTTAGTTCAAGCCCTTAGCAAATTTCAAGGTATAATGATAATACTTACCTTGAAATTTAAGATATAGATGCTCAATGGTAAAAAAGAAACATTTTTATATTGTCCAACTCTTTATTCATGTTTTTTCAAAGCAAAAATTCAATTTTCATTTGAGTGCAATCGATTTGCATGTTAGTGCAATCGATTGCATGCTTCAGTTTTTTCAAAACATTGGCTACTGACTTCCAGTGCAATCGATTTGCATGGTTGTGCAATCTATTGCACACTCAAAATATTTGGAAATCTGGCTATTGGAACCCCGTGCAATCGATTTGCATGGTTGTGAAATCGATTGCACACTCAAAATATTTGGAAATTTCGCTACTGGAACCCCATGCAATCGATTTGCATGGTTGTGCAATCGATTGCACACTAAAAATATTTGGAAATCTGGCTACTGGAACCCCGTGCAATCGATTTGCATGAAGGGTGCAATCGATTGCCTGTTGTATGGTTTTGAAAAAACTGCAACCTTACACCTGCCTGTTCATGATACTATTTCATGGAAAACTTTTCACTCGATCTTGAAAATTGTTCATAATATTTTACAAACCTTTTCTTCAAAGGTCACTGCATTATAGCCTCAAAAATGAATCAAATGATGATTATTGAAATGAAGAGTTTAAAGTTAAGGAGACTTACCTTGCAGCTAGAATTTATGTTTTGAGCTTGAGGTGTTGCCTTGTGGACTGTTATGACCTTTTTCAGTTATGAGATTTTTTGAGAGTTTGTCAACAAAACTTCTGGTTTTTCTTTCTCCCTTTTTCCCTCTTTTTTTTCTCTTTTCAAATGCTCCTTCTATTTATAGGCAAAGGACTTGTGAACAAAGGCTGGATAGGTTTACAAGATAACATGTTATGGTTTGGTTAGGATGTAAGTATCAAACTATGTCAAGTACTCCATGGTTCCAAGATGAAGTACCAAAGTTGCTGGTTTAGAGGGGTTGATTTCCATGTTTTATGTTGGATTAAAATCATAAACAAACAAAGTATGGGCTCAAGACAAGTTTTGTACAAAAAGCTTGCTTTTCAAGAATAACAATGGTGCCTTTATGCCATAAATGGAAAGATCCTTTGGACAATGGCTTAAACATTTGGGTAATATCTCAAAGTGGGTGTAAACATTAAATTATGTAGAGATTTGCAAGCAAGAAGTCCTGCAACATAAGATTATGCATCATAGCATAAGGGTTTTGTTGTGTGTTCTTCAATAGAATGACTTGCAAATCAAGGGTGGATACCCAACTTCATGCCCTTGAATATCCTAGATCAAGTATGAGAAATTCATGCTCTTGGATGTTTTGGAAAGCTTGAAATATCCTCTATAACTTTCATGTTGACCACTTTTGATAAATCAAACTGGAACTTGATGGAAATTGGCCAAGAAGTTAGGATAAAAACCTGTTCAAACCTGCTGAAAAATTCTCTAAGTGTTTATTCAAAAATGCCATGACTTCATGAATTTATAACTCAAAATGCAAACATTTCTAGAAAAAGTCCTGCTCTACAATGTTTTAGATCTCATTGAGATCTACAACTTTTATGTTGGAGGTTTTCCTTGAATCATCTAGCATCATGGTGAAAAATTGGCATGAAGTGGTGAAATTATCATGTGTAAAAACACTTAGAAAATTTCTAAGTCTTGGAATTCTTGACTTTTCAAGTTTACTTTTGACTTTTTTTAACTTCTTGATGATCAAGAATGATATTTTTGAATGTCTTGATGAATTGTGATATTTGAAACTTAATGTTGACCAAAAAGTCAAAGTTTGACTTTTGGTGCTACAATTGACTTTTTCACCAATACGACTGATTTTAGGTCATCTTATCAATTGACTGAGCAAAAATGCAATCCAAGACCTGAAACTTGACATGAGCAATCTTGAGAGTACAAAATGATCCATGAAAGTCAAATGGGGCATTAAAAGTCTATTTGTCCTTCTGCAAACTCAAACCTTAATTTTCAATCATCAGTGCTTGAGGAGATGTTTTGAGCTGATCAACCTTAGTGCAGTCTTGAACCAAAGGAGATCTTGTGAGATATTAATTGAGAAATGAGAGGGCAAATTTTGGGGTACAACAGCTTCCCCTGTTCAACCTTCTTAAGCCTGAAGAGTTAGATTGGCGAGTTTTTCCATTCGTGATCTGAAGGTGGAAGATGATTGAACACTAGAGTGCCCAGAAATTTGCACTCGGTGATGTGATGGTAGAGGGAATGGGCTTATAGATGCCATTTGGAGAGATGATAGAAAGATGTAGGAGATGGTCTTAAAGATGCCATCGAAGGTGATTGTTGAGTTTGTAATTTGTAAGTTGAAAGAATGAGTATTAGAATGGCATCCGTGTCTGAGGCGTATCTATACTACATCAGGAGGTTGAATTTGAATGAGTATCAGGATGGCATCCAAGTCTGGAGCGTATCTGAACTGTATTTGAAAGTTGAAACTGAATGGGTATCAGAATGGCATCCGTGTTTGGAGCGTATCTATATTGTATCAAGAGGTGAATCTGAATGAGTATCAGAATGGCATCAGTGTTTGGAGTGTATCTGAACTGTATCAAGAGGTGAATCTGAATGATTATCATAATGGCATCTGCGTTTGGAGCGTATTTGAACTGTATTTGAAAGTTGAAACTGAATGAGTATCAGAATGGCATCAGTGTTTGGAGCGTATTTGAACTGTATTTGAAAGTTGAAACTGAATGAGTATCAGAATGGCATCCGTGTTTGGAGCATATCTATACTGTATCAAGAGGTGAATCTGAATGAGTATCAGAATGGCATCCATGTTTGGAGCGTATCTGGACTGTATCAAGAGGTGAATATGAATGAGTATCAGAATGGCATCCGTGTTTGGAGCGTATCTGAACTGTATCAAGAGGTGAATCTGAATGAGTATTAGAATGGCATCCGTGTTTGGAGCGTATCTGGACTGTATCAAGTTTGAATATTGTTAACAAGAGCTTTTAATCTTATCCTGAAAAGGATAAAATGTCAGCTAAAACATAGTGTTTATGTTGTATGAAATGCATAGTATAATGCATTCGTGTTATCAATGTTTATGATATATGAATTCAATGTATGCGTATATGGGCTAGTTTGCTGCATTGTTGTTGGATTGAGGAAAATAAATCCCTGAATGCTGCTGAGGATATGTGAGTCTTCATGTCTTGAAGTCGAAGTATTGATGGATTTTTTCGGAGAGAAATAGATTATGTTGTAAGGGAAAAGCCATGTATTGCTTGTAAAATCTGTTGGGGAGTCCCGAGAAATTTGACAACTTCTATTGGGGATCAACAATTTGAAATTGTGTTCCGCTGGGGATTTAAATGACGTACTGCAGGGAATTACTTATGGAATAGCCTAGAGATATTTTCCTATCCTTTCAACCCATCAGTAATTGTCTTTCTCATTTTGTTTATTTGTAAACAATAATTATGTTCAGATGCATATGTTCGACAAGGAATCATTGGACGTTTTTGTAAATAAAACACAAGCGTAAAGAAAAAGACAAATAGGTTTTTCACTTTCAAAGGGATATCTTCGTATTGATTTTGATTAAATATTTTTGTACAAAGGGGACAAACATTCTAGTAAGAGAATGCTGTCATAAAACAAGAAAAATTTGATACAAAGAAAGATAACTATGTGTAATAATCCCATGGGGTTCCCATTCTACTATAGCCTTTGTATCTCTGAGCATTTTGTCTATTTATTGCCTTGTCCGAAGATGACTAAATTGATCAGAACCTTTGAGTTTGTCAGTGGAAGTCAAAGGTTGTTTGTAAAGTGATCCGATGGGACATAGTCGTACGCCTTAATTCCCTAACTTTTGCATGGACCGCCCTTTCGGGTTTTCAGTCCACCAGGAAACCCTTTTTTGCCCAAGTCGCCCTTTCGGGTTTTCAACTTGCCGGGTGTACAGATTTTTTTTGTTTTATCCCTAATTTTTTCCCGAACCTTTTGGTTCGCCGGGATGCCCTTGTTTTTCCTAGGTATGTCAACCTAGCGGGTCTCTTATGCGCAGTATCTTTTGACTATGTCTGTGTTCGCAGGGTGTGGCAGGTCGTCGCCATCCATGGTGGTCAAGATCATTTCCCCACCGGAGATTATGTTTTTGATTACAAATGGTTCTTCATAGGTAGGAGTCCATTTTCCCCTTGGATCACCTTGCAGCAATATGATACGTTTGATCACCAGATCCCCAACTTGATACACTTGTCGTCTGACCTTTTTGTTGAAAGCCTTTATCATCCGTTTTTGATACATTTGACCATGACAGACAGCAGTAAGCCTTTTCTCCTCAATCAAGTTTAGTTGATCAAGTCGAGTCTGGATCCAATCGTCTTCTTTCAAACCTACATCCTTCATAATCCTCAGAGAGGGGATCTGAACCTCGATAGGCAAGACAACTTCCATGTCGTATACCAAAGAATAGGGTGTTGCCCCGGTTGATTTGCGAGCCGTGGTACGATATCCGTGGAGAGAAAATGGTAACATCTCATGCTAGTCTTTGTATGTGACTGTCATTTTCTGTATGATCTTTTTAATGTTCTTATTTGCAGCTTTGACAGCACCATTCATCTTTGGCCGATAGGGAGAAGAATTGTGATGCTGAATCTTGAATTACTCACACAATGCAGTGATCATAGTGTTGTTGATATTTTTACCATTGTCAGTGATAATCCTTTTGGGGATACCGTACCGGCAAATGAGATTTTGCTTGATGAAACAGGCAACAACATTCTTGGTGATGGAAGTGAAGGAAGTTGCCTCCACCCACTTTGTAAAATAGTCAATGGCCACTAGGATGAAGCGGTGTCCATTGGAGGCAGTCAGCTTGATTTTCCCAATCATATTTGTTCCCCACATAGCAAAGGGCCAAGGAGCTATCGAGACATTCAGAGGAACCGGAGGTACATGTACTTTGTCAGCATAAATTTGGCATTTATGGCAGGTTCGAGAGTGTTGATAGCAATCTGCTTCCAGGGTAGACCAGTAATAGGCTGCCCGTAGGATTTTCTTCGCCATCGTATGCCCACTTGAATGGGTGCCAAAAGTACCTTCATGCAATTTAGCCATGATTCTTTCTGCTTCAACCTTATCCATGCACTGAAGTAACACAGAGTCATGACTGCGTTTGTACAGGATGCCGTTCCTAAGGAAGAACTTAGAAGAGAATCTCTTTAAGAATTTTTTATCATTGATTAAAGCTCCTTCTGGATATTCTTGAGCCTCGAGATCACTCTTGACTATATGAAACCAAGGTTGGTCCACTACTTCTTCAGTATTAATCTCGTGTCAGTGTGCTGGTTCATCCATTCGTTCGATGGTGATTTGGAGAGCCTCATTATCCCATTTAAGTTTAAACATAGATGACATTGTGGCTAGTGTGTCTGCTTGCTGATTTTCTTCTCGCAGGAAATGCTCGAAGGTAATCTTCTCAAAATGTAGTAGCAATGTCAAAACTGAAGAAGTGAAAAACACAAGAAGGGGGGTTGAATTGTAAAACTTGAAATGAAATGCAGACAACACGTTGTTTTTATCCTGGTTCGTTTGATCTCAAATTACTCCAGTCCACCAGTCAAGGTGATTTCGCCTCTCTCCAACGAGGTCTTAATCCACTATATTCAACTGAATATTACAACTGCTTTAACAACTGCTAAAGCCTTCTTGAGTCTAAACCACATACCGGTTTCTCAAGGAAATTCTTTCTTACAGATAAATGAATATTATCTGTGTTGAATGTTTTCTACAAAAACTTTATATCACAACTGTGATAATACACAAATTAAGCTTATGTGAAACTAGAATACTATAACTATAGAGTAAGCAATTTGAGAGATATAGCAAGTTGTATGAGTGAGGATGAAGATGATTTGCTTTTTGCGTGTAAAGAGTTGTAGAGCATTAGCCAATTCATTTCTCACAGACTTGTTTATATAGCCTTGGAAAAAGATACGTTGTAGTCAATTATTCCATTTCGATGCCCATTACGTTCTTTCCATATTGAGAAGATCTTTGTCTTGGAATACAGCCGTTGGTAATAAAGTGTCTTGAATACACAGTACCGTTGTCAATTAAGCGTGTTATTGGCTTTGCATTATTGGCTTTGGCTTATTCTGACGCTTCTAGGTGTTGATGATATTGTTTTGGTCTTGAACAGAGTTTAGAGTATGTTAAGCGCAGATATGTGCATCAAGCTTCAGCGTAAGCACATGCTTTTATCTTCTGATGCTGGCGTATGATATTTCATCTTCTGATGCTGATGTTGACATTCTTATGCTGATATCCATCAGAGTTTCTGTAAATGCACAATATAATTTTTAGGTAGCATATATGTCTCATATGAATTATAAAATTTATTTAATCTAGCATTTTGTTATCATCAAAACTTTAACTTAGGGTAGTAGATTCAAACTTTGTTCTAACAATCTCCCCCTTTTTTATGATGACAAAAACCAGATATTTTCAATTGAAATTTAAAGAAAAAATATCAGAGATAACCAAATAATAAATTTGTATCAGCGATAAACAGAAAGGTATCAAAGATAAGAAGATAGGGAATAGAAAGGTATCAGAGTTATGATCAGAAAAACTCCCCCTGAGTTTATTGCTTCCCTTTTAATTCCATGAGTCCTTTAGCATCATATCTTTATTGAACTTTCTTTGAGCATCAGATCTTTCCTTTACTAGAGCAGAGCTTCAGTGTATTCGAGTTCATCAGATTCTTGTACCTGTAAGCTTATGCAGAACAAGGAAACATTCAAGTACATCAAAGTGTTAGAATGTTTGAGACTTTTGTCTCAGTAATCCGTTATTGAAAAATATCATTCTTTCTCCCCCTTTTTGTCAACAATCAAAAAGTGCAAATAATTGAAGTTAAAAACGATCAGTGCAGAAAAACGATTGTATTCAATTCAGAGCTCAGAAAATATTATAGATAACATGTAAAGAAAACAGTGAAAACATCAAGAATCAAAGTCTAAGAATGGGGAGGAAGGCGTGTGAACAGAGCTTCTAGCATGTTCTTAATCTGATCAGTGATTTCCTTCTGCTGATGCACCATGCTGACTACTGAGTCAATCTTACTATCCTGAACATCCATCCTTTCCTTCATTCATTGATCATTCTCATCCATTCTCTCCTGCAGTCGAAGATCATTTTGTTTCAGCTCTTCAAGAGTCTGCCTGTCCAAAGCAGCTTGAGAGATGTCAGAATCAGGATGCTTTTGAGAGCTTTCTGCAATAACTTCTTCTTGACTTAAATCTTCAGCTGGAATCGTCTGATCTTCTGCTGGTTGAACTGTTGAAGCTGGACGCTTTTCAGACCAAGGCTCACTGTCCAGATGAAGCAATTCCTCCTTCAGCAACTGACTCAAAACTGGACCTTCAATTTCTTTCAGCAGATTGCTGAAGTTCTGTTGAGCCTGTTCATAGCTTTGGTCTTGCAGCTTAAAGGTTTCAGCGCATACCAATCCTTTGAATTGTGTCCAGAGTTGGTATGAAGCAGCAGGATCAATCACTCCCGGACTAGCCTGTTTTAGAGAAGAAATCCACTTCTGCATGTCTGTTTCAAAATTCAAGATGCTAGAACCAACATCTGGTTGTTTAGGTTTGGGAATGGCGGTTTTATTTTTAAGGGCAGCAAGGCGGTCAAGGACTGTTAGATCAATGAAGGTCTTGTTGTGGTCATCTGGATTTTTCTTGGGTGAGGGAGTAGGGGAATCAGGAATGATTATTGGACTGGATGGGGTATTAGGTGGAGTAATTTCTGGTGAGGATGGTAGTTGAGGGATATTAACAGTGGTGCCACCGGGAAATTGAATGGCTAAGGGTTGTGGTTCAGCGGATTCAGATGATTGAGGTTCAGGGATTGAGCCTCAGAGTGTTGAGACTCAGGTTGTGGAGATGATTCGTGTTGAGGTGAAGGTGGATTAAGTTCTGGTTGTGGAGATGGAGGTTGTGGAATTTCTGGTTGAGGTGTGTGGGGAGTTTCTGGTTGAGGATTTGGATTTTCTGTATGGGGAGCGGAAGAGTGTTGATCTATTTCTGAAAGAACTTTTTCAAGTTCTGGTTCTGTTGTGGTTGTTGGTTTTGGATTGTGAGGTTTGGCGCGGGATCTTCTGAGGGTTAATGACTCAGAAGGGTCAAACTCAGGTTCAGTATCATTAATGGTTGGAATGGGAATTGGTATTTCAAATGAAGCTGGGGTTGGAATAAATGTTGGAACAGCAGATGAATTTAAAACATTAACAGAAGACAGATGACCTCTCTTCTTTGGGGTCTGCTGAGACGGTCCTTCTGATGCAGCCTTTCTCTTCTTAGTCTTCTTCAGAGTAACCTCTGGTGTTTGCTGGTGCAGATCTTTAATGTTCAGATCAGGATCTGTGCCATAAGCTTTACAAGCATCCAAGTATCTGAGAATAATGACTGGTTTAGAGTCAATCTCAGAGAACATAGGAAATTTGTCCAGAGGGACTTTTCTGCTGGTGATTTCAGCATGAGGAGTGACGCTGAGCTCCTTCCTTATATTCTCTATCAGCTTCATCTTCTTCAGATTCTTGGCATTCAGCTGCTTGCCAACAGAAGGTTCTAGAGATCTTATTTCCTGTGCCTCTGTCAAGTGTTCAATCAGCCTATTCTCCGTTAGAATATCTGATATCAATCTGCCGAAGGGTATCCAATCCCTTTTAGTCCTTTCTTCTTCTCTCGTTTCCTTGACGCTTGTCTTTAGATGATTGAACAGAAGGTGAGCTAGGTTGATCTTGGACTTCTTTGCAATAAAATAAATCAGAAATTGTTGATCTATGTTTATATAGTCAGGAGAGCTTGTAGGCTTCTTGTGGTTGAAGCAGTCCAGAATAATCTTTGCCCAAATTTTGTGCTGATCTTTCAAGTCTCTGATTTTGCTAGAGGGAACCCCATGTGTGAAAATATCTCTTACAATTAGGGCAGAGTTTGCACATCTATCTGCCATGTCAATACAGCGGATACCACCACCAGTGTATCCAATCAGCCTTGCAATGTGATCTTCAGTAATCACTATCTTCTTTCCCATGATATACGAAGTAACCTGATGAGTTGATGAAGACGCATGTATCCAGAATTCTTTAACCAAAATTGGGAACGTTGGACCCACCAACCTATCAAAGTACCTTTCCCAACCTTGTGCCTTAATTTCTTCAGACAAATCAAAGCCATTTTCCTTTAAGCTGTTGAAATCTACTATCAATTCTGACAGAACTTCCAAGTTCTTGACCGGAGTAAGGAGCGTTCTGAAAGGAATCTGATACTGTTCAGAAGAAGCATCTTGCTGGGAACCTGCAGATGGAATGCTAGAGGATGCCATGTTCACACAAGGGTTTTTGAGAAAAAAGCTTGAAAAGGGTTTCTTTGAGAAAGAAGATGAACACACAGTAAGAACACAGAAATATTTTGAAGATTGTAAGTGACGGTAAAAATGAATGAATGATGTTTAAGGCGTTTAAATAGGTTTCAAAAAATGTTTTGAAAACATAAACGTTTTTAAGAGAGAGAATTAAATCATGATTACTCACATTTAATGTTGGCTGATTTTGGGGGATTTAGAAAGATATTTGGAACGGTTACCCATGACATGTGTCTCAATGCATCCAATCAGCGCTTTGCCTTCTCAGAAGCGTGCACGCGTGTTCTGCCTTAGGAATTAGCTAATGACTGGATGACACTTGTTTGATTTAGTGAACAGTATATCTATCCTTGAAATGAAACTCTCAGATCTTTATGGATAGAATCTGATACAATCTGCATGTCTAAATTTCTGAAAGAAGATTGATCAGAAGTTCACAGTAAAATTAAAACAAATTCTGAAGGTTAATATATAAAGTTAAAACATTTTCACTCTGGGCAGAGCTTCATGCTGAGATGTTTCAGAATGAAGTTGAACCTATCTTCAGAAAGTGGTTTTGTGAAAATATCAACCCATTGATGGTTTGTATCAATAAATTTTAAGTTTAAAACGCCTTTCTGAATATAGTTCCTAATGAAATGATGTTTTATTTCTATATGCTTAGCCCTAGAATGCAAAATTGGATTTTTACTTAAGGAAATTGCAGAAGTGTTGTCACAGAGTATAGGAATGTTACTCTCAAATATCTGGAAGTATTCAAGCTGACTTTTCATCCAGAGCATTTGTGTGCTGCATCCTGCTGCTGCTATGTATTCAGCTTCTGCTGTTGATAGCGCAATTGTGGATTGCCTTTTGCTGGACCAAGAGATCAGATTTTCTCCCAGAAACTGGCAGCTTCCAAAAGTACTTTTACGCTCTACTCTATCTCCAGCAAAGTCAGCATCACAATAACCTATTAAGCTGTAATCACTAGATTTTCTATAAAATAAACCCAAATTAGTAGTACCTTTCAGATACTTGAAAATTCTCTTAACAGTTATTAAGTGAGATTCTCTAGGATCTGATTGGAATCTTGCACAAATGCATACACTGAATAAACTATCAGGCCTTGAAGCCGTCAGATAAAGAAGAGAACCAATCATACCTCTGTAGACCTTCTGTTCTACCTTTTTGCTTACCTCTTCTCTTTCCAGAATGCACGTGGGATGCATTGGAATCTTTGATGACTTACATTCTGAGAGATCAAATTTCTTCAGAAGTTCTCTGACATATTTGCTCTGATGAATGTAAGTTCCCTCTGGAGTTAGATTGATCTGAATTCCTAGAAAGAATTTCAGTTCCCCCATGAGGCTCATCTCAAATTCTGCCTGCATACACTTAGCAAATTTTCTTCCAAGAGAAGGATTAGTAGATCCAAATATAATATCGTCAACATAATCTGACACACTAAGATGTCATTCTTAACTGTCTTACAGAATAAGGTTGTGTCCACTTTCCCTCTGGTGAATTCTTTTTCTAACAGAAAGTTACTTAGTCTTTCATACCAAGCTCTGGGAGCTTGTTTCAGACCATACAATGACTTCTTTAGTTTGAAAACATATTATGGATTTTTTGTACTTTCAAAACCAGGGGGTTGGTGCACATAAACCTCTTCTTCTATATAGCCATTTAAGAATGCACTCTTGACATCCATCTGATATAGAGTGATGCCTTTATTAACAGCAAAAGAAATTAAAAGTCTGATAGATTCTAACCTAGCGAATGGAGCAAAGGTTTCTGTGTAGTCTATCCCCTCTTGCTGACTATAACCTTGTGCTACCAGCCGTGCCTTGTTTCTGATGACTTCACCTTGTTCGTTCAGTTTGTTTCTGAACACCCATTTTGTTCCAATGACATTGAATCCTTTTGGGTCTGGGAACTAGATCCCACACGTCATTTCTGGTGAATTGATTCAGCTCTTCTTGCATTGCTAGAATCCAGTCGTTGTCCAGAAGTGCTTCATCAATTGAAGAAGGTTCAATCATAGAAACAAGTCCCATGAGGGATTCTTCAGAGTTTCTGAAGCTGGCTCTTGTTCTGATTGGATCTTCCTTTCTCCCTAAGATTGTTTCTTCTGGGTGATCCATGCTGCTTCTGGGAAGTCTTTTCTGAGGTTGATCAACAGATGTTGCTGGATTGCTAGCAGTGCCTCTTTCTGATGTTGAAGGAGTGTCTTTGTTGAGAGCTTCTGATGACTTGTCTTCAGGACCTGTGAATTCAACTTCCATACCTGCAAAGACTTCATTCTGCTTTGACTTTTCAGAGTCAAGCTTATCATCAAAACGAACACTGATTGATTCTTCCATAATCTGTGTTTCTGTATTGTATACTCTGTACCCTCTTGAGCGTTCAGAGTATCCTAACATAATACACTTCTGTGCTTTAGAGTCAAACTTGTTCAAATAATTTTTTGTATTTAACATAAAACAAGTACACCAAATGGATGAAAATATGAAATGTTAGGCTTTCTGTTCTTCCACAATTCATATGGAGTCTTTTCCAAAATAGGTCTTATGGAGATTCTATTCTGAATGTAGCACGCTGTGTTTATTGCCTCTGCCGAGAAGATCTTAGCAACGTTTGTCTCATTGATCATGGTTCTGGCCATTTCTTGCAATGTTCTGTTCTTTCGTTCTACAACTCCATTTTGCTGGGGAGTTCTAGGACAAGAGAAATCATGCAGAATGCCTCTGTCATTAAAGAATAACTCAAAATCTTTGTTTTCAAATTCTCCACCATGATCACTTCTGACTTTAACGATTCTAAGATCCTTTTCATTATGAACTTGGTTACAGAAGGTGACAAACACAGAGTGTGACTCGTCCTTGTGTCTTAAGAACTTTACCCATGTCCATCTGCTATAGTCATCTATGATTACTAACCCGTACTTCTTGCCACTGACTGAGGCAGTTTTAACTGGTCCAAATAAGTCAATGTGCAGAAGTTCTAATGCCTTAGAGGTGGAAACAACATTTTTAGATTTGAAAGCAGGTTTTGCAAACTTGCCTTTCTGATATGCTTCACACAGAGCATCTGAATTGAAGTTCAGATTAGGAAGTCCTCTGACCAGATTGAGTTCATTAATCTAAGATATTCTTCTCATACTAACATGCCCCAATCTTCTGTGCCAGATCCATTGCTCGTTGTTAATAGACAGAAGACACTTTACATTCTGACTTTTCAGTTCAGAATGTTTGATTTTATAAATGTTGTTTTTCCTCTTTCCATTAAATAGGATAGTCCCATCTTTCTGAGTAACAGCTTTACATGATTTTTTATTAAAGATTACATCATAACCGTTATCACTTAATTGACTTATGGATAACAGATTATGTATTAATCCATCTACTAATAGAACATTATTTATAGAGGGAAGATTTCCATTACCTACTGTTCCAGAGCCAATGATCTTTCCCCTCTGATTGCCTCCAAATCCTACGTGGCCTCCAGGCTTAAGTTCCAGGCTTTGGAACATATGCCTTCTTCCCGTCATGTGTCGTGAGCAGCCAGAGTCCGGGTACCATGACTGGTGTTTCTGATTTGCTGCTAAAGATATCTGCAACATGTATTATTTTATCCTTAGGTACCCATATTTTCTTGGGTCCTGATTTGTTAGCTTTACCAAAACTCTGGTTGAATTTTGGTTTCACAGAATAATTATTACTAGTATATTTAATGTCATGTGTGTGACCATACACAAAGTGTGAATTCAGAGGAGTGCGTTTAATAATTAGATCCATGGCATTCTTTGGTGTAGGTACCTTACATTGGTATCCTATTCCGTTTCTGCTGTTTCTGCTAACTCCATAGATCATTGAATCCATTTTGCTTCTATCTATGCTTTTAGCAAGGAACTTCTGAAAGTTGTGATCATACTCCTTGATGATCTCATCAACGCTGCTGGGAGTTTCAGAAATTGTTTCCTTCTGAGTGTTTTGTAAAATATTTTCTAATTTTGAAATTTTATTTTTCAACTCAGAATTTTCCAATTTAAGACTCTCAGTTTTATCAGAGTCAGAATCAAGATTCCTTTTCAGGTTTCTGAATTTTACTCTGATCTACTGATATCTTTCCAGAATTTCTTTAAGGCTTTTAGCAAGTTCAGCCTTAGTAAAATTAATTGCAAAGTCAGGGAATACCTCTTCGGTGTCTGATTCAGAGTCTGATTCAGAAGCTTCACTGTCTTCTGATATGTTAGCCATGAGAGCTATGTTTGCTCTCTCATCAACTGATTCTGAGTCAGCTTCAGACGAGTCAGAGTCATCCCATGTAGCCATGAGACTCTTCTTCTTTTCCCTTCCAAACTTCTTTTTGGGCTTTTCCCTCTGAAGCTTTGGACAGTCACTCTTGTAGTGTCCTTGCTCGTTGCATTCATAGAATATGATGTCCTTGGTGTTTGGCTTTCTGCTTCCTGAAGAGACTTCAGATTTTCTGTATCTAGAGGAGGAGTCTGACCTTCTATATCTAGAGGAGTACTCATTCTGATCGGATCTTCTGGTATTCCGGAACTTTCTTTGCCTCTGCTTCCATAGTTGATTCACTCTTCTGGAGAGGAGGGAAAGTTCGTCTTCTTCTGATGAGGACCCATCAGAAGTTTCTTCAACAACCTGCAAAACTTTGGAGTCAGATTTTTTGTTAGATTTTAAGGCTAAAGGCTTACCTTGCTTCTGAGGTTCCTCAGCTTCTAGCTCTATCTCGTGACTTCTGAGGGAGCTGATAAGTTCCTCCAGAGAGATTTTGTTGAGATCTTTAGCTAGCTTCAGCGTTGTAACCATTGGCCTCCACTGTTTTGGCAAGCTTCTGATGATCTTCTTGACGTGATCAGCAGTAGAATACCATTTGTCCAGAACTTTGAGACCAGCCACCAGAATTTTAAATCTTGAGAACATCGTTTCAATTGATTCACTTTATTCCATTTTGAATGCCTCATACTTCTGAATGAGCACAGGAGCTTTAGTTTCTTTGACCTGAATGTTGCCTTCATGCGTCATTCTGAGAGAGTCAAACATACTCTTTGCAGTGTCTCTGTTAGATATCTTTTCATATTCAGCGTAAGAGATGGCGCTGAGAAGAATAGTTCTGGCCTTGTGGTGATTTTTTAAGTCACGCTTTTGTTGATCAGACATTGCCTTCCTGTCAATCTTCTGACCACTTGCATTCACTGGGTGCGTGTATCCATCTGACACCATATCCCACAGATCAGCATCATGTGCCAGAAAGAAGCTTTCTATTATGTCTTTCCAGTAATCAAAATTCTCTCCATCAAAGACTGGAGGTTTGCCGCTGAATCTGTCTTTATGTTCATTATTGTCATTGCTGGTGTGTTGATATGTTCCTGCCATTGTGTTTTTCTAACGCTGGATCTTGTACTGACACGGTTAAGTGTTTTAGCTCAGAACCAGGCACTCTGATGCCAATTGAAGAAGTGAAAAACACAAGAAGGGGTTTGAATTGTAAAACTTGAAATCAAATGCAGACAACACGTTGTTTTTATCCTAGTTCGTTTGATCTCAAACTACTCCAGTCCACCCGTCAAGGTGATTTCACCTCTCTCCAACGAGGTCTTAATCCACTATATTCAACTGAATATTATAACTGCTTTAACAATTGCTAAAGCCTTCTTGAGTCTAAACCACAGACCGATTTCTCAAGGAAATTCTTTCTTACAGATAAATGAATATTATGTGTGTTGAATGTTTTCTACAAAAACTTTATATCACAACTGTGATAATACACAAATTAAGCTTATGTGAAACTAGAATGCTATAACTATAGAGTAAGCAATTTGAGAGATATAGCAAGCTGTATGAGTGAGGATGAAGATGATTTGCTTTTTGCGTGTAAAGAGTTTTAGAGCATTAGCCAATTCATTTCTCACTAACTTGTTTATATAGCCTTGGAAAAAGATACGTTGTAGTCAATTATTCCATTTCAATGCCCATTACATTCTTTCCATATTGAGAAGATCTTTATCTTGGAATACAGCCGTTGGTAATAAAGTGTCTTGAATGCACAGTACCGTTGTCAATTAAGCGTGTTATTGGCTTTGGCTTATTCTGACGCTTCTAGGTGCTGATGATATTGTTTTGGTCTTGAAAAGAGTTTAGAGTATGTTAAGCGCAGATCTGTTCATCTAGCTTCAGTGTAAGCACATGCTTTGATCTTCTGATGCTAGCGTATGATATTTCATCTTCTGATGCTGATGTTGACATTCTTATGCTGATATCCATCAGAGTTTCTGTAAATGCACAATATAATTTTTAGGTAGCATATATGTCTCATATGAATTATACAATTTATTTAATCTAGCATTTTGTTATCATCAAAACTTTAACTTAGGGTAGTAGATTCAAACTTTGTTCTAACAAAAACATGTTCTTTATAAGGGATAAGGTTTGGGTGTTTGGTGTATCATTCCCCTTTGATCTGACTGATGACTAAAGCTGAATCTCCAAATACATCCAAGGATTTGATCCCCAAGTCTATGGCAGCTTTGAGACCGAAGATGCATGCTTCATATTCCGCCATGTTGTTGGTACAATTGATGCAAAGTATGGCAGTAAAGGGAGTATAACACCCTTCCGGAGATATGAGTACAACACCAATACCATTGCCGATTGCGTTAGATGCCCCATCAAAGAACAAGGTCCATCGGGATCCTTGTTCAGGTTCGTCATATGGCCTGATTTCTTCACAGTTGTCTAATGTCATGATGTCTTCATCCGGGAATTCAAACTTCATGGACTGGTAGTCTTCAACAGCTTGGTGAGCGAGGTGATCAGCTAATACACTACCCTTTATAGCTTTCTGGGTAGTATACTGTTTGTCATATTCTGTCAGGATCATATGCCATCTTGCTATTCTCCAAGAAAGAGCAGGATTCTCGAAGATGTATTTTTTCGGATCCATTTTAGATATCAACAAGGTAGTATGAGTTAGCATATATTGTCTTAGCTGGCGAGCAGCCCATTCCAGAGCGCAACAAGTTTTCTCGAGCAGTGAATATCGGGTTTCACAGTCGGTAAACTTTTTGCTCAGGCAGTAAATAGCGTGCTCTTTTCGGCCAGACTCGTCATGCTGCCCCAATACACACCCCATTGAGTTTTCTAAAACAGTCAGATACATGATCAACGGTCTTCCCTCGACTGGTGGCATCAATACAGGAGGTTCTTGTAAGTATTCTTTGATTTTTTCAAAAGCAACTTGGCATTCATCATTCCATTTGACTACTTGATTTTTCTTCAATAGTTTGAAGATTGGCTCTCAAGTAGCTGTCAGGTGAGAAATGAATCTGGAAATATAGTTCAAACGTCCCAAGAATCCTCTGACTTCCTTCTCAGTATGAGGAGCAGGTATCTCTTGTATTTCTTTAACTTTGGCAGGATCGACCTCAATACCTTTGTTACTGACGATAAAGCCTAGGAGTTTATCGGACCGTACCCCAAATGTGCACTTGTTTGGATTCAACCTCAGCTTGTACTTCTTCATTCTCTCAAACAGCTTTTGTAAGTGATCAAGATTCTCTTCTTCTGTTTGCGATCTGGCTATCATATCGTCTATGTAGACCTCTATTTCATGATGTATCATGTCATGAAATAAAGCTACCATGGCGCGCTGATAGGTTTCCCCAACATTCTTCAATCCAAATTGCATTACCTTGTAGAAGAATGTCCCCCACTGTGTGACAAATGTTGTTTTCTCCATGTCCTCGGGTGCCATTTTGATTTGGTTATAATCTGAGAATCCGTCCATGAAGTAAAACACTTTGTGTTATGCCGTATTGTCAATTAGGATATCAATGTGGGGGAGTGGAAAATCATCCTTAGGGCTCGCCCTACTCAAATCTCTGTAGTCCACACACATTCGTACTTTTCCATCTTTTTTAGGTACGGGAACAACGTTGGCAACCCATTGAGGGTAGGAGGTGACAGCCAAAAATCCAGCATTGAATTATTTCATGACCTCTGATTTAATCTTTTCTGACATATCAGGCCTCATGCGGCAAATCTTTTTCTTTACTGGCGGACAATCTTCTCTTGTAGGCAGACAATGTCCCACGATGTATGTATCAAGTCCTGGCATGTCTTCATATGACCAGGCAAAAACTTCAACATAATCGTGTAACAACTGAATCAGACGCTCCTTGACACTGGGTTCTAGATTGGCACCCACCTTGACCTCTTTTTTATCTTCTTCGGTACCTAGGTTGATCGTATCCACGGGTTCCTCGCGAGGATGAATGGTTCTCTGTTCTTGTTGTAGCAGTCTGGCAAGTTCCCCTGGTACTTCACAATCTTCCTCACCTTCGTCTTTGGCTTGGTAGATCAGATTCTCAGAGTCACGAAAGACCATAGCAGTATCGTTACCCATGGGATCCAGAATGGATGTATACTGAGGGTTGAAAGTGATTGGGATGAAGTCTCTGGCCTCCCAATTGTTGAGCCCTCCATTGAAAGTCCGAAAGATCCATTCCTCTAGGTTGAAACCATCCTCACCATCTTCTACCGTGTTGACCTCACGGTTGCTAATATTCAAGGGTGGCCCTCTAGCACGGGAACTGCGTATAGCCTTTTGAGCACTTGAAGTGAAACCTAATCCAAACTTGTCAGATTTATACGGGATATCTGGGAGTTATCCCTAGATAGTGCATCCACCTTCCTCTACCACTACTTTGGCGTCCTTTAGCGATGACATCCGGAGGGGAGGCCTTGTAACCTTAGGAATCTGAGACACAGTCTTGGTCACTGCCACCTCTTGGGGGACCTCTTCAAAGTGTTGAAATGGAGTTTCAATGAATTCGCCGTCCAATTCCACGTATCTGAAGGAATTGAGATGGCTAATCATGTATTCTTCCTCTCCATGGAAGGTGATAATCTTCCCTTGAACCGGGTACTTCAGCATCTGGTGTAGTGTAGAGGTAACAACGCCAGCATTATGGATCCATGGTCGGCCTAACAAGCAGGAGTATGAAGGGCAGATGTCCATCACATAAAAGGTTGAATTAAAGGTTTGGGTTCCAACCTGTATGGGAATGTCCACCTCCCCATGTACCATCCTCTTTGAGCCGTTAAAATCCCTTACCACTATGTAGCTTGGCTTCAAAGTCAACCCCTCATAGTCAAGTCTGTAAAGAGCTTTTTTGGGTAATACATTCAGAGATGAGCTAGTATCCACCAAAACATGTGCCAGAGTGGTGCCCCTACATTCAATTGAGACATGTAACACCTAATCATGCTTTCTTCCCCTCGGCGTCAGATCCGCATCTGAAAAACCTAAACCATTGTCTTGAGTTAGGCTGGCCACGCAGTCTTGAAATTGATCAGCAAACGCCTCTTGAGGTACATGGGCGGTTTTTAAGAACTTCACCAAGGCTTTTTGATGTGCCTCGTAACATAGTAGTAATGCCAGCATGGAGATCTTAGAGGGGGTTTTCCCCAGTTGTTCAACTACATCGTAGTCGCTTTTCTTTATAACTTTTAAAATCTCCTCCATTTCCTTCTTGGAGGTCTCAGAGATAGTCAATGATTGAGCCTTCGTCCGGACAGGCTCAACCATAACACCTTTTCCTCGAGCCTCGGTTAACTCGGTAGCAGGAGTGTCGGTAAGAATGATTATAGGGATTGTAACGGCTTAGTCAATTGGAGTACTTGCAGAGATGATTATGGGTGTAGGAGCAACCTTTGGAGCAGCTACATGGATAATTACGGGTCCAGAAACTTCTTTTGGGGGAGTAATTTCTAGAGAAAAGATCCTACCACTTCGGGTAATTTTGCTAGTTCCGACAATATTACTGATGTCAGAGTCTTCTTTCTCGGAATTTATCTCTTCGGCGGCCGGCCAGTCTTGCCTGACTCCATGGTAGTAAATGTCACATCCGTAATTCCACGACACGGTCTTGTCTGATTCATATGGGACTGGCCCATGCATTGAGATTATTAAAGGAGTTGTTTTCAGAACTGATGTAATTCTAACGGGTCTTTTGGTGGAGACCCTGGAAGAATTGGCGGAAATGGTAATGATAGAAACATCTTCAAAAGAAACAGGTGTAACACGAGTCTTTTCAAACAAAATCTCTTTGTTATCTATCAGGCACTGAACGCCTACTTTCAACAAAGGACAACCCGTTGGTGAGGATAAGCAGAGATGGAAAACTTCATTACAGCCCGGGAACACACCGGCTTTCAACAAGTTCATTTTAACAGTCAGAAGTGGGGTCATGAGTTCATCAATGGAGGTAACAAACAAATCTTCTTCAATGGCATTATTATTGTGGCCATGTCTGGGCATAGGAGCAGAAATGACATTTGGCTTCTCGGGCGCATCAAACTCAATTTCTTTAGCTTCGATGAGGTCTTGTATTTTGTTCTTCATGGCCCAACAGTTATTAGTATTGTGACCAGGACTTTCAGAGTAATATGCACAACGGGAATTGGGATGATAATGAGGAGATGTTGTATTGGGGTTTTTTTGAGTTTCTTTTAAGGTTACCAAGTTGGATTTTAGTAGATGTGATAATACTTGTAACGGGGTCATGTTGATTCTAATGAACTGCTTGACTGGCCTTTCCATCCTTGGTTGATTATTTCTTTGTTGATCAGATGTAGGCTTAGGAATCATAACAGCACCCACCATTGGTCGGCGTTCGGCCCTACCTTAGTTTCTTTGCGGATATGCAGCAGCTACCTCTTTCTTCCTGATGAAAGGCTTCCTTACTACTATAGAAGAAGATGTATCTTTCTGAATCTTTTCACTTTTTATGTCGGCTTCTACCCTCTCTCCGGTCAGTATTAGTTCAGTAAAACCTGCAGATGAACTTCCAATTAAATGATTGAAGAAGGGACCAGACAAGGTGCCCAAGAACATGTCCACCAATTCTCTCTCAAATAGAGGGGGTTGAACTCTTCCAGCCAAATCTCTCCATTTTTGTGCATAGTCCTTGAAACCTTCATTGGACACCATGGCCATACTCTGGAGTTGAGTACGGGTAGGTGCCAAATCAGCATTGTACTGGTATTGCTTGTAGAAAGCTGCAGCAAGATCTTCCCAATTATGAATGTTGTCTCTTTCTAATTGGTAAAACCAGTCAAGTTGAGTCCCAGACAGACTGTCTTGGAAGAAGTGCACCCATAAGTTTATGTCAGCGGTATGGGGTTGAATTTTCCTCACATATGATTCGAGATGAATTTTAGGGCATGACACTCCATCATATTTGGAAAATACATGTGCTTTAAATTTTGGAGGAATCACAATCCCCGACACTAGTCCCAATTCCTCAAAGTCTAAGCCTGGCACCTTTTGGATTTCCATCGCGCTCAACCGCTCTTCAATATGTTTATACTTCCTCAGAGTAGTCCTCTTCTTCTTCCTCTTCTTCCGATTTTGACGGGACAACTGTTTCCTTGCCTTTCCCCTCTCCTTCACCGGATGTTGTTGCAAAGTCCAAAGTCCTTCTTGTCTACCCATGAAATCTTCTTCCCATGTTTAAGACTCTGGTTACCTCCTTTGTTTTCTTTTTCCTCTCTTAAGCCAGCAGAGTCTTCAACTCTTCTTTCCCCTTGGCTAGGGTCATGAGCAACTGTTGAAACTGTGTATTCTGAGTTTTGAGATCTTTCACTGTTTGTTCGAGATCCATCTTACTGAAATAAATAGTAGAAAGATGAGGAGACTTGTCGCAAAAGACCTGTTTATGTTATGATGAATGATATATGCATATGCAATGTTTTCAAGGATTTCAAAGATTCAAGTTTGTTTTAGACAAAAAGGAAACACACGTTATATTAATAAGATAAAGTTTGAGTACATCAATGCCCCTTGGGTAAAATAATACAAAACTCTAAGATAAAAAAGTAGTGTGCATCCTCTTTGGTGCAATAAAGGCATTTAAGGTCCGCTCCTCATGAAGTAGCCTAGTGAGTTCCAAAACCTTCTTCTCGCTTGCGTAAAATTGGGGTTCAAAAGTATCTATATCTCCCTTGAGTTGTATCCAATATCTTTGTAGGTCTTCAAGAGAGGTAGGCATGGCAGGATGTAGGATAGTGTATGGAATATCTCCCTCCATGACAGGCTCAAGGATTACCTGGAGAATGGAGGGGTAAGGCATCATAAGACTCTGAGCGCGAGTTCGTACCCATTTGAGGTAAGGCTCAAGAGGGATGGAATTCTTGTGCCCCAACGTCTTTCTATCTACCTTGTTTAGCATACTCCAAGCTCGGACAAATCTCTGGCGAATACCTTGATCGTCGTTGTCGTAATCGAATACCAAACTTTGAATCAACATCTCGTGAGGGCCATCCCTTCGGGCGTATCCAATCTGCCTTAACGCTAAGCATGGGTTGTAGGTGATTCCTCCCCTAATTCCAAGTAAAGGGACATTAGGAAATTCTCCACAATGGTCAACAATGATAACATTCTCTTTGGACCGAGAGCACCAATGAATGTCTGAATGTTTGAGCGTCATCAACCTTTATGACCACCTTGAACCTTGCTCATTCTTTAAGACTGATTGGGGAAGATGAGAAATAAACCATCTTTCCAAGAGAGGAGTGCAACACATAAGGACACCTCTTTTCCTCATCGTGTGAGTGTGAAAAGAGTGTAGGATATCCCTAAGCAATTTAGGCACCGGGTTGCGTGATATGAAGATTTTGATGGTGTTCACATCTATGAGTTGGTCAGGGTTTGGAAACAAAACCATTCCATAGATGAGGAGAGCCACAATTTCCTCAAAGGCTTGCAAGTCTAAGGAATTCCAACAGCTTTGGGCTTTCTCAAACAAGAACTTCGCTAAGAAACCTTTGACACCACTCCTTGTTTCCCAATGAGTTCTGACATCAGATGAGTGCAAGTGTAGAGCTTGAGCAATCTCTTCTGTCTTTGGGTCTCTTTCCGTACCGTTGAAAGGTAATTGATTGAGAATGGGAATCTTTAAGAGTTGGGAGAATTCTTCCAAAGTAGGCACAAGTTGATAGTCGGGAAATGTGAAGCAATGGTGCAAAGGATCAAAGAACTGAAAGAGCACCTTCATCATATCTTCATTTGTGTTGGAGGTGACCAAGTTGAGCAGATGGCCATGTATCTCGGTGAATGGAGAGTTTTCAGGAATCTTTGAGGCTAGCTCCTTAAGTTGTAGAGGAATTCTTACAAGGTTGACTTGAATAGTTTTGCTGTGAAGTGAATCCATTTCCTACAAAACAAGAACAAAGATGAATCCAAAAATCCTTGAAATGGTTAGTGGATGTATATGATGTTCATGATGTCCATGATGTTATGTACCAGTATGCATATACAAGCAAAGCAAACAAGTCCTTAGTTTAGGCTTGCATGGAGTTTTATAGGTAAGTACCCTCTTGAAGTTTAGTTGGCTTAAACATGTCCTAGTAATAGTAATCGGGTTCAAAGGAGCTAAATATCACTAGATTGTTTCCTTGATCATTGTTTCAGCTCAAGCCTCTTTAATGGCGACCTAAACATCCCAAGAAACCAAACCTCAATGATTGTAGTATCGAGTATCTACCAACTTCGGACTCCACCAAAGTCCGTCATCTCACTTCATCCTAAAAGGCCAAGTTGGTCAAGTAAAGGTTCTAGAAGTTCATTAGTGCTTTATGACATCACTCAGCGGCCCCGTATTCTCTTTGATTAACTCAAAGGCTACCGGTACCCACAAATATGTCGCACTAACGTAGCTATTTCTTAGACCATTTCGGTATACCCTGCACAGTTTCCATAACGTATTGCTACTTACCTATAATGTATCCAAAATCCGGGTAGAGGATTCAAGCCCAAACAAAGAACCATAATGTAAAGCAAACAAGTCAAACAACGTAAGCAAGTAAATGTGATCTAATCCCTAAGGTAACCCCACTTTTAGAATTATCCCCAGAAGAGTCGCCAGTTCTGTGATACGGTGGGAGAACTCACTTGAAGGTTTTGAGTTTTATCGCAAATGTTGCGGTTAGCAAGAGTCGCCACCGACTTTTATTTTATCCAAAAGGAATGGTAAAAAAGAATATGAAAGACCTTTGAGATTGTTTCTTGAGTTCGGGGGGTAGATTATGAAAAGGGAAGGTATTAGCACCCTTTTCATCCATGGTTTTCCATGGGCTCTTAGTTACTTTCTAGATCACTTGCTTTTGTTTGAAATTGTGTTTTGTGTGGTTTTGAAAGTATTTTGTAAAAGAGGCCATTGTTTAGGCAATATTTGTAATGATTCTCATTCGTAAGAATGTATACAAAGATGTTTCATCTTTTGAAAATGTTTTCAATTTTGTAAGATGTTTGGAAATGTGTGTGTTTGTTTTGAAAATTGCAAGGATATTTGTTTTGAAATGGAGCAAGTAAGTAAAAGTAATCTACCTACTCAAATGTCTTTCTTGTTCATTTTCTTTTCCTTTGATATTGTTGTCTTACCATTGATTTGGTAAGCAACCCTATCTTTGGATGGAAACGGGACGGGCGTGGGTCATCGTATAACCATAATTAGAAATGTTGCGAAGTATCTTAGCATTTTGAGGGACTAAGATCATTTTTGTAAGGGAACTTTGAATAGCATCATCGAGGGACTATGATCTTGTTTTTTTGTTTGTTTTGCTAAGATACCTTACATGCGTAATATGGCCATTTTGTTCAAGGCAACCAAGTGGAGTAACCCTAGGGGTGTTTGTGTGCAAGTGTGTCATTTTCATGCTTGATTTTGTCTTGAATTAGGGTTTTCTATTTGATTGGTTTTATCTTTCCATACAAACCCTAATTATTAACATGTTATATATAAAGCGATAAATTGCGGAAAATAAATATCCTACGCTATTACAATCATTTAGGGATGGGGTGTACAAATTTATAAATGGGGATTGCAAGAAATTAAAGTCCTAATTATCTATTACAATCATATTGAAAGGAAAAGAAAACATTTTGGATCATTATGTGTCGACACATGCCGTAAAATCAAGCTTCTCGAATGCACTTTTGTTTTGATGAAGACAAATCATGATTGATAAAGAAGGCAAAAATTATTGATCAATCTAAAAGCCCCTTTGGATGAAGTCTTTGGTTCAAGCCCTTAGCAAATTTCAAGGTATAATAATAATACTTACCTTGAACTTTAAGATATAGATGCTCAATGGTCAAAAAGAAACACTTTATATTGTCCAACTCTTTATTCAAGTTTTCTTCAAAGCAAAAATTCAATTTTCATTTGAGTGCAATCGATTTGCATGTTAGTGCAATTGATTGCATGCTTCAGTTTTTTCAAAACATTGGCTACTGACTTCCAGTGCAATCGATTGCACACTCAAAATATTTAGAAATCTGGCTACTGGAACCCCGTGCAATCGATTTGCATGGTTGTGCAATCGATTTAACACTCAAAATATTTGGAAATCTGGCTACTGGTACCCCATGAAATCGATTTGCATGGATGTGCAATCGATTTCACACTCAAAATATTTGGAAATCTGGCTACTGGAACCCCGTGCAATCTATTTGCATGAAGGGTGCAATCGATTTCCTGTTGTATGGTTTTGAAAAAACTGCAGCCTTACACCTGCCTGTTAATGATACTATTTCATGGAAAACTTTTCACTCGATCTTGGCAATTGTTCATGATTTTTTACAAACCTTTTCTTCAAAGGTCACTACATTCTAGCCTAAAAAATGAATCAAATGATGATGATTAAAATGAAGAGTTTAAAGTTAAGGAGACTTACCTTGCAGCTAGAATTTATGTTTTGAGCTTGAGGTGTTGTCTTGTGGACTGTTATGACCTTTTTCAGTTATGAGATTTTTTGAGAGTTTGTCAACAAAACTTCTGGTTTTTATTTCTCCCTTTTTCCCTCTTTTTTTTCTCTTTGCAAATGCTCCTTCTATTTATAGGCAAAGGACTTGTGAACAAAGGCTGATTAGGTTTACAAGACAACATGTTATGGTTTGGTTGGGATGTAAGTATCAAACTATGTCAAGTACTCCATGGTTCCAAGATGAAGTACCAAAGTTGCTGGTTTACAAGAGTTGATTTCCATGTTTTCTGGTGTAGTAAAATCAGAAACAAACAAAGTATGGGCTCAGGATAAGTTTTGTACAAAAAGCTTGCTTTTAAAGAATAGCAATGGTGCCTTTATGCCATAAATGGAAAGATCCTTCGGACAATGGCTTAAACATTTGGGTAATAGCTCAAAAGTGGGTGTACACATTAAATTATGTAGAGATTTTCAAGCAAGAAGGCATGCAACATAAGATTATGCAGGATAGCATAAGGGTTTTGTTGTGTGTTCTTCAATAGAATGACTTGCAAATCAAGGGTGGATGTCCAACTTCATGCCCTTGAATATCCTAGCTCAAGTATGATAAATTCATGATCTTGGATGTTTTGGAAAGCTTGAAACATTATCTATAACTTTCATGTTGACCACTTTTGTTAAATCAAACTGGAACTTAATGGAAATTGGCCAAGAAGTTTGGATAAAAACCTGTCCAAACCTGCTGAAAAATTCAGTGTTTATTCAAAAATGCCATGACTTCATGAATTTATAACTCAAAATCCAAACATTTCTAGAAAAAATCCTACTCTACAATGTTTTATATATCATTGAGATATACAACTTTTATGTTGGAGGTTTTCCTTGAATCATCTTGCATCATGGTGAAAAGTTGGCATGAAGTGGTGAAATTATCATGTGTAAAAACACTTAGAAAATTTCCAAGTCTTGGAAATCTTGACTTTTCAAGTTGACTTTTGAATTTTTTAACTTCTTGATGATCAAGCTTGATATTTTTTAATGTCTTGATGAATTGTGATATTTGAAACTTAATGTTGACCAAAAAGTCAAAGTTTGACTTTTGGTGCTACAGTTGACTTTTTCACCAATATGACTGATTTAAGGTCATCTGATCAATTGACTGAGCAAAAATGCGATCCAAGACCTGAAACTTGACATGAGTAATCTTGAGAGTCCAAAATGATCCATGAAAGTAAAATGGGGCATTAAAAGTCCAATTGTCCTTGTGCAAACTCAAACCTTAATTTTCAGTCATCAGTGCTTAAAGAGATGTCTTGAGCTGATCAACCTTAGTGCAGTCTTGAACCAAAGGAGATCTTGTGAGATATTAATTGAGAAATGAGAGGGAAAATTTTGGGGTACAACAGTTCTTAACATAAGTTTTATGCGCTTTATTTTTGTTGGGTAAGATCGAAAGTCGTCCAACCTTCAGTTAAACTTAGGTAGTCTTATTTGTTCAAAGGAAGCGAAAATGCTTTGTTCAATTAAGTAGGAATCTTTTAAAAATTTTAGAAAAACAATTTCAAAATTCTTTTCGGACGTGTTTATGGGTTTAACGGTCTAGTCCTCTTTTGTTTAGAAGTTCCAAGTCAAAATTACTTTTTAACTAAGTCAAGAAACTATATTTCTTAAAAATGGGTTTATTACTTTAACACAATGCGCGCCTTTTTGTAAGTGACAATAACAGGGATTGATTAATGAATAAACTCGGTTCTGAATACACAAAAGCGACAATTACTGTTAAATTAGTTCTTTTCATGAGTAGAAAATATTTCCCTATAAGTAGTTCTATTTATAAGCATTCAGAATATTATTAGACTGTGTGAATTACATTCAAGCCTGTTGTTTTTATCTGAATTTATATCTTTGTACTTTACTTTCACTATGTACTCATAAACCCCTGAGTTGTTTTACCTTAGATAAACATTGTAACAATAGAAATCGATAGATTGACGTTTGGTCTCTATGGGATCGATAATATTTTATATTACTTTGACGTAATTCGTATAGTTGCGAAAACCATGCATCACGCCTCACTGCAGAGGAGCAGATGGGCCCACAAAACACAACCAATGAAAATATAAAATTCCACTCTTTACCCTGACACGGGCTGTGTCAGCTCACACGGCTAGCCGTGTCAGGGTTCCGAAATCAAAATTTTCTTTTCTTTTTCACGCATGCTTCAGGCGTCCAGACACGGGCCATGTCATCTGACACAAGTGACCGTGTCAGGGGCCCATTTCTCATCAAAAATACTTTTCTCTTTTTCATATTTTCTAGCTTCTCCCGTGCCCAACTTCCTTCTTTTGATGCTTGCCCAAATACCGCCTTCTCTTCCTCGCATAGGGCACTTCTTAAATTTAAACACAAGCTACAAAAAAACAAAACAAAACAAAGAACCTAATTAGCAATAAAACGTTTGGGTTGCCTCCCATGAACTGCTCTGTTTAACGTTGCATGGTTCGACGGTTCATCCCCTTAATTATGGGGGGTACTTCCTATTCCACACCTTGTTGCTTGACCTTACTGCAACTCAAAACTCATTCAGATCAAAAGTATGACCCACTTTGCGCTTCAGGTAACCTACAACTTCCATCTTCTCACCTCGTTGTTGCTTCTTCTTTTTATTCTTGAGTTCTTGATTGAAGTTGGGAATTTTTATTGATACCACCTAAGAGATTATTCCTGAGTCTTCATCTGGGAGTGATTTTGATAATTTACTTTCTCCTTCTACTTTGATCATTCCAATTGAAGGTTGTTTCTTTCCACCTGCACCGTGCTTCTCGATCTCCAATACTTTTAAGGTTATCTCTTCGTCAAATGATTTTAATGTCATATTATCTGTCTCGAGATCAAAATTGCACCAATTAGTCAGCAGAAATGGTCGACCAAGAATGGTATGAGTCTCTTCATCTTCAGGGATATCCATGATCTGGAAATCAACAGTGTTGTACCCTAAAATTTTCCCTCTCATTTCTCAAAGGATCCTCCTAGACTCTCAGGCTTGCTTCTATCAAGTTTCAAGTCTTGGACTACAATTTCCCAAGAAAGACATTCACAAGGACAAAATGGGCAAAATTAGGGTTGTGGCTGAGAATGATCAAACTTTGATTTTTGACCTAATATCTAGCTTATTGGTTGGAAGCATGATCTCAAGGATCTGAGCGCGTCATTTTGACCTAATCGCACATTTCAATTCATCTCCTGAGATTACTGGATTGACAGACAAAATTCAATCAACTGGTGGCAAAAGTCAACTGTACACTAAAAAGTCAAACTTTGACTTTTTGACCAAAGTTGAATCCCAAAAAATCATATTTCATCAAGACACCCAAAATATGAAATTTGATCATCAAAAATCAAGAAAGTCAAAAATCCAACTTTTGCAAGACTTGGAAATTTTTCTAAGTTAAATTCATTGCTTCATGACATCTTGTCACTACAATTCAAAATAGTTCAAGATGTTATAAATAATTCAAGTTTTTACAAAGTGACCTTTTTGCAAGTCTACAAACCCTAAACTTTTTATTGCTTGGACTTTTCCCTTTGACTCAAAACCTTGCCATAATGCTTTGTCTTTGATACAATGTGCATAAATTGCTCCACAAACCAAACTTGTTTCATGCTGCAAACTATGTTGTCCAACTTATGGTTGAACTAAATGATATGCTACTTCAATGCATTGCCACAACACTCCAAAAAACTTGTTCATTTGTTGTCCTATAAAACCTTGTGCTATGCTGCACCACAAACCTGTCACAAAACTTGTATATGTTGCCCTATACAATCCAAAACTGCTTTATGCAGTCTGCTCCAACCTGCACCATAACAGCCACAAAATTGCACCAAAATGGCAAAAGAAAATTGTGTGGAAAAGCATCAAATCAGTAGGCAAAAATAGTTCAAAATAACTTATTTTGTTTCATTCATAAACCTCAATCAAAGGGCTACAGAAGGGACTGATTCATAGGATATGAGGATGATTTTTTGGAGAAAGAAAAGGAGAGAAAAGAAAAACATAATATTTTTTTAAAACCAGCTCATTCATAAAACCCAGCTCATCCATAAAAGCTCTATTCATCTGCAACTCTGTTTTGACTCATCAAAACAGAAAATATCCACAACCCACTATTATACAACATTGCAAACCCTCCCATAAATCCTCAAAACATTTCATATTACATAGATACTGCTCAAGCTCAAGAACAGTTTCTGTAGGGCTCTTATTCTCAACTTCTAAACAAAAGACAATACTACATAAACTTGACTGTTTGGAGTTGGTTCAGCAACCTTCAACATAAAGGGAAGTCTAGCAGCTTCTTGGAGTTTCATTAAGGTTCACGCAGCATCTTGAAGGGTTTCAGATTCAAAACCTAAAGTTCAGTTGCAAGGTAAGTCATCTTAACCTTGCATTTTCCATACATCATTTTTTTTGGTTTATTTCTGAAGATAAGATGAAGTAATCACTACTCTTGAAGTTAATCATTTCTTTGTTGTTCATTTTTTATATCATTTATATGTTGAAAATTGACTGATACATGCAAAAGAATGGTGATAGAGGAAAAAAACTGTAACATGGGTCGACACATACCCACATGGGTCGACTCATTCTAAGTGAAAAAGTAGAATATGAGTCGACACATGGCTGTATGCATCGATTCATACTGCTACCCAGGGCCTAAAACAAAAAGATAGAAGGTGCATGAGTCGATGCAAAATGCGTATGTGTCGACACAAGCAGGAAATGAGTCGACACATCCCATTATGCATCGACTCATACTGAGTTGATTTAGTTTGACAGGGGTAAGGAAAATTATGTGTCGATGCATAACAGCATGTGTCGACACATAATAGTTCAAAATGCAGTTTTTTTTCCTTATTTTTTTACACTGTTTCTGTATTATAGGTATATATAATTCATCAATGTCCATTTATTCGATATGGTTGTAATAATTAGACACCTATTTCATCCCCATTTGCAAACTGTATCCCCATCCCCCTAATGGTGTAATAGCGTAGGGTTTTAATTTTCCGCACGTTTATCGCTTTTCATATGATTACTAGTAAGATATGGTGTGTATGGAAAGATAAAAACAACAAATGGATAACCCTAACCAAGACAAAATGCATGTAAATCAAACACCATTCACATTTTCACCCTTAGGGTAATCCCGCTTTGTTGCCTTTCGGAAAATAGTCATGTCCCTCGAATATGGGCATTTTAACAAAGACCCTTCGATAAAAAAATGATCGTAGTCCCTCGATGTCCCTCGATGTTGCCTTCGGTAAAACGATCTAGTCCCTAAACGTGATTTGCAAAACGTCCCATAGGTTGCCTTCTATGACTATACAAAAAAGTCATGTGCCCATCCCTTCATGTCCAACGATGGGGCTTCTTACCAAATCAATGGTAAGATAGCAACATCTAAAGGAGGAGGAAAATAACATCTAAGACCTTTTGAGTAGGTAGATTCGCTCCTGGTTGCTCGCTTACTCATAATAAAAATCATTTTTACCCCAACACTTTCATCTTGAAACATTTTCAAAAGACAAACACTTTGTACGCGTTCTTATAGATACGAGAGCTTTACAAAGAAGACACCTTTTCAAAATCACTTTCAAAAAAACATTCCACAAACACATCTTTGAACTATTTTCGAAATAAACTTTGTATGCGTTCTTATAGAAACGAGAACCATTACAAATACATTTTAGAAATACTTTTAAAACCCACACCACAAGCACATTTTCAAACAAAAGCAAGTGATCTAGCAAGAAACTAAGAGCCCGTAGATAACTACAGATGAAAAGGATACTAATACCTTCCCTTTTCATAATCTACCCCCCGAACTCAAGAAAACAACTCTAAAGGTCTTTCCTGTTCTTTTAAGCCTTTCCTTTTGGATAAAAGAAAAGTCGGTGGTGACTCTTGCTAACTGCAACATTTGCGACAAAACGCAAAATAACCAAGTTAGTTCTCCCACCGTATCGCCAAAACTGGCGACTCTTCTGGGGAAAAACTTAAAAGTGGGGTTACCTTAGGGCTAGATGACATTTACTTGCTTTCTTTGTTTGACTTGTATGCTTTACATTTTTGTTCTTCGTTTGGGCTTGAATCATCTACTCGTATTTGGGATACCTTATAGGTAAGTAGTAATACATTGTGGAAAATGTGCGGGGTAGACCGACATGGTCTAAGAAATAGCTATGTTAGTGTGACATATTTATGGGTACCGGTAGCGCTTGAGTAGTCAAAGAGAATACGGGGCCGTTGAGTGATGTCATGAAGCACTAACTGACTTTTAGAACCTTTACTTGACCAACTTGGCCATTAGGACATAGTGAGATGACTGGCTTTTGTGCAGTCCGAAGTTGGTAGATACTTGATACTATACTCATTGAGTTTTGGATTTCTGGGATATTTTAGTCGCCATGAAAGAGGCTTGCGCTGAAACAATGCCCGAGAAGACAAATCAGTGATATTGAGATCCCTTAGAACCTCGTTACTATTACTAGGACAGGTTGATCCAACCAAACTTCAAGAGGGTACTTACCTATAAAACCTCATGCAAGCCTAAACCTAAGGATTGGTTTGTATTTAACTTGTGCATATGCTTGTACATAACATCATGACATCATACCATATCATTTTATACTAACCATTTCAAGGATTTTGAGATTCATCTTTGTTCTGTTTTGTAGGATATGACTCCCACTCGCAGGAACACAATCCAAGTCAACCTTGTACGAGTACCTTTTCAGCTCAAGGATTTAGCGTCAAGGGTCCCTGAGAATTCTCCGTTCACCAAAAGCCATGGACGACTTCTCAACTTGGTTACCTCGAGCTTTGATGAAGACATGATGAAGGTGCTTTTCCAGTACTTTGACCCATTGCACGATTGCTTTACTTCCCCGATTACCAGCTTGTACCAACTATGGAAGAGTTCTCTCAGCTCTGGGGAATTCCTATCCTCGATCAACTACCTTTCAACGGTACCGAAAGAGACCCAAGCCCTGAAGAGGTTGCCCGAGCTTTGCACTTGCAACAATCCGACGTCACAACTAATTGGGAAACAAGAAGTGGTGTCAAAGGGTTCTTAGCCAAGTTCTTACCGGAAAAAGCTCAAAATTGTTGGAACAACCTGGATTTACAAGATTTCAAAGAAATTTTGGCTCTTCTCATCTATGGGTTGGTACTATTTCCAAATCCTGACCAACTTATAGATGTGAATGCTGTCAAAATCTTTTTATCTCACAATCCAGTGCCTACTTTGTTGGGAGATGTCCTGCATTCTCTCCACACTCGCACCATAAGGAGAAGAGGAACCTCATGTGTTGTACTCGTCTATTGGCTAAATGGTACGTTTCGCATCTTCCCCGATCCATTGTGAAGAATGAGCAAGGTTTGGGGTGGTCCAGTAGGCTGATGTCACTCAGGCATTCAGATATCTACTGGTGTTCTCGATCCTTTGAGGACATTACTATCATCAATCATTATGGGGAATTCCCTAATGTTCCTCTGCTTGGCATTAGGGGAGGCATCACTTATAACCCTTTCTTAGCCCTGCGATAGTTTGGGTACGCTTGAAGAGATGGTCCACATGACGCGCTCATCAAAGGTGTAGTGTTCGACTATGAAAGTGACAATCAAGACTATCGTCAGAGGTTTATACGATCCTAGAGGATGGTAAGCAAGGTGGACAGTAGGACATTGGGGCACAAGAATTCAATCCCCCTTGAGCCTTACCTTAGGTGGGTACGGCTTCGCGCTCAGAGTCTCGCAATTCCTTACCCCTCCATTCTCTCAGTTATCATAGAGCCTGTTGTTGAAGGAGATGTCCCATACACTGTCCTTCATCCTAACATGCCCACCTCTCACGAATAATTACAAAGGGATTGGATACAGCTTAAGGAAGAGCGAGACTCTTTCGAGGCCCAATTCTATGCCAGCGAGAAGAAATTTCTGGAACTCACCAAGCAGCTTCATGAAGAGCGGAGTCTGAACGCCTACATCGTACCAAAGAGGATGCGTTCCACTTTTTTGTCTTAGGAGTTTTTGTATTTTATTTCTTTCATTATAAGCCCAAAGAGGCATGATGTACTCGAACTTGGATTTATTAATGTAACGTGTGTTCCTTTTTGTTTAAAGAAAATTTAAATCTCTAATATCCTTGAAATCATTCGCATATGCATCTTCATTCATCATAACACAAACAAGTTTCTTACAACAGGTCTCCTTTTCTTTCTATTGTTTATTTCAGTGAGATGGATATTAAATAGACAGTAAAAGATCTCCAGGCGCAGAACACCCAGTTTCAACAAATGTTCTTGACTCTGGAAAAAGGACAAGATGAGTTGAAAACCCTGTTGATCAAAGAAAAGAAGAAGAAAGCGAGGAAATCACCCGGTGTTTTGAATCTGGGAAGATGGTTCAAAGGACCAGCCAGACGGACTCTAGACTTAGCAACATCATCAGGTGAAAGGGATAATCAAGAAGGGAAAAACAAGGAAGTGACTGACCCTCTAGAATCTGAAGAGGAAGAAGAGGTTGACTATTCTGAAGAGCAGTATCCTCCAGCTGATGACAAATATAAATAATTGGAAGATCACCTCAATGCTATGGAGATCTAGAAGGTACTCGGGTTAGATTTTGAGGAGCTAGGACTTGACTCAGGGGTTGTCATACCGCAAAAATTCGAGGTCCCCACTTTCGCTATATATGATGGTGTCTCTTGTCCAAAGCTACATTTGAGATCATACGTCAAGAAAATTTAACCCCATACTACAGATAGGAATCTATGGGTGCATTTCTTCCAAGAAAGCTTGTTAGGGACGCAGTTGGATTGGTTCTATCAGTTGGAAGGGACCAATATCCGCAATTGGGAAGATTTGGCGGCCGCTTTTTACAAGTAGTACCAGTATAATGCTGACTTAGCTCCGACACAGACACAATTGCAAGGCATGTCTATGGGTACAAGTGAAGGTTTCAAAAACTATGCTCAAAAATGGTGAGATCTCGCGGGAAGGGTCCAACCCCCTCTATCTGACAGAGAATTGGTGGATATGTTCTTAGGCACGCTATCTGGTCCATTCTTCAAACACCTGATCAGAAGCTCCTCGACTGGGTTTACCGAATTAATCATGACCAGTGAACGGGTAGAAGCGGGTATAAAAGTGGCAAAATTCAAAGAGATGCATCCTTGAGCGCAATAAAGAAACCCTTTACCGGAAAGAAGGAGGTCAGTTTTGCATATGACTATAGGAATCAGGACAAAACTGAACGCCGTCCAACGGTAGAGGCTGTCATGATCTATAAGCCTACACCTACTCAATAAAGGAACAATCGGTGTAGAACGGAAAGGCCGGTAAGACAGTTTACCCGGATAAATATGAAGTTGTCTCAAGTCTTACCACATTTGTTGAAATCTAATCTGGTAACCTTGCGGGAAGCTCCAAAGAATCCCAACACTGCCTCTCCCTGTTATAACCCAAATGCTCATTGTGCTTACCATTCGGGAAGTCCAGGTCATGATACAAAGGACTGTTGGGCTTTGAAAAACAAAGTGAAAGACCTTCTCGAGGCAGAGGAAATTGAATTTGATGCTCCTGAGATCCCAAATGTTATTACCGCTCCTATGCCCAATGACGGTTGTGGTGTTAAGAATGTTGAAGATGATGTGTTTTTTTACTATTGTTAATGAACTTGTTACTCGCCTCCTAACCGTCAAAAGGAACCTGTTGAAGCCCGGTTTATTTCCGTGTTATGGCAAAGGCTGCCACCTCTGTTTATCTCTACCGACTGGTTATCATTTATTGAAGGCAGGTGTCCAACGCCTGATGGATGACAAAGAGATTTTGTTTGAAAAGACTCTCATTCCAACCATTTCTTACAAGGATTTTTCAATAATAACCATTTCCGCCAATCCTCCCAGGGTCTCAACTAAAAGACCCGTTAGGATTACATCTGTTCCGAAGGTGACTCCACTGATAATTATTATGCCAGGGCTAATCCCGTACTCCTCAGACAAAATTGTTCCCTAGAACTATGGGGGTGACGTCTACTACCACGACGTCAAGCAAGAATGGCTGGTTGTTAAATACCTGGTTTTTGAGAAGGTTGACCCCGACATTGGAAACATTGTGGGAACCAACAAAATAACCAGAAGTGGAAGAGTTTTATCCCCTGAGATTGCTCCTTCGAAAACTGTTATCGGTCCTGCGATCATTCCTGCTTTTGTTCCTGTTGATATTACTACTACAGTTCCTGTGATTACCCCTGCTGACACCCCTATCACCGAGTCGATCGAGACTCGGGGAAAAGACATTTTGGTTGAGCTTGTCCGGATGAAGGCGCAGTCGGTATCTATCCCAGAGGCTTCTAAGAAAGAGATGGAAGAAATTTTGAAAATTATAAAGAGAAGCGACTACAATGTAGTCGAACAGCTAGGGCAGACCCCTTCAAAGATATCTATGATAGATCTACTGTTGTGCTCTGAAGTTCATGCGAAGGCCTTGGTGAAATTTATTAAAACTTCCCATGTGCCACAGGAAACCTCTATTAACCAATTTGAAGATTGTGTGGCTAGTTTTACAGCTGATAATGGTTTGGGCTTTTCTGATGCTGATCTGACACCTAGAGGGAGGAAACACAATGAGGTGTTGCATGTCTCTATCGAATGCAGGGGCACTAATTTGGCCCATGTCTTGGTAGATTCTTGTTCATCATTGAAAGTGCTGCCTAAGAAGGCTCTGGATAGACTAGACTATGAAGGTTTGACCTTAAAACCCAGCAACATAATGGTAAGGGCCTTCGACTGTTCGAAGAAAATGGTACACGGGGAGGTGGACATCCCCATCAAAGTTGGAACTCAGGCCTTTGATTCAACTTTCTATGTAATGTATATTCTCCCTTCATATTCCTGTTTATTGGGCCGACATTGGATTCATGACACCGGTGTCGTCACCTTTACATTACATCAGATGTTGAAGTACCCAATCAAGGGAAAAATCATCACTGTCCATAGAGAGGATGAATATATGGTCAGTCACCTGAACTCCTTCAGGTATGTGGAAATGGATGGTGAATTCATCAAACTCTGTGTCAGCATTTCGAGGAAGTCCCACAAACAGTTGCAGCAACCAAGACTGTTTCCGAAGTCCCGAAGATCACCATACCTCCGCTAAAGATGGCTTCTCTGAAAGATGCCAAGGCATTAGTCGAAGAAGGTGGGTGTACCATTTGGGGCCAACTCCCGGATATTCCTTACAAATCTGACAAATTTGGTTTGGGTTTTACTTCAGGAGCCCAGAAAGCTATTCGTCGTGCTCATTCCAGGGGACCACCTTTGCGGATTGGCAACCATGGAGTCAACGCAATGGAAGATAGTGATGACAGTTGTGACCTAGAAGAATGGATTTTTCCAACTATCAGCGGAGGACTCAACAACTGGGAAGCCAAATAATTTATCCCTATTACTTTTATCCAACAGTAATTGTCTTTGAATTTTTGTCGGACTTGTAATAATTAAACAATTTAGATTTTAAAGCCTTGTGTCTTACCCGAGGCACAACGGTCCATTTGTGAAGATTGTCAGGTGCCAGGGGAACTAGCCAGGTTACTACAACAAGAAGAAAAGACCATACAACCCCACGAAGAACCGGTTGACACAGTTAACTTAGGTACCAAAGAGGACAAGAAAGAAGTCAAGGTAGGTGCCAATCTGGAACCTAGTGTCAAGAAGCGCTTAACTCAATTACTACATGACTATCTTTAGGTCTCGATGCAGACATGCCAAGTCTCGACGCAGATATCGTGGTCCATCGTCTGTCGATAAAAGAATACTGCCCTTCAGTAAAACAGATGGTTCATCGCATGTGGCCAGAAATGTCAGAGAAGATCAAGACTGAAGTCATGAAGCAGTTCAATGCCGGATTCTTAGCCGTCACCTCCTATCCACAATGGGTCTCCAATATTGTTCCAGTGCCTAAAAAGGACGGTAAAGTACACATGTGTTTAGATTATAGAGATTTGAATAGGGCAAGCCCTAAGGATGATTTCCCTCTTCCCCATATCGATATTCTGATTGAAAAAATCGCACAACATAAAGTATTCTCCTCATGGATGGTTTCTCCGGGTACAATCAAATCAAAATGGAACCCGAGGACATGGAGAAAACGACCTTCGTCACACAGTGGGGCATGTTCTATTACAAAGCTATGCCATTTGGGCTGAAGAACGTCGGGGTAATTTATCAGTGCACCATGGTAGCTCTGTTTCATGATATGATCCATCACGAGATAGAGGTCTGTGTGGATGACATGATAGCCAGATCTCAAACTGAAAAGGAACACCTTGACCATTTGCAAAAACTGTTTAAAAGACTGAAGAAATACAAACTAAGGTTGAACCCGAGTAAATGCACATTTGGAGTAAGGTCCAGTAAACTCCTAGGCTTCATTGTCAGCGGTAAAGGTATCGAAGTGGACCCTGCAAAGGTAAAAGAAATACAAAAAATGCCTGCTCCTCGCACCGAGAAGGAAGTCAGGGGATTCTTAGGACGGCTAAACTACATCTCCAGATTAATTTCTCACCTAACCGCTACTTGTGAACCAATCTTCAAATTACTGAAGAAAGATCAAGTGTTGGATTAGAACGATGACTGCCAGGCTTCCTTCGACAGGATCAAAGAGTACCTTCAAGAGCCTCATGTTTTAATGCCGCCAGTCGAGGGAAGACCTTTGATCATGTATCTAACTGTCTTAGAAAATTCAATGGGGTGTGTGTTGGGCAGCATGACGAGTCTGGCCAAAAAGAGCATCCAATATACTACCTAAGCAAAAAGTTTACCGACTATGAAACCAGATATTCACTGCTCGAGAAAACTTGCTGCACTCTGGCATGGGCTGCTCGCCGGCTAAGACAGTATATGTTGACCCATACTACCTTATTGATATCCAAGATGGATCCAATTAAATACATATTCGAGAAGCCCGTCCTCTCTGGAAGAATAGCAAGATGGCAGATGATCATGAGTGAATACGACATTCAATACACTACCCAAAAAGCAATAAAGGTCAGTATGATAGCCAATCACCTTGCTCATCAAGATGTGGTTAACTATCAGTCCATGAAATTCGAGTTCCCAAATGAAGACATCGTGATGGTAAACAATTGTGAAGAACTCAAACCATATGACATACCTGAACAAGGATCCCGATGGGCCTTGGTTTTTGACGGAGCTTCCAACGCACTCGGCAATGACATAGGTGTTGTGATCATATCCCCTGAAGGATGTTATACTCCTTTCACTGCAAGACTTTGTTTCAACTGTACCAATAACATGGAAGAGTATGAAGCGTGTATTATGGGTCTTAAATACACCATAGATTTGGGAATCAAGTCCTTAAAGGTATTTGGAGATTCAGCCTTAGTCATCAGTCAGATCAAAGGAGAATGGGACACGAAGCATCCTAATCTCATACCTTACAAGGAACATGTGTTGATATTAATCCCACATTTTAAGGAAATTACCTTTGAGCATTTTCCATGAGAGGAAAATAAACTAGCAGACGCGCTAGCCACTATGTCATCCATGTTTAAAATCAGGTGGGGTAACGAGGCTCCTCAGATCACAATTGAGCGGATGGATGAACCAGCTTACTTTCACGAGATCAATACTGAAGAAGTAGTGGACAAGCCTTGGTTCCATGAAGTTAAGAGGAATCTCGAGTTTCAAGAGTATCCGGAGGGAGCTTCAGTTAACGATAAGAATTTCTTGAGAAGATTTTCTGCTAAATTCTTCCTCAGCAAATGAATCCTCTATAAACTCAACCACGAATCTACTTTGCTTCATTGCGTAGACCAGAGTGAGGCAGAAAAAATCATGGATGATTTACATGAAGGTACCTTTGGCACTCATGCTAGTGTACACACGATGGCTAAAAAGATCCTACGAGAAGGATACTACTGGTCCATTATGGAAGCATATTGTTATCAACACTCACGAACTTGTCACAAGTGCCAGATCTATGCTGACAAAGTACATGTGCCTCTGGTTCCCCTAAGCATCCTGACTGCTCCTTGGCCCTTTGCAATGTGGGGCATTGACATGATTGGAGAGATCAAAGCCACAACTTCGAATGGACACTGTTTCATCTTGGTTGCCGTTGATTACTTTACAAAGTGGGTCGAGGAAGCTTCATTCGCTTCTGTTACCAAGAACGTTATGGCCTGATTCATCAAATAGAATATCATCTGTCAGTACGGTGTCCCAGAGAGAATCATCACAGATAGTGGTACCAATCTCAACAATACTATGATTACCGCACTATGCGCACAATTCAAGATCCAGCACCATAACTCTTCTCCTTACCGGCTGAAGATGAATGGTGTTGTAGAAGACACAAATAAAAACATCAAGAAGATCATACAAAAAATGATAGTGACCTACAAGGACTGGCATGAGATATTACCATTTGCTCTTCATGGTCACCGTACCACGGTGCGCACATCAACAAGGGCAACTCCTTTCTCCTTAGTGTACGACATGGAAGCTGTCCTTCCAATTGAAGTCCAAATACCCTCTCTGAGAATCATAAAAGACGCAGGGTTGAATGAAGATTAATGGATTCAAACTCGACTTGACCAGTTGAACTTGATTGATGAGAAGAGGCTTACGGCTGTCTGTCATGGCCAGATGTACCAAAAATGTATGATCAAAGCTTTTAATAAGAAAGTCAGACGTCAGGTATATCGGGTTGGTGACTTGGTAATAAAGCGTATCATATTGCCACAAGGTGATCCCAGGGGAAAATGGACTCCTACATACGAAGGATAATTTGTGATCAAAAACATATTCTGCACCCTGTAAACACAGACATAGTTAAAAGATACCACGCATGAATAAGGACCCGCTAGGTCGACTGGCCTAGGAAAAAAATATGGCATCCCGGAGAACCAAAAGGGTTCGGGCAAAAATTAGGGGTAAAATACAAAAAAATATGTACACCCGGCAAACTGAAAACCTGAATAGGCGGCTTGGGAAAAAAAGGGTATCCTGGTGGACCGAAAACCCGAAAGGGCGGTCCAGGCAAAATTTAGGGATTGAAAGCGTATGACTATGTCCCATTGGATCACCTTATAGACAACCTTCAGTATCAACTGACAAACTCAAACAGTTCTAATCAATCCAATCAGTTTCGGACAAAGCAGCAAGTGGATGAGACGCTCAGAGACATGAAGGCTATAGTAGAGTGGGAACCCCATGGGATTATTTCACATAGTTGTCTTTTCTTTGTATTAGTTTTCATTTTCTACGAATACATTCTCCTACTAGGATGTTCGTCTCTTTGTACAAAAATACTTATTCAAGTTAATACAAAGATATTACTTTAAAAGTGCAAGATTATCTGTTTTTCTTTTATTTTCCTGATTTGATTACAAAAATGTCCAATGATTATTTTTGAACATGTGAATTTGAACGTGATTACTGTTTACAAATAAGCGCAAAAAGGGGGGGGGGGACAGAAAACAGAAAGGCAGTTACTAATGTCTTTAAGAGATAGGATAATATCTATAGGCCATTCTATAAAATCGCCGCAGGTACTTTTTCCAACAAGAGCTGAAGCAAGGACATCCTAATACAGGATCCCTAACGTATCTCCAGTATGCAGCCTAATGGTATCAGGTGTTCTCACATCTTCGACGAAGCAAAACTTCCAATTACCGCTCCAAAGATTCCCCAGTGAAAGTCGCCCAGTTTCTCAAGATTCCCCAGCAAGATTTCACGAAGTCCACAAGCAATGTACGGAGTTTCACTTCCCCAACAGAGTTTATTTCTCTAATTATGGAAACCCATCCATCAACACTTCAATTTCATCAAAAATATGAAGACTTAACCACGCATCCCCAACAGCAGTCAGGGATTTATTTTCCCTAATCCAACAATACTACAGCAGCACAATTAATATGTTCATACATTGCATTCATACGTCATAGAATTAACAACACAAATTCATATAGCGCAATCTCATGCCATGCATTTCATACATCATGGCATCTCATACAACTAACTCTTCACCTTTTCAGGAAAGATCCATCAATAGGAAATTATCATCAACAAGTTTCCGACAGGACAACTATTTGTAGACAAATCAATTACAAATCAATTTCTGAGAAGGGACTGGTTGACCATCTACATAACAAATATTTCCTTCAGACCCCTGCTGGTTCAGTTTTAAACCTCTCAACGGTTTATTTTGATACTTTCCCGCAGACATCTTCTCTGGTTCAGATAAGTCGCTTCAAGATTTATTTTGATTCTTCTCCAGACCCCTGTTGGTTCAGTTTTAAACCTCTCAATGGATTATTTTGATTCTTTCCCAAAGACGTTTTTTCTGGTTCAAAAAAGTCGCTCTAAGATTTATCCTGATTCTTTTCCAGACCCCTGCTGGTTCAGTTTTAAACCTCTCAACAGTTTATTCTGATTCTTTCCCGCAGACATCTTCTCTGGTTCAGATAAGTTGCTTCAAGATTTATTCTGATTCTTCTCCAGACCCCTACTAGTTCAGTTTTTAACCTCTCAATGGATTATTCTGATTCTTTCCCATAGACTTTTCTCTGGTTCAGATTAGTCGCTCTAAGATTTATCCTGATTCTTTTCCAGACCCCTGCTGGTTCAGTTTTAAACCTCTCAACAGTTTATTCTAATTCTTTCCCGTAGACTTCTACTTTGGTTCAGATAAGTCGCTTCAAGATATATTTTGATTCTTCTCCATACCCCTGCTGGTTCGGTTTTAAACCTCTCAACAATTTATCCTGATTCTTTCCTACAAACATCTTCTCTGGTTCAGATAAGTCGCTTCAAGATTTATTCTAATTCTTCTCCAGACCCCTGCTGGTTCAGCTTTAAACCTCTCAACGGTTTATCCCGATACCTTCCAAATAGACATTTTCTCTGGTTCAGATAAATCGCTCCAAGATTTATTCTGATTTCTTTCTAGTCAAACAATATTCAAGACTTCTGCTAGTTTCAGTAAAACCGACCAAAGATTTACTCTGATTCTTTTCCCAGTTGAAATCAAATTCAGACTTAGTCTAATTCCTGTCAACAATCAACTTTAGATGGCATCTAAAAGCCCATCTCCGACAACTCTCCATCATTTCTCCAAATGGCATCTTTAAGCCCATTCCATACACAATCAACCAACACACCATCGAGTGCAAATTTCTGGACACTCTAGTGTTCAATCATCTTCCACTTTCAAGCTACGAACGACAAACATGCCGATCTCACTTTTCAAGTTTAAGAAGATTGAACAGGTTCAGCTGTTGTACCCCAAAATTTTCCCTCTCATTTCTCAAAGGATCCTCCTAGACTCTCAGGCTTACTTCTATCAAGTTTCAAGTCATGGACTATAATTTCCAAAGAAAGACATTCACAAGGACAAAATGGGAAAAATTAGGGTTGTGTCTGAGAATGATCAAACATTGAAATTTGACCTAATATCTGGCTTATTGGTTGGAAGCACGATCTAAAGGATATGAGCGCGTCATTTTGACCTAATTGCACATTTCAATTCATCTCCTGAGATCAGTGGATTGACAGACAAAATTCAGTCAACTGTTGGCAAAAGTCAATTGTACACTAAAAAGTCAAACTTTGAGTTTTTGACCAAAGTTGAATCCCAAAAAATTATATTCATCAAGACACCCAAAATATGAAATTTGATCATCAAAAATTAAGAAAGTCAAAAATCCAACTTTTGTAAGACTTGGAAATTTTTCTAAGTTAAATTCATTGCTTCATGACATCTTGTCACTACAATTCAAAATAGTTCAAGATGTTATAAATAATTCAAGTTATTACAAAGTGACATTTTTGCAAGTCTACAAACCCTAAACTTTGTATTGTTTGGTGTAGAGGTAGATATGTTTAAGACTAAGCCATGGGATTGACTAGACTTGTACAAATCAAAATAAAATTGCCACCACACTTTATTGTTTCCAAAGGAATGGAAAAAGAGAGAATAACCCAAAAAAGGGGGAAAGATTCAAGGTAAGGGGGTTGGTTATGCAAAGGGAAGGTATTAGCACCCTAAACATCTACGTACTCCGCAGGAACTTCTTTGTAAAATCTGTATATTTTGGCTATAAAAAATGTTGTATAAAAAATGGATGGTGGAGGTGAGAAAATAAATATATTTTTATGGTTTTTGCACCCGCCGCGGTTGCGAACCTTTAGTGCCTATGTACCACCTTCTGTGCAATAGGGGATCAGGGTACACGTAGTTCCTCTTTTAAAAATTTTAAAATGTAAGTGTGTTGGTTAATTTTATGAGATAAGACATCATTTTCATTGTCCGTGTGGAAAACATACTTACTATCCACAATTATGAGAAAGGAGAATTTGCATCATCTCAAAGTGGAGCATATGGCTTGGATTTTAAAACCAACAATGCCTCACTCAACACCCAAGTGGAAAATATCTCTCTTAACTACATATTGTAGAAGTATAGTTGTTTGCATCACTACAAGGATTGACAAGAGTCCAATCTTTTTGAGAAAAGTTTAAAAATAAAAGCCAAAGTGGCAAAATGCTTTAAAATGAGATTGAATGACTTTTAGTCTTCTCACAAAAAAATGTCGAAGTATTATTAAGTTTATTGAAGTTTATTTATGAAACTATTTTGAAAATGTATGGACCTAAGTCCAATTTTATTATGAAAATGGTTCAAGTTTAAAAAAACAAGAAGAATTTTTCAAAAGGAGAGAGAAGATTTTTGAAATTAAAGAAGATGGGAGGAGAAGAAGGGACTATCCTAAAGCATAAGGTAAAAGCTAGAGATAAGAACCATCTAACCAACAAGAAGCCAATACTTGACACTATGAGCCAAGATAGAATTCCCGTTCTTTGGATTGAAACAAAACAAGCAATGATACTAGACCTCTTGAAAGAACCAAACTTCAAGTGTATTAAGTCTTCACAAAAATTGGGCAGAGTAACGGTTGTATATGGGTGAATTCCAGATTACAAACAAAGAGTGTAATCACAATAACCTGCACACAAAACAAACAAACAATCCAATGCCTTGAGGTAAACTTCAAGAGCTCCAGACAAATTCATCAGATAAGGTCACAAGGTCTCCAATCATAGGCCAAGGTTTCTAATTCTAAGTCCAAAAAGTCCAATGCTCCATAATGCCAGGGATAGTAACCAAAGAGTCTAAGTATCGTTAAAGATTTTTAGGGTTTATATTGATTATTAGGTGTTTTGGAAAAGAAAAGTAAAGCTCAAGTGAGCAAAAATAAAAATTACAAGAAAGTAAATACTCAAATGAGCAAAGATTAAAATGGCATGAAATTTAAATTCTAAAAGTAGATAGTGCATAAAAATAAAAGGGGGCATATAATAAAAATAAAGGATAAAGTCAATTATTAGTGATTAGTGGTTAGTTGGATGATCATCTTGAAACTTGCATTTGTAACTCATTAGAGGATTGGTAGAACCAAAGCCTCCACACAACAAGTTGCATTTTCTTTTTGTCATGTATATCATCCATTTGGAATCTTCATGAGTACCATTTAATGATCAATGATGTTTAAGTGATCCGCGTTGACCAAAGGTGTTGTAGATCCATTAGAAGATTGGTAGAGCCAAAGCCTCCACATAATGAATCTGAATGTTATTGGATCAAAGAGATCAAATTAACATACTTGGGCTTGCAAACATAATTTTGGGCCACGAATGATCATTTATTCGAATCAGGACAAAATTTAGCGCTATGTTAAGCAATCGTAAGTGGACTTATATAGAAGTCGCACCTATTTTGAGGTCGGTCAATAGCAATCTGTGCATCATTCATTTTGAGACATGATATAGAGATCATGCTCCAATAACACTTAGTGCAATAAGAAAGGGATGAGATAAAGAGGGGTGGGAGAGAATATATAAACCACTTTTGAATTAAATTTAATCAAAATATTATTAAAATCATTCATTCATTTTTGTGGAGTTAGACTCAACACCATGAATCCAACGATGTTAATAAAGTTCATGATCAAAAATTTAACCCAAGATCAACCAGTAAATAGTCACAAAATAATATTACATTTAATATATACAAAAAAGGTTTAAATTTTTTTTTTAAAATAGAAATAAAAGAGAAAAATATCAACTATGTTAAAATTGATCAAGAAATAAAAAGTAAGTCCATAGAAATATCAGAAAAGGACTCAAAAGATTTTATAAATGTTTTAGTAATTTTTTAAAGTCAGAAACTATTTTTAAAATTAAAAGAAATGAGTAAAATAAACTAAAAATGATTAAAAAAAACACCAAAGTCAGAAATAAAAAATAAGTGAGGTCACCAATATTTGTCACAATATCATTGGATCATTCCATTATTTTTTTCAGAATTTAAAAATGCATAAAAGTATTTTTAAACATTTAAAACAATTCAAATAAAATGAAAATTTATAAAAAATACCAAATCACAAAATTAAATTGTGAAAAAATAAAAATCAGAAAGAGAATAATCAAAAATATTTTTCAAAATTGTTTCATAATTTTTGGACTAAAAATGTATTTTCTATGATTTTTTGAAGTTTAAAAACAATTAAATATAAAAATCAAAAAAGAAAATAAAAAACCAAAAAAATATGGGCCGTCTGATCAATGTCAAAACACGTTAGTAAATAGATCAAGTGGACCTGCCGCGTTGTGCATGTTATGGACTTTAGTGAATAATGCATAGGATCATTAATTAAATCAGATTTTTTAAAAATACAGATGGCGCGCCTTCATTGGTTAGAAGATGACACATTGGTCATCTTCAACCTCCAGCCAGTCCCAAAACCAGGTTGCTTAATCTGTAAAATTAGAGCACGAGAACTATGCCATTCGCTTCGTCTCTTCAAGACGAAGACAACCACACCTTCGCGACAAATTTATATAAACTATAGCTCAAGAAATTTGGAAGGAAAGTTTTGAAAAGGGATTTGAAATATCATGGTCAAAACATGTTTCCAGTAAAAAAAACAAGTGTTGCGACTAGAACAGGGCAATGAGAGCATCACAATGATATCAAAGTTTTGAAGAATTGATGAAGGAATCTACCTAATGAAGTTGAGTTGCAGAGCTCTGAAACTGGACTTCTATGGAGCAATATAGGGCACGATTCTTGAATGTAATTATATGGTTAGCTTCAGGGAAGATCAAGGAAGGTGAATTGATGGGAAAATTGGATTGAAAAAGGCTTGAGAATGGATTTCGAAGTTGCTGAATTTTGAGTTATGCAACAAGTTTGGCAGGGTGATTGTGGCTATCCAAGCTTGAGGAAATAAATGGGGGATGACACTTTATTTATAGGGAATCAAATGGAATTTCTAAGCGTGTGAAATGATGAAGTTTGGAGGAAAATCGTGTGAAGTTGCAAACAAGAAAAGTGTGACTTCTAATTTGATCAAAACTCATCCAAAACGCACGTTTTGTTGTGCTAATCAATTCTGGAACTTCATTAAACATGTTTAGAGGCATAAACGCGTGGAAAACATGTGATTAGAAAGCCAAAACAAAGATTTCAAAATCTGACTTGAGATGAAACTTCAGTTCCAAGTTACCAACTTCAAAATCATGGCATTCTCAGCTCAAGGGGTCTTAGGGCATGATTTTTTATGCTTTATAAAGATGAGGTTACAAGATTTGCAATGGAAAAAGAATGGGATCAAATGGATGCTTGAGCTGGAAGTTGCATTGAGTCAAAGTTGGAGAAAAAAGGGTTGACTTTCCATACAGAAATATTTCAAATTTTTCTTCAAAAGTGACCTATAATGTTTTGCATCCAAACATGGCCTTCCTCTTGGAATTTTCTCTTGACCAAAAAAGATGGCATGAAATAGACTTCTTGAATGACATTTTGGGACTTGAACCATTCAAAATATCCAAAAATTGAGAGTTATGAATTGTTGAAATTGGCAAAAAATCATGAAATGACCTATAATCTTTTGTGTCCTTAAGGCAACTTCCATCCATTTTTTACACTTTGCACATAATAGAAGGCATAAAGTTCACATCCTAAAGATCATTATGGAAAAATAATGGGCTCAAGGTGATAAAAATTGACCAAGTTATGATCATTTGAAGTCACACATGGAAAATTGGGGATTCATCTGGAGGACTTGTATTCTTTCTTCTTCATCATGTTTCTTCCACATGAAAACTCCTTGGAACTTTTGAAGTGATTTGTTGATAACCCTTTGAAGATAATGATGTCTTTGGAATCACTCAAAAAACCAAAAGATGAGCAATATATACTGCGTTGAAGTTCAATACCCTAGCTCCTAGATCAAGAAAAATGCCTTGAGGAACTTTGACAATTTTGAACAAACTTCTTGTACCAACACAAGTGATTTGTAAATATAAGTTGTTGAGGATGATAATTAGAACTCATAGCAAGCACAACCACTTCCATGTCTTGAGAATTGAGAGAAATATGCATTTGTGACCAATGGGGACAAAGCCTTGTCCAAGCATGACAACTTCTCCAATCAATCCCTTATGCTTTTGAACCAAATTTGATAACCTTGAAATGTGGTGAACCAAACTAACCTTGCCATTCCATTTCTTCCAAAGCAAATCCAATGGTGAGGTTTGAACTTCTCGAGCTTTATTGACTAAGGAATGGAAATAAACTCATGAACCCATGGAGAAACTTGTCAAATCTCATTGCCTTTACCTATATTAGTAACAAGCAAGACAAACCAAAATTGCATTTTATTAATTAAGATAAGAAATCAAGACATCAAGACAAAAATATTCATGATCATAAAATAACACAAGTCAAGGTTCTTGGTGATTCCTCAAAGAGAAAAGAAAAATATAGGGAGGGGAACCAAGAATCCTAATGTGATCTTATTGTGAATGAATCAACATGTTATGATGAAGGGATCTTATGGGCAAAAATTGGGGTATAACACCTGCCCTTATTTAAGTTTCTTCTATCCAGAGATACGAAGGTTAAAAATCTTCGTGTCGACGCAATCGAATATACTTAAATATAAAACAAACCCTATTTTTGGCCCTAAGATGCCATTCAATGCTTATGAATATGAGTGCACATGGACAACTCTAAAGGGACGCAAAACACCACTGGGGATGTAACAAAAAAATAAAGAAACAAGAGAGTAACCCAACTCAGAAAATAAATCACGGGTGGATCGAAAATACCTGAATCAGAGAGGATGGTAAAATGGTCAAAGGATACACCAACTCCTACTGGAGGTAAAGCTACCAACGTTCACTGAAGGTAGAGAGAAAAGAAATAACAACACTGACGTTCACTGACGGTGAGCTATCAACCTTTACAGAAGAAAGAAGGAAAAGAAATATCATAGTATCGCCTTTCACTAATGATGAACTACCAACATTCACTGAGGGTAGCAAAAAGATAACAATCATCGATGTTCATTGCCGATGACCTACCAACTTTCACTGAAGGTAGGAAGAGAATATATCATAGCACCGCCGTTCACTGACGGTGAACTACTAATGTTCACTTAGGGTAGCAAAAGATAATAAACACCAACTTTCACTGAAGGTAGAGAGAGAATATATCATAGCATTGTCGTTCACTGATGATGAACTACCAACATTCACTGAAGGTAGCAAAAAGATAGCAAACACCAACTTTCACTTATGGTGATCTACCAACTTTCACTGAAGGTAGAGAGAATATATCATAGCATCGCCTTTCACTGATGATGAACTACCAACGTTCACTGAAGGTAGCAAAAAGATAGCAAACACCAACTTTCACAGATGGTGATCTACCAACTTTCACTGAAGGTAGAGAGAGAATATATCATAGCATCGCCGTTCACTAACGATGAACTACCAACGTTCACTGAAGGTAGAAAAAAGATAGCAAACACCAACTTTCACTGATGGTGATCTACCAACTTTCAATGAAGGTTGAGAGAGAATATATCATAGCACCGCCGTTCACTAACGATGAACTACCAATGTTCACTGAAGGTAGCAAAAAGATAGAAAACACCAACTTTCACTGATGGTGATCTACCAACTTTCACTGAAGGTAGAGAGAGAATATATCATAGCATCACCGTTCACTGATGATGAACTACCAACATTCACTGAAGGTAGAAAATAGATAGCAAACACCAACTTTCACTGATGGTTTCCATTAACTTGGTTTCCATTATCAACTTGGTTTCCATTATCACACGCAAAGAGGGAATCTCAACCTCGACTAGGAGTATCGCTTCCATTCCTTACACCATGGAGAACGGGGTTGCTCCTGTTGAAGTGCGGACAAATGTTCGATATCCATGCAAAGCAAAAGGGAGCATTTCATGCCAATCCTTATAAGTAACGACCATTTTCTGGATAATCTTCTTGATATTCTTATTAGCAACTTCAACAACCCCATTCATCTTTGGCCTGTACGGAGATGAATTGTGATGGACAATCTTGAATTCTTCACACAGTTCTATCATCATTTTATTGTTCAAATTCGAGCCATTATCGGTGATAATTCTTCTCGGAACACCATACGAACATATAAGGTTATTCTTTATGGAGCGCACAACCACCTGCTTAGTAACATTGGCATATGAAGCAGCCTCCACCCACTTGGTGAAGTAATCAATTGCTACCAAGATAAAACGGTGTCCATTCGAAGTATTGGGTTCTATCATCCCGATCATGTCAATACCCTACATAGAGAAAGGCCATGGGGAAGAGATCACATTGAGAAGTGTCGGAGGCACATGAACCTTGTCCGCATAAATCTGGCATTTATGACACTTCTTTGCAAATTTATAACAATCAGATTCCATTGTCAGCCAATAGTAACCTTCCCTTAGCATCCTTTTAGCCATTGAATGTCCATTGGCATGAGTTCCAAATGAACCTTTATGAACCTCATGCATCAACATGCCAACTTCGTGTCTATCCACGCATCTATGCAAGACCATGTCATAATTTCTTTTATACAACACATTTTTGATGAGGAAGAAACTGCCTGCCAATCTTCTCAATGTCTTTCTATCTTTATTCGATGCACCAATCGGGTATTCCTGAGTCTGGAGAAAATGCTTGATATCATAATACCAAGGCTTATCATCTGCTACCTCCTCTGTTGTAAACACATGAGCGGGTCTCTCCAGTCTCTGAACCATAATTTGAGGTATATCATTCCAAGTATTTACTTGATACATAGAAGCCAGAGTTTCCAGAGCATCCGCCATTTGATTTTCATCTCTTAGAATATGATGGAATTCAACTTTATTAAAGAAGGGTAATAACCTTCTAGCATAATATTTGTAAGGGATCAAGTCGGGGTGACGAGTATCCCATTCTCCTTTAATCTAGTTTATTACCAAAGTTGAATCACCATACACATCTAGAATTTTACTTCTGAGATTAATAGCTTCTTCGAGACCCATGATTCAAGCCTCATATTCTGCCATATTATTAGTACAATCAAATTTCAACCTTGCAGTAAAAGGAATGTGTGATCCATGTGGAGTGACAATTACAACACCAATTCCTTTACCATAAGCATTCAAAGCTCCGTAAAATATCATACTCCGATGAGATTCAGGGTTAGGACCTTCCTCAGGAAATGGTTCATCACAATGTTTCACTTTCAGGAACATCACATCCTGATCGGGGAATTCATACTCTACAGACTGATGATCCTCCACTTGTTGGTGAGCAAGATAAGTTGCCAACACACTGCTTTTAATAGCTTTTTGAGTGCGGTATTCAATATCATATTCAGATAGCAACATCTGCCAGTGGGAAATTCTCTCAGTAAGAGCAGGCTTTTCAAAAATGTACTTGATTGGATCCATTTTGGAGATCAACCAAGTAGTGTGATTCAACATATACTGCCGCAAACGCTTTTCCGCCCAGGCCAAAGCACAACATGTCTTTTCCAACATGGAATACCGTGACTCACAATCAGTGAACTTTTTACTGAGATAATAAATGGCGAACTCTTTCTTCCCTATTTCATCATGTTGTCCCAGAATACAACCCATGGATTTATGTAACATTGTCAAATACATAATCAACGGTCTTCCTTCGACAGGAGGGAGCAAGATGTGAGGCTCAAGAAGATATTATTTAATACTTTCAAATGCCTTTTGGCAGTCATCCGTCCATACACAACCTTGATCTTTCTTTATCAACTTAAATATCAGTTCACATGTTGCAGTCATGTGGGAAATGAATATAGAAATATAATTCAAACGCCCGAGGAACACTCTGACTTGTTTTTCAGTTCTTGGCGCTGGCATCTCTTGAATTGCTTTGACTTTATCAGGGTCAAATTCAATTCCTTTCTGGCTAACAATGAAACCAACCAATTTCCCTGATCGAACACCGAAGGTACATTTATTTGGATTCAAATCGAGATGATACTTCCTCAAATGCTGAAACAACTTCAACAAATATTCTACATGCCCTTCTTCAGTCTGGGATTTAGCAATCATATCATCAACATATAATTCGATTTCCTTGTGCATCAGATCATGGAATATGGTTTTCATAGCCCTCTGGTACGTTGCACCAACGTTCTTCAACCCGAAGGGCATCACTCTATAACAGAATGTTCCTCAGGGTGTGATAAACGTTGTTTTTTCCATGTCCTCTAGAGCCATTCTTATTTGATTATACCCGGAAAATCCGTCCATGAACGAGAATACTTTGAATTTTTCTATTTTATCCACTAACATATCAATTTGTGGCAATGGGAAATCATCTTTTGGACTAGCTTTATTTAGATCTCTATAATCTACGCACATGCGAACTTTTCCGTCTTTTTTTGGTACTGTGACAATATTGGCAATCCATTGAGGATACACTGACGTCACAAGAAAACCAGCATTAATCAGCTTTAGAACTTCCTCTTTGATCTTCATTGCCATATCTGGGTGAGTTCTTCTCAACTTCTGTTTGATTGGCAGACACTCTGGCTTCAACGGCAAACAGTGCTCTATAATTTTTGTATCTAGACCAGGCATATCTTGATAAGACCAAGAAAAAATATTCACATACTCTTTCAACAGCTCAATCAACCTTCTCTTCACATTAGGATGCAACAATGCTCCAATCTTGACTTCCTTCGGATCTTCTTCTGAATCCAAATTGATCACTTCCAATGGCTCTTTATATGGATGAATGGTATTTTCCTCGTGCTCAAGCAACCGTGAGACCTCTTCTGGAATCCCATCATAATATTCTTCTTCGGACCCATACACAGGACATTCAAAGTTGGGAAAGGGTGTAAGGTCATTGTATTCAACGAGTTTTTTAATTAATCTGCACATATGATTTATGATTGCTTTTAGAAACTGACACATATAACAAGTGATCATGCAGATTGAATTTCGGTTATCATTTATTTTGAAGGGTTTTTTCTATTTACCATTTTCCAAGAAAAAAAGCAGAAAATAAAGACACAATTTGGGAAACAAAGACAACTTTTATTATTGATTTTAAAAGTCATAGCAAACAAATAAGCCCTACAACATTAATACTTCCACCATGGGCAGAGTGAAATCTTTTCAAAAAGATTAACAAAAGAAATTACTTTGAAACATGTATGCAAGAGGGAACATCAATGGTGATCCAGTTCTGAACCCTAACTCCGTGCGTCACATAATTCGGCATTTCCTGCTCTGCTTCATCTTCCACAATGGCATTAATCTTGGAAATAGTTGGATGAAGATTGTGATCGGTGGATCTGGAACTGACTGTTTAACGCTGGTTCGCGAAATGTCGCGGAAGCAAGAGTCGCCACCGTCTTTTATTTTCTCCAAATGGAAAGGACAAAAGCACAGAAAAATTCCTTAAAGAGATTGCTCTCGGTTCGGGAGGTAGGTTATAGAAAGGGAAGGTGTTAGCACCCTTTCTATCCATGGTTATCCATGGGCTCTTAGATACTTGCTCATTTGTGTTTTCAAAATGGTTTGTTTGCTTTTCAACTGTGGGTTTTAAAAAAGTTTCTTTGAAAGTTTCAGATCGACTCTTGTGTCAGAGTGTTTGAAAAATTGCTTTGGAAGCTTTTGAAAAGTGTTGGTGTGAAAAGATTTTTGTTTGTTTTTGAAGAGAGCAAGTATCTACGAGAAATTACCTACCCTAAGGAATTCGTCTGTGTAAATGTCCTTTAAAGTAGTGCCATCCCACCATTGAGAGGTAGGTAGCACCACCATTGGAGGTGTTCGGGTCAATTCGAGGTTGTAGGGACATGGTGATCACCAGAGCAATGGGAAGACACCTTAGAAGCTACCCTCATGCCAGGTTCCCGGATCATGAGGACTTACTAAGACATCCTCTACTTGACGATCACCTTTCGAAGGCAAGGCAACAGTGAGGCGTACCCTAGGGGTGGTGTGTGCGATTCGTGTGTCGTTTTCATTTATTTTTGTCTTTTGTCATGTTATTGGTGATCTACGCTTGATTTTATTATGGCCATTCATTCTTGCATGCTTTGTTTAACAGTTAATATTTGCGGGAAAAGTAAATTCTAAACTATTACAAATGGCGCGGGTCCACATCGCCAAAATTAAACCGGACCCGATTTGACGGAAAATAAATAAAGCAAATAAAGTAAAGTGCGAGGAGTAATTGTTACAAAGCTTTGGGAGAGATACATAATTAATTAAGCGAAATGAAATAAATATGCGAAATTAAACAATTAAGTCGAAAGGAGGGCGTTGGACCCTTTTGCAAAATATTAACATTAATGAGGAATTAAAAATTAAAAGAAAATGTTTTTTGGTATTTTTATGTTTTTAAGATTTAATGAAAAAGAAAGAATTAATTAAAATTTAAATGAGATGCAAACCCTAATTCTAGTGGCTTTTAAATTTATTTAGAAAACATGAAACTTTTAACCTAACTTAAACCTAATGCAAATTTGATAAAAATAAAATAAATAAATATTATTATGAAAAAGAAAGATGAAAAGGAATAAAAATTACTTAAACCTAATTCTACATTTTTTAGATTTTTTATTAAAAGTATTAAAATTAAACCCTAATTTATACTAAATTAATTTACATACAATTTGTTTATGAAAATAATTAAAATAAATACTCATTATATTTTTTTATCTTTTGCTGAGTTTTTTATGATGTTTTTGTATTTTGTTAAAATAATTAATTAAATCAAAACAAATAAAGAAAGTAAAATAACAATTAAAATAAAACATGAAAAAAGTGGAGAATTGCAAACCAGGGGGGGTTCAGTCCCAAATTAGGAGGTATGGATCCAGTAAATTGAGCCCAACCTTGCAAGGCCTGATTGACTTTGGTGCAAGCGTGTGGTGTGTTGACTGGGATTTAGTGTGTTCTTCAACCCTCAGCCTTTGGATTGACATACTGGACGCGTGGCCAGCTGGATCTTGGAGGTGTATCATGGAACGGCAACGTTAACCTGCATATGATTATTATTTGAAAAATAATATGAGAGATTATGAAGACCTGGGACTCGAACCCAGGTCATGGACTTCACCAATTCTTATGCTTGCCAGCTGAACCAAATTGCTTTTCTGTAATTAATGTAACAAACAAATATAATGAAATAAACAATACGTTAGTGGGTCCTTGCGCGCGAAAACTTGAATAGACCTATCACCGTGCGCCACAGACTCATCTTCTTCATCATCCCTGAAAGACAAAAATATTAGGCAACGGTTTCTTATGCGTTTTATTAGGCCGGTTTTGGAAAAATAACGATTAGGCCTATGCAACTCATAAATTAATCGCGACTATAGATTCTTCTTCGTCCAAGCTTGCTAAATTGAATGGCATGGGTCTGGAAGGCCAATTTTTCCTCTTTTAAGAATCCCTAATTTTGAGCTTTGAAAACCCTAGAAAAACAGTTATGGCGTAATCGCGTATGGCTTGCAAAAATTCAATCAAACACAATGGTTAGCTTTAAAATCACACCAGGAACAAGAATCACTAATTGAAATGTCATGAAAATGCATAGAATATAGAATACGATTATGAAATTTTCATGGAATATGTTGAGTTCTGTATACCGATTCCTAGCCTTTTGATGAATGTTCTGGATTGGAATATGATTAGTGAAGCTTCAGGAAGCTATTGGGATCAACATTAGGTCTTGAATCATCCTCTAAAGTTGATTTCAGAATTGTGTTTTTTGACAATTTTTTCAAGTTCTTCAATGGCCTTTTAGCGCAGCTTAGAGTCTATGGGCATTAGGTTTTGATTCATGCTTATGTAGTGAATGTATTAGGTTAACAAAATTCAACCAAATCTCTTGTAATCATGGATTGAGGATTTGATTTGTTAAGGATCTTTTTCAATTTTTTTTCAAGTGTTCTTTGTTCTCAATCATGCCAATCAGTCCAATTCTTTCCTAATTAGCCTATGCACGAAATCTTGATGGCAAAACATGCATGAAAAGATTTTTTAGGTCAAGTTATATATTTTCCACATATTTAAATGATTTAAATGAATTAATATAAATAATAATTCAAATAAATAAATAAAAAATGATAAAATACTTACCTTTGGGCCAAGTGGTCGTGCATATGCTTGGAATGATGAATCATGGAAGAAAAATAGGCCCATTAGCAATTTTAGGTCATTTGGATCAAAGTTGACTTTTCAAAATATCCAAAAATTTCCCAAATTCCACAAGGCATAACTTGCTCAATTTTTAAGCTTTTCTCATGTTCTTTGACATTTTGGAAAGGTATTTGAGTCCCCTAACCAATGCCTTTGGTCCCATGTCATTTTGATTTACCAATATCAAGTTATGGCCTTTGACTTAAAGTCCCTTTTTGTTGACTTTTGAAAATGACCTATAATGTTGAAATTGATAACTTTTTGTGAGAGCATTTCTTGGACTTGAAGTATGAAGATGAGTTGTAGGAAATGTCTTTCTCTTCAAAATAAACTTTGGATGGAATTTTTCTGATAATCCATGTGAAAGTTATGCCCTGGTCAATTTCAGTTGACTTTTTCAGCTGTCCAAATAAGGAAACTTTTGCATCTTGGATGATTTCTGAGCCAAATTTTGAGAATCATGATCAAGCATTAATCAAATGATGTTTGTGGCTTCAAAATGATATGTTGACCAAAAATTTGAACTTTTGACTGCCAAATGACCATTTTGCCCCTACAGTTGACTGTAGTGCAATTAGGGTTTTGACTGTGCAATTTTGAGCTGAATGCCTTGAAACTTGATATGAGGATGCTTGACCATATTTGTAGGCATGTGAGACTTGATTGGGCCCTTGAAAACTTCATTTTCTTGATCAGAACACAAACCCTAGTTTTGACTGTATAGGAGATCTTTTGCACTGTGCAACCTTTGGGGAATTTTGTGACTTGTCTTGGCAATTTCTTGAAGAATATGGGAGGGCAAATTTTGGGGTACAACAGTTGCCCCTGTTCAATCTTCTTAGACCTGAGGATGCAGATTGGCGAACGTGCCTTTCGTAATCCGAGGGTAGAAGATGATTGGACACTAGAGTGCCCAGAAATTTGCGCTCACATAGTAGCAGTGATGGTAGGAATGGGCTTATAGATGCCATTTGGAGATTGCTGGATAGGATGATGGGCTTATAGATGCCATCTGGATGTTGATCGCGTAGGAGATTCCTTGGCGAGAACCTGCATACCTGCAAAAGAAAACAAAGTACCTGACACGTTGCAGGAGCTGGTTTTCAGATGCTTTGTATAAATGTGTCCTGACTGGTTACAGGAGCTGAGTTTGGAGCTTCACAAGATGATGAATGAACCAGGTATGGTTACTACCTTAGCATGAATGGTAAGAGAACCTTGGGCGACTTTAACTTCAACAACGCTCGTTGAGAAAATCTTGGTGAGAAATACCATCTTCGCAGGATCGGGACGAGAACCATAGGCCATTATAATCTTGAAAAGGAATCACCTCACTCGCCGTCGGAGAGGGAATCATAAGAAAAGGAATTGTCACCTCACTCACCGTCGGAGAGGGAACCATAGGAGACTATCACCTCACACTCACCGTCGGAGAGGGAAACATCTGAAAAAGGGATTACCACCTCACTCGCCGTCGGAGAGGGAACCATAGGAGACTATCACCTCACACTCACCGTCGGAGAGGGAAACATCTGAAAAAGGAATTACCACCTCACTCACCGTTGGAGAGGGAACCATAGGAGACTATCACCTCACACTCACCGTCGGAGAGGGAAACATCTGAAAAAGGAATTACCACCTCACTCGCCGTCGGAGAGGGAACCATAAGAGACTATCACCTCACACTCACCGTCGGAGAGGGAAACATCTGAAAAAGGAATTACCACCTCACTCGCCGTCGGAGAGGGAACCATAGGTTCTGCTGAGTCTTTATCAGAAAAATCTGTTGGGAATCGATTTAGCTGGACTAGAGGAGGTCTTGAAATATGTTTGAGAATTTCAACTGCGTCTTTCCTGAAAAGTAAAGGTCAGTCATATGCAATGCATGATATGGATCAAGCGATGATGTTCTCAACATAAATGAGATTTGTATGATATGATGCGTTATGCATGCTATAATGATGTATGTATGTGATGTTTTATGAATGTTTTTGTCTAGGAAAGTGAATCCTTGACGGGTGCCGGGAAGTCATATCCTGGGCTGATGTTGGAGAATAAGCTTTTACTTCCGCTGGGGATGATAGTTGCAAGAATACCGGTAGGAGAAGATGACTCCGTTGAGGAATGAACTTGGAAAATGGAGGACTCTGCGGGGAGAAAAGATACCCTAACGACCATGCTGGGAAGCAATACTCTGTGGGAGAAGGGATGCCTTGCTGAATGTTGATAGTAACTTGCTAGGGATACCCTTGTTGTATAGGAAGTGTTGATGGACTTCGCTGGGGATCAGGAGACTTTGTCGACGACGCTTTTTCCGTGGCTTTTGGCTGAGGATAACCCAGTTATATCCTGTTAAGGAAATAACTCTTTAAATAAAGCCGGACGACACGTTCGTGCTCTGCGGAGGAGATAAGCTTCCAGAATTTACTGGGGATAAGCTTACTGCTTGGGGATATGAATTCCAACTTTCCTGGGGAAACTGGATTGGACTCTCCTGGGGAGATTTTGGACTGTAATTTCGTAAGTTGAAAGAAGGAACCTATGTAGGGTTACTTGGTGAGGTAAGTTCATGTAAAACTTCTTGATGGACCGGGGTGAGGTTATCTTGAGCTAAATCCATGTAAGACTTCTGGGGGGAACCGGGGTTAGGTTGCCGCAGGATAAGTTCGTGTAAAAACTTCTTGATGAACCGGGGTTAGGTCATCTTGAGATAGGTCCATGTGAGACTTCTGGAGGAACCAGGGTTAGGTTACTTGGATAAGTTCGTGTAAGAACTTCTTGATGAACCGGGGTTAGGTCATCTTGAGATAGGTCCATGTGAGACTTCTGGAGGAACCGGGGTTAGGTTACTTGGATAAGTTCGTGTAAAAACTTCTTGATGAACCGGGGTTAGGTCATCTTGAGATAGGTCCATGTGAGACTTCTGGAGGAACCGGGGTTAGGTTACTTGGATAAGTTCGTGTAAAAACTTCTTGATGAACCGGGGTTAGGTCATCTTGAGATAGGTCCATGTAAGACTTCTGGAGGAACCGGGGTTAGGTTGCTTCGGGATAAATCCATGTAAGATTTCTGGAGGAACCGGGGTAAGGTTGCTTGGATAAGTTCGTGTAAAACTTCTGGATGAAAATTGAGAAGGCACTAGTGTAGGGTTGCATGATTTTGATTAAGTGGATGATTGTCCTGTTTGGTTTCGGATGTTAACCCACGATCTGGAATTTGTAAAGGTAGATGGTAATCATCCTTATGTTGATCTTTCCTTTGTACTTTGGTTGACAGAGCAATTGGATCGCCTGGATAACTCATTATTGCCCCTGTTTCGGAGGTGAGGGAAGAGGATACATGTGTGGGTGATTGACAAATATTCGGGTAGACAAGTGATGAGATACCGGAACATAATCGTACGCTTTGATCCCTAACTTTTGCCTGGACCGCCCTTTCGGGTTTTCGGTCCATCGGGATACCCATTTTTGCCCAAGCCGCCTTTTCAGGTTTTCGACTTGCCGGGTGTACATGTTTTTTCATTTTCATCCCTTATTTTTGCCCGAACCCTTTTGGTTCGCCGGGAAGCCCTTATTTTTGCCTAGGTGTGTCAACCTAGCGGGTCTTTGATTTTGCGTAGTATTTTGTCGACTATGTCCATGCTCTCAGAATGTAGGGAGTTGCCCCTGTTGGAAGTATTTTGTCATGCCCCAGATACCGGGCAATGCTCCTACTGTGTCCCTTGATTGGAGGTACTTCTGTTCACAAGGTGTTCATCGTGCGAATTTCCCTGCTGTTCAAACAAATAATCATATGCAAACAAGGTTATTTTAAGAATGCAAAAGCCTATGTCTGTCTTGAATTTTGAAAAATGCATTTTTTGTAATACAGTGCGATGTCAACTCAAGATTTTACAGCAAACCTTCAGGAGTCAGGATACCTTCGTAACAGTATGCTTTCGAACCAACCCATGCTTCAGCTAGGACTTTTAAGGGTTATATCATGGTCTGGTTCACGGTTTAAGAAACAAAGGATAAAGGCTCAAATTATTTGTACCCACCCGCTCTTCGTGACGTTCTCCAAACCTAAACTCAGTTGATCATACGTTAGACCTTGTTTGAGTCTTTGCTCTGATTTTCCAGTGATGGTTCGGACATTGATAACTTATTTTGAATAGGCAGTCATTCCTTTTTTGTTGAGGGTTTGTAAGACCTCTTTCTTGATTTTTGTTATCCCTTTCTTTTTTTTTTGCCTGGACTGTTTCCTTTTTGGGATTACAGTCAGCGGGATGCCCCAGTTTCATAAGTCTCTTTTCATAGGTTTTGACTTCTTGGGCTTTTCGTTTATGATTTTTTGATAATGACTGCCTGTCCTTATGATTGTTCTGAACCATCACTGTCTTTTGTTTTGTCGTAAGGATCTCTTTGGTGCCATTCGTCATGCACTTGGATCAACTGAGAGAACTACCCTGCCCCTGGTTATGAGTAAGGGTTTTAAATTTCGAAAAGAAAAACTCATACTTCTTTGGCTCAGATGGGTTGACGAGGGATTATCATCCTTATAACTCCAGTGTTTAGGGATTGAAACAATGCTTGTACCTCATCAGCGGGGTCTGTTCAAAAGCATACTGTAAAGATAGCGGTATCGTTTTCGTCATCCTCCCTCAAGAGGTTTAGAATTTTCAGTCAAGAGTTGATCGTCACAAAATTATGAAAGCAGTTTTAAGTATAGTAGACATAATTAAATCAAGACAGACATGTGTAATGCATCCATGAAATAAAAGAGTTTAACATGATAATTGTTTATCTGAACAAGAAAAGAAAAATACAACTTGAATTCAAACGAACAAAAATCTCTCGATCCTAGCCATGTTTTGGCAAGGGAGCAGTGATCACGTTGGGGGTTTCAGCAGGCTCGAACTCGATCTCTTTAGCATCGATCATGTTCTGAATCTTGTACTTCCGTGCCCAACAATCCTCGGTATCGTGCCCCGGGCTATCAGAATGATAAGCACACCTCGCTTCTGGGTTGTAGCTTGGAGAGGAGGTTTTAGGATTTGCAGGAGGGTTGATCACTGCAATCAGATTCATCTTCAACATGTGCTGCAATGCTTGTGACCATGGCATGTTAATGTTGGTGAATTGCCTTTTAGGCCCGTCCGGCCTTTGTTGGTTTCCCTTTTGTGGTTGACGACGTGGTGCAGAACCAGAGATCATGACTGCCCCTGCATGTTGATCACGGCGACTCTTTTGACCGTATGCAGCATTAGATTCCTTCTTTCCCGTGTAAGGCTTTTTATGAATATCAGAAGGTGTGGCCTCTTGGATTTTCCCACTCTTGATACCAGCTTCAATTCTTTCGCCAGTCAGGATGAGGTCGGTAAATCCAGCAGAGGAGTTACCAATGAGATGATTGAATAATGGCCCGGATAGGGTCCCTAAGAACATATCAACGAGTTCCCGGTCAGTTAACGGAGGCTGCACCCTTCCAGCAAGGTCTCTCCATCTTTGTGCGTACTCCTTGAAACCTTCGCTTGATCCCAACGACATACCCTGGAGTTGGGTACGTGTAGGAGCAAGGTCGGCATTATACTGATACTGCTTGTAGAAAGCAGTAGCCAACTCCTCCCAGTTACGAACCTTGGTCCCATCTAGCTGATAGAACCATTCGAGATGAGTCCCTGAAAGACTCTCCTGGAAGAAGTGGATCCACAAATTCTTGTCCACCGTATATGGTTGAATCTTCCGAACATAGGACCTGAGATGTAACTTGGGACAAGATGCCCCGTCATACTTGGTAAAGGATGGTGCTTTGAACTTCCGAGGAATAATCACACCAGTTGATAAACCCAGATCTCCAAAATCCAGCCCAGGTACCTGTTGGATCTCCATAGCATTCAGCCTATCCTCCAACTGTTTGTACTTGTCTTCAGCCGGAGGGTATTGTTCGTCGTTGAAATCCGTCTCGTTGTCGGAGACCACTGGACTAGGCACCTCTCTCTCATGGTGACTGCTTTCCCTCACAGACGGAGTAGTCCTCTCAGTTTCAGTCTGCGGCGTGTTCCCAGATCTGCGTCTAGGGCTGAACAAAACAGTCATCTTCTTCTTCTTGTCCTTCTTCAAGAGCAGAGCCTTCAGATCTTGTTGCCCCTGGGTCAAATTCATGACCAGCCCTTGGAACTGGGCGTTCTGAGCCTGGAGGGCCTTGATAGACTGCTCAGTTGATGATTCAGGATTCATGACGATCGGCTGAAATAAACAGCGAAGAAGGGTAAGCAACCTGTCAAAGGGATACCTGCAATGCAATGAGATGCATGATATGCATGCAATGATTTCAAGGGTCTCGCGGGGTAAACAGAGAAACTTGTTAGAGTTGAAAACCGGTAACTTGATTGAAGAAACTTCCTGTTGCAGAAAATCCCTCTTCAAGGGTCAAAGGCTCACCATATCCAGTGGGTCATAGCCCCTGACAACTTTGTCTAGAGGAAAATAAATCCTCTTTGCCCCTTGCTGGACAACTGGTTCATCATGACCTGCATCACAAGCCCTTGAGATCCTTGAAATGGGTTAAGATGTATGCAATGGTATGATGTTATGGTATGCATGGGGTAATGTGAGTAAACCCTGTTATGAGTCCCTAACTAAGGACTACAAACCAGAACCTGCAAGAAACTTAGTAAACCCTGTCATGAGTCCCAATTAAGGACTGCAAACCAAAACATGTAAGAAACTTAGGTACCCTGTCATGAGTCCCAATTAAGGACTATAGACAAAACCTGCAAGAGACAAGCGTCAGGTAACAAGCATGCAGATAATCAAGTACGAAGGCACACAAGTCACACAAGAGAAGCCCTTAGAGTTTAGGCCAGCATGGGGTCTGGGTAGTACCCTCTTTCAGTTTGTTGGTTCATACCTGTCCTATCAAAGTAACCGGGTTCTTAGAGGATCCCAATATCATTGACTACCCTCAATCGGTCATAACTCCAGCATCGCAATCTTTTCTTGCGGCCAGAACCATCGCGAGAGTTTAGCCTCAATGGGCGTAGCATACTGCTACTGTTCTAATGGCCAAGTTGGGTCATTTAAGGTTCTAAGGTCTGTTGGTGCTTAATGACTCCTTGGAAGACCCATATTCTCCCCGTTTCAACACGAGGGATATCGGTACAGACCAAAGCGCCACACCAACGTAGCCACTGCTTCACCCATGTCGGTATACGCCGGACAGGTCCCTCACAGTTTATGCTACCTAACAGGGTATCCCCAGATCCGGGTTAGGATCTATGTAACTCCCATGCAACCCACAAATTTAAAGCAGACAAGTCAATACAATTGAAAACACAGTTATGAACTATCCCTAAGGTACACCTCACTTTAAGTTTTTATCCCCAGCAGAGTCGCCAGTTCTGTGATCGGTGGATCTGGAACTGACTGTTTAACGCTGGTTCGCAAAATGTCGCGGAACCAAGAGTCGCCACCGTCTTTTATTTTCTCCAAATGGAAAGGACAAAAGCACAGAAAAATTCCTTAAAGAGATTGCTCTCGGTTCGGGAGGTAGGTTATAGAAAGGGAAGGTGTTAGCACCCTTTCTATCCATGGTTATCCATGGGCTCTTAGATACTTGCTCATTTGTGTTTTCAAAATGGTTTGTTTGCTTTTCAACTGTGGGTTTTAAAAAAGTTTCTTTGAAAGTTTCAGATCGACTCTTGTGTCAGAGTGTTTGAAAAATTGCTTTGGAAGCTTTTGAAAAGTGTTGGTGTGAAAAGATTTTTATTTTTTTTTGAAGAGAGCAAGTATCTACGAGAACTTACCTACCCTAAGGAATTCGTCTGTGTAAATGTCCTTTAAAGTAGTGCCATCCCACCATTGAGAGGTAGGTAGCACCACCATTGGAGGTGTTCGGGTCAATTCGAGGTTGTAGGGACATGGTGATCACCAGAGCAATGGGAAGACACCTTAGAAGCTACCCTCATGCCAGGTTCCCGGATCATGAGGACTTACTAAGACATCCTCTACTTGACGATCACCTTTCGAAGGCAAGGCAACAGTGAGGCGTACCCTAGGGGTGGTGTGTGCGATTCGTGTGTCGTTTTCATTTATTTTTGTCTTTTGTCATGTTATTGGTGATCTACGCTTGATTTTATTATGGCCATTCATTCTTGCATGCTTTGTTTAACAGTTAATATTTGCGGGAAAAGTAAATTCTAAACTATTACAAATGGCGCGGGTCCACATCGCCAAAATTAAACCGGACCCGATTTGACGGAAAATAAATAAAGCAAATAAAGTAAAGTGCGAGGAGTAATTGTTACAAAGCTTTGGGAGAGATACATAATTAATTAAGCGAAATGAAATAAATATGCGAAATTAAACAATTAAGTCGAAAGGAGGGCGTTGGACCCTTTTGCAAAATATTAACATTAATGAGGAATTAAAAATTAAAAGAAAATGTTTTTTGGTATTTTTATGTTTTTAAGATTTAATGAAAAAGAAAGAATTAATTAAAATTTAAATGAGATGCAAACCCTAATTCTAGTGGCTTTTAAATTTATTTAGAAAACATGAAACTTTTAACCTAACTTAAACCTAATGCAAATTTGATAAAAATAAAATAAATAAATATTATTATGAAAAAGAAAGATGAAAAGGAATAAAAATTACTTAAACCTAATTCTACATTTTTTAGATTTTTTATTAAAAGTATTAAAATTAAACCCTAATTTATACTAAATTAATTTACATACAATTTGTTTATGAAAATAATTAAAATAAATACTCATTATATTTTTTTATCTTTTGCTGAGTTTTTTATGATGTTTTTGTATTTTGTTAAAATAATTAATTAAATCAAAACAAATAAAGAAAGTAAAATAACAATTAAAATAAAACATGAAAAAAGTGGAGAATTGCAAACCAGGGGGGGTTCAGTCCCAAATTAGGAGGTATGGATCCAGTAAATTGAGCCCAACCTTGCAAGGCCTGATTGACTTTGGTGCAAGCGTGTGGTGTGTTGACTGGGATTTAGTGTGTTCTTCAACCCTCAGCCTTTGGATTGACATACTGGACGCGTGGCCAGCTGGATCTTGGAGGTGTATCATGGAACGGCAACGTTAACCTGCATATGATTATTATTTGAAAAATAATATGAGAGATTATGAAGACCTGGGACTCGAACCCAGGTCATGGACTTCACCAATTCTTATGCTTGCCAGCTGAACCAAATTGCTTTTCTGTAATTAATGTAACAAACAAATATAATGAAATAAACAATACGTTAGTGGGTCCTTGCGCGCGAAAACTTGAATAGACCTATCACCGTGCGCCACGGACTCATCTTCTTCATCATCCCTGAAAGACAAAAATATTAGGCAACGGTTTCTTATGCGTTTTATTAGGCCAGTTTTGGAAAAATAACGATTAGGCCTATGCAACTCATAAATTAATCGCGACTATAGATTCTTCTTCGTCCAAGCTTGCTAAATTGAATGGCATGGGTCTGGAAGGCCAATTTTTCCTCTTTTAAGAATCCCTAATTTTGAGCTTTGAAAACCCTAGAAAAACAGTTATGGCGTAATCGCGTATGGCTTGCAAAAATTCAATCAAACACAATGGTTAGCTTTAAAATCACACCAGGAACAAGAATCACTAATTGAAATGTCATGAAAATGCATAGAATATAGAATACGATTATGAAATTTTCATGGAATATGTTGAGTTCTGTATACCGATTCCTAGCCTTTTGATGAATGTTCTGGATTGGAATATGATCAGTGAAGCTTCAGGAAGCTATTGGGATCAAAATTAGGTCTTGAATCATCCTCTAAAGTTGATTTCAGAATTGTGTTTTTTGACAATTTTTTCAAGTTCTTCAATGGCCTTTTAGCGCAGCTTAGAGTCTATGGGCATTAGGTTTTGATTCATGCTTATGTAGTGAATGTATTAGGTTAACAAAATTCAACCAAATCTCTTGTAATCATGGATTGAGGATTTGATTTGTTAAGGATCTTTTTCAATTTTTTTTCAAGTGTTCTTTGTTCTCAATCATGCCAATCAGTCCAATTCTTTCCTAATTAGCCTATGCACGAAATCTTGATGGCAAAACATGCATGAAAAGATTTTTTAGGTCAAGTTATATATTTTCCACATATTTAAATGATTTAAATGAATTAATATAAATAATAATTCAAATAAATAAATAAAAAATGAGAAAATACTTCCCTTTGGGCCAAGTGGTCGTGCATATGCTTGGAATGATGAATCATGGAAGAAAAATAGGCCCATTAGCAATTTTAGGTCATTTGGATCAAAGTTGACTTTTCAAAATATCCAAAAATTTCCCAAATTCCACAAGGCATAACTTGCTCAATTTTTAAGCTTTGCTCATGTTCTTGGACATTTTGGAAAGTTCTTTGAGTCCCCTAACCAATGCCTTTGGTCCCATGTCATTTTGATTTACCAAGCTCAAGATATGGCCTTTGACTTAAAGTCCCTTTTTGTTGACTTTTGAAAATGACCTATAATGTTGAAATTGATAACTTTTTGTGAGAGCATTTCTTGGACTTTAAGTATGAAGATGAGTTGTAGGAAATGTCTTTCTCTTCAAAATGAGCTTTGGATGGAATTTTTCTGATAATCCATGTGAAAGTTATGCCCTGGTCAATTTCAGTTGACTTTTTCAACTGTCCAAATAAGGAAACTTTTGCATCTTGGATGATTTCTGAGCCAAATTTTGAGAATCATGATCAAGCATTAATCAAATGATGTTTGTGGCTTCAAAATGATATGTTGACCAAAAATTTGAACTTTTGACTGCCAAATGACCATTTTGCCCCTACAGTTGACTGTAGTGCAATTAGGGTTTTGACTGTGCAATTTTGAGCTGAATGCCTTGAAACTTGATATGAGGATGCTTGACCATATTTGTAGGCATGTGAGACTTGATTGGGCCCTTGAAAACTTCATTTTCTTGATCAGAACACAAACCCTAGTTTTGACTGTATAGGAGATCTTTTGCATTGTGCAACCTTTGGGGAATTTTGTGACTTGGCTTGGCAATTTCTTGAAGAATATGGGAGGGCAAATTTTGGGGTACAACAAAGATAACCCCCGTTAAGGAAGATGTCTTGATACTTGCTCGCAGCAGACTTCGGCTTCATGCTCTTACCTTTGTCATTCTTCAAAGAGAACCCCAAGCCGGATCGGTTCTTATTCACAGGTGGATCCACAATTTGTCCCCTTACCTTGCTATGACCCTTTCGCACAACTTGTTGCGCATCCTTAAGTGAAACCATGGAATTCTCATTTCCTCTTATGTTGTCAATGGATAAGGCTTGGAACTGGGTTCCAACAGCAGCTTCATCCGCATCCACAACGCTGAAAGAGGACAAATGAGATATCAATAATGCATGTTCCCCATTTATGATTACCACTTTTCCTTCACGTACAAATTTCAGTTTCTGGTGCAAAGTTGAAGTGACAACCCCTTCCTCATGTATCCATGGCCTTCCTAGCAAACAACTATAAGCGGGTACAATATCCATGACCTGGAAAGTTATCTGAAACAAATGTGGTCCTATATAAATAGGCAAGTCCACTTCACCAATAACAGATTTCCTTGATCCATCAAACGCTTTCACAATGATGTCGCTCAGGCGCATAGCCATTCCTTGATATTTCAACTTCACAAGAGTGATCCTCGATATAAAATTCAAAGCGGATCCATTATTAATCAGCATATTGGATAGTGAATCATTCTTGCAATTCATAGAGATGTGTAGGTCCAGGTTGTGATTCCTTCCTTCATCTGGTAATTCATCATCACAGAAACTCAAATTATTACATGACGTAATGTTCCCTATTACACTGTTGAATTGGTCTATTAGCATATCACTCTCCATAAAAGCTTGGTCCAATACCCTCATCAAGGATTCTCTGTGAGAAGATGAGTTCATCAATAAAGCCAAGATAGATATTTTTGAAGGATTCTGCAGTAGTTGATCTACAATTCTGTAGTCGCTCATCTTGATTATCTTCAAAATATCATCCACTTCTTTCTCTAACGTAGCCCCACTAGTCTCACCCATATCCTTCTTGGGTTCATCATTCTCAGAAATTCTCTTTCCAGCATTAACATCTCCTCGAACAAATGGTGCAAACACACAACCGCTGCGGGTCACCCTGCTATTTTCAGCAATATTCCAAACATCAAGCATTGGCTGGAGGGGAACTTCGACACCATCCTCCAAGATTGTAGCGTTATATTTGTAGGGCACGGTCTTATCTGACTTATAAGGGATAGGACCCGACAAATTAATCACTAATGGGGTAACAACTTGCTTGCTATAATATTCAACTTCAAGATGGGCGGGTCACCCAAAACAAGGTACAATGACGTTTACCCCTTCTTCAACATAATCAGTCATTATTGAGTCATTTTTGGAAAACAAATCCTCATCTGAGGAGAAATACTCATCTGCAGAGGCATACTCTTCATCCAACTCTTCTTTAGTCAAGCAAACCTCAATCAAATCAACTTCATGGTAATCATCCCTTTGACCTGTAACCTTGATAACTCCATTATCTAACAACAATTGAACACCCTTCTTCACGATTGAACATCCTCGGGAGTCCCGACAGCAAATTCGACAAGATCCATACTAGTGTTCTACCTGACCATCCATACGGCAGAAAGTAGCATGCATTTGCACAAGGTCCTCATTCATATACTCTACATCAAAAATTATGAATTCTCCAGGACATCCAGAAACAATATTCACCTCCTCTTCATACTCTTCCCTGGGCCTGATTATGTGGATGAGGCCATCATCCATCATCTCTTGTAAATCAGCCTTTATCTTATCGTAACCATGTATGTTTGTACTACAAATAGCACAACTGGAATGGTCATGCGTGTAGTAGCTAAATTCATAGGTCTGCATGCATTTTCACCAAATCTCCTATTACTAGATGAATATCAAAAATCCGGAAATCGCCTGGACAACCGGCCACCATATTCATAGCGTTTACTCCTCCATGCTTGGGTAGAGTATTGTCTTTCATATTAGGTCCCACATCCTTGAAAGATAGAATACCATACTTCACCAATTTCTGCACATCAGTCTTCAAAGGATAACAATTCTCAACATTATGCCCTGGTGCTCCCGGATGAAAAGCACATGTTTGGTCTGCCTTGTAATACCAAGGAAATGGTGACGGTACAACGGGAGGTGGTCGTGTCTGGACCAGCTTCTTCTGAATCTATTCCGGTAGTAACTCTGTATAGCTCATAGGAATAGGGTCATAACCCTCCCTTCTCTGATTATACCTTTGATTCCCCTGCTGGGACGGTCTCTGATAAGCAACGATAGTTAGAGCTGCACCCGCAACTGGAATAACTGAGGCGACTTGCTGATGACGCTGATAATTCCTTATAGGAGTATTAACCTTCCTCTCTTGCATAACAACATTTGCATCCCCTTCCTTTTTCTTGGTAAACCCATAATATGGCTTCTTCAAACCTCCAGAGCTTTCACTTCTCGTTAAACGGCCCTCTCTTACAACCTCTTCTAAGCGGATACCCATTCCTACCATTTCACTAAAGTCACTTGTCACACTTTCTACCATCCTCTCATAGTAGAAAGCACCCAGCGTTTTCAAGAAAATCTTAGTCACCTCCTTCTCTTCCATGGGAGGAATCACTTGGGCGGCTACCTCACGCCATCTTTATGCATATTCTTTGAATGATTCCCTGTCTTTCTGAACCATGGCCCTGAGTTGATCATGGTCAGGTGCCATGTCCATGTTGTACTTGTATTGTTTGATGAATGCTTCTCCCAAATCATTGAAAGTATGGATGTTAACATTGTCCAAACTCATATACCACTTCAACATAACTCCGGTCAAAATATCCTGAAAAAAGTGAATCAGTAGACGCTGATCATCAGTATGGGTAGACATTCTCCTTACATACATCACCATATGAGCACGAGGGCAAGTGTTGCTCTTGTACTTCTCAAACTCTGAGACCATAAAGTTAGCAGGTATCTTAACATTCGGGATCAAGCATAACTCATTCACATTCTGCCTGAATAGCTCTTTTCCCCTGAGGGCCTTCATCTCTCTTTGCATCTTGTCAAACTGCTCTTGAAAATTATCCATTCTGCCATAAAGACCCAAGTCTTCACTCGATGGAGGGAAAGGACGACACACATCATCGTTAACAAACGGAACCATATTCACCGAAGGAGGCACAGCAGGAGCAGCATGCACCATAGGAGGTGTCGGAGTAATAATAGTCTGAACAATTGGAGTATCTTGAGGACCAAGTTTGAAACCTTCAGGTGCAAAATTCTCTGGCATTCCCCATGGATAACCTTTAGGCATGCGGTTTTAAACAACAGCTGGAGTAGCAAATACAGGAACAGTCGGAGCATCATTAGTTGCCCTTGTTGGTTGAGGTTGGACACTCGGTGGCTGATTCTGAGAAGCCACCAGAGATTCCATCAGAGTGGTAAGATTGGCCATGCCGGCATTCAAAGCAGAAACCTCCTCGCGCAACTCGCAATTCTCTTGTTCTAAGTTGTCCATCTTCTTTCTGAAATTAGCCCGAGTGTTGTAGTGGTGAGTTGGCTTGCTGAACGAAGTAAAGAAGCTTGGTAAGACACCTGGATATGCATAACAAATGCAAGAAATATGTGAAAAATGATGCATGATATGCAGTGCATATGATTTTATTTTATTATTTAATATTTCAAGGGATTTAAAATTTATGGACATATTGCAAATATCAAAATAATAACGCATTTGAAATACTGAAAAATTTCTTATAACTACTCCAAAATGGATTATAAGTTTCAATTATCCCAAGTACAAGAAGAAAATAAAATCTAAAACCCTGAGAAGTAAAACTGATGGAGATCACTCTATACGCTGGTGCTTCCCTGTGAGCCTGGAAATCTGAGCCTTCAACCTCTGGTTTTCTTCCGCATACCTGTTGGCAACCTTCTTCCAGTCACCTGAATCAGGAAGTGAGTAATCAGCATCTGATTGAGGCTTAGGAGAAAATAAATCCCCTTGCCTCTCCATAGTCTCTACCGATCAACTCTCAAGGATCTCAATCAAGTCGTCTTTCACCTTCAAGTCTGCTCTATAGGAAATCTCTAAAGTTTGGCACTTGTTCTTCCAAGCATCCTTTTCCTGTTGCATCCTGACCAAACTAAGTTGTAACTCTTCTAGATCCTCTAATAAGGGAGGAGTAGTCTTCACAAACAGATCAGGCATAGGTGTTTCCTGGGAATTCGTCATCTTCAACTGAATAGCTCTGGGTTAGACCCACTGAAGATATGGCTCCAAAGAAACAACACCCCTAGGTCCCAAATCCTTCCTACTCTTCTTATGAATGTGACGCCGGGCCTTCGCAATATGCTCCCTAGCTTCCCTATGGTCTTCTCCCTCCTTCAGAAAGAAACTACTCAAATGAATACTATTTGTTTTATCCCTCATCGGGTAACCAAGCTGTTGTACCCCAAAATTTTCCCTCTCACTTATGAAGAATTTTCTCACAAGATCTCCTTTAACTCAAGACTGCACTAGGGTTGATCAGCTCAAGACATCTCCTTAAGCACTAATGACCAAAATTAGGGTTTGATTTTTCACAAGGATTTTTGAACTTCCAATGCCCCATATGACTTTCATGGATCATTATGGACCCCCATGATTACTCATGTCAAGTTTCAAGTCTTGGATCACACTTTTGATCAGACAATTGAACAGTTGACCTTAAAATTAACTATATTGGGGAAAATTCAACCATGGCCAATTTACAGTCAAACCCCATAGTTTTTGATCCACGTCAACATTTTAAACTCATATGTATCATTTGATCAAGTTTGGACCATAATTCCTCAAGAAATTTGATCAAATCTCCAAAAGGGCAAAATGGTCAAAATTAGGGTTTTGATTAGGAAAGGGCAATTTCTGATTTTTGACCTAGCAATTGATCAATTGGTTTAAGGCATGATCTCAAGATTCTAATTTCATCATTTTTACCTAATGATAGGGTTCAAAACATTGCAAGTCCATTGGATTGACAGATGAATTTTGCAGTCAACTGTATATTGAAAAGTCAAACTTTGACTTTTTGGTCAAATTCAAGTGCCAAAGATCATAATTCATCAAAACATGTCAAAATATGAAACTTATTCATGAAGAAATCAAAAATAATATTTCATTTTGAAAAGTCAAAATTTCTAAACTTAGAAATTTTTCTAAGTGTTAAAAATTTCATGTTTTTTCATAACTTCGAGTCAAATTTTCACTATGATGCATGATGATTCAAGGGAAACTTCCAACATGAAAGTTGTAGATCTCCATGAAATCTACAACTTTTCTTCACACAACTTCTTCCAAAAGTTCTTGGATCTCAAGTTATAATTTTATGAACATAGGGTCATGAAACCAAACACTTAGTGAAAATTTGCCCTAATTTGACCAGGATTTTCACCTAACTTCATGACACTTTTTTATATAGTTCCAAAGGGAATATTCATGAGCAATTCAAATATGGGTTTTATAGCACATTTCAATATTTCCAAAATGTCCAAGAACTCTTTGAGATCATTCTTGAGTAGGGAGAATCGAAGATATGAAGTTAGGGTTTTGTCACTTGAATTACAAGCCATTTTTTATGAACAAATGAACCAAATCCATGATAGGCTGCATAATCTTTGATTTGCAGGCCTCAAACTTGTTTGTCACTCCATAATTAAATTTTTACACAGCTGTTAGGGCTTTGATCCAAGCAATTGAGCTATTATCCAAGTTGCATTTCCATTAATGGCACAAAGTTAACATTGTCAATCTTGTAAAGCAAGCTTTTTTCATAAAGTTCACATTGAGCCTCTAACTTGTTCCCTCTTATCACACTACATCCACAAAGTCAGAAGAAAGCTTGTTTAAAGCATAACCACTCTATCTTAGCAAGTACACAAGACTTTGAAACTTGTTTTGTCAAAAAATCACATGTTTAGCTTAAGGATGCAAATTTGAATTTTGATCAACTAGAGCATCCCAAACTTGTTGCATATAAATAGAGTCACTATTTGTGAGCTAGAACACGAGTTTGAACACACTGAAATACACCAAAACTCTCTCAAATCAGAAATTGCCCAAAAACTCAACTGTTGCACAGTTTCTGACCTTAAACCTCAAACTCACATTTCCCTCGTGCGTTTCTTGGCCTTTTAGTTTCTAAAGCTTCCTTGCATCAAGAGAAACTCATTTGTGTACCTGTTTCACTTGTGTAACACCATTTTCCCTGTCTTCCATAACCAAAAACAGAGCATCACAATTGAACTTCTCCAGACCATTCCAGCCACCCTCAGCTCAAGCCATCCATTGCATTAGCTTCCTAGAGGTCTAAGGAAGCTAACCTGATCATCAGCACTGCCCAAAACAAGCTCAAATCCATTTCACGATTTCCAGTTTTGAGGTATTTTTCTTGAACTTCTATGTCATTGCTTCGGCATTGTTAGGCTTGCATTTTTTAAGATAAAATATAGACATCATTGCCCTGAAGCTGTACATGTCCATAGATTTCATTTATTTTGATTGAGCTAGGAGAATTTTGAGTTTGTACTTTCTGAAATATTTAGGTGAGAATTTGGTACTGTTAAAAATTCTCATTCATATTTGATTTATAGTTTATGATATTTATATGGTTGGATTTGTGTGACAAAATGGAGCAATTTTCATGTTTACATTTTTGCAAATGGTTGATAAATTAGCAAGTTACAGATCCTTTGGCTGGAGGTTAAAGATGAAGTATAGTCAGGGCACATTTTGTGTTATGTATTTATTATTTCATACAAGTTAACGGATGTATAGCCACCCCAATGGTAAAGCGCGCGCCTCTTCACCCTTTGGTCCTGGGTTCAAGCCCCAGCGTGACCATTTTGTTATTTTTACATATTCTGACCCTTTTTTTTGTTTGGCGGGCGCTGGGCCCTTTGGGCCTGGCTCTTTTTTTTTTTGTTTTTGCTAATTAACTCCCATCTTGACTTTTGGCATGCCCTGGCCCATTTGTACTTATTTACTTATTTATTTCATTTTTCTTTTTAAATATATTTTCTAAAATATTAAAAAATCTTAAAAAATATAAAAATAGTAGATTTAGGTTTTGACATAATTTAAATATTTTTCACACAAAAAATTATTTTATTCATCATACTTTATTTTTTTTGTGCTAATTATCTTGTAAATTTAATTAAAACTAGGTTATTATTTATTTTCTTTTACACCTATTTAAATATATTATTTTAATATAAAAAGGTTAAAAATATTTTATAACACTATAATTATTTTCAAGACAAAAATGTCAAAAATACTTTTCTTACAAACTTATTTTCTTTTAATCAATTAATAGATTTAGGGTTTTATTTAAAATATTTTCTTAATAAATTTAGGTTTAATTAATTATTTTCTTTTAATTAATTAGGTTAAAACAAATCCCTTTTCTCTAAAAAATCCAAATAAAAATATTCATTTTCTTCACATTTACATTCTTGCATATTTATCCATCTTGTACATTATTTATTTCAATTCTTGTACAAATTCAATTTGGTTGTAATAGATTAATTAGGTTTATATTCTTGCAATCCTCATTCAAAATTTGTATACCCCCCTCCCACAAGTATTGTAATAGCGTAGTAACTTTAAATTTCGCAATTTATCGCTTTATATACAAATGCTAGTAATTAGGGTTTGTATGGAAAGACTAAAACAAATATTTAGAAAACCCTAATTCAAGACAAAAACAAGCATGAAAACAACACACTTGCACACAAACACCCCTAGGATAAACTCCACTTGGTTGCCTTATACAAAATGGTCATATTACGCATGTAAGGTATCTTAGAAAAAACAAGCAGATACAAGATCATAGCCCCTCGATGATGCTATCTAAGTTGCCTTACAAATGATCTTAGTCCCTAAAAAATAATGCTAAGAGACCTTGCAACATTTCTAATCATGGCTATACGAAGACCTACGCCTGTCCCATTTACATCCAAAGATAGGGTTGCTTACCAAATCAATGGTAAGACAGCAATGTCAAAGGAAAAGAAAATGAACAAGAAAGACATTTGAGTAGGTAGAGTGCTCCTAATTACTTGATCCATTTCAAAACAAACATCCTTGCTATTCTGATAACAATCACATACACTTTCAAACATCTTGCAAAATTGAAAACATTTTCAAAAGATCAAACATCTTTGTATACATTCTTACGAATGAGAATCATTATAAAGATTGCCTAAACAATGGCCTATTTACAAAATACTTTCAAAAACCACACAAAGCACAATTTCAAACAAAAAGCAAGTGATCTAGAAAGTAACTAAGAGATCATGGATAACCATGGATGAAAAGGGTGCTAATACCTTCCCTTTTCATAATCTACCCCCCCCCCCCCCCCGAACTCAAGAAACAATCTCAAAGGTCTTTCCTGTTCTGTTTCACCTTTCCTTTTGGATAAAAGAAAAGTTGGTGGAGACTCTTGCTAACCGCAACATTTGCGATCAAATGCAAAACCTTCAAGTCAGTTCTCCCACCGTATCGCGCAAGCTGTCGTCGTGCAAGAACAGGGTTATAGTTAATTCCTCCCTTTGTACCAAGAAGAGGTACATTAGGGAAACTACCAAAACTGTCAATAATCTCTATATCCTGGTAAGCTCGATGATACCAATCAATATCCGAGTGATTAAGTTACATGATCTTAGGAGCCCAACGGGGTTCCTTCTTGGCATCCCAAAAAGAATCAGACTGAGGCATATGAGAGATAAACCACTAGTACAACAGGGGCGTGCAACAGATAATCATCCCCCCATGATAAGAATTTCAAAGATGAATAGAGTAATAAGAATCACCTAACAAGGTAGGAATTGGGTTTCCGATCATGAAGATCCTGATAGCATTAATGTCAACAAACCTGTCCACATTAGGAAATAAGAACAACCTATAAGAAAGTAGAGCAAAGATGGCCTCAAAAGCGACTGTACTCTTCATCTTGGCAAAGTAGCGAGCTTTCTCCAATAAGAACTGAGATGGTCATCCTCTAATCCATCCTTTGGTAGTCATATGGGCTTCCATCTCAGACTCCCCCAGATGAATCAAAGCAGCAATCTCGTGTGGTTTTGGCTCACCCTCCAAACCAGTAAAAGGAACACGATCGGTAACGGGTAAATCCAACAGATAAGAATACCCCTCCAGTGTAGGCATCAATTAATAGTCGGGAAAAATAAAGCAATGATACATCGGATCATAGAACTGGACCATGGTCAAGAGAATACCCTCCTTCATCTTCAGCTTCATGAGAGGAATGATGGATCCATACTTCTTTCCAAAGTCTGCAGAACACTCGATCTCGGGGATTAGACTGATCAACTCATCTATCTTGGGATCCTTGAAATTGTACTTCCCGGTCTTTCTCTTTCCAGAATCCATGGTTAAGAAGTACCTGAGATATTCACAAATGGTCAATATTTAAATCCCTTGAAATAAGATCTCTTCAAAATATCCTTATGGATGCATGGATTCATGATGCAACAATCACATATAAGATCACACATATAGGGTTCATAGGTTCAACGTCACGAGCATGAGGTTGAAGGTACTACCCATAAGGTATTGGTCTAAAAGTTATCACCTGTCGAACAAGGTTCTAAAGGTTCCCAAAGTTTACATCCTTCCTTCAGATATTACCAACTTCCCGATTAACTCGGTAATTAGTAATATTCTCAAGAAAAACTCGTCCGAGGGTAGTATCGCATGACAACTATTTCAGGATTACTCCGTCATAGCTTCCGCACTACACCTAAAAGGCCAATATGGGGTTTGGTATTCTACGGTCCTCAGTTTCAACAGGCTCCTAGATTGAAAGTAGTACATCTTCTCGATTACTCGGTAAATGACACTATAGTCAAAGGGGCCTCCACTGAGTGGGGGATATCATGCCTCATTTTTTAGGATTACTCCCTCAAAGTTAACATGACTATACTGCCCGTCCTATCTTAAAGTTTGCCCAAGTCTGGGTATAAGACTTATAAGTAATCACCAAGCATCCTAAAAACCAGGAAAATCTAGATAAACATATATACAACATATATACAACATATTACACATAAACAACAATAGCACATACACAAATATAAACAAGGATAGGCTCAACCCACTTAAGGATGGACCAGCAAGAGGTCAATCTTTCCCCAGTGAAGTCGCCATTTTTCTGTAGTGGTAGAAATGTTTAAGACTAAGCCATGGGATTGACTAGACTTGTACAAATCAAAAGAAAATCACCACCGTACTTTATTGTTTCCAAAGAAATGGGAAAAGAGCGAATAACCCAAAAAATGGGGAAAGATTCAAGGTAAGGGGGTTGGTTATGCAAAGGGAAGGTATTAGCACCATAAACATCTACGGTACTCCGCAGGAACCTCTTTGTAAAATCTGTATATTTTGTTTATAAAAATGTCGTATAAAAAAATGGAAGGTGGAGGTGAGAAAAGAAATGTATTTTTATGGTTTTTGCACCCGCCACGGTTGCGAACATTTAGTGCCTACAACCACCTTCTGTGCAATAGGGGATCAGGGTACACGTAGTTCCTCTTTTAAAAATTATAAAATGTAAGTGTGTTGGTTAATTTTATTAGATAAGACATCATTGTCATTGTCCGTGTGAACATACTTACTACCCACAATTATGAGAAAGGAGAATTTGAATCATCTCAAAGTGGAGGATATGGCTTGGATTTTAAAATCAACAATGCCTCAATCAACACCAAAGTGGAAAATATCTCTCTTCACTACATATTGTAGAAGTATATTTGTTTGCATCACTACAAGGATTGACAAGAGTCCAATCTTTTTGAGAAAAGTTTAAAGATAAAAGCCAAAGTGGAAAAATTGTTTGAAATGAGATTGATTGACTTTTAGCCTTCTCACAAAAAAAAGGTCAAAATATTATTAAGTTTATTGAAGTTTATTTATGAAAATGTTTTGAAAATGCATGGACCTAAGTCCAATTTTATTATGAAAGTGTTTCAAGTTTAAAAAAAACAAGAAGAGTTTTTCAAAAGAAGAGAGAAGATTTTTGAAATTAAAGAAGATGGGAGGAGAAGAAGGGACTATCCTAAAGAATAAGGTAAAATCTAGAGATAAGAACCATCTAACCAACAAGAAGCCAATACTTAACACTATGAGCCAAGATAGAATTACCATTCTTTGGATTGAAACCAAACAAGCAATGATACTAGACCTCTTGAAATAACCAAACTTCAAGTGTATTAAGTCTTCACAAAAATTGGGCAGAGTAACGGCTGTATACGGGTGAATTCCAAATTACAAACAAAGAGTGTAATCACAATAACCTGCATACAAAACAAACAAACAAACAACCCAATTCCTTGAGGTAAACCTCAAGAGCTCTAGACAAAATAATCAGATAAGGTCACAAGGTCTCCAATCATAGGCCAAGGTTTCTAATCCTAAGTCCAAAAAGTTCAATGCTCCCTAATGCCAAGGATAGTAATCAAATAGTCCAAGTATCATTAAAGATTTTTAGGGTTTATGTTGATTATTAGGTGTTTTGAAAAATAAAAGTAAAGCTCAAGTGAGCAAAAATAAAAATGACATGAAAGTAAATACTCAAATGAGCAAAGATGAAAATGGCATGAAATATAAATGCTAACAGTAGATAGTTCATAAAAATAAAAGGGGGCATATAATAAAAATAAAGGATAAAGTCAATTATTAGTGATTAGTGGTTAGTTGGATGATCATCTTGAAACTTGCATTTTTAACTCATTAGAGGATTGGTAGAATCAAAGCCTCCACACAACAAGTTGCATTTGTTTTTGTCAAGTATATCATCCATTTGAAATCCCCATGAGTACCATTTAATGATCAACGATGTTTAAGTGATCCGCGTTGACCAAAGGTGTTGTAGATCCATTAGAGGATTGGTAGAACCAAAGCCTCCACACAATGAATCTCAAGGTTATTGGATCAAAGAGATCAAATTAACATACTTGGGCTTGCAAACATAAGTTTGGGAAACGAATGATCATTTATTCGAATCGGGACAAAATTTAACGCTATGTTAAGCAATCGTAAGTGGAATTATATAGAAGTCGCTCCTATTTTGAGGTCGGTCAATAGTAATCTATGCACCATTTATTTTGAGACATGATATAGAGATCATGCTCCAATAACACTTAGTGCAATAAGAAAGGGATGAGATGAAGAGGGGTGGGAGAGAATATACAAACCACTTTTGAATTAAATTTAATCAAACTATTATTAAAATCATTCATCCATTTTTGTGGAGTTAGACTCAACACCATGGATCCAATGATGTTAATAAAGTTCATGATCAAAAATTTAACCCAAGATCATCCAGAAAATAGTCACAAAATAATATTACATTTAATATATACAAAAGAGGTTTAAAAAAATGTTTTAAAATAGAAATAAAAGAGAAAAATATCAACTGTGTTCAAATTGATCAAGAAATAAAAAGTAAGTCAATGGAAAAATCAGAAAAGGACTCAAATGATTTTATAAATTTTTGGTAATTTTTTAAAGTCGTAAACTATTTTTAAAATTAAAAGAAATGAGTAAAATAAACTAAAAATGATTAAAAAAATACCAAAGTGAGAAATAAAAAATAAGTGAGGTCACCAATTTTGTCACAATATCATTGGATCATTCCATAATTTTTTCAGAATTTAAAAATGCATAAAAGCATTTTTAAACATTTAAAACAATTCAAATAAAGTGAAAATTTATGAAAAATACCAAAACACAAAATTAAATTGTGAAAAAATAAAAATCAGAAAGAGAATAATCAAAAATACTTTTCAGAATTTTTGGACTAAAAATGAATTTTCTATAATTTTTTGAATTTTAAAAACAATTAAATAGAAAAATCAGAAAAGAAAATAAAAAACCAAAAAAGTATGGGCCATCTGATCAATGTCAAAACACGTTAGTAAACAGATCAAGTGGACTTGGTGCGCTGTGCATGTTATGGACTTTAGTGAATAATGCATAGGATCATTAATTAAATCAAATTTTTGGAAAACACAGATGGCGCGCCTTCATTGGTTGGAAGATAACACGTTGGTCATCTTCAACCTCCAGCCAGTCCCAAAACCAGGTTGCTTAATTTGTAAAATTAGAGCACGATACCTATGTCATTCGCTTCATTTCTTCAAGACGAAGACAACCACACATTCGCGACAAATTTATATAAATTATAGCTCAAGCAATTTGGAAGGAAAGTTTTAAAAAGGGATTTGAAATTTCATGGTCAAAACGTGTTTCCAGTAAAAAAACAAGTGTTGTGACTAGAACCAGGGCAATGAGAGCATCACAATGATATCAAAGTTTTGAAGAATTGATGAAGGAGTCTACCTATTAAAGTTGAGTTGTGAAGCTCTGAAACTGGACTTCTATGGAGTAATATAGGGCACGATTCTTGAATGTAATTATATGGTTAGCTTCAGGGAAGATCAAGGAAGGTGAATTGATGGAAAAATTGGATTGAAAAAGGCTTGAGAATGGATTTCGAAGTTGCTGAATTTTGAGTTATGGAACAAGTTTGGCAGGGTGATTCTGGCTATCCAAGCTTGAGGAAATGAATGGGGGATGACCCTCTATTTATAGGGAATCAAATGAAATGTCCAAGCGTGTGAAATGATGAAGTTTGGAGGGAAATCGTGTGAAGTTGCAAACAAGAAAAGTGTGACTTCTAATTTGATCAAAACTCATCCAAAACGTGTGTTTTGTTGTGCTAAACAATTCCGGAACTTCATTAAACATGTTTAGAGGCATAAACGCGTGGAAAATTTGTGATTAGAAGCCAAAACCAAGATTTCAAAATCTGACTTGAGATGAAACTTCAGTTCCAAGTTACCAACTTCAAAATCATGGCATTCTCAGCTCAAGGGGTCTTAGGGCATAATTCTTAATGCTTTAGAAAGATGAGGTTACAAGCATTGCAATGGACAAAGAATAGGATCAAATGGATGCTTGAGCTGAAAGTTGCATTGAGTCAAAGTTCGAGAAAAAAGGGTTGACTTTCCATACTTAGAAATATTTCAAATTTTTATTCAAAAGTGACCTATAATGTTTTGCATCCAAACATGACCTTCCTCTTGGAATTTGCTCTTGACTAAAAAAGATGGAACGAAATGGACCTCTTGAATGACATTTTGGGACTTGAACCATTCAAAATCTCCAAAAATTGAGAGAGTTATGAATTGTTGAAGTTGGCAAAGATTCATGAAATGACCTATAATCTTTTGTATCCTTAAGGCAACTTCCATCCATTTTCTCACTTTGCACATAAAAGAAGGAATAAAGTTCACATCCTCAAGATCATTTTGGAAAAATAATAGACTCAAGGTGATAAAAATTGACCAAGTTATGATCATTTGAAGTCACACATGGAAAATTGGGGATTCATATGGATGACTTGTAATCTTTCTTCTTCATCAAGTTTCTTCCACATGAAAACTCCTTGTAACTTTTGAAGTGATTTGTTGATAACCCTTTGAAGATAAGGATGTCTTTGGAATCATTAAAAAATACCAAAAGATAGCAAGATATACTCCTTTGAAGTTCAAAACCCTTGCTCCTAGATCAAGAAACATGCCTTGAGGAACTTTGACAATTTTGAACAAACTTCTTGTACCAACACAGATGCTTTGTAAATATAAGTTGTTGAGGATGATAATGAGAACTCATAGCAACCACAACCAGTTCCATATCTTGAGCATTGAGAGAAATATGCATTTGTGACCAATGGGGACAAAGCCTTGTCCAAGCATGACAACTTCTCCAATCAATCTCTTGTGCTTTTAAACCAGATTTGATAACCTTGAAATGTGGTGAACCAAAATAAACTTGTCATTCAATTTCTTCCAAAACAAATCCAATGGTGAGGTTTGAACTTCTCAAGCTTTATTGACTAACGCATGGAAATAAACTCATGAACCCATGGAGCAACTTGTTAAATCTCATTGCCTTTACCTATAAGCAAGAGAAACCAACATTGCATTTTATTAATTAAGAGAAGAAATCAAGACAAAAATATTCATGATCATAAAAGAACACAAGTCAAGGTTCTTGGTGATTCCTCAAAGAGCAAAGCTAAATATAGGGAGAGGAACCAAGAATCCTAATGTGATCTTATTATGAATGAATTAACATGGTATGATGAAGGGATATTAGGGGGAAAATTGGGGTACAACACTTGGACTTTTCCCTTTGACTCAAAACCTTGCCACAATGCTTTGTCCTTGATACAATGTGCATAAATTGCTCCACAAACCAAACTTGTTTCATGCTGCAAACTATGTTGTCCAAATTATGGCTGAACAAAATGATATGCCACTTCTATGCATTGCCATAACACTCCAAAAAACCTATTCATTTGTTGTCCTACAAAACCTTGTGCTATGCTGCACCAAAAACCTATCACAATACCTGTATATGCTTCCCTATACAGTCCAAAACTGCTTTATGCAGTCTGCTCCAACCTGCATCATAACAACCACAAAATTGCACCAAAATGCCAAAAGAAAATTGTGTGGAAAAAGAAATAAAGCAGTAGGAAAAAATAGTTCAAAACAACTTATTTTGTTTCCCTCCTAAACCTCAGTCAAAGGGCTACAAAAGGGACTGATTCATAGGACATGGGGATGATTTTTTGGAGAAAGAAAAGGAGAGAAAAGAAAGAAAAAAATGTTAAAACCAACTCATTCATAAAACCCAGTTCATCCATAAAAGCTTTGTTCATCTTCAACTCTGTTTTGACTCATCAAAGCAGAAAATATCCACAACCCACTATTATACAACCTTGAAAACCCTCCCGTAAATCCTCAAAACATTTCATATTACATAGATACTGCTCAAGCTCAAGAACAGTTTATGTAGGGCTCTTATTCTCAACTTTTAAACAAAAGACAATACTACATAAACTTGACTATTTGGAGTTGGTTCAACAACCTTCAACATAAAGGGAAGTCTAGAAGCTTCTTGGAGTTTCATTAAGGTCCACGCAGCATCTTGAAGGGTTTCAGACTCAAAACCTAAAGTGCAGTTGCAAGGTAAGTCATCTTAACTTTGCATTTCCATACATCATTTTTTTTTGGTTTATTTCTAAAGATAAGATGAAGTAATCACTACTCTTGAAGTTAATCGTTTCCTTGCTGTTCATTTTTTTTAATCATTTATATGTTGAAAACTGACTGATACATGCAAAAGAATGGTGATAGAGGTAACAAAAATTGTAACATGGGTCGACACATACCCACATGGGTCGACTCATTCTAAGTGAAAAAGTAGAGTATGAGTCGACACATGGCTGTATGCATCGATTCATACTGCTACCCATGGCCTAAAACAAAAAGATGGAAGGGGCATGAGTCGATGCAAAATGCGTATGTGTCGACACAAGCAGGAAATGAGTCGACACATCCCATTATGTGTCGAATCATACTAAGTTGATTTAGTTTGACAGGGGCAAGAAAAATTATGTGTCGATGCATAACAGCATGTGTCGACACATAATAGTTCAAAATACAGTTTTTTTTTCCTTCTTTTTTTACACTGTTTATGTATTATATGTATATATAATTCATCACTGTCCATTTATTTGATATGGTTGTAATAATTATACACCTATTTCATCCCCATTTGCAAATTGTATCCCCATCCCCCTAATGGTGTAATAGCGTGGGGTTTTAATTTTCCGCAAGTTTATCGCTTTTCATATAATTTCTAGTAAGATAGGGTGTGTATGGCAAGATAAAAACAACAAATAGATAACCCTAACCAAGAAAAAATGCATGTAAATCAAACACATTTCACACTTTCACCCTTATGGTAATCCCGCTTTGTTTCCTTTCAGAAAATAGTCATGTCCCTCGAACATGGGCGTTTTAGCAAAGACCATTCGATAAAAAAAAGATTCTAGTCCCTCGATGTTACTTTCGGTAAAACGATCTAGTCCCTAAACGTTATTGCTAAAACGTTCCATAGGTTTCCTTCTATGACTATACAAAAACTTCCCGTGCCCGTCCCTTCACGTCCAACGATGGGGCTTCTTACCAAATCAATGGTAAGATAGAAACATCTAAAGGAGGAGGAAAAGAATATCTAATACCTTTTGAGTAGGTAGATTCGCTCCTGGTTGTTCGCTTACTCATAATAAAAATCATTTTTACACCAACACTTTCATCTTGAAACATTTTAAAAAGACAAACACTTTGTACGCATTCTTATAGAAATGAGAGCCATTACAAATACGACACCTTTTCAAAATCACTTTCAAAAACACATTCCACAAACACCTCTTTGAACCATTTTCAAAATAAACTTTATATGCGTTCTTATATAAACGAGAACCATTACAAAGACATTTTCAAACAAAAGCAAGTGATCTATAAAGTAACTAAGAGCCCGTAGATAACTACGAATGAAAAGGGTGGTAATACCTTCCCTTTTCATAATCTACCCCACGAACTCAAGAAAACATCTCTAAAGGTCTTTCCTATTCTTTTCAGCCTTTCCTTTTGGATAAAAGAAAAGTCGGTCGCGACTCTTGCTAACCACAACATTTGCGAAAAAACACAAAACAACCAAGTCAGTTCTCCCATCGTATCACGAACAGGAAAAACAAAATTATCATTTTCTACTAATACATATTCAGCTATCCCATATGACTGTTTGATGGTGTGATCAAAAAATTCAATTTCGTTCCACTCCCACTTATCTTCTCAATACCAAGCTTCTTGAAGATAGATAATGGAATTAAACTTACACTAGAGCCGGAATCAATCAGAACCCTCTTAAAAGTTCTATCTTTTTTGGTGCATGGAATTGCCACTGATCCAGGGTCCTTCTGCTTGACAGGCATTTTCTTTCGGGTGTAACTGCATACAATTTCTCATCACCGGGTACCGATACCTCTCCTGTTGATCTTTTCTTTGATAGTACATCCTTCATGAATTTCTGGTAAAAATGCTCTTGAGTGCTTCAAAGAACAACATGTTGATCTCTAGCTTTTAAACAACTTGACAAATATATCAAAGTCTTTCTCTTTTGTGTCTTTCTTTGCCACTCAAGAGGGATATGGCAATTTAATCACTAGTTTAGCATCCTCTGTACTCTTCTCTCCAACTTCTTCTTCTTCTGGCTTTTACTTGCTCTCTCTCACTTCCAAATCAACTTCTATGATACTATCATCAAATTTTACCTCATCTTTTTTTCTTCAGCATCTTTCTGACTCCTTGTTGCGACAACATTAACATTCTCATGATTTTCTGATTTCCTTATGCTTGCAGAGCTATTTGTTGTGTAATCTTTCCCATTTGAACTTCCAGATTTTTTATTGCAATTGTGGTATTTGTGATTGCTCCTGGTCTCTTCTTGAAATTAAGAGGTGTGGGCAGCCATCTTTTTAATAGCCAACTCTCACTCTACCTTCTGAGGAACTTGTTGCTGCCGATCTTTCCAGCTGAAGTTAGGATGATTCTTCCACCTAGGATTATAGGTGTTAGAATACGGATTATTCTGCTTCAAAAATTTTATCTTCTCAATTTGTTGTGGAGTTGAAAGACAATTTACAATCATGTGTGGTCTACTCCAAATTTCACAACTCCCCTTCTGTATCTGTTAAACCTGAGCTACTTGTTGAATACCCATGTTCATTGCTTTCAACTTTTTTTCTACTTCTGCAGCAATTATCTCTTTGGTTTTTAGTCGCTTATTGTTGTACCCCAAAATTTGTCCTCTTTATTTTCATTATTACATACACGCATATTATTGGTTTTATGGTTATGGAATCAAGGTATATTTAGCAAGCTTCTTCAGGTTACAACTGACGTTTATTTCGCCAAAGGATGTTCTCAAAGTATTTTCTGTGCTGAACATCAGTTCGCCGTTTCGCAACGATTTGGGGTTCAAATATTCACAAGTCCAATCGGGCGCGTCATATTCAGGTGTTCTTTCACCAAGGTATCCTTGATAACATATTCTCAAATTCAGATTCGACTCGAGAGCCAATTCTTTAAAGAAGGTCTCCGAATGTGCAATTTTTTCTCGAAGAAATATGGTGAAAAAGTGTGTTGAAAGTGCAGTTTTTACGCACTAAAAAATTCATAACTTAAAGATCGTGGCTCGTTTTGAACCCGTTTCAGTGGCTAAAATTCCGTCTTGACGTCATCTACATTTTAATATCTCATGGATGGAAGCCAATTTTGATCAGAAGGTCTTCAAAAATGCGGATTTATCAGGTACTTTCGTACAAAAAATTTGTGACAGAAGTTTATTTGCATCATATTCAGAAAATCATAACTTGGTCGATTTTCATTGTATTGAGCTGGTTCTGGCACCAAAATTTCATAAATTGAGTTGGCTACGTTTTCGCAGGAGGTATTGAGTTTGAACGGTATCCAAAAGGCCTTCGGTTTTTTACCCATAGTGCGTGTGACGCGCCGAAAATCCTGAATGCTAAATATTATTTCATCTGGGTCGAAACTTTGAAAATTCATAACTCGGTCATTTTTTATCGGATAGAAGCCATCTTTTTACACAAGGTCACTGACTCAGAGATCTACAACTTTTCTTCCAAAGTCGAGACCGGTTTTTGCTCCAATTAATACCAGTTGTTTAATGAAGAACGTGTTAGAGTTGACACTAGAGCCCAAAATAAGTTTGTCTAAGGCGAAAGTTCAAAAATTCATAACTAATTCACCATTTATCTGATTGAGCCCATTTTCGTAAAGGAGTTTGTTCTCGATGTTGGCTACATTTTATTTTCATATTTCAACTTCATAAATTTCACTTAAGTCCCTGCGATTTAGCCTGGAACGTGTCAGACTCAAGTGAATAAAAATATGCACTATTGCTTGTGGTTATTGGAAGCCCAATTGTACATTCAAAGCCCATATCTTTGCTCTAATTTCAATTATATAATCCCATTCTTTTCACACAAATAAGACGGAAAAAAAAAACCACTGCCACAACCTTGTCAAAATATCAAATTCTTTCAAGAATCTTAGAAATCTTGAAATCCTTGTTACAAATCCCCATCTCACTACAAACAAGCCATCCTTGTTACAAACCCCCATCTCACTACAAACAAGTCATCCTTGTTACAAACCCTCATCTCACTACAAACAAGCCATCTCATTTTCCAGTAAGGGTAAGGCTGATTTGATCTCCATGATCAAAAGGGTGTAGAAGCATTCATATATGCCATATCGGTCTTAACATTACAAAATTTCATGTTTTTGATTTCTTTGTATTTCATGATATAGTAATTTATTTAATGTGTTTATGAGATTCAACGCTGCAGATTTAGACCATCTAATGGTCTCATGTAGGTTTATTACAAAACGTTGAGGCCAAAACAGAACAATAACTAATGCATGGCTCACGGCAAGACGGGCATCCTGAGGAGGTTAAGGACGTGGGTTCAACACCCACCCCTATTGGTTTTGATTTTCTTCCATTCCATTTATTCTTTTACCTATTTTCATTCTTTTTGTTTAAAACCTTTTTCGTAAAACCTAATATTTTTCACAAACCTTTGATTTTTCATAATAAACTCGAATAATTAATTTTAGGTTTTTTAATTTAATTTTAGGTTTTAAATTAATTTTTGGTTCAATATCCACCCCTGACATTTACATTATTTGTATTTTCTAACCTTATTTTCCATTGATGCTTCTTCCCCTATCTATTTTTTGGCAAACTTAATTCTTTTTTGTTAATCGTTAAACATAAGCTTTTTTTAAACCTTTTTTTAATTAAAATTAATTAGGTTTTAGTTTTTTTTTAATTAACCTTTTTTTTCAAAATTAACCTTTTTTATTATTAATTAAAATTAATTAGGTTTTAGGTTTTTTTAATTAACCTTTTTTTTTCAAAATTAACTTTTTTTATTATTAATTAAAATTAATTAGGTTTTAGGCATTTTAATTAACATTTTTCAAAATTAACATTTTTTATTAATTAAAATTAATTAGGTTTTTTAGGTTCATTTAATTAATTATTATAAATCATTTTTTTCATAAAAAATCATCAAAACATTTTTCTTTGCTATTTTAATCTTATTTCTATTTTCCTAGATAGCGTAGCTTTATTTTTCCCACTTTCATATCATTATCGTGTAATTGCTTCCGGGATGTAATAGTTTTAGGATTTCTTTTCCGCGCTCTTCATTATTATGTAACATCCCCAAAGCTCTGTAATAGCCTAGGTTTACATTTCCTCCTTTACCTTCAGCTACTATATTTTATGCAATACTTAGATTAATAGGATTGTATGGAAAGATAAAAAATGAACGATAGAAAACCCTAATTTCAAGATAAATAACCAAACTAAATCATTTACACACTCGCACCTCTAGGATAACCTCACTTGTTTCCTTCGGAAAATAATGGTCATGTCCCTCGAACATAGGGATACCATTAGAAAATACCCTCGGTTAAAGTTATCATAAAGATCATAGTCCCTCAATGTCCCTCGAGTTGCCTACGAGAAATGATCTTGTCCCTCGATGTTGCCTACGAATATATGATGACGGTCCCTTAGAACTTCTAAGGTATCCCTATATGTTGCCTTCTATGACCATGACAATGACCAGTGTTTGTCCCTCACACATCCAACGATAGGGCTACCTACTCACTAATAGTAGGATAACACTGTCTAAAGGATAGGGAGAAAAGGACGACCTTTTTGAGTATAAGTAGATAAGTTCTTAGATGCTTGTTCAAAACAACTTTTTTCACCTACACAAAAATATTTTCAAAAACACTTTCGAAAATATTCGCCTTGTCAACACTCTTGAGGACTGATACAAGAGTTATCACAAAGCGAATCGCCGCACTAAGGCATTTTTAAAACAATTTTCAAAACACACAAAGCATAAGAAATTTTCAAAACAGGAGCTAGCATCTAAGAGCCCGTAGAAAACTATAGATGGAAAGGATGCTAACACCTTCCCTTTCCATAATTTACCCACTTACTCAGAAAACTCTTGAAAGGTCTTTTTTCTGTTCTTTTCACCCTTTCCTTTGTTGGATAAAAGAAAAGCCGGTGGAGACTCTTGCTTACCACAACATTTGCAAATACAAAATGCAAAACCAGTATTAATAGTTAGTTCTCCCACTGTATCACACTTATTAACTTCTAACTTCAAATCAATCACTCCCTTTAGTTTTCTTGTAACCCGATCATACAATTCCAGGTGTTCATTTGCAGTAATGGCTTCAATGATCTTCTTCACGCCACTTGTTATTGTAAAATTGGATGAGCCACTGTTTACTGTATCGATAAGCTGCTTTGTCTTCATTCTGAGGCCATTCACAAACATCTGCATTTGTTCCGTTTGGTCCATGTTGTGAGTGGGACACATTACCAACAACCTCTTAAATCTCTTGTAGGCATCACCCAGTGACTCTCCTTCTTTCTGCTTAAAATTCACAATGTCATATCTTTTGTGAAATTAAACAGAAACAAGAAAGTATTTGTCAAGAAAAGCCTTCTCCATCTCTTCCCAAGTATTAATACTCCCAGCAGATAGTGAGTAAAACCACTCTTCAACATCTTCAGATAAGGTAAACATAAACATTCTTAGTTTCTTTGCTTCATTTGTAATCTCTCCAAGTGTTTATTGGAATCTTCATTGACCTTTCCGGTGAAAGATCTTCTCTCAAGTTGAGTGATTGTGCTCGAATTTAGTTGAAAATTGGTCACATTCACCGGATGTTTTTCAATTGTTAACCTTCCACCTGGTGCATTTGCACCACCATAATCACCAAGAAGTCTCTATGGTTGATCTTCAGCCATAATTTTTTCCTTTGACTCTGAATCCGAATGGACAGAGATTTTCTCTTCTTTGGAGTCCAGTCTTTCTAATATAGCTTGTCTGAGTCTTGCATGCAACATTCTCTCGATTTCTACGTCAAAAGGAAAATTAGTTGAGGGTTCTGCCTGCATAAAAATATTAGATGCACATTAGTAGTAACAAAGCAAAAATAAAAAACAATAAAACTGAAAATACAATTTTAGTTGACGAGCCACAAAATTTAAATTGAAAAACAATTGAACTCTATAACTTTGCACTCCCCGACAACCGTGCCAAAAACTTGATAGTCAAAATAGCAAGTGTACTATTTTGCCAATGTAGTAATAGTAGGGAAATTCCTCGAATATTGATCTCGAGGACTGCGTATAAGTATCGAGTTTAATGTATGGTTTAATTAAACAAAAACTTAACGTTTAGTTTATCCTTGCAATTATAAAAATTAAGCATAACGTAAATTATGGCTTTTTTACTAATATGAGTACTATTCTAGGGGTGAGTGTGTGATTTTCCCTATAACGACCTTGTATCTCGATTTCTTCAACAAGTTTATAACATTCAACTACCAGCCCTTTAGTTTATATTCCCCTAAGTCCTTAGTGAGAAAAGCTTTGGCCATTCATCCTAAACCCTAAGTCCTTAGAGATTTCTGATGGAGTCAAGCCTTTTGTTTTATCAAGGGTTAACTGGTAACTAAAGGGTATCCCTAGTCCTAGGTGATATCTACTATAGTCTAATTGTACAAAGAGCCTTAACAATCACGGTCCAGATGGTTGTTAACCGTAAATCAATCATAAGTGGTCCGATCATGAAAGCATAAAAACATTGTACGATTAATTTTGAATAATAAAAACCATGGAAATGAGAAAATCAGAAATTCAAATTCATTAGAAATTCAAATCAGGGACACCCACTAGCATTGGGGATTTAGCCGTTCATATTTTTCATGAGAATTAAAAAAATATAAGAAATATACATTACAAAAGATGGAGTAAATCTTCGTTCTTCAAGAATCTCATATGCTTACTCCTAGACTCTGGAATTCGTTGTTTACAGAAAAGGTCCCTCGTTTGGTTGTCAAAACTACCTCAAATAGTTAGAATCAATTGTTCCCAATCCAAAATGTCCAAAACACCCTTTTGGGTCTCACATAGAGTCAAATAGAAAGAAAAAAAAGTCAGCATTTGGACCAACATGGCCCGTGTCAGGTGACACGGCCAGCCGTGTTGGTCATCTCTCCATTCCCTAAGAATCTTTAAGTCTCGGGATGGCTGACATGGCCTATGTCGTGTGACACGGGTGGCCGTGTTGGCACTCTAGTTTTTTCTCATCATGTCCTCCTCTGCTTGACATGTCCTGTGTCAAGTGACACGGGTGGCCGTGTCAAGCTTGTTGTATCTTGCAGAAACTTCTCCGAAACTACCGATTTCTTGACTTTTTTTTCGTACCGAGTACCTAGGATCCTTCACCTAAACCTGAAATCGTCGCAACAACAAACCAAAGCATAAAAAGAGAAATAATTTAAATAAAATTAAGAAAACATAAAATGCAGAGAAACTCAAGAAACATAAAGTCAACTCAAACGGTAACGAAATACGACACAAAGCAATGCAGAATACCAAGATTATCGTCAGATAAGTGACAAACATATAGTGAAAATGGTGACCGATCATAAGCCATTGGAGAAGAAGAAACATGAAGAAGGTCGTGGGCGCCATGTTTTTTTATTTGAAAATTTGAGGTGTCTCCTGACGCGGTAAAGTGACAAGAAAAAGCAAGTAAGTATTTAGTTTTATCATATCTTCACCATAGGGATTGGTGCTATTGAATTTCCGTTCGAAAAGTATCACGTTCAAGAGTTTGGGTTTGAATGGATTTAAAGTAAATACGGGAATTAAAACTATTGACAAGAAAATAAATACGTTCTTTGGAGAGGAGAAACTATCTAGCATGAATATAAACTACTCGTCACAAACATAAAATTATCGATCAGTTGTACTCACCATGCAATACTCGTCAAAATCATCATGTATCTCTCACATTAGTGTCCATCTTTACAACACATACAAAACATATCATAACCAAGGTTATGTCTAACCCATATTGTGAGAACAACTATATTCTCGTGTCGGCTATCTCTCAGCACAATAATACATAAGCATTAAGCTTTGATACATAAGTTATTATTAAGCCTAAATTTATCTCTAGAGTTTAGAGATTAACAGATTTCTTTCCCTAATCAAGACTTTTAATGTCTATCTCTACAACAACACAAATCCAAACATAAATGGAAAAATATAAAGGAAAGCAACAAGATTGATTTGTAAAGCATATATCATATAACACCATCATCAATACATGTACCTATGTTCAGAGTAACTATACAAACATAACCCAACAAAAGAGGAATACATAGAGAGGAAAAGAGGAAAAACCAAACATCTTGCGGGTTGTCAGTGCAGTTGATGAGAAATCCACCTTGAATTATCCACATGTAAAGCCCTAGTGTTATTTTCTAGTTAATCCTATCAAAAAATGAAGGTGATGAATTTGGGAGCAAAAACATCCCCCAAAAACATAACCTAAAGATGAAATGAATATGTTTTTATAAAACTAAACTCAGCAGACCGGGATAAGAAGCCTCAGTGCACTAAGCGGGTTGTGCTTATTTTATACATCAAACCGCCTAAATCCCGCAAAGCAGGCTATTCGCACTTAGCAAGCTCAAAAATCATGCTTCTTCCAAAACTGGAAAAATAGGCTGTAGCGCGTTTGAGAATGCCCTAAGCGGGCTTCCCTGTTGAAATATTCAAAAAACTCGCACTTTTATTCCGAAAACACGCACTTGAAGTTGTGCCTTCAACACCTTATTGCTTAATGCTCCAAAAATGCGAGAAGTACCTACAAAAGACATATAATCTTTCAAATGGTACACTATTTACATAAAAACACGAATATTCACAAAGTAAACATATTTACAAACAAAATGGGGTTTATTAAAACGATATTAACAAAAGTATCAATAAGTGCAACAAAACCTATATATAAAAATAGCTACAATTTGCACTTATCAAACTCTCCCTAACTTACATCGTTGTTTTGTAAGAACAAGATTTGGTTCTACAATATTTTCTGAGTTTTGATGATAACAAATGAGTATGTTTATATGAACAATTTTGATACTCTAATATTTATTATTGTTGAGTACTTAACAAACATGTTCTGATTTTGATGGATGGCATGGCCAAGACATTAGAAGAGAATTAGTTCCGCTTTTGCACTACACAAACTATGTTGAACAGTAGAAGGACACTCCAAAAGGCTCTGAAGTGTAAGCTTCGATGTTTGTCTAAAAAAACCAGATAAAAGATATGAATACAGAAGTCGCTACTTAATTTTAGATGTTAAAGACTTGTGGTTTTGAATACAATGGGTTCTAAAGAAATAGTTAAAAGATCTGAAGACAGAAGTTTCTACTCAAGTTTCTAAAGACTCAAGGTTCTAAAGATAAGGGCTCTAAAGACCAAGTGTTAAAGACTCTAAAGACAGAAGATCTAAACTTTCTAAAGACTTGAAGTTCTAAAGACCCAATGTTCTAATAAAAGGTTCTCACAACCAAGTGTTGAAGACTCTATAGACGCAGTTCTGAAGACTCTGAAGACTTGAAGTTCTAATGATCTTGTGTTATGTTCTCGCTTCTGAAATCATACTCGCAGAAGCCACAGAAATATAGAAAGAAAGAATATAACGTTAACATGGTACAAATAGTACATGGTACAATCAACATTTCATTCCACTACCATGAAAGGATGGACACATTGTACGATCTTGTCCCCCAAATTATTGTTCAAGCTGTCAAATATTTTGGAAATCCCAAGAGTACCCCTCAACAGATATGTTATTCTATTGTCTATATAAAGGCTTGAATAATAAGAGAGATAGACATCAATCAACGAAATATCCATGCAAAAAGTGCAGTTCATAACTTTCATTTTTTTTAGTCATTGTTCTTAAAATAATTTACATATTCAGCTTGTGTAGAAGCAATATTCTTGTAAATAAAACTGGTATTCAAACGGTTATTTGATTTTCCGTAAGGGACCAGTAGTTCTGTGTTGTACCCCAAAATTTTCCCTCTCATTTCACTCAAGACATGCCTCTAGAGGTCCTCAATTCCTCAAGGATGACTAAGGATTGACCAGATAAATCCTCCTCCTAAGGTAACAAGCTTCAAACTAGGGTTTCCATTTTTATCAAGATGAGTAAACTCCAAAGGTCCCAAATGCCTTCCATGGTTCCAATATGTTCTCGGGATCATCTATGTCAAGTTTCATGCCTTGCACAAGAAGTTTGCTCAGTCAATTGCCCAGATGCCTGAAAATCAACTGTATTAGGTCAAAAGTCAACGGTGGCCCACATACAGTCAAACTTCAAGATTTTTGGTCAACATTAACATTTTGAAGTGGTATCCTCATTTTATCAAGGTTTGATCATGATTCCTCGAGGAATGCCCCAAATTCATTAAAACCCAAAAGTTGCTAAATTAGGGTTTCATAGGAAAAGTCAACCAAACTTTGGCCAGACATAACTTCTTCATACTTTATCAGAAATTTTCCATCAAAGGCTCATTTTTAAGAGGATGCAATTCCCTACAACTCATCTTCATCCCACAAGTTCAAAATATGCACTCATAAAAATATATTAATTTCTACATTGTAGGTCCTTTTGAAAAGTCAACAAAAACACCTTTCGGGTGAAAGCTTCTTACATGAACATGGAAGACCCAATTGAGATGAAACCAAAAGGTTTGTTTAGGGGACATACTAATATTTCTAAAACGTCCAAGAAAACCTCTCTAGGGTTAAAATTGAAGGAGATATGCCTTGTCAAAGTTTACCATTTTTGCAAAATTGCCAAAAGTCAAATATGCTCAAAAGGACATTTTTTTGTCAAATGGGCCTAGCTTTTCATGATTGAATCTTGTTGGAAACATGGTCCACGACCCAAATCAGCATCCACAATTTATTTTCTTATTTATTTATTTTATTATGATTTTTATTTATTAAAATTTAGATTAAATCAAATAAATTGCAAAAAAATATAAAAGATTGATTTTGATCTGATTTTTGTAGGAATCACAATCAAATTAGGCTGGCCAAATCATATCAAATCAGATCAAGGGATAATTGGAGCAAACTGGCATGGTTAGGCCTATTTTGGAAACATATAATACAAGAGAAAAATCAAATCAAATCTCCATGATTATCAAAGATACAAAGTGTTTTTGTTTCCCTAATTCGTTCCACTACATATACTGAACATACTCAAGCCAAAAGAACAAGGATTGCAGGTCGTGAAAGCTGGAAACAAAACTGAAAAAATTGACAAAAAAGTGGTGAATCGTTTTCCAAACTAGAGGGAAATTCAAAGCATTTCAACACTCCCAATCGTTTCCCGGACCTTCCCAGAAGCTAACATGATCAATTACAAGCTTCTACAAGCCCAGAATCGTCATATAACACCCACGCGGCTTGCTTCCTTTTTCAAATTCAATTACAATGATTCTTGCATCATAAACATGTTCTAATGATATATTTGTGTTCATTGTCATATTTGTAATGCGTTTGAATGGTTTAATTGATGTTTTGATGCCTGTATTCATAATTGCCATTGTTAGGGTTTACCTTGCCGTTTTAGGGTTTTTCCATACAGGTTAAATTGGCCCAAGAAAGGGGTACCATGATGCTAGTGGCATCAAGACGAGTTGATCCATGTGCTTAGAATTAATTTATCATGCTTGCTGTTGATTTTTGAAACTTGCAGTGCTATAGCCATGGAGTCAGGCCGTAGGTATAAGTTTCAACCTAAAACGACGGTTCTGCAAGGAAGACGATGGCGTGTCCAAGCCTGATTAGGCAATTTAAATTTCACGCATTTCATTATCATACTGACCCATATTTCATTATATTATTTGTTATTCATTCTTATTAACAAAAGAACATGTAGCCCAGTTGGTTAAGCGCGCGTGATATTGAGGGGGAGGACCTGGGTTCGATCCCAGGTCCCAGCATTTTATTATTTTCTTAACATTTGCATGCAGATCTTGTGCACAACACAGCCAAGCGCCTTCCATGGACTCCAACCATCCATCCAATGGATCATTGCCTAGCCAGATCCAACGCCCATCAAGGGATGACCATGGTGCACCATCAGAAAGAGAGGGCACTGAATCTAGCGCGGGGAGTGGGCTCAGCATTCTTGGGCCTAGATGTATCAACATCACACCCCCCCCTTTCAGCAAATACAGGCCCAATTTAATTCTTTTCTCTTTATTTTCTTATTTTTTTTATTTATTAATTATTTTCCTTTTTACAAAATAACCTCAAAAATCATTTTTTATCATAAAATCAAAAATCACAAAAAACATAAAAATCATTTTTTTTCATAAAAAATATTTTATTTCCTTAATTAATTAGTTTAATTAAAATTAGGGCAATTGAATCCTTTTTTCATAATTTAAATCAATTAGAAATTAGAGTTTAATTTGTACATAATTCAATTTTTTCTCAAAAACTTACCTAAACATTTATTTAATTAGATCTTTTAGGTTTTGCTAATTATTCTTGCATTTAATTCGTCACGCTCATATTTTTAATTTCCTTTTTATTATTATTGTAACTGCTCCGAGTTTGTAATAGTAATTAGGGTTTCAATTCTGCATCCTTATTTTCGGTCAAAATAATTATGTATCTGCAAAAGTCCTGTAATAGCTAGGACTTTAACTTTCCTCACTTTTAATTTCCGCAAGCTATAAACTGCTTAGATGTATATTAATAGGATTGTATGGAAAGACTAACTGAAAATTAATACAGTAGAAAACCCTAATTGTGCAAAGATAAATTAACTGAAAATTACACTCGCACATGCTCACTCCTAGGGTTTACTCCACTTCGGTTGCCTTCGGTAAAACGGTCATGAAGTATATGGATTGTTAGTGGTCATACTCTAGCCCCGAAAGAACTAAAATGACCCATTCGGATGTTTCCACAGAAAAAGATCTTTAAGGTTTTAGGATGATTACTAACATTTTCTAACATTTCTTTTGTGATCGTATTTGTCCCATCGAATGTCCCCAAAAATCTCCAACGATGATGCTACCTATTTCCCAATAATGGGATAGCATTGTCTAAAAGGAAAACGAACAGACTTTTTTCGAGTAGGTAGATTAGTTCCTAGGTACTTTCTCAAACAAACAAAAACATTTTTCACACCAACACTTTCTAAACAAAGTTTTCAATAACAACTTCATAACACTCTTGAGGACAGAAACAAGGGTTAAAACGAAGTAAAACAAAACTTTTCAAAACAAGCAAACACAAGTAGTTTTCAAAATGAGCAAGTACCTAAGAGCCCGCGGAAAACCACGGATAGAAAGGGTGCTAACACCTTCCCTTTCTATAATCTACGGCCCGTACTCAGAAACATCTTGAAAAAGGTTTTTTCTATTCTTTTTCCTTTTCCTGATCGGATAAAATAAAAGTCGGCGGCGAATTTTACTTAGCGCGAAATTTGCGAACAAAAAATGCAAACCAGTATTAACAGTTGGTTCTGCCATTGTATCACAGTCTGTATCCTTAAGAAGTCTAGCTCTTTTGAGTTTTAGAGGTTGTTAGTCACTTGCATGTAGCTTGTGCATTGTAATAATCAGGTTGATTATTTTTTTTATATTCCTTAAGGGACCAGGTAGGTCTGTATCCTTAATAAGTTTAAGAATTGTGAGTCTTAGAGGTTGTTATAGTGAATTAAGTCCTCAATTAAGTTAGGAGAAATCACTTTGGCGGCTGGACTAGACTAGCTTGATAATTTTCAAGTGAACAAGTATAAACATGCATTGTTCTTTACTTCCTGTTCTTACTTATTGTTATCATCAAGAGTGAAGGAAAATGGATTTTAACTTAAAGGGGGATATTTTTAAAGAAAAGTTTTTTTTTTAAAAACCCAATTTAACCCACACCCTCTTTCTTGTGTTTTTCATGCCTTCAATTGGCATCAGAGCTCCAGTTCTGAGAAGATAAAACGTTTTAATTTTTATCAACATTTAATAGTGTCCAGTACCGATCTAGTGTGTGTGAAAAACCAATGGCTACACCTACTTCACATTTGATAATAGGGATAATGATAGAGATCATTATAGTTCAAAATCTTCTATGTTTGATGGGGAGAAATTTGGCTATTGAAAGGATAGAATAGAAAGTTACTTTCTAGCATATGACTTGGATCTATGGAACTTGGTAGTTGATGGCAACACTCAGCCATTAGATTATAAAGGTTATAAGATTGAAAAAAGTGCAATGACGAAAGCACAGAAGAAAGTATTTGAAAATCACTACAAATCAAGAACCATTCTCCTAAGTGTTATTTCATATAATGAATGTGAGAACATTACAGATAAAGACACTGCAAAGTCTATCTTTGATTCTCCTCAAATGACGCATGAAGGCAATGCACAAGTAAAGGAAAAAAAGTATCTGGCCTTAATTCAAAAATATGAAGCCTTCAAGATGGAAGACGGCGAATTTGTAGAGACGATGTTTTTAAGATTTCAGACTCTTGTGGCAGGACTTAAGGTTCTGAATAAAGGCTACTCCACTGCAGATCATGCTAAAAAGATTATCAGAAGCCTTCCTGTCAAATGAAGATCGAAGGTAACTGCTTTAAAATTGGCAAAAGGATATGAGCAACACCTCTCTTGAGGAGCTGATTTTATCTTTAAGAAGTCATGAAATAGAGCTAGAGCAAGAAGAACCTCAAAAGAGGGTAGAACCAGTTGCTCTAAAGTATACTTCTGGGAAAACCAAGGTTTATCAAGCTAAGGAAGAATCAAAAGAATCTGAAGAAGATTCAAATGATGATGAACTCTCTCTGATATCCAGAAGAATAAGTCAAATCTGGAAGAACAGAAAAAGCAAGTTTAGAGGTCAACAAAGGACATATGGAAGAGGTGAATCCACTTTCGGTTAGAGGAATGATTCTGGAAAAGAAGTTACTTGCTTTCAATGCAACGAGCCTGGACATTACAAAAATGATTGTCCAAAGCTCAAGAAAGACAAGAAGCCTAAAAAGGCTTACAAATCTAAGAAGGGTCTCATGGAAACATGGGATGATTCCGAATCAGAAAATGAAGATTTTGATGAAGAGTATGCAAACGAGGCACTCATGGAACTTGATAATGAGTCATACTCTGATGAAAACAAAAAGATTTCCTTGATGGTGCCACTAAAACACCAATCATGGTACCTAGACAGTGGATGCTCGCGACAAATGACAGGCGAAAGGCATATCTTCCAAGATTTGGACCTTAAGTATAGATGCGTTGTTGGGTTCGGAGGCAATCAGAAGGGAAGGATCACCGGCTCTGGAACAATTGGTAATGGTAAATTATCTTCTATTAACAATGTTCTTTTAGCCGAGGGTCTGATGCATAACTTATTGTCAATCAGTCAACTTAGTGACAATGGTTATGACATCATTTTTAATGAAACATCCTGTAAAGCTGTTAGTCAGGAGGATGGCTCAGTTCTGTTAAATGGGAAGAGGAAGAACAATATTTACAAAATAAGATTATCATATTTGAAAAATCAAAATGTAAAATGTCTTCTGACTGTTCAAGAAGAGCAATGGGTCTGGCATCGATGTCTGAGTCATGTTAGCTTGAGAAAGATTTCTCAACTAAATAAACTTGGATTAGTCAGAGGCTTTCCCAATCTGAAGTATGTTCTAGATGCCTTTTATGAAGCTTGTCAGAAAGGAAAATTTTCAAAAACCTCTTTCAAAGCTAAAAAGATTGTTTCTACTTCCAGGCGATTAGAACTTCTTCACATTGACTTATTTGGACCAGTGAAAACTGCTTCTGCCAATAGTAAGAAATATTGTTCTTGAAATAGAAGGATGAGTCATACTCTGTATTTGTTACCTTCTGTTCCCAAGTGTAAAATTAAAAAGATTGCAAAATAGTCAGAGTTCGAAGTGATCATGGTGGAGAATTTGAAAATAAAGATTTTGAAAAGCTTCTTAATTCAAATGGCATAGTACATTATTTTTCTTGTCTTAGAAATCCACAATAAAATGAGGTTGTAGAAATAAAAAATACAACAATGCAAGAAATGGATCGCATCATGATTCAAGAAACCCAGATGGCTAAGAACTTCTAGGCAGAAGCATTGAATACAACGTGTTATATTCAAAATAGAATCTCCATAAGACCTATTTTGAGTAAGACTCCTTATAAATTGTGGAAGAATAGATAGCATAACATTTCCTATTTCCATCCATTTAGATGTATTTGTTATATGTTAAACACTAAAGATAATTTGGGTAAGTTTGATTCCAAAGCACATAAGTGTCTGCTATTAGGATACTCTGAACACTCTAAAAGGTTCATAATGTATAAAACATAATTACGAATCATGAAGGAATCAATCCATGTCAGATTTGATGATAACTTTGACTATGAAAAGTCAAAGTTGTGAAAATCTTGTAGATATAACCATAATGTTCGCTGAACCAAAGGAGAAGATAAAGAATCAGAAGCTCCTTCTTATGATATTGTTGATAGTTCTTCTAATCAACCTCAACCAAGGAAGAACATAATCGCATCCAGAAGACCTTATCCTTGGAAGTAAAGATGCTCCAATCAGATCAAGATCAGCTCTAAAACCTTCTGATGAAGTGCTTTTGGGTTTAGTTTCTTTAATAGAACCTTCATCTATTGGAGAAGCCCTTCTAGATAAATATTGGATTCTGGCTATTGAAGAAGAACTGAACCAATTCTCAAAGAACGATTTATGGGATCTTGTTCAAAAACCTAAAGGTGTCCATGTCATTGGAACCAGATGGGTGTTCAGAAACAAGCTCAATGAGAAAGGGTGAAGTTGTCAGAAACAAAGCACGACTGTTTGCCCAAGGATATAGTCAAAAAGAAGGGATAGACTATACAGAAACCTTTGCATCAGTCTCCAGGTTAGAAGGTATTCAGTTGTTAGTTTCTTTTTCTGTCAATCATAGCATTATCTTTTATCAGATGGATGTTAAGAGGGCATTTCTGAATGGTTATATTTTAGAAGAAGTGTATGTCAAACAACCTTTTGGCTTTGAAAAATCTGAGAAATCAAACTTTTTTTAAAACTAAATAAATCTCTTTATGTCTTGAAACAAGCTCCTAGATTATGGTATGACAAGTTGAGTAATTTTCTTCTAGAAAATAAATTTACCAGAGGAAAAGTTGACCCCTCACTCTTCTGCAAAACTTTCAAAAATGATATTCTAATTTTTGAAATTTATATTGATGATATTATTTTTGGTTATGTTAATCCATCCCTCTACGAGAAATTCTCTAAGCTAATGCAGGTTGAGTTTGAAATGAGCATGACGGGAGAACTGGAGTTCTTTCTGGGACTCCAGATTGATCAAAAACCAGAGGATACTTACATACATTAAAGTAAGTACACAAAATAACTTCTGAAGAAATTTAACATGACAGACTACACTGTAGCAAAGACTTCAATGCATCTAACATATATTTTGGAGAAAGAAGAAGTAAGTTGAAAGGTTTGTCAGAAGGTCTATCGTAGTATGATAGACTTTCTTTTATATGTGACTGCTCTAGACCTGATATCTTATTCATTATTCATCTTTGAGCTAGATTCTAATCTGATCCTAGGGAATCTCATTTAACTAATGTTAAGAAAATTCTAAGGTATCTAAAAGGAACCTCTAATCTTGGCTTGATGTATGAGAAAACATCAGAGTATTCTCTTTCTTGTTTCTATGATGCAGACTACGCTGGAGATCAGCTAGAGAGGAAGAGTACTTCTGGAAACTGTCAGATTCTAGGTAAGAATATGATCTCATGGTCAAGCAACAGGAAATCAACAATTGCTCTTTCAACAGCAGAAGCATAGTACATTTCAGTAGCACTATGCAGTACTCAGAATTTATGGATGAAGAATCAGCTAGAAGATTATCAGATTTATGAGAGTAACATTCCTATCTTCTTTGACAACCGCTGCTATTTGATTAAGTAAGAATCCTATCCTACACTCTAAGGCTAAAAACATAGAAATCAAACATCATTTTATTAGAGACTATGTTTAGAAAGGGACCCTATCTTTGAAATTCATATATAGACACAATCAGTGGGCTGATATTTTTACAAAACCCTTAGCTAAAGATAGATTTATATTTATTCTAAAGAATCTGAAAATGGATCTATGTCTAGAGTAAGACTTCATTACAATCAAATGTGTTTTAGTCGTAGTCTGAAGCGATAAAATTTTGACTTAAACAAAAGACTTCTAATTTGTTTTATCTCAGTCGTCAGAATATGTTTCGATCATAAATGTTCCTAATCAGATGGAAATATTTGTGGTTTTCCAGATGCTGAGAATATCAAACACATTACCTAAATAGACTTATTGTCTATCACACTCTACCTAGGTCATGCACGAGTAGTTATTTTTCTTGAAATTGATTAATCAATATTACATTTATTTAACTACTCATTTTCATTATGTCTTGGGAACAGTCGTTTCATGTCATACCCTTATGCCTTTGTATCATATTCCCTGTCGTGTTCTAATTAAATATTTTTCGTGTTCTCTCATCTTAACATTTGATCTACTTCTCTTTTCATTTTCTTCTTTTAGCAGTCCATGGCGTCATTTGAGTGTTTCAATCGTCTTACCTCGTGAAGTGCTTAACTGACTATTTATATATCCTCTCATCTATAGTCATTCATCAAGTCCTAATCCTTGTGTCATCTTCTACCATATGATCTCTTCAATTTTGTCTTCACATCATGGCTGTTAGAACCTTTCAAGGAGATGAAAATCTTCTCGAGGTAATCAAAGAGAAAATACCCAACTATGTGACTGATGATGGTTTCATCAACAGGTTTATTTAGAATCAAGGATGGTCTAGGTATGCAACAATGCTGATAGGTCTTATTCATCCCAACCTCTTAAAGAACTTTTTGCTTCATGTTTCTGTAAGTCCTAATGAAAAAGCCATTCATTCTTACATCTTTGGCGTTCTGATTACCATCACTTGCTCCTCCATTGATGAAGTCATATAGAGTACACCTTTACCCAACTATTGCATGAATATTTAAATGGTTCTAAATGTTCCTAACTCTTCATTTAGATATGAGCCCTTTAATTCAAATCATTTAAAACCACTTGCAAAAATCCGGTTTTAGTTCTTGTTGAAAAATCTTCATCCCAGAGGAGAAGATCTTGATAAAGTTTTTCCTAGGGATATGTGTCTTCTTTCTTGCCTTTGCAAGAATATTCCAATTCATCTTTCGACAATAATGTTCAATCATATAAAGTTATATATCCTAGCATCAAGAAACTCTCAAGAATCATTCATTCTGTATGGACTTATATTATCTTAACTGCTTAAGTTAGTGGGTATAATTAAAAAAATTCAAAGAATCCGTTCATTAGAGGCAATGCTCTATTTGATGAGTTGTGATGTGTTTTAAGTTTAGATAGCTTTACATGTCTATGTTTCTCCTTCTGTTGTAATCTCCTTCAAATATCAATGAAACTTCTTATCTTTTCTTGTTATTTCTTCTGGTTTTTATGTTTTTCACACATAATTACATTTTTGATAATGAAAAAAAGGGGGAGTAATTAAAATGGATGTAATTTGGATTTAAATAATCAAGTTCTAGAAAATGTTCTCTAAAATGAGCTTCTTACATTCTAACCCAGTTAAACTTCTATTTCTGTTAGAATTGTTTTTTTTCAGGAAATGAGAACTCTGATTAAAGGAGATCAGAAAATACTATGCAAGACTTATGTCTAACTCTGGTGATATGTTTTGAGAATATGAAAGTTGTCTTAGTGACATTAAAGTTTCAAATATTTCAATTTGATTTCATTTTCATTGACATATAAAGTCAAGATTCAATAAGAAGAAGTTCTAAGAAATTAAGATCTCAAGTGTTCTATTGGCGTTAAGATCTCAATTTTTCCATTGGCATCCAGAGTCAAGACTCTCAAGTTCTCGATAACTGATCTATTGGAACCAGGGGGAGTTTTACTCAAATGGTTCAGAGTCCGGATATTCGATCGTCATCAAGTCATTGACTCAGAGGGAGTATCATAAAAAGGATAAGTATTCCTTATCTTTCTATTTTCACTTTTTCTGAATATATGAACAAAATTGTGTCATCAAAATACATAGTTTTGTCATCATCAAAAATGGGGAGATTGTAAGAACAAGATTTGGTTCTATAACATTATCTCTAAGTTTTGATGATAACAAATGAGAATGTTTTTATGAACAATTTTGATATTTTAATGTTTGTTATTGTTGAGTACTTAACAAACAAGTCCTACTTCTGATGGATGGCGTGGCCAAGACATTAGAAGAGAATTAGTTCCACTTTTGTGCTACACAAGTTTTGTTGAACAGTAGCAAGACACTCCAGAAGGCTCTGAAGTGTAAGCTCTAATGTTTGTCTAAAGAAACCAGTCAGAAAATCTGAAGACAGAAGTTTCTACTTAAGTCCAGATGCTAAAGACTCGTTTTTTTGAAGACAATGAGTTCTAAAGAAACAGTCAGAAGATCTGAAGACAAAAGTTTCTACTCAAATTCAGATGCTAAAGACTCAAGTTTCTAAAGACCCAAGGTTATAAAGATAAGGGTTCTAAAGACCAAGTGCTAAAGACTATAAATACAGAATATCTAAAGATTCTAAACACTTGAAGTTCTAAAGACCCAAGGTTACAAGAAAAGGTTCTCACAACCAAGTATTGAAGACTCTATAGATGCAATTCTGAAGACTCTGAAGTTTTGAAGTTCAGATGACCTTGTGTTATGTTCTCACTTCTAAACTCATGCATGCAGAAGCCTCTGAAGTGCAGAAGGAAAGAAGATAATGTTAACATGGTACAATCAATGTTTCATTCCACTAGTATGAAAGGATAGACGCATTGCATGATCTTGCCCCTCACATTATTGCTTAAGCTGCCGAATGTTCTGGAAATCCCAAGAGTACCCCTCAATGGATATATTATTCTATTGTCTATATAAAGGCTTGAAGACTAAGAGATAAAGATGCCAATCAACTAAATATCCACACAAAAAGCGTTGTTCATAGCTTTCATATTTTTAGTCACTGTTGTTAAAATAGTTTACATATTCAGCTTGTCTAGAAGCAATATTCTTGTAAACAAAACTTGTATTCAAACGGTTGTTTGATTTTCCTTAAGAGACCGGGTAGTTATGTATCCTTAAGAAGTCTAGGACTTGCGAGTTTTAGATGTTGTTAGTCACTTGTGGGTAGCTTGTGCATTGTAATAATCAGGTTGATTATTGTTTGATATTCCTTAAAGGATCCGGTAGGTTTATATCCTTAATAAGTCTAGGACTTGAGAGTATTAGAGGTTGTTAGTCACTTGCGGGTAGCTTCAAATTTTAATTAGTTTAGTTATAGTGAATTAAATCCTCGATTGAGTGAGGCAAAATCACCTTGGCGGGTGGACTGCACTACCTTGATAATTTTCAAGCGAACTAGTATAAACATACATTGTTCTTTACTTCCTATTCTTACTTATTTTTATTATCAAGAGTGAAGGAAAAAGAATTTTAACTTAAAGAGGAATAGTTTTAAAGAAAACTTTTTATTTTAAAAAGCCAATTCAAAACCCCCTTTCTTTTGTTTTCACACCTTCATGTTTGTCCTCAAACAAGGCCAAAAAACTTATAGAAGCAAAAGTAATTAACCAAATAATCATGAATCAACAAGTTTCGGAAAACAAAAACAAATCTATGGTTCAAACAAAAATGCACACACAAAGTAAACACTTACCACAATCATACAACGAAAACATGAAAACAAAATGAATCCTAAGTACAAAAATCATGCTAAACAATCTAAAACAATACAAGCTCAACCATGAATCACACCTAGCAAAAATTCATTGATAGATGAAAAACACACAAAGGTGAGGATTTGACACTTATCCAACAATCTTGCAAACAAAAGACTAAATTATGCATTCATCTAAAAATTCACATTAAACATACAAAGGCAAGAATCACAAGGGTTTTTCAAGGTTGTAATGTGGCTTGGTTAACAAACAAGGGATAATTCCTAAAGCTAATCGAAACAAAAACTTGCATAAACCTAAGGGAATGATCAACTCATAAAAGTTCAAGCACAAAATCTCAATCAAACTTCTTCTACATTCCCAAATTGTCAAACCAATCACATACTTATTAGCATAATTATTATATACTCTTTTTGCTTTTATTTTTCAAAAAAAATTCATTTTTTTTCTTTCTTTTTCTTTATTTTCTTTTATTTTCATTTTTATTTTCAAAACCTCATATCAACCACAAAAATAAGTAAACAAACATTTTTCTCCCCAACTTGAATTCAACCAACATCAAAGTGTGAATACTCCCTACTTTCTAAGGTAAGGTGAAAATTCAAACCATAAATCATGGTTGAGGGTTCAAGAAACAAAAAGAATCAAAATCCATACAAAAATAGAATTAAATACTCATAGACAAGCATCAAGTTCAACACAATATAGATATTGACAAAAAAGCTCAAAAGGGTTACTAATGATCACACACTCACAAGGTGAATTGACTATTTGGCTAGGTAGTTGTGCTCAAAGTGAAACAAGATGCATTGATCCTTTTCATGATTTCATATAATCAATACAAATAAAACATTAAACATAATAAAATCCAGTTAAAACAAGAATTGGCAAGTAAGGCAAGTGAAACAAAAAGAATTCACTAGCGCAACTCAGCTAAGCGCGTTAAGCGATAGCATAAAAACACAGAAAAATCAGAACAACTCTGATTTCTCATGCCTATCCTCCACTACACTAACACTACTCAACTACAAAATATTAAAAAAAAATTACAAACAGTAAGACTCCACAAGATAAACACGACAAACTTTTGGAAAACTAAAATTTAACACATTAATACAACTATTATAAACATACTAACAAAATGGGTGAAAGTGGATTAACAAGCTGAAAAGTGAAGATTGGAGAATTTAAAAACTGGTCCAATTTTAACTTGTTTATTCAACTCACCACACTACCAATACTAAGACAACTAAAAACAATGAAAAATGCTTTTTTTTTACATCTTTAGCTCGACGTATCTTATTTGTACTCACTTCTCTAAGTTGCCTCTTTATACGATTAGTGTTCATCGGCGGCGAAACCAAACAAAACACTTTAGCAAACATGAAGAGAAAAAACATATACACTAAATTTACAAGTATACAAAACATGTAAAATTCATAAAAATGGTAAACATATAAAATTATCAATATAAACAAGTGAAAATAGACAATATATACGATATCTACAAAACTCAAAAAAAAAAATAACTATCGCAATACGATCCAATAGAAACACCAATCCCCGACAACAACACCATTTTACTGAAGCGGTAAAGTGGAAAGCAAAAGTAAGTAAGTATTTAGTTTTATCATATTGTCTCAATATGGATTAGTACTACTGAATTATCATTCGACAAGTCTCACATTTATGAGTTTAGGTTTCAATGTGTTTAAAGTAAATGCGAGAATTAAAATTATTAACAAAAAAATAAGTACATTCTTTGGAGAGGAGAAACTATCTAGAATGAATATAAACTACTCATCACAAACTTAAACTTATCGATCAGTTGTACTCAACATGCAATACTCGTCAAAATCATCATGTATCTCTCACATCAGTGTAAATCTTTACAACCCTGATGAGGTGTATCACAACCAAGGTTATGTCTAACCCAAATTGTGAGAAAAATGTATTCTCACATTGGCGATCTCTCGATACAACATAATAACAAGGAAGCATTAAGCTTCGATACACAAGTGATTGTTAAGCCTAAATATATCTCTAGAGTTTAGAACCTAACAAATTTCCTTCCCTAATAAAGACTTGTGATGTCTGTCTCTACAATACACAAATCGAAACATAAATGCAAAAAGATCAAGGAAATCAACAAGATTGATTTGTAAAGCATATATTATACAACACTATGATCAATACATGTACATATGTAAAGACTAACTATACAAACATAACCCAACAAAATAGAAATATAAACAGAGGGAAAGAGGAAAAACCAAACATCTCGCGGGTTATCAGTTCCGATTGATGAGAAATCCACCTTGAATCATTCATATGTAAAGCCCTAGTGTTGTTTTCTAGCTAATCCTGCCAAAGAACGGATGTGATGAATTTGGGAGCAAAAACTTCCCCCAAAAACATAACCTAGAAATAAAATGGATTTGTTTTTATAAAACTAATCTCAGTAGACCGTGCTAAGCGACCTTAGCATGCTAAGTGGGTTACGCTTATTTTACACATCAAACCACTTAAATCCCACTAAGCGAGCTAATCGTGATTAGCAGGCTCCAAAATCATGCTTCTGCTAAAACTGGAAAAATAGGCCGTAGCACACTAGAGAATGCGCTAAGCGGACTTCCCTGATGAAATCTTCCAAAAACTCACACTTTTATTCCAAAAAAGCACACTTGAAGTTGTGCCTTCGGCACCTTATTGCTCAATATTCCAAAAATGCGACAAATACCTACAAAAGACATATAATCTATCAAACAGTACACTATTTACATAAAAACATAAATATTCGTAAAGTAAACGTATTTAAACACAAAGTGTGGATTATTCAAACGATATTAACAAAAAGTATCGATTAGTGCAACAAAACTTATATACAAAAATAACTACAATTTGAACTTATCAGTGTCAGCCTCTTATTGGTTCTTTCTCTTATTGTGATTTTCTTTTTATTTTAAGTTCTGATTCTATTTTATTTTTTTAATTTAAAAAAATATTAAAATGAAGTAATAATAATAATAATAATAATAATAATGATAATAATAATAATAATTATAATAATAATAATAATGTAAGTGGGAAAATTTCATTGGGCTTATCACATGAACATGCTACACACACCTCCATTTTGGCCTGTAATGTGCATTTTTGTATGAACTGAGAGTGCTTTTTTGGTTAGCTTTCTGGACCTTTATGTTTGGGCCTTGCACCAGATCCATTGCTTTCCACACTCCCATCTGAAGCCCGTGTGGATTTTGTGTTTGAACTATGATGATGTTTTTTTTTGTGAGGCGTATGGACTCATGTTATTGGGCCTGACTTTATTGATTTCAAAAATACCACAACCTTGGCATGCACCTCCTGATTGTTCCAGTTTTTGTTTGTTTTTTTTGTTTTAAATTTCTTTTTTATGATTTTAAGAAATTTAATTCTGGTATTTTATTTTGTTATTTGATTTTATTTTTTATGTTCCTTATGTGATGAGCTCTTGATCAGAATGGTACCATGCTTTAATGCATCTTTTGCCATGTCTTGTTGACTACCATGCTTTGGTGTTTTCACCTATCTTTGATGTCATCTCTTGTGGATTTTTGTGAACCTTCTTGATTCATGAGTATGAGGTTTAAATTGCTTGAATTTTTTATCATTTTTTATGATGTTTGATCCAAAACCATAATGAAATGAATTCTTTTGAGTTGATTCTAATGTTTTGCCATGTTGTGAAGTCTTCGATAGATTGAGATGTTGATCTTGATGCATGAATTAGGATTTCACTATGTTTGTTTGAAGTCTTGTGTTGATTATTAAATCTTACTTGATAACATGAACTATTTGCCTTGTACTTGACACTTTTCCTTTTTCGTGATGTGATACACTTGAGATTTTGTTTCTAAATGCGTGAATTAGGTTTCCAAACTTGAGTTTATTTGTTGAATCATTTCTAAATTCTAGGTATTTAATGCTTTGAAAGGTTAATTGTTGAGTCTTCTTTATTATTTCTTTGTGATGACCTTAATAACTTGACATGTTTAATTGATGTTCAATCTCGACATGTTTTGATGCTTTCATTATGGACTTGTATTGTTTATTTTGAGATTACTTCTTATACCATGCCTATGATACATGTCTTCATTGAATGCTTTGGTTGAGACTTGAGATGTTTAGGCTTGATGATTGATAGTGACATGTACACATGCTTACACTAGTCATGCGTAGATGTTTTCTTTTGAGTAACATTTTTCCATGACATTTGTTTGTTTCCATGTCTTCATTTTGTGACTTCTCTTGTTGATTTATAACATGAAATTAGTTCCTCTTTGTTTATTTATCACTCCTTTGTTTGAGTATTGTTTGGTACTTAAGACTTGTCTTGTGACTGATCATTGCTTCTTGATATTGTATTTTGTTGTATGTTTGCTTTGTGCTTCACGTGTTCCCTTAAGGCTCCTTAGTTTAACTTAATATTTGATTAAGATTAAACTAAGATAGACATTATTCTTTTATCCAAGTTGTAGCGGTAGAAATATTGAGACTAAGCAATTGGATTGACTTAACTCACACATATCAAATAAAAATCGTCACCATGCTTTATTGTTTCTAGAGGAAATGGGAAAAGAGCGAATAAACCAAAAAAAGAGGGGGAGAGAACCTAGGTACGAGGGTTGGTTATGCAAAGGGAAGATATTATCACCCTAAACATCTTCGGTACTCCGCAGGAACCTCTTTGAAAATATGTGTATTTTAGTTATAAAAGGTGCATACAAAATTAAATGGTGGAGATGAGGAAAGAAATAATTTTTTTACAATTTTTGCACCCGTCGCGGTTGCGAACCTTTAGTGCCCACATACCACCTTCTGTGTAATAGGGGATTAGGGTACTCGTAGTTCACCTTAAAATTTTTAAAACACATATATGTTAGTTAATTTTAAGAGAAAAGACATCATCGTCATCTCCGAGTGGAAAACATACTTACTACCCACAATTATGAGAAAGGAGAATTTGAATCATCTCAAAGTGGAGGATATAACTTGGATTTTAAAATAAGCAAAGCCTCACTCAACACCTAAGTTTAAAATATCTTCACCATATACCATAGAAGTATAGTAGCTCGCATCACTACAAGAATCGACAAGAGTCTAATTTTTTGAGAAAAAGTTTTAAAGTAAAAAGCCAAAGTGGAAAAATGGTTTGAATGAGGTTAATGACTTTTAGTCTTTCAAAAGATGTCAATGCATGATTAAGTTGATTAAAGTTTGATTAAGGAAATAATTTTAAAATGCATGGACCTAATTCTAAGTTTTTTATGAAAGTGGTTCAAGTTAGAAAACAAGAAGAGTTTTGAAAAGGAGAGAGAAGATTTTTGAAATTATAAAATATAGGAAGAGATGAAGGGATTATCCTAAAGTATAAGGTAAAAGCTAAGGAAAAGAACGATCTAACCAACAAGAAGCCAACACTTAACATAAGAATTCAATGTAGAATTCACATCCTTTGGATTGAAACCAATCAAGAAAAAATACTAAACCTCTGAGATATACCAAGCTTCGGATGAATTAATTCTTCACAAATATTGAGCAGAGTAACGGCTGTATATAGAGTAATTCTCAATCACAGACAAAGCATAAAATTAGAATAATCTCCACACAAAGAAAATCAACCCAATGCCTTGGAGTAAACCCCAAGAACTTTAGGAAAAATAACAACATAGCAACAAGGTCCCCAAGTAACAAGACTTCTAATCCTAAGTCTGAGCCATAACTCTACAATGCCAAGGATAGTAACCAGATAGTCCAAGTAACCTTAAAAAAATTTAATGTTCAAGTTGATTATTAAGTGTCTTCAAAAGAAAATAAAAGCTCAAATGAGCAAAGATAAAATGACATAAAAATAAAAGCTCAAGTGAACGAAAGTAGAAGTTAAAAGGTTAGTTGAATGACCATCTTAAAGCTTGCTTTTGAAAACTCATTTGAAGATTGATGAAATCAAAGCTTCTCAATAACAAGTTTCATTTGCTTTTTGTCAAGTATATCATTCATTTCAAGTACTCAAGGCAACCACATATGATTAACGATGTTCAAATGATTCACTTACACCAAAATTCATGAAGTTCATTAGAGGATTGATAGAATCAAAGCCTCCTAACAATGAACTTCAAAGTTATTAGATCCAAGGTTTCAAATTGAACATACTTGGGCTTGCAAACATAGGTTTGAGCCACGAATGATCATTTTTTTGAATCGGGACAAATTTAACACTATGTTAAGCAATCGTAAGTGGACTTATGTAGAAGCCACGCCTATTTTGAGGCCGGACAATAGCAGTTTATGTATCAAACATGTTAGAGAAATGATATGTAAATTATTCTCCAAAAACATGTAGCACAAGTAAAACCAAGAAAGGGATAAGATGAGGAGGGAGGTGAATGATAGTATAACAGATGCATCAGATAAAATTATGGTTTCAAATATCATTATCATTCATTCATTTTGGTGGATTTGGTTTTTCAACCTATCAACACCCATGATCAAATGAGGTTAAGGAACTTATCCCAAAAAATAACATTCAAGTGTCTCCAAATCAGGACCAATCAAAAAATAATAAAATATATTTAATATCAAACAAAATTTAAATGATTTAAAAAAGGAAGTAATTGGTAATATACACAACATGTATTAAAATACCAAATAAATATCTTTAAAAAAATCAGAAGTCAAACATGAGTTAACAAGTGTTGACAACAAAAATTTAGAATTTTTTAAAGTGAGAAACTATTTTTAAAATATGAAGAAATAAACAAAAAAACAAAAATTGGTGAAAAATAGTAAAATCAAAAAATAAAAATAAAATAAGGTCACCAATATTTGTCAAGAGGCCATAGGATGCTTCCATATTTTTTTTGAGAATTTAATAATCAAGAAAAGTATTTTTAAACAATTAAAACAAATCAAATAAATTGAAAAATCATAAAAAATACAAAATCACAAAATAAAATTATGAAAACAAAAATCAGAAAGAGAAATATCAAAAAGTGTTTTTGATAATTATTTCACTATTTTAAAAGTTGAAATGAACTTTTTATGAATTTTTGAAGTTTAAAACAATTAAAAAAGAAATCAGAAAATAAAATAATAAACCAAAAAACTATGGACCATTGGATTAATGTCAAAATGTGTTAGTAAGTTAATCAAATGGATCTAGCACACTGTGCATATCATGGTCATTAGTGAATAAAGCATTGGAACATTAATAAAAAACACAGATTTGAAATAAATGCGGGCATCATATCATTAGTTGAGAGATGACATGTCATCATCTTCAATCTCCAGCCACACGCGAATCGCAGGTCCTTCAAAATGGAAAATTATAAGCTCAGACCATTGGCATTCTCTTTGTCTCATCAAGATGATTCCAATGGTACCCTCTCAAAAAATTTATATTAACCTCAACTTAGTTGAAAAAATGATGAAAATGGATTTAAAAATTCATGAGCAAAACTCACTTTCCAGTTAAAAACCAACGATGCTATGAGTATCAGAGTGATGAGAGCTACTTTGTGGTAACAAGTTTGAAGATGATTGATGGAGAAATCTATCTGAATGAAGTTCAACAAATTAGCTCTGTAACTTGACTTGGATAGCACGATTTATAGCACTTAAAGGTTTGGTTCTTCTTTTGTTAGATTCAGTGAAGTTCAAGGGTGAATAATGAACAAATAAATTGGATTGAAAAATAAGGAAAGATTGAATTCAAAAACTCGGAATTATAAGCTATGGAGAGAGTCTGGAAGAGTGATTTTGGTTGTTCAAGCTTGTGCAAATGAGTGGGATGTGTCCCTTATTTATAGCTGAGCATGATGGAAACAAAAAGTAAGAGAAATGATCAAGTATGAGTGGAATTCGTGTGCACCTGCATCATGAGCAAAGTGTGACTTGTAATCCATCAAAACTCACTCTATTCTTGCGTTTTGATGCTTAAACAAGTCTGAGCGAGTTTGTTAAACATGTTTAAGTGAAATACAGGCACACAATTGGTGATTTGAATGCACATTATGAAAATCAAATTCTGACTTCAAGCAAAAACTTAGTTTCATGGAAACAACTTCAAGATCACGGGGTACCCAGTGTAGGAGGCTTTATGATCTCATTCTTTTTGCAATGGAAAAATCTCACAACAAGCTTCACAATGTGCCAAAAAAGGTAGCATTTGGATGCTTGTGCAAAAATTTATTCAAGTTTGAAATCAGGAAAAACACACGAATCTTTTTACTTAGAAATATTTCTAAGTGTCGAGCTTCAAAATGACATATAATGTCTTGTAAACTTACAAGAATTTCCACTCAAATTTTGATTATGATCCTTGAATATGAAATAAAGTATACCCTTTGAATTTAATTGTGGAATTGAGATCACTCAACAATCATAAAAATTGTAAGAGTTATAGTCTTTGGAAAATGATGAACAAATTTGGGGAAATTCACAAAAGACCTATAATCTTTTCAATTCTTAAACAAATTTTCAAGCATTTTCAAGTATTGCATATTGTAACAAAGTTTTATTAGACATACCAAATATTATTGTATAAAAATAATGATCTCAAGGAGATAAAAATTGACCAAGTTATGATCATTTGAAGTCAAACCCTAAGATTCAAAGGCTTTTCAAAGAGACTTGTAATCTTCTCCAAACTTAAATGGTCTTCCATGCCAAATTAGTCTTTGATCCTTGAAGATAAATTGTTAAGGACTCTTCAAAGATAAACATGCCTTTATAATCAATCAAAAATCTCAAAAAATAAGCAAGATGTGTTCCTTGGAAGTCAACAAACCCTAGCTCAGAGAGTGTCAAAATGACTTGGAACCCATTTTAACTTTTGATGATTTTCCTTGCATAATTGGATCATCAAATATGAAGATAAGTAGTTGTAGATGATAAAAAGAACCCATATTAAAAATAACCAACTCAAAATATTGAAAATTGAGAGAGTTATACAATTGTGATCACTGAATCAAGCACTTGCTCAATTAGATCTAACTTGTTGAATCAACCTTGAATATTTTTTAACTTTCTTGGAAAAATAAAGCATGATGGATCATAATAGGTCTTGAAATGATGTTTTGTTGAAGAACACCCAAAGGTGGAGATTAAGTTACAATGAAGCTTTTTGAAGAAGGCATGGAAATAAACACATGAACCTATAAATCTTCTTGATGAATACCACCACCTACTTTGAAGAAAATTTGACCTAATTAAAGTGAGAGAGCTCTTTGAACCACAAAACTTTGATATCATAGACATAGCCTTGAAGCTTAAGCTCTTGAAATCCATTTAAGAACCATTTGACTGTGGATCATCCATCAAAACTCTAGGTTCAATGGTGAGATGGATGTAGTTGTGTCATCACCTACAATATGAACATGCAAATAAACATATATACATATCTTGATATTATTTAAAAGAACACATGTACAAGATACACAATTCAAGGTCCTTGGCGATCCCTCAAGAGCAAACCTAATGTGTGATCTTGATGTAATTATAATATGAGATATTGAGAGATATTAGGGGGGAAAATTGGGGTATAACAGCTTCCCATTGTTGTACCCCAATTTTTCCCCATAAGATCCCTCTATCATCTCATGTCAACTCAATCACAACAAGATTACACTAGGGTTTGGTTCTTATCCCTATCTTTAGGTTTGCTCATGAGGAATCACCAAGCACCTTGATTTATATATTGCCATCATATATGTTTTGTATTAATTAACTTTTAACTAATAAATACAATAAATGTTTTCCCTAATTGATGGTATTATAGGTGAGAGCATAACACATTCCATCAAGTTTATCTATAGGTTCATGAGTTTATTTCCATGCCTTCTTCAACAAAGCTTCATTAAGATTTAAGCTTCATCATTGAATATACTTTGAAGTAATATCATGACAAGGTCTAATTTGATTCACCATGCCTAAATTTTTGAAATAATGTCAAAGGATGCAAGAGTTGATTAAAGAAGTATGATCTAATTGGACAAGTTCTTGATTTCTTGACCATAAATACATGATTCCCTCAATTCTTAATATTTGGGAGTGGTTATGGTTGCTATTTCTTCTCATTGTGATTCTCAACAACTTCTATTCACATGAAAAAAGTATTTGTGCAAGAAATTTTTCCAAAATTGAAAAGGGTTTCCAAGGCATTTTGGTGCTCTAGGAGCTAGGGTTTTGAGCTTCTAAGAGCTATATCTTGCTCATCTTTTTGTATTTTTGAGTGATTCCAAAGACATTTTTCTCTTTAAATGGTTATCAACAAATCACTTCAAAATGTTTAAGAAGATTTGATTTGGAAGATGCCTAATGATGAATAAAGATTACAAGTCCTCTAGATATTCCATTAAATTCCCTTATGTGACTTCAAAAGATCATAACTTGGTCAATTTGTATCTCCTTTAGCCCATTATTTTTCCACAATGATCTTAAGGATGTTAAATTCAACTCTTCTTTTATTTACAAATCTTGAAAATGGATGGAAGATGCCCTAAGGATGCAAAAGATTATAGGTCATCTCATGAATTTTCACCAATTTTACAAGACCATAACTTTTTCAATACTTGGTATTTTTGAGTGATTCAAGTTTCACAATGCTATTTAGGAAGTCTAATTCAAGATAGCATTAGTTGTCAAAGCAAGATTTTGGAGGAAGGCTTTGTTTGGAATCAAAACATTATTGGTCACTTTTGGAGAAAACTTGAAATTTTTCTAAGTATCAAAGTCAACATCTTTTTCTCAACTTTGACTCATCATAACTTTTGGCTCAAGCATCCATTTCATTCCATTCCTTTCACATTGTAAATTTTGTGATCTCATCTTTCTAAAGCTTCAAGAATCATGCCCTAAGACCCCTTGAGCCGTGAATACCATTGTTTCAAAGTGGGTACCTTGGAACTGAAGTTTCACTTCAAGTCAGATCACAATTTTCATAATGTGGCTTCTAATCATCAAATTACCATGAGTTTTTAACTTAATCATGATCAACAAAGATAATTAGATTATTTAGAGTGACAAAACGCATCAATTAGATGAGTTTTGATGCACATGAGAGCATACTTTCTCGTGTACACAGGTGTGCATGGATTCATTTGAATTTACATCATTCACCCTCCTATTGATCCCATTGACTTCTTCTATAAGTACAAGCTCTATTCCACTCATTTTCGCAATCTTGAAGAGCCAAAATCACTCTGTTAAACTCCCTCCATAACACCCTTTTTTGAGATTTCGAATTCCTATTTTTCCCACTTTTCGATTCAATTTCTTTATTGATCTTTCATTCTTGAACTTCCTTGAAGCTAACAGAAGAAAAATCAAACCTTGAGGTGTGCGAAATCTTGCTAGCCAAGTCCATTTACAGAGAAACTTCATCTGACTTTGTTCAGGTAGTTTAAGGCACCAAATCGTATAACTCAAATTACTGGAATGGTCTATCATGTTCACTGAGGCTTGCTTGTAACTAAGTTTTGGTGAAACAATGCATTTGATGCTTCTGATTTTTTATTTCAACATTTTCAAACATCTCTGGTTTTTTCCAAATCGACTACGTTATGCTTTATATAAATTTTTCGCGAGCATATAGTTGTGATCGTCTCAAGTAGACGTATATAATGGTACCACTATGAATGCCTAAATTTATAGATTCAATGATTTCAGATTTGCCCTATTTGCAGGAGGCTGGAGGTTGAAGACGACCTACGTGTCGTTCTTCAACCAATGATGTTAGGCCAATTGTCGTTTTTCAGAGTCTCACTTCGGAGTTTGCGGTTTTGTTTGTGTTTTTTATGGGTTGTAGAAATATCTCGAACAGTGGATGACCTCATAGTTTAATCATTGGCTGATAATAAGACAATAACACCAAACATTTTTTTGAAGAGAAAAATTGAAAAGAAATTTATAAACAAGTAGTGTGTGAAGTGTGAAAAACAAATGTTGCCTTGTGAACATGAAATGAATGATATACTTGACAAAAAGCAAATGAAACTTGTTGTTTAGAGGCTTTGATTTTATCAATCTTCTAATGAGTTTCAAATGCAAGTTTCAAATCACACACACAAAGCAAATTTCAAAGTGAGCTTGCAATTAAGAGCCCGTAGATAACTATAGATGAAAAGGGTGCTAACACCTTCCATTTTAATAACTTACCCCCCGAACTCAAAATCCATCAAGGTCTTTCCTGTTCTTTTCAACCTTTCCTTATATTGGATAAAAGAAAAGTTGGTGGCGACTCTTGCTATCTGCACATTTGGATAAAACCAAAAACAATGTCAGTTCTCCCACCGTATTACACCTATCACCCACAGACAAGTGGGCAAGTAGAGGTCTCAAATAGAGAAATTAAGCAAATCTTAGAAAAAATGGCTGCCACCTCTAGGAAAGATTGGTCTTCAAAGTTACACGAAGCTATTTGGGAATATAGGACAACCTATAATACCCCAATAGGAACCACACCATTTAAGCTAGTTTATGGTAAATCATGTCATCTTCCAGTAGAATTAGAATATAAATCTTATTGGGCAATTATGACCCTTAATCTAAATTATACTGGCACAAGCTAAAAGAGAATTGTAGATATTCATGAACTAGAAGGACTTAGATTAGACGCATACGATAATCCTCGGATATATAATGAAAGAACCAAAAAATGGAATGATAAGCGGATATCGAGGAAAAAGTTTAATGAGGGTGATGTAGTACTTTTGTTTAATTCTCGACTTAAACTTTTCCCGGGTAAAATTCGTTCTAGGTGGTATGGTACCTTTGAAATTACCAATGTTTTTCCAAACGGCGCAATAGAAATAAAGGGGAAATCTAGTGAACCATTTATCATAAACGGGAAGTGATTGAAACATTATCATTATGTTGACAATAGAGACTACTGTTGTAGTCTAAAGCTTACAGAGCTTCCCGGTAACCCCCAAAATTAATCTTTTGATTATATCGATCTTACGACATTAAATAAAGCACTTGGTGGGAGACAACCCACATTTTAACTTTAATTTTTATTTTATTTTATCACTTCTAACTATTTTCTTTTTCTTTTTTTTTATTTGCCGTATTATTCTTGAGAATTAGTCATTACTGACTTAGTATCATCGTCTACTTACTTTCAGGCTAACTTAACTTTAGCTAACTACTAACTCTCACGATGCAACAAATATACTATATGGATATCGTTTTCAGAGACAGAGCTCAGAGGAGGCGATTTGAAGTTTTGAATGAGATAGAGATGGAACTAATTATCTACCCTGATAGCCGCACCATGACCTCACTGAGAATTAGAGATAGTGTCATGTCTTGTTGACTACCATGCTTTGATGTTTTCACCTATCTTTGATGTCATCTCTTGTGGATTTTTGTGAACCTTCTTGATTCATGAGTATGAGGTTTAAATTGCTTGAATTTTTTATCATTTTTTATGATGTTTGATCCAAAACCATAATGAAATGAATTCTTTTGAGTTGATTCTAATGTTTTGCCATGTTGTGATGTCTTCGATAGATTGAGATATTGATCTTGATGCATGAATTAGGATTTCACTATGTTTGTTTGAAGTCTTGTGTTGATTATTAAATCTTACTTGATAACATGAACTATTTGCCTTGTACTTGACACTTTTCCTTTTTCGTGATGTGATACACTTGAGATTTTGTTTCTAAATGCGTGAATTAGGTTTCCAAACTTGAGTTTATTTGTTGAATCATTTCTAAATTCTAGGTATTTAATGCTTTGAAAGGTTAATTGTTGAGTCTTCTTTATTATTTCTTTGTGATGACCTTAATAACTTGACATGTTTAATTGATGTTCAATCTCGACATGTTTTGATGCTTTCATTATGGACTTGTGTTGTTGATTTTGAGATTACTTCTTATACCATGCCTATGATACATGTCTTCATTGAATGCTTTGGTTGAGACTTGAGATGTTTAGGCTTTATGATTGATAGTGACATGTACACATGCTTACACTAGTCATGCGTAGATGTTTTTTTTAGTAACATTTTTCCATGACATTTGTTTGTTTCCATGTCTTCATTTTGTGACTTCTCTTGTTGATTTATAACATGAAATTAGTTCCTCTTTGTTTATTTATCACTCCTTTGTTTGAGTATTGTTTGGTACTTAAGACTTGTCTTGTGACTGATCATTGCTTCTTGATATTGTATTTTGTTGTATGTTTGCTTTGTGCTTCACGTGTTCCCTTAAGGCTCCTTGGTTTAACTTAATATTTGATTAAGATTAAACTAAGATAGACATTATGATTTTATCCAAGTTGTAGCGGTAGAAATATTGAGACTAAGCAATTGGATTGACTTAACTCACACATATCAAATAAAAATCGTCACCATGCTTTATTGTTTCTAGAGGAAATGGGAAAAGAGCGAATAAACCTAAAAAAGAGGGGGAGAGAACCTAGGTACGAGGGTTGGTTATGCAAAGGGAAGATATTAGCACCCTAAACATCTTCGGTACTCCACAGGAACCTCTTTGAAAATATGTGTATTTTAGTTATAAAAGGTGCATACAAAATTATATGGTGGAGATGAGAAAAGAAATAATTTGTTTACAATTTTTGCACCCATTGCGGTTGCGAACCTTTAGTGCCTACATACCACCTTCTGTGTAATAGGGGATCAGGGTACTCGTAGTTCACCTTAGAGATTTTAAAACACATATATGTTAGTTAATTTTAAGAGAAAATACATCATCGTCATATCCGAGTGGAAAACATACTTACTACCCACAATTATGAGAAAGGAGAATTTGAATCATCTCAAAGTGGAGGATATAACTTGGATTTTAAAATAAACAAAGCCTCACTCAACACCTAAGTTTAAATATCTTCACCATATACCATAGAAGTATAGTAGCTCGCATCACTATAAGAATCGACAAGAGTCTAATTTTTTGAGAAAAAGTTTTAAAGTAAAAAGCCAAAGTGGAAAAATGGTTTGAATGAGGTTAATGACTTTTAGTCTTTCAAAAGATGTCAATACATGATTAAGTTGATTAAAGTTTGATTAAGAAAAGAATATTAAAATGCATGGACCTAATTCTAAGTTTTTTATGAAAGTGGTTCAAGTTAGAAAACAAGAAGAGTTTTGAAAAGGAGAGAGAAGATTTTTGAAATTATAAAATATAGGAAGAGATGAAGGGATTATCCTAAAGTATAAGGTAAAAGCTAAGGAAAAGAACGATCTAACCAACAAGAAGCCAACACTTAACATAAGAATTCAATGTAGAATTCACATCCTTTGAATTGAAACCAATCAAGAAAAAATACTAAACCTCTGAAAAATACCAAGCTTTGGATGAATTAATTCTTCACAAATATTGATCAGAGTAACGGCTGTATATAGAGTAATTCTCAATCACAGACAAAGCATAAAATTAGAATAATCTCCACACAAAGAAAATCAACCCAATGCCTTGGAGTAAACCCCAAGAACTTTAGACAAAATAACAGCATAGCAACAAGGTCCCCAAGTAACAAGACTTCTAATCCTAAGTCTGAGCCATAACTCTACAATGCCAAGGATAGTAACCAGATAGTCCAAGTAACCTTAAATACATTTAATGTTCAAGTTGATTATTAAGTGTCTTCAAAAGAAAATAAAATCTCAAATGAGCAAAGATAAAATGACATAAAAATAAAAGCTAAAGTGAACAAAAGGAAAATAGCATGAGATGTAAATGCTAAAATAAATGGTACATAAAAATAAAGGCACAAAATAAAGGCATAAAGTAAAGTTAATTGTTAGTGAATTAGAAGTTAAAAGGTTAGTTGAATGACCATCTTAAAGCTTGCTTTTGAAAACTCATTAGAAGATTGATGAAATCAAAGCTTCTCAACAACAAGTTTCATTTTCTTTTTTTCAAGTATATCATTCATTTCAAGTACTTAAGGCAACCACATATGATTAACGGTGTTCAAATGATTCACTTACACCAAAATTCATGAAGTTCATTAGAGGATTGATAGAATCAAAGCCTCCTAACAATGAACTTCAAAGTTATTGGATCCAAGGTTTCAAACTGAACATACTTGGGCTTGCAAACATAGGTTTGAGCCATGAATGATCATTTTTTTGAATTGGGACAAATTTAACACTATGTTAAGCAATCGTAAGTGGACTTATGTAGAATCCACGCCTATTTTGAGGCCGGCCAATAGCAGTTTATGTATCAAACATGTTATAGAAATGATATGTAGATTATTCTCCAAAAACATGTAGCACAAGTAAAACCAAGAAAGGGATAAGATGAAGAGGGAGGTGAATGATAGTATAACTGATGTATCAGATAAAATTATGGTTTCAAATATCATTAACATCATTCATCCATTTTGGTGGATTTGGTTTTTAAACCTAATAACACCCAAGATCAAATGAGGTTAAGGAACTTGTCCCAAAAAATTACATTCAAGTGTCTCTAAATCAAGACCAATCAAAAAATAATAAAATATATTTAATATCAAACAAAATTTAAATGATTTAAAAAAGGAAGTAATTGGTAAAATACACAACATGTATTAAAACACCAAATAAATAATTTTTAAAAAAATCAGAAGTCAAACATGAGTTAACAAGTGTTGACAAAAATTTTTTTAGAATTTTTTAAAGTGAGAAACTATTTTTAAAATATGAAGAAATAAACAAAATAAACAAAAATTGGTGAAAATAGTAAAATCAAAAAATAAAAATAAAATAAGGTCACCAATATTTGTCAAGAGGCCATAGGATCCTTCCTTTTTTTTTGAGAATTTAAAAATCAAGAAAAGTATTTTTAAACAATTAAAATAAATCAAATAAAGTGAAAAATCATAAAAAATACGAAATCACAAAATAAAATTATGAAAAGAAAAATCATAAAGACAAATATCAAAAAGTATTTTGGATAATTTTTTTACTATTTTAGAAGTTGAAATGAACTTTTTATGAATTTTTGAAGTTTAAAACAATTAAAACAGAAATCAGAAAATAATATAATAAACCAAAAAACTATGGACCACTGGATTAATGTCTAAATGTGTTAGTAAGTTAATCAAAGGGATCTGGCACACTGTGCATATCATGGTCATTAGTGAATAAAGCATTGGAACATTAATAAAAAAACAGATTTGAAAAAAATGCGTGGCATCATATCATTGGTTGAGAGATGACATGTCATCATCTTCAACCTCCAGCCACACGCGAATCGCAGGTCCTTCAAAATGGAAAATTAGAAGCTCAGACCATTGGCATTCGCTTTGTCTCATCAAGATGATTCCAATGGTACCCTCTCAAAAAATTTATATTAACCTCAACTTAGTTGAAAAAACAATGAAAATGGATTTAAAAATTCATGAGCAAAACTCACTTCCAGTTAAAAACCAACGATGTTATGAGTATTAGAGTGATGAGAGATACTTTTTGGTAACAAGTTTGAAGATGATTGATGGAGAAATCTACCTGAACGAAGTTCAACAAATTAGCTCTGTAACTTGACTTGGCTAGCACGATTTATAGCACTTAAAGGCTTAGTTCTTCTTTTGTTAGCTTCTGTGAAGTTCAAGGGTGAATAATGAACAAATAAATTGGATTGAAAAATAAGGAAAAATTGAATTCAAAAACTCAGAATTATAAGCTATGCAGAGAGTCTGACAGGATGATTTTGGTTGTTGAAGCTTGTGGAAATGAGTGGGATGTGTCCCTTATTTATAGCTGAGCATGATGGAAACAAAAAGTGAGAGAAATGATCAAGTATGAGTGGAATTCGTGTCCACCTGCATCATGAGAAAAGTGTGACTTGTAATCCATCAAAACTCACTCAATTCTTGCATTTTGATGCTTAAACAAGTCTGAGCAAGTTTAATAAACATGTCTAAGTGAAAGACAGGCACACAATTGGTGATTTGAATGCACATTATGAAAATCAAATTCTGACTTCAAGCAAAAACTCAATTTCATGAAAACAACTTCAAGATCACATGGTACCCAGTGTAGGAGGCTTTATGATCTCATTCTTTTTGCAATGGAAATATCTCACAACAAGCTTCACAATGTGCCAAAAAAGGTAGCATTTGGATGCTTGTGCAAAAATTTATTCAAGTTTGGAATCAGGAAAAACACACGAATTTGTTTACTTAAAAATATTTCTAAGTGTCGAGCTTCAAAATGACATATAATGTCTTGTAAACTTACAAGAATTTCCACTCAAATTTTGATTATGATCCTTGAATATGAATTAAAGTATACCATTTGAATTTAATTATGGAATTGAGATCACTCAACAATCATAAAAATAGTAAGAGTTATAGTCTTTGGAAAATGATGAACAAATTTGGGGAAATTCACAAAAACCTATAATCTTTTCAATTCTTAAACAAATTTCCAAGCATTTTCAAGTCTTGCATATTATAACAAAGTTTTATTAGACATACCAAAGATTATTGTAGAAAAATAATGATCTCAAGGAGATAAAAATTGACCAAGTTATGATCCTTTGAAGTTAAACCCTAAGATTCAAAGGTTTTTCAAAGAGACTTGTAATCTTCTCCAAACTTAAATGGTCTTCCATGCCAAATTAGTCTTTGATCCTTGAAGATAACTTGTTAAGGACTCTTCAAAGAGAAACATGCCTTTAGAATCAATCAAAAATCTCAAAAAATAAGCAAGATGTGTTCCTTGGAAGTCAACAAACCCTAGCTCAGAGAGTGTCAAAATGACTTGGAACCCATTTTAACTTTTGATGATTTTCCTTGCATAATTGGATCATTAAATGTGAAGATAAGTAGTTGTAGATGATAAAAAGAACCCATATTAAAAATAACCAACTCAAAATATTGAAAATTGAGAGAGTTATACACTTGTGATCACTGAATCAAGCACTTGCTCAATTAAATCAAACTTGTTGAATCAACCTTGAATCTTTTTAACTTTCTTGGAAAAATAAAGCATGATGGATCATAATAGGTCTTGAAATGATGTTTTCTTGAAGAACACCCAAAGGTGGAGATTAAGTCACACTGAAGCTTGTTGAAGAAGGCATGGAAATAAACACATGAACCTATGAATCTTCTTGATGAATACCACCACCTACTTTGAAGAAAATTTGACCTAATTAAAGTGAGAGAGCTCTTTGAACCACAAAACTTTGATATCATAGACATAGCCTTGAAGCTTAAGCTCTTGCAATCCATTGAAGAACAATTTGACTGTGGATCATTCATCAAAACTCTAGGTTCAATGGTGAGATGGATGCAGTTGTGTCATCACCTACAATATGAACATGCAAATAAACATATATACATATCTTGATGTTAGTTAAAAGAACACATGTACAAGATACACAATTCAAGGTGCTTGGTGATCCCTCAAGAGCAAACCTAATGTGTGATCTTAATGTAATTATAATATGAGATATTGAGAGATATTAGGGGCAAAAATTGCGGTATAACAGCTGCCCATTGTTGTACCCCAATTTTTCCCCATAAGATCCCTCTATCATCTCATGTCAACTCAATCACAACAAGATTACACTAGGGTTTGGTTCTTATCCCTATCTTTAGGTTTGCTCATGGGGAATCACCAAGAACCTTGACTTATATATTGTCATCATACATGTTTTGTATTAATTAACTTTTAACTAATAAATACAATGAATGTTTTCCCTAATTGATGATATTATAGGTGAGAGCATAACACATTCCATCAAGTTGATCTATAGGTTCATGAGTTTATTTCCATGCCTTCTTCAACAGAGCTTCATTAAGATTTAAGCTTCATCATTTAATATACTTTGAAGTAATATCATGACAAGGTCTAATTTGATTCATCATGCCTAAATTTTTCAAATAATGTCAAAGGATGCAAGAGTTGATTGAAGAAGTATGATCTAATTGGTCAAGTTCTTGATTTCTTGACCACAAATGCATAATTCCCTCAATTCTTAATATTTGGGAGTGGTTATGGTTGATATTGCTTCTCATTTTCATTCTCAACAACTTCTATTCACATGAAAAAAGTATGTGTGCAAGAAATTTTGCCAAAATTGAAAAGGGTTTCCAAGGCATTTTCGTGCTCTAAGAGCTAGGGTTTTCAACTTCTAAGAGCTATATCTTGCTCATCTTTTGGTATTTTTGAGTGATTCCAAATACATTTTTCTCTTTAAATGGTTATCAAAAAATCACTTCAAAAATTTTAAGAAGATTTGATTTGGAAGATGCCTAATGATGAAGAAAGATTACAAGTCCTCTAGATATGCCATTAAATTCCCTTATGTGACTTCAAAAGATCATAACTTGATCAATTTGTATCTTCTCTAGCCCATTCTTTTTCCATAATGATCTTAAGGATATGAAATTCAACTCTTCTTTTATTTACAAATCTTGAAAATGGATGGAAGATGCCCTAAGGATGCAACAGATTATAGGTCATCTCATGCATTTTCACCAATTTTACAAGACCATAACTTTTTCAATAATTGGTATTTTTGAGTGATTCAAGTTTCACAATTCTATCTAGGAAGTCTAATTCAAGATAGCATCAGTTGTCAAAGCAAGATTTTTGAGGAAGGCTTTGTTTGGAATCAAAACATTATAGGTCATTTTTGGAGAAAACTTGAAATTTTTCGAAGTATAAAAGTCAGCATCTTTTTCTCAACTTTGACTCATCACAACTTTTGGCTCAAGCATCCATTTCATTCCATTCCTTTCACATTGTAAATTTTGTGATCTCATCTTTCTAAAGCTTCAAGAATCATGCCCTAAGACCCCTTGAGTCGTAAATACCATTGTTTCAAAGTGGGTACCTTGGAACTGAAGTTTCACTTCAAGTCAGATCACAATTTTCATAATATGGCTTTTAATCATCAAATTACCACACGTTTTTCACTTAAGAATGATCATCAAAGATAATTAGATTATTTAGAGTGACAACACGCATCAATTAGATGAGTTTTAATGCACATGAGAGCATACTTTCTCGTGTACACGGGTGTGCACAGATTCATTTGAATTTACATCATTCACCCTCCTCTTGATCTCATTCACTTCTTCTATAAGTATAGGCTCTATTCCACTCATTTTTGCAAGCTTGAAGATCCAAAATCACTCTGTCAAACTCCCTCCATAACACCCGTTTTTAAGATTTCGAATTCCTATTTTTCCCACTTTTCGATTCAATTTCTTTATTGATCTTTCATTCTTAAACTTCCTTGAAGCTAACATAAGAAAAATCAAACCTTGAGGTGTGCGGAATCGTGATAGCCAAGTCCATTTACAGAGAAACTTCATCTGACTTTGTTCAGGTAGTTTAAGGCACCAAATCATATAACTCAAATTACTGGAATGGTCTATCATGTTGACTGATGCTTGCTAGTAACTAAATTTTGGTGAAACAATGCATTCGATGCTTCTGATTTTTGATTTCAACATTTTCAAACATCTCTGGTTTTTTCCAAATCGACTACGTTATGCTTTATATAAATTTTTCGCGAGCATATAGTTGTGATCGTCTCAAGTAGACGTATATAATGGTACCACTATGAATTCCTAAATTTATAGATTCAATGATTTCAGATTTGCCCTATTTGCAGGAGGCTAGAGGTTGAAGACGACCTACGTGTCGTTCTTCAACAAATGATGTTAGGCCAATTGTCATTTTTCAGAGTCTCACTTCGGAGTTTGCGGTTTTGTTTGTGTTTTTTATGGGTTGTAGAAATATCTCGAACAGTGGATGACCTCATAGTTTAATCATTGGCTGATAATAAGACAATAACACCAAACATTTTTTTAAAGTGAAAAATTGAAAAGAAATTTATAAACAAGTAGTGTGTGAAGTGTGAAAAACAAATGTTGCCTTGTGAACTTGAAATGAATGATATACTTGACAAAAAGCAAATGAAACTTGTTGTTTAGAGGCTTTAATTTTATCAATCTTCTAATGAGTTTTCAAATGCAAGTTTCAAATCACACACACAAAGCAAATTTCAAAGTGAGCTAGCAATTAAGAGCCCGTAGATAACTATGGATGAAAAGGGTGCTAACACCTTCCATTTTCATAACTTACCCATCGAACTCAAAATCCATCAAGGTCTTTCCTGTTCTTTTCAACCTTTCCTTATATTGGATAAAAGAAAAGTCGGTGGCGACTCTTGCTATCTGCATATTTGGATAAAACCAAAAAAAATGTCAGTTCTCCCACCGTATTACACCTATCACCCACAGATAAGTGGACAAGTAGAGGTCTCAAATAGAGAAATTAAGCAAATCTTAGAAAAAATGGTTGCCACCTCTAGGAAAGATTGGTCTTCAAAGTTACACGAAGCTATGTGGGAATATAGGACAACCTATAAGACCCCAATAGGAACCACACCATTTAAGCTAGTTTATGGTAAATCGTGTCATCTGCCAGTAGAATTAGACTATAAATCTTATTGGGCCATTATGACCCTTAAACTAAATTATACTGGCACAAGCAAAAAGAGAATTGTAGATATTCATGAACTAGAAGGACTTAGATTATACGCATACGATCATCCTCGGATATATAAAGAAAGAACCAAAAAATGGAATGACAAGCGGATATCGAGGAAAAAGTTTAATGAGGGTGATGTAGTACTTTTGTTTAATTCTCGACTTAAACTTTTCCCGGGTAAAATTCGTTCTAGGTGGTATGGTCCCTTTGAAATTACCAAAGTTTTTCCAAACGGCGCAATAGAAATAAAGGGGAAATCTAGTGAACCATTTATCATAAACGGGAAGTGATTGAAACATTATCATTATGTTGACAACAGAGACTACTGTTGTAGTCTAAAGCTTACAGAGCTTCCCGGTAACCCCCAGAATTAATCTTTTGATTATATCGATCTTACGACATTAAACAAAGCACTTGGTTGGAGACAACCCACATTTTAACTTTAATTTTAATTTTCTTTTATCACTTCTAACTATTTTCTTTTTATTTTTCTTTGATTTGCGGTATTATTCTTGATAATTAGTCATTACTGACTTAGTATCATCGTCTACTTACTTTCAGGCTAACTTAACTTTAGCTAACTACTAACTCTCACGATGCAACAAATAGACTATATGGATATCATTTTCAGAGGCAGAGCTCAGAGGAGGCGATTTGAAGTTTTGAATGAGATAGAGATGGAACTAACTATCTACCCTGATAGTCGCACCATGACCTCACTTGGAATTAGAGATAGTGTCATGTTTTTGCTTGACCAAACAGGTTGGAACAATTTTACTGTAGGGAGAATATTTAGTTCTTACCACAGGCTAACCCTTGAATTCCTAAAGTCACTTACTTTCATGCCTAACTATGGATTAGGATTTAACCAAGGCCAAATTATTTTTAGGATGTTTGGTATTGGTTTAGATATAATAGCCGAGAGTTTGATAACCTTTTAAGAATCCCCGGTGGCCCACATGTCTTTGCTAGTAACCAAGAAGACCGTCTTTTGGACCTTGAGCTTGGATTTTTTTTTGGTAGCATAGTTGAGATGATAATCCTGAGCCTAATAACATGTTTTCAGAAAATATCCATAACCTTGCTATTCATTATTTTTATAAGATCCTTGCTTACTCCCTATTTGGAAAAGACGTAAACATAACCTCTCTGTCCAAAGATGAACTTTTCATCATGTAATGTGCTTCCAAAAATTGTCCCGTTAATGATGTTACCTTTATGTTAGCCAATTTTACTCGTATTTCACAAGCTGGCCATGAATCAATCTTAATAAGAGGCTTAGTAACCATGATTGCAAATGATATTGGGTTGAGACAACCACTTGTCATCCTTGACCCTCTAGGAGGAATCAGTCCCATGAACATTCAGTTCTGTTTTAACACCGGCTTCATTAGAAACCTAGGTCTGAATGAGTTTGAACTTCTTATCAACAATCAAGTTCTGCGCCTTTTTACCTTGCCAAATCCTAGGACTAGTGTACATGCCTAAAATAACTGGTTGTTTGATTTGGATGTACCCCAAAATAACCCACCAAATCCTCCTGAGACACCTCATATTTATGACCATTTTGATAACTATGTCTCTGATGCTGAAACCGACCCTAAGAATCCTCCATTCTATCATAATTTTCCATCCCTGGACCATGCCAACCCTCTGGTTATCTCTTCAATCATTGCACCACCCCCAAATGAAGTTCATCTCCCTAACACAACTTTTTGTGCCTCTGCTGCACCATTTTCTCCACCTCCTGATCACACTGTTGCCATCAACACACTCCAAACTAACGTTGTTAACATTTGATACGAGCTGACATCTTTGTATGTTAATTTCCACAGATTTATGTACATAGCGACAGAGCAACCTGATAACATCTATCGACATCTATATTTTTTGCTCCTCATTTTGGCCCTAATAGTGGCTAATGCTTATGGATAGTACTGTGTTTCTGACTCTCACACTAAAACATTGAGGACATTGTACTATTTTAAGTGTGGAGGGAGGACTACATCTTAATTTAGGATTTCCATTGTTTCTTAATTTAGGATTTACATTGTTTTCTTAATTTAGGATTTCCATTGTTCTGATTTCTAGATTAGATTTACTGTTTTCTAGACTATTTTGTAATTTTCTGCATTTTTTATACAATAGCATTTTTTGAGTATTCAATTAAATTATGGAATTTTATTCATGTATGTCCATTTTATTATCTATAATCTTCATTTGTTAAATCATTGTTGTTTGTGGAAGAATGTTTAAACATATGTGAGCTTTCAACCTGTGGCTCTCGCCACAGGTGCGTGGCCCTCGCCACGACTTCCCATTTTGCATGGCCCTTGCCACACACATTGTGGCCCTCGCCACAACCCTTCTTTAGACAAAAACAGGTTTTATCAAAACCCAAACCCTCGTTCTCTCCACTTTCTCATCACTCCAACTTCTTCTCTATCCAAATTAAAAATCCACTCAACCCTTCACCCTCCATAACCGTCCCACTCTCTCCCATTTCTAACTTCCCATTAACACTCGTTAATATCCACTCACATTTCAACTTCCATCCTCCAATTCCTATTTTAACTTCGTGAAACCCCATCAAACTCAAAGTACTTCTCCACTCACAGAGACCAAAGAGAAACCCATTTTTTCAAAGATTATGTGTTCATCATGTCTCAAAGGGCTCAACCAACAAATAGAAGGTCACGACCACCTCCAGATTTGTCAACAATTTCTTTCCATACAAGCGAAGTAGGTGAACGGCAAAAAGAGAAGTATCTAAAATATTATTAATGCTCTGTTATACCTACAAGGTATGTTGATGAATCCTATCTGCGTGAATTTGGACTGTTAGATAGTGTTAAGTGGATGTTAGATAATTCGAGTGTGACACACCTCTGTATGTTGAACCACCCCACTTATGAGCCATTAACATTGGAATTTTGAATTCTTTTATCTATGAAACCCCTATAGTATAACAATATTTCACCGGAACTTCCAAGTTTCGAATTTTTAACAAAAATACTCTTTGAGCCAAGACACCCTAGGAGATATGTTACATTTCTCGCATGGAGAAAATTTTGCATATAGAATTTCTCTAGAAACTGAATGGCAGACATTAACATTTGGCCTTTTGAAAAATCTAACAGGTGATAAAACTCTTAATTTGGAAGGACTTAATGCCTCACTTGTTCATAATCCGGCCATACGTTATTTTCACCGTGTTTTGTCAAGTATAATTTTTGGCAGTATAAATAACCATAATATGAATTCTAAGGAGTTGTTCTTTATGTATTGTGTCTTCACTCCAAAAAGAATCAATGAAAATCCATTTTTGTTGGCACACATACAGTCCATTTGTGCAAGAGGGACCAATCCTTTTTGCATTGGGGAATAGTCACGTCAATATCACTTGCTTTAGGCATGAGCGACAAACTTTCAGATTTGCCATTGATGCCGACTTTATTTCTTGATATTGATAATTGTATATTCTCGCACCTGATTAAGGCCAGAGAAGATGGAAAATATAATCTGATAGTTCGAAATAAAGAGGTTAAGACTATCATTTTTCCTTGTCGCAATTGTACTGATATGAAGAATATTGCAAATTTGCTTTATGATTTGGCTGCCCGTGAGCTTAATGCGCCTACACAAGGTGGTCAGACTGATGACGAGTTAGAGTAGATAGGGTAAAGTGCACTTGAAACTCATTCACATTCACACACCACACAAGTTCCTTCTGAAAATGTTACAGGTACATCATCCAGATGCCAAAGAAGGAATGAAGACACAGCTACCATCGTTGATGACATTCTTGCTGCAATGAGGCGACATGATGAACTTGATGCTCAACATGATCAAAGGCTTCAATATATACAAACTCAGCAAACTGAGATGATGTGAATCATTCAGCAGATTCAACAAGATCAGCGTGACTATAGTGAGAGGAATGAACAAAGAATGTCAGGCATGATTGACGAGATGGAATCGTTGATAGTGTGTATGGGTGGCTTGCAGGAATACATTTATCATGTGGGTATGCCACCTCACAAGCATGGTAATGGTGGGCGTGGACGAGAACGTGGCAGAGGCCACCAGTAGCAGAGATACAGGTTCTACCTTTCTTTTTCACCTTATTTTGAAACAAATGGAGACAATGTTTGATTTGAGTGTGGGGGAGAAAGCTTTACTGCTTTTGTTTATCACTTTCTAGGTAGTTTTAAATTATTATTCATTTACTTTGCTCATTTATGTTAGTGTTAGTTGAGTTAAATTCTTGTGTTGTTGAGTCTTTATGTGTGTTTTTCTACTATTAGTTAATTCCCCAATTTTCTTGAGCCATAAAAAAAAAGAAATTGTTGGTTTGATCCACAACATGACACCTTAAGAGTATATAGGTTGCTTTGCACTTAGGCTATGCTGGAATGATTTGAGAAAGATTCAACAAAATCGATACCGTTTTGACACCCTAAACTCCCTAATTAGGCATGATCAGTTTGAGTACCTATTATGCCTAGACCTTAAGTTTGAGTTTTAAAGTAGCTCCGAGTAGTTTATATTAGCAATCAGCACCATCTTAAGCACAAACTATATAGGGAGTCGATGAATATAGGTGAACAATTCCAAAAATTCTAAAATTACATGCCTTAATATAATTAAAAAAATAGGGAATGCACCTATTAAGTTAGGTGACCGTCACCCGGTCACTTAATCCAACTGTTGTGGAAACTACAAAAATATAATATCAATCTGTTGTTAGTTGGTTTAGAGGTGTCTGGTACTGAACTTGGTAGGGTGGACTACGGTATGATCCCTCACAACTTGAAATTCGGCAAATAAAATGGGTCACCAAACTTATGTACTAGAACCCTGTATTTAAGGATTAGAATCACTAATCGACCCCCCTACTATGTGTGTGCACGGGTAAAGGGCATAATGTAATTGCGCTCGAATGAAAGTGGGCGAAATAAAACAAAAGAAATAGGTTAAGTTATAATAGTATGATTCAGATTGGTTTCATTAGAGTGGGAGTTTTTGACCGCAATATGTGGTTTCGTGTCATTATGGTATCCTTAGTGTTGACATTGAGTATCTATATTTCTAACAAAATTCCTCGCAACCACGTATGATTTAGGTTTTTGTCGTGTATTTGTGTCGAGCCCATGTTTAATTGTATTTTCATGATAGTTATTTGCTTGAGGACAAGCAAAGGTTCAAGTATGGGGGAGTTTGATAACGCGAAATTACCCTGTATATTCAACTTGACTCATAGGAATTATGTTACCGTTTTCATTTATTTATGTCATTTTATACTGGTGTTTCTATTTCATTTTAGGTATTTCAGGTACATGCTAAGAAAAATCCGCCATGCGGAGAAAGTATAAGAAATTGAGAAGAATGAGCAAAAGAAAATAAAATTCAGAAGAAGGGCCTGTGGCCCTTGCTACAACTTGTGTGGCCCTCGCCACGCATGTCAAAATAGCATGGCCCTTGCCATAGCTCCTTTTTGTGAGCCGCGTGCGCGGCCTTCCCCATGTCAGCGCTTTGAAGCCCAGTCCCTGATATTTCTCCGCAAGATTATTCTCTCGGAGACTTCTCCCACGTTCCCAGTAGTTTCTGATTCTTCTCCATGGAAGTTATGATAATTAAGGAGAGTTATTATAAAAGGAGCAGTTATTCATAGTTTCAAGTTCCACCATTTTTTCGTTATGAAGCACATAGTATTGTTCTTGTTATATTTTTAGGCAGAAAAACTCACCATCGAAAGTGATAGCCTTCCACATCGGGGGACTATCACAACTCTAGTTTTAGGTTTATTTTTAGTTTTCATTTAGTACTTTTGGCTTAGCGAATCCTGCCGACATTTATGGAGGATCGTGATTTTCAATTCCAGCATTCAAGTTCAATTGTACTCGAAGAATTTCCATTTATTCTATTCAGTTTTTGATTCCCATGTTTCAATTTAATATTTATTATCTTTGTTCTTAGAAATTATGTTTAGCTTTATGTTTAACTACTGTTATAGCATGTTTGTATTTGAAACTATGTCCAACTAATTCTCTTGATACCGGTATGTAAAAATAATCTCACAAATGAGATTCAGCAATGTATTGACTTAAATCTTTTAAAAATATTTTTTTGGTCTAGTTTCTAATTGTAACTAAAATAGTTTTGTACGAGACTAAAAAACTAAACAAAGGGTGCAATCAATAGAACGAGAGTTTGAGATTTTAACCGGATGGTAGAAATTAGACATTAATTTTAAACACAGCAAGAGAACTTTAGGATTAATTAGAATTTACTGGGTTCCAAAAAATACTTTTAAAGTCAAATGAGATAATGAGAGCAAAGCATTTTGTTTAGGAGTATGGTCATAGTCAATAACACGAGAGGGTGAGATGATAGCTTTTAATTCAATATTTTCTACTGAGAAGTATTTTTCACTTTTAACACCATGCCAATGATTTATCGAATCCCTGAAGCTTAACGAATTGCATGTCGATATCCCGTTATTGAATACTTTAATTAAACCTGGATTTATTTCCTGTTTCTATCAAAAACCCAATATTAATCATTAGCTTTAGACTTACATAGTAACATTAGATAGCATTAGTTTGATTATCATTCCCTGTGGATTTGATATCTTTTAAAACTACGCGATTAGATTGTGCACTTGCAGTAAGTAATTCTGACAGACTCTTAAAGTCGCGATGAACCATTATTTCCTTGTATAAGGGGGTTTGTGAGCCTTACCTACTAAAATCTCTCAAGTATATAATGGAAACTCTCAAGATTTGTTTTGGAAGAGACGAGTATGTCCTTTTGATTTGATTGAACCTCTATAATTCTCGGTGTCCCATTTTTCTTCCAACTTTTTATTTTCTATATTTTAATATTTATTTTTTTCCACTGCTTTAGTTTTAGAAAAATATTTTTTTAACTCTGATTTTAATCTCGAAAAAATTTTCAAAACTATGTTTTTCCAAATAACACAATTCACCCCCTCTTGTCTGTGAAGTCTCAAGTCCAACAAGTGGCATTAAAGTCTAACTCCCGTTAAGGACTAATCGTCTCAGGAAGAAGATGACTTCCCACACAAGATTATTTTTGAAAACCCACCACCATCTTTTGAAAATTAATTCTTTCTTTTATATATATACATGTGTTTTCCTCGAAATAAAATATTTTTATGATTCATTTTACCTACTCATCAAGCAAATGATGAAGGAGTGGAAAAGCTTCTTTGACCAAAGATAAATTTATATGAATCTTATTTTGAAATACCGCCAAGGAAATGTAGGATACTTTGGAAAAGATATATGGAGTTTCTCCAAGTGTCAAGCCAAAGGAAATGAACATATGAGGCAAAGAAACTTCCTTCTTAAAAACTTTTATATTCATCACTAATGTTTATCTAAAGACTTAAGAATTGGAAAAGTTTTTCAATTCTTAATCTGTAGATAGAAATCCTTCATAAATATTAGAAAAATCAAGAAAGAAGGAAATCATAGAAGTTGATACATTCAAAGAACTAAACTCATACCATGTTCCAGTTCAATCAACATCAATCAAGGAATCCTCGTGTTCAAAGAACAACAAAGAATATAAAGAATTTTCTTTAGTAATTGAACAAAGAAGATGAAATGTTTCAACCTTAAGAGAAATATAAATAATTGTCTTCCAATGAAGAAGATAACACATGCTCAAAGGCATCCTACAAGGAAGATACAAGATAGAAATATCAAAATAATATTTTACTTGTTTTGTAGGCAATGAAATATGTAACTCTAAAGAAAGATCATTTGAATAAGAAAGCAAAAAATATACTCTAGTAATATACAATTTAAAGGCTTTGGTCCTGGAAGATTAATGACGACGACATATGTCAACAATTATGATCAAAGCAACATCATTTCATGATTTCTCAACTTTTGGTATGTGATTATAAAGTAAATAAGTTTGCGATGGACTTATTTAGCTGCTTGCTTAATAACTCTCGCATCCAATGATGTGTAGAGAAGGATACACTTTTGAAGTGTTTTCCCCTAAAGGAATTTTATCAAGGAATTTTTCTTGATAAAGATAAAATTATTTTAAGGTTGAAATAACCAGTTAATCTGATTAACCCCTTAAAACAATTATTTTTAACACTTTTATGTTTTGAATAAATATTCTTTTATTGTATATTTTCAAATTTGACTAGGAAACGCTCGTACATTTGCACAGATTTATTATAGAGAGTATATAATATATTTGATTAATTAAATAAATGTAATATCAATTATCATTTACATATTTCAAATGAAATAATATCTATAATATAGGGGATATTTTTATTGAATGACTAAGCACTTACAATATAGTTAAATGGAATAGTTATGTTAAGAATGATTTTGTTTTAAATATGTTCATCAAAATATTTTTTTGATAAAGGTCAATTATATTTAAAAGAAAAATAAGAGAGAAATAAGGAGGATGGGGACTATTCCAAAGCCACCCTCAAGGAAAAAATCTAAAGTTAGGAAATCCTAATTTGTTTCTACCCAAACTACTACAAATAGATAAGAGAATCTCACTAAAATAGATATAACCCACAATGTTTTGACCCATGTTTGCTAACGTGTCTATGAAAATGTTACCTTCTATAAATACATGAGACACCACTAGTTGCATTTCACCTATCAATCTTTTACAATTTCCCTATCTATGATTTAACACCCAAGGATTGGAGGTTGAGTTAGAGAATGCCTTGACGACCAATGCATAATCTGTTTCCAACCAAAGACAGTGCAAAAGGTTGGCATAAGCAATCTCAATTGCTTTGATAGCCCCAACAATATCTTCATGAAAAACATTTCACCTACCCAAGTTTTTGATGAAACCAGCCACGATACCTGCTTCTGAATTCCTGAATAAACCTGCACAAGCTGAAGAGGAAGAGGTGGAGATTCAATCAGTGTTGACTTTCATCCTGTTTTCTTGAGGTGGAGACAAAATGACTTCTAGGATTTTTGGAGCTCAAGGAGGATGAATGGAAAAATCTAATTTTCTAGTGTTTTTTCCTAAAAGAAAGACATTTGTTTTGATTGATATCGTTGCATTATTCCAAGATATCTGGTTAGATTGGAACCCAGGCAAGCATATAAAATACAAAATAGTAGCTATAATGTTGATCAAAGATGATTTGATTACCACCTTTCCTCGTGGGGGCTAATTCTTATCATATAACTTCCACGACTCTTGGATTGTATCAAAGAGCATTCTAACTTCTAGAGTCTCAGATAACCAAGTCCAAATGTTAACTTCAAAACAACGCTAAAAAACAGGTGAATAGTATTTTCTTCATAATTAGAGCACATACTGCACATAGATGGTATCGAGCAACCTCTAATCTTAGGATTCTCATCGGTTGGAAGTTTATCTTGCATGAGTTTCCAAACCAACAAAGACTTTAATTGAGGGATATCATTTGACAAAATTTGCTTCACCCAAGGATGATGTTGATTAAATGTCTCCTTGTGTAGAAAAGCTTCCTTCAAAGATAAGTCACATGTTTCTGGGCCTAACCAGTATAGTTGATCAGGTTCATCGGATGTTGGAATGATAACCTCTTCCACAAGGCTTCGAAGAGTAGGAAATTGAATATACAAGTTTTGGGGTATTGATCCATTGATGGTTTTGGACAAAATTACTAACTCTGTCAGTGAGATGAATATTCCAAACCATAGGAACTTGCAACTGATCCATAAGTCTTTTCTCCCCACACCAGTTATCGAGCCAAACATTAGTATTTAAACCATTTCCTACCATGGATCTAGAAGTATTTATAGAATGAGTTTTTGCCATCATGTATCAGCCTTGTTTTGCCACCATAGCCAAGTTAAGGGATATGAAATCTTTGAAGCCCATACCCCCTCATTTTTCGTACAAGTTAAATTCTCACACGCCATCCACCTTATTCCTTTATTATTACTACCTCCACCACACCAAAAATAATTCAGCATCTTCTCAATATCATTCACCACCGCGTCTAGTATAAGATACATGAAATTCTGGCATGCATACAAACAGAAGTCAAGACATATGTCTTAATAACACACAATGTCACAACAGATGTTATGACATTCGCTAATAGAGCAACAAACAATAACACATCAGAATTATAACTTGCAGAAAAAGAAAGAACATAATAATATGTTAACCCAGTTCGATGCTAACTCACCTACTCTGGGGACTATAAAGCCATGAAGGAAATACACTATTAGATGTACTAGTTTGAAGTTATACTAGTCCCAAACTTACAACTTCATGCCTAATCTCTATCCAGTGCAACTTCTATCTAGGTCCTCCCTAGATATGAGAAATCAACATCTCATTTCTAATCACCGCAATGATAAAAGACATGTCCCAATCACAGCAACATGTACAATAAAAATAGGAAGATCACACTTCCAAATCAAATACTAGGAGTTACTTAAAATCTTCCCCCAAGAACAATACTCAACTCTTGCTTAACAGCTTTAAGGAGAACAATAGCTTGATGAACAACCAACAATCAGTCAACTCAAATGTATCCGAGATACATGAGGACGTACAAAAAAGAAACTGAGAACCTAAGGAACTATCAAAACCCTAAACCCTTATTTTTCACAATTTTTTACAATAAAAACTATGCTTAAAACTAGGTCTTGCACGAATCCTTATATAGGCTTTTGCAGTTGGGCTTGGACTGGATTGGATTCTTCAATCAACTCCAATCTTCAGCTGAAAAACCTCTGCAGAATATTCTCCACAAAAATAGAAACAATCTTCATAAATAGTTTCCTAAAAATTATCGATCGATTCTTTTTAGTAACCAATCAAATCTGCACATGTTTCTAACAAAATCCTTGATTGTCCTGCGCTTATGATGAGTACAGAATATTCCAGATACTCATATCTTCAAATTAAATCTTCAAGGATATCCAAAAGCAGTGCTTGTTGCATCAGCCTCAGGATGTCACAACATCTTCTGTGACATTTGGCAGAAAAACTCATAATAGCTAAAACATGTTATGACAATTGATAAAGATGTTGCACCATCTTATTCAACACCAACATAGAACCATGCTTAAAGCCATTCTTAGACAAAATTTAGCCAACCATAAAAACAATGGAACTAACAATCTCTCCTTTTAGCAAATTTTGGCTAAAACAACCAAAAACCAAAAACAGAATCTGAAGAGAGGAATATCACCACATCACAAACTACATTTTGATCATGTAAACTTTGTAAAAGCACATCTCAAAATCTTGTACACACAGACAGACAAAGAACTCCCCTTGTTACACATAATAGGTTCTCCCCCTCAATTACAAAACCTACACCATAGCACATGCAGTGGAACAGCAGAAGCAGCAGCAGCAGCAACTTCAGCATACACAAGCATGAAAACTCATGCTCCACCTTAATGATTGCATAAGAAACCAAACACACAGCTACTCTCCCACAAGTAGTAGAACACAGTCCTATCACAACGCTAAATCAACATGTCACACATGTGATGTAACATCAGTACATAACACTTTACTCCCCCTTTTTAGCCAAAATATGGACAAAAAGAAAAAAAAAGAGTAAATGTACACATTGAAACCACATAGAACACTTCAGACTACATTTCACTCAGGCAAAAAGAATGGAAACACAAATTCCACATCTTGCCTCTGCCAAAGAGCCTCCTGCCCCTATCAAAAATCCTTCTTCATTTATTGGTGTTGTAGTTATCCCCACTGTCATACAGAATACCTTCCTTTCAACCAATAATTCCAACAATAGGAATCTCATGCCTCAGAACATAGAAAAAGGATGCAGTAGATGTTGCATTTCCTCTTTTTTGTAATTGTTATAGGTCTATAATAGTACAAGTTATAATCCTACTATCTTTGATAACTGCATGTTCTTACTTATTGCCTATAAGCTCTAGAGTCTCATCCTTTCCTTCAGCAAGATGCCTGATTAGTTATTGGCAACTACCAATATTCTTGTTCCAATCATGTTGAACAAGATATCTAAAGGAATTTAAATCTTCATTTTGAAATTTCATGACATCTCTCTTGACATCGTACCTATTCAACATCAAATAAGAGAAATTCCACCTATTTCCCTCAAGGTAACACATATATTTGATATTTTCTAATTTGCTTCAACGATGCTACCTTAATCAGGGTGACTTTCAATCAAATCCATGGTTTATTCTATCTATCCCTCAGTAGACAGACATGTGCTAGATTGAGAATTCACTGGTTCTGAGTTTGTGAATTTTTAAATATCCACTCTTAGTGCTTCATCAGTTTGCACATAGGAAGTTCCAATATTATCTTTGACATTCTCTTTTTCTTCAACAACTGAATCTTCAATTCTTACATTGATATATTCCATAGCATTACCACTATGGAGTTATAGATCCTATATGCTCTTCTTCTTGAAGAGTAACCCAGAAATATCCCTTCACCCTCTATGGAACTCATTTTGTCCACTTGATCTTTAGTACAAAAGATCTGGCATTTACTTCCAAAATTGTGAAAGAATTTGACTTTAGGTTTCCTTCCTTTCCATAGCTCATAAGGAGTAGAGATAGTACCTCCTCTCAAAGTGACCCTGTTATGAATATAGCAATCAGTATTCATAGCTTCAGCCCAAAACTCAAAAGTAGTTGCTTAGCACTAAGCATCATTCTAGATGATTCTTGTATTACTTTAGTCTTTTGTTCAAATATTCCATCTCCCTGAGTTTTCCAAGAATAAGAGAATTCATGGCTTATTCCTTCAGAATCACAAAATTCAAGAAAATTTTCATGCATAAACTCCTTGTCATTATCATTTCTGATTTTGACAGTCACACTCATCTTTTCTTCTTGAATGCTTTGACACAGATCTTTGAAGACTTCAAAGGTATTTGAATTTTCTCTTAGAAAATCCATCCAAGTATATCTAGAATATTCATCTACAACCACAAAGACATACCTTTTTCCCCCTAGGCTATCTATCTGTAATGGTCCCATTACGTCCATATGAATAAGTTCCAAAATTTTGGTAGTAGTTTGATGTTGCAACATTGGGTGTGACATCATAAACTGCTTTATACTTTCACACCCATAACAACCTTCTCCTTCTCCAATATTAAGATCTGGTATATCTCTAATGACTCCTTTAGATATGACTTCCTTCATTCTTTTGAAATGAAGATGTCCAAGTTTTTGATTACATAGCTTCACTTCATCCTCCTTGGTTGTTGGGCAAGTTGAAGAATAAGTAATTATTTGAGATTCCCATAAATGTTTGTTGTCTTTGGACCTAACCCCTTTCATTAGAACAACTTCTTTCTAATTTTTACTAGACATTCTGATTTTGAGAAGTTGACTAGTAAGTATTTTATAAGGGTAATATAGGTTATATCGTATCGTCTCCATAGGGATTAATGAGAGGGAAAAACTATCGTTCTACAGTTTCAATTATTCTAAGTTTGTAAAACGGTTTGCATAAAAAATGTAGGAAAAGTAAATAAAGCAATAAAGAAAGCGATAAACAATCATTTGCATCCTAAGAGAATTCATTCTGGAATCACATTTCATTCTACCCGTCAAATACTTAAACTTTCTAATCAATTGGACGCAACCTAAACCACTCGTCAATACCCTCGTGTATCGCTCATACTAAGGCTATCTCTAATACAAAGTGAGACATCACCCGTATTTCTCTTAGAGGCGATTTTACGCGCAACTCAAATAATCTGGATACATTTCATAATCGATACCCACATGAATATTAAGACTAAATCTAAGTCTAGAATCTAGGGCCTAATAGATATTCATTCAATAAATATATTCATAAAGCTTATGTCTATGATAAACCAAAACTTTGCGATAAAGCAAAAATCAAGAATAAACACCGGTATTAATTTATAAAAGAGATTTCATACAATCCCATGATCAACAAATGTACATACAATAAGAGTAAAGATATACATATAACACCCACCATAGGGAAGAAGGATATGAATAGGAAACTTATCGCGGTGTCAACACAATCCGAGACCACCCATAGAAAATCGACATGATGAACCACTCAATGATGTTGCTTGAACCTCTAAGCTACAAAGAATTGGATCAGAGCTCCTCCAAGAGGGAAAGATATAATAAAAAACCTAGAAAATTTGTTTCTAAACTATTTATACAAAATTTATCTCAGTAGACCGCTCTTAGTGGGCTTGCCGCGCTAAGCAGGATGCGTATATTTAACACACTAAACCGCCTTAAATCGCGCTTAGCGGGACTTGCACGCTAAGCGGGCTCAAAAATAACTTCTGCCAAATCAGTCAAAATTGCGCATAATGTTCTAGAGGATGCTCTTAGGGCGGTCCCCTGAGTAGAACTTCTCAAAACTGGGCCTTTTATTTTGAAAACGCGCATCTGGAGTTGTGCCATCGACACTTTATTCCTCAATGCTCCAAAATGCAACAAATACCTAAAAAATAAGTAATATGTATCAAATGATACATAAATGAATCAGAAACACAAATATATACAAACTAAACATATTTACACAAAAGTCAGGTTTATTCAACGATTATTAACAACAAAGAGTCGATAAATGCAACAAAAAGTATATACAGAAATAGCTACAATTTGCACTTATCACTTACGCTAATATGATTAGTATTCAATCTTTTGACAAACAACACATCTTCCAACCTAGGACAGCCATCATACATCAGCTTTCCCACTCCTTTGATTTCTCCATTAAAACCATCACCAAATCTAACATAGCCTGTAGGATAAGGCTTAACATCCACCAACATCTTCTGGACCCTTGTTATATGTCTAGAACACCCACTGTCAAAGTAACAGTCTTCACTTGTTGAGTCTCTCACAGAAGTATGAGCTATAAGGTTAATGTCCCTATTTTGCAATACTCCTCTTCTTGCTCACTTTCTTAGTCTTGGGATGAACTGGAGAGTTTTAAATCCATATAATTAAAAGCAGAATGGCTTTATGTGACCAGTCTCACCCAATATTGACATCTCCAAGAAGATTGAGATTAATTTTGAAATTCAATGTTTCTACCAGGATGTTATAACATGTGCCTGGACATGTTGATCTCTTTCTTCTTCTCAGCCAGAAAGACCTTCTCCTCTGACATTCTCTTTAGTTTATTATTAGATTGATACTAATCCTTTGTATCTTCATTTTCTTTCACCATACTAATTGAATTAGTTATGTTATCAATCTTTGAATTTAAATGAGTTACCTCAATTTAAAGATGAGAGACAATACTAAGAAGTTACTTCCTTTCATCCTCCAACTCAGTGATGATTTCCCTCTGTTCTTCCTCTTTCTCGAGGCTTTATTCACACTTATAACAGGGATCCTTGTATGATACATGTAGATCTTCATAAAGATAAATCTCATCACAGTCTTCTACTTCATATGTCCATTTTCCAGATAGAGCTAACATAAGTTTGGCAGACTCATAACCATCTTCATCTTTCGACTTATCATCATCAGACCAAGAAGCAGTGAATCCCTTTTTCTGCCTTTTGAGAAAGATGGGACATTCTGGTTTGATATGACCATAAGCTTCACACTCATAACACCTAATGCCTTTGCTTTGATTGACCTTTTCTTCATACATAGTATTATTTTAAATATTTTTTGTATTACTGATGTCAGATGAGATGTTCCTGACATTTGGCCATCCTCTTATGTCCAACCTTTATAATACCCTATTGAATTGATTTCCAAGAAGAATAATGGTATTAGACATATCCTCATTAGTGTCTAGTTCAACTTGACCTTTATTACCTTCAGAGTTAGATACAAAAGCCATGATTTTGTTCTTTTTCTCATTTTTGTCACCAATGGCAAACTCAAATGTTTGAAGTGACCCAATAAGTTCATAAATTCTCATGTTGTTGATGTCCTGAGCTTCTTCAATAATTGTGACCTTCATATAGAATTTCCTAGGCAAGGACCTAAGGATCTTTCTAACCAACTTTGCTTCTGACATCTTCTCTCCCAAGGCACTTGATGCACTAGAAATTTCAAGAATATTCATTTGATATTCTTGAATTGTCTTATCATCATTCATCTTCAAGTTCTCAAATTTGGAGGTGAGAAGCTGAAGTCTTGAGATCATCACTTTAAAAGGTACATTCATAAGTTTCCTTGAGAATTTCCCAAGCCTCCTTAGCCACAATACACATGTTAATCAACCTGAAACATTTTTGTCTACTCCGTTGAATAGAGTATTTAAATCATTGGAATTTCCAATGGCTTCTTTATCATCATCTTCATTCCACTCTTCTTCAGGTTTGATTGTATCAGTTTCAACCTCTTTTCCACCTTAGTCAATGATCTTCACAACATGATTCTTCTATCCTTTTAGAATAGCCTTTTAAGTTTTGCTATTTATAGCTTTGAGAAAAGCCATCATACGAGCTTTCCACCAGTCATAATTAGAACCATCCAACATGGGTGGTATATTATTATAACCTTCTTCTCTCTCCATATTACCGGAAAATATATCTTGAGTCTCACCCAGTAAATAGAATAGGGCGCCTGCTCTAATACCAAATGAAATTTTGGCATGCACACAAAAAAAAAGTAAAGACATATGTCTTAACAACACATAATGTTATAACATATTTTATGACATCCGCTAATAGAACAACAAACAATAACACAACATAACTATAACTTGCAGAAAAAGAAAGTTAAAAATGATATGTTAACCCAGTTCAGTGCTAACTCACCTACTATGGGGGCTACCAAGCCAGGAAAGAAATACACTATTAGCAATATTAGTTTGAAGCTAAACTAGTCCCATGCTTACAACTTCGCGCTTAATCCCTACCAAGTGCAAATTCTACCTAGGTCCTCCTTAGATATGACAAATCAACATCCTACTTCCAATCACCATAGTGATGAAAGACATATCCCAATCATAGGCGTGGTCTATAAACAAGTTACAATCACATCAACATGCTCAATAAAAATAGGAGTTTCTTAAAAGCTTCCTCCAAGAACAATACTCAACATTTGCTTCACACCTTTGAGGAGAATAATAGCTTGATGAAAAAGCAATAATCAGTAAACTCAAATGTATCAGAGATACATGTGGACGTACAAAAAATAAACAGAGAACCTAAGGAACTTACAAAACCCTAAACCCTTATTTTTCACAAGGTCTTACAATAAAAACTATGCTTAAAAACTAGGTCTGGGACGACTTCTTATATAAGCTTCTGTAGTTCGGCTTGGATTGTCTTCGATTCTTCAATAAACTCCAATCTAAAAAATCTCTGTAGAATATTCTCCATAAAAATAGAAACAATTTTCATAAATAATTTCCTCAAAAGTCTAAATCGATCCTTTTTAGTAACCAATCAAATTTGCACTCGTCTCTACCAAAATACTTGATTGGCATGCGCCTAGGATGAGTACATAATATTCCAGATACTCATATCTTCAAATTAAATCTTCAAGGATATCCAAAAGCAGTGCATGATGCATCAGCTTCAAGATGTCACAATATATTCAGTAACATTTGGCAAAAAAACTCATAACAGCAAAACCTTTTATGACAATTGATAAAGATGGTGCACCATCTTACTCAACACCAACATAGAACCATGCTTAGCCAAAATTTAGCCAACCATGGAACTAACAATACACACTTATAATGTAAGACAATATTGATGGCTAAATTGATTTTATCATCACATATTTCCCTACTTTTACACAATGATTTACCTCTCCAAGAGTTTATTCTTTTCTAAATGTGATCCTTAAAAAAATTAAAATTCACATTTTTACTTCTACCAATCATCGATGGTAAACCCTAATACTAACTTATGCCTAACACTAGACGAACTCCCATTAAACTAGCAATATCCTCTTGGGCCGGTCTACTAATATTACGACTAAAGAACGCTTCAGACTTAGTTAAATTTATCTCTTGGCCCGACGCGTCTGCATAAATATTAAGTAACTTCACAAGATGTGTAATATTTTTTTGTTTAGCCCTTCAAAAGAAAAAGCAATTGTTATAAAAAAGAAGATGGGACATGATAGGTGTCCCCTGCAAATCTGGACTCCGTGAAGATCCCCTTGAGACACCGCTCTTTTGATAAGAGCAGAAAGACCTTCTAAAATAAGGATAAAGAGATATGGAGATAGTGGGTCCCCTTGTTTCATTCTTTTTCCTTGTTGGATTGGTCCCATAATATCCATATTGACTAGAACAGAGTAATGCACCAAAGTGACACATATCATTATCCAATAGATCCACCTCTCTGTGGAGCCCATTCTTTGAAGAATACCTCTCAGAAAACCCCAATTCACCCTATCATACGCCTTACTAATATCAATCTTAATCTCTAGATGTGCCTTATTTACTTTAGTCTTCCTCTTTAAGGCATGGATAATTTCAATACCAATCATAGCGTTATCAAGAATAGAGAGACCTTCCACAAACATCGATTGTTCCTCTGAGCTTTGAAAAACCGAGAAACTAACTCAATATCATGCCCCATAAGATAAGTTTCCATCATCTTCATATAATCAGTCAGCTCTTCTTTCTTCTTCCTATTTTTCATTCTATTCCACCTCACCAGTTCCCCCACACATGTTGTTATACGATGCATTACCTCACTAATGTCACCTTGTTGCCACTCATGTGTAACCACCTCCTTAATCTCATCCTTCAACCAACTATTTTAAAATTTAAAATAATGTTTGTTGCGAAATCTATGAACAAGTTCACACTGTAACAGAATCAAACTGTGATTTGGATAAAAAGTTATCAAGTTAGCAAGCTTAACAATTAGGAAATAATTCCATCCAATCAGAATTTTCAAGTGCTCTATCCAAACTCTCCTCAAATACATGGTTTGTTATATGACTTTTAAACCACATAACCAGATGATATTTCATCGGGATGTTTGTTAGATCATAATCACTAACAGTCTGACAAAACCTGACACACAACTAATTAGGATGAAGGTGAACGTCGAGTTTGTCCTATTGCAATAACATGTCATTAAAATCTATGATGATACACCATGTAACGTTCGACATATCTCTAAGATCATGTATCATATCCCCCGCTTGTATTCTTCTATTTCTCTAAGGATAACCATAATAGAAAATTAATCTCCACTCCACTTTAGTATCATCTTGAACCAACAGATTAACGAAGTTCCTCGAGAAGTTCATGATACTACACTGTATTGTGAAGAATATGTTCATCATATATTTTAATTTATTTTTTATGAAGACAAAATTTTATCAAAAAAAAATATATCAAAGAAGAAAACGCTTGGAATCAAGAATGTTTAAGTTTATGAATATTTTTGGAAGTAAAGGAAATTGATCTTAATGTTAAGGTAATAAATTGCAATTCATTATGTATACAATTTAGATGTTCAAAATATTTTATACTTTTTCATCTCAAAAGTTCTCAAATTATCATGAATAAAAATCATTGATTAAAATGCATAAAAAGTTTAATTTTTAAAAAGTTGTCAGCACTTTTTAAGTCAGGTCTGTTTCAATTTTTAAGTCGATAATGGTTAACTAACTTCAAAAAAACTATTTCTATTTGAAATTTGAAAAATTATTTGAAATTCAAAAAACATTCTACACTTGTTAAGTCGAGTATCCATTTAACCGACTTAACATAGTATAAAATTGTGTCTTTTCATGAACCATTATCATTCTAAACTATTGCAAACCTTCATGAAAATCTCTCAAACTTTTGCATCAATTCAAAGAGGTTCCTTAGAATATATTCAAAGAAAAATACATTAATTTTCAAATAAAACTCTTTCATTATTAATTTTTCACATCAATTCAAACAATTTTCTAAGTGTTCATATACTTTTAAAATGAAACGTTGTTCATAAACTTTCACATAATTTAAACATGTTTCATTCATATCATTTTTAACACTTAAGTGTATATGTTGGTATTGTGATCAAAGAGAAAGAGGAGTGCCAAAACTTTCATATATCTTGTAATGCAAGCAAGTCAAAATAGATACAAACTCAAACATGTTAAATATGTATTATTGTGATCATTAAGTTGTTGGTAATTATTGTAAAAAGGTCCTTTGAATTGGTTTGATTAAAAGTCCGCCATAGTTGTTGGTAATTGTTATAAAAAGGTTTTTTGAATAATTTTAATTCAAAGTCCACCATAGTTGTTGGTGATTATTGTAAAAATATCCTTGTAGCAGTAGAAATGTTTAGACTAAGCCATTTGATTGACTTAACTCACAAAATCAGTGAAAGTCACCACCGCACTTTTATTTTATCCAAAGGAATGGGAAAAGTGTGAACAAACCCAAAGTAAAATAGAAATCGAGATAAGGGAGTTTGTTATGTAAAGGGTAGGTGTTAGCATCCTAAACATCTACGGTACTCCGCGAGAACCTCTTTGAAAACCTGTGTATTTTGGCTATACAAGAAATATTTACAAAATAGATGGTGGAGATGAGAAAAGAAATGGTTTTTACAATTTTTGCACCTGCCGCAGTTGCGAACCTTTTGTGCCTACATACCCCTTCGTACAATAGAGGATCAGGACACTCGTAGTTCTTCTTAAAAATTTTGAAAAGTTTTGTGTGTTGGTTAATTTTAAGAAAAAGGTTTTAAAGAGAAAAGTCAAAGCGGAAAAAAGGTTTGAATGAGGTTAATGACTTTTAGTTTTTCAAAAAGATGTCAGAGTATGATTAAATTGATTAAAATTTAATTAAGAAAAAAGGTTTTTGAAAATGCATGGACCTAAGTCCTAGTTTTTTATGAAAGCGGTTCAAGTTAGTAAACAAGAATCCTTTGAAAATGGGAGGATATTTTGAAAATTAAAGAAGAATGGGAGGAGATGAAGAGACTATCCTATATACAAAAATTAAAAGTTAAGGTAAGGAAAGGTCTAACTAAATATGAAGTCAACACTTGACATTATGAAGTCAATATAGAATTCTCATCCTTTGGATTAAAAGTCACAAGTACCAAATAGACCAGGAGCATACCAATCACCCATGTGAAAATAAATCACAAGCAAAGGAGTATCAAAGAAACCCTAAGGGTTTAAAATCCAAATCAAGGTCTTCAATATTGAGCCATGTGCCATATAGATTACTTAAGGCCAACAGAATAACACCTACACATAGAAGATTTTCCAATACAAGCAAAATAACAATGAAATAACACAAGGTCTAAAGGTCTCAAAGTGTCAATGCAAAGATCCCAATCCTAATTCCAAGAGGTCCACAACTCCAATGTGTCAAGGATAGTAACCAATAGTCCATAGAGAGCCTTGAGTCTCTTAATGTTAAAGTTGGTTATTAAGCGTCTTAAGAAGAAAAAGAAAATCTCAAGTGAGCATAGATAAAATGATATCAAATAAATGCTCAAGTGAGAAAAGATAAAATGACATGAAAATAAATGCTCAAGTGAGAAAAAGGAAAATGACATGAAATGTAAATGTTAATGATAAAGTGCATAAAAGTAAAGGCATAAAGATAAAGGCATAAAGTAAAGTTAATTGTTAATGGTTAGTAAGTTAATTGTTAATAGTCACAAAGTATGATCATTGATGATTGAATGATGATCTTAGACCAAGGATAATGAAAACTCATTAGAGGATTGATAAAATCAAAGCCTCTTAACAACAAGTTTCATAAGTATTGGACTAAAGATAATCAATTCACCATACTTGGGCTTACAAACATAAAGTTTGGGCCACGAATGATCATTTTCTGAATCGGAACAAGTTGAACGCTATGTTAAGCAATCGTAAGTGGACTTACGTAGAAGTCACACCTATTTTGAGGTCGATCAATAGCAACGTATGTATTATACATGTTAGAGACATGGTAAAAACCAAGCTCCTAAAACATGTAGCACAAGTAAAAAATAAATTAAAGAAGAAGGTAGATGATGAAGATATGGAATGCATAATAAATGATCAATGATGATCAAAGATTGAACTTAGTTCAAAATTGATGAAGACTTGTTAGAGGATTGATAAAATCAAAGTCTCCTAACAACAAGCTTCAAAGGTCTTGAACAATGGTTCAATAATTAATCATACTTGGACAATTTCAAGTCTAAAGTTTGGGCCACTAATGACCGCTTAAGAAGAAATTAAGAAGGGAATGAGTTGAAAGGGAAAGGGGGTGTCACAAGTACACCAAAATATGTTCACACATTACCAAGTCAGAACTAGACAAAAGAAAAAGAAAAAGAAAGTAAAATAATATATAAAACATTTTTTTTAAATGATTAATTAATTGGAATTTATTGATGAAATTAATAAAGTGTATCAAAACACCAAATAAAAATCCCAAAAAAATAACCATAGGTCAAACATGAGTCACCAAGTGTTGAAATATTTATTTATAATTTTTGAAAGTCATAAACTAATTTTAAAAATGCAAATATTAAGCTAAAAGATCTAAAATCAATGAAAAATAGAAATCTAAAATGTAAATAAAATCACCAAATGTGTAAAATCATCATTGGATCATTTTTTTTTGGAATTTTTAGAGAGTTAATAATATTTTCAAATAATAAAAAACAAATGAAACAAAGAGAAAATTCTAAAAAATATCAAATCACAAAATAAATTTGTGAATAAATTATTTTGGTATTTTTTGAATAAAAAATGAAAGAGATATTGATTTTTGAAATTAAAATGAATTTTAAAATTAAATTTGTAAAATAAAACAAATCATAAAAACCTGAGCCGTCAAATTTGAGCTCATTAATTGAGCTGGTGGATCTAAAGGCCATAATGCGTGCTTCCACCATGTGCTTCAGTCAACTAGCACGCATTTGATTCAAAAAAGTCCAACCAACTAAATTAAAACAATTGGCGTGCCTTCATTGGTTGAAGATGACACATTGGTCATCTTCAACCTCCAGACGCCTGCAACAAGGGAAAAACAAATATTCTTCAATCCATAAATTTACGCTTTCATAGTGGTGCCATTAGACGCGCCTATTCAAGACGATCTCAATCATATGCTCAAGAAAAATTTATTTAAATCAAAACTTAGTCGTTTTGGATTTTACCAGAGAGAAAAGGCAAAATGAAATTTGAAAATTCAAGTATCAAATTACCCTGGAAATTCAAACCAGAAAAAGCACACGCTTCAAAGAAGAAGGGACTACATCCAAACATTTATTTGAGATGATTTGATTGAGAAATCTACATGAACAAAGTTCAACTTGTAAGCTCTAAAAATAAACTTCCGTGGCTTGATTCTATACTCGAATTGCTTGGTTTTTATTGTGAAAAGATTGTATGATGATCAAGAATGAAGAATCAGAAAAGACTTTTGAGAAAGAAGGCTTGAAATGTTGAAACGGATTTTCAAATTTCAAGCTTCGAGTGTGACTTTGGCAGGGTGATTATGTCAAGAAGTGTTGACAAATTTTTATAGAATTTTAAAAGGTCAGATACTAAATTTAAAAATACAAAAATTATACAAAATAAACCAAAAATCACAAAAAATAACAAAGTCAGAAATAAAAATCAAATGAAATCACCATAAATTGTCAAACTATCATTGGATCATTCCATAATTTTTTCAGAATTAAAAAAAAGTACTAAAAGTATTTTTAAACCAAATAAAATAAAGCAAACAATACAAAAATTATTTAAAAATAGAAAACATCAAAATAAAATTATGAAAAAATATTCAAAAACTCAAAAATAATTCAAAATATTTTTGTGTAATTTTTCATAATTTTTGGATAAAAAATAAAAGAGTTGTGAATTTTTAAAGATAAAAGAAATTTTAAAACAATTTTGTAAAAAGAAATAAATTAGAAAAACATGAGGCGTTAGATCTGATTCATGAAAACACGCTGGCAAATCCAAAGGACCAGAGCTGATGATGTATGGTGGACTCAAAGAGCACACATCTGATTCCAAAAAGTCACACCAATGAAATTAAAACAATTGACGTTGTCTCATTGGTTGAAGATGACATGTTGGTCATCTTCAACCTCCAAACGCCTGCAAGTAGGGTAAGAACCAGATTCTTAAAACAGATCCATTTGTCATGAGGTTGGTATCATTGGAAGTGTCTCATCAAGACGGTCTCAACCATGCCTTCGCGAAAAATTTATTTAAACCACAACTCAGTCGATTTGGGAAAAACCAGGGAAAATGTAAAATGAGTTTTGAAATTACAAGCTAAAATAAACATGAAAATGAAAACTAGAATAAGCATAAGATTCAGAGAAGAAGGGACCATATCCTAATAATTTATTTGAAACGATTTGGTTGAGCAATCTACCTGAACGAAGTTCACTTTATAAGACTTTGAAACTGAACTTCTATAGCTTGATTCTATGCTCAAATGTCTTGGATTTTATTGTAAAAAGCTTGCGTTATGATCAAGGATGAAAATCAATAGAGAGTTTTGAGAAAGAAGGCTTGAAATGGTGAAATTAATTTTCAAATTTCAGGCTGTGTGACTTTGGCAGGCTAATTCTGGCTGTCTAAGCTTGAGGAAATGAATGGAATATGAAGAAGTGAAAAACACAAGAAGGGGGGTTGAATTGTAAAACTTGAAATCAAATGCAGACAACACGTTATTTTTATCCTGGTTCGTTTGATCTCAAACTACTCCATTCCACCAGTCAAGGTGATTTCGCCTCTCTCCAACGAGGTCTTAATCCACTATATTCAACTGAATATTACAACTGCTTTAACAACTGCTAAAGCCTTCTTGAGTCAAACCACAAACCGGTTTCTCAAGGAAATACTTTCTTACAGATAAATGAAATCTAAGTGTGTTGAATGTTTTCTACAAAACTGTTTATCACAACTGTGATACTACACAAATTAAGCTTATGAGAACTGGAATGCTAAAACAATAGAATAAGTAATTTGAGAGCTTTAGCAAACTAGGAATGTGATGAAGATGAATCGCTTTAGGCGTGTAGAGAGTTGTAGAGCATTAGCCAATTCGTTCTTCACTGACTTGTTTATATAGCATATGGAAGAGATATGTTGTAGCCAATTATGCCATTTCAATGTCCATTACATTCTTTCCATATTGAGAAGATCTTTGTCTGGAATAATGTCGTTGAAAATAAAGAATCTTGAATGCACAGTACCGTTGCCAATTAAGCGTGTTCTGGCTTTGGCTTATTCTGACGCTGCTAGGTGATGATGAATTGTTGTGGTCTTGATCAGAGTTTAGATTGTTACGCGCAGATCTGTTCATCAAGCTTCAGCGTAAGTACATGTTTTGATCTTCTGATTCTGGCATCTGATATAACATCTTCTGATGCTGATATTGAAGTTTCATCTTCTGATGCTGATGATGATATTCTTATGCTGATACTCATCAGAGTTTCTGTAAAACAAAATATAATTTTTAGGTAGCATATATGTCTTACATGAATCATACAATTTATATTTTCTTGCATTTTGTTATCATCAAAACTTTAACTTAGGGTCGTAGATTCAAACATTGTTCTAACAATCTCCCCCTTTTTGATGATGACAAAAACTAGATTTTTTTCAATTGAAAATTAACGAGAAAAGTATCAGAGATAACCAAATAATAAATTGTATCAAAATTAAATAGGAAGTTATCAAAGATAATAAGATAAGGGATAAAGAGGTATCAGAGTTTAGATCAGAAATACTCCCCCTGAATTTATTACTTCCCTTTTTAATTCCATGAGTTCTTTAGGATCAGATCTTTATTGACTTTATTTGAACATCAGATCTTTCTTTGAACTTTCTTTTACTCGAGCAGAGCTTCAGTGTATCAGAGATAATTAACTTCTTGTACCTGTAAGCTTATGCAGAACAAGGAAACATTCAAGTATATCAGAGTGTTAGAATGTATGAGACTTTGTCTCAGTAATCCGTTATTGAAAAATATCATTCTTTTTCTCCCCCTTTTTGTCAGCAATCAAAAAGTGCAATTAATTGAAGATAAAACGATCAGTGCAGAAAAACTTGTTATATTTAATTCAAAGCTTAGAAGATAGTACAGAGAACATGGAAAGAAAACAATGAAAAACAAAATCTAAGGTTGGGGTGGAAGGCGTGTGAACAGAGCTTCTAGCATGTTCTTAATCTGATCAGCAGTTTCCTTCTGCTGATGCACCATGCTGACCACTGTATCAATCTTACTGTCTTGCACATCCATCCTTTCCTTCATCCGTTGATCATTCTCATCCATTCTTTTCTGCAGACGAATATCATTTTGCTTCAGCTCTTCAAGAGTCTGCCTGTCCAAGGCAGCTTGAGAGACGTCAGAAACAGGATGCTTCTGAGAGCTTTCTGCAACATCTTCTGCTTGATTAAAGTCTTCAGCTTGAATTGTCTGATCTTCTGCTGGTTGAGCTTTTGATGTTGGTCGCTTTTCCGACCATGGCTCACTATCCAGAAAGAGTACTTCCTCCTTCAGCAGCTGACTCATGACTGGACCTTCAACTTCTTTCAGCAGCTTGCTGAAGTTCTGTTGATCCTGTTCATAGTTTATGTCTTGCAGCTTGAAGGTTTCAGCGCGTACCCAACTTCTGAATCATGTCCAGAGTTGGTCTGAAGCAGCAGGATCAATCATTCCAGGACAAACCTGCTTTAGAGAAGAAATCCAATTCTACATGCCTGTTTCAAAATTCAAAATACTAGAACCAACATCTGGTTGTTTGGGTTTTGGAATGGCGGTTTTGTTGATAATGGAAGCAAAACGGTCAAGGACTGTGAGATCGATGAAGGTTTTGCTGTGGTCTTTTGTATTTTGCTTGGGAGATGGAGTGGGAGAATCAGAAATGATTATTGGACTGTTTGGAGTATTAGGAGGGGTAGTTTCTGGTGAGGATGGCAGTTGGGGTATGTTTACAGTTGTACCACAAGGCAGTTGAATTGCCAAGGGTTGTGGTTCAGAGGATTGAGGTGATTGAGGTTCAATGGTTTGAGTTTCAGGTGATGGAGTTTCAGAGTGTTGAGACTCAGGTTGTGGAGATGATGGTTGAGGTGAAGGTGGATTAAGTTCTGGTTGTGGAGAGGGAGGTGGAGTTTCTGGTTGTGGAGAGGGAGGTTGTTGAATTTCTGGTATGGGTGAGAGTGTATGTTCTGGTTGAGGTGAGTGGGCAGTTTCTGGTTGAGTGTTTGGATTTTCTGAGAGGGGAGCGGAAGAACGTTGATCAATTTCAGAAAGAACTTTATCAAGATCTGATTCTGTTGATGTTGTGGGTTTTGGATTTTTGGTGCGGGATCTCCTGAGAGTTAGTGACTTAGAAGGGTCAAACTCTGGTTCGGTGTCATCAATAGTTGGTATGGGAATTGGGAGTTCATATGAAGCTGGGGTTGGAATCAATGTTGGAACAACAGATGAATTTAAAACATTAACAGCAAATAGATTACCTCTCTTCTTTGGGGTCTGCTGAGATGGTCCTTCAGAAGCAGCCTTTCTCTTCTTATTCTTCTTCAAAGTAACCTCTGGTGTTTGCTGGTGCAGATCTTTGATGTTCAGATCAGGATCTGTGCCATCAGCTTTACATGCATCCAAGTATCTGAGAACGATGACTGGTTTAGAGTCAATCTCAGAGAATATGGGAAAGTCGCTCAAAGGGACTCTTCTGCTGGTGATGTCAGCAAGAGGAGTGACGCTGGGCTCCTTTCTGATATTCTCTATCAGTTTCATCTTTTTCATATTCTTGGCGTTCAGCTGCTTGCCAATCGCTGGTTCCAGAGAGCTTATTTCCCGAGCCTCTGTCAGGTGTTCCATCAGCCTATTCTCAGTTAGAATATCTGATATTAATCTTCCGAAAGGTATCCAATCCCTTGTAGTCTTCTCTTCTTCTCTCGTCTCCTTGACGCTGGTCTTCAGATGATTGAATAGAAGATGAGCAAGGTTGATGTTGGTCTTCTTTGCAATAAAATAGAGCAGAAATTGCTGATCTATGTTGATGTAGTCAGGAGAGCTTGTGGGCTTCCTGTGGTTGAAGCAGCCCAAGATGATCTTTGCCCAGATTCTGTGCTGATCCATCAAATCTCTAATCTTGCTACTGGGAACCCCATGAGTGAAAATCTGTCTAGAAACTATTCCAGTGTTTCCATCTCTTTCTGCCATGTCAATACAGCGGATGCCACCACCGTTGTATCCAATCAGTCTAGCAATGTGATCCTCAGTGATTACTATCTTCTTCCCCATGATATATGATGTGACCTGATGAGTTGAGGCAGAAGCATGAATCCAGAACTCTTTAACCAGAATGGGGAATGTTGGACCCACCAACCTATCAAAATACTTCTCCCATCCTTGTGCCCTAATTTCTTAAGTCAAATCGAAGCCATTTTCTTTCAGACTGTTGAAATCAACGATCAGTTCAGACAAAACTTCCAGGTTCTTCACCGGAGTAAGTAGAGTTCTGAAAGGAATTTGATATTGTTCAGATGAAGCCTCTTGCTTGGAACCTGCAGAAATAGTGCTAGAAGTTGCCATGTTCACACTAGGGTTTCTTTGAGAAAAACTTGAAAAAAGGGTTTCTTTGAGAAAAACTTGAAAAAAGGGTTTCTTTGGAAAAAGATGAACACACAAGTAAGAATGCAGAAATTTTTTTGATGATTGCAAGAGACGCTAAAAATTTAATGAACGATGTTAAGGAGTTTAAATAGATTTTAAAAGATGTTTTGAAAACATAAACGGTTTTAAGAGAGAGAATTAACTCATGATTACAGTTTAACTCATGATTACACGCATTTAATGTTTGCTGATTTTGGGGGATTTGAGAAAGATATTTGGAACGGTTACCAGACATGTGTCTCAATGCATCCAATCAGCGTTTTGCCTTCTCAGAAACGTGCACGCGTGTTCTGCTTCAGAGATTAGTTGATGACTGGATGGCACTTGTTTGATTTGGTGAACAACATATCTATCCTTGAAATGAGACGCTCAGATCTTTATGGATAGACTCTGATACAATTTGCATGTCTAACTTTCTGAAATAAGATTGATCAGAAGTTCACAGTAAAATAAAACACATTCTGAAGGTTAATATATAAAATTAAAACATTTTCACTCTGGGCAGAGCTTCATGCTGAGATGTTTCAGAATGAAGTTGAACCTATCTTCAGAAAGTGGTTTAGTGAAGATATCAGCCCATTGATGGTCTGTATCAATAAATTTTAAGTTCAAAATTCCTTTCTGAATATAGTCCCTAATGAAATGGTGTTTTATTTCTATATGCTTAGCCCTAGAATGAAAAATAGGATTTTTACTTAAGCAAATGGCAGAAGTATTGTCAGAGTATAGGGATGTTACTCTCAAAAATCTGGAAGTCTTCAAGCTGACTTTTCATCCAAAGCATTTGTGTGCTATATCCAGCTGCTGCTATGTACTCAGCTTCTGTTGTTGATAGCGCAATTGTGGATTGCCTTTTGCTGGACCAAGAGATCAGATTTTCTCCCAGAAACTGGCAGCTTCCAGAAGTACTTTTACGCTCTACTCTGTCTCCAGCAAAGTCAGCATCGCAGTAACCTACTAAGCTGTAATCACTAGATTTTCTATAAAATAAACCCAGATTAGTAGTACCTTTCAGATACTTGAAAATTCGCTTAACAGCTGTTAAGTGAGATTCTCTAGGATCTGATTGGAATCTTGCACAAATACATACGCTGAATAAAATATCAGGTCTTGAAGCCGTCAGATAGAGAAGAGAACCAATCATACCTCTGTAGACCTTTTGTTCTACCTTTTTGCTTACCTCTTCTCTTTCCAGAATGCAAGTGGGATGCATTGGAATCTTTGATGACTTACATTCTGAGAGATCAAATTTCTTCAGAAGTTCTCTGACATATTTGCTCTGATGAATGTAAGTTCCCTCGGGATTTTGATTGATCTGAATTCCCAGAAAGAATTTAAGTTCTCCCATGAGGCTCATCTCAAATTCTGCCTGCATACACTTAGCAAATTTTCTTCCAAGAGAAGAATTAGTAGATCCAAAAATAATATCGTTGACATAAATTTGACAAACTAAGATGTCATTCTTAACTGACTTACAGAATAAGGTAGTGTCCACCTTCCCTCTGGTGAATTCTTTTTCTAACAGAAAGTTACTTAGTCTTTCATACCAAGCTCTGGGAGCTTGATTCAGACCATATAGTGACTTCTTTAGTTTGAAAACATATTCTGGATTTTTTGTACTTTCAAAACCAGGGGGTTGGTGCACATAAACCTCTTCTTCTATATATCCATTTAAGAATGCACTCTTGACATCCATTTGATACAGAGTGATGCCTTTATTAACAGCAAACGAAATTAAAAGTCTGATAGATTCTAACCTGGCGACTGGGGCAAAGGTTTCTGTATAGTTTATCCCCTCTTGCTGACTATAACCTTGTGCTACCAGTCGTTCTTTGTTTCTGATAACTTCACCTTGTTCATTCAGCTTGTTTCTGAACACCCATTTTGTTCCAATGACGTTGAATCCTTTTGGTCTGGGAACAAGATCCCATACGTCATTTCTGGTGAATTGATTCAGCTCTTCTTGCATTGCTAGAATCCAGTCGTTATCCAGAAGTTCTTCATCAATTGAGGAAGGTTCAATCAGAGAAACAAGTCCCATGAGGGATTCTTCAGAGTTTTTGAAGCTGACTCTTGTTTTGATTGGATCTTCCTTTCTTCCTAAGATAGTTTCTTCTGGGTGATCCATGCTGCTTCTGGTTAGTCTTTTCTGAGGTTGATCAGCAGCTGTTGTTGGATTTCTTGCAGTGCTCCTTTCAGATGTTGAAGGAGTGTCTTTGTTGAGAGCTTCTGATGACTTATCTTCAGAACCTATGAATTCTACTTCCATACCTGCAAATACTTCATTCTGCTTTGACTTTTCAGAGTCAAGCTTATCATCAAAACGAACACTGATTGATTCTTCCACAATCTATGTTTCTGTATTGTATACTCTGTACCCTCTTGAACGTTCAGAGTATCCTAACATAATACACTTATGTGCTTTAGAGTCAAACTTGTTCAAATAATTTTTTGTATTTAACATAAAACAAGTACATCCAAATGGATGAAAATATGAAATGTTAGGCTTTTTGTTCTTCCACAATTCATATGGAGTCTTTTCCAGAATAGGTCTTATGGAGATTCTATTCTGAATGTAGCACGATGTGTTTATTGCCTCTGCCCAGAAGATCTTAGCAACGTTTGCCTCATTGATCATGGTTCTGGCCATTTCTTGCAATGTTCTGTTCTTTCGTTCTACAACTCCATTTTGCTGGGGAGTTCTAGGACAAGAGAAATCATGCAGAATGCCTTTGTCATTAAAGAATGACTCAAAATATTTGTTTTCAAACTCTCCACCATGATCACTTCTGACTTTAACGATTCTAAGATCCTTTTCATTCTGAACTTGGTTACAGAAGGTGACAAACACAGAGTGTGACTCGTCCTTGTGTCTTAAGAACGTTACCCATGTCCATCTGCTATAGTCATCTACGATTACTAACCCATACTTCTTGCCACTGACTGAAGCAGGTTTAACTGGTCCAAATAAGTCAATGTGCAGAAGTTCTAATGGCTTAGAGGTAGAAACAACATTTTTAGATTTGAAAGAAGGTTTTGCAAACTTGCCTTTCTGACATGCTTCACACAGAGCATCTGAATTGAACTTCAGATTAGGAAGTTCTCTGACCAGATTGAGTTTGTTAATATGAGATATTCTTCTCATACTAACATGCCCCAATCTTCTATGCCAGATCCATTGCTCGTTGTTAATAGACAGAAGACACTTTACATTCTGACTTTTCAGTTCAGAAAGTTTGATTTTATAAATGTTGTTTTTCCTCTTTCCATTAAATAGGATAGTCCCATCTTTCTGACTAACAGCTTTACATGATTTTTGATTAAAGATTATATCATAACCGTTATCACTTAATTGACTTATGGATAATAGATTATGCATTAATCCATCTACTAACAGAACATTGTTTATAGAGGGAAGATTTCCATTACCTACAGTTCCAGAGCCAATGATCTTTCCCCTCTGATTGCCTCCAAAGCCTACGTTGAAGAAGGGAAAAACACAAGAATGGGGGTTGAATTGTAAAAACTTGAAATCAAATGCAGTCAACACGGTATTTTTATCCTGGTTCGTTTGATCTCAAACTACTCCAGTCCACCCGTCAAGGTGATTTCGCCTCTCTCCAACGAGGTCTTAATCCACTATATTCAACTGAATATTACAACTGCTTTAACAACTGCTAAAGCCTTCTTGAGTCAAACCACAAACCGGTTTCTCAAGGAAATACTTTCTTACATATAAATGAAATCTAAGTGTGTTGAATGTGTTCTACAAAAACTGTTTATCACAACTGTGACACTACACACGTTAAGCTTATGAGAACTAGAGTGCTAAAATAATTGAGTAAAGAATTTGAGAGCTTTATCAAACTGAGAGTGAGGAAGATGATGAATATCTTTTAGGCGTGTAGAGATTTGTAGAGCATTAGCCAATTCAATCTTCACTGACTTGTTTATATAACATTGGAAAATGGTACGTTGGAGTCAGTTAATTCCGTTTCAATGCCAATAACATTCTTTCCAAATTGAGAAGATCTTTGTCTGGAATAATGCCGTTGATAATAAAGTATCTTGAATGCACAGTACCGTTGCCACTTAAGCGTGTTCTGGCTTTGGCTTATTCTGACACTGTTAGGTGCTGATGAGTTGTTGTTTTCTTGATCAGAGTTCAGATTGTTACGCGTAGATCTGTTCATCAAGCTTCAGCGTAAGCACATGTTGATCTTCTGATTCTGGCATCTGATATAACATCCTCTGATGCCGATGTTGATATTTCATCTTCTGATGCTGATGATGATATTCTCTTGCTGATACTCATCAGAGTTTCTGTAAAACAGAATGTAATTTTTTAGGTAGCATATATGTGTTACATGAATAATACAATTAATATATCTTTGCATTTTGTTATCATTAAAACTTAAACTTAGGGTAGTAGATTCAAACTTTGTTCTAACAATCTCCCCCTTTTTGATGATGACAAAAACTGGATTTTTTTCAATTGAAAATCATCGTAAAAAGTATCAGAGATAACCAAATAGTAAAGAGTATCAGAATTAAATAGGAAGTTATCAAAGATAAGAGGATAAGAGATAAAGAGATATCAGAGTTTAGATCGGAGATACTCCCCCTGAATTTATTACTTCCCTTTTTAATTCCATGAGTCCTTCAGGATCAGATCTTTATTGACTTTCTTTGAACATCAGAACATCAGAGCTTCAATGTATCAGAGATGATTAACTTCTTGCACCTGTAGGCTTATGCAAAACAAAAACATTCATGTATATCAGAGTGTTAGAATGTTTGAGACACTTTTTGTCTCAGTAGTCTGTTATTGAAAAATATCATTCTTTTTCTCCCCCTTTTTGTTAGCAATCAAAAAGTGCAAGTAATATAAGCTAAAACTATCAGAGCAGTAAAACTGTTATATTTAATTCAAAGCATAGAAGAGAGTACAGAAAACATGGAAAGAAAACAATGAAAACATCATGAATGAAAAACTAAGGTTGGGGTGGAAGGCGTGTGAACAGAGCTTCTAGCATGTTCTTAATCTGATCAGCAGTTTCCTTCTGCTGATGCACCATGCTGACAACTGTATCAATCTTGCCATCTTGCACATCCATCCTTTCCTTCATCCTTTGATCATTCTCATTCATTCTTTGCTGCAGACGAATATCATTCTGCTTTAGCTCTTCAAGAGTCTGCCTGTCCAAGGCAGCTTGAGAAACGTTAGAAACAGGATGCTTCTGAGAGCTTTCTGCAACATCTTCTGCTTGACTAACATCTTCAGGTGGTTGAACGGTTGATGCTGGATGCTTTTCAGACCATGGCTCACTATCCAGAAATAGCACTTCCTCCTTCAGCAGCTGACTCATGACTGGACCTTCAACTTCTTTCAGCAGTTTGCTGAAGTTCTGTTAAGCCTGTTCATAATTGATGTCTTGCAGCTTGAGGGCTTCAGCGCGTACCCACATTCTGAATTGTGTCCAGAGTTGGTATGAGGCAGCAGGATCAATCATTCTAGGACCAACCTGCTTTAGAGAAGCAATCCAATTCTGTAAGCCTGTTTCAAAATTCAAAATGCCAGAACCAACATCTAGTTGTTTGGGTTTGGGGATGGCTATTTTATTTTTGAGGTCAGCAAGACGGTCAAGGATTGTTAAATCAATGAAGGTCCTGCTGTGGTCTTCTGTATTTTGTTTGGGAGATGGAGTGGGAGAATCAGAAATGATTATTGGACTGTTTGGAGTATTTGGAGGGGTAGTTTCTGGTGAGGATGGCAGTTGGGGTATGATTACAGTTGTACCACAAGGCAGATGAATTGCCAAGGGTTGTGGTTCAGAGGATTGAGGAGAATGAGGTTCAGGGGTTTGAGGTTCAGGTGATAGAGTTTCAGAGTGTTGAAACTCAGGTTGTGGAGATGATGGTTGAGGTGAAAGTGGATGAAGTTCTGGTTGTGGAGAGGGAGGTGGAATTTCTGGTTCCTCTGGTATTGGAGATAGTGTAGTCGCTGGTTGTGGTGAATGGGGAGTTTCTGATTGAATGTTTGGATTTTCTGAGAGGGGAGCAGAAGAACGTTGATCAATTTCAGAAAGAACTTTGTCAAGTTCTGATTCTGTTGATGTTGTGGGTTTTGGATTTTTGATGCGGGATCTCCTGAGAGTTAGTGACTCAGAAGGGTCAGCCTCTGGTTCGGTGTCATCAATGATTGGTATGGGGATTGGGAGTTCATATGAAGCTGGGGTTGGAATAGATGTTGGAATAGCAGAAGAATTTAAAACATTAACAACAAATAGATTACCTCTCTTCTTCGGGGTCTGCTGGGATGGTCCTTCTGAAGTAGCCTTTCTCTTCTTCGTCTTCTTCACAGTAACTTCTGGAGTTTGCTGGTGCAGATCTTTAATGTTCAGAGTGGGATATGTGCCATCAGCCTTGCAAGCATCCAAGTATCTGAGAACAATGACTGGTTTAGAGTCAATCTCAGAGAATATTGGAAAGTCGTCCAAAGGGACTCTTCTACTGGTGATGTCAGCAAGAGGAGTGACGCCGGGCTCCCTTCTGATATTCTCTATCAGTTTCATTTTCTTCAGATTCTTCGCATTCAGAGGCTTGCCAACAGTAGGTTCAATAGAGCTTAATTCCTGTGCTTCTGTAAGGTGTTCAATCAGCCTATTCTCCGTTAGAATATCTGATATTAACCTGCCAAAGGGTATCCAATCCCTTTTTGTCCTTTCTTCTTCTCTTGTCTCCTTGACGCTGGTCCTGAGGTGATTAAACAGAAGATGAGCCAAGTTAATCTTTACCTTCTGATTAATAAAATAGATCAGAAATTGCTGATCTATGTTGTGATACGGTGGGAGAATTGACTTGAGGTTTTGCGTTTGTTTTCGCAAATGTTTCGGTTGAGCAAGAGTCGCCACTGACTTTTTATTTTATCCTAAGGAAAGGTTAAAAAGCACAGCAAAAACCTTTTGAGATGTTTTCCTGGGTTCGGGGAGTAGATTATAGAAAGGGAAGGTATTAGCACCCTTTCTATCCATGGTTATCCATGGGCTCTTAGTTACTTGCTTAGATCACTTGCCTTTTGTTTTCAATTGTTTGAAATGGTGCTTGTGTGTGTGTGGGTTTGAAAATGTTTTGAAAAGAAGCCAGTGTGGTGGCAACCTTTGTAATGATCCATGTGGGGATGTATACAAAGATGTATGTCTTTTGAAAAGGTTTTCATTGGTTTTTGAAAGTTGTTTTTTGAAAGTGTTGTGAGGTGTGTTTTAGAAAATAGGCAAGTGTTTTATTTTTGCAAGTTTGATTCAAGTAACTAAGAGGTTATCTACTCCTAAATTTCTCAAAGATTATTGTTAGGTTTTAACCCTTTTAACAAGTTTGTTCCACCATTGTATTTGGTGGACAATCTCATGTTAGGATGTGAAAGGGACGGGCGTGGGTCATCGTTTAGACCATAATTGCAATGGTGCCAAGTATCTTTGGGCATTTTCTTTAAGGGACTTGATCATTTGTTTTTGTTTGTTTTGAAAAATGTTATCGAGGGACTATGATCATTTGTTTGTTTTGCCCAAAGAGACCTAACATGCAATATGGCCCAATTTTGAAAGGCAACAAGTGGAGTACCCTAGGGGGTGCAAGTGTGATTTGTGTGTCCATTTTCATACTTGTTTATCTTGAGATTAGGTCATAACTATTTTTTGTCGTTTTTCGCATACAAACCCTAATTCTAACATGTTATTATTAGAAAGCAATAAAGTGCGAAAATAAATTTACTAAGCTATTACAAAACCAAATATGGGAAAGGGGGTACAAATGTTCAAATGGGGATATTGACAAGTAATGTAAACCTAAAACTATTACATCAATTTGAATTTATACAATTTAATTAATGTACAATAATTAAATAAATAAAAAATGGAATAAAATGCAAGATGCAAAAATGATTTGTATATGTATGAAAAGGCATTATTTATGTAAAATATAAAAAGACATTATTTTTTTGGAGTATTTTGAATTTAGGGCAAAACCCTAATTTTATTAAAGAAAATGTATTATTATTTAATTTAATACAAGTATTTATTTATTATGTACAAAAATAAAAATAAAATGAAGTATATTATAAAAAGTATTTTTTTTATATCAAATATTAATAAAAATGAAAAATTCAAATATTTTTATATTCTAACCTAAATATATTCATAAACATATATATATATATATATATATATATATATATATATATATATATATATATATATATATATATATATATATATATATATATATATATATATATATATATATATATATATATATATATATATATATATATATATATATATATATATATATATATATATATATATGTGTGTATATATATATATATATATATATATATTAAGTTCTAAATATAAAATAATATACATTTGATATTTAATAAAATAAATAAAAAAGGTATTTTTTATGTTAAATATTTTCAGAAGGTAAACAAAAATAAAAATGTATATAAATGCATTTACACTATTTTTAGTATTTTAAAACAAAATATATGTATTTATTTATTTGTGTATAATCTAAAAGAAAACTATATAAATGCCTAATAAAATAAAAAATGGTGAGAAAAAATATTTTTATATTTTTAATGTCATGAGAAAAAATAAATAAGTCAAACAAAAAAAGAAAAAGTCAAAAAGAAATAAAAATAAAGCAAATGGGCTCAGGGGGTGTAATAGCAATTATGTGGTGTGAATAAGAAAAAACACACAAGCCCAGCCCAAAGACCACTGTCTTCAACCTCCAGCAACAATATTTGAAAAAACGCGCGCCATGTTCATCATCTTCCAACTCTTGATTCCTGGCTTTTTAGCAAAAACTCATAACATAACAAATGTTCAGCATGAAGAGACGATTCTAACCATGTATAAAACTTGACCTAACTCTCTAAGATGAGGGAGAATTTCTTCTCCCCCAATTTCTGACCTAATTTTTATGCCATGTTCAGACTCAAAATTCTTGCAGCACACATAACATAAATGAAATCTAACTATATGGGCATGTTCAGGGCTATGATTGTGACATATTTTCTTCACAAACCTAAAGCTAACAATGCCTAATAAGAGAGATAGAACTTCATGAATGTACCTGTTCAGTTGGAATCGTGCTTTGCAATGGAGGATGTTTCAGAGTAAAATGATGATTTGTATAGCTTCCTTGAAGTGTAAGGATGCTTTTCCAAGTCCTACTTTGTCTTGAAACTCCCTGAATCGTGCTAGTGAACTCCAACTGCAAAACACAAAAACAAAAATGGTGAAGTGGCTTAGAGGGATTACAGGTCAGGTTTCAGGTCATGGTTAGCTTGCATAGATGCTAGGGGATGTGTATGAACTGGTTTTGACAAGAATGCTCGAGAGAAATGGAAGTTGGTACTCAAACTGCAGAGGCAACTCTATTTTTGCAGTTTGAGAGTGATTCTGAGATGGAGGGTGGATTGGAGGTCAAAGGCTCGTGCAAAAGCTTGGATATGTTCTTTGGAATGTGTTTGATAACTTTGTTCTTGTGTTAGTGAGCTGAGATGGAAGAAATCACAAGTTATGCTATGTTCCTTCTATGTGAAGCAAAGAAATGCAAGTTGGTGTTTTTGACTGATGCAGGCCCCCATAACAAGCTGCAAACCCTTGTCTTGATCAGTGCAATTAGCTCCTAAACTTGTGCCAATGAGATCCTAACTGTACTTGCTTGGATTTCAATTTGACATAAAGTGATCTTTTGCAAAAAATGGAAAGAATGCTTTATCTAGTTTGGGATTAATCCACTATGCAATGCTAGAACACAAAGAACATGGTCTTGGCACAAAGAATAAGCATTAAATTATTGAGTGCAACTTGGTTTAAGGACCTGTAATCTAATCTAAAGCATGCTGAGTTCAAATTGCAAGTTTATGAACATGTAACTTGGTCATGAACAAAGTGGTTTTTTGCTATATTGTGAAATTCGATTCTCCCTAACCATGAGGTTGTTTGAGAAGTTCTTGGACATTTTGGAAAGCTTGGAATGTGTACTACAATCCATATTTGAAATGCAAATTGGAATTCCAAGTGGAAGGGTATGGAAAATGGCCTTGAAGTGGGGTAGAAAACCTTGTCAAAATAGGTCAAATTTCACTAAGTTAAAAAATGGTTTAGTGCCCTTATTCAAAAAATTGTAACTTGAGATACAAGCTTCAAATGAGAAAACTTTGTGAATCAAAGTTGTAGATTATGTAAAAAGCTACAACTTTCATGTTTTGACTTTTGTTTGAATCCAAATGAATCATGGTGAAAAAGTGGGGCAAAGTTGGGAAAAAATTAGGGTTTTCCATAACTTAGAAAAATTCTAAGTTATGAAAAATTCCATTTTAAAACCCTAATTTGCATTTCTTGGTTTCTTGGTGAACAAGTTTCATGATTTGGAATGTTTTGATGAAAAATGAATCTTGACTCTTGATTTTGACCAAAAAGTCAAAGTTTGACTTTTCAGTATTCAGTCAAAATTGATCAATTGACTGGGAAATTCAACTGTCAACCTTGTGTACTTGGGATCTTTTGAGCTTGATGAATGTGTCAAGACCATTTCATTGAGTCCTTGAGTCCATATGTGAGCTTGATCTGCCATTGGCTAGGTCAAACAGTCAAAAATTGCCTTTGTGCAGTCAAAACCCTAAAAATGACCATTTTGCCCTTTTGGTGATCTGATCAAATTTCTTGTGGAATTGTGATCCAAACTTGATCAAATGGTCCATATGAGTTCATAATGTTGATGTGGGTCAATTTTTATGAGATTTGACTGTCAATTGGCCACAGTTGACTTTTTCCCCAATACAGCTGATTTTTTAGGTCAACTGTCCAATTGACTGGGCAAAACTTGGAATCAAGACTTGAAACTTGGTATGGATAATCTTGTGAGTCAAACATGAGACATGAAAGTCATCTTAGGCATTTTAGGTCAAAACATCCTTGGGCAAACACAAACCCTAATTTGAGTCCACAGTGCAAGGAGAGGTCTTGAGCAGAGGAAACCCTAACTGGATCTTGATCTTCAAGGGTCTTGTGATGAGAAAATGTTGAGGAAATGGGAGGGCAAATTTTGGGGTACAACAGTTGCCCCTGTTCAATCTTCTTGGACCTAAAGAGTTAGATTGGCAAGTTTGCCTTTCGTGACTCGAGGGTAAAAGGAGATTGGACACTAGAGTGCCCGGAAATTTGCACTCGCATGCTGGAGTCTCAACAATGTGATGTCGGGAATGGGCTTATGGATGCCATTTGGAGAGATGGTGGATAGGGAGATGGGCTTATAGATGCCATCTGGAGGTGTGACAGAACCTTGTCGGGAATGGGCTTATAGATGCCATTTGGAAGTATCGGTCGCATAAGAGATTCCTTAGCGAGAACTTGTGTATTTGGGAGAGGCTGATGTTTCCCTGGCTTGTTACAGGTGTTTGATCTTCAATCTCCTTATGCAGATATGCCTTGGCTAGATACAGGTATCGAATCTACAATCGGTTGCTCACAGATGTGCCCTGGCTAGATACAGGAGTCGAATCTGGAAATAGTCGTCAGTGGATATGCCCTGGCTGGATACAGGAATCGAATCTTCGAACTCTTCAGACGTGCCCTGGCTAGATACAGGAATCGAGTCTGGAAATAGTCGTCAACAGATATGCCCTGGCTAGATACAGGTATCGAATCTTCGAACTCTTCAGACGTGCCCTGGCTAGATACAGGAATCGAGTCTGGAAATAGTCGTCAACAGATATGCCCTGGCTAGATACAGGTATCGAATCTTCGAACTCTTCAGACGTGCCCTGGCTAGATACAGGAATCGAGTCTGGAAATAGTCGTCAACAGATATGCCCTGGCTAGATACAGGTATCGAATCTGAAATTGTGACAGTTGAAGGTAGTTGTCTTTGGGATTGTCTTTTTTCTCTGAAAAGGCAAAAGCATAAGTTGTATGCAATGTCGTGATGTATGATATGCATGATGCCATGCTGTTTAACATGAGAGAGGGTGAGTATGCACTTTATCACGTATGTAAACAAGATGTACGAAAATGTGAAATGTTTAGGAATGTAATTTTCGTCTTAGGAAAATAAATCCTAGACGACCGGCCGGGGAGTTGCTCTGTGGAAGAGATACTTGGCCGAAGTTTGATGAGAGGCCTGTTGAGGACATTAACGATGGATTCCGCTGGGGATAATGATGATAAACTCCGCTGGGGATTGAAGGAACTTTGCCGAGGGCGATCTTCTGTGGCAATTAGCTGAGGATAACCCAGTTATAAGTCCTTGTGAGGAAATAACTCTAAATAAAACTCAGGAGAGACGTCCGTACTCTACAGGGAACAAGCTTCCAGCACCTACTGGGGATGAGCTTTAAGACCTGCCGGGGACTGTTGTGCCTTTTCAGGATTGTCGGGGAGTCAACTCTGCTTGGGGAAAGTATTGCTGAATCTGTTTTACTCTGCGGGGGAGTTGAGATGATTTGGTCACATTCTTCGGTCGAATCTACCTGGGTACCTTGGCGGACAAAGCAACCAGACTGCATCAGACAACTTCATATTGCCCCTGTTTCTGATGTCACCTGTAATTAATCTTTCGTTTCATATGCAAATATTTATGAGTCAACAATTTTAATGTCAAATGCATATATCAAAAATGGACATTGGACGTTCTTCGCAAAACAAAACAGAAAAAGGAAAAACAATGGCAATTTGTATGGACAAGTGAATTTGTATTGATTTGAGTTTTGCCTGTGAATAGGCGTTTTTGTACAAGAGGCTGTCATCCTAGTAAGAGGATGCCGCCAAATAACATAGAGTTTACAACTTTGAAAAAGGAAACAAAACAGCTATGTGAACAATCCCACTGGGTTCCAACTCTGCTATCGTCTTTATGTCTTCGAATGTCTCATCGCTTTGCTACCTAGTTGAAGATGAAGCTGATTGGTCGATGCCGAAATCTGAGCCAGATAGTTGATGCCGAACTCCGGATGCGAAGTGATCCAATGAGACATAGTGTTACGCTTTCATCCCTAACTTTTGCCTGGACCGCCCTTTCGGGTTTTCAGTCCACCGGGATACCCATTTTTGCCCAAGCCGCCTTTTCAGGTTTTCGACTTGCCGGGTGTACAGATTTTTATTCATTTCATCCCTTATTTTTGCCTGAACCCTTTTGGTTCGCCGGGAAGCCCTTATTTTTGCCTAGGTATATCAACCTAGCGGGTCTTTTATTTACGCGTAGTATTTTTTCACTATGTCTGCATTGGCGGGGTGAGGAAGGTCGTCACCATCCATGGTGGTTAGGATCATGGCTCCTCCTGAGAACACACGTTTAACCACAAATGGCCCTTCGTATGTAGGGGTCCATTTGCCCCGGGGATCACTTTGAGGAAGGATGATGCGTTTGATTACCAGGTCCCCAACTTGATACTCTTGCGGTCTGACTTTCTTGTTAAATGCCCTGATCATCCGTTTTTGATACGTTTGACCATGACAGATAGCAGTGAGCCTCTTTTCGTCAATCAGATTTAATTGATCAAGTCGAGTCTGGATCCAGTCATCTTCACTCAAGGCTGCATCCTTCATTATCCGGAGAGAGGGTATCTGGACTTCAATTGGCAAGACTGCCTCCATGCCATAGACCAAGGAGAAGGGAGTTGCCCCGGTTGACGTCCTCGCTGAGGTACGGTACCCATGAAGAGCGAACGGTAACATCTCGTGCCAATCTTTATAGGTCACTGTCATCTTCTGCACAATTTTCTTGATATTTTTATTAGCTGCCTCTACAGCCCCATTCATCTTCGGCCGGTAGGGAGAAGAATTGTGGTGTTGTATCTTGAATTGAACACAGAGTCCAGTGATCATTGAATTATTGAGATTGGTACCATTGTCCGTAATGATTCTTTCCGGGACGCCGTACCGACAGATCAGATTATGCCGGATGAAACGTGCCACGACGCTCTTGGTTACTGTGGCGTAGGAAGCTGCCTCAACCCACTTCGTGAAGTAATCGATCGCCACCAAGATGAAGCGATGCCCATTGGATGTCGTCGGTCGGATCTCACCGATCATATCGATGCCCCACATTGCAAAAGGCCAAGGTGCCGTCAGGACATTCAAAGGAACCGGAGGGATATGCACCTTGTCAGCATAGATCTGGCATTTATGACAAGTTCGGGAGTGTTGGTAACAATCGGCTTCCATCGTGGACCAGAAATATCCTGCCCGAAGGATTTTCTTAGCCATGGTGTGTCCACTGGAATGTGTTCCAAATGTACCTTCATGCAGTTCTATCATGATTTTCTCTGCTTCTGCCTTATCCACACAACGTAACAGAGTTGAATCATGATTCCGTTTGTAGAGAATGCCGTTGCTGAGGAAGAATTTTACAGCAAACCTCCTCATGAACTTCTTATCATTGACAGACGCACCTTCAGGGTATTCCTGAGCTTCCAAGTACCTCTTCACCTCATGATACCAGGGTTTTTCAATCACCTTCTCAGCCTCGAGCTCGCAGCAGTATGCCGGTTCATCCAACTTCCAGATAATGATTCGGGGAGCCTCATTGTCCCATTTAACTTTGAACATTGAAGACATCGTAGCTAGGGCGTCCGCTAGCTGATTCTCCTCTCTAGGGAAGTGTTCGAAAGTTATCTCTTCAAAATGGGGAAGCAAGGTCGACACATACTCCTTGTAAGGAATAAGATTCGGGTGTTTCGTATCCCACTCGCCTTTGATCTGATTGATCACGAGAGCGGAATCTCCGAAGACACTTAGAAATTTGATCCTTAAGTCGATTGCAGCTTGTAAACCCATGATACATGCCTCATATTCTGCCATATTGTTGGTGCAGCTAAAACATAATCGGGCGGTGAGGGGAGTATGAGTTCCTTTGGGAGATATGATCACAGCGCCGACGCCGTTACCCAAAGCATTGGAGGCTCCATCAAAATGCATAGACCATCGGGATCCTTCCTCAAGTCATTCATCCGGTCCAGGTACTTCACAGTCAGTTACCACCATGATGTCTTCGTCCGGAAAATCAAAGTTCAATGATTGGTAATCGTCCACAGGTTGGTGTGCCAAATGATCTGCCAGTACACTTCCCTTAATTGCTTTCTGAGTTGTATACTGGATGTCATATTCTGTCAAGATCATTTGCGATCTCGCTATTCTCCCAGACAGAGCAGGCTTTTCAAATATGTACTTGATGGGATCCATCTTTGAAATCAACAAGGTAGTGTGAGTCAGCATATACTGTCTCAGCCGGCGAGCAGCCCATACAAGAGCGCAGCAAGTTTTCTCAAGCAGTGAGTAACGAGACTCACAGTCGGTAAACTTTTTGCTCAAGTAATAAATAGCGTGCTCTTTTCGGCCAGACTCGTCATGCTGCCCCAGCACACACCCCATTGAATTATCAAGCACCGTCAAGTATAGTATCAGAGGTCTTCCTTCCACTGGTGGCATAAGAATGGGTGGCTCTTGGAGATATTCCTTTATCTTTTCAAAGGCAGCCTGACATTCATCGTTCCAGCGTACTACTTGATCTTTCTTCAGTAATTTGAAGATTGGCTCACAAGTAGCAGTCAGATGTGAGATGAATCGGGCAATGTAATTCAGTCGTCCCAGGAAGCCTCTGACTTCTTTCTCTGTTTTTGGAGTCGGCATCTCTTGTATGGCTTTTACCTTGGCAGGGTCCACCTGAATACCTTTATCACTTACAATGAAACCTAGCAATTTTCCGGATCTTACCCCAAAGGTGCATTTGTTGGGATTCAACCTCAGCTTGTATAACTTGAGTCGGTCAAACAACTTTCTCAGATGGTCAAGGTGCTCCTCCTCAGTTTGAGATCTTGCAATCATGTCATCAACGTATACCTCAATCTCATGATGGATCATATCATGAAATAAAGCAACCATGGCACGTTGATAGGTTGCCCCAGCATTGTTCAATCCGAATGGCATGACCTTATAACAGAAGGTGCCCCACTTAGTCACAAAGGTAGTCTTCTCCATATCTTCTAGAGCCATCTTGATTTGATTATACCCTGAAAAACCATCCATGAAGGAGAACACCTTGTGTTGAGCTGTATTGTCAACAAGGACATCAATGTGAGGTAGGGGGAAGTCATCCTTGGGGCTGGCCCTGTTCAGATCCCTGTAGTCAACACACATTCTGACCTTACCGTCCTTCTTTGGTACCGGTACCACGTTGGCAACCCACTGAGGGTAAGAAGTCACTGCAAGGAACCCGGCATCAAACTGTTTCATAACCTCGGCCTTGATCTTCTCGGACATCTCTGGTCGCATCCGTCAGACTTTTTGCTTTACTGGAGGGCAATCTTCCTTGGTTGGCAGGTGGTGAACTACAATGTCGGCATCCAAACCAGGCATATCTTCATAGGACCAAGCAAAAATCTCCATGTAATCCTGTAGCATCTGGATCAATCGTTGCTTCACGCTGAGCTCTAGATTGGCACCAATCTTGACCTCTTTCCTATCTGTCTCAGTACCCAGGTTAATTGTCTCCACCGGCTCTTCATGTGGCTGAATAGCTCTCTCTTCCTGGAGTAGCAGTCTTGCGAGTTCACCAGGCACTTCGCAATCATCTTCACCTTCGTCTTCGGCTAAGTTGATCGTATTTTCGAAGTCATAACTGGCGGTAGCAGAGCTGTTACCAGTGAGATCCAGAGTGGATTGAAACCTGTATAAGTGAGTGTGTGTAAATATAGCTGTTTTGCAATATATATAACACAAAAAGGAAAAGAGCACAAGATTTGAAATGCAACAAACGTCCAACGTTTTGATTGATGATATATGAAAATGTCATACAAAAAGCCCTCACAAATGGAGCTACGATGCCCCGGGTAGGACACCGAGCCAACAAAGTTTTAACATATTGTTTGTTACAAATTTGGAAATCAAAAGAAATCAATTACTGCGTGACAAATGTGATAGGTGTAAAATCCTTTGTCGTCCAGTTGCTTGGTCCGTCGCTGGTAGTCGGGTAGATCCAATTGTCAAACTCTGCTTCCTCTACATCCTCCTCGATAGCATTCACCCTTGGATTGGAGATAAACACCGGAGCCTTTCTGATCTTCTCCTTGCGCACAGCCCTCTGAGCCTCTGCAGTAAAGCCCAGCCCAAACTTGTCATTCTTCTGAGTGAAGTCAGGAAGCTGACCCCAGTTTGCACAATTGCCTTTCTGAACCACAGCCCGGGCATCCCTTAGGGAAGCCATCTTCAACGGAACATTCTCTTCGACTGTTGTTTCTGCTGCTGCTGAAATTGGATGTACCTCCTCGAAATGCTGAAAGGGGGTTTCAATAAACTCCCCATCCATCTCAATGTATCTGAAGGAATTCAAATGGCTCACCATATACTCCTCTTCTCCTTGCACAGTGACGATCTTCCCTCTGACAGGGTACTTCAGCTTCTGGTGCAAGGTAGAGGTCACTGCCCCAGCTTTATGGATCCAAGGTCGACCCAGTAGACAAGAGTACGATGGACGTATATCCATCACATAAAAAGTAGATTCGAATACTTGAGAGCCCACACGAATAGGGATGTCAACCTCTCCATGAACCATCCTTTTTGAATCGTCAAAGGCCCTGACGATGATATTGTTGGGCTTCAGTTCCAGGCCTTCATAATCCAAATGGTCTAAAGCCTTTTTCGGTAGAACATTCAAGGAAGAACCAGTATCCACCAATACATGCGCCAGAGTAGTGCCCCTGCATTCGATAGAGACATGCAGGGCATCATTGTGGTCTCTTCCCTTCGCAGTCAGGTCAGCATCTGAAAAACCCAAGCCATTGTCTGCTGTCACATTTGCTACGCACTCAGTGAACTGGACTGTAGACGTTTCCTGCGGCACATGGGCCGTCTTGAGAAATGAGATCAAGGCCTTAGCATGGGCCTCGGAGCATAGCAATAAGGAGAGCATGGAGATCTTGGAGGGCGTATGCCCCAGCTGCTCGACAACATTGAAATCACTCTTCTTTATTATTTTCAGGATTTCCTCCATTTCTTGTTGGGAGGCCTCAGCATTTATAGGTATTGGTGCCTCCATCCGGGCAGGCTCCTCTTCAATCCCTTTGCCCCGAGCATTAGATGACTCGGCAGCAGGGGAAACAACTTGATCAGCAGCAGGAACAGGTAAACTTGTAGGTGTTATAAGGAGGGGTCTTCGAGTAGCGGGCGGTGTAATGTCAGGCGAGAAGAGCCTGCCACTGCGGGTGACCTTGGCTGGACCAGTGATATCGCAGATACTGGCGCCAGTGTCGAATTCTTGTTTGATTCCATTCACATATACGTCTTCCCCATAATGCCAGGGGACAGCTTTATCAGACACGTAGGGGAGAGGCCCCGGAACAGTAATAACCACAAGTGCAACAGTCATGATTTGAACAGGCTTCTTCGGGAGAGCCTTGATTGGATTATTGAAGATGGTAACCACAGAAACTTCTTTTACCGGAACCAACTGAACAGCAGACTTCTTAAACAGAATCTCCTTGCTATCCATTAGGCTTTGGACGCCTAACTTCAGCAAGGGACAACCAGATAGGGAAACAGCACAGAACAGGCAACCTTCACTGCAACCCGGAAATAAACCGGCCAGTAGTAGGTTCTTCTTGACGGTCTTCAGAGGGGTGACAACTTCATTTACCGAAACAACATACAATTCTTCCTCAATGGCATTTACCCTATGCTGGGGCATAGGAGCAGTTACAACATTTGGTCTCTCCGGCGCTTCGAACTGAATTTCCTTTGCGTCGATCAGATCTTGCACTTTGTTTCTCAAGGCCCAGCAATCATCAGTAGTGTGCCCGGGACTATCAGAATGATAAGCACACCGGGCATTTGGGTTATACTTAGGGGACGCAGTGTTGACGACCTTAGGAGCTTCTTTGAGGGTCACCAGGTTGGTGGATAACAGTTGGGGTAAAATTTGAGATAAGGTCATACTCAGTCGAGTATACTGCCTCTTGGGCCTTTCGCTTCTTTGTTGATTGTACTGCTGAGGAGCAGCAACAGGTTTCGAGATGACCAAAGCATTGACGGCTTGGCGACTTTCGGGCTTGACTTGTCTTCTAGGACCATAGACGGCACTTGCTTATTTCTTAAACGGACTCTTCTCAGCACCTGTGGAGGCAGCCTTTTGTATCTTGCCTGACCTGATGCCAGCTTCAATTCTTTCTCCCGTCAATATCAAATCTGTAAACCCAGCGGAGGAGTTACCAACCAAATGATTGAAAAATGGACCAGACAACGTCCCTAGGAACATATCAACCAGCTCTCGATCAGTCAATGGAGGCTGCACCCTGCCAGCCAAATCTCTCCATTTTTGAGCGTACTCTTTGAACCCTTCACCCGTTCCTAGAGACATACCCTGAAGTTGGGTACGCGTAGGAGCGAGATCAGAATTGTATTGGTATTGTCTGTAGAATGCGGTTGCCAAATCTTCCCAGTGTCGGATGCTGGTTCCGTCTAATTGGTAGAACCATTCAAGCTGTGACCCCGAGAGACTATCTTGGAAGAAGTGAATCCAGAGGTTCTTATCCGCCGTATAAGGTTGGATCTTCCTTACGTACGACCTTAGATGTAGCTTTGGGCAGGAGACCCCATCATACTTGGCGAAGGCAGGCGCCTTGAACTTGTGTGGAATTACTACCCCAGAAGATAACCCCAAATCTCCGAAATCCAGCCCCGGCACATTCTGAATTTCCATGGCGCTTAAGCGGTCCTCCAATTGCTTGTATCTGTCAGCAGCAGGTGGGTATTGTTCGTCGTTATAGTCCGTCTCGTTGTCGGAGACTGCGGGACTAGGAGCTCCTCCCCCTTGGGGACTGTTTTTCTCAGCAGAAGAAGTGGTTGGATCAGCTTCATTATGGAGTGTGTTCCCAAATCTGCGTCCGGTGTTGAACAACGCAGTCCTCTTTTTCTTCTTCTTCTTCAGGAGTAGAGTCTTCAACTCTTGCTGACCTTGGGCTAGGCTTAAGACCATCTCTTGAAATTGTGCACTTTGGGCCTGAAGGGCCTTGATTGCTTGCTCACTGGAGGAGTCTGGATTCATGACGACTGTTCAAAATAAACAGCGAAGGAGATTAAGCAACCTGTGAAATAGGGTACCTGCTATGCATATGGTGCAATGGAATGCGTATGTTTTATGTTTTCAAAGACAAACAAGATTCAACTTTGTAGACAAAAGGGAAACACACTTCATTAGATTTAAAATTTTCAATTGTTCAACAATTTTCCCTTAGGCATTACAGGAATGAAAAATACTGGAAAGGAAATAAAACTATAAAAGGAAACATCCAAAGCTCATCAATGCTCCCATGGCCTCCTCTTTTCAGTGCTGATGTAGTTGTTCAGGACCCGTTCTTCCTCCAATTGCTTAGTCAGCCTCTGGATCTTCCGTTCTTGCTCGTTGAATTTCTCCCGATAGAAATCCCGTTCTTCCTTTAGCTGTGCCCAAGATCTCTTCATCGTGTCAAAATCAGTAGGTATTTGAGGAGGGAGGACAGTTGGAGGAACCCCATCTTCATCAGGAGACTCAAGGATGAGAGGTCTAACAGCTTCGTAGGGCATACCTAGCCTTTGAGCACGGATGCGGACCCATTTGCAATAGGGCTTCAATGGCAGAGAAGTCTTTGGTCCCAACTCATGTGGGTTGGCTTTGTGGATTCTGTCCCAAGCTCTAACGAATCCCTGGCGTAGTTTGTCACTGTCTGCCTGAAACTCAAAATGGAAGTGAGGAACCAACATTTCATGAGGCCCATCTCCTCTGGCTCTTCCAAACTGTCGGAGAGCTAAGCACGGATTGTAAGAGATTCCTCCTTGGATACCAATCAACGGAACATTAGGGTATTCTCCGCAACGGTCAATAACAGCTACCTCATCCAAACCTCTGAGAGTCCAGGTGATGTCATTATCAGTGAGAGACATTAACCTCCGAGCCCAACCTTTTCCTTCTTCATTCTTCAGCACGAACTTAGGAAGGTGCGAAATAAACCACCTTACTAGTAAAGGAGCACAACACCACGGAGTTCCCCGTTTTCGAGCAGTACGAGCATAGAGTTGTTGTAGAATGTCACCCAAAAGAGTGGGTACCGGATTCCGAGACATGAAGATCCTTATGACATGGATACTGATAAAGGTGTCGGGGTTGGGAAACAATACCAGACCATAGATCAAAAGAGCCAGAATATCCTCGTATGCCTTGAAGTCCAAGTCATTCCAGAAATCATTAGCCTTGCCAACCAGAAATTTGACCAAAAAGCCCTTGATCCCATTTCTAGTTTCCCAGTTGGACAATACCTCTTCTTTGGTCAAGGGGAGAATTGCAGCAATCTCTTCAGGCCTAGGAGTCTTTTCCAAACCAGTGAATGGAGTTTGTTCCAAGACAGGGATCCCAAGCAAATAAGAAAATTCTTCCAGGGTAGGAACCAGCTGGAAGTCTTGAAAGGTGAAACAATGATACAGAGGGTCATAAAACTGGGTCAGAACACTTATCAGTTGTTGGTCCCACTTTGCAGTGACCAAGCCAAGGAGAGAACCATGTCTGTTGATGAAGGAAGAAGTATTTGGAATCCTTCCAACCAAATCCTTGAGTAAAGCTGGTGGTTGAACAAAGTTGAGCCGGACAGTATTCCTACGCACGGGCATCATGATGTCCTACAAAACAGAGAAAAGATGAAACTCTTTTGTCTTTGAAATGGGTTAGTCTTTTATACAGGATGCATGCAATGGTATGATGGCATGATGCTATGATGAAGCACACCACAAGTATCCACATAGGTAAATAAGGCACACAAGTCACACAAGACACCCTTAGGTTTCAGGCCAGCATGAGTTTCAGGTATTACCCTCTTTTGGTTTTGTTGGTTAAAACCTGTCCTATCAGAAGTAACCGGGTTCTAAAGGATCTCAAATCATTGGCTACCCTCAATCGGTCATAACTCCAGCATCGCAATCTTTTCTCGCGGCCAGAACCATCTCGAGAGTTTAGTCTCAATGAGTGTAGCATACTGCTACTGTCCTAACAGCCAAGTTGGTCAATTTAGGGTTCTAAGGTTGGTTGGTGTTTAATGACCCCTTAGAAGACCTATATTCTCCCCGTTGCAACACAAGGGATATAGGTACAAACTAAGATGCCACACCAACGTAGCCACTGCTTCACCCATGTCGGTCTACGCCGGACAGGTCCCTCACAGATTATGCTACCTAAAAGGGGTATTCCCCAGATCCGGGTTAGGATCTATGAAACTCCGAGGCAAAGCCCACAAATATAAAAGCAAACAAAGCAAACAACTGAAAACAAAGGTGATCTAAACCCTAAGGTTACTCCACATTTAAGTTTATTCCCCAGCAGAGTCGCCAGTTCTGTGATACGGTGGGAGAACTGACTTGAGGTTTTGCGTTTGTTTTCGCAAATGTTTCGGTTGAGCAAGAGTCGCCACCGACTTTTTATTTTATCCTAAGGAAAGGTTAAAAAGCACAGCAAAAACCTTTTGAGATGTTTTCTTGGGTTCGGGGAGTAGATTATAGAAAGGGAAGGTACTAGCACCCTTTCTATCCATGGTTATCCATGGGCTCTTAGTTACTTGCTAAGATCACTTGCCTTTTGTTTTCAATTGTTTGAAATGCTGCTTGTGCGTGTGTGGGTTTGAAAATGTTTTGAAAAGAAGCCAATGTGGTGGCAACCTTTGTAATGATCCATGTGGGGATGTATACAAAGATGTATGTCTTTTGAAAAGGTTTTCATTGGTTTTTGAAAGTTGTTTTTTGAAAGTGTTGTGAGGTGTGTTTTAGAAAATAGGCAAGTGTTTTGTTTTTGCAAGTTTGATTCATGTAACTAAGAGGTTATCTACTCCTAAATTTCTCAAAGATTATTGTTAGGTTTTAACCCTTTTAACAAGTTTGTTCCACCATTGTATTTGGTGGACAATCTCATGTTAGGATGTGAAAGGGACGGGCGTGGGTCATCGTTTAGACCATAATTGCAATGGTGCCAAGTATCTTTGGGCATTTTCTTTAAGGGACTTGATCATTTGTTTTTGTTTGTTTTGAAAAATGTTATCGAGGGACTATGATCATTTGTTTGTTTTTCCCAAAGAGACCTAACATGCAATATGGCCCAATTTTGAAAGGCAACAAGTGGAGTACCCTAGGGGGTGCAAGTGTGATTTGTGTGTCCATTTTCATGCTTGTTTATCTTGAGATTAGGTCATAACTATTTTTTGTCGTTTTTCGCATACAAACCCTAATTCTAACATGTTATTATTAGAAAGCAATAAAGTGCGAAAATAAATTTACTAAGCTATTACAAAACCAAATATGGGAAAGGGGATACAAATGTTCAAATGGGGATATTGACAAGTAATGTAAACCTAAAACTATTACATCAATTTGAATTTATACAATTTAATTAATGTACAATAATTAAATAAATAAAAAATGGAATAAAATGCAAGATGCAAAAATGATTTGTATATGTATGAAAAGGCATTATTTATGTAAAATATAAAAAGACATTATTTTTTTGGAGTATTTTGAATTTAGGGCAAAACCCTAATTTTATTAAAGAAAATGTATTATTATTTAATTTAATACAAGTATTTATTTATTATGTACAAAAATAAAAATAAAATGAAGTATATTATAAAAAGTATTTTTTTTATATCAAATATTAATAAAAATGAAAATTTCAAATATTTTTATATTCTAACCTAAATATATTCATAAACATATATATATATATATATATATATATATATATATATATATATATATATATATATATATATATATATATATATATATATATATATATATATATATATATATATATATATATATATATATATATATATATATATATATATATATATATATATATATATATATATATATATATATATATATATATATATATATATATATATATATATATATATATATATATATATATATATATATATATATATATATTAAGTTCTAAATATAAAATAATATACATTTGATATTTAATAAAATAAATAAAAAAGGTATTTTTTATGTGAAATATTTTCAGAAGGTAAACAAAAATAAAAATGTATATAAATGCATTTACACTATTTTTAGTATTTTAAAACAAAATATATGTATTTATTTATTTGTGTATAATCTAAAAGAAAACTATATAAATGCCTAATAAAAAAAAAACTGGTGAGAAAAAATATTTTTATATTTTTAATGTCATGAGAAAAAATAAATAAGTCAAACAAAAAAAGAAAAAGTCAAAAAGAAATAAAAATAAAGCAAATGGGCTCAGGGGGTGTAATAGCAATTATGTGGTGTGAATAAGAAAAAACACACAAGCCCAGCTCAAAGACCACTGTCTTCAACCTCCAGCAACAATATTTGAAAAAACGCGCGCCATGTTCATCATCTTCCAACTCTTGATTCCTGGCTTTTTAGCAAAAACTCATAACATAACAAATGTTCAACATGAAGAGACGATTCTAACCATGTATAGAACTTGACCTAACTCTCTAAGATGAGGGAGAATTTCTTCTCCCCCAATTTCTGACCTAATTTTTATGCCATGTTCAGACTCAAAATTCTTGCAGCACACATAACATAAATGAAATCTAACTATATGGGCATGTTCAGGGCTATGATTGTGACATATTTTCTTCACAAACCTAAAGCTAACAATGCCTAATAAGAGAGATAGAACTTCATGAATGTACCTGTTCAGTTGGAATCGTGCTTTGCAATGGAGGATGTTTCAGAGTAAAATGATGATTTGTATAGCTTCCTTGAAGTGTATGGATGCTTTTCCAAGTCCTACTTTGTCTTGAAACTCCCTGAATCGTGCTAGTGAACTCCAACTGCAAAACAGAAAAACAAAAATGGTGAAGTGGCTTAGAGGGATTACAGGTCAGGTTTCAGGTCATGGTTAGCTTGCATAGATGCTAGGGGATGTGTATGAACTGGTTTTGACAAGAATGCTCGAGAGAAATGGAAGTTGGTACTCAAACTGCAGAGGCAACTCTATTTTTGCAGTTTGAGAGTGATTCTGAGATGGAGGGTGGATTGGAGGTCAAAGGCTCGTGCAAAAGCTTGGATATGTTCTTTGGAATGTGTTTGATAACTTTGTTCTTGTGTTAGTGAGCTGAGATGGAAGAAATCACAAGTTATGCTATGTTCCTTCTATGTGAAGCAAAGAAATGCAAGTTGGTGTTTTTGACTGATGCAGGCCCCCATAACAAGCTGCAAACCCTTGTCTTGATCAGTGCAATTAGCTCCTAAACTTGTGCCAATGAGATCCTAACTGTACTTGCTTGGATTTCAATTTGACATAAAGTGATCTTTTGCAAAAAATGGAAAGAATGCTTTATCTAGTTTGGGATTAATCCACTATGCAATGCTAGAACACAAAGAACATGGTCTTGGCAAAAAGAATAAGCATTAAATTATTGAGTGCAACTTGGTTTAAGGACCTGTAATCTAATCTAAAGCATGCTGAGTTCAAATTGCAAGTTTATGAACATGTAACTTGGTCATGAACAAAGTGGTTTTTTGCTATATTGTGAAATTCGATTCTCCCTAACCATGAGGTTGTTTGAGAAGTTCTTGGACATTTTGGAAATCTTGGAATGTGTACTACAATCCATATTTGAAATGCAAATTGGAATTCCAAGTGGAAGGGTATGGAAAATGGCCTTGAAGTGGGGTAGAAAACCTTGTCAAAATAGGTCAAATTTCACTAAGTTAAAAAATGGTTTAGTGCCCTTATTCAAAAAATTGTAACTTGAGATACAAGCTTCAAATGAGAAAACTTTGTGAATCAAAGTTGTAGATTATGTAACAAGCTACAACTTTCATGTTTTGACTTTTGTTTGAATCCAAATGAATCATGGTGAAAAAGTGGGGCAAAGTTGGGAAAAAATTAGGGTTTTCCATAACTTAGAAAAATTCTAAGTTATGAAAAATTCCATTTTAAAACCCTAATTTGCATTTCTTGGTTTCTTGGTGAACAAGTTTCATGATTTGGAATGTTTTGATGAAAAATGAATCTTGACTCTTGATTTTGACCAAAAAGTCAAAGTTTGACTTTTCAGTATTCAGTCAAAATTGATCAATTGACTGGGAAATTCAACTGTCAACCTTGTGTACTTGGGATCTTTTGAGCTTGATGAATGTTTCAAGACCATTTCATTGAGTCCTTGAGTCCATATGTGAGCTTGATCTGCCATTGGCTAGGTCAAACAGTCAAAAATTGCCTTTGTGCAGTCAAAACCCTAAAAATGACCATTTTGCCCTTTTGGTGATCTGATCAAATTTCTTGTGGAATTGTGATCCAAACTTGATCAAATGGTCCATATGAGTTCATAATGTTGATGTGGGTCAATTTTTATGAGATTTGACTGTCAATTGGCCACAGTTGACTTTTTCCCCAATACAGCTGATTTTTTAGGTCAACTGTCCAATTGACTGGGCAAAACTTGGAATCAAGACTTGAAACTTGGTATGGATAATCTTGTGAGTCAAACATGAGACATGAAAGTCATCTTAGGCATTTTAGGTAAAAACATCCTTGGGCAAACACAAACCCTAATTTGAGTCCACAGTGCAAGGAGAGGTCTTGAGCAGAGGAAACCCTAACTGGATCTTGATCTTCAAGGGTCTTGTGATGAGAAAATGTTGAGGAAATGGGAGGGCAAATTTTGGGGTACAACAGTTGCCCCTGTTCAATCTTCTTGGACCTAAAGAGTTAGATTGGCAAGTTTGCCTTTCGTGACTCGAGGGTAAAAGGAGATTGGACACTAGAGTGCCCGGAAATTTGCACTCGCATGCTGGAGTCTCAACAATGTGATGTCGGGAATGGGCTTATGGATGCCATTTGGAGAGATGGTGGATAGGGAGATGGGCTTATAGATGCCATCTGGAGGTGTGACAGAACCTTGTCGGGAATGGGCTTATAGATGCCATTTGGAAGTATCGGTCGCATAAGAGATTCCTTAGCGAGAACTTGTGTATTTGGGAGAGGCTGATGTTTCCCTGGCTTGTTACAGGTGTTTGATCTTCAATCTCCTTATGCAGATATGCCTTGGCTAGATACAGGTATCGAATCTACAATCGGTTGCTCACAGATGTGCCCTGGCTAGATACAGGAGTCGAATCTGGAAATAGTCGTCAGTGGATATGCCCTGGCTGGATACAGGAATCGAATCTTCGAACTCTTCAGACGTTCCCTGGCTAGATACAGGAATCGAGTCTGGAAATAGTCGTCAACAGATATGCCCTGGCTAGATACAGGTATCGAATCTTCGAACTCTTCAGACGTGCCCTGGCTAGATACAGGAATCGAGTCTGGAAATAGTCGTCAACAGATATGCCCTGGCTAGATACAGGTATCGAATCTTCGAACTCTTCAGACGTGCCCTGGCTAGATACAGGAATCGAGTCTGGAAATAGTCGTCAACAGATATGCCCTGGCTAGATACAGGTATCGAATCTGAAATTGTGACAGTTGAAGGTAGTTGTCTTTGGGATTGTCTTTTTTCTCTGAAAAGGCAAAAGCATAAGTTGTATGCAATGTCGTGATGTATGATATGCATGATGCCATGCTGTTTAACATGAGAGAGGGTGAGTATGCACTTTATCACGTATGTAAACAAGATGTACGAAAATGTGAAATGTTTAGGAATGTAATTTTCGTCTTAGGAAAATAAATCCTAGACGACCGGCCGGGGAGTTGCTCTGTGGAAGAGATACTTGGCCGAAGTTTGATGAGAGGCCTGTTGAGGACTTTAACGATGGATTCCGCTGGGGATAATGATGATAAACTCCGCTGGGGATTGAAGGAACTTTGCCGAGGGCGATCTTCTATGGCAATTAGCTGAGGATAACCCAGTTATAAGTCCTTGTGAGGAAATAACTCTAAATAAAACTCGGGAGAGACGTCCGTACTCTACAGGGAACAAGCTTCCAGCACCTACTGGGGATGAGCTTTAAGACCTGCCGGGGACTGTTGTGCCTTTTCAGGATTGTCGGGGAGTCAACTCTGCTTGGGGAAAGTATTGCTGAATCTGTTTTACTCTGCGGGGGAGTTGAGATGATTTGCTCACATTCTTCGGTCGAATCTACCTGGGTACCTTGGCGGACAAAGCAACCAGACTGCATCAGACAACTTCATATTGCCCCTGTTTCTGATGTCACCTGTAATTAATCTTTCGTTTCATATGCAAATATTTATGAGTCAACAATTTTAATGTCAAATGCATTTATGGTGACGTTCTGATACTTCTTCCAGATTTCCTTCCAGATATGGTTCGGATGTGACCCAGGCATGGCGACGTTCTGACACTTATTCCAGACCCCCCCTCAGATAACTTAGAGATGCTCCGGACACGGAAGCTGTTCTATTGTTTATTCAGAGATCACCTTTCTAGAGATGGTTCAGATGTGACCCGGATATGGCTACCTTCTGGTAATCATCCCCAGATTCTCTCAATGATTATTGTTGAGGTTGAAGTCGCCCAAGATTCTCTCAATGATTACTGTTGAGGTTGAAGTCGCCCAAGATTCTCTCAATGATTACTGTTGAGGTTGAAGTCGCCCAAGATTCTCTCAATGATTACTGTTGAGGTTGAAGTCGCCCAAGATTCTCTCAATGATTACTGTTGAGGTTGAAGTCGCCTATGGTTCTCTCCCCGTTACTGCGGAGGTAGTAATCGTCCAAGATTCTCTCAGCGTTACCGTTGAGGTTGAAATCATCCAAGGTTCTCTCACCGTTCCTGTTGAGGTAGTAACCATCCCTGGTTCATTCATCATCGTTTGAAGCTCCAGATTCAGCTCCTGTAACCAGTCAGGACACATCCATACGAAGAGTTTGAAGACCAGCTCCTGTAACAGGTCAGGTAATCATTCTCTTTTGCAGGTACGCAAGTTCTCGCTAAGGAATCTCTTACGCGATCAACATCCAGATGGCATCTATAAGCCCATCCACCGTCCATCACCTCTTAGCATGGCATCTATAAGCCCATCCACCGTCCATCACCTCTTAGCATGGCATCTGTAAGCCCATCATCCTATCCATCAATCTCCAGATGGCATCTATAAGCCCATTCCCCATCATCACACTACTATGTGAGCGCAAATTTCTGGGCACTCTAGTGTTCAATCATCTTTTACCTTCGGATTACGAAAGGCACGCCAGCCAATCTGCATCCTCAGGTCTAAGAAGATTGAACAGGGGCAACTGTTGTACCCCAAAATTTGCCCTCCCATATTCTTCAAGATTTGCCAAGTCAATGCTTCAAAATCTCTCCAAGGGTTGCACAGTGCAAGGGCCTCTTAACAGCCAAAATTAGGGTTTTGGTTCTGACAAAGTAAATGAAGTTTCCAAGGGTCCAATCAAGTCCCACATGCTTGTAAACATGGTCAAGCATCCTCATACCAAGTTTCAAGACTCACAGCACAAGATTGCACAGTCAAAAACCCTAATTGCACTACAGTCAACTGTAGGGGCAAAATGGTCATTTGACAGTCAAAAGTCCAAATTTTTGGTCAACATCTCATTTTGAAGCCACAAACATCATTTGATCAATGCTTGATCATGATTCTCAAAGCTTGGCTCAAAAAAGTCTCAAGATGCAAAAGTTTCCATATTTGGACAGTTGAAAAAGTCAACTGTAACTTGACCAAGGCATAACTTCCACATGGTTTATCAGAAAAATTCCATCCAAAGCTCATTTTGAAGAGAATGACATTTCCTACAACTCCTCTTCACACTTCAAGTCCAAGAAATGCTCTCACAAAAAGTTATCAATTTCAACATTATAGGTCATTTTCAAAAGTCAACAAAAAGGGACTTTAAGTCAAAGGCCATAACTTGAGATTGGTAAATCAAAATGACATGGGACCAAAGGCATTGGTTATAGGACTCAAAGACCTTTCCAAAATGTCCAAGAACATGAGCAAAGCTTAAAAATTGAGCAAGTTATGCCTTGTGGAAGTTGGGAAATATTTGGATATTTTGAAAAGTCAACATTGCTTCAAATGTCTTAAAAATGCTAATGGGCCTCTTTTTCTTCCAAGAATCATTATCCAAGGCCTGGACACGACCATTTGGCCCAAAGGGAAGTTTTTTATCATTTTTATTTATTTGGATTTTTAATGACTAATAATTCATTTAATTAAAATAAATATGTGGAAAATACTAAACCTAAGTTTTCAAATCTTTTTATGCATGAAACACACTCAAGATTTCGTGCACAATCAGATATAGAAAGAATCATGGCAATTGGATATGATTGGCATCAAAAACATGTGAAAAAGATTGAAAAATTATGGCTTGAAAATCAAATATCTTCTCCATCAATTCATTGATTCTTTGGATCAATTTCTCAACCCTAATCATTCATACATATATATATGCATGCTAACCCTAGTGATCAGAACCACAAAGCTGCGCCAGAAATCCATTATCAAGTTTGAGTTTTTTGACAAATTTTCCAAAACTGAAAACTAGGTTCTAGGGCGATTCAAGCCAAAAGAATTATCTCATCACCTTCCTGAGACATCAAGAAACGTGTTTGAATAGTTTTCCACGTCCCCAACGCCCAGAATTGGTGAATAGAACTCAAGCTTTTTCACTTTTTTGCATAAATCGTATTTTATCATTCATGGCATGATTTGAAATTCTAATACTTGTTTTGTGTTGCTCTCATGATTCTGAAGCTAACCCTATAATTTGATTGAGTTTTTATGAACTGTACGCGATTTCACCATTGATATAGGTTAGGGTTACCAAGCTTTCAAATTGGGCGTTTCTAAATGCTGTAAAATTGGAACACCATAATAGCATGGTTGAGTTCAGCATGCTTGGTCGATTCTAAATCAACCCTCGCGCCTAATTTATGTGCTACCATGGCCTGTTCGCTATTATCAAGAATTGCATATTTTGGGGGGGTTTAAAACCCCCGCTAACCTTTTTATATTTTCAGGAAAACACAAACGAGGAAGACGAAGACTAGGTGTAAGGCAGCAATTGGTTGATTTGAAAATTCGCGCTAAAAAGAGCACTAACTCTTATTTTCTTTTATATTAATTGTTAGTTATATCATAAACAAAAAGCGCGAGTGGAGCAGTTGGCAAGGCATAGCGTTGGTAATCTCTAGGACCTGGGTTCGAACCCCAGGTCCCCATCCCTTTCCATATTATTTTTCTAACATTGCTTCTATGTAATTTCCAAGCAAGCGTCCATCATACATCCACAATATCAAGCCATCCACGTGCCTACTGAGATGAATCAAAGGGCCATAATTGGAAGAACATGATGAGCAGGAGTCAACGCATATGCATGCTACCCTGGAAAGTCAATAAGGCCAAGGATAAATGGGCCTAAAATACTAGGAATACACCTCCAATTGGGGACAGAACCCCCTAAGGTTTTGCCATTCAATTTTTTTATTTTTTATTTCTTATTTGTTTCAATTGTTCTTTTTTAATTCTTTAATTTAAATTATTTTTCATAAACTATAAAAACAATATAAAAATCAGAAAAAAAAAGACAAAAATAAGTATTTTTATTTAATGTTATTTTTTTGTAAATAAATATCATTAATTAATTTTAGCTTTTTAAATTAGGTTTAATTCAAATATTTTTCTTAATAAACTAAAAAACTTGTAGAATTAGGTTTTAATTATTTTAATTACTTTTTCTTTCTTTTCACTAATAATTAATTATTTACTATTATTTTTATAAATCAAATTGCTTTAATTTATTAGGTTAATTTAGGTTTAACTTTAATATCTTTTTTTAATAAAATAAAAATTGTAGAATTAGGTTTAAATTTCATTTAATTCACATAAATCCAAAAAAATCTCAAATAATTTCTTTTTTTATTTTAATTTAATTAATCTAATAATTTAATTTCATTAAAAAAGGGTCCAACGCCCTCGTTTCCAATTTTAATTCCAATTCGCGCATTTTATTTATTTCCTTCTTTTAAATATTTATGTAATTCTCCCAAAGCCGTGTAAACTTAATTTCTCGCACTTTACTTTATTTACTTTCTGTCAAATCGGGTCCTGGATTTTAATTTGGCGATGTGGACCCGCGCCTTTGTAATAGTTTAGAACTTTTTATTTCTCGCAACTTTTTAACTGCTAATAAAATGCATGCAAGAATGAATGATAAAATAAAAACAAACGCATAGATCACTTTGACATGAACAAGATAAATAAAAATGAACATGACACACAAATCACACACCACCCCTAGGGTACGTCTCACTGTTGCCTTGCCTCGAAAGGTGATCGTCGAGTAGAGGATGTCTTAGTAAGTCCTCATGATCCGGGAACCTGGCATGAGGGTAGCTTCTAAGGTATCTTCATATTGCTCTGGTGATCACCATGTCCCGAACCTCGAATTGACCCGAACACCTCCAACGGTTGTGCTACCTACCTCTCAATGGTGGGATGGCACTACTTTAAAGGACATTTACACAGACGAATTCCTTAGGGTAGGTAGATTCTCGTAGATACTTGCTCTAATTTCAAAACAAATTCAAAAATACTTTTCACACCAACACATTTTCAAAAAGCTTTCGAAAGCATTTTTTCAAACACTCTTGAGGACAGATACAAGAGTCGAACTGAAATTTTCAAAGAAACTTTTTTTAAAACCCACAGTTGAAAAGCGAACAAACCATTTTTGAAAACACAATGAGCAAGTATCTAAGAGCCCATGGATAACCATGGATAGAAAGGGTGCTAACACCTTCCCTTTCTATAACCTACCTCCCGAACCGAGAGCAATCTCTATAAGGAATTTTTTTGTGCTTTTGTCCTTTCCAATTGGAGAAAATAAAAGACGGTGGCGACTCTTGCTTCCGCGACATTTCGCGAACCAGCGTTAAACAGTCAGTTCCAGATCCACCGATCACAGCACTGGCGACTCTGCTGGGGACACTTTTAAAGTGAGGTGTACCTTAGGACTAAGATCACTGTGTTTTCAATTGCTTTGACTTGTTTGCTTTAAATTGTGGGACTGTCTTGGGAGTTCTATAGATCCTAACCCGGATCTGGGGATACCTTCTTAGAAAGTAGCAACAAGGCTGTGAGGGAACTGTGCGGGGTATACCGACATGGTTGAAACAGTCTGCTATGTTGATGTGGCACTTTGGTGTGCACCGGTAACCCTTGAGTTCAGTCAAGGAGAGTACGGGGCCTCCGCGTGGTGTCGTGAAGCATCAACTGACCTTAGGAACCTTAATTGAACAATCTTGGCCTCTTTAGGGTAGTGAGATAACTGACTTTGGTGCAGTCCGAGGTTGGTTGATACTCGATACTACACTCAATTGAGGGTTGCTTTCCTGGAATATTTCGGTCGCCAGTTCAGTGGCTAAATCGAAACGATGAACAATGAAAGCAATCCAGTGATATTGGGATCCTTAGAACCCTGTTACTTCTAATAGGACAGGTTGAGCCCACCAACTTCAAGAGGGTAATACCCAGACCCCATGCTGGCCTGAACTCTAAGGGTTTCTCTTGTGTGACTTGTGTGCCTTCGTACTTGACTACTTGCATGCTTGTTATCTGACACAGGAACTACTTGCAGGTTTTGTTTTAGTCCTTAATTAGGACTCATAACAGGGTTTACTGAGTTTGCTTGCAGGTTTTGTTTATAGTCCTTAATAAGGGCTCATAACAGGGTTTATCCATATTACCCTATGCATCATGACATCATACCATTGCATACATCCTAACCCATTTCAAGGATCTCAAGGGCTTGTGATGCAGGTCATGATAAATCAAACATCTAGCAAGGGGCAAAGAGGATTTATTTTCCCCTAGCCAAGGTTGTCAGGGGCTATGACCCACTGGATATGGTGAGCCTTTGACCCGTGAAGAAGGATTCTCAACAACATGAAGTTCCTTCACTCAAGCTACCAGATTCGAATTCTGACAAATTTTTCTTGTTTACCCCGCGAGATCCTTGAAAACATTGCATGCATATTATACATATCATTGCATTGCAGGTACCCTTTTGACAGGTCGCTTACCTTCTTCGCTGTTTATTTCAGCCGATCGTCATGAATCTTGAATCGTCTACTGAGCAATCCATCAAGGCTCTCCAGGCCCAGAATGCCCAGTTCCAAGAGTTGATTGCGAGCCTAGCTCAGGGTCAAAAGGAATTGAAGACTCTGATTCAGAAGAAGAAGAAGAGGACTATTTTGTTCAGCCCTAGACGCAGATCTGGGAACACACTGCAGGATGAAGCTGAGAGGACAACTCCACCTGTGGGGAAAGGCAGTCCTCAGGAGGAAAGGGTTCCCAGTCCAGTTGTCTCCGATAACGAGACAGATTTCAACGACGAACAATACCCTCCTGCTGAAGACAAGTACAAGCAGATGGAAGACCGTCTGAATGCAATGGAAATTCAACAAGTACCTGGTTTGGATTTCGGGGATTTGGGCCTAACTTCTGGTGTGGTGATCCCACACAAATTCAAAGCACCCTCTTTTGCTAAGTACGATGGGGCATCCTGTCCCAGGCTGCATCTCAGGTCTTATGTGCGGAAGATTCAACCGTATACTGTGGACAAGAACTTGTGGATCCACTTCTTCCAGGAAAGTCTTTCAGGGACTCATCTCGAATGGTTCTATCAGCTGGATGGAACCAAGGTTCGTAACTGGGAGGAGTTGGCTACTGCTTTTTACAAGCAGTATCAGTACAATGCCGACCTCGCTCATACGCGTACCCAACTCCAGGGTATGTCGCTAGGATCGGGAGAAGGTTTTAAAGAGTATGCGCAGAAATGGAGAGACCTGGCCGGTAGGGTACAACCACCGCTGACTGACTGTGAACTTGTGGACATGTTCTTGGGGACCCTGTCTGGTCCATTCTACAACCACCTGATTGGGAATTCGTCTGCTGGATTCACAGATCTTATCTTGACTGGAGAACGAATAGAAGCTGGCATCAGGTCTGGGAAGATTCAAGAGGCTGCACCTTCTGATAAAAAGCCTCATCATGGAAAGAAATATTCCAATGCTGTGCATGGTAAAAAGAGCCATCATGAGGTAGGGGCAACCCAGATTTCCAATCCTAGACCTGCTCAACAAGGACAGGGGCAGCAGCGCAAGGAGAGCGCACCCAAACGACAGTTCACCAAGATCAACATGTCGCTGGATCAAGCATTACAACAAATGTTGAAGGCAGGGCTGATCACCTTAAGGGCTCCTCTTCAGAATCCGAACACTTCTGCTCCGAACTACCATCCTAATGAGAGGTGTGCTTACCACTCTGATAGCCCGGGGCATACTACAGACAACTGCTGGCCTCTCAAGAACAAGATTCAAGACATGATCGACGCCGGAAAGATTCAATTTGAAGTACCTGAGACTCCGAACATAATCACTGCTCCGTTGCCCAATCATTGAAGACCTTTTGTTTATTTGAATTTCCGAGTTGTATTTTTCTTTGCTCATACAAACAATTAATGTCATAGCAAACTCTTTTATTCTATTAAAGCATTGCATATGTCTGTTTTGGGAATTAATACAATTGTTTTCATTATATTCAAAATTGTTTTCATTTTTTCTGTGATGATCAACTCTCGATTAATAATTCTAAGCCTCTTGAGGGAGGATGACGAAAACGATACCACGACAATTACAGTATGCTTTTGAACAGACCCCGCTGATGAGGTACAGGCATTGTTTCAATCCCTAAACACTGGAGTTATACGGATGATAATCCCTCGTCAAACCCTTTGAGCCAAAGAAGTAGGAGTTTTTCTTTTCGAAATTTAAAACCCTTAATCATAACCTGGGGCAGGGTAGTCTCTCAGTTGATCCAAGTGCATAACGAATGGCACCAAAGAGGTCCTTACAAAACAAAGAAAGACAGTGATGGTTCCGAATAATCAATAAAGAAAGGCAGTCATTATATCTCAAAAAAAAAAAAAGCCCATTAAGTCAAAATCCATAAAGGAGACTTACGAAACTGGGGCATCCCGCGGGCTGTAATCACAAAAAGAAACAGTTCAAGCAAAAAAATAGGGATAACAAAAATCATCAAAAGAAAGAGGTCTTACAAACCCTCGACAAAAATGACTGCCTATTCAAATAAACGTTCAACATCCGAACCATCATTGGAACGTCAGGACAAAGATTCAATCAAGGACTAATGCACGATCAACTGAGATTAGGTTTGAAGAACATCACGAAGAGCGGGTGGGTACAAATAAAATTTGAGCCTTTATCCTTTGTTTCTTGAACCGTGAACCAGGCCATGTTATAACCCTCAAAAGTCCTAGCTGAAGCATGGGTTAGTTCGAAAGCATACTGTTACGAAAGGTATCCTGACTCCTTAAGGCCTACGGTAAATACGAAGTTGACATCACATTTTACAAACATTCATTTGTTTTATGGAAAAAGAATGCATTTTCAAAATCTTCAAGACAGACATAGGCTTTACATTTTTAACATAACTTTGTTTGCATATGACTTTTGTTTGAACAGCATAGAAATTCGCACGATGAATACCTAGTGAACAAAAGCACTTCCAATCAAGGGGCAGACGTGATTATTGTCCATCATCGGGGGCAATTCAGTCAGGATTCGGAGAATCTCTCAAAGGCCAAATAGCCTGGGGCAAATCTCCGCCTAAGTCACTTGGAGCATCTCAACAAATCTTGCCTGATCAAACACCTTCTGGTAGCATGACAAAACACTTCTAACAGGGGCAACTCCCTACATTCCGAGAGAACGGACATAGTCGAAAAAATACTACGCAAAATCAAAGACCCGCTAGGTTGACACACCTAGGCAAAAATAAGGGCTTCCCGGCGAACTAAAAGGGTTCGGGAAAAATGAAGGGATGAAATGAAAAAACCTGTACACCCGGCAAGTCGAAAACCTGAAAAGGCGGCTTGGGCAAAAATGGGTATCCCGGTGGACTGAAAACCCGAAAGGGCGGTCCAGGCAAAAGTTAAGGATCAGTGCATACGACTATGTCCTGTCATCTCATCACTTGCCTACCAGAAGAAGATTGGTCAAATCAGCAGTCATCAAGCACCTCCACAGGTATCTTCCTCTCCCGCATCAGAAACAGGGGCAATAAAGAGTTGTCTAAGCAATCTGATTGTTCGGTCCTCCAAGGTATCAAGGTAGGTTCCGTTGAAGAACATAACCAATACAGTTCAATACTTCCCCAGGAGAGTCCAATCCAGTTTCCCCAAGAAAGTTGGAATCCATCTCCCCAAGCAGTAAGCTTATCCCCAGTAGATTCTGGAAGCTTACCCTCGCAGAGCACGAACACGCGTCTCTCGGTTTTATTCAAAGAGTTATTTCCTCACCAGGATATAACTGGGTTATCCTCAGCCAAAAGCCACGGAAAGAGTGTCCTCGGCGAAGTCTTCTTATCCTCAACAAAGTTTATCAACACTTCCAACATAACAATGGTATCCCCAGTGAAGTTACCATCAACATTTCAGCAAAGTACCCCTCTTCCCACAGAGTATCTTCCCCAGCAAGATCGCTATAGTAATCTCCCCCGCAGAGTAATCTCCAAATATATTCCCCAACGGAGTCATCTTCTCCTACCGGTTCATTCTTGCAGAGCGAAAAGCTCTCTCTTCAACACCAGCCCAGGAGTTAACTTCCCGACACCCGTCAAGGATTTATTTTCTTAGACAAAAAATACATTCATGAACATTACATCTTCATACATTATAGCATGCATATGCATCATACTACACGAATCTCATCAATTTTGAGGACATCTTGAAATCATGCAAGTCATGCATCATGATCTTGCATACGACTGATGCTTTACCTTTTCAGGAAAGGTCAATACAAAGATGATTACTATCAACTATCGCAACTCTTTCTAGATATAGTTCAGATGTGAACCAGATATGGCGACGTTCTGATACTTCTTCCAGATTTCCTTCTAGATATAGTTCAGATGTGAACCAGATATGGCGATGTTCTGATACTTCTTCCAGATTTCCTTCTAGATATAGTGCAGATGTGAACCAGATATGGCGATGTTCTGAGACTTCTTCCAGATTTCCTTCTAGATATAGTTCAGATGTGAACCAGATATGGCGACGTTCTGATACTTCTTCCAGATTTCCTTCTAGATATAGTTCAGATGTGAACCAGATATGGTGACGTTCTGATACTTCTTCCAGATTTCCTTCCAGATATGGTTCGGATGTGACCCAGGCATGGCGACGTTCTGACACTTATTCCAGACCCCCCCTCAGATAACTTAGAGATGCTCCGGACACGGAAGCTGTTCTATTGTTTATTCAAAGATCACCTTTCTAGAGATGGTTCAGATGTGACCCGGATATGGCTACCTTCTGGTAATCATCCCCAGATTCTCTCAATGATTACTGTTGAGGTTGAAGTCGCCCAAGATTCTCTCAATGATTACTGTTGAGGTTGAAGTCGCCCAAGATTCTCTCAATGATTACTGTTGAGGTTGAAGTCGCCCAAGATTCTCTCAATGATTACTGTTGAGGTTGAAGTCGCCCAAGATTCTCTCAATGATTACTGTTGAGGTTGAAGTCGCCTATGGTTCTCTCCTCGTTACTGCGGAGGTAGTAATCGTCCAAGATTCTCTCAGCGTTACCGTTGAGGTTGAAATCATCCAAGGTTCTCTCACCGTTCCTGTTGAGGTAGTAACCATCCCTGGTTCATTCATCATCGTTTGAAGCTCCAGATTCAGCTCCTGTAACCAGTCAGGACACATCCATACGAAGAGTTTGAAGACCAGCTCATGTAACAGGTCAGGTAATCATTCTCTTTTGCAGGTACGCAAGTTCTCGCTAAGGAATCTCTTACGCGATCAACATCCAGATGGCATCTATAAGCCCATCCACCGTCCATCACCTCTTAGCATGGCATCTATAAGCCCATCCACCGTCCATCACCTCTTAGCATGGCATCTGTAAGCCCATCATCCTATCCATCAATCTCCAAATGGCATCTATAAGCCCATTCCCCATCATCACACTACTATGTGAGCGCAAATTTCTGGGCACTCTAGTGTTCAATCATCTTTTACCTTCGGATTACGAAAGGCACGCCAGCCAATCTGCATCCTCAGGTCTAAGAAGATTGAACAGGGGCAACTGTTGTACCCCAAAATTTGCCCTCCCATATTCTTCAAGATTTGCCAAGTCAATGCTTCAAAATCTCTCCAAGGGTTGCACAGTGCAAGGGCCTCTTAACAGCCAAAATTAGGGTTTTAGTTCTGACAAAGTAAATGAAGTTTCCAAGGGTCCAATCAAGTCCCACATGCTTGTAAACATGGTCAAGCATCCTCATACCAAGTTTCAAGACTCACAGCACAAGATTGCACAGTCAAAAACCCTAATTGCACTACAGTCAACTGTAGGGGCAAAATGGTCATTTGACAGTCAAAAGTCCAAATTTTTGGTCAACATCTCATTTTGAAGCCACAAACATCATTTGATCAATGCTTGATCATGATTCTCAAAGCTTGGCTCAAAAAAGTCTCAAGATGCAAAAGTTTCCATATTTGGACAGTTGAAAAAGTCAACTGTAACTTGACCAAGGCATAACTTCCACATGGTTTATCAGAAAAATTCCATCCAAATCTCATTTTGAAGAGAATGACATTTCCTACAACTCCTATTCACACTTCAAGTCCAAGAAATGCTCTCACAAAAAGTTATCAATTTCAACATTATAGGTCATTTTCAAAAGTCAACAAAAAGGGACTTTAAGTCAAAGGCCATAACTTGAGATTGGTAAATCAAAATGACATGGGACCAAAGGCATTGGTTAGAGGACTCAAAGACCTTTCCAAAATGTCCAAGAACATGAGCAAAGATTAAAAATTGAGCAAGTTATGCCTTGTGGAAGTTGGGAAATTTTTGGATATTTTGAAAAGTCAACATTGCTTCAAATGTCTTAAAAATGCTAATGGGCCTCTTTTTCTTCCAAGAATCATTATCCAAGGCCTGGACACGACCATTTGGCCCAAAGGGAAGTTTTTTATCATTTTTATTTATTTATTTGGATTTTTAATGACTAATAATTCATTTAATTAAAATAAATATGTGGAAAATACTAAACCTAAGTTTTCAAATCTTTTTATGCATGAAACACACTCAAGATTTCGTGCACAATCAGATATAGAAAGGATCATGGCAATTGGATATGATTGGCATCAAAAACATGTGAAAAAGATTGAAAAATTATGGCTTGAAAATCAAATATCTTCTCCATCAATTCATTGATTCTTTGGATCAATTTCTCAACCCTAATCATTCATACATATATATGCATGCTAACCCTAGTGATCAGAACCACAAAGCTGCGCCAGAAATCCATTATCAAGTTTGAGTTTTTTGACAAATTTTGCAAAACTGAAAACTAGGTTCTAGGGCGATTCAAGCCAAAAGAATTATCTTATCACCTTCCTGAGACATCAAGAAACGTGTTTGAATAGTTTTCCACGTCCCCAACGCCCAGAATTGGTGAATAGAACTCAAGCTTTTTCACTTTTTTGCATAAATCGTATTTTATCATTCATGGCATGATTTGAAATTCTAATACTTGTTTTGTGTTGCTCTCATGATTCTGAAGCTAACCCTATAATTTGATTGAGTTTTTATGAACTGTACGCGATTTCACCATTGATATAGGTTAGGGTTACCAAGCTTTCAAATTGGGCGTTTCTAAATGCTGTAAAATTGGAACACCATAATAGCATGGTTGAGTTCAGCATGCTTGGACGATTCTAAATCAACCCTCGCGCCTAATTTATGTGCTACCATGGCCTGTTCGCTATTATCAAGAATTGCATATTTTGGGGGGGTTTAAAACCCCCGCTAACCTTTTTATATTTTCAGGAAAACACAAACGAGGAAGATGAAGACTAGGTGTAAGGCAGCAATTGGTTGATTTGAAAATTCGCGCTAAAAAGAGCACTAACTCTTATTTTCTTTTATATTAATTGTTAGTTATATCATAAACAAAAAGCGCGAGTGGAGCAGTTGGCAAGGCATAGCGTTGGTAATCTCTAGGACCTGGGTTCGAACCCCAGGTCCCCATCCCTTTCCATATTATTTTTCTAACATTGCTTCTATGTAATTTCCAAGCAAGCGTCCATCATACATCCACAATATCAAGCCATCCACGTGCCTACTGAGATGAATCAAAGGGCCATAATTGGAAGAACATGATGAGCAGGAGTCAACGCATATGCATGCTACCCTGGAAAGTCAATAAGGCCAAGGATAAATGGGCCTAAAATACTAGGAATACACCTCCAATTGGGGACAGAACCCCCTAAGGTTTTGCCATTCAATTTTTTTATTTTTTATTTCTTATTTGTTTCAATTGTTCTTTTTTAATTCTTTAATTTAAATTATTTTTCATAAACTATAAAAACAATATAAAAATCAGAAAAAAAAGACAAAAATAAGTATTTTTATTTAATGTTATTTTTTTGTAAATAAATATCATTAATTAATTTTAGCTTTTTAAATTAGGTTTAATTCAAATATTTTTCTTAATAAACTAAAAAACTTGTAGAATTAGGTTTTAATTATTTTAATTACTTTTTCTTTCTTTTCACTAATAATTAATTATTTACTATTATTTTTATAAATCAAATTGCTTTAATTTATTAGGTTAATTTAGGTTTAACTTTAATATCTTTTTTTAATAAAATAAAAATTGTAGAATTAGGTTTAAATTTCATTTAATTCACATAAATCCAAAAAAATCTCAAATAATTTCTTTTTTTATTTTAATTTAATTAATCTAATAATTTAATTTCATTAAAAAAGGGTCCAACGCCCTCGTTTCCAATTTTAATTCCAATTCGCGCATTTTATTTATTTCCTTCTTTTAAATATTTATGTAATTCTCCCAAAGCCGTGTAAACTTAATTTCTCGCACTTTACTTTATTTACTTTCTGTCAAATCGGGTCCTGGATTTTAATTTGGCGATGTGGACCCGCGCCTTTGTAATAGTTTAGAACTTTTTATTTCTCGCAACTTTTTAACTGCTAATAAAATGCATGCAAGAATGAATGATAAAATAAAAACAAACGCATAGATCACTTTGACATGAACAAGATAAATAAAAATGAACATGACACACAAATCACACACCACCCCTAGGGTACGTCTCACTGTTGCCTTGCCTCGAAAGGTGATCGTCGAGTAGAGGATGTCTTAGTAAGTCCTCATGATCCGGGAACCTGGCATGAGGGTAGCTTCTAAGGTATCTTCATATTGCTCTGGTGATCACCATGTCCCGAACCTCGAATTGACCCGAACACCTCCAACGGTTGTGCTACCTACCTCTCAATGGTGGGATGGCACTACTTTAAAGGACATTTACACAGACGAATTCCTTAGGGTAGGTAGATTCTCGTAGATACTTGCTCTAATTTCAAAACAAATTCAAAAATACTTTTCACACCAACACATTTTCAAAAAGCTTTCGAAAGCATTTTTTCAAACACTCTTGAGGACAGATACAAGAGTCGAACTGAAATTTTCAAAGAAACTTTTTTTAAAACCCACAGTTGAAAAGCGAACAAACCATTTTTGAAAACACAATGAGCAAGTATCTAAGAGCCCATGGATAACCATGGATAGAAAGGGTGCTAACACCTTCCCTTTCTATAACCTACCTCCCGAACCGAGAGCAATCTCTATAAGGAATTTTTCTGTGCTTTCGTCCTTTCCAATTGGAGAAAATAAAAGACGGTGGCGACTCTTGCTTCCGCGACATTTCACGAACCAGCGTTAAACAGTCAGTTCCAGATCCACCGATCACAGTATCCAATCAATCTTGCAATGTGATCTTCAGTGATCACAATCTTCTTTCCCGTGATATAGGAAGTAACTTGATGTGTTGATGAAGACGCATGAATCCAGAATTCTTTGACCAATACTGGGAACGTTGGACCCACCAACCTATCAAAGTATTTCTCCCATCCTTGTGCCCTAACTTCTTCTGTCAAATCGAATCCATTTTCTTTCAGACTGATGAAATCAACGATTAGTTCAGACAGAACTTCCAAGTTCTTCACTGGTGTAAGTAGAGTTCTGAAGGGAATTTGGTATTGTTCAGATGAAGCCTCCTTCTGAGAACCTGCAGAAACAGTGCTAGAAGTTGCCATGTTCACACTATGGTTTTCTGAGAAAAAGTTTTGAGAAAAGGGTTTCTTTTGAGAGAGATGAACACACAAGTGAGAATGCAGAAAATATTTGTATGAATGTAAGAGACAGTAAAATTTAATGAATGATGTTAATGTGCTTAAATAGATTTCAAAAAGTGTTTTGAAAATGTAAACAGTTTTAAGAGAGAAAATTAATTCATGATTACAGTTTAACTCATGATCACACGCATTTAATGCTTGCTGATTTTGGGGGATTTGAGAAAGCTACTTGGAACGGTTACCAGACATGTGTCTCAATGCATCCAATCAGCATTTTGCCTTCTCAGAAGCTTGCATGTGTGTTCTACTTCAGAGATTTGCTGATGATTGGATGACACTTGTTTGATTTAGTGAGCAGCACGTCTATCCTTGAGCTGAAACGCTCAGATCTTTAAGAATAGAATCTGATACAATCTGCATGTCTATCTTTCTGAAAGAAGATTGATCAGAAGTTCACAGTAAAAAGAAAACACATTTTGAAGGTTAATATATAAAATTAAAACATTTTCACTCTGGGCAGAGCTTCATGCTGAGATGTTTCAGAATGAAGTTGAACCTATCTTCAGAAAGTGGTTTAGTGAAGATATCAGCCCATTGATGGTCTGTATCAATAAATTTTAAGTTCAAAATTCCTTTCTGGATATAGTCCCTAATGAAGTGATGTTTTATTTCTATATTCTTAGCCCTAGAATGCAAGATAGGATTTTTACTTAAGCAAATGGCAGAAGTATTGTCACAGAGTATAGGGATGTTACTCTCAAAAATCTGGAAGTCTTCAAGCTGACTTTTCATCCAGAGCATTTGTGTGCTGCATTCAGCTGCTGCTATGTACTCAACTTCTGTTGTTGATAGCGCAATTGTGGATTGCCTTTTGCTGGACCAAGAGATCATATTTTCTCCCAGAAACTGGCAGCTTCCAGAAGTACTTTTACGCTATACTCTGTCTCCAGCAAAGTCAGCATCGCAGTAACCTACTAAGATGTAATCACTAGATTTTCTATAAAATAAACCCAGATTAGTAGTACCTTTCAGATACTTGAAAATTCGCTTAACAGCTGTTAAGTGAGATTCTCTAGGATCTGATTGGAATCTAGCACAAATACATACGCTGAATAAAATATCAGGCCTTGAATCCGTCAGATAAAGGAGAGAACCAATCATACCTTTGTAGACCTTCTGTTCTACCTTTTTGCTTACCTCTTATCTTTCCAGAATGCACGTGGGATGCATTGGAATCTTTGATGACTTACATTCTGAGAGGTCAAATTTCTTCAGAAGTTCTCTGACATATTTGCTCTGATGAATGTAAGTTCCCTCTGGATTTTGATTGATCTGAATTCCCAGAAAGAATTTCAGTTCTCCCATGAGGCTCATCTCAAATTCTGCCTGCATACACTTAGCAAATTTTCTTCCAAGAGAAGGATTAGTAGATCCAAAAATAATATCATCAACATAAATTTGGCAAACTAAGATGTCATTCTAAACTGACTTACAGAATAAGGTAGTGTCCACCTTCCCTCTGGTGAATTCTTTTTCTAACAGAAAGTTACTTAGTCTTTCATACCAAGCTCTGGGAGCTTTTTTCAGACCATATAGTGACTTCTTTAGTTTGAAAACATATTCTGGATTTTTTGTACTTTAAAAACTAGGGGGTTGGTGCACATAAACCTCTTCTTCTATGTAACCATTTAAGAATGCACTCTTGACATCCATCTGATACAAAGTGATGCCTTTATTAACAGCAAACGAAATTAAAAGTCTGATAGATTCTAACCTGGCGACTGGAGAAAAGGTTTCTGTATAGTCTATCCCCTCTTGCTGACTATAACCTTGTGCTACCAGTCATGCTTTGTTTCTGATAACTTCACCTTGTTCGTTCAGTTTGTTTCTGAACACCCATTTTGTTCCAATGACGTTGAATCCTTTTGGTCTGGGAACTAGATCCCACACGTCATTTCTGGTGAATTGATTCAGCTCTTCTTGCATTGCTAGAATCCAGTCGTTGTCCAGAAGTGCTTCATCAATAGACGACGGTTCAATCAGAGACACAAGTCCCATGAGGGATTCTTCAGAGTTTTTGAAGCTGGCTCTTGTTTTATTGGATCTTCTTTTCTTCCTAAGATGGTTTCTTCTGGGTGATCCAAGCTGCTTCTGGGTAGTCTTTTCTGAGGTTGATCAACAGATGTTGTTGGATTGCTAGCAGTGCTCCTTTCAGATGTTGAAGGGGTGTCTTTGTTGAGAGCTTCTGATGACTTGTCTTCAGAACCTGTAAATTCAACTTCCATACCTGCAAAGACTTCATTCTGCTTTGACTTTTCAGAGTCAAGCTTATCATCAAAACAAACACTGATTGATTCTTCCACAATCTGTGTTTTTGTATTGTATACTCTGTACCCTCTTGAGCGTTCAGAGTATCCTAACATAATACACTTCTGTGCTTTAGAGTCAAACTTGTTCAAATAATCTTTTGTATTTAACATAAAACAAGTACATCCAAATGGATGAAAATATGAAATGTTGGGCTTTCTGTTCTTCCACAATTCATATGGAGTCTTTTCCAGAATAGGTCTTATGGAGATTCTATTCTGAATATAGCACGTTGTGTTTATTGCCTCTGCCCAGAAGATCTTAGCAACATTTGTCTCATTGATCATGGTTCTGGCCATTTCTTGCAATGTTCTGTTCTTTCGTTCTACAACTTCATTTTGTTGGGGAGTTCTAGGACAAGAGAAATCATGCAGAATGCCTCTGTCATTAAAGAATGACTCAAAATCTTTGTTTTCAAACTCTCCACCATGATCACTTCTGACTTTAACGATTCTAAGATCCTTTTCATTCTGAACTTGGTTACAGAAGGTGACAAACACAGAGTGTGACTCGTCCTTGTGTCTTAAGAACTTTACCCATGTCCATCTGCTATAGTCATCTACGATTACTAACCCATACTTCTTGCCGCTGACTGAAGCAGTTTTAACTGGTCCAAATAAGTCAATGTGCAGAAGTTCTAATGGCCTAGAAGTAGAAACAACATTTTTAGATTTAAAAGAAGGTTTTGCAAACTTGCCTTTCTGACATGCTTCACATAGAGCATCTGAATTGAACTTCAGATTAGGAAGTCCTCTGACCAGATTGAGTTTGTTAATCTGAGATATTCTTCTCATACTAACATGCCCCAATCTTCTGTGCCAGATCCATTGCTCGTTGTTAACAGACAGAAGGAACTTTACATTCTGACTTTTCAGTTCAGAAAGTTTGATTTTATAATTGTTGTTTTTCCTCTTTCCATTAAATAGGATAGTCCCATCTTTCTGACTAACAGCTTTACATGATTTTTGATTAAAGATTATATCATAACCGTTATCACTTAATTGACTTATGGATAACAGATTATGCATTAATCCATCTACTAGCAGAACATTATTTATAGAGGGAAGATTTCCATTACCTACAGTTCCAGAGCCAATGATCTTTCCCCTCTGATTTCCTCCAAAGCCTACGTGGCCTCCAGGCTTAAGTTTCAGGCTTTGGAACATATGCCTTCTTCCCGTCATGTGTCGCGAGCAGCCAGAGTCCAGGTACCATGACTGGTGTTTCTGATTTGCGGCTAAAGATATCTGCAACATGTATTATTTTATCCTTAGGTACCCAGATTTTCTTGGGTCCTGATTTGTTAGATTTACCAAAACTCTGGTTGAATTTTGGTTTCACAGAATACTTGCTACTAGTATATTTAATATCATGTGTGTGACCATACACAAAATGTGAGTTCAGAGGAGTGTGTTTAATAGTTAAATCCATGGCATTCTTTGGTGTAGGAACCTTACCTTGGTATCCTATTCCCTTTCTGCCGTTTCTGCTAACTCCATAGATCATTGAAGCCATTTTGCTTCTATCTATGCTTTTAGCAAGGAACTTCTGAAAGCTATGATCATACTCCTTGATGATCTCATCAGCGCTGCTGGGAGTTTCAGAAATTGTTTCCTTCTGAGAGTTTTGTAAAACATTTTCTAACTTTGAAATTTTATTTTTCAGCTTAGAATTTTCCAATTTAAGACTCTCAGTCTTATCAGAGTCAGATTCAAGATTCCTTTTCAGGTTTCTGAATTTAACTCTAATCTGCTGGTACCTTTCCAGAATTTCGTTAAGGCTTTCAGCAAGTTCAGCCTTAGTAAAATTAATTGCAAAGTCAGGAAATACCTCTTTAGTGTCTGATTCTGAGTCTGATTCAGAAGCTTCACTGTCTTCTGAAATGTTGGCCATGAGAGCTATATTTGCTCTCTCATCATCTAATTCTGAGTCAGCTTCAGACGAGTCAGAGTCATCCCATGTAGCCATGAGACTTTTCTTCTTTTCTCTTCCAAACTTCTTTTTGGGATTTTTCCCTCTGAAGCTTTGGGCAGTCACTCTTGTAGTGTCCTTGCTCATTGCATTCATAGCAGATGATGTCCTTGGTGTTTGGCTTTCTGCTTCCTGAGGAGCCTTCAGATCTTCTGTATCCAGAGGAAGAATCTGACCTTCTATATCTGGAAGAGGACTTATTCTGATCAGATCTTCTGGGATTCCTGAACTTCCTTTGCCTCTGCTTCCATAGTTGGTTCACTCTTCTGGGGAGGAGGGAAAGTTCGTCTTCTTCTGATGAGGATCCATCAGATGTTTCTTCAACTGCCTGCAAAACTTTAGACTCAGATTTTTTGTTAGATTTTAATGCTAAAGGCTTACCTTGCTTCTGAGGTTCATCAGCTTCCAGCTCTATCTCGTGACTTCTGAGGGAGCTGATAAGTTCCTCCAGAGAAATTTTGTTGAGATCTTTAGCTAGCTTCAGCGCTGTAACCATTGGCCTCCACTGTTTTGGCAAGCTTCTGATGATCCTCTTGATATGATCAGTAGTAGAGTATCCTTTGTCCAGAACCTTGAGACCAGCCACCAGAATTTGGAATCTTGAGAACATTGTTTCAATGGATTCACTTTCTTCCATTTTTAATGCCTCATACTTCTGAATGAGCGCAAGAGCTTTAGTTTCTTTGACCTGAATGTTGCCTTCATGCGTCATTCTGAGTGAGTCAAACATGTTCTTTGTTGTGTCTCTGTTAGAGATCTTTTCATATTCAGCGTAAGAGATGGCGCTGAGAAGAATGGTTCGGGCCTTATGGTGATTTTTGAAGTCACGCTTTTATTGATCAGACATTTCTTTCCTGTCAATCTTCTGACCGCTTGCATTCACTGGGTGCGTGTATCCATCTGTCACCATGTCCCACAGATCAGCATCATGTGCCAGAAAGAAGCTTTCAATTCTGTCTTTCCAGTAATCAAAATTTTCTCCATCAAAGACTGGAGGTTTGCCGCTGAATCTGTCTCTGTCTTCATTGTTGTCATTGTTGGTGTGTTGATATGTTCCTGCCATTGTGTTTTTCTGACGCTGGATCTTGTACTGACACGGTTAAGTGTTTTAGCTCAGAACCAGGCGCTCTGATGACAATTGAAGAAGTGAAAAACACAAGAAGGGGGATTGAATTGTAAAAACTTGAAATCAAATGCAGTCAACACGGTATTTTTATCCTGGTTCGTTTGATCTCAAACTACTCCAGTCCACCCGTCAAGGTGATTTCGCCTCTCTCCAACGAGGTCTTAATCCACTATATTCAACTGAATATTACAACTGCTTTAACAACTGCTAAAGCCTTCTTGAGTCAAACCATAAACCGGTTTCTCAAGGAAATACTTTCTTACAGATAAATGAAATCTAAGTGTGTTGAATGTTTTCTACAAAAACTGTTTATCACAACTGTGATACTACACACGTTAAGCTTATGAGAACTAGAGTGCTAAAATAATTGAGTAAAGAATTTGAGAGCTTTAGCAAACTGAGAGTGAGGAAGATGATGAATAGCTTTTAGGTGTGTAGAGAGTTGTAGAGCATTAGACAATTCAATCTTCACTGACTTGTTTATATAGCATTGGAAAATGGTACGTTGGAGTCAGTTAATTCCGTTTCAATGCCAATAACATTCTTTCCAAATTGAGAAGATCTCTGTCTGGAATAATGCCGTTGATAATAAAGTATCTTGAATGCACAATACCGTTGCCACTTAAGCGTGTTCTGGCTTTGGCTTATTCTCTCACTGCTAGGTGCTGATGAGTTGTTGTTTTCTTGATCAGAGTTCAGATTGTTACGCACAGATCTGTTCATCAAGCTTCAGCGTAAGCACATGTTGATCTTCTGATTCTGGCATCTGATATAACATCCTCTGATGCTGATGTTGATATTTCATCTTCTGATGCTGATGATGATATTCTCTTGCTGATACCCATCAGAGTTTCTGTAAAACAGAATGTAATTTTTTAGGTAGCATATATGTTTTACATGAATCATACAATTAATATATCTTTGCATTTTGTTATCATCAAAACTTAAACTTAGGGTAGTAGATTCAAACTTTGTTCTAACATACGTGGCCTCCAGGCTTAAGTTCCAGGCTTTGGAACATATGCCTTATTCCCGTCATGTGTCGTGAGCAGCCAGAGTCCAGGTACCATGACTGGTGTTTCTGATTTGCTGCTAAAGATATCTGCAACATGTATTATTTTATCCTTAGGTACCCATATTTTCTTGGGTCCTGATTTGTTAGCTTTACCAAAACTCTGGTTGAATTTTGGTTTCACAGAATAAATACTACAAGTATATTTAATGTCATGTGTGTGACCATACACAAAGTGTGAATTCAAAGGAGTGTGTTTAATAGTTAAATCCATGGCATTCTTTGGTGTAGGAACCTTACCTTGGTATCCTATTCCCTTTCTGCCGTTTCTGCTAACTCCATAGATCATTGAAGCCATTTCGCTTCTATCTATGCTTTTAGCAAGGAACTTCTGAAAGCTATGATCATACTCCTTGATGATCTCATCAGCGCTGCTGGGAGTTTCAGAAATTGTTTCCTTCTGAGAGTTTTGTAAAACATTTTCTAATTTTGAAATTTTATTTTTCAACTCAGAATTTTCCAATTTGAGACTCTCAATTTTGTCAGAGTCAGAATCAAGATTCCTTTTCAGGTTTCTTAATTTAACTTTGATCTGTTGGTACCTTTCCAGAATTCCGTTAAGGCTTTCAGCAAGTTCAACCTTAGTAAAATTAATTGCAAAGTCAGGGAATACCTCTTCGGTGTCTAATTCAGAAGCTTCACTGTCTTCTGATATGTTGGCCATGAGAGCTATGTTTGCTCTCTCATCATCTGATTCTGAGTCAGCTTCAGACGAGTCAGAGTCATCCCATGTAGCCATGAGACTTTTCTTATTTTCTCTTCCAAACTTCTTTTTGGGCTTTTCCCTCTGAAGCTTTGGACAGTCACTCTTATAGTGTCCTTTCTCGTTGCATTCATAGCAAGTGATGTCCTTGGTGTTTGGCTTTCTGCTTCCTGAAGAGCCTTCAGATCTTCTGTATCCAGAGGAGGAGTCTGACCTTCTGTATCTGGAAGAGGACTCATTCTGATCAGATCTTCTGGGATTCCTGAACTTCCTTTGCCTCTGTTTCCATAGTTGGTTCACTCTTCTGGAGAGGAGGGAAAGTCCGTCTTCTTCTGATGAGGACCCATCAGATGTTTCTTCAACTACCTGCAAAACTTTAGAGTCAGATTTTCTGTTAGATTTTAATGCTAGAGGCTTACCTTGCTTCTGAGGTTCATCAGCTTCTAGCTCTATCTCGTGACTTCCGAGGGAGCTGATAAGTTCCTCCAGAGAAATTTTGTTGAGATCTTTAGCTAGCTTCAGCGCTGTAACCATTGGCCTCCACTGTTTTGGCAAGCTTCTGATGATCTTCTTGACATGATCAGCAGTAGAGTATCCTTTGTCCAGAACCTTGAGACCAGCCACCAGAATTTGGAATCTTGAGAACATTGTTTCAATGGATTCACTTTCTTCCATTTTGATTGCCTCATACTTCTGAATGAGCGCAAGAGCTTTAGTTTCTTTGACCTGAATGTTGCCTTCATACATCATTCTGAGTGAGTCAAACATGTTCTTTGCTGTGTCTCTGTTAGATATCTTTTCATATTCAGCGTAAGAGATGGCGCTAAGAAGAATGGTTCTGGCCTTGTGGTGATTTTTGAAGTCACGCTTTTGTTGATCAGACATTGCTTTCTTGTCAATCTTCTGACCGCTTACATTCACTGGGTGCGTGTATCCATCTGTCACCATGTCCCACAGATCAGCATCATGTGCCAGAAATAAGCTTTCGATTCTGTCTTTCCAGTAATCAAAATTCTCTCCATCAAAAACTGGAGGTTTGCTGGTGAATCTGTCTCTATCTTCATTGTTGTCATTGTTGCTGTGTTGATATGTTCCTGCCATTGTGTTTTTCTGACGCTGGATCTTGTACTGACACGGTTAAGTGTTTTAGCTCAGAACCAGGCGCTCTGATGCCAATTGAAGAAGTGAAAAACACAAGAAGGGGGGTTGAATTGTAAAACTTGAAATCAAATGCAGACAACGCGTTATTTTTATCCTGGTTCGTTTGATCTCAAACTACTCCAGTCCACCAGTCAAGGTGATTTCGCCTCTCTCCAACGAGGTCTTAATCCACTATATTCAACTGAATATTACAACTGCTTTAACAACTGCTAAAGCCTTCTTGAGTCAAACCACAAACCGGTTTCTCAAGGAAATACTTTCTTACAGATAAATGAAATCTAAGTGTGTTGAATGTTTTCTACAAAACTGTTTATCACAACTGTGATACTACACAAATTAAGCTTATGAGAACTGGAATGCTAAAACAATAGAATAAGTAATTTGAGAGCTTTAGCAAACTAGGAATGAGGATGAAGATGAATCGCTTTAGGCGTGTAGAGAGTTGTAGAGCATTAGCCAATTCGTTCTTCATTGACTTGTTTATATAGCATATGGAAGAGATACGTTGTAGCCAATTATGCCATTTCAATGCCCATTACATTCTTTCCATATTGAGAAGATCTTTGTCTGGAATAATGTCGTTGACAATAAAGAATCTTGAATGCACAGTACCGTTGCCAATTAAGCGTGTTCTGGCTTTGGCTTATTCTGACGCTGCTAGGTGCTGATGAATTGTTGTGGTCTTGATCAGAGTTTAGATTGTTACGCGCAGATCTGTTCATCAAGCTTCAGCGTAAGTACATGTTTTGATCTTCTGATTCTGGCATCTGATATAACATCTTCTGATGTTGATATTGAAGTTTCATCTTCTGATGCTGATGATGATATTCTTATGCTGATACTCATCAGAGTTTCTGTAAAACAAAATATAATTTTTAGGTAGCATATATGTCTTACATGAATCATACAATTTATATTTTCTTGCATTTTGTTATCATCAAAACTTTAACTTAGGGTCGTAGATTCAAACTTTGTTCTAACAGAATATGTTTCTTTATTTATATGAGAATGAATGGTGATGAGATTTGGATGAATTTGTGAGAAAATCGTGCAAACCAAGCTAACCCGATGATTGAAAAAAGTGAGACTCTATGTGCATCAAAACTCACTCTAATGATGTGTTTCAATGCTTAAATCGGTCAATGAAAGTTTGTTAAACATGTTTAAGTGGAAATCATGTATCAGCTGGGTCATTAGAAGCCACATTAACGAAATTCGAATCTGACTGCAAGTGAAAAATTCAATTTCAAAGCACCAACTTCAAAATCATGGTGCAAGCAATGTAGAAGGCTTTATGACTTGATTCCTATTGGAATGTGTATATTTTCTCACAAGCTTCATAATGTTCTAAGAAAGGTTTCATTTGGACATTTGAGCACAAAGTTATGTCTCTTTGAAATCAAGAAAAATTCACTGAAATTTATACTTAGAAAAATTTCTAAGTATAGGACTCAAAGTGACCTATAATGTTTTGAAAACTTACATGACCTTCCACTCAAAATTAGCTCTTGATCCTTGAAGATAAAATGAATTAGACTCTTCAAATGAAATTATGGAATTGAGATCACTCAAAGATCATAAAAATAAGAGAGTTATGGTTCTTGGGAGTTGATGAAAATTTCTTGAGAAATCCATGGATGACGTATAATGTTTTCATCAATTTCGTAACTTTCTCAACATTTTTATATATTTCATTTTGAATCAAAATTGTAGTAAACATCCTAAAGATTGTTGTGAAAAAAGAATAAGCTTAAAGAGATGAAAATTTACCAAGTTATGATCTTTTGAAGTCAAGTCAAAGATTGCAATGGTTTTCTCAATGGACTTGTAATCTTTTCAAACTTTTAATAAACCTCCATGCACAATTGGATCTTTTCATGTGAAGAGAAGTTTTAAATGATGAGAAGAGTCCATAGCAAAAATAACTGCTTCAAAATATTGAAAATTGAGAGAGTTATGCACTTGTGACCATAGAATCAAGGACTTGCCCAAATTAGGTCAACAATCTTGAATCAACTTTGAATCTTTTGAACCTTTATTGCAAATTAAGGCATGATGAATCACGTTAGACCTTGAAATGATGTTTTATTAAAGCACACTTGATGAGAGGACTCCTTTCTTGATAAAACTTGTTGAAGAAGGAATTGAAATAAACACATGAACCTATGAAGTTTCTTGATGAACTCAGCCATTAACTTTTAGACGAACTTGAGAAAATGTAGTTGAGACAGTTCTAAAACCATAGCACTTTTATGCCATAAGCATAGCCTTGAAGGTCAAGCTTTTAAAGTCCAATGAATAGTCAATTGACTGAGGATCAATCTTCAAAACCCTAGTTTAGGAGGTGAAAGAGATGCATTTGGCTCTATACCTTTAATGTACACAACATAAGAGGAAATACATACATCTTTTGGATTTTGGTTAAGGGTTAGTAAACACAAAATACACATACACAATACACAATCCATAATACACAATTCAAAGTGCTTGGTGATCCCTCAAGGGAAAACTTAAAGATAGGAGAGAGTAGAAGAGGTGATTAATCCAAGTGTGTGATCTTCATGTATTGTGATGTCATGAAATGATGGAGGATCTTAGGGAAAAATATAGGGTATAACAACTGCCATTATTTAAGTGTCTTCTATCCGAAGATACGAAGGTTAAAATCTTCATCTCGGCGCGATTGAAGATACTTAAATATAACCCTATTTTTTGCCCTAAGATTCCATGCAATGCTTATGATTTTGAATGTAAAAGACAGACTCCACAGAGGAAATGAGTCACCACTAGAAAAAGATAAATAATGTAGACAAATCTACGATACAAGGCAAGCTAAGAAAGAAAGTTCAACCAGGATAATAAATCACTAGGGAACAACACGACTCCGAGGATAACTATGACTAGGGATACAAGCAGCAAGCCAATGAGGCAATCTTGAGACAGGATTACTGACTCAACTAGGAAAAGAAACTTGACTTCATTGGAGAAACATTAACTCTGTTTGGGAAAAGTGAACTCAACTCTATTGGGGTAATGGCCGAAGAGGAGACAAGATAACATCCTCTCAATAAATGAGAGTAAAGTAAACGAATACACTGACTAATAGACGACTGTGAACTACCGACTCATAGATGAAGGTAGAAAATATCAACACTATTGGGGTAAATCCCCATGAGGAAAAGGTAATACAAGCCCTATTGAGGACGGAAGCCTAAATTGGTAGCATATGCCACAAGAGGTGAATACCATCTATCAAAGATCTGATAGTCTAACAACGGTAAACCCAAAAGGTCATAAGAATGGATACCATCTATCAAAGGTATGATAGGCTAACAATGGTAAGCGGTAAAAGGTATAAAAGTGAGTACGATATATCAAAGATTTGATAGTTTAACAACGGTAAATACAAAAAGTGGACAGAATACCATTTATCAAAGGTCTGATAGGCTAACCATGGTAAACAAAAAGAGTGTAATGAATACCATCTACCAAATATCTGATAGGCTAACAATGCTAAGCACAAATAGTATAATGAATATCGTCTAACAAAGATTTGATAGGCTAATAATGGTAGACAAACAAAGATATGGGCTGAGTACCATCTATCAAAGTCTGATAGGCTAACAATGGTAAGCAACCAAAGGTATAAAAGTGGGTACCATCTATCAAAGATCTGATAGTTTAAAAAAGGTAAACACAAAAAGGTTATGGGTAAACCAATCTTGAAAGCAAGATAACAACTTCTAACCAGGACCAAGGCTCAATCTAGGAACAAACTAGAAAGAAACGGTCAAGTAAGACTCTACCCACCGAGGAACAAACTCAAATGGGGACTTGCGGATGAATGAACAATATCCAAGAAAAGCAAAAGGGAGCTTCTCATGTCAATCCATATACTTAACAACCATTTTCTAAATGATCTTCTTAATGTTCTTATTAGCCACTTCAACGGTCCCATTCAACTTAGGCCTGTAAGTAGAAGAATTGTGATGAACAATCTTGAATTATTCACAAAGCTCCTTCATCATCTTATTATTCAAATTTGAGTTGTTATCGGTAATAATCCTTCTTGGCACACCATACCAACATATAAGATTGCTCTTGATAAACCGTACCACCACCTGTCTGGTCACATTAGTATAAGCAACTGCTTCCACCCACTTGGTGAAGTAGTCAATAGAGAAGATGAAACGATGTCCATTTGAGGCCTTGGGTTCAATCATCCAGATCATATTAATACCCCACATATAGAAAGGCCGTGGGAAATAAATAACATTGAGAAGAGTTGGAGGCACATGAATCTTGTCAGCATAAATTTGACACTTATGGCACTTCTTCACAAATTTGTAGCAGTCAGATTCCATTGTCATCCAATAGTAACCTACCCTTAGCATCTTATTTGCCATCGAATATCCATTGGCATGAGTACAAAAGGAACCTTCATGGATCTCATTCATTAACATGTTTGCTTCGTGTCTATCCATGCATCTGAGCAAGACCATGTCATACTTTCTTTTGTTTAATACATCTTCATTGAGGTAGAAGATACCTTCCAATCTTCTCAACGTCTTCCTATCTTTGATGCACCAAACGTGCCTGCTATAAATACATGATCCGGCCTATCAAGACGTCTGATTATAATCTGAGGGGCTTCATTTGGGAAGTTCACCTCGTACATGGAGGACATAGTAGATAAAGAATCCCCATCTAATTCTTATCTCAAGGAATGTGATGGAATTCAACTTTATTAAAGAAAGTTAACAACCTTCTTGCATAATCTTTGTAGGGAATCAAGCCAGGGTGACGAGTCTCTCATTCTCCTTTAATCTGATTTATAACCAAAGCTGAATAACCATACACATCAAGAATCTTGATTCTAAGATCCATAGCTTCTTCAAGACCCATAATACAAGCTTCATACTCGCCAAGTTATTGGTACAGTCAAACGTTAACCTTGCCATGAAAGGGATGTGAGGTACATGGGGAGTGATAATAACATCACCAATTCCTTTACCATAAGTATTTACAGCTCTATCAAAGACTATTCCCCATCGGGACTCAGGATCTGGACCTTCCTTGGGAAATGGTTCATTACAATATTTGACTTTGAGATACATCACATCCTCATCAGGGAAATCAAACTTAACAAACTGATAATCCTCCACCAGTTGGTGGGAAAGGTACTCTTCCAACACACTTCCTTTAATAGATTTTTGAGTATGGTATTCAATATCATATTTAGACAATAACATCTACCAACGGGAAATTCTTCCAGTAAGAGCAGGATTTTCAAAGATATGCTTAATTGGATCCATTTTGGATATCAACAAAGTAATGTGATTCATCATATATTGCCACAGACACTTCGTTGCCAAGGAGGACAAAACATAACATGTCTTTTCCAGCATAGAATATCGTGACTCACAGTCAGTTAACTTCTTGCTCAAATAATAAATTATGTACTCTTTCCTTCCGGTTTCATCTTGTTGTCCCAAAATACAACCCATGGAACTATCCAACATGATCATATACATAATCAATGGTCTTCCTTCAACGGGAGGGAGCAAGATAGGAGGTTCAAGCAGATAGTCTTTGATGCTTTCAAAATCCTTCTGACCATCATTCGTCCATACACAAACTTGATCCTTCTTTAGAAGCTTGAAGATTGGTTCACAAATTGCAGTCATATGGGAAATAAACTTGGAGTATAATTCAAACGCCCAAGGAAGCCCATAACTTGCTTCTCAGTTCTAGGTGCAGACATCTCTTGAATGGCTCTAACTTTATCAGGATAAACCCCAATACCTCTCTGGCTAATAATAAAGCCTAACAACTTTCTAGAGCGAACACCAAACATACATTTATTAGGATTCTAGCGGAGATGATACTTTCTCAAACGCTAAAACAACTTCAACAAGTCTATCAAATGGCCTTCCTCGGTCTAAGATTTGGAGATCATATCTTCAACATATACCTCAATCTCTTTATGCATCAGCTCATGGAATATGGTTGCCATAGCCATCTAGTACGTTGCACCAATGTTCTTCAACCCGAAGGGCATCAATCTATAAAAGAATGTTCTCTAAGGTGTGATAAACGTTGTTTTTTCCATGTCCTCAGGAGCCATTTTAATTTAATTATAACTGGAAAATTCGTCCATGAGGGAAAAAACTTTGAATTTTATTGTGCTATCTACCAACATATCAATATATGACAGAGGGAAATCATCTTTTGGACTAGCCTTATTCAAGTCTCTATAATCAACACACATGCAAACTTTTCCGTCTTTCTTTGGAACTAGAACAATATTGCCAATCCACTGAGGATACACTAACGTCACAAGGAAACCGACATCAATTTGTTTCAAGACCTCCTCTTTAATATTAACTACCATGTCAGGGTGAATTCTTCTTAACTTTTGCTTGATAGGTGAACATTCACGCTTTAACGGCAAGCGATGCTCCATAATATTAGTGTACAACCTAGGAATTTCTTGATAGGACCAAGCGAAGATATCCATATACTCTTTCAACAAATCAGTCAACCTACTATGTACATCGGGATGAAGCAGTGCCCCAATTTTTACTTCCTTTAAATCCTCTTCGGAACCCAAATTATTCGTCTCCAACGGTTCTTTGTACGACTTAATGGTATTCTCCTCGCGCAAAAGCAACCGAGAAACTTCTTCTAGAATTTCATAAAACTCCTCTTCTTCAGTCACATACACAGGATACACAAAGTTAGGAGATGGTGCAGGGTCATTGTTTTCAACGGGTTTTTTAATTAATCTGCACATATGATAATGCTTGATTTTAGAACCAAATAAATTCAACAAGTGATTATGCATATTTATTTACAATTTTCATTTTGAAAGTGTTTTTTCTAATTACCATTATCCAAGAAAAAGAAGGAAATAAAAACACGGTTGGAAATCAAAAACAAATTTTATTAATGATTTTAAAATTCAAAAACAAAAGACACGCTCATACAATATCACTTTCACCTTGGACATATTGAAAGGATTTTGAAAAACAAGCAAAAACAAATTACTTAGATAAGTGAATGCAGCTGGGAACATCGACAGTGATCCAATTTTGGACACTCACTCCAGGCGTCACAAATTTCGGCATTTCCTGCTCTGGTTCATCTTCAATAATAGTGTTGACCTCTGGAGGATTTCGATGGAGATAACCTGCACTGTGGAAGATGTCTTGATATGGAATGAAAGTAGACTTTGGTTGCACCACTTCATTCTTATCCTTCTTCAGAGACAAACCCAGACTTGTCTTGTTCTTTTTTCCGGGTAATTAGATAACCTATCCCCACACATTTTTAGGACCTTCCTAAGTCACCTATTATGCATCTTTGAACAAGGTGATGGAATCTTCACTCTTCTTTATATTATCAATAGACAAAGTTTGGAACTGAGTTCCAACACCAGCTTTGTCTGCTTCTACAACACTAAAAGAAGACAAATAGGATACCAATAAAGCATGTTCATCGTTCACAATCACTACTTTTTCCTCATGGACAAATTTCAATTTCATATGTAAGATGGATGTAACAACTCCTGCCTCATGAACTCAAGGTCAATCTAATAAACAGCTCTAGGATGGAAAGATATCCATGACGTGAAAGGTGATCTGAAACATATGTGGACCTATGTATATTTTCAAGTCCACTTCCCCAATGACAGATGTCTTCAAACCATTGAAAGCTTTTACCATAATATTGCTGTAGCGCATATGAGTTCCTTGATAAGCGATTTTCGATAGAGTACTCTTCGGTATCACATTCATCGCAGATCCATCATCTATCAGCACGTTAGATAAGGCATCATTATTCTAAGGACTTGAACAAACTAAAGGAGCATAAACATTCGACGGTTGGTAAAGGTTTGGCCGTTAAAGGAAAATTCTTGCGAGAACATGGTAAGTTCGAAAAGAAGAAAGATAAAAGTCAGTAGAAGTCTTACAGTGGTAAAGCATATGGTATTCGATGTTATCATTGTAAGAAGGAGCGTCACACAAGAAAGGTGTGCCCTGAACGCCTGAAAGATCATGGAGGAAAGGATAATGGCAACACAGCTATTGTTCAATATGATTTCGACTCATCTAATATTCTTGTGGTTTCGAGCAGCAACCCGTCAAAGGAGTGGATTATGGATTCTGGGTGTACTTGGCACATGACTCTAAACAAAAACTTGTTTGAAGACTTATGTGACCAAGATGGTGGATCTGTATTGCTTGGAAACAACAAAGCTTACAAGATTGTAGGTGTTGGATCTGTGAGATTCAAGCTCCATGATGAGTCAATAAAGTTATTGACTGAAGTCAGGTATGCACATGTGTTGTACCCCAAAATTTTCCCTCTCTTTTCTCAAGACATTTCTTACAAAGGATCCTCAATACTCAAGGGTTCTCAAGAATTCATCAGACAAACTCATCTCCTAAAGCACTAAGGCCACAAATTAGGGTTTTGGTTTTCACAAGGGAAATTGGATTTATAATGCCTCAAAATACTTTCATGGTTCATTATGGATCTCCAATAATACTCATGTCAGGTTTCATGTCTTGGATCACAATTTTTCTTAGTCAATTGATTAGATGACTGAAAATCAGTTGTATTGCCTAAAAAGTCAATTATGGTCAACCTAGAGTTAAACTTCAATATATTTGGACCATGTCAATACTTTGAAGTCATATTTATCAATTGATCAAGGTTTTATCACAATTCTTCAAGAAAAGCACTCAAATCATAAAGGGGCAAAATGGTCAAAATTAGGGTTTTGATTGAAAATGACTGATCATTGACTTTTGACCTAGTACATGACTCAGTAACCTGGAGCATAATCTTAAGGACTCAAACACAACATATTGACATAACTTCATGGCTCAAATAATTTCTCAAGATGAATGAATTGATAGTTGAAATTTGATCAACTGATGTAAAGTCAACTGATACACAAAAAGTCAAACTTTGACTTTTTGATCAACATTGATTTTTAAAGATCAAGATACATCAAGATACTCAAAAATATCAAACTCGGTCATCAAGAATCAAGAAAGTCCACAAAAGTTCAAAGTTTTCAAGACTTAGAAAATTTTCTAAGTACATTTTATACTTGATAAATTCATTACTTCATGACCTTTTTTCACCAAGATGCAAGATGATTCAAAGAAAACTTGTAACATGAAAGTTGTAGATCTTGATGAATTCTACAACTTTATATTAGAGGGTTGATGTCCAAAAAATGCTTAGATTTGAACATATAAGCCCATGAAGTCATGACATTTTTCATAAAACACTTAGTGAAAATTTTGACAAGTTCTGACAGATTTTTGACCTAATTTCTTGGCCAATTTTCACCTAGATCCATGATGAGTTAGCCAAAATGGTCAACATGAAAGTTGTAGAAAATATATCAAGCTTTCCAAAATGTCCAAGAACTTGAAAAGATCATTTTTTAGCTAAGAGAATCGAAGGCAAGAAGTTGGGCATCCATTCTTGAATTACAAGTCATTTTGATGATGAACCCCTGACCAAATCTCATAGCTATGCTGCATAATTTTACTTTGCAGACTTCTAACTTGCAATTCACTCCATAACTAATGGTTTACATAATTTTTAGAGCTATGATCCAAGCATTAGAACCTTTATCCAAACTACATTTCCATTTATGGCACAAAGGCACCATTGCCATTCTTAAAAAGTTGCTTTAATCACAAAGTCAACCTGTCTTGATTTTTGCACTTGTTCCTTTTGCACAAACTTCATCTATAAGTTCAGAGCAAACATATTTAAAGCTTATATCCACCCTACAAGCTTTGTAACTTACCTTGATATCATATTTGTCAAGGTTTCTTCAAAAACAAGTCAAAATCCATAACTTATGATTTTGTGATTCTGAACACTCCAAGCTTCCAAACCTTTTCCTATAAGTAGAAGCACTATTTTGCAACATAGGACACGAGTTTACAAGCCCTCAAACACCCTCATACTCTCACAAATCATAAATTGCAACAAAAGCTCCAAAACTTGTCATTTCTGACTTTGAAATCCAAACTCATTTTCCACTTGTGCATTCTTCTTCAAAATCAACCACAAAGCATTCATACATCTTATAGAAGTGACCCAAGACCCTATTACACAACTGTAACACCTCCTTCATCATCCTCCATAACCAAAAACAGGATGCTGCATATTGGCTTCTCCAGAACAATTCAAGCACTCTCAGCTCAGGCTAAGCATTGCATTAGCTTCCTAGGAGTCCACTGAAGTTGTCCAGATCTTTACAACACCTTGAAGAGTGCTCAAACTCAGAATACGATTTCCATTTGCAAGGTAATTTTCATGAACTTTCAAATCTTCATACAAGCATCATTTGTCTTTTATTTGTGAAGATAAAATGTAGACATCATAGCCCTAAAGCTAACCATGCCATTAGATTTCAATTATATTGCTTGAGTGATGTGAATTTTGAGTTTTAACTTTCTAAAAAAATTAGGTCAGGTTTGGTACCAAGCAAAATTCGTGTTCATCTTTAATCCATGGCTTAAGTTATTTACATATTTGAAATCGTGGTTAAATTTCAAGCAATTTTCATGTTTACATTTTCCATTTTGGTTAAGAAATGAGGAAGTTACAAGTTTCAAAAATGTTGAAGAACATCCGCGTGCGAGGAAGAAGAAGATGACATGTTCAGGACAAGGTTTATAATATATTTATTGTTTTATGTTTTAAATATCGGATGTATAGCCACCCGAGTGATAGAGAGCGCGCGTGTAAGGCTTGGAACTATAGGGACCTGTCTTTTTCTCCTTTTTCTCTTTTCAGCGCGCCTGGGCCTCTCTTGTTGGGCCTTTCCCTTTTTTATTATTTTTGATATCTCCTCACCCCCCCCCCCCCCCCCCCCCCCATTACTACTTACAACAACAAGCCCATTTTCATTTTTTTATTCACACAAAAACCTGACTTGGGCCTGGACTCCCTTTTTATAATGTCTCATCCCCAAACTTCCTTTTTAACACCAGGCCCAACCCTTTTGTTTATTTTATATTTTCTTTCTTATTTAATTTTTATTTATTTATTTATTTTATCAAAAATATAAAAATATATTTTCTTAAATAATCTTCTACTTTTATTTTATTTTTACTTTATTCATTGTTATAAATAAAACACTAAAAAATATTTCCTTATTAATTAATTTCTTTTTAGAATTAAAAAATGATTAGACTTAGAGTTTATTTAATTTTTTGTTTAGTCAAATTAGACTTTAGGTTTTTATTAAGCAATTAATTAAACTCCTTTAGTAAATTAATTAGAATAATTAGGTTAATTGAAAAAACTTTTTCCATCAAAAACTCACCATAAAAACAATTTCTTTTCTCTTTATATTTTTGTACATTCTATTATTTTGCACTATAATTTATGTAATTGTCAAAGCCTTGTAATAGTAATTATGGTTTTCTTTACTTATTACCCCATTTGTAATTTGTATGCCCCATCCCCTAAAATATTGTAATAGCGTAGGACATTTAATTTCCGCAATTTATCGTTTTCCATATTATTGCTAGTAATTAGGGTTTGTATGACAAGACTTAAAATCAATACTAGACAACCCTAATTCAAGACAAATAAAATGAAAACAATACACTTTGCACACACGCACCTCTAAGGTAACCCACACTTGTTGCCTCAGATTGAAACAGTCATGTCCCTCGAACGTGGGAATACTCTAGATCGTAGTCCCTTGATGACCCTTCAATGTTACCTTCGGTAAACAATCTTAGTCCCTTACAACAACTTTCTAAGGTATCCTACAATGTTTCCTTCTATGACTGTACGATGACCCACGTCTGTCCCTTCACATCCAATAATATGGTTTCTTACTAACTAATGGTAAGACAACACTATCTAAAGGAGGAGGAAAAGAACAAAGAATTTATTTTTAGTAGGTAGAACACTCGTAATGTTTGATCACAAACATTTCAAAACAAACATCTTTCAAACACACCAACACTTTCATGAAATATTTTCAAAATTCAAAACTTTGATTACATTCTTATAGAGACGAGAATCATTACAAAGTTCACCTAAACAAAGGAACTTCTCAAAAATACTTTCAAACAAACACAAACACATTTTACAAAGAATTTTCAAAGTGAGATAGCAATTAAGAGCCCGTACATAACTACGGATGAAAAGGATGCTAACACCTTCCCTTTTCATAACCTACCCCCCAGACTCAAGAAAATTCTCAAAAGGTCTTTCCTGTTCTTTTCAGAATTTCCTTTATAGGATAAAAGAAAAGTCGGTGGTGAATCTTGCTATCCGCAACAATTGTAATAAAATGAAAAACACCCAAGTTAGTTCTTCCACCGTATAACAACATGATTTGAAGAGAAATTTGATTTCTCTTGGTGAATTCGACAAGAAAGGATATGTTTTCCAAGGAGAGAATAGTATCCTAAGAGCCATGAAGGGGTCGAAGGAAGTCTTGAGAGACATGAAGAAGGAAGGCTTGTATACCCTTGAGGATGAAATTATAAGTGGTTCGACAAATGTTGTATCCACAAAACCTTTGTTGAAGACATAATTTGGCACATGAGATTGGACCATGTCAGTGAAAGGGGTCTGATCGAATTGGGGAAACAAAACTTGCTTGGTGGAGACAAAGTCGAAAAGCTAAAATTTTGTGAACCATGTGTACTTAGAAAATCTTGCAGAGTGAAGTTCAACAAAGGCAAACAAAGAGCACATGGATCCCTTGATTATATTCATACTGATCTTTGAGGGCCTGCAAGGTGTCCATCATATTCAGGAGCAAGGTATTTTCTATCCATAGTAGATGATTACTCCAAAAAGTTATGGGTATTCATCCAGAAGACTAAGGATGAAACTTTTGAGAATTTAAAAAGTTGGAAGACTCTGGTCGAAAATCAAACTAGCAGAAAGGTCAAGAGGTTAAGAATAGACAATGGCCTTGAATTTTGCAATGAGGCTTTAGACAGTTTTTGTGTTACCTCTAGTATTGTAAGGCACAAAACTGCTGTAGGTATTCCACAGCAAAATGGTTTGTCTAAAAGGTTTAATCAGACTATTTTGGAGAGAGTTAGATGCATGTTGACTAGTGTTGGATTAAATAAGGTGTTTTGGGTTGGGGCTATTTCGACAGTAACGTATCTTATAAACAGATTTCCTTCGACTGCGTTAGATATGAAGACACCTGAAGAAGTTTGGTCGGGACATCCACTAGATCTCGACAAACTGAGAGTTTTTGGTTGTGTAGCCTATGCTCACATTAGGCAAGACAAGGTCGAACCTAGAGCTCTGAAATGTATGTTCATGGGATATCCTAAAGGAGTCAAAGCTTATAGGCTATGGTGCCAGGTCACAAGAGGATTATCACCAGTCGATATGTAGTTTTCAATGAAACTGAAATGGCTTTAAAGAAAATTGATGATGTTGATCGAAATGCAGAAATATCTGACGAAGAGCTGGAATATGGAGAGATTCCTGTTGAGATGGAGCATATTGATGTTGAATTGCATATCCCAAATAAAGTCGAAGAAGAAGTAGAAGATGTTGAGGAAGTTGAGGAAACTGTCGATGACTACCTATTGGTAAAAGATAGGATGAGAAGAGTCATCAATCCACCTCAGAGATTTGGGTATGCAGATCTGATAGCTTATGTCTTAATCTCTACCAGTGAGGTTCTAGACGAATAACCTAGAGACCATGAAGAAAGCTAGTTGGTTATCTGATAATAGAGTTTGTTCTAGGGTGGAGATTTGTGAGATATTGGATCAAACTCTATTGGTTCGAAGATTAACTTCTGGTTCGACAGGATATATGCATGTCGTCGAAGTATGTTTACATGCTGGTGTCAAAGATCCACATACTGTAGTCGAAGTGTGTTCTAGTATGCGGGTGTCGAAATGCTAGGGTTGTTAGTATTTCAAATTGGACATGTTTGTTATGTCCAATTGTTTAAGTTAGCTTGTACCCTAAGTTAGTTTGTAATGGGTATTTGTGAAAAAGCTCATTAGTTTAGTATGTTAGGTTTATTATAAATAATATACTAGTCTCTCATCATTATATACTGCAAATCCTAATTTAGGGTGAGAGGGTTATTTATTATTCTTGTAACACTAGTAATCTTGATTTAAGAGAAAGTAAGGAATAGCAGTTATAACCAATCTTTATTATTAATCTTGTTTATCATCTTTTCTACCCTTGAAGGTTTCCCTCTAATAAGGAAATCTATTATATTTTATTTCCAAGACATCATTTTTCACAACTAACATATGAGTTAAGTTAAGGGTAAAACTAAGTGAGTGAATACTTTTATAAACAAAATTGGATAATCTTTTTCCTCGGTTGGTAGTCTAGCTGAAGAAATAGATGAATTAATTTATAAATAAAAATAAATAAAAATAATGACACAATTGCAAAAGAAATAAAAACATAAACCATAATTTCTAGAATTCGAAGCGTGTCCCTTATTTTTTTTCCTTTGGTTATTTATACCAACCAAAAGAATAGATGATATTTTTCAAAAAAAAAATTAAATATAGACCGGCTTAATTTTTTGTTGGTTGAGATAAAAATTTTATCATAAAATATATTATTTATACACAATAGTGACTCTTAAAACATAGACCGGCTCAATATTTTATTGATTGAGATAAAAAATTTATCATAAAATATATTATTTGTATGTAGTAGTGATTCTAATTGTGCGTTAAAATGTGGTAAATTGAAAATTAAAGAAATTTTAAATTTTAGTATTTCAAATGCTACAATTAAATTCATTATATTTTTTATTTTTATTTTTCTAAAAGAACATTCGAATTATTTAGTTTTAAATCATTTTTATAAATTTTAAGAATCGAGTCAAATTTATAATTTAAAGATAAGGATTAATTTATAACTTTTCAAAATTTTAAAAGAAAAATTTTAAAATTTGGAAACCGATTTGTAATTTTTGAAAAGTTAAAAGATCGTTTTAAAATTTTCAATAAGTATGTGGACTAATTTACAAAATTAAAAGATTAATAATAATCAATTTGATATCTATGTTGTCTAGAGTAGAAGAGAAATTTTAAATTTTTAAAATTTAAATTTAACTTGAACAAAACATTTCATAAAATATCATCAATTTTTCATATTTTTATCTAAACAATAAATTTTACTCAAAAAATTTTAAATTCCTTCAAATTTTGTTTTTTTTATCTTTTTCTATTAAAATTTCTTATCCAAACACACCCTTATACTTTAGTTCTCCAAGAATCAAATATGATGCCACCATTATTCTAAGGATCTAAATATGTTTTTTCCCTCCAAGTGGTCCTGCATCCTTAAGTCACTAAATTTTTTATAAAAAAAAACTAGCACATTGTTAAAATAGGAAGAATAAGATAAATGAGATATTTTAAGTGGACTTTAGTCATTTAATAAATCATATTCTCTACCACTTTAAATTTACCATTCCCTTTTAAACCTCAATTAAAACATTGTCAATGATCAATATAATCTGCCCCGACAATAACTATGGCTTTCTGACTTTTTGTTCATATCCTCAACCATAGGGTAGTTTTGGATTCCATCATAAATGTTATCTTCGATTAAAGATTCATCTTTTTCTTCTAACTTCACTTGTTCCTCATGCCCAAGTGCTGCATTAAAGTCCACACCACTTGTCTAGAGGCCTTTGATTTTGTTCTTTTCCACAAATGTTAAATAAGCATTAAGATACTATTTGTTAGAATTGTTTGAAGAAATCACAAGCAACATACAAAGGTTAAATAACCAGTGTCATTCGAGCAGATATTAAGAATTTTAAATAAAAAAATATATTATATATTAAATGTATTGAATATATATAATATTTTGTAAAAAAAATTAAGTAATTATATTTTCAATACAATTAAATACATTTATTTTTAGAAAAAATTTATCTTTTCCATCTATTAAAGAATGTTCAATTTACCTTTTTAATTTCTTTATGAGTGTCTTGAGGATAGTCGTTAGCATTTCCCTTATTTAAAATAGTTGATAATTGATGATTGATAGCTGATAGTTTATAATTGATAATTAATAATTTATAAATGATATTTGATAGTTGATAAATTAATTTTAATGTTTGATAAATTAATTGTTATATTAATTGATAAATACAAAATTATATAAAAAAAACATTCTTAATAAAAAAATTGGTTATATCATTATATTATTATTATATTATATTATTAAATTAATTTTTATTTGATAAAAATTAATATATTAATAAACATGAGCAAACATTTTTAATATATATATATATATATATATATATATATATATATATATATATATATATATATATATATATATATATATATATATATATATATATATATATATATATATATTGAAAAAAAATCATAAATTAAAAAGAAAAACTATACATTAAAAGTTAAATAACAGTTACTAAACATAATTATTTTTAATAATATGTTCTAAAAAAAACTAAATCTCTTTTTAGTCATATCAAATAGACAAATATATAAATTACTTATTTTATAAGAAATTTCTCAAAGTTTTTGTTCAAGGCACGACGATCCACTAGGAAGCTAGGACCATATTAAGGAAAATGTAATTGGCTTTCCAAATATTTCTTATTAAACCGTCTTTACTATGTCGGTATATTCGTTTTGGCTATCTGTCTTGACAATTACACGAGATTAAGTGGTTCATGGTCAAATTACATAATTATTTGTTGAGACACATTGGAGTATTAACTTGTTCTACTTTAAAATTTGTCGTCTTTCACTTTAATTTTAATTGAGTGTTCATGGAGTCGTGGTATTTGATCAACACAATAAAGTTGTCATAATTTTTTAACGCATGTTTGAGTTGTGAAAGATTTGGGTGTTTTCGGTGAATTTAAAACAGTGCGAATTTGAAATAGTGTTTTGACTAATCTGAGTTTGAAAATTCGCATCTCCAGCTTGGAATGGTGTTTTGGGTTGATTCTCGAGGATTTAAAATCGTCTCGATGTTCTCTTCAATTTTTGTGTTCGGACCAAAAGCTAATTCTCAAGTGAAAATTTCCGAATACGCGGTTCTTTTGAAAGTTATAGGGTGAAAAATACAAAGAAAAAGGTGTTGAAAGTGCAGTTTTGACGCACTAGAAAATTCATAACTCGAAGACCGTTCATCGTTTTGAGCTCGTTCCAGTGGCCAAAATTTCATCTTGATGTCATCTACATTTCGTATCTCATGGCCGGAAGCCACTTCTACTCAAAGAGGCTTTGCTTTGGCTATTGTTTGCTTCAAATTTTTTCCTACTCTTTTATGCTTTAATTTTCCTTGTTATTTTAACATGTGTGTTGATTGTGCAAGGTACATTTGGATAGTTTCCGATCATGTAATTATTACTCAATTATTTGATCGGAAAACTTTTTTGGACTTTTAATTTGTGGTCCGATTTTGCGTTCGACACGCATGCCATTGTTTTATGCTTTGTACCTTGTATAATTTTATTTTGTGCAGGCACTTTGTGATACAGATGTGTCTGTTACACATTCTGATCTTACTTATTGATGCCTCAACGCATATTCTCACTGGATTTCTTTGTTGATGCTAGCTTGCTCGAAGTTTTCCGGGTTTCTTATTTTTTCTTGCTTGATACAGATTGTCATCCGTTTGGTATTTCTCTTATACCTTTTTACCGCATTCGTTATTGAATTCTTTATTGCTCTCTAGAGATCATTAGAAGTAGGAAGTAGGAAATAAAGTGCGTGCGCTCGAAGTATCTGTTTAAAGACCTGTAGTAGACACCGCTTTTTGTATGCTAATTGTGATTGTTTAAAATCATACCTTTGAAGCAGGTATTTCGCACGTGTGTTTACGTTTGTGCCCGTATTATATTACAAATAATAAGTCCTCAAAAGTAGGCAAGCGGGGAGGGTCCGCTATCGACCCCCGCACATTCTAGTCAGTGTCATCCTTAGCTAACGTTGTACGTCGATGCTTCGGAGTTGTGCAAATCATGGTTATCGAGTCGTCAAGTGGAAAAGGGATCTTCAATCAATCTCTCACATTTTGTCTTGAGCTCGCGTTGGTCAACGTTGATGCTCTGTGCTATTATCGTCTATCCTTTCCCCGCTTGTTTGTCTCGGTTGATATGACCCCTTGGCTAAAGCATCCCTACCTGATTTTATACCTACCTTGATCGTCTATATCACGGTTAGGCATTTGACTTCAGTTAACATGTGTTGTTCATGACATATTGTTTATGCTCTCTTGAGCTTGTTGACTTGCTTGCTTGATTTCGTCTTTGTGTACATGTTTTGAGATGATATACCCTCAGCATGTTCCCTTAGGAGCTCTCATTTCAACTATAGATGATGATTCAAGATAGACATAGTTTTAAGTAATAGAACCTTGCTATGCTCCTTTAGGACTTCTTAATTCATCTATAGATGATGATTTGAGATAGACATTATGATTGTTATCCATGCATGTCAACATAGGTTAGAGTTTCCCCTTCAAAACTCAATTTTAGGGTCAATCATTTGTGTGATAACATTAGGGATAGATTTAGGTTAGTCTCCCTTAGATATTTTTCTTTTCTTTTGCATCCTTTGCATAATAAAACAAAAACCTTTCTTTTCTTTTTCTTTGCAAATCATAAAACACTTAAAACATTCAAATCCTTTCTCAAGGTAAAAAAGACAAACCAACACCTTTCTTTTTTCCCATCGGCATTTCTTTTCTAACAACATGTTAGTTCCCTTTTGCTACAAGTCGTAAGTCTCCAAAGGTTAATCCGCGGTGAATTGATTCGAACCTAACATTGTTCAATTAAAAAACACAAAACAAACTGAAGCATGTGAGCCAAACTACGGTTGCTCTGATTCCTTAAATGTGATACGTAGGCATTGGGGAAGGGCTCAAATAAGCACAACTTATATTTTCCCTACATTATTTTCTCTTTTCTTTTTGCATGCATTTTCTCTTTACAGTTTTTTTAGCTATTAAGTTTAAATTTGAACACACCCATAAGATAGTCAACAAGAGTGGATACCATAGAGTACTACGGAAGTGTGGGGTGCTAATACCTTCCCCTCGCGTAACAGACTCTCTTATCCGATCACTCGGTTTTTTATCGTGATTTCACCCTTCTCGGGTTTACTCGATATTTACCTTTCCCTTCATATTGGGATAAAAAATGTTCGATGGCAACTTCATTGATTTTATTATCAGATGACCGTTCAACTAGTTGTTTCAGCTGGCGACCTCACTGGGGACAAATTGATCTATTGCTGGTCCATCCCGGAGTCGATCCTAGCTCTTGTTGTCTTTTCCTTGGGTGTTTATTTTTATGCTTTATAGCTTGTTCATTTTGTACATGTTTGTTTGAGCATATGTTTGCATTGCATTTTATCGCTTTCCATATATTGGTGATATTGTTGTGCTGGATTTGTTTTCATGATTGGGTGGGTGTTACAAGAGGTAAAAGGCCTAATACCCAAGCCAAGTGACAACCATATGGACCCTAGGAGTAGAGTGGAACATGGACGGCTAGTTGACTTAGGTTTCACTATTGCCGCCATGTCGTCCACGCTCAAATGAAGTACAAATGAGGGGCTATCATTTTCACGTAGGTGATATGGCGATAATTTTTCAGGAGTACCCTCGATTCTGGGTTATCCGACCTTACTCTGACATAGTTTTCACACGTGAGATGGGAGGGACTTGATTATCACGGGTACAGTTGGTGACTATCCGATGGTGACTATGTTCTGATGGTGATCGTATTTTTTGTTGGTGACCTGATTCTTTGGTTATGTCTTGGACCTTTGATCCTGAAATATTCAACTTGGCCAGAGATTATACAACGGTTATTCATGGTACTTGGTTCTATTGTATGCTGAAATTGGTGCCAAACCTTTGACCTTGTGATATTTGGATTATGCAGCAGATTTATACAGTAGTTATCCAGAGGGTTGTACAGTTGCTATACTGAACTTTTGAACCTATGTTATCGCACCTTGCATCATAGCATGTTTATTTTACACAAAAAAATAAATGTGAAAGATTGTATGCAAAAAAAAATTTTAAACATGGCATGCATCTGCTCACTCACCTCATGCATCTTCATGCATCCATAGCAGGTACTCAGAAGGTACTCAGAATGGGAAATCCTTATTCAGGTCCAATATTTTCTCTTCAAAATTATGAACTTTGACTTCTCACCGCTCCGTTATCCGAAAAATTTGTGGAAGGACTTCGTGGGGAATTAGATGAGATGATGAGATGAAAAAAATCAGATAGGGTTGTTTATTATTGACATGCAAGTAATGGCCCATGGTCAGAAATCCTTAAGGGAGAAAGATAACCAGTTGAAGACTCGATTGAGCCGGATATGGAAGTTCCAAAGACAATGTCGGAAAGGGAAAGAGATCCTATATATGGTGTTGCTACAAAAGCTGTCAGTCATCCTCAACATAGGGGACTTTTTTTTCAAATCGAGAGATACATTGTAGGTCTCATCCAGAACTTCATGTTCCCGAATTTTCTTGCTAGCAGCTGGTTTCTGGTCTTCAAGTGAACCCATGGGGCAAAGCTTATCAGCAAAGACAGAAGAAAAAGCTTGAGAAGCAGGTTGATACAGTCTTTATACCTTGTATCCAGTTGCTTCCTCGTGTGTTAGAAGCTCGGTTGACTAAGCTTCGTGCTTTGGGTCATCCTCCCACCATTTTCTCTCCTGATTTCAATGCAAATGCTAGATGTGTGTCACATTCTGGGGCACTTGGTTATAATATTGAATACTGTAAGGGGTTGAAGTATGAAGTCTGGTACTTGTCTGGCTTCTTTTCCAAGGTTTAGTCCATGTTTGGAAAATCGTCTCAGACTCTTTCTCCTTGTTTGAAAGCTTCTTATGTGTAAGTAGAAGGTGAGGTGATGCTTATGCGATGAAGAAGTATAAGATATCGAGATCTCGGACATCTGCTGGTGTGTAGAAGAAAAATACCTCAAAGGTCGAATTCTACATTCAGAGTTTAGTTTCTTCGGTATGGTAGAAGATTCTTTATTACAATTTCTGAATTTTGCTTCTGTGTAGTAGAAGATAAAGACTCTTTTGTGAAGTAGGATATTCTCCGTAATTCGGTTCCTAAAACTTCTCTCTTGTGAAGTAGGAGATGAAGTTTAGTTTCTTCTGTGTAGTAGAAGATTCTTTGGTACAGTTTCTGAATTTTACTTCTGTGTAGTAGAAGACGAAGACTCTTTTGTGAAGTAGGAGATTCCCTGTAATTCGGTTGCTAAAACTTCTCTCTTGGGAAGTAGGAGATGAAGTTTACTTTCTTCTTTATAGTAGAAGATCCTTTGGTATGGTTGCTGGATTTTGCTTCTGTTTAGCAGAAGATGATGCTTCTTTTGTGTAGTAGGAGATGCTCCAGAATTCAGCGGCTGGATTTCTCTTCTGTGTAGTAGGAGATGGTTGGCATTTCTTCTCTGTGGTAGAAGATAATTTGTGATGCAGTTTATGCAAGTTCGCTTGATAAAGCATTCATCACATATGGTGAAGGAATTCGATGTGATTACCATACTGGGGCACTGGGACATTCCATTGAAGATTTCAGGGCCTTCAAAGAAAACGTGTAAGACCTGCTTGATGCAAAGACTATCAATTTCAGGCCAACTAGTCAAATTTGAAGACTCCTTTAACTCAGTAGATATCAAGACTGCCAGATCATCATCTGAAGCAACAAGTCTATACGAAGATTAGTCTCCTTAACATGGCAATTTCTAGTTTCATTTGCATTCTCATTTGTAATCTTCCTTGTTTGGTTCAGTACTTGTTTGTATACAAAATTCGCTTATTTTTTAATATTAATCATAATGCATTGAATATGTTTGTCTTGAATTAATCCATTCGTATTCACTCATTAATATTTTTATTTGTTTTTTGGTACTTAGCTCTTGTTAAATAAAGAAAAAACCTCTAGAGGGAGAATGATGAGTAATATACCAAAAATTTCAACGGTGTGCTTTTGAATAAAAAACCCGCTGACGATGTACATGCCTTATTTCAAATTCCCAAACACCGAAGATATAAGGGAGATAGACCCTCGTTAACCCCTTTGAGCCTATAAGTAGGAGTTTCTTTTCTTGTCATAAAAAATCCTCACATTTAACCCAGGGTAGGGTAGATTTTAGTTAATCCGATTGGGCGTTCAAAATTCAGCAGGAGTGCGCATCAAAGGATACAACAATGGTTATCCATCAAAAGGCTAAGGAAAGTCAGAACCACAATGGTTAACCCTCATCTGTCAGCAGCGTGCATCAAAGAGAATGATATCCTAATGGGTATCTCTCACACATCAGGAAGTCAACAGATGATGATACAATAATGGTTATCCCTCATCTACCAAAGACTCAGGCAGTCATAATCAGGTCCACCAAAGTCGAAAATGACTCGAAGTCACACGACGTGTTCAAAAAAAAGAATGATTGGAAATATAAAAGAAAAAGACAAAAATACTCCCTAATTTGGAACTTGAAAAAGAAGTCTCTTAGGAAAGAGTCAGGGCATCCCGCTGGACTTCAGAGTCAAATTCAAAAGGAATTTGGCCAGGAAAAATTTAGGGAAAACAAAAATTGCAAAAAGAAAAAAATTATTATGAAATGAAAATCCTCAGCAAAGAACAAAGTCGTGTGATCAGACACCAAGAAAGAAAGAGGTGAGTGACTGCCATGTCCAAGAAACCTCAATGGTTTCTCAACCATGGTAAACTCTTTTGAGAGACGGATGCTCGCATTGGTTTAATTGAATGTAGAACTGGGGAATATCATGGAGAATTGGTGGGCACCAAATATTTTGAGCCTTAAATCCTTTTTTCTAAAACTGTGAACCAGTCCACGTTACAACCCTTAAAAGTCCTAACTGAAGCATGGGTTAATTCGAAAGCGCACTGTAACAAGAATACGGTAATATGACTCCTAAAAGGCTTGCTAAAACTTTTGAGTTGGTATCACATCATCTTTTTAATTTCTTTCTTACAAATTTTTTGATGTTTCAACATCTTTTCAATAAAAGTTTTTAAACTTCAAGACAAACATGAGCTTTGCATTAGGATTATAATTCTTAGAGTAAACATTCTTTGTATATGAATAAGTGCTTAAACATCAAGTAAGCTCGCATAATGAGCAACAGATGAAAGTTTGATTATCTCGAGGGGCAAATTACTTCAGGGATGTGTCGAGGCACAAATCATTTTTGAAGATAATCTTAATCTTGGGAAAACTTCTATTGACTCCACTGAGTGAAACAATACCAGTTTGAGAAATGGTCTGAAACAAAATGTAAAAGTTGATTGCCCAGAGTCTCTGTCGAGCAGTGGTAAATTACTTTTAGTTGGTCCCAAGGGACATATTGCTTCAAGTATTTTCTCAAGAATGAAGCAGTTCAAGTCGAGAAGTATGATTATGAAGTAGCCTACTTTCAAGATATAAGCCAACCACCCTAAGGTTGTGTTGTCTTCGAAAATCCTCAAGTTTCTCATCCCTCCGTGAGCATGAGGTAAAGGAAATGGTTTGTCGAGACTCTATTGAGCAGGGGAAAGCATATTTAATACTCTGTTGAGTAAGGGTTTAGCCAATCTGGGGCATTTAGGTCAGAATTTAATCCCTCAAAGTACAGTCAAACTAGGGCAGTTATGTTGATATTTGACAAATCTCTCTGAGAATGCGTTGATTAGAGGAGAATCTCTTCAGAATTTGAAGATGCAGGGGCATTCACTTAAGTATGGTTGAAATCATCTCCAAATTTGGTTAGCCAGGAGCCGTGTTTCAAAGTTCATAATATTGAGGCAGGTTATCTTTATGGTACATATCTCATGGAGTCCCCTCGAAGCAATTTTCTTCAGAGGCCCTATAGGTTGGGGCAAGGCATTATACAGGGGAATTTTCTCCTCTTCAAGGCTTGATCAGATTAATTCTGTGCGCAGGCTAAACGACTCGTGAATTTGAAAAGAATCTCGGGAAGTCAGGACCGTTATCCTCGACTCATTAGAGACTTAAATCCATGTATTGGTTTTCCTCTGGTGAAAATCAAAGACCTAAGTTTAGGTTGTTGGCTTTTTTCGAAAAAAGTCAGGATCATTACTTCCAATTGAAGTGTGGATTGTTATCCTCAACACGATACGAGCAGAAACACAAAGAGCTTGTGAGGTTGTAACCCATACATGGTTCATAATGGAAATGAGTTTTCCTAGGAGGACTTATTTCCCCAGATGTTGGGTCTTTCGCTACTTGACAAAGGTCTGTCTGCCAAGGGGTTTCTCTTCAGAGATATCTATTCCCCAATAAAGCATCCTCATTTCTCTGAAGGAGGAGAATGGTTCTTCTCCCTGGAAATTCAAAAGTTGTTTGAATTCAAGATGATTTCTTTTCAGTGGACTGCAATTTATTTTTTCAGTGTCTTCTACAAAGTCCACTCTTTAGCGGTATTCCTCCTCGGAGTTGAGATGTTGAAATGGTAATCTTGCATCGCAGTTCTTATCTAGTGGTTGGTAGTTCAAATTTTTTATTCTTCAATGAAGTTTGCCATTCCCAAGCAGGGGCATATTGCCCTAATTTCTCTTTTTGCAACTGTTATTGATCTTTTATGACAAGAAGCATACGAGAAAATGAATCAAGAAGGGTCTATATGCGACAAACATGAGGATTTCTGTAGAATGGGATCCAATCTCCCCAATGGATGCTCACTTCTGCCCAAGACAGAATTCAGTATCCCCAGTAAAGGTGTACACTCGCCCAGACAAAATTCCTCATCCCCAGTGGAAGCATACCCGTGTGTAATCCTCACTAAAGTCATCGCTATTGTTGAGAGTTTGCTTAAGAGTTTGTCCCTTCCATAAGGCTTATCTCTAAAGAAGTGCATTTCAACATGTCTTGTATAACCTTCTTCTTCAGCGTAGTCTACTTTGCTTCGACAGATCTGGGAAAGATCATTTCATTGGATTGTATACGTTTGTTATATCCCCTTGAAGTTGATACTCTACTGTTGTACCCCAATTTTTTCCCCTAAGATCCCTTCATCATACCATTTTGTTTTAATCACAACAAGATCACATTAGGGATTTTGGTTCTTCTCCCTATCTTTAGCCTTGCTCTTCTGAGGAATTACCAAGCACCTTAACTTGTTTTCTTTTGTGATCATGGATATTTTGCTCTAATTAACAAAATGAAATATTGGTTTTTCTTACTTGTCAATAATGTAGGTAAAGGCAATAAGGTTTAGCATGTTGCTTCATGGGTTCATGAGTTTATTTCCATGCCCTAGTCAAAAGCTTGAGAAATTCAAACCTCACCATTGAAGTTGTTTTGAAGTTGGTATGGAAGTGGTTTTGGTGGCCATGAGTCCTCAACATCATCCTCAACAATTTCTATTCACAAAGGAAGAATATTGGCACAAAAAGTTTGTTCAGACTTGGCAAAGTTCCACCAAGCATTCTCTTGATCTAGAGGCTAGGGTTTTGGACTTCAAAGGGGCATATCTTCCTCATCTTTTGGTATTTTTGAGTGATTCCAAAAACATTCTTCTCTTCAAAGAGTTACCAATAAATCACTTCAAAAGTTCCAATGAGTTTTCATGTGGAAGGAACTTGGTGAAGAAGGAAGATTACAAGTCATCCAAATGAATCCCTAATTTTTCATGTGTGACTTCAAATGGTCATAACTTGGTCAATTTTTATCACCTTGAGCCAATTATTTTTTCATGATGATCCTAAGGGTGTTTACTTCATTCCTTCTTTTATGTGCAAAGTGAAAAAATGGATGGAAGTTGCCTTAAGAATGCAAAAGATTATAGGTCATTTCATGATTTTTGGCCAACTTCAACAAGTCATAACTTGCTCAATTTTTGGAGATTTTAAGTGGTTCAAATTGCAAAATGTCATTCAAGAAATCTACTTCATTCCATATGTTTTGGTCAAGAGCAAATTCTAAGTGGAAGGCCATGTTTGGATGCAAGAGATTATAGGTCATTTTTAAAGAAGAATTTGAAATATTTCTAAGTATGGAAAGTCAGCTCTTTTTTCTTCAACTTTGATTCCATGTAACTTTCAGCTCAATCAGCCATTTGATTCCATTCTTTTTCCATTGCAAAGCTTATTACCTCATCTTTCCAAAGCATCGAGAATTTTGCCCTAAGACCCCTTGAGGTGGAAATACCATTGGATTAAACTTGGTAACTTGGAACTGAAGTTTCTCCATAAGTCAGAATTTGAAATTCATGTTTTGGCCTTAAAACATCAAATTAGCACGCGTTTGTGATCTAAACATGTTTAACCAAGTTGCCAAAGTGGATTAGAGCCTTGAAACGCAAGGATTAGATGAGTTTTGATGCAAATCAGATCACACTTTGCTCGTGCATCAGGTTCACACGATTTCCCTCCAATTTGCATCATTCCACACGCTTGAACATTCCATTTGATTCCCTATAAATAGAGGGTCATCCACATTCAATTTCCCAAGCTTAGATAGCCAGAATCACCCTGCCAAACTTGCTTCACAACTCAGAATTCAGCTACTTCGAATCCAATTCTCAAGCCTTTTTCAATCCATTTTTTCATCAATTCACCTTCTTTGATCTTCCCTGAAGCTAACTATATAATCACATTCAAGAATAGTGCTCTATATTGCTCCATAGAAGTCCAGTTTCAGAGCTCTATAACTCAACTTCAATAGGTAGATTCCTTCATCAATTCTTCAAAACTTTGGTATCATTGTGTTGCTCTCATTGCCCTGTTTCTAGTCACAACACTTACTTTCATCTGAAAGCACGTTTTGACCATGAATTTTCAAATCCCTTTTCAAAACTTTCTTTCCAAATTGCTTGAGTTACAGTTTATATAAATTTGGCGCGAGGGTGTGGTTGTCTTCGTCTTGAAGAGGCGAAGCGAATGGCATAGGTCTGAGTTTCTGATTTTACTGTTTGAGAGACCTGCAATTCGTGAAGACTGGAGGTTGAAGATGACCAACGTGTCATCTTCTAACCAATGAAAGCGTGACATTTGTTATTTTTAAATTCTGATTTTATTAATGATTTTGTACATTATTCGTTAAAGACCATGATATGCACATCGTGCCACATCCTTTGGATTTGATTACTAACGCGTTTTGACTCTCATCCAATGGTCCACATTTTTTTCTTTTATTTTCTTTTTCTGATTTTTATATTTTAATTGTTTTAAATTTCAAAATATCATAGAAAATTCATTTTTAGTCCAAAAAATCTGGAAAAATTATGAAAAATATTTTTGATTATTCTCTTTCTGATTTTTATTTTTTCACAATTTAATTTTGTGTTTTGGTATTTTTTATGAATTTTACACTTATTTGATTTGTTTAAAATGCTTAAAAATACTTTTACACATTTTTAAATTCTGAAAAAATTATGGAATGATCCAATGATATTGTCACAAATATTGGTGACCTTATTTTATTTTTGTTTCTAAGTTTACTATTTTTGTTTAATTTACCCATTTAATTTAATTTTTAAAAATAGTTTCTGACTTTTAAAAATTACCAAAATTTTTATAAAAATATTTGGACCCATTTCTGATTTTTCTATGGCCTTATTTTTCATTTATTGATTAATTTGAACATAATTGATATTTTCCTCATCATTTTCCATTTTTTAAACATTTTTTAAACCCTTTAATGTATGTATTAAATATATTATTAATTTTGTGATTATTTTCTGGCTGTCTTGGGTTGATTTTTTGATCATGTCTTTATTAACATCATTGGATCCATGGTGTTGAGTTTAACTCCACAAAAAATGGATGAATGATTTTAATAATAGTTTGATTAAATTTTTAATTCAAAAGTGGTTTATTCATCTTTTGCCCTAATCCTCTTCATCTCATCCCCTTCTCATTGCACTAAATGTTGTTAGAGCATGATCTCTATATCATGTCTCAAAACAAATGGTGCATAGATTTCTATTGATCGGCCTCAAAATAGGTGCGACTTCTATATAAGTCCACTTACGATTGCTTAACATAGCGCTAAATTTTGTCCCGATTCGAATAAATGATCATTCGTGGCCCAAACTTATGATTGCAAGCCCAAGTATGTTAATTTGATCTCTTTGATCCAATAGCCTTGAGATTCATTGTGTGGAGGCTTTGGTCCTACCAATCCTCTAATGGATCTACAACACCTTTGGTCAATGCGGATCACTTAAACATCGTTGATCATTAAATGGTACTTGTAAGAATTCCAAATGGATGATATACTTGACAAAAAGCAAATGTAACTTGTTGTGTGGAGGCTTTGGTTCTACCAATCCTCTAATGAGTTCCAAATGCAAGTTTCAAGATGGTCATCCAACTAACCACTAATTATTGACTTGTTTTATTTTATGCTTTTATTCTTTTATGCTTTATGCACTTGTTATTTTTTTTAACATTTTTCATTTCATGCCATTTTCATCTTTTCTCATTTGAGCATTTATATTCTTGTCATTTTTACTTTGCTCACTTGAGCTTTTCTTTTTCTTTTCCTAAGACATTTAATAATAAACATAAACCCTAAAAAACTCTTAATGGTAATTGGACTATTTGGTTACTATCCTTAGCATTATGGAATAGTGGACTATTTCTTAGACTTAGGATTAGAAACCTTAGCCTATCTTGGAGACCTTGTGATCTTATCTGATTATTTTGTCTGGAGATCTTGAGGTTTACCTCAAGACATTGGGTTGCTTGTTTGTTTTTGTGTGCAGGTTTATGTGATTACATCCTTTGTTTGTAATATGGAATTCACTCGCATACAGCCGTTACTCTGCCAAATTTTTGTGAAGACTTAATACACTTGAAGAGGTCTAGTATCTTTGCTTGCTTGGTTTTAATCCAAAGAATAGGAATTCTATCTTGGCTCATAATTTCAAGTTTTGGCTTCTTGTTGATTAGATGGTCCTTATCCTTAACTTTTACCTTATGCTCTAGGATAGTCCCTTCTTCTCCTCCCATCTTATTTAATTTCAAAAATATTCTCCCTCCTTTTTTAAACTCTTCTTGTTTCTAAACTTGAAACATTTTCATAATAAACTTGGACTTATGTCCATACATATTCAAAACATTTTCATCAATAAACTTCAATCAATTTAATAATACCTTGACATTTTTTTATGAGAAGACTAAAAGTCAATTAATCTCATTCCAAACCATTTTTTGCCACTTTGGCTTTTATCTTTAAACTTTTCCCGAAAGATTAGACTCTTGTCAATCCTTGTAGTGATGCAAACAACTATAATTCTATAATATGTAGTGAAGTGAGATATTTTCCACTTGGGTGTTGAGTGAGGCATTGTTGATTTTAAAATCCAAGCCATTATCCTCCACTTTGAGATGATGCAAATTCTCCTTTCTCATGATTGTGGGTAGTAAGTATGTTTTTCACACGGACAATGACAATGATATCTTATCTCATAAAAGTAACCAACACACTTGTGTTTCAAATTTTTAAAAGAGGAACTACGTGAACCCTGATCCCCTATTGCATGAAAGGTGGTATGTAGGCACTAAAGGTTCGCAATCGCGGCGGGTGCAAAAATCATAAAAAAAATATTTCTCTTCTCACCTCCACTATCCATTTTATATACAACACATTTTTATATAGCCAAAGTATTACAAAGAGGTTCCTACAGAGTATCGTAGATGTTTAGGGTGCTAATACCCTCCCTTTGCATAACCAACCCCTTACCTTGAATCTTTCCCCATTTTTTGGGCTATTCGCTCTTTTCCCATTCCTTTGGAAACAATAAAGCGCGGTGGCGATTTTTATTTTGATTTGTATAAAGTCTAGTCAATCCAATGGCTTAGTCTTGAACATTTCTACCGCTACAGGAAAAATGGCGACTTCATTGGAGAAAGATTGACCTCTTGTTGGTCCATCCCTAAGTGGGTTAAGCCTGTCTTTGTTTATATTTGTATATGTGCTATTGTTATTTATGTGTTATATGTTGTATATATGTTTATTTGGAATTTCCTGGTTTTCAGGGTGCTTGGTGATTACTCATAAGTCCTATACCCGGACTTGGGCAAAATTTAAGATAGGACGGGCGATATAGTCATGTTAACTTTAAGGGAGTAATCCCAAAAAAGAAGGCATGAGATCCCCCACTCAGTGGAGACCCCTTTGGCTGTAGTGTCGTTTACCTAGTAATCGGGAAGACGTACTTCTTTCGACCTGGGAGTGTGCTGAAACTGAGGACCATAGAATACCAAACCCATCTTGGCCTTTTAGGTGTAGTGCGGAAGCTATGACGGAGTAATCTAGAAATAGTTGTCACGCGATACTATGCTCAGACGAGTCTTTCTTGAGAATATTACTAATTACCGAGTTAATCGGGAAGTTGGTAATATCTGAAGGAAGGATGTGGACTCTAGGAACCTCTAGAACCTTGTTCGGCAGGTGATAACTCTTAGACCAACACCTTATGGGTAGTACTTTTGACCACATGCTCGTAACGTTGAACCTATGAACCCTATATGTGTGATTTTGTGTGTGATTGTTTCATCAGGCATCCATGCACTCATAAGCATCTTTTGGAGGAAATAATATTTCAAGGGATTTAAAGGTTGACTATTTGTGAATATCTCAGGTACTATTAACCATGGATTCTGAAAAGAGAAAGACCGTAAAATACGGTTTTAAGGATCCCAAGATAGATGAGTTGGTCAGTCTAATTCCAGAGATTGAGTGTCATGCAGACTTTCGGAAGAAGTATGGATCCATTATTCCTCTCATGAAGCTGAAGATGAAGGAGGGTATTCTCTCGACCTTGGTCCAATTCTATGATCTGATGTATCACTTCTTTACTTTTCCCGATTATCAGTTGATTCCTACACTGGAGGAGTATTCTTATCTCTTGGATTTACCCGTTACTGATCGTGTTCCTTTTACTGGTTTGGAGGGTGAGCCAAAACCACATGAGATTGCTGCTTTGATTCATCTGGGGAAGTCTGAGGTGGAAGCCCGTATGACTACCAAAGGAGGGATTAGATGATTACCAGCTCAGTTCTTATTGGAGAAAGCTCATTACTTTGCCAGGATGAAGAGTACGATTGCTTTTGAGGCCATCTTTGCTTTACTTGCTTATGGATTATTCTTATTCCCTAATGTGGACAAGTTTGTCAACGTTAATTCTATCAGGATTTTCATGATTGGAAACTCGGTTCTGAAACTGTTGGGTGATGCTTATTACTCTGTTCATCTTCAGAGTTCTTATCATGGAGGAATGATTATCTGTTGCACGCCTTTGTTGTACCGATGGTTCATCTCTCATATGATTCAGTCTGATGCTTTTTGGGATGTCAAGAAGGAACCCCATTGGGCTCCTAAGATCATGGCACTTACTCACTCGGATATTGATTGGTATCATCGAGATTACAAGAATGTGGAGATTATTGACAGTTGTGGTAGTTTCCCCAATGTACCTCTACTTGGTATAAAGGGAGGAATTAACTATAACCCTGTTCTTTCCCGGCGAGAGCTTGGTTATCCGATGAGGGATAAACCGAACAATATTCATTTGAGTAGTTTCTTTCTGAAGGAAGGAGAAGACCACATGGAATCTAGGGAGAAGATTGCGAAGGCCTGGTGTGATACGGTGGGAGAACTGACTTGAAGGTTTTGAGTTTATCTCAAATGTCGCGGTTAGTAAGAGTCGCCACCGACATTTCTTTTATCCAAAAGGAAAGGTAAAAAAGCACAGGAAAGACCTTTGAGATGTTTTCTTGAGTTTGGGGGGTAGATTATGAAAAGGGAAGGTGCTAGCACCCTTTTCATCCATGGTTTTCCATGGGCTCTTAGTTACTAGTTTAGATCACTTGCTTTGTTTTGTTTGAAATGGTGCTTGGTGTGATTTTGAAAGTATTTTGTAAAATAGGCCATTTGTTTAGGCAATCTTTGTAATGATTATCGTTCATAAGAATGTATACAAAGATGTTTATCTTTTTGAAAATATTTTCAATGTTTTGTAAGATGTTTTGAAATGTGTGTGAGTGTGTTTGTTTTTGAAAATAACAAGGATTGTTTGAAATGGAGCAAGTAACTTAGAAGCTATCTACCTACTCAAATGTCTTTCTTGTGAATTTTTTATTCCTTTGACATTGTTGACTTACCATTGATTTGGTAAACAACCCTATCTTTGGATGTAAATGGGACGGACGTGGGTCATCGTATAACCATGATAGAAATGTTGCCAAGTATCTTAGCATTTTTGAGGGACCAAGATCATCTTTGTTTAGGAAACCTTTTGAATAGTGTCATCGAGGGACTATGATATTATACTTGTTTTGTTTTGACAAGATACTAGTCATGCGTAACATGGCCATTTTATTTTAGGCAACCAAGTGGGAGAAACCCTAAGGGTGCTTGTGTGCAAAGTGTATCATTTTCATGCTTTTGTCTTGCATTTAGGGTTTTCTATTTTGCTTTGTTTTTTGTTCTTGTCATGCAAACCCTAATTACTAATCATGGTATATAAAGCGATAAATTGCGTAAAATAAACTAAGCTATTACAACAATTTTTATGGGAGGGGGAATACAAGTTTGAATGGGGATTTGCACAAATATAAAGCTAAATATATTATTACAACCAAATCGAATATGCGCGAATTTAAATAAATAAAATACAAATATTTAAAATGCAATGCAATGTTCATGTTAGAAAAATGTTTTATGTCTTGTTTTTTTTTGTAAGAAAAATATTTAATTTAAACCTAAAAAAAAGGAAAAAAATAATATTTATTTTTGGAAGGGGATTAAACCCTAGTTTCTTTAATTAAAAGAAAATAATGTTCTATATTTATTAACTTGTATATTTTTTATATAAAAAATAATAAATAATATTATGTTTAAATATTAAAAATTAAATATGTGTAGAAAATAAGTATTTATGAGTATAAAATGTATAATAAAAAATATTAAGTATTTTTAATTATATTTATAAGTTATTTAAGAAAGTAAATTCTATTTATCAAAATAAACTATTTTTCATGTGAGAAAATAATAAATAAAATAAAATAAAAGTGTGAAAATAAATAAAATCTTTTTTGGTATTTTTTATCATTAAGAAAAATAAATGAAATTATTAAATATGAAAATATGAAAAAAAACAAAAAATATAAAAAGCTAGTCAGGGGGTGTAATAGCAAGTCAAGTGGGTGAAAATAGCAAAAACAAAAAGGCCATGGCGCCAAAAAAGCCCAGAACTTCATCCCCGACCTTTGTTCTACTTTCTGCGCATGTTTTCCAGGTCAACCTGTATCTTGCTTATGCTTTCATAAAAACAAAAACTCATAACATGAAAAATGTGGAATTTGAGCTCACGATTCCAACCATATAAATTATGTAACCTAACTCTTAAAGATCAAAGAGAATTTTGGAATCCCTAATTCGTGACCTAAATTTTTTCATAGTTTTCAATCTTCAAATTCTCTTAGCACAAGCAATGTAAATGAAAAATAATGATATGTACAACTTCGTTATGATGAGAGCTACATTTTTTCTTAACAAATCGTGGCTTGAAGTTGCCTATATACAGAGATAGAGTTCAAGAAAATACCTCCTTCAACTGGAATCGTGTAGGAAAATGTAGGGACTTGAATGGAGGCCTGGTGATTGTTTAAGCTTCCTTGAACTTTCCTGAACCTATTCCAATGCTTATCTTGCTCTGAGGATGGCTGGAACTCCCTGACCAAGTCCAACTGCAAGCTTCCAAGTTAAAAATGGCATATGCTGAAACAGGGGTTACAGAACCAGGGTGATTGCTTGGATTGTCTAGGTATCAAGTGAATAAGATGTTTGAATTGATTAAACACAAAACGCACGAGCCAAATGAGAGTTGGCTGTGCTTTTGCAGAAACTGTGTGTTTAGGCAGAAATTTGGTGTTTTTGAGTTTGAGAGAGTTTCAAGTCCAAACCAAGCGTGTTATGCCTTGTACAAAGTTTGCATACTTGTATAGAAGTGATCCAAAGTCAGCTTCCCAACAGATCTATCAATGCTAGCCTTTTTGCCAACTTTCTTGTACTTGAAGCAAAGTGACAAGACCCATGCTTCACATGCTTGTACCAGCTTGCTTAGGGTTGGTATGAGCTTGTACAACTTGCTTGAGACATGTGTGTTTTGTATGCATCAAGGGGACAGGTTCAATGCTCAAGATTACAATGTTTGTAAAAGTTGCCCTTTATGAAAATGGCAATGTGACCTTTTTCCCCAAAATGGAAATACATCTTGTGTAAAGCTTCAAAAACAAAGATAAAGGCTTTGTCAACTGAGTATGAATTTAATTATGGAGTGTATAGAAAGCTTAGGACCTGTAAAGAAAGATATTACCAGCATAGGTTTGTTTTGCAAATTGATGCTATGTGAAAATGGCTTGAACAAAAGTGAGAAAATGCCAACTTCCTCTCTTCGATTCTCCCTACTCAAAAATGATCTTGGAGAGTTCTTGGACATTTTGGAAAGCTTGCAATGTGCTCTATGATCCATCTTTGAAGTGAATTTTGAGATACCTCTTGGAACTAGGTGAAAAATTCCCATGAAGTTGGGTCCAAAACCTGCCTAAATTAGGGCAAAATTTCACTAAGTTATTTAGTTCATGGGCCTATATTCAAAAATTCATAACTTGATATCCAAGCATCTTTAGGGAAAAGTTTGTGAAGAAAAGTTGTAGATTTCATGGAGGACTACAACTTTCATGTTGGGAACTTTTCTTGAGTCAAAATGCATCATGGTGAAAAAGTGGTGAAAGGTTGAGAAAAAATAAGAAAATTTTTATACTTAGAAAAATTCTAAGTTATGAAAATTTTCAAATTCAAACCTTAATTTTCAAATTTGGTTTTCTTGGTGAAAAAGTTTCATATTTTTACATATCTTGATGAATTATGACCCTTGGCACTTGATTTTGACCAAAAAGTCAAAGTTTGACTTTTCAATGTACAGTTGACTTTTGATCAGTTGACTACAAATTTCATCTGTCAATCCAATGAACTTGAGATCTTTTGAACCATGTAATTAGGTCAAGATGATGCCATTGAACCCTTTAAATCATGCTTGAACTCAATTGGTCATTGGATAGGTTAAAAAAAATCAGAAATTGCCCTTTCCTAGTCAAAACCCTAATTTTGACCATTTTGCCCTTTTGATGATTTGATCAAATTTCTTGAGGAGTTGTGATCCAAACTTGATCAAATGGTACATATGAGTCTAAAATATTGATGTGGATCAAAAATTATGAAGTTTGACTGTAAATTGGCCATGGTTGACTTTTTCCCCAATACAGCTGATTTTTAGGTCAACTGTCCAATTGACTGATCAAAAATATGGTTCAAGGCTTGAAACTTAACATGAACAATCTTAGGGGTCCATAATGATGTTTGAAAGTCACATGAAGCATTGATAGTCCAAAAATCCTTTTGCAAACTCAAACCCTAATTTTGGGTTATCAGTGCAAGATGAGATGTCTTGAGCTGACCAAACCCTAATCTTGTCTTGAGTCAAAGAAGTCTTGTGAGAAAAATCTTGATAAATGAGAGGGCAAATTTTGGGGTACAATAGCTTCCCCTGTTCAATCTTCTTGAACCTGAAGAGTTAGATTGGCGAGTTTTTCCGTTCGTGACTCGAAGGTAAAAGATGATTGGACACTAGAGTGCCCATAAATTTGCACTCGATAAAATGTAGTTGAGGGAATGGGCTTAAAGATGCCATTTGGAGAGGTGATAGAATCTTGTTGGAGATGGGCTTGTAGATGCCATCCAGGAATGTTTGTTGAATTGCACGTTGTAAGTCAGAAGAATAAGCATCAGAATGGTGTCCGTATCTGGAACGTATCTGAGCTGTATCTGGAGACTGAACCTGAATGAGAAAACAGAATAGCATCCGTGTCTGGAGTGTATCCGTACTGTATCCAGAGTGTGAAATCTAAATAAAGACCAGAATGGCATCCGTGTTTGGAGCGTATTTGAACTTGAAATCTGAATGAGTATCAGGATGGCATCCGTATCAGGAGCGCATCTAAACTGTATCTGAAAGCTGAATCTAAATGAGTAACAGAATGACTTCCGTGTCTGGAGTGTATCTGAACTGTATCATGATTTTGAAAACCGAATGAGTATCAGGATGGCATCCGTGCCTGGAGTGTATCTGAATTGTATCTGAAAGTTTAATCTAAATGAGTAATATAATGGCTTCCGTATCTGGAGCGTATCTGAACTTTTGGAAATCTGAATGAGTATCAGGATGGCATCCGTTTCTGGAGCATATCTTAACTGTATCAACAGGTTGAATATGAATGAGAAACAAAATGGCATTTGTATCTAGAGCGTATCTGAACTGTATCATGATTGCATATTGTTTAACGGTAGCTTTTAATCTTATCCTGAAAAGGGTAAAATGTGAGCTGAAACACAAAGTTATGATGCGTGAAATGCATGATGCAATATATGTGATTTATCAATGTTTATGACATGTGGATGTAATGTATGCGCATGTAAGCTGGTTCACTATATTGCTGAGGAAAATAAATCCTTGACTGCTGCTGAGGATATGTGGGTTCTTCATGTTTTGAAGTTGGAGTATTGACAAAAAATCCGTTGTGAGAGTAATGCCATGTACTGCTTGAATAATTTGCTTGGGGAATTTTGGAGAAACTGAATGGTTTCTGTTGGGGATTGATAGTTGGAAGTTTCAGCTCCACTGGGGATCTTAATGATGTACTGTAGGGATTGCTCATGGAATAGCCTAAAGACGTTTTCCTATTCTTTCAACCTGTCAGTAATTGTTCTTTTCCATTTTGTTTATTTGTAAACAGTAATTATGTTCAAATGCATATGTTCATTAATGAATCATTGGATGTTTTTGCAAATAAAAACACAAGTTTAAAGGAAAGGACAAATAGTTTTCTGTACTTTGAAAGAGATATCTTTGTATTTATTTTGAATAAGTATTTTTGTACAAAGGAGACAGGACATCCTAGTAAGAGGATGGTGTCATAAAAAAATAGGAAAAAATTTATACAAAGATGGCTATATGTGATAATCCCATGGGGTTCCCATTCTTCTATAGCCTCCGTATCTCTGAATATCTTGTCTATCCGTTGCTTCGTCTGAAGATGATTGAACCGATCAGAACTCCGAGTTTGTCAGTGAAGAGGTTGAAGTTGTCCTCAAAGTGATCCGACGAGACATAGTCATACGCTTTAATTTCCTAAATTTTTCCTGGACTTCCCTTTCGGGTTTTCAATCCACCGGGAAACCCTTTTTTGCCCAAGTCTCCCTTTTGGGTTTTCAAATTTCCGGGTGTACAAATTTTTTTATTTTATCCCTAATTTTTGCCCAAACCTTTTGGTTCGCCGGGATGCCCTTGTTTTGCCTAGGTGTGTCAACCTAGCGGGTCTCTTATGCGTAGTATATTTTGACTATGTCTGCGTTCGTAGGGTGTGGCAGATCGTCACCGTCCATGGTGGTTAAGATCATTGCCCCACCGGAAAAGATATTCTTGATTACAAATGGTCCTTCATAGGTAGGAGTCCATTTTCCCCTGGGATCACTTTGTGGCAAGATGATGCGCTTGATCACTAGATCTCCAACTTGATATACTTAGCGTCTGACTTTCTTGTTGAAAGCCTTGATCACCCGCTTTTGATACATCTGACCATGACAAACAGCAGTAAGCCTTTTTTTCATCAATTAAGTTTAGTTGATCAAGCCGGGTCTAGATCCAATCGTCCTCACTCAAACCTGCATCCTTCGGGATTCTCAAAGAGGGGATCTGAACCTCAATAGGTAAAACAACCTCCATTCCATAAACCAAAGAATAGCGTGTTGCCCCAGTTGACGTGTGAGCCGTGGTACGGTACCCGTGGAGAGCAAACGGTAGCATTTCATGCCAGTCTTTGTAGGTGACTGTCATTTTTTGTATGATCTTTTTAATGTTTTTATTAGCAGCTTCGACTGCACCATTCATCTTTGGCCGATCGGGGGATGAATTATGATGTTGAATCTTGAACTTCTTGCACAAGGTGGTGATCATAGTATTGTTAAGGTTCGTACCATTATCAGTGATGATCCTTTCTGGGATACCGTACCGGCAAATGAGATTCTGTTTGATGAAGCGGGCAACAACATTCTTAGTAACGGATGCGAAGGAAGCTGCTTTGACCCACTTGGTGAAATAGTCAATGGCCACCAGAATGAAGCGGTGTCCATTGGAGGCTGTCGGCTTGATCTCCCTAATCATATTGATTCCCCACATAGCGAAGGGCCAATGAGCTGTTAAGACATTTAGAGGAACCGGAGGCACGTGCACCTTGTTTGCATATATTTGACACGTATGACAGGTCCGGGAGTATTGATAGCAATCTGCTTCCATGGTAGACCAATAATAGCCTGCCCGTAGAATTTTATTTGCCATAGTATGCCCACTAGAGTGAGTGCCAAAGGTACCCTCATGGAATTCAGCCATGATCTCTTCAACTTCAATCTTGTCCATACAATGGAGCAGAATAGAATCATGATTTCGTTTGTACAGGATGCTATTACTTAGGAAGAAATTAGCAGAGAATCTCCTTAAGAACTTTTTATCATTGATTGAAGCTCCTTCTGGATATTCTTGAGCCTCGAGATACCTTTTGACTTCATGAAACCACGACTGGTCCTCTACTTCTTCAGGATTAATCTCGTGACAGTGTGCTGGTTCATCCATTCGTTCAATGGTGATCTGGGGGGCCTTGTTATCCCAATTAAGTTTAAACATAGATGACATTATAGCCTGAGCATGTGCTAGCTGATTTTCTTCTCGTGAGAAGTGCTCGAAGGTAATCTGCTTGAAATGTGGTAACAATGTCAAAACATGTTCTTTGTAAAGGATAAGGTTTAGATGCTTAGTGTCCCATTCTCCTTTGATCTGACTGATGACCAAAGCTGAATCTCCAAATACAACTAAGGATTTGATTCCCAAGTCTATGGCAGCCTTGAGAATAAAGATGCATGCTTCGTATTCTGCCATGTTGTTCGTACAGTTGAAGCAAAGTCTGGAAGTAAAAGGAGTATGAAACCCTTCTGTGGATATGGGTACAACGCCGATACTGTTACCAAGTGCATTCGATGCCCCATCAAAGAATAGGGTCCATTGGGATCCTTGTCCAGGTCCGTCATATGATCTGATTTCTTCACAGTTGTCTAATGTCATGATGTCTTCGTCAGGGAATTCAAACTTCATGGACTGATAATCCTCTACAGCTTGATGAGCAAGATGATCAGCTAGCACACTGCCCTTTATAGCTTTTTGGGTTGTGTACTGTATGTCATATTCTGTTAGGATCATCTGCCATCGAGCTATCCTCCCAGACAGAGCAGGCTTTTCAAAGATGTATTTTATCGGATCCATCTTAGATATCAGCAAAGTGGTATGAGTCAACATATACTGTCTTAGCCGGCGAGCAGCCCATACCAGAGCGCATAAAGTTTTCTCGAGCAGTAAATATCTGGTTTCACAGTAGGTAAACTTTTTGCTCAGGTAGTAAATAGCGTGCTCTTTTCGGCCAGACTCGTTGTAGCGATAAAAAATGTAGCGGGGTAAATCGGAGATCGAATTATTGATTAATTCGTCTCACAAAAGCAAGAGTCGCCACCGCGCTTTATTGTTTCCAAAGGAAAAGGGAAAAGAGCGAAATAAAACCCTAAATATGCAATGTAAATAATAATAAAATACAAAGCGTTTTTGAAAAGAGATCTTATGGTTCGGGGGTTGGTTATACAATGGGAAGGTACTAGCACCCAATGCGTCTATAGTACTCTATAGGAACCTTTTGAAATATCTGTTTTATTTAAAATTGATTGCTTGATTGAAAATAAATCGTTTTGGCCGAAACAGGATACAGGCGGTTTTTTTTGAAGTTGCGACGACCTAATGTCGAAGTTTTTGCTTAAAGGGGCATAAATTTTGAAAAGGGTGAATATTTGAGGAAAAATTATCCTAAGTTTTAATGAAATGCGAAAATTCGCGCAGTTAGACTTGAGGACATGAAGTCAACAAATTTACTGTTTTTTCCTTTGGATTTAAGCATAAACCGAATAAACAAATAAATACACGGACAAAATATGCGAATAACGATTAAATAACGATAATCTAAATGATGGAATAAATGATGCGAATAATGCGTTTTTTATGATTTTTTGGTTTAATGTTAACGGGAAGAAAGTATTTTAATTTTTTACGCATTTGGATAAGGATAAAAAACAAAAGAATTATTTAACGAGGACGTAATGTTTTTTTTCTATTTTTTATATGTTTTAGGATTTTTGATTGATAACGATGTAAGAGAAAAATTAATTAATTAATAAAATGTCTACAACCTTAAATTCTATGTTTTTTTTATGTCTGTAAATAATACTTATTTAAAAAATTAAGGGGGTTCCAAATTAAGTTTAAAAAAAATTAACAATTTACCTTAATGAAATAAAAATAAAATTCTTAAATTAAATCCAAAATTAAACTAAGAGGTCAACTAATTAATAAAACCTAGTTAGACATATCTTTGTTTGTTTTTTTAATATAATTATCAATTAATTAATATAGACAATAATTCTACAAAAAAAAAGATTAGAGAAAAATAACAAAAGGTGAAAAAGAAAATGTACCAAAAATAAAATAAGCAAAAGTAAATGGGCTAGGTGGCTGAAGGCCCAACGCAGAAGTTCATAAGGAGGGGGGGGGGGGGGGGGGGGTGCAGAAGCAGGTCGTGGGCTTAAGCTGGGAAAAAAGGGGTGAGGCCCATAAGTTTGTCAAAGTATTAGGGTTAGTTTGTTAACATAATGGGATTAGGGTTTGGCTAAGCAGAAACGGCGCGCCTCTTCTTCTCTTTGATCTTCTCCTTCGCATCTTCTTCTTCACACTTGCCTCTGAACTTGCTGTCCCTCCTTGCCATGGCCACCCACTCCAGCTCCTCTTCCCTCCAGCTGAACGAGAAAAGGGACGGCTACGGATTCGGTAAACGCTATCGATTTGTTAACACTTGGTTCCGTTCTTTTGCATGTTGATTCTGATTCCACGATTTCTATTCTGTTTGATCTTTATCGTGATTCTTATGTTTGATTGTTAATGTTTGATTAAGGTTCCAAAGAAATAAAAGGAGAGGGGACCGTTACCTAGGTGGAGACGGAGGAGGAGGCTAGGAGCGACGGAGGCCAGGCGGCGAGGAGAGGGGAAGCGAGCCCGCTTCGGTGACCGGTATTACGCGATTTTCTTCTTCTTGTTGTTGTCACTGTATTGTGATGCTTCTTCTCCTTGTTGGCCTTGGTACTGTACTTCTGTTTTTCTTCTTCTTCTTTGAACGTGCTACTGTTTCTCTTCTTCTTCTTTGAATGTGCTACTGTACGATGTATGTTGGCCTGTGATAATTTTCTTTGAGGCTTTGAGTTATGTATTTCTGAATGGCCAGGGATGGTAACACTGAGGCCTAACTTGTTGCCTTAAGAGTTGGTTCTGGCTTGGATCGTTTCAGGTTTTTGGATTGATGATGCTCAGGCTTGAGTAATAGTTTAACATGGTTATGTGTATAGTGATTTCGTGTTGGTTGGACAGGTTGATGAAAACAGGGGCATAAGTCTTTGCTAGGCCATATTGATGGTGTGGTTCGAACTGGTTCTTTGTGTGAGGTTATTTTTTATATCTCTTTGATAATAGGATGATGATGTTGGCTTGAATGGCTCAATCAGTTTTGCAAAGTTTAGGCCATATCGTTGAAATCGTTTTTGACAGTATTGGTGTAATTATGCAGGTCTGCTAGCTTTGTGTTTTTCTGATAACTATTTTTCTCTAAGTTTTTTTGAAGGCTTGGATATCTGATCCCTATTGGTTTCCTTTGGTTATTGTTATAACAGCTTCCCTCCCTTGTTTTCGTTACAGGCTGGAAGTTTTTGAAATATGCTTTGGGATTTCCTGGGCATTCTGCACTAGACTGTCCCTCCAATTTGTTTCTATTCTTCTTTTATGTTTTTATCTCTACTGGCTATATTTTATAGTTTGTCTTGTATATCCTTTTCCTGCCTATGCCAAGCCTGTAAAACCCACACTTCTCCCTCTCTTTTTCTCTCAGTATAGCTTTGATAAAAAAGTGATAGGCTGTACTTTTTCTGAAACTACAAATGGCCAAAAAATGATGAAAATGGAATGTCCATATTGCTTGCATATGTAGTTAAACTGCATGTTTTCCTCTAATACAAAAGCTTGTTTTGTTTTCTGCTGTGTGGGCATTGGTTTACGTTAGCATGCTTGCATATGTAGTTCATGCAGGGGCTTTGTATGCTGTATGTTTTTGAAATATGCATTTGGGATTTTGAAAAATGCAATTAATTTTAAAACATGCAATTTGGACAAAAATAAACTTGTGCATTCATTTAAAATTCCTTTCTTTTTTGTGAACCGGGAGAAATCCCGTGATTTGCAAAAAAGAGTAACTGATTCCGGCCATTGCTTTTAATGATGAACCTTAAATAATTTCTCTTTTTAATTATTTATTCGAATTCTAATCTCTTTTAATTTTGCAGGTAACATTAAGTGAGCAGACGCAAACGCATTGGATCGGAAGTTTTAGAATTAGGAATATTAGATTAGTTTTTATTTCATTTTAGCTTTGTAAATTTATTATTGTAATTTTGTTGTAATAGATACAACGTTTACATAATAATTGTACAATTAGAAAAATGAATTAAAAAAAAATCCACTATTCGCCAATTAAGTTCTTCTTTCCCTTTAATTATTTATTTTATCGTTTACACTTCTTTAATCGTATAATAATTGAAAACGAATTTCAACTACCTACATTCAGAATAATAAACAGATAAATAAATAATTATCATTGATCAATTAATAGCCTCAATTATTTAATTCATCATCCATAACTTTCTAAATTATAATAATTAAAATAGGGTTTCAATTATTTAACTTAGAATGACAAATGATTAAATAATCGTTATTGACCAATGAACTTTTCCGAATATTTATTATATTATTCATAAACCTTTAAATTGTGTAATAACTAAGAACGAGTTCCAGTTATTTAAATTTAAGCTAGTGAGTAATAAATAAATACCGTCCGCACGATTAATGCGCCTCTTCTCTAATGTTTATTTTATTATCTATACATCTTTAAACTACATAATAATCGAAAACGAATTTCAATTATTTAAATTTAAGATAATAAATAATTAATAAACATCATTTTAGCATGAATCGATTAAATGATTTAATGTTCAACATAAATAGCTCTTGGCCTGAAAAAGGTTATGAATTTTAAAATCGATGGATCAAAACACTTGTAATGTAATGATGCAGGTAGGAGACGATATCTTAGGTCAAAATTTGGGGTACAACAGCTGCCCCTATTTAAGTTTCTTCTATCCGGAGATATGAAGATTGAAATCTTCGTTTCGACGAGATTGAAGGTACTTAAATACATAACTACGCAAATTTTGTCCTAAGATGCCGTCGTCATGTTTGATATGAATGCAGCGATGGAATTCACAGAGAAAGATATTGTGAAACGAGACAATGTTGGGGGAATCGAACACCAACAAAACACAGCGGCATGGATTATACATTATTGGGGAAACAAGCTATCGACTTCAAACGACAGACTCCCGACAGCGAATAAAATCGAGGGAATATAACCTCTAACCCTAACAAAGAGAGCATCTTGCATAGGCCATAACAGATCATTGATCCAAAATAGTGAGTTCGCAACTCAAGGTCGATGGTAGACAGAGAGTATCAAATTGCTGATAACTGATTGCCGACTCCTGGAGGTATAGATTCGTAACAGACTTCTCTGTTATATTTTCAGAGATATACTCATTAATGTTGAGGTAATAAGATTGTAGATACGAGGGTTGTTCAAATAAAGAAAACTGCCATTTGTTGTTGTCCAGAGGAAATACCGATAACATACAAGCTGCTTAAATAAAGAAGCTGCCGCTTGTTGTTGTCCAAAGAAAATACCGATAACATACAAACTGCTCAAATAAAGAGACTGCCGCTTGCTGTTGTCCAAAGAAAATACCGATAAAAAACAAACTGCTCAAATAAAGAGGCTGCCGCTTGCTGTTGTCCAAAGAAAATACCGATAACAAACAAACTGCTCAAATAAAGAGGCTGTCGCTTGCTGTTGTCCAAAGAAAATACCGATAACAAACAAACTGCTCAAATAAAGAGGCTGCCGCTTGTTGTATTCCAGAAAAGTAATAACGTCTTGGTAACTCATGAAGAGTTTGCTGCTTGTCGCTTTCGAAAAGATAAAATGACGCACTAGTAGCTCATGAAGAACTGCTGCTCGGCGCTTTCAAAAGTAAATAACGCACTAGTAGCTCATGAAGAACTGCTGCTCGGCACTTTCAAAAAGATAAAAATGACGCACTAGTAGCTCATGAAGAACTGCTGCTCGGCGCTTTCAAAAAGATAAAAATGACGCACTAGTAGCTCATGAAGAACTGCTGCTCGGTGCTTTCAAAAAGTAAACGTACAAGTTGCTCGTGAAGAGCTGCCGCTTGTCGTTTTCCAACAGTGTCTATAACGTACAAGTTGCCCATGAAGAGCTGCCGCTTGTCGTTTTCCAACGGTGTCTATAACGTACAAGTTGCCCATGAAGAGCTGCCGCTTGTCGTTTTCCCAAAAACAAACTGAAGGAAATTGCGATGATATTGGCAGAGAATAAAATCCTCGTCAAAGAGAACCCTGAATCAATCCTTCCCGAGGAGATCACATACTTCAACGTGCAAAATAAATGCACCAACTGTCTGGATCGATTTCACTGGGGAGAATCAAAGAAACAGCCTATGCAAAAGGCAGCAACTTCATCCAGGAATAACCTAGAAAGAAAACAGTCAAACAAGACTCCACCCGATGAGAAAGTAACTCAATTAGGGAGTTCATCGTATTCAGAAATGGGCAAGGTAGGCTAAACCAAAATCATCCATGAGGATTAGCTCAGTTGGGGAATTTAGAAAAAGAAACACATTTTCTACCTAAGCTGACTTTCTACCTGGAAAGAACATGTGTATGTTGTTCGAATAAACAAAGTACGACTCAAAATTAACGGCAAATGTGGATATGCATGCTGATATGAGTGTAAATGAGTAAATGAATGTTATGCTGACAAAACAGACAGGCGGAATAAGATGGAGATAAACAAGACGTCACAGCATAATAGATACTCGGCCAATCTTGAAAAGACGGAAGATAAACGGAACTGGAAACACAAAGCAACGTCGGAGGGTGTCACGCTACAAGGTCCAAGTCTTCTGAGGAGAAAAGCATCCAAATCCAATCTTCTAACACCAATAGACCATGGTATGAGACAAAGTGTACCACACTTCAGAAATCGCCCAAATAGAGATAGCCAAAACAATGCTTAACTGGGACAGCTGGGGAGCCACCAAACTTAGTACCCCGAGAAACACAAGTTTACACAACCAACACCTCATGATGATTTTGAAACGAAACATGCTCATCATGCAAGGATAAACTACTGTACTGCTTTGCATTTCATGCCTTGACCATCCTTGGAACAAACTGTTAATATTCCTTTCGTTATTCACGACACATTTTTTTTTTAAAATAAGAACATTTTAAGTAAATTTGTTTCAAGTATTTTTCATAAAAATTAAAATTTTGCCCACAAAAGGTAAATGCTCAAATTTCATTAATAAGAGGTTGTTCGCTAACAATGCGACTCCAACGGTTTACAAAAGCTTGGGGAAATAATACATGAAATAAAAGGTCATACAAAAACAATGATCGCTATTCTCCCTAACAACTTTGAATTCCAGAATGTGTTCAGATGCCGAGACTGATTTGACCAGAAATTTGCCTAAGCGAAATACTTCTTGACTGCATCGGCGTTCAAGGGACGTGGGAGTTCTTCACCGTCCATATTAGTGAGAATCATGGCACCCCCAGAGAAAACTTTCTTAACAACATACGGTCCTTCAAAATTCGGAGCCCACTTGCCCCTAGAATCAGGTTGGAAAGATAATATTTTCTTGAGTACAAGGTCACCTTCTCTGAACTCGCGCGGTCGAACCTTCTTATCAAAAGCCTTCTTCATCCTTTGCTGGTACAACTGACCGTGACATAACGCTGTCAATCTCTTCTCTTTGATTAAATTCAACTGATCATATCTACTTTGACACCATTCAGCCTCAGAAAGTTTAGCTTCCATCAACACTCTCAAAGACGGAATCTCAACCTCCACGGGGAGTACTGCTTCCATACCGTAAACTAGGGAAAATGGGGTCATGCCCGTTGAAGTTCGAACTGAAGTACGGTACCCGTGTAAAGCAAACGGAAGCATTTCATGCCAATCCTTATAAGTTACCACCATCTTCTGGACAATCTTCTTGATGTTCTTGTTAGCAGCTTCAACAGCCCCATTCATCTTCGGTCTGTAAGGAGAGGAATTATGATGTTCGATCTTGAACTCTTCACAAAGCTCCTTCATCATCTTGTTATTCAAATTTGAACCATTATCAGTGATGATCTTGCTCGGGATACCATATCGACAAATGATCTGATTCTTGATAAATCTGACTACCACCTGTCTGGTTACATTAGCATAAGATGCTGCTTCCACCCATTTAGTAAAATAATCGATCGCTACCAAGATGAAACGATGACCATTTGAAGCTTTGGGTTCAATCATTCCAATCATATCAATGCCCCACATAGAGAAAGGCCAAGGTGAAGAAATAACATTGAGGAGGGTCGGTGGCACATGCATCTTGTCCGCATAAATCTGGCATTTATGACACTTCTTCACATATTTGCAACAATCCGATTCCATCGTCATCCAATAGTAACCAGCTCTCAACATCTTTCTAGCCATTGCATGTCCATTGGCATGAGTGTCGAAGGATCCTTCGTGTACCTCTTGCATCAGCATGTCTGCTTCACGTCTGTCTACACATCTGAGCAAGACCATGTCATAATTCCTCTTATACAAAACTTCTTCATTGAGAAAGAAACTGCTTTCTAATCTTCTCAACGTCTTCCTATCTTTATTGGATGCCCCAGGCGGGTACTCTTGAGTTTGAAGAACACGTTTAATGTCATAGAACCATGGTTTATCGTCGGTGACCTCTTCCACTGAAAACACATGAGCAGGTCTGTCAAGGCGCATAACTCGGATTGTAGGCACATCGTTCCAATCATTCACTTGAAACATTGAAGACAAAGTAGCTAAAGCATCAGCCATTTGATTCTCATCTCTAGGGATATGGTGTAATTCCACTTTGTTGAAGAAGGTCAACAATCTTCTAGCATAGTCTCTGTAAGGGATCAAACCAGGATGACGAGTCTCCCATTCTCCTTTGATTTGGTTAATCACCAATGCCGAATCTCCGTAAATATCAAGAATCTTAATCCTTAGATCCACTGCTTCTTCGAGACCCATAGTACATGCCTCATACTCCGCCATGTTGTTCGTGCAATCAAACTTCGGTCTCGCCGTGAACGGGATATGAGTACCTCGGGGAGTAACGAGGATTGCCCCAATTCCATTTCCATAGGAATTCACGGCTCCGTCAAATATTAAACCCCAACGCGATTCAGGATCAGGTCCTTCTTCGGGTAACGGCTCTTCACAATCTTTAGCTTTCAAGTACATAACATCTTCATCCGGGAAATCGAACTTGATGGATTGATAATCTTCGATTGGTTGGTGAGCCAAATGATCGGCTAAAATACTCCCTTTGATCGCTTTCTGAGTGTGGTACTCAATGTCATATTCAGATAACAACATCTGCCAACGGGCTATCCTTCCGGATAAGGCGGGCTTCTCAAAGATATACTTGATCGGGTCCATTTTGGAGATCAACCAAGTAGTGTGATTAATCATATACTGGCGTAGACGGCGAGCAGCCCAAGCTAAAGCACAACAGGTTTTCTCAAGCAATGAGTATCGAGACTCACAGTCTGTGAATTTCTTACTCAAATAGTATACAGCATGTTCCTTTCTTCCAGTCTCATCTTGTTGACCAAGCACACATCCCATGGAGTCTTCCAATATAGTCAGGTACATAATCAAAGGTCTTCCTTCCACCGGAGGAATCAAAATGGGAGGTTCAAGCAAATATTCTTTGATACTATCAAAAGCTCTCTGACAATCTTCTGTCCACACACATCCTTGGTTCTTTCGGAGAAGCTTGAAAATCGGCCCACAAGTAGCAGTCATATGAGATATAAATCTAGAAATGTAGTTCAGTCTCCCAAGGAATCCTCTTACTTGTTTTTCCGTCTTGGGTGCGGGCATTTCCCGAATAGCTTTGACTTTATCAGGATCTACCTCAATACCTTTCCGACTGACAATGAAACCCAGAAGTCTTCCAGAACGAACGCCAAAAGTGCACTTGTTGGGATTCAGACGGAGTTTATACTTTCTCAAACGCTGGAATAACTTCAACAAATGTTCCAAGTGATCTTCCTCAGTCTGTGATTTGGCAATCATGTCATCCACATACACTTCGATCTCCTTATGCATCATGTTATGGAACAAAGCAGTCATGGCCCTTTGGTATGTTGCACCAGCATTCCTCAAACCAAACGGCATAACCCGATAACAGAAAGTTCCCCAAGGTGTAATGAAAGCGGTCTTCTCCATATCTTCCGGCGCCATCTTGATTTGATTGTAACCAGAGAAACCATCCATGAAGGAAAATACTTTGAACTTGGCGGTACTGTCGACCAATACGTCAATATGAGGTAATGGGAAGTCATCCTTCGGACTAGCTCTATTCAGATCTCTGTAGTCTACACACATCCGAACTTTACCATCTTTCTTTGCAACAGGCACTATATTGGCTAACCATTAAGGATAGACCGATGTAACAAGGAAACCTGCATTGATCTGCTTCTGAACCTCCTCTTTAATCTTGTCAGCCATATCAGGACGAGTCCTTCTCAACTTCTGCTTGATCGGTGGACACTCGGGTCTCAACGGTAAACGATGCTCCACAATGTCATTGTCCAACCCTGGCATATCTTGGTAGGACCAAGCAAACACGTCAACATACTCTTTGAGAAGCTCCACCATTTTCTCCTTAACCTCTGGGATAAGCAATGCTCCGACTTCGACTTCCTTTCTATCCTCTTCATCACCCAAGTTGACCAACTCTACAGGTTCTTCAAATGGTTGAATAACCTTCTCATCATGCTCAAGCAAACGGGAAATCTCAACAGGAATCTCTTCGCCATCCTCTTCTTCGGCTCTGAACACAGGGAAATCAAAGTTGGGAGAGGGCATAGGATCATTGTTTTCGATGGTTAAGTCATGAAGTAATCTGCACACATGATTATGCTTTATTTTAGAAATCGATTTGTGCAAATAAAACAAAATGTTATTAATTAATTTTCATCGTTATTTCCCAGAAAAAGTGAAAAATAAAACAGCAGTGGACAAAATAATATTTTTATTCATTAAAAGGGAAATACTTGAAACAAAAAGCCCAGACATTTCTCTTTTGCCTTGGGCAGAGCAAAAGGAGTTATTTTTCATAGCCCGACACAAAATACGTTTCGCCTTGGGCAGAGCGAATTTTTCAAAGGAAAATAAACAAAACATTACTCGGAAATGTGCATAACCACAGGAACATCAACAGCTATCCAGTTTTGGCAAGCCAATCCAGGCGTCACAAACACGGGCAAATCCTCCTCGGAATCATCATCTATGATAGCATCAACCTCAGGATGCACAAACCCTGCACTTCGGAAAACCTCTTGAATCGGACGAACCACCACCTCCTTCTTGACCCTTGCAGATATTGGATGAAAACCCAGACCTTCCCCAGACTTGTTCTCGGGTAACGTCAACACCTGGCCCCATCCTTCGGCCGAACCACTTTCCACCACTCGCCGCGCATCCTCAAAAGAAGAGATGGATGCCCCTTGCTTCTTCACTGTATTCTTAGCAACAGATAGGCCCTGGAACTGGGTCCCCACATCCTCGTCAGCATCAATAAAAGAAAACGATGATAAATGGCTTACCACCATAGCCTGTTCTCCCCCAATCATCACTAGCTTCCCATGTCTTACAAACTTTAGTCTCTGATGGAGCGTGGAGGTGACTGCCCCGGCATCATGGATCCAGGGACGACCCAATAAACAGCTGTAGGCAGCACGGATATCCATCACTTGGAAAGTGATTTGAAAAGTATGGGGACCAATCACTATGGGAAGATCCACTTCACCAATAACTGTCTTCCTGGAACCATCAAATGCTTTAACAATTACTCCACTAGGCCTCATAGGAGCACCTGGATATGAAAGTCGAGACAGCGTGGTCTTGGGCATCACATTCAACGACGAGCCCGTATCCACCAACACACTTGATAAGGTATCGTTTCCACAACTTACTGAAATGTGCAAAGCCATATTATGGTTTCTCCCCTCCTCCGGGAGTTCTTCATCACTGAAACCCAGATTGTTACACGAAGTTATATTTCCCACAATCCCATCAAACTGATCAACCGTCACATCATGGTCTACGAACGCCTGGTCCAAGACCTTCATCAAGGCTTCTCTATGTGCACCAGAATCTCTCAATAAGGCAAGCAAAGAAATCTTGGAAGGTGTTTGCAAAAGCTGGTCCACAATCTTATACTCACTTCTTTTGATAAGCTTTAGGATCTCATCCTCTTCAGGGTGAGGGATAGGTTCACTGGATCGGCCTATCTCAACTCTTGGTTCACCATTTCTTACAGGAATCTCCGCCGGTATGGGCCTCCTAACTTGAACTTCTGGTCTCCTCGACGGTACTGCTGCAAAAACACGCCCACTTCTTGTAACTCTACTCACATCGGCAATGTTAACAAAAGACGGTCTGGTTGGTATGGGGACTTCTACCCCATTCTCAATCATTGTGGCGTTATACTTGTACGGCACAGCTTGGTCTGAGCTGTAAGGCACAGGGCCAGGTGGGTAAATAATCAAAGGATCAATAGGCGCAACCTGACTGTTGTAAGCAATCTCCACTGATTCTGGAAAATTAAATTGTGGTATGATAACATTCACTTCATCTTCCGGATTTCGATCATAGGTAATAGTGATAATTCTCTGATCTAGCAACTTCTGAATGTCCTCCTTCACAATAGGACAATCATCCTCTCTTGAACAAAACTCACAAACGTCATAATCATGCTGGTGCCTAACAAAGGCAAGTCTTCTCAAACTCTGATGTAACCTGATCAATGATTCTCTTATGTGCTCGACTTGAAAAACTCGGAACTTCCCCGGACAACCTTCCACCATATTCACTGAAGCTGCCCCATGTCGAGGCAAAGGATTATCTCTAACATTTGGATTAACATCCTTAAAAGACAAGACACCATTCTTAATTAATCTCTGTACGTCCGCCTTCAGAGCAAAGCAATTCTCAAGGTTGTGCCCCGGCGACCCTTGATGATATTCACAGAATTGATCCGCCTTGTACCACGGAGAAGCACTGTTCGGTGCGGCAGGAGGAGGCTTTGTTGTGATGAGATTCTTTCTGATGAGAGCAGGGAACAATTCAGTATACGTCATAGGAATGGCATCGAACTGCAGTTTTCTGGGTGAACGGTTCTGATTGTTGAACGGATAAGCCTGTTGTCGAGGCTGCTGCTGAAATGGCCGTGGTTGAGTTGGCGGGGTTTGATGAGCTGAGGCCATCAAAGTTGGGCGGACAGCCGGAGTGACTGCCGCAACGTGAGAGTAACCTCTCCTAGGCCTACCTGGAAACAAAGCACTGACATCTTGCTCTTTTCTTTTCGGGAAAACACTTCCAAACTTCTTCGCACTGCTAGACAGACTCCCTTCTTTAACCAAACGCCCTTCGCGAATCCCTTCCTCTAATCGCATGCCCATGCTCACCATTTCGGTGAAGTCACTGGGTGCGCTGGCTATCATTCTTTCATAGTAAAAAGACCCTAAAGTCTTCAAAAATATCTTAGTCATCTCTTTCTCCTCAAGAGGTGGATAGATTTGAGCGGCAATTTCACGCCACCTCTGGGCGTACTCCTTAAAAGATTCTCGGTCTCTCTGCGACATCGCTCGGAGTTGATCCCTGTCCGGTGCCATGTCAACGTTGTACTTGTACTGATGGACAAAGGCTTCACTAAGATCGTTAAAGTTGCGGATTCGAATGTTGTCTAAACCCATATACCACTTTAGAGCAGCACCCGTCAAACTGTCTTGAAAATAATGAATCAACAAATCATGATCATCGGAGTACATAGACATCTTCCTCACGTACATTGTCAAATGACTTCTAGGACACGAATCACCCTTATATCTCTCAAAGTCTGGCACTTTGAATTTCGCTGGAATCTTGACATTCGGAACTAAACAAAGGTCATGCGTACTCTTCCCAAACAAATCCTTCCCTTTCAATGCTCTAAGCTCCTTCTGCATTTCCTGGAACTGATCCTGAAATTCTTCCATTCTATCAAAAAGACCCAAACTTTCAGCGGGCTCGGCAGGATAAATTGGTTCATTCAAGTATGGCACGGAATGGACCACAGGAACAACGGTCGTCATAACTGGTTGCGGAAAAGGTGTTACAGACGGAATTACTGGCGGCATGGCAGTTGTCTCTGGTTGAGGAAGAGACAATGCAGGCTGAAATATAGGTTGTACGGCAGGCTGATACCCTTCTGGCACAAAGTTGTAAGGCATTCCCCACGGAAAACCTTTCGGCATCTGATGTTGAAGCGGAGAGTTGATTTGAGTTACGGAGGCAGGAACTGTGACAATTTCGGAAACCACTGGAGTTGAAGTCTGAATCTCGGCAGCCGTAGTCGATGGCTGATTCTGAACAGCCACCAAACTTTCCACCAACGCTGTTAACTTTTCCATCTCGGCACGAAGTGTAGCAACTTCCCCACGAAGCTCGTGATTTTCCTGTTCCAAATCTTCCATTCTCCTCTGACGATTGGCCTGAGTGTCGTATCGGTGAGACAGCTTGACAACCTTCGGTGGAAAAAGAACAAGGATGAGACTCTAGAAAACATGTGAGGTGGAATGCGAAATGATGCATGATGGCGATGCAAATGATGACTCATTTTAAAAGTTTTTTCAAGGAACTTTAGTAACTTTGCATACATCAATGGTAAAGGAATTTGGAACAACAAAAAACTCAATCCGTTAATCGAAAGTGATAAATTACAACTTACAATTTGAAATAGTAACTTACAACCTTGGGATAACAAATCCACTAATGAAAGCAATAAATTACAACTTCGGAGCATGAAGCCCTTAATAAAACAATAAATTACAACTTCGGAGCATGAAGCCCTTAATAAAACAATAAATTACAACTTCGGAGCATGAAGCCCTTAATAAAACAATAAATTACAACTTCGGAGCATGAAGCCCTTTTACATAGTTTTACAAAATGACATCAATAAAATAAACTAAAGCTAAAGCTCACTCGGAATCCTCAGATGACGGACCAAACACCAGCTGTAATCGGAGCTTCTTGATCTTTTCTTCGTAAAAGTCTTCCATATCCTGCTTTCCCGCTATCAGTCGATCGATGATTTCTTCCTGCGGATTAGGAACGAGAGCCACGCTTACCGAACCTTCCCTTTTTCTTTTCCTTTCACTCGCATACTTCTTCAGCAAGGCATCCTTCTGACGAAGCTTCTCATCGTGGTCAACAAACCGACCGTCTTGAATAAGCAACAACTCCTTCTTTTCTTTCAGCTGTCGAGTCAGGACTCGATTCTCATATTCAGACATATGGTACTTTTCCTTCCAAGCATCCCTCTCGGACTTCATCCTAGCCAGGTTTCCTTGATATTCTCCTACATCCGCGATAGGGATAACAACTGATGATGGTGCGATGGCAGGGAATAAAGGTTTCTCAAGTTTATATGGCATCTTGAGAGCACAAGCCCTAGCACGGACCCACTGCAGGTAAGGTTCCAAAGAAACGACACCTCTATGTCCCAGCATATCTCTCCCTTTCTTGTGAATATGGCGCCAAGCTCCTTTAATCTCCCTCTTAGCAGCCTGATGATCTTGTCCTTCCTGAAGAAAGAAACCACTCACATGGATACTGTTCGGCTTATCTCTCATCGGGTACCCGAACTGACGGCGCGCTAGAACAGGGTTGTAGTTGATTCCACCCCTCGTACCAAGAAGAGGTACGTTGGGAAAAGCACCACAACTGTCAATGATCTCCACGTCATGGTAAACTCGATTGTACTAGTCAATGTCGAAATGAGTGAGAGCCATAATCTTTGGCGCCCAACGCGGCTCCTTCTCGAGATCCCAGAAAGCATCGGACCCGGGTAAATGCGAGACGTACCACTGATACAGCAACGGCATACAACAAATAATCATCCCTCCTTGATAAGAGTTTCGAAGATGGATAGAGTAATACGTGTCCCCTAGCAGCGTAGGGACCGGATTTCCAATCAGGAAAACTCTGATGGCGTTGACATCCACAAATTTATCAACGTTAGGGAATAAGAAAAGACCATACGCGAGTAAAGCAAACACGTCCTCGAAGGCAACAATATCCTTGGTATCAGCAAAGTAACGAGCTTTCTTCAACAGAAATTGTGCCGGCAAACCCCGGATTCCTCCTTTCGTAGTCATATTCTCCTCTATCTCTGACTTCTTCGTGTGGGTGATGGTTGCTATCTCATGGGATTTAGGCTCCTCTTCTAATCCAGAAAAAGGAACACGGTCGGCGATCGGCAAACCAAGAATATAGGAGTACTCCTCTAAAGTAGGCATCAACTGATAATCCGGGAAGGTGAAACATCGGTACAGGGGATCATAGAACTGAACCAACGTGTTGAGGATGCCTTTCTTCATCTTACGCTTCATGAGCGGTACGATGGACCCATATTTCTTCTGAAAATCGGTCGGACTCTCTATCTTTGGAATCAAACTCTTCAGTTCTTCAATCTCGGGCTCCTTGAAGCTAAAGCTCCGAGTATTTCTCCTTCCAAGTTCCATAATACCCTGAGACGTTTGCAAAAATCATTCCAAAGTTCCTTGAAAAACGAGTTTTTTACAAAGATGTTGATGAATGCATGAATGAATGATAATGCAACAGTCACACACAAGTTTGCAAACATGGGGTTTAAAGGTTCAACGTTCAGCATGGAGTCGAGGGTAAAGCCCACCCAAAGGTATGTACTAATGGTTCAGTCACACCTGTAAGACAAGGTTCTAAGAGTTCCCAGAGTCTACATCCCTCTTTCGGATATTACCAACGTCTTGATTACTCAATAATTAGCAATATTCTCAAGAGAAACTCATCCGAGCGTAGCATCGCGTAACAACTACTTCCGAATTACTCCGTTGTAGTCTCCGCGCTACACCTAAAAAGGCCAAGATGGGTTAGGGTTCTACGGTCCTCAACTTCTCGGGCTCCTAGGTCGAAAATAATAATGTCTTCCCGATTACTCGGTAAACAAATATTAAGTTCAAGAGGGCCTTCCATTGAGTGGGGGATCTCATGCCTCCTTCTTCGGGATTACTCCCTCAAAGTTAACATAACTATACCGCCCATCCTATTCCTTAGATGTTACTTAATCCGGGTATAGGATTCGTCCTTTGCAAAAACCTAAACACCCCAATTTAAACATATAATCAAGCAAATCAAATAATAGTGAACAGATAAGACAAATTAGGCTTAACCCACTTAGGGATGGCCCAGCAAGAGGTCAATCAGTCCCCAGCAGAGTCGCCAATTCTGTAGCGATAAAAAATGTAGCGGGGTAAATCGAAGATCGAATTATTGATTAATTCGTCTCACAAAAGCAAGAGTCGCCACCGCGCTTTATTGTTTCCAAAGGAAAAGGGAAAAGAGCGAAATAAAACCCTAAATATGCAATGTAAATAATAATAAAATACAAAGCGTTTTTGAAAAGAGATCTTATGGTTCGGGGGTTGGTTATACAATGGGAAGGTACTAGAACCCAATGCGTCTATAGTACTCTATAGGAACCTTTTGAAATATCTGTTTTATTTAAAATTGATTGCTTGATTGAAAATAAATCGTTTTGGCCGAAACAGGATACAGGCGGTTTTTTTTGAAGTTGCGACGACCTAATGTCGAAGTTTTTGCTTAAAGGGGCATAAATTTTGAAAAGGGTGAATATTTGAGGAAAAATTATCCTAAGTTTTAATGAAATGCGAAAATTCGCGCAGTTAGACTTGAGGACATGAAGTCAACAAATTTACTGTTTTTTCCTTTGGATTTAAGCATAAACCGAATAAACAAATAAATACACGGACAAAATATGTGAATAACGATTAAATAACGATAATCTAAATGATGGAATAAATGATGCGAATAATGCGTTTTTTATGATTTTTTGGTTTAATGTTAACGGGAAGAAAGTATTTTAATTTTTTACGCATTTGGATAAGGATAAAAAACAAAAGAATTATTTAACGAGGACGTAATGTTTTTTTTTTTAGTTTTAAGTTATTAAGTTTTTGATATATTTGATATTAATATTAATAAGACAAGAAAATGAGTTAATAAAATATTTTTTAGTTTTTTCTATTTTTTATATGTTTTAGGATTTTTGATTGATAACGATGTAAGAGAAAAATTAATTAATTAATAAAATGTCTACAACCTTAAATTCTATGTTTTTTTTATGTCTGTAAATAATACTTATTTAAAAAATTAAGGGGGTTCCAAATTAAGTTTAAAAAAAATTAACAATTTACCTTAATGAAATAAAAATAAAATTCTTAAATTAAATCCAAAATTAAACTAAGAGGTCAACTAATTAATAAAACCTAGTTAGACATATCTTTGTTTGTTTTTTTAATATAATTATCAATTAATTAATATAGACAATAATTCTACAAAAAAAAAGATTAGAGAAAAATAACAAAAGGTGAAAAAGAAAATGTACCAAAAATAAAATAAGCAAAAGTAAATGGGCTAGGTGGCTGAAGGCCCAACGCAGAAGTTCATAAGGAGGGGGGGGGGGGGGGTGCAGAAGCAGGTCGTGGGCTTAAGCTGGGAAAAAAGGGGTGAGGCCCATAAGTTTGTCAAAGTATTAGGGTTAGTTTGTTAACATAATGGGATTAGGGTTTGGCTAAGCAGAAACGGCGCGCCTCTTCTTCTCTTTGATCTTCTCCTTCGCATCTTCTTCTTCACACTTGCCTCTGAACTTGCTGTCCCTCCTTTCCATGGCCACCCACTCCAGCTCCTCTTCCCTCCAGCTGAACGAGAAAAGGGACGGCTACGGATTCGGTAAACGCTATCGATTTGTTAACACTTGGTTCCGTTCTTTTGCATGTTGATTCTGATTCCACGATTTCTATTCTGTTTGATCTTTATCGTGATTCTTATGTTTGATTGTTAATGTTTGATTAAGGTTCCAAAGAAATAAAAGGAGAGGGGACCGTTACCTAGGTGGAGACGGAGGAGGAGGCTAGGAGCGACGGAGGCCAGGCGGCGAGGAGAGGGGAAGCGAGCCCGCTTCGGTGACCGATATTACGCGATTTTCTTCTTCTTGTTGTTGTCACTGTATTGTGATGCTTCTTCTCCTTGTTGGCCTTGGTACTGTACTTCTGTTTTTCTTCTTCTTCTTTGAACGTTCTACTGTTTCTCTTCTTCTTCTTTGAATGTGCTACTGTACGATGTATGTTGGCCTGTGATAATTTTCTTTGAGGCTTTGAGTTATGTATTTCTGAATGGCCAGGGATGGTAACACTGAGGCCTAACTTGTTGCCTTAAGAGTTGGTTCTGGCTTGGATCGTTTCAGGTTTTTGGATTGATGATGCTCAGGCTTGAGTAATAGTTTAACATGGTTATGTGTATAATGATTTCGTGTTGGTTGGACAGGTTGATGAAAACAGGGGCATAAGTCTTTGCTAGGCCATATTGATGGTGTGGTTCGAACTGGTTCTTTGTGTGAGGTTATTTTTGATATCTCTTTGATAATAGGATGATGATGTTGGCTTGAATGGCTCAATCAGTTTTGCAAAGTTTAGGCCATATCGTTGAAATCGTTTTTGACAGTATTGGTGTAATTATGCAGGTCTGCTAGCTTTGTGTTTTTCTGATAACTATTTTTCTCTAAGTTTTTTTGAAGGCTTGGATATCTGATCCCTATTGGTTTCCTTTGGTTATTGTTATAACAGCTTCCCTCCCTTGTTTTCGTTACAGGCTGGAAGTTTTTGAAATATGCTTTGGGATTTCCTGGGCATTCTGCACTAGACTGTCCCTCCAATTTGTTTCTATTCTTCTTTTATGTTTTTATCTCTACTGGCTATATTTTATAGTTTGTCTTGTATATCCTTTTCCTGCCTATGCCAAGCCTGTAAAACCCACACTTCTCCCTCTCTTTTTCTCTCAGTATAGCTTTGATAAAAAAGTGATAGGCTGTACTTTTTCTGAAACTGCAAATGGCCAGAAAATGATGAAAATGGAATGTCCATATTGCTTGCATATGTAGTTAAACTGCATGTTTTCCTCTAATACAAAAGCTTATTTTGTTTTCTGCTGTGTGGGCATTGGTTTACGTTAGCATGCTTGCATATGTAGTTCATGCAGGGGCTTTGTATGCTGTATGTTTTTGAAATATGCATTTGGGATTTTGAAAAATGCAATTAATTTTAAAACATGCAATTTGGACAAAAATAAACTTGTGCATTCATTTAAAATTCCTTTCTTTTTTGTGAACCGGGAGAAATCCCGTGATTTGCAAAAAAGAGTAACTGATTCCGGCCATTGCTTTTAATGATGAACCTTAAATAATTTCTCTTTTTAATTATTTATTCGAATTCTAATCTCTTTTAATTTTGCAGGTAACATTAAGTGAGCAGACGCAAACGCATTGGATCGGAAGTTTTAGAATTAGGAATATTAGATTAGTTTTTATTTCATTTTAGCTTTGTAAATTTATTATTGTAATTTTGTTGTAATAGATACAACGTTTACATAATAATTGTACAATTAGAAAAATGAATAAAAAAAAAATCCACTATTCGCCAATTAAGTTCTTCTTTCCCTTTAATTATTTATTTTATCGTTTACACTTCTTTAATCGTATAATAATTGAAAACGAATTTCAACTACCTACATTCAGAATAATAAACAGATAAATAAATAATTATCATTGATCAATTAATAGCCTCAATTATTTAATTCATCATCCATAACTTTCTAAATTATAATAATTAAAATAGGGTTTCAATTATTTAACTTAGAATGACAAATGATTAAATAATCGTTATTGACCAATGAACTTTTCCGAATATTTATTATATTATTCATAAACCTTTAAATTGTGTAATAACTAAGAACGAGTTCCAGTTATTTAAATTTAAGCTAGTGAGTAATAAATAAATACCGTCCGCACGATTAATGCGCCTCTTCTCTAATGTTTATTTTATTATCTATACATCTTTAAACTACATAATAATCGAAAACGAATTTCAATTATTTAAATTTAAGATAATAAATAATTAATAAACATCATTTTAGCACGAATCGATTAAATGATTTAATGTTCAGCATAAATAGCTCTTGGCCTGAAAAAGGTTATGAATTTTAAAATCGATGGATCAAAACACTTGTAATGTAATGATGCAGGTAGGAGACGATATCTTAGGTCAAAATTTGGGGTACAACACTCGTCATGCTGCCCCAATACACACCCTATTAAGTTTTCTAAAATGGTCAGATACATGATTAGTGGTCTTCCCTCGACTGGTGGGATCAAGACAGGCCGTTCTTTTAAATACTCCTTGATTTTATCGAAAGAAATCTGACACTCATCATTCCATCTGACTACTTGATCTTTCTTCAACAGTTTGAAGATTGGTTCACAAGTAGATGTTAGGTGAGAAATGAATCTGGCAATATAGTTCAGGCGTCCGAAGAATCCTCTGACTTCCTTCTCAGTGCGAGGAGTAGGAATTTCTTTTATTGCTTTGACTTTGGCAGGATCAACCTCGATGCCTTTGTTGCTGACAATGAAACCTAAGAGTTTACGGGACCAGACTCCGAATTGTTTGGATTCAATCTTAACTTGTACTTCTTCAATCTGACAAACAGCTTTTGCAAGTGATCAAGGTGTTCTTCTTCAGTTTGTGATCGGGCTATCATGTCATCTACGTAGACCTCTATCTCATGATGTATCATATCATGAAACAAAGCTACCATGGCGCGTTGATAGGTTGCCCCGACATTCTTCAGTCCGAATGGCATCACTTTGTAGCAGAACGTACCCCACTGTGTGACAAACGTAGTTTTCTCCATGTCCTCAGGTGCCATTTTGATCTGGTTATAGCCTGATAATCCTTCCATGAAAGAAAATACTTTGTGCTGGGCTGTATTGTCAACCAGGATGTTGATGTGTGGAAGTGGAAAATCATATTTAGGGTTGGCCCTGTTTAAATCTCTATAATCCACGCACATTCTTACTTTTCCGTCCTTTTTAGGCACGGGAACAATGTTGACCACCCATTGAGGATAAGAAGTAACAACCAGAAATCCAGCATTGAACTGTTTCATAACTTCCACTTTGATCTTCTTTGACATGTCAGGTCTCATGCGGCAGACTTTTTGTTTTACTGGTGGACAGTCTTCTCTTATGGGTAGGCGGTGTACCACGATGTCTGTATCGACTCCCGACATGTCTTCATATGACCAGGAAAAGATCTCAACATAATCACGCAACAGCTAAATTAAGTGCTCCTTGACACTCGACTCTAGATTGGCACCCACTTTGATTTCCTTTTTATCTTCCTCGGTACCCAAATTGATTATATCCAACAGCTCCTCATGAGGCTGAATAGCTCTTTCCTCTTGTTGTAGTAGTCTGGCCAATTCCCCTGGCACCTCAAAATCTTCCTCACCTTCATATTCGTCTTGGTAGATCAGATCTTCAGAGTCACTGAAGGCTATAGCAGTATCGTTACCCATGGGATCCAGAATGGAAGGGTACCTGCAATTGTGAGTGTGGGTTTGTGTAAGGGTATAGCCATCTTTAAACAATAAAATGTAAAAGAAATACAATGAGCACAAAAAGTTTATATGTGAAAAAGCGTCCATGATTCATTGAATGTCATATGAAGATGAAATAAAAACACTTACAAATGGACCATTGTGCCTCGGGTAAGACACAAGGTTTTTAAAGTGCGAATTGTTTGTGAATTATTACAAGTCCAATAGAAATGTAAAAGATAAATTACTGAGAGATGAAAGTTATTGGGACAAAGTCTCTGGCTTCCCAGTTGCGAAGTCCTCCGCTGACAGTAGGAAATATCCAATCTTCCAGGCTGCCATCCTCTTCATTGTCTTCTACTGCATTGACCCCTTGGTTTCTAATCTTCACAGGTGGCCCCCCAGCATGGGCACGGTGCATAACCTTCTGAGCAGTCGAAGTAAACCCCAAGCCAAACTTGTCTGATTTGTACGAATGTCTGGAAGATGCCCCCAAATGGTGCACCCCCCCTCTTCCACTACTGCCTTTGCATCCTTTAGAGATGACATCCTAAGTGGAGGTCTTGTGATCTTAGGAATCGAGGATACCACATTGGTCGCTGCTACTTCTGGAGAGACTTCTTCGAAATGTTGGAAAGGGGTTTCAATGAACTCGCCATCCAATTCTACATATCGGAAAGAATTTAGATGACTAATCATATACTCATCCTCCCCATGGATAGTTATGATCTTTCCTTGGACCGGGTATTTTAGCATTTGATGTAATATGGAGGTGACAGCACCGGCGTTGTGGATTCAGGGGCGTCCTAACAGACAGGAATAAGAAGGAAGGATGTCCATCACATAGAAGGTTGAGTTGAAAATTTGAGTTCCCACCTTTATTGGGATGTCCACCTCCCCGTGGACCATCCTCTTCGAACCATCAAATGCTCTCACCACTATGTTGTTGGGTTTTAAAGTCAGCCCCTCGCAATCCAATCTATCAAGGGCTTTCTTTGGTAAGACATTTAAAGATGATCTAGTATCAACCAAGACATGGGCTACGGTTGTTCCCCTACACTCCACTGAGACATGTAATGCCTCGTTATGTTTTCTCCCTCTGGGTGTCAAATCAGCATCGGAGAAACCCAAACCATTATCAGCTGTCAAACTGGACACACAGTCTTGGAACAGGTCTGCAGACGTCTCTTGCGGCACATGAGCTGTCTTCAGAAATTTTACCAGAGCTTTGGCATGTGCTTCAGAGCCCAGCATCAGGGCTAGCATAGAGATCTTGGAAGGGGTTTGCCCCAATTATTCAACCACATCATAATCTCTTTTCTTTATGATCCTCAGGATTTCTTCCATTTCCTTCTTGGATGTTTCAGGAATAGCTAGTGATTGAGCATTCGTCCTGACAGGCTCTTCTTGAACGTTCTTTCCTTTATTCTCAGCAGTGGAAGTAGGGATAGGGATAAGGATCGTATTGTCTTTGTTGATGGGTACACTTGCAGGTATAATCACTGATATAGAGGTAATCTTCGGAACGACCACGGGTCCAAAGGCTGCCGTTGGAGGGGAAATCTCTTGAGAGAAGATTCTACCACTACGGGTAATCTTGCTTGTTCCGGAAATATTTCTAATGTTGGAATTATCCTCTTCGGAGATCTCTTCTTCGGCAGTCAGTTCATCCTGTTTAATATCATGGTAGTAGATTTCTCCACCGTAATTCCATGGTACTGTTTTATCTGATTTGTAAGGGGCCGGCCCGGGCATTGTAATCTTAAGTGGAGTAGTCTTCGGAGCAGGTGTAATCCTAACATGTCTTTTAGGGGCCCTGGAAAGATTGGCGTAGATGGTTATAATTGAAACATCTTTAACTGGAACGGGTAAAATAGGAGCATTCTCAAACAGAATTTCTTGGTTATCCATCAGTCGTTGGATACCTTTTTTCAACAGAGGGCAGTCAAATGATGAGGATAGGCAAACATGGCAGTCTTTGTCACAACCTAGAAATATGCCAGCTTTCAACAAATTCAACTTAATAATCGGGAGCAGAGTCAATAATTCATCCACGGTAGCAACAAACAAATATTCTTAAATAGCGTTGGCATTGTGACTGTGCCTATGCATTGGAGCGGAAATAACATTTGGTTTCTCAGGCGCTTTAAACTCAACTTCCTTCGCGTCTATCGGGTCTTGAATTTTATTCTTCAGAGCCCAACAGTTGTTGGTGTCGTGCCCTGGACTTTCAGAATGGTATGCGCATCTGGAATTTGGATGGTAGTGAGGAGACGCAGTATTGGGATTCTTTTGGGCCTCTTTTAAAGTTGCCAAATTCAACTTCAGAAGATGTGGTAGAACCTGGGCTGGAGTCATGTTAATCTTGGTGAATTACGGGACTGGCCTTTCCACCCTTTGCTGGTTATTTCTTGGCTGGTCTGATGCAGGCTTTGGAATCATAACGGCCCCCGCTGTTGGTCGGCGTTCAGTTTTTCCCTGATTCCTCTATGAATAAACAGCAGATACTTCTTTCCTTCCAGTGAAGGGCTTTTTCACAGCTGTAGAGGGGCAGACGCGTCCTTCTGAATTTTCCCACTTCTTATATCAGCTTCCACTCTCTCGCCGGTTAAAATTAATTCAGTAAACCCTACAGAATAACTCCCAATCAGATGATTAAAGAAAGGGCCTAATAGAGTTCCCAAGAACATGTCCACCAACTCCCTCTCAGATAGAGGGGGTTGCACCCTTCCTGCTAGATCTCTCCACTTATGCGCATAATCTTTAAAGCCCTCATTGGAAACCATAGCCATACTCTGAAGCTGAGTACGGGTAGGCTCCAAGTCAGTGTTGTTTTGATATTGTTTATAGAAAGCTTCGGCCAGGTCTTCCCAATTATGGACATCATCCCTTTCTAATTGGTAGAACCAATCAAGTTGCGTTCCTGATAAATTGTCTTGGAAAAAATGGACCCACAAGTCTTTGTCGGCAGAGTGTGGTTGAATCTTCCTAACATATGATCTGAGGTGCATTTTAGGACAAGACACCCCATCATACTTGGCAAATAGTGGCACTTTAAACTTTGGTGGGGTCACAATTCCTGACACCAGCCCTAACTCCTCAAAATCTAGCCCTGGTACTCTCTGGATTTCCATAGCGCTTAATTGCTCTTCTAGGTGTTTGTACTTGTCATCAGTCGGAGGGTATTGTTGTTCAGAGTAGTCCTCCTCTTCCTCTTCTTCTTCAGAATCTGATGGTATTGCCGTTTCCTTTCCTTTTCTTTCCCCTTCATCAGATGTTGTTAGAAAATCTAAGGTCCTTCTAGCTTGTCCCTGAAATCTTCTTCCCATGATTACCACACCAACTAGCTTCTTCTTCTTTTTCTCTTTCTATTTTTTTAGCAGAGTCTTCAACTCCTCTTGCCCCTTGGCTAAGGTCACGAGTAACTGTTGAAATTGTGTATTCTGAGCTTGTAGGTCTTTGACCGTCTGTTCGAGATCCATCGTACTAAAATAAACAGTAGAGAGATGAGGAAACTTGTTGCAAAGACATGTTTATGTTTATGATGAATGATATGTATTCATGCAATGCTTTCAAGGATTTAGAAATTCAAATTTGTTTTAAACAAAAAAGAAACACACGTCATATTAATAAGCTAGAATTTGAGTACATCAATGCCCCTTGGACAAAATAATACAAAATTCTAAGGTAAAAAGACATTGCACATCCTCTTTGGTGCAATGTAGGTATTGAGAGTCTTCTCTTCATGAAGTAGATGACTGAGTTCCAAAACCTTCTTCTCGCTTGCATAGAATTGGGCTTCGAAAGTATTGCGCTCTCCCTTGAGCTGTATTCAATCCCTTTGTAGGTCTTCGAGTTATGTAGGCATGTCAGGATGTAGGATAGTGTATGGAACTTCTCCCTCATTAACAAGCTCAATAATCACTAGGAGAATGGAGGGATAAGGCATCATATGACTTTGAGCGCGGGTTTGTACCCACTTGAGGTAAGGCTCAAGAGGGATGGAATTCTTGTGTCCCAAAGTCTTGCTATCCACCTTGTTTGGCATCCTCAAAGCTCGGATGAATCTCTGGCGAAGTCCTTGATCGTTGTTGTCGTAGTCAAAAACCAATCCTTGAATCAGCATATCATATGGGCCATCCCTTCGGGCATAACCAAATTATCTTAGAGATAAGCATGGGTTGTAGGTGATGCCTCCCCTAATGCCAAGTAGAGGGACATTAGGGAATTCCCCACAACAGTCAACAATGATAACATTCTCTTTGGATCGAGAGCACCAATGAATATCCGAATGTTTGAGCGTCATTAAACTTTGTGACCACCTCAAACCTTGCTCATTCTTCAAGAATGATTAGGGAAGATGAGAAATAAACCATCTTGCCAGGAGAAGAGTACAACACATAAGAACACCTCTTTTCCTCATTGTACAAGTGTGAAAAGAGTGTAGGATGTCCCCAAGCAATGTAGGCACCGGGTTGCGAGACATGAAGATTTTGACAGCGCTCACATCTATGAGTTGGTCAGGATTAGGGAACAAGACCATTCCATAGATGAGAAGAGCTACAATCTCCTCAAAATCTTGCAAGTATAGGGAATTCCAACAACTTTGGGCCTTCTCAAACAGAAACTTTGCCAAGAAGCCTTTGACACCACTTCTAGTTTCCCAATGAGTTGTGACATCAGATGAGTGCAAGTGCAAGGCTTGAGCAATCTCTTCTGGATTTGGATATCTTTCCGTACCGTTGAAGGGTAGTTGATTGAGAATAGGAATCCTCAGAAGTTGAGAGAATTATTCCAAAGTGGGCACAAGTTGATAGTCAGGAAATGTGAAGCAATGATGCAAAGGGTCAAAGAACTGGAAGAGAACCTTCATCATATCCTCCTCTGTGTTGGAAGTGACCAAGTTGAGTAGACGACCATGTCTCTCGGTGAATGGAGAGTTCTCAGGGATCCTTGAAGCTAGCTCCTTGAGTTATGGAGGAACTCTCACAAGGTTGATTTGGATAGTTTTCCTGCGAAGTGAATCCATAACCTACAAAACAAGAACAAAGATGAATCTCCAAAATCCTTGAAATGGTTAGTGAATGCATATGATGTTCATGATGTCCATGATGTTATGCACAAGTATATATGTACAAACAAATCAAGCAAGTTCTTAGTTTAGGCTTGCATGGGGTTTCATAGGTAAGTACCCTCTTGAAGTTTAGTTGGCTCAACCTGTCCTAACAATAGTAACCGGGTTCTAAGGAGCTCGGTATCACTGGATTGTTTCCTTGGTCATTGTTTCAGCTCAATCCTCTTTACTGGCGACCGAAATATCCCAAGAAACCAACCCTCAATGAGTGTAGTATCGAATATCTATCAACTTCGGACGGCACCAAAGCCGGTCATCTCACTACATACTAAAAGGCCAAGTTGGTCAAGTAAAGGTTCTAGAAGTTCATTAGTGCTTTATGAACATCACTCATCAGCCCCGTATTCTCTTTAATTGACTCAAAGGCTACCGGTACCCACAAATATGTCGCACTAACATAGCTATTGCTTAGACCATGTTGGTATACCCCGCACAGTTTCCACAACGTATTGCTATTTACCTATAATGTTTCCCAAATCCGGGTGGAGGATTCAAACCCAAACAAAGAACCATAATTGTAAAGCAAACAAGTCAAACAATGTAAGCAAATAAATGTGATCTAAACCCTAAGGTAACCCCACTTTTAAAATCGTCCCCAGCAGAGTCGCCAGTTCTGTGATACGGTGAGAGAACTAACTTGAAGGTTTTGCGTTTATCGCAAATGTCACGGTTAGCAAGAGTCGCCACCGACTTTTCTTTTATCCAAAAGGAAAGGTAAAAAAGCATGGGAAAGACCTTTGAGATGTTTTCTTGAGTTCGGGGGGTAGATTATAAAAAGGGAAGGTGCTAGCACCCTTTTCATCCATGGTTTTCCATGGGGTCTTAGTTACTTGTTTAGATCACTTGCTTTGTTTTGTTTGAAATGGTGTTTGGTGTTATTTTGAAAGTATTTTGTAAAAGAGGCCATTTGTTTAGGCAATCTTTGCAATGATTCTCGTTCGTAAGAATGTATACAAAGATGTTTGTCTTTTTGAAAATGTTTTCAATATTTTGTAAGATGTTTTGAAATGTGTGTGTGTGTTTGTTTTTGAAAATAGCAAGGATTGTTTGAAATGGAGCAAGAAACTTAGAAGCTATCTATCTACTCAAATGTCTTTCTTGTGCATTTTTTATTCCTTTGACATTGTTGACTTACCATTGATTTGGTAAACAACCCTATCTTTGGATGTAAATGGGACGGGCGTGGGTCATCGTATAACCATGATAGCAATGTTGCCAAGTATCTTAGCATTTTTGAGGGACCAAGATCATCTTTGTTTAGGCAACCTTTTGAATAACGTCATCGACGGACTATGATCTTATACTTGTTTTATTTTGCCAAGATACTTTGCATGCGTAACATGGCCATTTTATTTTAGGCAACCAAGTGGGAGAAACCCTAAGGGTGCTTGTGTGCAAAGTGTATCATTTTCATGCTTTTGTCTTGCATTTAGGGTTTTCTATTTTGCTTTGCTTTTTGTTCTTGTCATGCAAACCCTAATTACTAATCATGATATATAAATCGATAAATTGCGTAAAATAAACTAAGCTATTACAACAATTTTTATGGGAGGGGGAATACAAGTTTGAATGGGGATTTGCACAAATATAAAGCTAAATATATTATTACAACCAAATCGAATATGCACGAATTTAAATAAATAAAATACAAATATTTAAAATGCAATGCAATGTTCATGTTAGAAAAATGTTTTATGTCTTATTTTTTTTGTATGAAAAATATTTAATTTAAACCTAAAAAAAAGGAAAAAAATAATATTTATTTTTGGAAGGGGATTAAACCCTAGTTTCTTTAATTAAAAGAAAATAATGTTCTATATTTATTAAATTGTATATTTTTTATATAAAAAATAATAAATAATATTATGTTTAAATATTAAAAATTAAATATGTGTAGAAAATAAGTATTTATGAGTATAAAATGTATAATAAAAAATATTAATTATTTTTAATTATATTTTATAAGTTATTTAAGAAAATAAATTCTATTTATCAAAATAAACTATTTTTCATGTGAGAAAATAATAAAAAAATAAAATAAAAGTGTGAAAATAAATAAATCATTTTTTGGTATTTTTTATCATTAAGAAAAATAAATGAAATTATTAAATATCAAAATATGAAAAAAAAACAAAAAATATAAAAAGCTAGTCAGGGGGTGTAATAGCAAGTCAGGGGGGTGCAAATAGAAAAAAAAAGGCCATGGCGCCAAAAAAGCCCAGAACTTCATCCCTGACCTTCGTTCAGCTTTCTGCGCGCGTTTTCCAGTTCAACCTGTATCTTGCTTATGCTTGCATAAAAATAAAAACTCATAACATGAAAAATGTGGCATTTGAGCTCACGATTCCAACCATATAAATTATGTAACCTAACTCTTAAAGATCAAAGAGAATTTTGGAATCCCTAATCCGTGACCTAAATTTTTCCAGAGTTTTCAATCTTCAAATTCTCTTAGCACAAGCAATGTAAATGAAAAGTAATGATATGTACAACTTCGTTATGATGAGAGCTACATTTTTTCTTCATAAATCGTGGCTTGAAGTTGCCTATATATAGAGATAGAGTTTAAGAAAATACCTCCTTCAGCTGGAATCGTGTAGGACAATGTAGGGACTTGAATGGAGGCCTGGTGATTGTTTAAGCTTCCTTGAACTTCCCTGAACCTATTCCAATACTTATCTTGCTCTGAGGATGGCTAGAACTCCCTAATCAAGTCCAACTGCAAGCTTCCAAGTTGTAAATGGCAGATGCTAAAACAGGGGTTACAGAACCAGGGTGATGGCTTGGATTGGCTAGTTATCAAGTGAATAAGATGTTTGAATTGATTAAACACAAAATGCACGAGCCAAATGAGAGTTGGTTGTGCTTTTGCAGAAACTGTGTGTTTAGGCAAAAATTTGGTGTTTTTGAGTTTGAGAGAGTTTCAAGTCCAAACCAAGCGTGTTATGCCTTGTACAAAGTTTGCATACTTGTATAGAAGTGATCCAAAGTCAGCTTCCCAATAGATCTATCAATGCTAGCCTTTTTGCCAACTTTCTTGTACTTGAAGCAAAGTGACAAGACCCATGCTTCACATGCTTGTACCAGCTTACTTAGGGTTGGTATGAGCTTGTACAACTTGCTTGAGACCTGTGTGGTTTGTATGCATCAAGGGGACAGGTTCAATGCTCAAGATTACAAAGTTTGCAAAGGTTTCCCTTTATGAAAATGGCAATGTGACCTTTTTCCCCAAAATGGAAATACATCTTGTGTAAAGCTTCAAAAGCAAAGATAAAGGATTTGTCAACTGAGTATGCTTTTAATTATGGAGTGTATAGAAAGCTTAGGACCTGTAAAGCAAGATATAACCAACATAGGTTTGATTTGCAACTTGATGCTATGTGAAAATGGCTTGAACAAAAGTGAGAAAATGCCAACTTCCTCTCTTCGATTCTCCCTACTCAAAAATTATCTTGGTGAATTATTGGACATTTTGGAAAGCATGAAATGTGCTATATAATCCATCTTTGAAATGAATTTTGAGATACTTCTTGGAACTAGGTGAAAAATGCCCATGAAGTTGGGTCCAAAACCTGCCTAAATTAGGGCAAAATTTAACTAAGTTATTTAGTTCATGGGCCTATATTCACAAATTCATAACTTGAGATCCAAGCATCTTTAAGGAAAAGTTTGTAATGCAAAGTTGTAGATTTCATGTAGGACTACAACTTTCATGTTGGGAACTTTTCTTGAATCAAAATGCATCATGGTGAAAAAGAGGTGAAAATTTGAGAAAAAATAAGAAAAATTTTATACTTAGAAAAATTCTAAGTTATGAAAATTTTCAAATTCAAACCCTAATTTTCAAATTTGGTTTTCTTGGTGAACAAGTTTCATATTTTGACATATCTTGATGAATTATGACCCTTGGCACTTGATTTTGACCAAAAAGTCAAAGTTTGACTTTTTAGTGTACAGTTGACTTTTGATCAGTTGACTGCAAATTTCATCTGTCAATCCAATGAACTCGAGATCTTTTGAACCATGTAATTAGGTAAATATGATATCATTGAACCCTTGAAATCATGCTTGAACTCAATTGGTCATTGGCTAGGTTAAAAAATCAAAAATTGCCCTTTCCTAGTCAAAACCCTAATTTTGACCATTTTGCCCTTTTGATGATTTGATCAAATTTCTTGAGGAGTTGTGATCCAAACTTGATCAAATGGTACATATGAGTCTAAAATATTGATGTGGATCAAAAATTATGAAGTTTGACTGTAAATTGGCCATGATTGATATTTTCCCCAATACAACTGATTTTTAGGTCAACTGTCCAATTGACTTATAAAAAATGTGGTTCAAGGCTTGAAACTTAACATGAACAATCTTAGGGGTCCATAATGATATTTGAAAGTCACATGAAGCATTGATAGTCCAAAAATAATTATGCAAACTCAAACCCTAATTTTGGATTATCAGTGCAAGATGAGATATCTTGAGCTGACCAAACCCTAATCTTGTCTTGAGTCAAAGAAGTCTTGTGAGAAAAATCTTGATAAATGAGAGGGAAAATTTTGGGGTACAACACCTGGCATCACATTCATAAGTAGAGTAGGAAGGATTTGGGACCTAGGGGTGCTGTTTCTTTGGAGCCATATCTTCAGTGGGTCCGATCGAGAGCCATACAGTTGAAGATGTCGTATACTCGGGAGACACCCATGCCTGACCTGTTTGTGAAGACCATTCCTTTATTAGATGATCTAGAAGAGTTGTAGCTTGCTTTGGTTAGGATGAAACAGGAAAGAGATGCTTGGAAGAACAAGTTCCATAATTTAGAGAGTTCCTACAAAGCAGACTTGAAGGAGAAAGATGATTTGATCGAGACCCTTGAGAGTCGAGCGGTGGAATCTATGGAGAGGCAAGGGGATTTATTTTCTCCTAAGCCTCAAACAGGTGTTGATTGCTCATTTCCTTATCTAGATGATTGGAAGGAGGTTGCCATCAGACAGGTGGAAGAAAACCAGAGGTTGAGGGCTCAGATTGCCAGGCTCACAGGGAAGCGACAACGTACAGATTGATCTCTATCAGTTTCTTTCTCTCAGGATTTTTAGATTGCATTCTCATCTTGTACTTGGGATCATTGGAACTTGTAATCCATTTTTTGAAGTTATTATAATAAAAAATTTTCAGTATTTCAAATGTGTTATTATTTTGATGTTTGCAATATGTCTATAAATGTTAAACCCCTTGAAATATTAAATGATAAAGTAAAATAATCATGTGCATTGCATGTCATGCATCATATTGCACATATTTCTTGCATTTATTATGCATATCCAGGTGCCTTACCCAGCTTTTTGCTTCGTTCAGCAAACTAACTCATCACTACAACACTCGGGCTAACTTCAAAAAGAAGATGGACAACTTAGAACAGGAAAATCGCGAGCTGCGTGAAGAAGTTTCTGCTTTGAAGGCCGACTTAGCCAATTTGACTACTCTGATGGAAGCTCGGGTGGTTGCTCAGAATCAGCCACCGAGTGTTCAACCTCAACCAACGAGGGAAAATGCTGAAGTTCCTACTATTCCTGTATCCGCTACTCCTACTGTTGTTCAAAACCGCATGCCTCAAGGTTATCCGTGGGGAATTCCAGAGAATTTTGCACCTGAAGGTTTAAATTTGGGCCCCCAAGATGCTTCAGTGGTTCCAAATGTTGTTACTCCAGCACCTCTTGTAGTGCATACTGTTCCTGCTGCACCTCCTTCGGTGAATTTGGTTCCATTTGTTAATGAAGATGTATGTCGTCCTTTTCCTCCACCAAGTGATGACTTAGGTCTCTATGACAGAATGGATGATTTTCAAGAGCAATTTGATAGAATGCAAAGAGAGATGAAAGCTCTTAGGGGAAAAGAGCTATTTGGACAGAATGTGAATGAGCTGTGTTTGGTCCTGAACGTTAAAGTGTCTGCTAAGTTCAAGGTCCCAGAGTTTGAGAAGTATAAGGGCAACACTTGCCCTCGTGCTCACCTGGTAATGTACGTAAGGAGAATGTCTACCCACACCGATGATCAGCGTCTGCTGATTCACTTTTTCCAGGATAGTCTGATCAGCGCAGTGTTGAAATGGTACATGAGTTTAGACAGCACCAACATCCATACCTTTAATGATTTAGGAGAAGAATTCATAAAACAATACAAGTACAATATGGACATAGCGCCTGACCGTGACCAGCTTAGGGTCATGGTTCAGAAACACAGGGAATCATTCAAAGGGTACGCACAGAGATGGCGCGAAGTGGCTGCACAAATGATTCCTCCTATGGATGAGAAGGAAATGACTAAAATTTTTCTGAAGACGCTAAGCGCTTTCTACTACGAAAGAATGGTAGCAAGTTCCCCAAGTGATTTTACAGAGATGGTAGGGATAGGGGTCCGCCTAGAAGAGGCAGTAAGAGAAGGCCGTTTGATAAAGGGTGAAAGATCCGGAGGTGTGAAGAAGCCAGCTTATGGGTTTTATAAGAAGAAAGAGGGGGATACAAATGTTGTCATACAAGAGAGGAGAGTAAATGCTCCTAGAAGGAATTATCAGCGTCACCAGCAAGTTTCTTCAGTGACTCCTGTTATGAATTCTGCTCTGACTATCGTTGCTTATAAAGACAGTCCCAGCAGGGAAACCAAGGGAATAATAAGAGAAGGGAGAACTACGACCCTATTCCCATGAGTTATGCAGAACTGCTACCAGCATTGATTTAGAAGAAGTTGGTCCCGACACTACCACCTCCAGCAGTACCATCACCATTGCCTTGGTATTACAAAGCAGACCAGGTGTGTGCCTTTCATCAGGGAGCACCAGGGCATAGTGTTGATAATTGTTATCCTTTGAGGAATGAAGTGCAAAGGTTGGTGAAGTCTGGAATTTTATCTTTCAAAGACATGGGACCTAATGTGAAAGACAATCCTCTACCCAAGCACGGGGGAGTTGTCGTACCCCAAATTTGCCCTATCTCTTTTATTCTTGTCTGGCTTTGAACTTTGCATTCCATTTGCATCATTTTTATTATTCAGTCATTTGGATATCCCACATCTCAGGGAACCATGCGCTTTGGTTTAAAGTTTTAGGGTTGCGTCCTCTGCATGTCTAATCTTGTTTTGTGGTTTTCTTATCAGGTAAAAAGGAAGCACATATGGCTCTTGATTAGCGGATCGTGGAATGAATTATGTCGTCAGGTTACAAGGTTGGTTCTCGCTCAAATTTATCATAGCTTGGATTAGGGTTTATTTCCCTATATGTGCTGGTTAAGATGCTAGGGTTTCGAGTTTTGGTTTCTGTGAAGATGTTTCTTTTGCCCGCCTCGAGGATGGCTTAAAGCTCAGTGCATTAGGTCAAGAATGTCATCCCCTCACATTTCAAGTTTCTTCTTTAAGTCTCTAAGCCATTGATTCGAGAATTTGAAGTTTGAATTGACAAATGTGGAGTTCGAGCACTTCAGGAAATGAGGTTAAAGGTTCATAATAATCAGGACTTGTTTTTGTTGCTTAAGTTTCAAGTTATTGCAGGTTGAATGTCAAAGTCAGAGTTCTGTTCGAGAAGCGCAAGTGTGGTTCAGGCATGATTTGAAGATTAAGGTTCAAGCGATCAGTGTTTTGGGTTCGAATTAATCAGAGGAATTAAATTCTTAAGCATTCATTTTGTTTTGTTTGAGAGTTTGATTAGAAGGCGCGTGTTGTGTTTGGAATACAAGTTATAACAATTATTCATAAATTCTTGAGATTCAAGTTACTAAGTCGAGATGTGCGTTCGAATCATTCAAGAGAGAATTTCGGAATTTAAACAAGATCGAAAGTTATTTGATTTCCATACAAGAGAATTCATACAAAAAATATATCATTCAAGCTTTCGTATTCGTTACATTTTTTTGGACTGATTACAAAGCGTAATGAAAAATGAATTACGGTATGGAATACAAATTACATTTTGTTTTGATTACAAAGAAAAGAGAAAAAAAAATTATTTTTTCAAGTATTCATCTTCAAGTCATTCGTCCTCGCCTTGGTATTTTCATCGTTCGGTCTCGCTTCGAATCGTCCAATAATTGTGCTCATGAAATAAGAAAAAGAAAAAGGGTTAGCAATCAAAATATGAAAAAATTCAAACTAAGAGTTAATTGATTTTTATGTCATCATAAGGGTTTGCCTTTTGGAATCAGTTAAAGAGGGAGATGTTTTTATCATGTCTTAAGTTTTCTTCCAAATTGCAAATCACAAAGAATTTTCTCTTTGGTTCACAAAAAGAAAGAAAAAAGAAGAAGAAAAGAAAATTGCCAAAGCAAGCACAACGCACCAAAACAAACAAAAGCAAGCCCAGCGCACAAACTGTCAAAGCAAACAAGCACCGCGTGCAGGCCAACAGCGGCAAACAAGGCCAAGCAAGCATTATAGCGCACAAGTCAAAAACAGCCAGCAGCATAAATGGCACAATGGGAAACGCACAAGGCAAAACGTGTAGCATGCCACAAGAAAACAATACAACATAGATGGTATCTAACATACAATGCAACATCATTTTAAACCAAACAAATAAAATAGCAACAAGTCAAAACATTAGTGCAAGTAGCCAAAATACCCCTAGCATCATCATTTTCCACAAGAGGCAAACCCTTCAGAACTTTAAGAAAAAAAAGCAAGCTTTTTATCATGGAAAGATGAAAGAGGAAGAGGTATCACCTGCCAAAACAAAAACAGCAAAAAACTGCACCCCACAGTCAAGTTTGCACTAAAATGAATAGAGACAAAACCTGTACCTTTAAAGGCATAAAACAGCACCATAAATTGTTCAAATTTCACCAATTTTCCCCCCACATTTCCACCCCTGCACTATAAATAGACACACCACTGTTTCATTAAAGAGATCCTGGACATAGCTTAGAAAAACCAAAACTTTAAACCACAAATTGTCAAAAACACCATCCATCAAAAGGACCTTTCCTTTTATCTAATTTTTACACCAACTGGAAGCTGAAGAAATCAACAAACTAGAAAACTACATCATACCAAAACCGACAGTACAGGATCCGGGACACACAGCCTAAAGTGAAAAAAGAGAATTTTTTCTTGTGGAGGTAGCGAAGCAAGAGAGACAGATCAAAGAAAAATATACCAGTTTTTTTGCTATAACTCATGCCATTTCATTAATGTTTATTTTCATATCTGTAGCAAATTTCAACTTCCATTTGGGTGTAGTTATCATTAAGAAAATCTCCAAAAATCTGTTAATCGGCTTACCTTGTCAACAAAATAACAAACCTGCTGTTAGAAAACATAAAAACCTGCTGTTAAAACTAGCATAGTACCCTATCAAAACACTTCCCCTGTCAAGAATACTAAAACCTGCTACCAGCGGAACCTGTCAAACCACATCTTACAACCTGAAAACCAGCATAGAACCTTGTTAACAAACTTAAAACCTTAACCTGTTAACAACCTTTACCTGTTAATCCAAAACCTGTCAAAAAAACCTCAACTTGCAAACCATAAAACCAGTTAAATAATGGAACTTGTTCTAAAAGCCTAGAACCTACTAAACCAAAACACCTAACCTATAAAACTATAGAACCTGATAAAAAAACCAGTTTCTCCATGTCAACACCTAACCTGTAAAACTTAGCATTTGTTAAAAAACAAAAACCTGCCAAGAATACTAAAATTTGTAACCAGCTCAACCTGCAAACCAGAACACAACAACCAATATTACTCTTTGAATCGAGCATCTCAATGGGTCAGTCAAAAGTTGAATTTGAATTATAGGTTCTTCTGCTTTGGTCTACATCGGCGCCCATAACCACCGCAACCGTCACCGCCTCTTTTACCGCTCACCGCCCACCGGACCTGTAACATACTCCCTCCGCCGCATTCAATTAACCCCAACCTCGCCACTTATCTCTACCAAACGGACATAGGCTTAGTTTCTTCGACTTGGTCACATCCCATCCTAGGTCGTTCTCTTCACGTTCAACTCCATCCCCATCCCTTCGATTCTCCACCGAATCCTTCTTCTTTGTCCTTCCATCTCCACATCAAACCCTTCGTTTTCTGGAAAGTGTTGCAGATTAAGAGACTGAAATGGAATTTCAGAGGAAACGAAAGATTTGAATATATGGTGTACCCGTTCAGATCTCGTGGGATGTCTCTATTTAGTTGTTTGTGAAAGATAACAGCGACAGACACACGATTTTCATGGTCGATCCGAGAAAGCGTTAGAGAAGCTTTTGGCATTCGTATTACGTTTGAAGTTGTTGATGATGTTGGAGGATAAAGGGAGTACAGGGGTTGCAGATTGAGGTTTGGTGATGGAGGTTCGTTGATTGATGTGGAAGAGGCTTAGAGGGAAAGCAAAGAGAGGAAAAAGAGAATCCGTGAATGAGAGAGAGAAGGGTTGCTTTATTTTAAGTTTTTTTCTTTTGATTAATTTTACAGTAAAATTGTTAATTAATCTTTTCCTTATTCTCATGCTAGCCGCGCCGCGCCCCAACATGCCTTAGGGTTTTTGAAAATTTCTTGTTCCTCTCCTCCAAAGCGGGTCGGCCCATTGGGCCTGTTTGGTCCAGCGACATAACCGCTTTCCTTTATGTTTTAATAAAATCCTGTTAATAAATGAATAGCAGCATAGCTCAACTGGCCAAGCCTTTAATAATACACCTTGGGGACCCGGGTTCAACCCCTGCTGGGGGCATTTTCCATTTTCTCTCCTTTTTTTGTTTCTTTAGGCTTTGTCTTTGTGTAAATTAATTTTTTATATTTCTTAAAAAAACATACTTATTTAATTTCTTTCCTTTACATAGTTATTGCATGAGAAAAGATACCAAAAAACATGTTTGTTTTAATTAAATTTTCATTTTTTTATTTACTTAATTATTTTGTTTAATTTTGTTTAATTCAATTTGTTTTATTTAACTTAATAAAATACCCAAAATAAGTTAAAATTAGGTTTCGATACTCATTTCGCGATAAGTTGTAAAAAATATTATAGTACTATTTTTCTTAAAACAATACATATTTAGAGTATTAGTTTCTTCATTTGTTCGTTCAAAACCCGATGCCATACTCCCTTAGGTAGCTCCATGAGGCGATTAAAACCCGTTCGACCGCCTTATGTTGAAATAGACTTTTAGCTCACTTGTACCATAACAAACAACTAGGTCTCTAGTCTCCCTCTTAACCCTTCCCTTTTGTAATTAAAACTTAACATTCATAAATCAAAAAATCAAAAACACTTAATCATTACTTGAATTTATTTTAAAACTCGCAAAAACACTCAACCAAGCAAAATTCCCCCTAAGGGCATGTTATCTCCATTCTACCGCGATATCGGCCATGCCTATTGCTAGAATACATGCGTTAACATCGCCCACTAAAAAACACAAACAAATCAATCATTCCCTAGAGGAACTATGGTGTTCTGATTCCTTCATTGGATACGTAGGCAAAGGGTTGTGAAACCCTCACGAACACAATAATCGAAAACCATCCATTTCCCATCTAGCAAGCCTAGTTGTAGATAATTCACACCCTTTAAGACAAACAAACAAAATGGATCCCGTTGAGTACAACGTATGTGAGGGGTGCTAATACCTTCCCCTTGCATAACCGACTCCCTTACCCATTCTCTTGGTCGCAAGACCATCTTATCCATCTCCTTGTGGTTTTATCGATATTTCCCCTTCCTTCGGGATAAATAAAGTTCGGTGGCGGCTCTGTGTTTTTTGTCGGTGGTTTCAGCTGGCGACTCTGCTGGGGAACTTTAGCGAGTCTCTCCTAGTTGTGTTTATTTGTCTTTTTGGGTGTTTATTTATTTGCTTTATCTTGCTTTATCGTTTTATCTCTTTATTTATTTTATTCTTTTGTATATATTGCATATATTATTGCTACTCACATATTCTGGATACATTGTGTTGTTGGGTTTGGTGTTTATTTTTGATAAGTCCTCTACCCGGACTTGGGTTACACATAGGATTAGGACGGGCGGTATAGTCATGTTAACTTTGAGGGAGTAATCCCGAAGAAGGAGGCATGAAAATCCCCCACTCAGTGGAGGTCCCCTTGAAAGTAGTGGTGTTTACCGAGTAATCGGGAAGACGTTGTTGCTTTCGACCTGGGAGCTCGAGAAGCTGAGAGTCGTAGAACCATTAACCCATCTAGGCCTTTTAGGTGCAATGTGGAGACTGTAACAGAGTAATCCGGAAGTAATTGTCACGCGATATTGCACTCAGACGAGTTTTTCCTGCGAATATTACTGATTACCAAGTAATTGGGACGTCGGTAATATCCAAAGGAAGAGCGTAGACTTCGAGAACTCTTTAGAACCTTGTTCGGCAGGTGATAAACCCCTAGTACATACCTCGTGGGTGGTTACTCTGACTCCATGTCTGTGACGTCAAACTTTTGATCCTGTTACTTTCAGCCTGTGCAACGGACTACGCAATGGTTATCCAGAATATGTGGAGCTAAGACTTCATGCCATAGCATACCATACCATCACATCATCATGTATATATATATCTCATATATAGAGAAATCCAAAGACATGTCTTGTTGATATAACGTTTCAAAAAGGAAATTTTAAAAAGATAGACGAGTCTTTGGGTCTCATTAGAAATGAAGATAAAGCATTCATCCATATTACCATGCATTCATTTTTTCACAACAAAAACTCATTGGGGTCCCCTTTCTCAGAATCCAGTAAACAGCAAAGGCGACTCATCCACATCCTTACTGCACCAGAGGCAACCAGCAAAGGCTAATGGATCTTTTCGAAGAAAATCATAATGCACTCCGTCGGGATATGGACACTATGGGTACCCGCATGGATCAACTCATGGAAACTCTGCATGCCGTGATTAAGGGTCAAGAAGAACTACACCAGAGTGTTGCCAAGCTTACTACTGTTGCTCCTTCCACTTCTTCTAATGGGATAAATGACAATGTTAATGTTGAGACTCCTACCGGTGCTCATAGGAATGATGTCGACGATCATCATGATGTTATTGATCTGGATGAACCCCAAGTGAACCTTGCTGCCGGGGTTGCTGAAACTGCAAAAATGTATCATGCTCTCGAAGAGCGACTTAGAGATATGGAAGGTATCAAGGCTCCCAGATTCAACACTGCTGCAATGTGCCTCGTGCTTGGGGTAGTTATTCCTCCCAAGTTTAAAGTCCCAGAGTTTGACAAATACAAAGACACTTCTTGCCCAGAAACACATCTTTGTTCCTATTGTCGCAAGATGGTGGCTTATGCTGGAAATGAACCTCTGCTCATGCATTTCTTTCAAGACAGTTTGACCGGGGCATCCTTGGATTGGTATATGCAATTGGAAAGATCTCATGTCGCTACTTGGGGAGAGCTTGTCGATGCTTTTCTGAAACATTACCATTACAATACTGCTATGGCTCCGAGTCGTACTCAGCTCCAGGGGATGGTACAATAGTCTGAAGAATCTTTCAAAGAATATGCTCAGAGGTGGCGTGAACTAGCTGCAAGGGTCCAACCTCCTCTCTTGGATCGCGAGTTGATTGATCTGTTTATGGGTACTCTACGAGGCCCTTATCTCCAACATATGTTCAATAGCACTTCTACTTCATTTTCTGATATGGTCATCATTGGTGAACGTGTTGAGACGTGTATTAAGCCTGGAATCATTCAAGGTGTTCCTAATAATGCTAACAACAATGCAAGCATTAATAGGAAACCATTTTCTGGTTTTGTCAAGAAGAAAGAGGGAGAGACCAGTGCCATCACCGTTAACCAAGGAAGAGCTCCCATATTTCCTCAAGTCTGATTCCCTTATTTTCCTACACCTACTGTTGTTCCCAACCAGTTTGTTCCGCAAGTATACGCTGCTACAACTCTAGCACCTTGGATGGCCCAACAACGGCCTTTCTCTCTGCAACCATATTATGTTCCGCAACAACAGTTTGCACCTCCTACAACTTATCAACAACCGAATCAACATCTCCAAGGCCCAAGAGCTCCTCCAAGACAGAGAGCCCCTGAAAGAAGGTTTGATCTCATTCCCATGTCCTATGCTCAGCTTCTCCCACGGTTACTTGCTAGTCAAATGGTCCAATTGCGTGAACTCGGTCCACCGCCAAATCCTCTCCCTAGGGGATATGATACTAATGCTCATTGTGAATTCCATTCTGGTGCCCCCGGCCATACAATTGAAAATTGCATAGCTTTCAAGTGCAAAGTTCAAGATCTCATTGACGCGAAAGCAATCAACTTCAACCCTGTGGGTCCTAATATTCAAAATAATCCCATGCCTCCTCATCATGGGGGAACAATCCACGCTATTGAAGAAGTTGATGAACGGGTTTTGGTATCAAAGGTTGATGAAATTAAGATATCTTTGGAAACTGTCAAAGAACATTTGTTGAAGCATGGAGTGCTACAAGAACTCCATGACTTCTGCTTAACCTGTTCTTCCAAACCAGAAGAGTGTGCTGAGTTGAAGACGACCATTCAACAGTTGATCAATGAAGGTATCTTACAGATAGAGAAAGTATTCCGAGAAGAAGAAATTGATGTTCTGGAAATCCCCTACTATCCGAGAAGTTTTTCAGCCACCCCTAGTATTCCATTAACAATTCAGGTTCCTATTACCCCCACAATGATTCAAGCTCCTATTCCTCCTACAAGAGACGACTCGAAGGCAGTTCCCTAGGAGTACAATGTAGTCTATATTCATGGAAAGAGGTATGAGTGCCCTCCGGTAGGTGACAAGAATGTTACCAGTATTGCAGGAACAAGCAACATGACCCACAGTTGTCGAATCTTTTCTCCTCCACCACCACCTCCTAAGGAAACTATAGTGAAGCTCTAGCTAAGGCTAAGGGAAAGCAAGCAATGGATAATAAACCCGAACTTTCTGAAGGACAAGAAGTGGAGCAACTTTTGAGAATTCTCAAGCGGAGTGATTACAAAGTAGTGGACCAGCTCAACCAGACACCATCCAAGATTTTCATATTGTCTCTCCTTTTGTGTTCAGAGGCCCACCGCAACGCCTTATTGAAGACCTTATGTTCTGCTCATGTTACCCAAGACATCTCTGTGGCCCAGTTTGAAGGAATAGTCACCAATATTGCTGTGGGAAATTGTTTGGGTTTTTGCGATGATGAACTCCCAATTGAAGGCAAAGCCTACAATAAAGCACTGCATGTTTCTATGAAGTGTTTGGACACTGTGTTATCTCTAGTTTTGGTGGATACAGGTTCTTCACTCAATGTGATGCCTAAGGTTACCTTGTTTAAGCTGAATATGGATGGAGTAATGATGAGGCCCTCCACTCTAAATGTTCGAGCGTTTGATGGTTCAAGAAGATCGCTGGATGGAGAAGTTGATTTTCCTGTCAAGATTGGTCCCCTCACTTTCTATTTGTCATTCTATGTTATGGACATTCGTCCATCCTATACTTGCCTTTTGGGCCGTCCATGGATTCATGTAGCTGGAGTTGTGACATCTACTCTTCATCAACACCTGAAGTTCATTGCGAATGACCAAGTTGTCGTCGTTTGCGGGGAAGAAGACATAGTGATTAATAATCTGACTACCTATCGTTACGTGGAAGTGGAAGGCGAGGTACAAGAGTTGCCCTTTCAAGCTCTGGAGATTGTTACTGTTGACAAATTCCCCGTCATGGAATGTAAAAAGTCTGAGATACCCCTGGCCTCTTTGAAGGATGCCAAAGCCCTCATAGAAGCTAGACCTCCCCATGACAGTTGGGGCAAATTGATTGAAGTTCCAGAGAAGAAAAATCATTTTGGTCTTGGGTATCAGCCATCCTCCTCCGTGCAAGCTGATTGGGCTCCTCTCAAAGGACAACAGGTTCCCCAAATTTTTGAAGTGTTCGTGAGTGATGGTGTAAGCAAAGAAGGACAAGTGCTCTCCACAGATGCTAAAGGTGACAATGAGGATATTTCAAGATTTATCTATCAAGTTGCGTCGGACCAGGAGCTCAGCAATTGGACTGCCATGGACATCCCTGAAGTTGTTTTCCTTGATGTGTAATTTTATGTTTCCATTTTAAGTCATATGTCCTGCCCAAGGCATACTGACAGCTTGTAGAAGGGGCCCCTTATGTTTCAATCTTCGTTTAACATTGAATGAAAAATCGCACTTTCGCATACAATTTTGTTCTCTGTGTTTTATTTTGCTTTTACTTTTTCAAAATAAAAATGGAAATACTTTACTTTCCATATTCTAAATATTCTTTTGCACTTTCTAAAAATAAAACATAAAATCATCGATCATGCAGATCTGTCTCGGACTCCATTGGAAATGGTAATGCTATGGCTCCTTATATCCTTGAGAATTCAGTTGATCATGCTAACGAAGATAATGAGGAAGATTGTGAAGTCCCTGAAGAACTAGCCAGGCTCCTAAGACAGGAAGAGAAGGTCATCCAGTTGTATCAAGAAGAAATAGAAGTCGTCAATCTCGGTACTGAAGAGGTAAAAAGAGAAGTCAAGATAGGGGCCGCCTTGCAAAGTGAAGAAAAGAAGGGGTTGATTATATTGCTTCAAGAGTATGCTGATATCTTTGCTTGGTCGTATGAAGACATGCCCGACTTAGACACTGATATAGTAATGCACAGATTGCCACTCAAGCCAGAATGTCCTCCTATAAAGCAAAAACCAAGAAGGACCAGACCCGACATGGCTTTGAAGATCAAAGAAGAGGTTCAGAAACAGCTCGAAGCGGGTTTCCTATCTGTGATAAATTATCCGCCTTGGATTGCTAACATTGTGCCCATACCTAAGAAGGATGGTAAGGTACGTATGTGTGTTGACTACCGAGACTTGAATAGAGCAAGCCCGAAGGATGATTTCCCGTTGCCTCATATTGATTTATTGGTTGATAATACTGCTCAGTCTTCAGTGTTTTCCTTTATGGATGGTTTCTCTGGATACAATCAGATAAAGATGGCTCCGGAAGACATGGATAAAACAACTTTCACAACTCCTTGGGGTACCTTTTGCTATAGAGTCATGCCTTTTGGTCTTAAAAACGCTGGTGCGACATATCAGCGAGCTATGGTGACTCTCTTTCACGACATGATTCATAAAGAGGTCGAGGTGTACGTGGACGACATGATTGCGAAGTCATAGACTGAGGAAGAACATTTGGTTCATTTGAAGAAGTTGTTTGATCGTTTGCGAAAGTTCAGGTTAAGGCTTAATCCCAACAAATGCACCTTTGGGGTTCGGTCGGGCAAGTTACTGGGTTTTATCGTGAGTCAACGAGGAATTGAAGTAGATCCAGACAAAGTAAAAGCAATACAAGATATGCCGGTGCCAAAAAATGAGAAGGAAGTACGAGGTTTCCTTGGAAGGTTGAATTACATAGCCCGGTTTATTTCCCATCTTACTGCTACCTGTGAACCCATCGTTAAATTATTACGCAAGAATCAGGATATCTGTTGGGATGAGAGTTGTCAAGAAGCTTTCGAGAAGATTAAGCAGTATCCTCAAGAACCACCAATACTCATACCACCAGTCCCTGGGAGACCTCTCATTATGTATTTGACTGCGCTTGAAGGATCTATGGGTTGTATGCTCGGACAACATGATGATACTGGACGAAAAGAACACGCCATTTACTATTTGAGAAAGAAGTTTACTGATTGTGAATCAAGGTATTCCTAACTTGAGAAGACTTGTTATGCTCTTACGTGGGAAGCCCAACGTTTAAGGCAGTATATGCTGACACATTCTACGCTTCTGATATCTAAGATGGACCCGATAAAGTACATCTTCGAGAAACCAGCACTTACAGGCAGATTGGCTCGGTGGAAAATGCTTTTGTCTGAGTATGACATCCAGTACGTCACACAAAAGGCCATCAAAGGTAGAATTGTTGTTGATCATCTCGCTCACCAACCATTGGAAGAATATTAGCCCATGAAGTTCGACTTTCCAGACGAGAATATTATGAAACTTGATGCCAATGAAGGACCTGAACCAAGGGAGCGATGGACTCTCACGTTCGATGATGCGTCAAATGCTATGGGTCATGGTATTGGGGCAGTTCTGACCTCTCCACGCGACACTCACATACCTTTCACTGCCAGATTATGTTTTGATTGCACGAATAATGTCGCTGAGTACGAAGCTTGTATGATGGGCCTTGAAGCCGCCATTAATTTGAAGAGCAAGATCCTTGAAGTTTATGGGGACTCTGCCTTAGTGATACATCAAGTACGGGGTGATTGGGATACACGTCACCCTAATTTAGTTCCATACAGGGATTACATAGTTGAGTTGTTGCCTGCTTTCGATGAGGTCACCTTTGAACACATTTCTAGAGAAGCAAATCAACTGGAAGACGCTCTGGCCACTCTAGCAGCAATGTTCAAAGTCAATTACCAGAATCATGCACCTAGTATAAGGATCGACCGTTACAAGGAGCCAGCACATGTTTTCCCTGCTCATTGTCTCACCACTGAAGATGTATCAGACGAAAGGCCGTGGTATTTCGACATCAAAAGATATCTTGAGAAGCAAGAGTACCCCGAAGGTGCTACGATTTGTGATAAGTGGACTCTCGGATGGTTGGCGTCTAATTTTTTATTATCAGGAGACGTTTTGTACAAGAGAAACTATGATTCAGTTCCGCTCAGATGCGTGGATAGACACGAAGCAGAATCCATTATACGAGAAATACACGAGGGCTCTTTTGGGACTCATGCTAGTGGGCATTCCATGGCCAAGAAAATCCTACGAGCAGGTTATTTCTGGATGATGATGGAAAGTGACTGTTGTGTGTATGCCAAAATGTGCCATAAATGTCAAGTTTACGCAGACAGAATACATGTTCCTCCCACTCCTTTGAATGTGATGACTTCACCATGGCCCTTTGCAATGTGGGGTATTGATATGATTGGACGCATCGAGCCGAGCGCTTCAAATGGACATAGGTTCATCCTCGTTGCTATTGACTACTTCACCAAGTGGGTGGAAGCGGCATCGTACAAGAATGTGACCAAGCAAGTTGTCACTCATTTCATCAAAAGAGAAATCATATGTCGGTACAGAACTCCTAATAAGATCATCACTGATAACGGGTCAAATCTCAACAACAAGATGATGAAGGAAATGTGTGAAGAGTTCAAGATCGGGCACCATAATTCATCACCCTATCGGAAAAAGATGAATGGGGCAGTCGAAGCCGCTAACAAGAACATAAAGAAGATCATCCAGAAAATGGTGAGAACATACAAAGATTGGCATGAGATGTTTCCTTTTGCCCTGCATGGCTATCGAACTTCGGTGCGTACTTCCACTGGGGCAACTCCGTTTTCACTAGTCTATGGTATGGATGCGGCACTCCCGGTCGAAGTGGAGATTCCTTCCTTAAGGGTTCTGATGGATACTAAACTTGATGAAGCAGAATGGATTCAAACGAGATTCTACCAACTCAATCTCATCGAAGAAAAGCGCCTGGCAGCCATTTGTCACGGTCAGTTATACCAACAGCGTCTCAAGAGGGCATTTGACAAGAAGATTCGGCCTCGAGAGTTCCACTCAGGGGACCTGGTTTTAAGAAAGATTCTCCCAATCCATACTGATCCAAGAGGCAAGTGGACTCCCAACTATGAGGGACCGTACATCGTGAAGAAAGCTTTCTCAGGAGGTGCTCTAATCCTGACAAACATGGATGGGGAAGACGTTCCGCTTCCAGTCAATTCAGACTCAATCAAAAAATACTACGCATGAAAGGACCCGCTAAGTCGAAAACCCGAAAGGGCGGCTTAGGCAAAAGTTAGGGCTAAAAAAAAGGAAAAAAAGAGAATAACCCGTTAAGTCGAAAACCCGAAAGGGCGGCTTAGGCAAAAATGGGTGTCCCGGTGGATTGAAAACCCGAAAGGGCGATCCAAGCAAAAATTAGGGACAAAAAGCGAGAGACTGCAGTCTGAAAACTCTTCACGTACACCCTCCTAATGCGGGATGGATGGATCTAACTATTACCCTTTGGAAGCACGGAACTAGGACAACCCAGGATGCGAGAATTATAACAATATCAGTTTCAACGGAAGTTCGAGATTTTCTTATTGCCATTTTACTCGTTGTATTTCTTTTCTTTTTCGCAACTTCCTCATTTAGGAGTTGTATCTCTGTATGAATGCCCATTCACGGGCCAAACTCATTAATAAAATTTTCCCTTCCATTAAAAGATATTTTTTATGTTCTTTTACTTTATTTTTCGTATGCGAATTGTGATTTAAATTCTTTGTTAAGCATTGCATTGAAAAGGATAAGTCAATAATAATCGCGAGCTAAGATGTGAAACACTACATTACATGGATATGAAGGCATCCCAAGGTAATGTTGTGGCATTCAAGTGTTCGCTCTTCTGTGCAGGTAGCAAGTCATAACGGTTACCTTGACCAATATTTCATCCTCGTCGCCTCTCTACAATCGACCGAGCGCCCGATTCTCCCACACGGAGAAACTTGGGGCATTGGTTGAGGTCCGCGTCTCTTTTTCAGTTATTCACAAGAGTCCAACCCATGAAGGAAGTCAGATCAAGTCATTTCTCCTCAGCAAGATTTATTCCCCAATGAACTCGACAAGGGTAATTCTTTCTTCTCAAATTTCAAGCACCAGTCTATACTGGTACCTCAAAATGACGAGAAATAGATCCTAATGAGTTTTTTGCATTTTGCACACAATAATCATCATGACATATTGCATTGCATCCTTTAACGCATAGCATATCCATGAATCATCATGTCACACTTCAAATGTATATGAAGCATGAGCCAAATCAATCCCAAATCAACAAAACATCCTCACCAAAATTTCATCTTCATAATTCCCAATTAACATATATTACTACACTACCAACTAAAATAAACCAGGGTTTTAGTATGTCATGCTCCCCAACTCTAAATACTTACTTTATCTCCCTAGGGTCGTAGGTCGTCCGTAGACTTTACCCACTCATCATCTTTTTCTAAGGTCGTAGATCGTCGGTAGATCTCACCGCCGCTTTATCTTTTTAAGGTCGTAGATCGTCTGTAGATCTTACCGTCATCTTTTTTTCTAAGGTCGTAGATCGTCCGTAGATCTTACCATAGTGGTATCTTTTTAGGGTCGTAGATCGTCCGTAGATCTTACCTTCGCATTTTAGGGTCGTAGATCGTCCGTAGATCTTACCTTTGCATTTTAGGGTCGTAGATCGTCCGGAGATCTTACCTTCGCATTTTAGGGTCGTAGATCGTCCGTAGATCTTACCGTCGCTTTATCTTTCTAGGTTCGTAGATCGTCCGTAAATCTTACCTTCGCATTTTAGGGTCGTAGATCGTTCGTAGATCTTACCGTCGCTTTATCTTTCTAGAGTCGTAGGTCGTCTGTAGATCTTACCTTCGTTTTATCTACCTAGGTTCATAGGTCATCCGTAGACTTTAACCTCTTATCATCTCTTTTTAAGGTTGTAGATCAGTCGTAGATCTTATCGTCAAGTTATCTCTTAAGGTCGTAGATCGTCCGTAGATCTTACCATAGTGGTGCCTTTCCTAAGGTTGTAGATCGTCCGTAGATCTTACTTTCACTTTACCTCTCTTAAGGTCGTAGATCATCCGTAGATCTTACCATCGCATTGTGTTTTTAAGGCCGTAGGTCGTCCGTAGACTTTACCTTCTCCTCTTTACCTCTCTTAAGGTCGTAGATCATCCGTAGATCTTACCATCGCGTTGTGTTTTTTTTAAGGTCGTAGATCATCCGTAGATCTTGTCGTTGCGCCATATTCTTAGGGTCTTAAGTCTTCCGCAGATTTTACCTTCGTGTTATCCTTAAGTTTATTACCTCTAGTCACCGCGATATTGTCAACCATATCCTTTTAGTCACTCTACCACTCACTCCCTCGAGAACCTTGTATTGGCACCATTACCCCAGTACGAGCTACCCTCTTTCAACCATGTTTTATCCATCATGACCAGTCCACCAGAAGACCAGTTTGTCTTTCCCCAGCAGACATTCACACCAGTGAATGACACTCACACCATCTCTCCAGGACGATTTTCGGGTCCTGGTATTTAATCATCTTCCACCTTGAACTCTCAAAAGGTTGACGCCAATCTCGCATTCAGGTTTAAGACGATTAAATAGGGGCAGCTGTCGTACCCCAAATTTGCCCTATCACTTTTATTTTTGTCTGGCTTTGAACTTTGCATTCCATTTGCAACATTTTTATTATTCAGTCATTTGCATATCCCGCATCTCAGGGAACCAGGCGCTTTGGTTTAAAGTTTTATGGCTGCGTCCTCTGCATGTCTAATCTTGTTTTGAGGTTTTCTTATCAGGTAAAAAGGAAGCACATTTGGCTCTCGATTAGAGGATCGTGGAATGAATTGTGTCGTCAGGTTACAAGGTTGGTTCTCGCTCAAATTTATCAGAGCTTGGATTAGGGTTTATTTCCCTATATGTGCTGGTTAAGATGCTAGGGTTTCGAGTTTTGATTTCTATGAAGATGTTTCTTTCGCCCGCCTCGAGGATGGATCAAAGCTCAGTACATTAGGTCAAGAATGTCATCCCCTTGCATTTCAAGTTTCTTCTTTAAGTCTCTAAGCCATTGAGTCGAGAATTTGAAGTTTGAATTGACAAATGTGGAGTTCGAGCACTTCAGGAAATGAGGTTAAAGGTTCATAATAATCAGGACTTGTTTTTGTTGCTTAAGTTTCAAGTTATTGTGGGTTGAATGTCAAAGTCAGAGTTATGTTCGAGAAGCGCAAGTGTGGTTCAGGCATAATTTGAAGATTAAGGTTCAAGCGACCAGTGTTTTGGGTTCGAATTAATCAGAGGAATTAAATTCTTAAGCATTCATTTTGTTTTGTTTGAGAGTTTGATTAGAAGGCACATGTTGTGTTTGGAATACAAGTTATAACAATTATTCAGGAATTCTTGAGATTCAAGTTACTAAGTCGAGATGTGCGTTCGAATCATTCAAGAGAGAATTTTGGAATTTAAACAAGATCGAGAGTTGTTTGATTTCCATACAAGAGAATTCATACAAAAAATACATCATTCAAGCTTTCATATTTGTTACATTTTTTTGGACTGATTACAAAGTGTAATGAAAAATGAATTACAGTATGGAATACAAATTACATTTTGTTTTGATTACAAAGAAAAGAGAAAAATAATTTTTATTTTTTCAAGTCTCCATCTTCAAGTCATTCGTCCTCGCCTTGGTATTTTCATCGTTCGGTCTCGCTTCGAATCGTCCAATAATTGTGCTCATGAAACAAGAAAAAGATAAAGGGTTAGCAATCAAAATATGATAAAATTCAAACCAAGAGTTAATTGATTGTTATGTCATCATAAGGGTTTGCCTTTTGGAATCAGTTAAAGAGGGAGATGTTTTTATCATGTCTTAAGTTTTCTTCCAAATTGCAAATCACAAAGAGTTTTCTCTTTGGTTCAGAAAAAGAAATAAAAAATAAGAAGAAAAGAAAATTGCCAAAACAAGCACATCGCACCAATACAAACAAAAGCAAGCCCAACGCACAAACTGTCAAAGCAAACAAGCACCGCGCACAGGCCAAGAGCAGCAAAAAAGGCCAGGCAAGCATAATAACGCACAAGTAAAAAACAGGCAGCAACATAAATGGCACAACAGGCAACACACAAGGCAAAATGTGCAGCATGCCACAAGTAAACAATACAACATAGATGGTATCTAACATACAATGCAAAATCATTTTAAACCAAACAAATAAAATAGCAACAAGTCAAAACATTAGTGCAAGCAGCCAAAATACACCTAGCATCATCATTTTCCACAAGAGGCAAACCCTTCAGAACTTTAAGAAAAAAAATAAAGCTTTTTATCATGGAAAGATGAAAGAGGAAGAGGTATCACCTGCCAAAACAAAAACAGCAAAAAACTGCACCACACAATCAAGTTTGCACTAAAATGAATAGAGACAAAACCTGTACCTTTAAAGGCATAAAACAGCATCATAAATTGTTCAAATCTCACCAATTCCCCCCCCCCCCCCCCCCCCCCACATTTCCACCCCTGCACTATAAATAGACACACCACTGTTTCATTAAAGAGATCCTGGACATAGCTTAGAAAAACCAAAACTTTAAACCACAAATTGTCAAAAACAGCATCCATCAAAAGGACCTTTCCTTTTATCTCATTTTTACACCAACTGGAAGCTGAAGAAATCAACAAACTAGAAAACTGCATCATACCAAAACCGACAGTACAGGATCCGGGACACACAGCCTAAAGCGAAAAAAGAGAATTTTTCTTGTGGAGGCAGGGAAGCAAGAGAGACAGATCAAAGAAAAACATACCAGGTTTTTTTGCTATAACTCATGCCATTTCATTACTGTTTATTTTCATATCTGTAGCAAATTTCAACTTCTATTTGGGTGTAGTTATCATTAAGAAAATCTCCAAAAATCTGTTAATCAGCTTACCTTGTCAACAAAATAACAAACCTGTTGTTAGAAAACATAACAACCTGCTGTTAAAACCAGTATAGTACCCTATCAAAACACTTTCCCTATCAAGAATACTAAAACCTGCTACCAGCGGAACCTGTCAAACCACATCTTACAACCTGAAAACTAGTATAGAACCTTGTTAACAAACTTAAAACCTTAACCTGTTAACAGCCTTTACCTGTTAATCCAAAACCTGTCAAAAAAACCTCAACCTGCAAACCATAAAACCAGTTAAATAATGGAACTTGATCTAAAAGCCTAGAACCTACTAAACCAAAACACCTAACCTATAAAACTATAGAACCTGATAAAAAAACCAGTTTCTCTATGTCAACACCTAACCTGTAAAACTTAGCAATTGTTAAAAAACCAAAACCTGCCAAGAATACTAAAATCTGTAACCAGCTCAACCTGCAAACCAGAACACAACAACCAATATTACTCTTTGAATCGAGCATCTCAATGGGTCATTCAAAAGTTGAATTTGAATTATAGGTTATTCTGCTTTGGTCTACATCGGTGCCCATAACCTCCGCAACCGTCACCGACTCTTTTACCGCTCACCGCCCACCGGACCTGTAACATACTCCCTCCGCCGCATTCAACTAACCCCAACCTCGCCACTTATCTCTACCAAACGAACATAGGCTTAGTTTCTTCGACTTGGTCAAGTCCCATCCTAGGTCGTTCTCTTCACGTTCAACTCCATCCCCATCCCTTCAATTCTCCACTGAATCCTTCTTCTTCGTCCTTCCATCTCCACATCAAACCCTTCGTTTTCTGGAAAGTGTTACAGATTAAGAGACTGAAATGGAAGTTCATAGGAAATGAAAGAGTTGAATATATGGTGTACCCGTCCAGATCTCGTGGGATGTCTCTATTTAGTTGTTTGTGAAAGATAACAGCGACGGATACACGATTTTCATGGTCGATCCGAGAAAGCGTTAGCGAAGCTTTTGGCATTCGTATTACGTTTGAAGCTGTTGATGATGTTGGAGGATAAAGGGAGTACAGGGATTGCAGATTGAGGTTTGGTGATGGAGGTTCGTTGATTGATGTGGAAGAGGATGAGAGGGAAAGCAGAGAGAGGAAGAAGAGAATTCGTGAATGAGAGAGAGAAGGGTTATTTTATTTTAAGTTTTTTTCTTTTGATTAAGTAATATTGTTAATTAATCTTTTCCTTATTCTCATGCTAGCCGCGCCACGCCCCAACATGCCTTAGGGTTTTTGCAAATTTCTTGTTCCTCTCCTCCAAAGCGGGTCGGCCCATTGAGCCTGTTTGGTCCAGCGACATAACCACTTTCCTTTATGTTTTAATAGAATCCTATTAATAAATGAATAGCAGCATAGCTCAACTGGCCAGGCCTCTAATAACACACCTTGGGGACCCGGGTTCAACCCCTGCTGGGGGCATTTTCCATTTTCTCTCCTTTTTTAGTTTCTTTAGGCTTTGTCTTTGTGTAAATTAATTTTATATATTTCATAAAAAAAATATACTTATTTAATTTCTTTCCTTTACATAGTTATTGCATGAGAAAAGATACAAAAAAACATGTTTGTTTTAATTAAATTTTCATTTTGTTATTTACTTAATTATTTTGTTTAATTTTCTTTAATTCAATTTGTTTTATTTAACTTAATAAAATACCCAAAATAAGTTAAAATTAGGTTTCGATACTCATTTCGCGATAAGTTATAAAAAATATTATAGTACTATTTTTCTTAAAACAATACATATTTAGAGTATTAGTTTCTTCATTTGTTCGTTTAAACCCCGATGCCATACTCCCTTAGTTAGCTCCATGAGGCGATTAAAACCCGTTCGATCGCCTTATGTCGAAATAGACTTTTAGCTCACTTGTACCATAACAAACAACTAGGTCTCTAGTCTCCCTCTTAACCCTTCCCTTTTATAATTAAAACTTAACATTCATAAATCAAAAAATCAAAAACACTTAATCATTACTTGAATTTATTTTAAAACTAGCAAAAACACTCAACCAAGCAAAACTCTCCCTAAGGGCATGTTATCTCTGTTCTACTACGATACCGGGCGTGCCTATTGCTAGAATGCATGCGTTAACATCGCCCGCTAAAAAACATAAACAAATCAATCATTCCCTAGAGGAACTATGGTGTTCTGATTCCTTCATTGGATACATAGGCAAAGGGTCGTGAAACCCTCACGAACGCAATAATCGAAAACCATCCATTTCCCTTCTAGCAAGCCTAGCTGTAGATAATTCAGACCCTTTAAGACAAACAAACAAAATGGATCCCATTGAGTACAATGGATGTGAGGGGTGTTAATACCTCCCCCTCGCATAACCGACTCCCTTACCCTTTCTCTTGGTCGCAAGACCATCTTATCCATCTCCTTGTGGTTTTATCGATATTTCCCCTTCCTTCGGGATAAATAAAGTTCGGTGGCGGCTCTGTGTTTTCTGCCGGTGGTTTCAGGAGTGAATACTGTAAATATGGTGACTGGTTGTCCAGGTGACTTCCATATTTTTGAAATTAATCTGGTTAGAGGGGATTTGGTGAAGATGCATGCAGACCTCTGTGAATTCAGTTATTATACGCATGACCATGCCGGTTATTCTATTTGCAGTACAAACATACAAGGTTGCGAGAAGATAAAGGATGACTTACATGAGATGATGAATGAGGGTTTAATCCATATAATCAGGCCTAGGGAAGAATATGAAGAGGAAGCGAATATGGTTTCTGGATGTCCGGGTGAATTCATAATTTTTGAAGTAGAGCATTTGAGTGAAGATCTCGTACAGTTGCATGCTACCTTCTGTCGTACTGCTGGTCAGGTGGAACACCAATATAGATCATGCGTAGTTTGCTGTCAAGACTCCCGAGGATGTTCTATTATGAGAGAGGGTGTTCAGCTTCTGTTAGACAATGGAACTATCAAGATCACTGGTCAGAGAGATGATTATCACGAGATTAATATGGTTGAAGTTTGTTTGATGGAAGAAGAGTCAGAGGAAGAGTATGCCTCAGCGGATGAGTATTTCTCTTCAGACGAAGATTTATTTGCCGGAAATGACCTTTTGAAGATTGATTGAGTCGAGAGAGGTGTAAACATCATTGTACCTTGTTTTGGTGCACCCGCTCATCTTGAGGTGGAGTACCATAGCAAACCAACTGTTACCCCATTGGTAATTAGTCTGCCAGAACCTGTTCCCTATAAATCAGATAAGGCCATGCCTTACAAATACAACGCTACAGTCTTATAAGAAGGGGTGAAAATTCCCATCCAGCTAATGCCAGATGTTGGAAATATAGCTGATAATAGCAGGGTGACCCGTAGTGGTCGTGTGTTTGCACCGGTTATTCGAAGAGATGTTGTTGCTGGAAAGAAAATTGCTGAGAACGATGAGTCTAAGAAGGCTGCAGGAGAGACTAGTGGAGCTATATTGGAGAAAGAAGTGGATGATATCTTGAAGATAATTAAAATGAGCGACTACAAAATTATAGACCAGCTATTGCAGACTCCTTCAAAGATATCCATTCTAGCTTTATTGATGAATTCCTCCGCTCATAGAGAATCACTAATGAGAGTACTAGACCAAGCTTTTGTAGAGAATGACATGTCGTTAGATCAATTCAGTAGCGTAATTGGAAACATTACATCATGTAACAACTTGAGTTTCTGCGATGATGAGTTACCAGATGAAGGGAGGAATCACAACCTGGCCCTCCACATATCTATGAACTGCAAGAATGACTCGCTATCCAATGTGTTGATTGATAACGGATCCGCGTTGAATGTTATACCAAGGAGTACTCTCATGAAGTTAAAGTATCAGGGAACACCTATGCGCCCGAGTGGCATCATTGTAAAGGCTTTTGATGGGTCGAGGAAATCTGCCATCGGTGAGGTGGACTTACCCATCCACATAGGACCACATTTGTTCTTGATAACTTTCCAGGTAATGGACATTATTCCTGCATATAGTTGTTTGCTAGGACGACCATGGATACACAAAGCAGGGGCTGTCACTTCAACTCTGCATCAAAAGCTAAAGTTTGTGCATGAAGGGAATGTAGTGATCATAAATGGGGAGCAAGCATTGTTGATATCCCATCTGTACTCTTTCAGTATTGTAGAAGCGGATGAAGCTGCTGTTGGAACACAGTTCTAAGCCTTATCCATTGACAACATAAGGAAGAATGAGAATTGTGTGGTTTCCCTGAAGGACACGCAGCAGGTTGTGCGCAATGGTAATCATGCAGTTTGGGGACGACTTGTGGATCCACCTGTGAACAAGAATAGAACTGGTTTGGGTTTCTCTTCGAGGAATGGCAAAGGAGAAAATTTGAAGTCAAAATATTCTGTGAACAATTATCATGATGTTTTCCGCAGCGGAGGCTACCTCCATCCAATTGGTTCTAGAATTAATGTTGTTGAAGAGGATGAAGCAGAGCAAGAAGTACCGAATTATGTGACGCATGGAGTCCGAGTTCAGAACTGGGTCACCGTTGATGTTCCTTATTGCAAACATGTTTCAAAGTAATTTGTTTTGTAAATCTATTTCTTTCTTTTGAAAATCTTTCACCTTGCCCAAGGTGGAAGTATTAATGTTGTAGGGCTTATCTGTTTGCTATAACTGTTAAGATCATTAATGAAAGTTGTCTTTGCTTCCAAAATATGTCTTTAATTTTATGCTTTTTCCTGGGAAATGGTAATAAAAAAAACCTTTCAAAATAAATAATAACTGAAACTAATCTGCATGATCACTTGTTATATGTGTCAGTTTCTAAAAACAATCATAAATCATATGTGCAGATTAATTAAAAAACCTGTTGAATACATTGACCCTGCACCCTCTCCCAACTTTGAATGTCCTGTGTTTGGGGATGAAGAAGAAGATTATGATAAGATTCCAGAAGAGGTATCACGGTTGCTTGAGCACGAGGAAAATACCATTCAACCATATAAAGAGCCTTTGGAAGTGGTTAATTTGGGTTCAGAAGAAGATCCGAAGGAAGTTAAGATTGGAGCATCATTGCATCCTAATGTAAAGAGCAGGTTGATTGAGCTATTGAAAGAGTATGTGGATATTTTTGATTGGTCTTATCAAGATATGCCTAGTTTAGATACAGACATTGTCGAGCATCGTTTGCCGTTGAAGCCAGAGTGTCCGCCAGTTAAACAAAAGTTGAGAAGAACCCACCCAGATATGGCAGTAAAAATCAAAGAGGAAGTCTTAAAGCAGATTAATGCTGGTTTTCTTGTGACGTCAGTGTATCCTCAATGGATTGCCAATATTGTCCCAGTATCGAAAAAAGACAGAAAAGTCCTCATGTGCATAGATTACAGAGATCTAAATAAAGCTAGTCCAAAAGATGATTTTCCATTGCCTCACATCGACATGTTAGTGGATAGCACAACAAAATTCAAGGTATTCTCGTTCATGGATGGATTTTCTGGGTATAATCAAATAAGAATGGCTCTAGAGGACATAGAAAAAATAACGTTTATCACACCCTGGGGAACATTCTGTTACAGAGTGATGCCCTTCGGGTTGAAGAACGCTGGTGCAACGTACCAGAGGGATATGACAATCCTATTCCATGATCTTATGCACAAAGAAATCTAAGTATATGTTGATGATATGATTGCCAAATCCCAAACTGAAGAAGGGCATATAGAAGATTTGTTGAAGTTGTTTCAGCGTTTGAGGAAGTATCGTCTCCGCCTGAATCCAAATAAATGCACCTTCGGAGTTAGATCGGGGAAATTGTTGGGTTTTATTGTTAGCCAGAAAGGAATTGAAGTTGACCCTGATAAAGTCAAAGCAATTCAAGAAATGCCAGCACCAAGAACTGAAAAGCAAGTCAGGGGTTTCCTCGGGCGTTTGAATTATATCTCCAGATTTATTTCCCACATGACTACAACGTGTGAACCGGTCTTTAAGTTGTTAAAGAAAGATCAAGGTTGTGTATGGACGGATGACTGCCAAAGGGAATTTGAAAGTATTAAAGAGTATCTGCTTGAACCTCCTATCTTTCTCCCTCCCGTAGAAGGAAGACCGTTGATTATATATCTAACAGTGTTAGATAAATCTATGGGTTGTATTCAGGGACAACAGGACGAAATAGGAAAGAAAGAGTCCGCCATTTATTATCTCAGCAAAAAGTTCATTGATTGCGAGTCGCGGTATTCTATGCTAGAAAAAACATGTTGTGCTTTGTCCTGGGTGGAAAAGCGTTTGCGGCAATATATGTTGAATCATACTACTTGGTTGATCTCCAAAATGGATCCAATCAAGTATATTTTTGAGAAGCCTGCTCTTACTGGGAGAATTTCCCGCTGGTAGATGTTGTTATTTGAATATGATATCGAGTACCACACTCAAAAGGCTATCAAAAGTAGGGTGTTGGCAGATTACCTTGCTCACCAACCGATGGAAGATCACCAGTCTGCAGAATATGAATTCCCCAATGAAGATGTGATGTTCTTGAAAGTGAAAAATTATGATGAACCATTGCCTGAGGAGGGCCCCGAAACTGAATCTCGTTGGAGTATGGTATTTGATGGAGCTGTGAATGCTTATAGTAAAGGAATTGGTGTTGTGATCGTCACTCCGCATGGATCACATATTCCTTTTATCGCAAGGTTAACATTTGATTGCACTAATAATATGGAAGAATATGAGGCTTGCATCATGGGTCTTGAGGAAGCTATTGATCTCATGATCAAGATTCTGGATTTGTATGGTTATTCAGCTCTGGTGATAAATCAAATTAAAGGAGAATAGGATACTCGTCACCCTGGCTTAATCCCTTACAAAGATTATGCCAGAAGATTACTACCCTTCTTCAATAAAGTTGAATTCCATCACATTCCTAGGGATGAAAATCAAATGGAAGATGCTCTGGCAACTCTGGCTTCTATGTACCAAGTAAATGCTTGGAATGATATACCCCGAATTACAGTTCGACGGATAGATAGGCCCGCTCATATGTTTGCGACAGAGGAGGTAGCAAATGAAAAACCTTGGTATTATGATATCAACCATTTTCTTCAGACTCTGGAATATCCGTTTGGTGCGTCCAAGAAATATAGAAAGACACTGAGAAGATTGACAGGCGGTTTCTTCCTCAGTTAAAATGTGTTATACAAGAGAAATTTTGACATGGTCTTGCTCAGATGCGTGGATAGACACGAAGCAGACATGTTGATGCATGATATCCATGAAGGTTCATTTGGCACTCATGCTAACGGACATTCAATGGCTAAAAAGATGCTAAGGGCAGGTTATTATTGGTTGACGATGGAATCTGATTGTTTCAAATTTGCAAAGAAGTGCCATAAATTCCAGATTTACACAGATAAGATCCATGTACCTCCGACACTTCTCAATGTGATTTCCTCCCCGTGGCCTTTCTCTATGTGGGGTATTGATATGATCGGGATGATAGAACCCAAAGCTTCGAATGGACATCGTTTCATCTTAGTAGCAATTGACTACTTTACCAAATGGGTAGAGGCTACTTCATATGCCAATGTTACCAAACAGGTGGTTGTGCGTTTCATCAAAAACAATCTTATATGCCGATATGGTATGCCGAGCAGCATCATCACTGATAATGGCTCGAATTTGAACAACAAGAGTATGACTAAACTGTGCGAAGAATTCCAGATTGTCCATCACAATTCATCTCCATACAGGCCAAAAATGAATGGGGTTGTTGAAGCTGCTAATAAGAATATCAAGAGAATTATCCAGAAAATGGTTGTCACTTATAAGGATTGGCATGAAATGCTCCCTTTTGCTCTACATGAATATCGAACATCTGTTCTCACTTCAACAGGAGCAACCCCGTTTTCCCTAGTGTATGAAATGGAAGTTGTACTCCTTGTCGAGGTAGAGATTACCTCGTTGCGTGTGATAATGGAAGCCAAGTTGACAGAGGCTGAATGGGTTCAGAACAGGTTTGACCAATTGAATTTGATTGAGGAGAAGAGAATGACAGCTTTGTGTCATGGGAAGTTATATCAGAAAAGAATGAAGAAAGCATTTGACAAAAAGGTCAAACCTCGTGAATTCAGAGAAGGCGACCTCGTGCTCAGGAAGATCATGTCTTTCAACATTGATTCTAGGGGAAAGTGGACTCCCAATTTTGAAGGCCCGTATGTTGTCAAGAAAGCCTTCTCTGGTGGTGCATTAATTCTTGAAACTATGGATGGCGAGGAGTTCCCACGTCCCATGAATGCTGACGTGGTCAAGAAATACTTCACCTAAAGAAATAAAAGAACAGCTCGCTAAGTTGAAAACCCAAAAGGGCGGCTTAGGCAAAAAAGGAGCATCTCGGTAGGCCGAAAACCCGAAAGGGCGGTCTAGGCAAAAATTAGAGACATAAATAGAATAAATTTCTCGCTAAGTTGAAAACCCGCAAGGGCAGCTTAGGCAAAAGTTAGGGATTTTCTTAGCAAGTAACTACGTCAGACAAGACTTGGTCATTGAAGCAACAATTTTCTCGAATCCTTACCATACTTCAACAAAAGCTGCATGCTCGAGATTTCAAAAGTTGGTAGAGGGGATAGTGGTCATTGTATCTCAATGTATCTTTTCCATTATGTATTACCATTTCCCAAACTTTATAATCATCCATGGAGTCTCGCCATTCGCAAGCTACCATTCTATTAATGACATTCGAGCTTTTACCCAATTATTTGTGTTCTTATTTTTATTTAGCTTTCAAAGACTTTATTTATTACTGATAATAACTGTTAAAGCAAAAAGATTAAAAGAAGCAAAATTAACTTTTCAAAAAAAAAGAGAAGAGATCTTTACAATTCAATTTACTTTGGGATTTGTGATGAAACAATGACAACAAAGATGGTGATCCCAAGAATGAACAAACTCCATCTGTTTTAAGAGGATTTACTTCTTTCATGAAGGTATTCTCAGGTTGTTTTGCTGGTGTGCGCAATCTTTGTGTGTTTCTCAGATAGTTAAAGACGATATCAGTGGGTACAAGGTATAGTATTGGGTTTGTGACCCCACTATCCCTAGTCAAGTCTTGGTTTGTTTTTTACGGGTTTGCATGATCAGAAGCCTTTGTCCCAGATTCCCCAGCGAAGTATTTCATCATATTATGAAAGGTTTTTTTCCTTGGTGTGTTGGGATGTCGCTCTTTTTGCAGTTTTGGCATTAATATTGACTTCTTGACTTCCCGAGAAGGTTATCCCAGGGAATCTCTTGTTGGAATGAGTATTCATGATGAAAGTTTCAATTCGCAGTTTTTCTCTAGAGAGTTAGGCTTGAATCCCCCAGTGAGGCTTGGTTGTTTCGGCGTCAGTCTGCTTTATTTGAGGTTGATCTTGCAATCTCTAGTAGGCATGTTACTTTTGGAAAACCATTTTCACTGTTGAAACCGGAAGAAGGATGTCCTGTCCCGGTATCTATTTGATTTAGCTAAATCGGATTATGTTTCTCCTTAGTGAAGTTAAAGCAATAAGCTTGGTTTCTGCAGTTGCTTTTACCTTTCTTGGATTGATCTTTCTGGTTGAAGCTTAGCCCAATGTTGTTAGTACCTGAGGCAGTTTTGTTTGTCTGTGCTGATTATGTATCCTTTTTACCAGCACATGCACAATAGCACTCATACATTCATACATACATCATGCATTGCTAAAAATCATCATTCATTGACATTATGTTCTGACCTTTCCGGCAGCGCTCTTTGCTTAGTTGAATTTGGTTTTCCCTCTTAAGTTTATTTCTCAAAGGATGAATCTGCATTGGCCGTCTTGCTCTAGTTTATTTCTGAATTGGATTTATGGCTACATGACAATATCATTTATTATGGATTTCTGAAAACTTTGAGTTTCGGTTTGTGCATTTATTTTGCACAAGAAGACTTCATCTCCTCAGCAGGAATATCGTGGCATTTCCCTGGGAAGTCATATTTGTATCCCTAGAAAGTCATTTCTCTTCGCAATTCCCCTTGACAATAAGTGGATGTCTCTTTATTTGAGACAAATTACGTATTGCCCTTTCTAGGCAGATTTCCTTGGTTAAAGAAGAAGTTGAGACCCGTTCTTGGCAAAACACCAGAATCTTGGGGAAACTTGATATATTTAATCTTTCTACCTTCAGTGAACGTTGGTAGTACATTGGTAGTGAACGTCGGTGTTTCTTATCTTTTTTCTATCGTCAGTGAACGTTGATAGTTCATCGTCAGTGAACAACGGTGGTATGATATTCTCTTTTTACCTTCAGTGAATGTTGGTAGTACATCGGCAGTGAACGTAGGTGTTTCTTATCTTTTTTCTATCTTCAGTGAACGTTGATAGTTCATCGTCAGTGAACGACGATGGTATGATATTTACTCTTTCTACCTTCAGTGAACGTTGGTAGTACATCGGCAATGAACGTCGGTGTTTCTTATCTTTTTGCTATCTTCAGTGAACGTTCATAGTTCATCGTCAGTGAACGGAGGTGGTATGATATTTACTCTTTCTACCTTCAGTGAACATTGGTAGTACATCGGCAGTGAACGTCGGTGTTTCTTATCTTTTTTCTATCTTTAGTGAACGTTGATAGTTCATCGCCATTGAAAGGCGGTGGTATGATATTTACTCTTTCTACCTTCAGTGAAAGTTGGTAGTACATCGGCAGTGAACGTCGGTGTTTCTTATCTTTTTTCTATCTTTAGTGAACGTTGATAGTTCATCATCAAGGAACGGCGGTGGTATGATATTTACTCTCTCTACCTTCAGTGAATGTTGGTAGTACATCGGCAGTGAACGTAGGTGTTTCTTATATTTTTGCTATCTTCAGTGAACGTTGATAGTTCATCGTCAGTGAACAACGGTGGTATGATATTTACTCTTTCTATCTTCAGTGAACGTTGGTAGTACATCGGCAGTGAACGTCGGTGTTTCTTATCTTTTTGGTTTCTTCAATGAACGTTGATAGTTCATCGTCAGTGAACGGCGGTGGTATGATATTTACTCTTTCTACCTTCAGTGAAAGTTGGTAGTACATCGGCAGTGAACGTTGCTGTTTCTTATCTTTTTGCTATCTTCAGTGAACGTTGATAGTTAATCGTCAGTGAACGGCGATGGTATGGTATTTACTCTTTCTACCTTCAGTGAACGTTGGTAGTACATCGGCAGTGAACGTCGGTGTTTCTTATCTTTTTGCTATCTTCAATGAACGTTGATAGTTCATCTTCAGTGAACGGCGGTGGTATGATATTTACTCTCTCTACCTTCAGTGAACGTTGGTAGTACATCGGCAGTGAACTTTGGTGTTTCTTATCTTTTTGCTATCTCCAGTGAACGTTGATAGTTCATCATCAGTGAACGGCGGTGGTATGATATTGACTCTTTCTACCTTCAGTGAACGTTGGTAGTACATCGGTAGTGAATGTCGTTGTTTCTTATCTTTTTGCTATCTTCAGTGAACGTTGGTAGTTCATCGTCAGTGAACGGTGATGGTATGATATATTCAGTGAACGGTGATAGTACAATCGGCAGTGAACGTCGATGCTTGTTATCCTCCTCTCTGATTCTGTTCTCGTGGTTCACCAGTGATTTATTTTCCTGTTGGGGTTGCTCCTTTGTTTCTACATTTTTTGTTGCATCCCCAATTCTACTTTGTGTTTCTTTGGTTCTGTTCATATGCATTCATATGCATAAGAATTTGCATGGCATCTTAGGGCCAAAAATAGGGTTTGTTTAATATTTAAGTGTCTTCGATCACGTCCACACAAAGATTTTTAACCTTCGTATCTGCGGATAGAAGAAACTTAAATAAGGGCAAATGTTGTACCCCAATTTTCCCCCCTAAGATCCCTTCATCATACCATTTTGTTTTAATCACAACAATATCACATTAGGGCTTTTGGTTATTCTCCCTATCTTTAGCCTTGATCTTCTGAGGAATTACCAAGCACCTTAACTTGTTTTCGTTTGTGATTATGGATATTTTGCTCTAATTAACAAAATGCAATATTGGTTTGTCTTACTTGTTAATAATGTAGGTAAAGGCAATGAGGTTTAGCAAGTTGCTTCATGGATTCATGAGTTTATTTCCATGCCCTAGTCAAAAGCTTGAGAAATTCAAACCTCACCATTGAAGTTGTTTTGAAGTTGGTATGGAAGTGGTTTTGGTGGCCATGAGTCCTCATCATCATCCTCAACAATTTCTATCCACAAAGGAAGAATATTGGCACAAAAAGTTTGTTCAGACTTGGCAAAGTTCCACCAAGCATTCTCTTGATCTAGAGGCTAGGGTTTTGGACTTCAAAGGGGCATATCTTGCTCATCTTTTGGTATTTTTGAGTGATTCCAAAAAAATTCTTCTCTTCAAAGAGTTACCAATAAATCACTTCAAAAGTTCCAAGGAGTTTTCATGTGGAAGGAACTTGGTGAAGAAGGAAGATTACAAGTCATCCAGATGAATCCCCAATTTTTCATATGTGACTTCAAATGGTCATAACTTGGTCAATTTTTATGACGTTGAGCCAATTTTATTTTCATGATGATCCTAAGGATGTGTACTCCATGCCTTCTTTTATGTGAAAATTGAAAAAATGGATGGAAGTTTCCTTAAGAATGCAAAAGATTATAGGTCATTTCATGATTTTGGCCAACTTCAACAAGTCATAACTTGCTCAATTTTTGGAGATTTTGAGTGGTTTAAATTGCAAAATGTCATTCAAGAAATCTAATTCATTCCATCTTTTTTGGTCAAGAGTAAATTGTAAGTGGAAGGCCATGTTTGGATGCAAGAGATTATAGGTCATTTTTAAAGAAGAATTTGAAATATTTCTAAGTATGGAAAGTCAGCTCTTTTTCTTCAACTTTGATTCCATGTAACTTTCAGCTCAAGCAGCCATTTGATTCCATTCTTTTTCCATTGCAAAGCTTGTTACTTCATCTTTCCAAAGCATCAAGAATTTTTCCCTAAGACCCCTTGAGGTGGAAATGCCATTGGATTGAACTTGGTAACTTGGAACTGAAGTTTCTCCATAAGTCAGAATTTGAAATTCATGTTTTGGCCTTTAAACATCAAATTAGCACGCGTTTGTGATCTAAACTTGTTTAACCAAGTTTCCAAAGTGGATTAGAGCCTTGAAACGCAAGGATTAGATGAGTTTTGATGCAAATCAGATCACACTTTGCTCGTGCATCAGGTTCACACGATTTCCCTCCAATTTGCATCATTCCACACGCTTGAACATTCCATTTGATTCCCTATAAATAGAGGGTCATCCCCCATTCAATTTCCCAAGCTTAGATAGCCAAAATACCCCTGCCAAACTTGCTTCACAACTCAGAATTCAGCTACTTCGAATCCTATTCTCAAGCCTTTTTCAATCCATTTTTTCATCAATTCACCTTCCTTGATCTTCCCTGAAGCTAACCATATAATCACATTCAAGAATCGTGCCCTATATTGCTCCATAGAAGTCCAGTTTCAGAGCTCTGCAACTCAACTTCAATAGATAGATTCTTTCATCAATTCTTCAAAACTTTAGTATCATTGTGTTGCTCTCATTGACCTGGTTCTAGTTGCAACACTTACTTTCATCTGGAAGCATGTTTTGACCATGAATTTTCAAATCCCTTTTCAAAACTTTCTTTCCAAATTGCTTGAGTTACAGTTTATATAAATTTGGCGCGAGGGTGTGGTTGTCTTCGTCTTGAAGAGACGAAGCGAATGGCATAGGTCTGAGCTTCTGATTTTACAGTTTGAGAGACCTGCAATTTGTGAAGGCTGGAGGTTGAAGATGACCAACGTGTCATCTTCTAACCAATGAAAGCGTGACATTTGTTATTTTTAAATTCAGATTTTATTAATGATTTTGTATATTATTCATTAAAGATCATGAAATGCATAGCGCGTCGGGTCCTTTGGATTTGATTACTAATGCGTTTTGACTCTCATCCAATGGTCCACGTCTTTTTCTTTTATTTTCTTTTTCTGATTTTTATATTTTAATTGTTTTAAATTTCAAAAAATCATAGAAAATTCATTTTTAGTCCAAAAAATCTGAAAAAATCATGAAAAATATTTTTGATTATTCGCTTTCTGATTTTTATTTTTTCACAATTTAATTTTGTGTTTTGGTATTTTATTATGAATTTTACACTTATATGATTTGTTTAAAACGTTTAAAAATACTTTTACACATTTTTAAATTCTGAAAAAATTATGGAATGATCCAATGATATTGTGACAAATATTGGTGACCTTATTTTATTTTTGTTTCTGACTTTACTATTTTTTACTATTTTTGTTTAATTTACCCATTTAATTTAATTTTTAAAAATAGTTTCTGACTTTTAAAAATTACCAAAAATTTTATAAAAATATTTGGACGCATTTCTGATTTTTCTATGGCCTTATTTTTCATTTATTGATTAATTCGAACATAATTGATATTTTCCTCATCATTTTCCATTTTTTAAACATTTTTTAAACCCTTTAATGTATGTATTAAATATATTATTATTTTTGTGATTATTTTCTGGCTGTCTTGGGTTGAGTTTTTGATCATGAATTTATTAACATCATTGGATCCATGGTGTTGAGTTTAACTCCACAAAAAATGGATGAATGATTTTAATAATAGTTTGAATAAATTTTTAATTCAAAAGTGGTTTATTCATCTTTTCCCCTAATCCTCTTCATCTCATCCCCTTCTCATTGCACTAAATGTTGTTAGAGCATGATCTATATATCATGTCTCAAAATAAATGGTGCATAGATTGCTATTGACTGGCCTCAAAATAGGTGCGACTTCTATATAAGTCCACTTACGATTGCTTAACATAGCGCTAAATTTTGTCTCGATTCGAATAAATGATCATTCGTGGCCCAAATTATGATTGTAAGCCCAAGTATGTTAATTTGATCTCTTTGATCCAATAACCTTGAGATTTATTATGTGGAGGCTTTGGTTCTACCAATCCTCTAATGGATCTAGAACACCTTTGGTCAATATGGATCACATAAATATCATTGATCATTAAATGGTACTTGTGAGAATTCCAAATGGATGATATACTTGACAAAAAGAAAATGCAACTTGTTATGTGGAGGCTTTGGTTCTACCAATCCTCTAATGAGTTCCAAATGAAAGTTTCAAGATGGTCATCCAACTAACCACTAATTATTGACTTGTTTTATTTTATGCTTTTAATCTTTTATGATTTATGCACTATTTATTTTTTTAGCATTTTTTATTTCATTCCATTTTCATCTTTGCTCATTTGAGCATTTATATTCTTGCCATTTTTACTTTTCTCACTTGAGCTTTTCTTTTTCTTTTCCTAAGACACTTAATAATAAACATAAACCCTAAAAAACTCTTAATGGTACTTGGACTATTTTGTTACTATCCTTGGCATTATGGAGCAGTGGACTATTTCTTGGACTTAGGATTAGAAACTTTGGCCTATGTTGGAGACCTTGTGATCTTATCTGATTATTTTGTCTGGAGCTCTTGAGGTTTACCTCAAGACATTGGGTTGCTTGTTTGTTTTTGTGTGCAGGTTTATGTGATTATTTCCTTTGTTTGTAATCTGGAATCCACCCGCATACAGCCGTTACTCTGCCCAATTTTTGTGAAGACTTAATACACTTGAAGAGGTCTAGTATCTTTGCTTGCTTGGTTTTAATCCAAAGAATGGGAATTCTATCTTGGCTCATAATGTCAAGTTTTGGCTTCTTGTTGGTTAGATGGTCTTTATCTTTAGCGTTTACCTTATGCTCTAGGATAGTCCCTTCTTCTCCTCCCATCTTCTTTAATTTCAAAAATCTTCTCCCTTCTTTTTTAAACTCTTCTTGTTTCTAAACTTGAAACACTTTCATAATAAACTTGGACTTATGTCCATGCATTTTCAAAACATTTTCATAAATAAAATTCAATCAATTTAATAATACCTTGACATTTTTTTTGTGAGAAAACTAAAAGTCAATTAATCTCATTCCAAACCATTTTTTGCCACTTTGGCTTTTATCTTTAAACCTTTCTCAAAACATTAGACTCTTGTCAATCCTTGTAGTGATGCAAACAACTATACTTCTACAATATGTAGTGAAGTGAGATATTTTCCACTTGGGTGTTGAGTGAGGCATTGTTAATTTTAAAATCCAAGCCATTATCCTCCACTTTGAGATGATACAAATTCTCCTTTCTCATGATTGTGGGTAGTAAGTATGTTTTCCACATGGACAATGACGATGATGTCTTATCTCATAAAATTAACCAACACACTTGTGTTTCAAATTTTTAATAGAGGAACTACGTGTACCCTGGTCCCCTATTGCATGAAAGGTGGTACATGTGCACTAAAGTTCGCAACCGCGGCGGGTGCAAAAATCATAAAAAAATATTTCTCTTCTCACCTCCACTATCCATTTTATATACAACATATTTTTATATAGTCAAAGTATACAGATTTTACAAAGAGGTTCCTGCGGAATACCGTAGATGTTTAGGGTGCTAATACCTTCCCTTTGCATAACCAACCCCCTTACCTTGAATCTTTCCCACTTTTTTGGGTTATTCGCTCTTTTACCATTCCTTTGGAAATAATAAAGCGTGGTGGCGATTTTCATTTTGATTTGTATAAAGTCTAGTCAATCCAATGGCTTAGTCTTAAACATTTCTACTGCTACATCTGTGACTCTGTGGTTGGCATTTATCCCCCTTGTGAGGTTGTCGTTCATTGTCTCTATGAAGTTCATATCTTTTCTCCCAGGGAAGCTTACCCCCTATCAGGTATTCTTGAAGAGATGTTTGATCGGTATGTTTATTATGCCCAGTAGAGCAAGTCTTTTTTTTCTAGGGCAGTGTGCATGGACGAATGCCGTTTAGAATTCTTTTATCCCCAGTGATTGAGTATTGCTGAAATATTTCCTCGGCGAAGTTCTGAACCTCAAAGCTTATGGTTCAAAGGCGCCCTTCTCCTCTTTTCAAGTGAAGATTGTTACCCTCGACGGTGGCATTCCACGCGTGGCCTTTGTAGAATTCTTTTATTCAAGAATTTTCGTGATCCCCTTGTCGAATTCACTTTTATTGCGGATATACATCAGAAGATCCCAATTCCCAGCAAGATTCTCTTTATCATTGGAAAGAAATGTTGATCTTTTCCCCAGGAGGTTGGGAGTTGGATCAGAGTTCAAAATTTCCTCTAAACTGAAATTTATTTTTGCAGTATTTCCCCAGTAAAGGCGTACTCTCGCCCGAGTATTCCTCCTTCTCAGTGCAACCTATTTCTTTCTAGGTTTTCTTGGAAGAATCGTTTTATTCACGAATTGGAGATTTTTGGTATAGTTCCCTTGAAGTCGGCATTCTATAGCTTCCCCAATGAGGTTTGCACTTATCCTCCCCATGAAGTATGTATTCTCCTACTCAGTGAGGGATGAACTCCCTCTCTCTTCAATGTGGTTTGCCTATATTAGAGTTCTTAAAGAGACTCATGTTTACCTACGGGAGATTCTAGTTTGTTATCCTCATGAGGACGACCATCATCCGCAATGAAATGATTTCTGCTCCTCAATACAGAACTTTTTTCCGGCTTTAATCTTACAAAGATGGCTACACTCAGTGCAACCATATATTATTGATGTTATCATTTAAAGGCTTTAGCCCCCTAGTGTATGAGGTAGTCTTTGTCCCTATTCGAAGCCGAATTTCGAGGACCTGCCAGAGTAACTTATCTATCATTCCTCAGTGGAGCGAATTCTTCTTTCCCTATTGGAGCAAGTGTCTTGTCTCCCCAGTGTGGTGTGCATAAGAGTGCCAGTCATAACTCTTTCATCCCAAGTGACAAAATATTTGTTGAGATATTCCTAGTGGAGTTTCTGTCCCAGGATGTTTGTTTCTTCCCCAAGGGAAGACTTTTTACCCCCCCCCCCCCCCCCGGTGATGTTATCCCCAGTGTGGTCTGAGTAGAATTCTTTTCATTTAAGAATTTCCATACTCCCCAGTAGAAGCTATCTTCGTCAAGAAATTCTATGCGAGAAATTTTCCATCCCCAGCGAAGCTCTCCTCTTTCTAACAGAGGATAAAGGATTCGTTCCCAAGAAGTTAAGGGTCTGATCAGAATTCAAGATTTTCTATGAACTACAATTTATTTTTGCAGTGTTACTCTCCCAGAAGTTACTTCCTCAATGATAATGATCTTTAGAGGTTGGTGGTTCCAAATCTCGGTTCCTCATTGAAGTTCAGATTTCCTTTTCTCTATAGAGGATCAGATGCGCAAGAATAATCATTCGGAAGTTCATGGTCTTCTCAGCAGCCGATTATTGATGTGTTTTCCTAGTACATTTCTAAACATACATCATTATATCGCATTTACCAAAATGCATAGAATTTCCATTGTATAGGGCATTACGCTATAATTTTTTTTCAAACATGCATAAGTATAAGCCAATTATGTTCACCTGTGGTAACAAAATTGTTAAACGCTCAGATTTGAATTATCTCCACAACAAGCCTAGGGTGATTTTATTTTGTTTCCCTAACGGAGTTTGTTTTGATTCACCACCAATCGGGTCTTTGGTATTTCTCCATTTCCCTAGTAAGTCGTGGTTTTCTCTTGCTCTTATAAGCTCTTATAAGTCCTTGTTTAGAGTCCCTACAGTTGGTCTCTTTTTCTAATCACAAGTCCGCCTTCAACCGACGTTCTGTTTGGGTTCAATACATATGATAATCCCCAGTAAGTTTGTGGTTTGCGCTTGCCCTTGTAAGCCTTTGGTTATTTTACCCGTGTTTTATTTTCTTTTAGAGTGCGAGTAAGAGTCAGTGTATAGCCTTTATTGCTTCTCAAGTATTTGAGTATCCATACTTGGTGTGTAGTAATTCAGATAATTGCCACTCTTGAAGAATTCCACCCTGCCTTTGGCCTGAGGGATTTTGTAGTTCTTACGTATTTACAACCTATCAAAAACCCAATGTGATTTGGAAATCCTTGTTAGAGTATGCTTTGACCGGTCTCTTTCTCTTGTAGAGGCACCTTCAATCGGTGCTCTTTGAAGGTCCTGCTTAGTCGGTTCCTTGTCTTTGGTTTATTCGTGTTAGTCGAGTTCTCCTGTCATTAGCTTAGCTAACCTTCTATGTTAATAGTCCTTTAGTGTCTCTTCAAAGTCCAATTGTATGGCGTCCTTGTTTAGGAGAATGCGTCCTTTCTTATTGGGGCTTTCTTCGGTTAGTCTCGTTCTTGTGTTCATTATCAACTCCGAACATTTGTTTCTTGATGCTCGATTTCGCTTGTGTGTGTCTAGCTCTGACGAGATATGCATATCTTTATCCCCTGTGAGTTTGCCTTTGATTGGCGTTCTTTTCTTAAATCCACCTTCGAATGGTACCTTTTGTTAGGAGTCGCCTTTGGCTGGTCTCTTTTCATTGTAAGTTCGCCTTTGATTGGCGTTCTTTTCTTAGGAATCTACCTTCAGCATAGTATCCCTTGATGAAGATTCCCCTTCGGTTGGTTTCTTTATCTTGAAGTCCACCTTCGGTTGGTTTCTTTACCCTTAAAATCCACCTTCGGCTGGTACCTTTTGTTAAGAGTCCCCTTCGGCTGGTCTCTTTTCATTTGCAAGTTCGCCTTTGATCGGCGTTCTTTCCATAGGAATCTACCTTCGGCATAGTATTCCTTGTTAAATATTCCCCTTCGGCTGGTTTCTTTACCCTTAAAGTCCACCTTCGGCTAGTACCTTTTGTTAAGAGTCACCTTCTGCTGGTCTCTTTTCATTGTAAGTTCGCCCTTGCTCGGTGTTCTTTCCCCTTTAAATCCACCTTCAGTTGTACCTTTTATTAAGAGTCCTCTTCGGCTGGTCTCTTTTCTTTGTAAGTTCGCCTTTGATCGGTGTTCTATTCAAAGTCAATGTCTATTTGTGTCCCCAGTAAGTTCTCCTTCGATTGGCTTTCCTTCGTTAGAACCTTCTTCAGTCGGTCTCTTTCTTGTGTATGTCTAACCTTGACCTGACATCCAAGAGATTTACTCAGCTAACTACTGCAATAAAAAAAGGGAAAGCAAAAAATAGAAATACAGAAAAACAAAAAATATAATAATACTTGACTATGATTTCGAGTGCAAATTTTCGGGTTCTCTTAAGTATTTAATCTTCTTCCACCTTAAAAGTTCAAAAGGCATCCTCCAATCTCACCTTCAGGTTTAAGACGATTAAATAGGGGCAGTTGTTGCACCCCAAAATTTGCCCTCTTCGCTTTAACTTTGATTGGCTTATACTATGTTTGCATATGCATATGCATGCATATCATTGGTTCCATGTTCATGGGGTCAAGGTATTTGATCAACACAACAAATCTCTCATAATTTTTCAACGTATGCTTGAAGTGTGGAAGATTTGGGTGTTTTCGGTGAATTTAAAACAATGCGAATTAGAAACAGTGTTTTGAATGATCTAAGTTTGAAAATCCGCATCTCCAGCTTGGAATGGTGTTTTGGGTTGATTCTTGAGGTTTTGAAACCGTCTCGATGTTCTCTTTAATTTTTGTGTTCGGACCAAAAGCTAATTCTCAAAGGAAAGTCTCCGAATACACGGTTCTTTTGGAAGCTATAGGGTGAAAAATACAAAGAAAAAAGTACTGAAGTGCAGTTTTGGCGCACTAGAAAATTCATAACTCGAAGAACGTTCATCATTTAGAGCCTGTTCTGGTAACCAAAATTCTGTCTTGATGTCATCTACATTTTGTATCTCATGGCCGGAAGCCATTTCTACTCAAAGAGTCTTCGAATATATGAATTTATCATATTTGTTCGTACGAGAAAATTGTGACAAATGTTCACCTACTTCATCTTCATAAAATCATAACTTGATCGATTCTTATCGTATCGAGCTGGTTCCAGTGGAAATGGTTTAATGAGTTGGCTAAATATTTCTTTCATCTTTCCAATTTGAACGATATCCCAAAGGCCTTCGTTTTTGGTCCAAAATGCGTGCAACGCATTTGAAAATCCTGAACCGAGAAATATTTTCATCTGAGACGAAACTTTAAAAAATCATAATTGAATCACCATTTATCCGATTGAGCCCATCTTCGGACACAATGTTGTTCTCGATGTTGGTTATATTTTAATTACACATTTCAACTTCGAAAGTCGCTCCGAGGGACCTACGAATTTGATCTTAAGGTGTCAAACTCTGATGAACTGAAAATTGGCACATTTGCTTGTGTTTATTGGAGGCTCATTCACTCAAAAAAGGGGCACACTATATATTCTTACTCATTCAAATTATCAAGGGGTACCCTCATAATTGATCAATTCTCAAAAACTTTCTCTCATCTTGCTCAAGGATCAAAGAGCAACTTTCTCTCATTTTCATCAAGAACACCAACAACTTTTCCAACAACTTCTTCAAGACCCAAAAGTCAAAGAAGCTCAATTCTTCTCCGATCTCGAATCTGATTGTTGTGATCTTTATACCTAATCTTCCTCTTCAATTCTACGGTAAGCTTTTCTTGATTTAAGCACTTTACAAATAAGTGATTCTTAAATAAGCACTTTTATGGATCAATGAATTGAACTTTGATTTAATTTGAATTGTGGAAGTGATTTCGATTATGAAAATGTGAATTGATCTTGAATTATGATGTGAAAATCCGGAATTGGACGATTAAATAAGTACTTATTCAATTAATTGATTTTCATGAAAGTTCTTATTTGAGAAAACAAAATGTTGAAGTTGTTTCAAGCTTAATTGATGATCCTTGATTGATTATGTGTGGTATAATTTGGATCTCTAATTGTGCAAAGACCATGAGTTAAATTTCAGAGATTATGTGTTTGACAAAATGCTTGAGTCATTGTGCCTTGATCCTACTGCGTGATTTAATTGATTTTGTGTTGCATACAAATTTCCTTGTGTTATGGTCATAGAATAATTGATGTGAATTTGATTTTTGATCCGATGAAAATTGCGTCGAAACTCATGAAATCGGATCATGAATTCACATGTCAATCGTTCTAAGGTCAGAGAATTTGTCGTATAATTTTTCTTGTTTTGGTTTGTGTTTCGTGCCATGGATATTCTATGATTTTCAAGCTTTCCAACGATTCGAACCATGCGAAAAACGGATACGCGATGAAAAAGTTATGTTGCTTCGAAGTTTCAATTGAACAAGACTGCAGTTGAGTCGACGCATAGCCTTTTTGAGTCGACGCAAACATTTTTAGTCACCTGCGGGAAGTGTCATGCCGACCCAGCGGTCGACGCAAACTGAGAAAATCCTGGTCATGAGTCAACGCATAGCCTTTTTGAGTCGATGCAAATATTCTGGTCACCTGCGGGAAGTGTTACACCGACTCAGTGGTCGACGCAAACTGAGGAAAATCCTGGGCATGAGTCGACGCATAGCCTGTTGCGGTCAATGCATCTTTTCCAAGTTGTTGTTTTTTGCTTCTTTGGCTTTGCTTTGGCTATTGTTTGCTTCAAATTTCTTCATACTTTATTATACTTTAATTTTCCTTGTTATTTTTAATATCTGTGTTGATTGTGCAAGGTACATTTGGATAGTTTCCGATCATGTAATTGTTACTTGATTATTTGATCTAAAAACTTGTTTGGACTTTTGATTTGTGGTACGATTTTGCGTTCGACACGCATGCCATTGTTTTGTGTCCTATATCTTGTATAATTGTATTTTGTGCAGGCACTTTGTGATACGGATGTGTCTGTTACACATTCTGATCTTGCTTATTGACACCTCGATGCATATTCTCATTGTATTTCTTTATTGATGCTAGCTTGCTCGAAGTTTTCCGGGTTTCTTATTTTTGCTTGCTTGATACGGATTGTTATCCGTTTGGTATTTTTCTTATACCTTTTTACCGCATTCGTTATTGAATTCTTTATTGCTTTCTAGAGATCATGAGAAGTAGGAAGCAGGAAATAAAGAGCGTGCCCTCGAAGTATCTATTTAAAGACCTGTAGTAGGCACTGCTTTCTGTATGTTAGTTGTGATTGTTTAAAATCCTACTTTTGAAGTAGGTATTTCGCACGTGTGTTTACATTTGTGCCTGCATTATTTTACAAATAATAAGTCCTCAAAAGTAGACAAGTGAGGAGGGTCCACAATTGACCCTCGGAAATTCTAATATGTGTCATCCTTATCTCACATTGTACATCGATGCTTCTGAGTTGTGCAGATCATGGTTATCGAGTCGTCAAGTGGAAAAGGGATTTGTAATCAATCCCCCACATTTTGTCTTGAGCTCGCGTTGGTCGACGTTGATACTCTGTGCTATTATCTTATATCCTCTCCCCGCTTGTTTGCCTCGGTTGATATGACCCCTTGGCTAAAGCATCCCTACCGGATTTTATACCTACCTTGATCGTCTATATCACGATTAGGCATTTGACTTGAGTTAGCATGTGCTGCTCACGACATATTGTTTGTGCTCTCTTGAGCTTGTTGGCTTTCTTGCTTGATTTCATCTTTGTGTGCATGTTTTGAGATGATATACCCTCAACATGTTCCCTTAGGAGTTCTCATTTCAACTATAGATGATGATTCAAGATAGACATAGTTTTAGGTGATAGACCCTTGCTATGCTCCTTTAGAACTTCTTGATTCATCTATAGATGATGATTTGAGATAGACATTAGGATTGTTATCCATGCATGTTAACATAAGTTAGAGTTTCCCCTTTAAAACTCAACTTTAGGGCCAATAATTTGTGTGATAACATTAGGGATAAATTTAGGTTAGTCTCTCTTAGATGTTTTTGTTTTCTTTTGCATCCTTTGCATAATAAAACAAAAACCTTTCTTTTCTTTTTCTTTTCAAATCATAAAAAACTTAAAACTTTCAAATCCTTTCTCAAGATAAAAAAGACAAACCAACACCTTTCTTTTTGCCCATCAGTATTTCTTTTCTAATAACATGTTAGTTCCCTTCTGCTACAGGTTGTGAGTCTCCAAAGGTCGAGCTGCGGTGGATTGATTCGAACCTAACATTATTCAATTAAAAAACACAAAACAAACTATAGTATGTGAGCCAAACTACAGCTGCTCTGATTCCTTAAAAGGAATACATAGGCATTGGGATAGGGTCCAAACAAGCACAACTTTTATTTTCCCTATATTATTTTCTCTTTTCTTTTTGCATGCATTTCCTCTTTGGATTTTCTTTTATATATTAAGTTTAGATTTGAACACACTCATAAGATAGACAACAAGAATGGATACCGTAGAGTACTACAGGCGTGTGGTGTGCTAATACCTTCCCCTCGCATAACAGACTCCCTTACCTGATCTCTCATTCTTTTTATCGTGATTTCACCCTTCTCAGGTTTACTCGAAGTTTATCTTTCCCTTCATATTAGGATAAAAACGTTCGATGGAAACTTCATTGATTTTATTATCAGATGATTGTTCAGTCGGTTGCTTCAATAGTATCTTAGCAATTTTATTAATAAGGATGTCGTCTCTCCTAAAATATAATATATTTTGACGAGTGTCTTTTTTAGTAAAATTATTAAGGATATGGATGTAAAGTTTGACACAATCACAAAGTAGAAGATAATTTTTGGTTGTTTGTAAGTCACACATACTCAGGACTTTCTCTTTTCTATTTTTATTGATGGGTTAGACCAACATATATTACCGATGGAGTATCGTATTATCCTAATATACCACATGATGATTTCTCTATTTCCTATTGATGAGGTTTGCTCTGTTTATCATCAGACATGTTTGGATACATTTGGAGAACACGCAATTTATTGTATGGAACTTCTAGGCTTCAAATACCGACATGACCTTGTTAGGGATCTCTTGTTTGATATATTTCGACATGCCATAGTATCTGTAAAGAAAGAGACGCCTATGAATTTTTTGACTAATCCACTTGATGAGAGATCGACACTTAGGCCAACATATATTTTGGTGTAGGGGTGGGTAGGAGGTCAACAATGCTTATGTGGACTTGAGAAGAGTTTCTCCACTGGTGGATTTGAAGGATGATAACTTTACTGTGGGACAAGCAGCTCTCAAAGTTGCTTCCAATAAAATGGTCAAACAAAAAAAAATGTATTCTGAAACCAACATATTTTTATACTATTTGTCTTTGATACTTTTGATTTTCTAACATCAGAAATTGATCTTTTATAGAGAATTCAAAGGCTTATGAAAAATAATATTGTCTCAAAATAATTAAATCAATTTCCATACAATCCATTGTAAAAGCTCAAATCTCATATAAAAGCGATTTCCTCAAAAGATACTCAACTTGACATATTATGTTGATTACCTGCTTCATAAAAACAAACCCACAATCACAATCTAATACAAGAATGTCAAAATGAACTTTTCTAGTGGTCACCTAAAATATAGAATCTAAATATACATTTAAAGCACAATTCCATCAAAACAAGTTAGAAAAAAATACCACCAACATATGTAACAAGCATGTATATTGTCAGGGGCGGAGGCCGTGTAAGTTGGGCGTTTAATTGAACCCTTTAGATTTGAAATATTTACATTAGTATTTTTATTCAATTTTTATTTTGAACCTTAGAAAAAAAACTTTTTGTACTCAAATTGATCCAATTGATTTTCGGTGATTCACTTTCTTATTTCTTCTTTTCTTTAAATATTTTCTATCTCTAATTTCTTTCACTCAAATATCAATATTTCTCCACTCTTTTCTCTGACGGCGGCGCCACCACCCACCACCACCATCAATCCACTCAATTTGTCATGTTCTACTCTTTATTTAAAATTTAAACATCATTCAAGAAGTTATTAAGATAATCCATTTCAGAATTTTATTTTAAAGTTTTGTGAAATTTGTTTTTCCCTTTTCAAATTTGTAACTTTAAAGATTAGAAAGAAATTTGTTAGAAAGGGCTAGTAATTTAGTAGTATCCATTACTAATACTAATGAGTGTTGAAGACTTGAAGTTGAACTATTGAACAAGGAAAAGTTGTATGGTTGAAAAACCAAACTTGATTGCTACTGTGATGTCTTGTGAATGAAATAAAATGAGTAGTAAATTGTTGTGGCTGAAATGAAATTAATTGTAAAGTTAGTATTGTGAAGGAAATCAAATGTGTTGCTTGCTACTGTGTTCCTGCTTCCTGCGTGAGTTTTAAAAAGGAGAATGCTAAATGTGAGTGTCACTATGTGAATTTGCAAATTGCAATCTGAGTGAATTATAAAATAGTGTATTTTGTTTTTATTATAATATGAATTCTAAAATTTCTTATTGTTTGTGAGTGTGCTATTTCACTAAAATATTGGCTTTTGTCTATTGTGGGTGTGTAGTGCCAATGTGCTAATATTCTATTGTAAAATTCTAATATGCTAATATGCTAAAATATTTACTTTTGTCTATATATTGAATTCTGTCTACGATGAATGCTTTATTTTGGTTGCTAAAATATATTGAATGCTAAAATATTCTTTTAATTACGTTGGTTGTTTTATTTTTGGTATGAGATTATGGAGAAAATTTTTAAACGAAAATTATCATCGAAAGAACAAGACTCTATTTTTCAACATCAATATATTGAGCGTAATTTGGAAGAGTTGCCATCAGATCCCAGAAAGCAGACTAAAATGTCAGCATATCATCCAAATGATCAAGAAATAATACGTAGAACATATTTACAAAGAGGACCATGTCAACCTACTCAACACAATTTTCCCCAAAGAAGAATTGGAAATTTAATGAGAAGATTTTGTTCCTCGTGTCAACCTAGTCTCAAGCGACCCGCTGATACACGTTGGAGTTCTCACTATGCAACTTTGCTGAATTTAATTTTGATGTATAGTTCTATTACCGATGTTCTTGAAATGTTGAAAGAAGATGTATCTGCTCAAGATGCAAGAGCCGAAGCGAATGGTCTTTTGCTTTTAATGGATAAATTTGATTTTGCACTCACTTTGCACTTGATGAAAAATTTCTTAGGTATCTCAAATGAGTTGTCACAAGCATTACAAACAAAAAGATCAAGACATTGTCAATTCTATGAAATTGGTTAACATCACAAAGAAATGATTGCAAACTCTATGAGATGATGGATGGAAACTGTTGTACCCCAAAATTTTCCCTCTCATTTCATTCAAAAATATCCCTTCATACTCCTAGGGTTTCTAATCGCTTTAAGCTACCAAGGATTCTCATACCTTAAGACATCTCAAACATCTCATTAATTCTTTGTGTCGTCAAAGAATTGAACATTTGTGAGTATTGTGAAGAGAATCACATTTCTCCTATCCATTGGTTTTGTACTAGGGTTTTGACTTTTGAGTGTGTGACACCTGTTGTGATCAAGATTCATGAAGCATTATCTTCTTTTCATCATACAAGTCATCTTTGCTCAAGGGCTTTTCCCTCATGTCTTCAGGAATTAAGGTTTTGAGCTTGAGACGTCATTGGTCAGAATTAGGGTCTATGTGGGCTTTGAGGATTTCCTCTTCTATCAAGGGATGTTCAGTATATTCTTCATTAATCTTGGGCTGAGAATTTAGGGTTTTGTGTTCATGTTCATTAAGGCTTCCTTCTTCTGTAAAGATTCTTCAATATGCCTCTTAATCAAGTGGATTTGTGGTTACTTGTTGGTTCAATTTGTGAGTTCGAATGATGAAGTTATGATGCAAAGTCTAGTGAAGATCTTTTGGGCTTATTAGAGTATATTATTTGGGCTTTTTAGAGTGCATTTTTGGGCTTACTAGAGATTGAATTTCAAAAAAGGCCATTGGAAGAAATTTTAATTATTATATTTTACTACTTAAAAGATGTTCATCTTGACAAGTTTGGAAATAAAGAAGACCGTTTTCTTTTCTTTCTACCCAAGGCCATTTACAGTTGATACTTAGAATGTTTTGCATTTTTGAGTTTAGAAGCGAGAAGGAATTTTAAGGTTATTGTGTTCTTAATTCAAGATTCATATCATCATCAATTTCAATTGCAAATCCTACAAAAGGCTACAAGTTTTACAAAGATCATACAAAGCTTACAAGAAAGTCACTTGGAAACTTCAAAGCATGAATTATTTCACTACAAGTCAAAATTGAAGATTGTGAATTGTTCAAGATTTAATTTATTTCACAAGAACTATGGCATAGAAGATTGAATTGTAAATTCTAATTTGAATTGATACTATACAAGCTTACAATATTTTTGCAAGGAAATCTTACATCCAAATACAAACTTTCTCTAAAGTTTGTTACAAGCATGATTCAATACCTAAGCCTTCTAATCACAAGTCCTAAGTTTTTACAATGCAAAACTCAAATGGAATTTCTAATCTAATGAAGTTGTCCTATGGTTGCTAATGAGTTAGTCAAAACTTCTTCAAATTTCCCTACAAGATCTTTTATGGAAGCCACTGTCTCTTCTTCAACTTTATCTTTCCATCTTCATCTTTCGCTCATAAACCCATACATGAAACAAGAAAGTGAAACATGTGTTAGTACAAGACTATCAAGAAACAAAACTTGAACAACAAACAAGTAATTTTCACAAAGAACTATTTCATCATTAGGGTCTTGAGATAGGAATAAGAAAAAGGTTTGTTTCTAAATCATGTTCAAGCATACAAAAGCCTCATATTGTTTATCTCACGCAAAAATCAGTAAGTACAACGATAATCATGGGCCAACATTTCACTTTACTACAAATCACAAACAAAGTTTGGTTCACAGTAAAGATTGTTATCAAAATCACAAGTCCAACCCATCAAACATCAAGTCACTGCAGTAAAACAAAATGAAAACAGAACCGCAAAAGATCAGCCCAGTTACAGCAAGTCAGAATTACAGGTTCAAGACCCAAACCAACAAAGCATCTCTGAAAATATAAACAAGGCAAGAAAATCAGAACAGACAAAAACAAGTCACTGCAGTAAAAGTTCAGATTCACCAAGAACCAACAAATAAGATATCAGAATCATGTTAAGCCCAATAACAGATGCAACAGAGTTCACATATCAGTCATAACAATCAGCATAACAAAAGATGGCTAAGCCCAATACGAATTTGAACAAGGCCTAATAAACAAGAAAATCATTGAACCAACACAGGCAAAACCCTAAATTTCACAGCATATAAGGAATCAATGCACTGATTTCATTGGGGAAGAACATTGTTCATGCAGAAAAATACATAAGTTGTGCAACAGCCCTAACCCCAATACTATCATCATTTTGCCAAAACCACAAACCCTTCAGAAATCAATCAAAGTTGAGAAGAAGACTAGAGTCAAGGATTTAGAAAGATATTACCAGGAGCCGTAAAAATTTGTGAACTCGCAGATTCGAAGTATTAGAGTACCGATATCTTCTCCTTTCCTTCATTTCTTCCTCTCTCCTTCCTTTCATTCAGCATTTATGCATGTTTCTTCATGAACATCTGAATTTGGTTGCTTTTTAAAATTAGGTTTTCTAACCCCCTTTCAAGATCTATTCAAATCTGCGTTTTTTTCCTGAAAATCAAGTTGCAGATTAGTAACGAGGACAAAAATACAGGGAGAACAATGAAAAGAAAGTGAGAATCAGAGTAATCTATGGCAGCACTGTCGCAATGTTCATCACTTCCACTGTGGAGCTTCATCGTCTCCACTGCATACTAATACTCGCCACCGTGTTGATTTGTTTTTATGGGTTTCTTTTATAATTATGTTGTTTGTGGTTGAATAATAATAGAGAGAGAGAGAGAATGAAGGATAATATAAGAGAGAAAGATTATTGGTTTTTCAACTTAGCCCAATTATGTTTAATCTGATGGGTTTTTTAGATAATTTTGTTTAGGAGGCCTAATTCGGAGGTGCCACTTGTCATCATCCGGTCAACCATCTTATAAGTTCGATGTCACGCCCTATGTTGGTCTTACCGTGCACCCTTCATTATCCATCGTGAAATCATCATCAGATCACTATTTGATCATCAACCTCTCATCCAGTTCTCCAGGCCATACTCCCCATGGTGAACCCTCAGAAAGCTCACACACTGGATCAACTGTTTTAACATTGGACTTCCCTTCCGGGCCTAGCGAATTTCACTGCACACACCCCCTATTACTTCTGCTATCAGGCCCATTTCTAACTTTCCCTTATTATTTTCATTTGTTTTTTTTATCACTTATTTATTTAGCTTTAATTTCTATTTTAATATTTAATTTAAATTTGTAAATAAATCAATATTGTTTTAAATAATTATTAATTTTAAAATAATTTTTGTTTAATGTTATTAATTAAATTATTAATTAATTTTATCAAATGAAAATAGTTTTAACTTAAATAATTATTTAATAGTTTGGACTTGTATTGTGTGATTAAATTATAGCTTAGGTGTTTATTGCTTATGCCATTCCCATTCATAAATTTATACCCCTATTCCCAAAGCGTTGTAATAGCGTAGAACTTTATTTTCCGCATTTTACCGCATTTTATTTATCATTGTATAGTAATTAGGCGTGTATGACAAGATTTAAAATCAACCTCTAGATAACTCTAATCAAGACCAATTAACTGGAATTAAAACACTATTCACACACGCACCTCTAGGATAACCTCACTTGTTTCCTTCAGATAAAATAGTCATGTCCCTCGAATATGGGACGCTTTAGCAAAGATCCTCGATTTAAAAAGATCGTAGTCCCTCGATGACCCTTCGATGTTGCCTTCGGTAAATGATCTTAGTCCCTTACAAAAATTTCTAAAGTGTCCTACAAGTTGTCTTCTATGAATGTACGATGACCCGCACATGTCCCTCACATCCAACAATAGGACTTCCTACTAACTAATGGTAGGTTAGCACTATCTAAAGGAGGAGTAAAAGAACAATACTTTTTTGAGTAGGTAGATTGCTCGTAATCGCTTGCTCACAAACTAAAACAATTTTCACACACCACACTTTCCAAAACAAAAACTTTAATCCAATAAATGTTTTCAAAACAAACATTTTGTATACATTCTCAACAATACGAGAATCATTACAAAATTTCTGCACTCAGGCATTTTCAAAATATTTCCAAACATACACAAACACAAAAGCATTTTAAATGTGAGCTAGCAATTAATAGTCCGTAGATAACTACGGATGAAAAGGGTACTAACACCTTCCCTTTTCATAACCTACCCCCCTTACTCATAAAATTCTCAAAAGGTTTTTCCTGTTCTTTTCACCCTTTTCTTTATTGGATAAAAGAAAAGTCGGTGGCAACTCTTGCTATCCGCAACACTTGCGATAAAACGCAAAACCTAAAAGTCAGTTCTCCCACTGCATTACAGGAACCTTTATAGGAAGAGGTAAGTTTATTTTGTATTGAGCATGATATTCACATTCTGAATATGGATGATATATTTTTTCGTGGAAAAGCAAAACATGGAGGTAATGCTCAATTTATCACAATAAGGGATCACTATCGCATTGAATTATTTTATACTATTGTGGACATGCAGCTTCAAGAACTTAACAATTGTTTTAATAAGATAAATAGTCGGTTGCTCATTTGTATGGCTTATTTGTGTCCAAGTAACTTGTTCTCTACTTTTGACAAGACAAAGTTAATTAAGTTTGCAAAATTATATCCAAGTGAATATTTTCTTACTAGTTTGGTGGGGCTTGATAGATTTTGAACGGTCTTTTTCTGCTATGAAGATTTTGAAGGCAAGATTGCGTAATCAGATAGGGGATGAATGGATGAATTATATTGCATAATCAAGATTGCTATGAAGATTTTGAAGGCATTGAATTATATATATATCCCTAATTTTTTATTGAACCCTTTTGGTTCACCGGGATGCCCTTATTTTTGCCTAGGACGGTCAACCTAGCGGGTTAATTTCATGCATAGTATTTTTTAACTTTGTCTATGTTAATAGGATGCAGAAAATCTTCACCGACCATGGTAGTAAGTATCATAGCACCGCAAGAAAATATCTTCTTGATTACAAATGGCCATTCGTATGTGGGAGTACATTTCCCCCTAGGATCACCTTGCGGTAGGATGATGTGCTTTATTACCAAGTCACCATCCTGATATACCCGATGTTTGACTTTCCTGTTGAACGCATTGATCATGCGTTTCTGATACATCTGACCATGACAAACAGTCGCAAGCATTTTCTCGTCAATCAGATTTATCTGGTCCAGCCTAGTCTGAATCTACTCATCTTTATCTAAATTCGCGTCTTTCAGAATCCTTAGTGAAGGAATCTGGACTTTGACGGTAAGGACAGCTTCCATACCATAGACTAGAGAGAATGAGGTAGCCATAAAGAGAAAATGGTAATATCTCATGCCAATCTTTATATGTCACTGTTATCTTCTGTATGATCTTCTTGATTTTCTTATTGGTGGCTTCCACTACACCATTCATCTTCGGTCGATACAGAGAATAATTGTGGTGCTTGATCTTGAACTACATGTAGAGTTCCATGATCATAATGTTGTTAAGATTGGGACCATTGTCTATGATAATCCTTTCGGGGATTCCATATTGATAAATAAGGTTATGCTTAATGAATCGGGCCACAATATTCTTGGTAACGGAGGCAAATGAAGCTGCTTCAACCCACATTATGAAGTAATCAATAGCGACCAAGATGAAATGATGCCCATTAGAAGCTGTAGGCTTAATCTCTCGAACCATATCAATGCCCCATATTGCAAACAACCAAGGAGAAGTCAAGACATTCAGAGGGACCGGTGGCACATGTACTTTGTCAACATAAATTTGGCATTTGGGATAGGTCATAGAATGATGATGGCAATCAGTTTCCATGGTCGACCAATAATAAACTGCTCTCAGAATCTTCTTAGCCATCATATGCCCACTGGAGTGAGTACCAAATATTTCTTCGTGCATATCCTCCATAATCTTCTCAGCTTCCTTCTTGTCTATACAACAAAGCAGAGTTAAGTCGTGATTGCGCTTGTACAAAATTCCATTTCTCAGAAAGAACATGGCAGAGAACCTTCGTAGGAATTTCTTGTCGTTAATAGATTCCCCCTCAGGATACTCTTGAGCCTCAATGTATCTTTTCACTTTGTGGAACCAAGGATTTTCCTATACTCCATCAATGTCAACTTAGTAGCAGTGTACCGATTCACCTAGTCTTTTGATAGTAATTCGAGGAGCTTCGTTGTCCCATCTGACTTTGAACATAGATGACATGGTATCTAATGCGTCTGCCAACTGATTATCTTCTCGTGGAATATGTTTAAAAGTGATTTCTTCAGAGTACGAGATTAAGGTCAATACATGCTCTCGATAAGGAATGAGATTCCGGTGTTTCGTATCCCATTGTCCCTTAATTTGACTGATCACTAGGGCTGAGTCCCCATACACATTCAAGAACTTGATTCTCATATCAATAGCATCTCTGATTCCCATGATGCATGCTTCATATTCATCCATGTTGTTGGTACATTCAAAGAAAAGTCTGGCGGTGAAGGGCGTATGTGTGATACGGTGGGAGAACTGACTAGAGGTTTGCGTTTGTATTCGCACTTGTTCGGTTGAGCAAGAGTCGCCACCGACTTTTTATTTTATCCTAAAGGAAAGGTTAAAAAGCACAACAAAAACCTTTTGAGATATTTCGTGGGTTCGGGGGGTAGATTATGAAAAGGGAAGGTATTAGCACCCTTTTCATCCATGGTTATCCATGGGCTCTTAGTTACTTGGTTTTTAGATCACTTGCCTTGATTTTCGATTGCTTGAAATTGTGGTGTGTGTGTGTGTGTTTTGAAAAATGTTTTTGAAGAGATGCCTTGTCTTAGGCAACCAATGTATTTGACTCGTGTTTGAGTGTTTTACAAAAGTGTGGATCTTTTCGAAAAGATGTTTCAAATGTTTTTGAGGGTTTGTTTTGAAAAGTGTTTGTGAAGTGTGGTTTTTGAAAAGAGGCAAGTGTTTTTGCAAGTTGATCTCAAGTAACTAAGAGTTTGGTCTACCCCTATCGTACTCAAAGGTTTTCTCTATGTTTTCAACCCTTTTTAACAATTTTGTTCCACCATTGAATTTGGTGGACAATCTTGCGTTTAGGATGTTTAACGGGACGGGCGCGGGTCATCGTGTGGACCATGAATGCAATGGTGTCAACTGTCTTTGGCAATTTGCTTTGAAGGGACTATGATCATTCCATTTAGGCAACTTTCGAAAGCGTCATCGAGGGACTTATGATCATTTTGAATTCGTTTTGCCAAAGAAACTCGACGTGCAAGCATGGCCCATTTTGGAAGGCAACATGTGGGATTACCCTAGGGGGTGCAAGTGTGATTGTGTATTGATTTCATGTATTTATCTTGTATTAGGTTATCTAGCGTTCGGTTTTATGTACATACAAACCCTAGGTCTAACCATGGTATAATTGGAAAGCGATAAATTGCGAGAATTTAAAGTCTACGCTATTACAAATAGTATCCGGGAGTGGGGGTACAAATTTACAAATGGGGATGAGATTTTAAGAATGCAGTGTCTAATAATTTACAACCAAATCGAATTGCGATAAAATGTAAATAATGTATATCAATGTATAGAAATAGAAAATATATATTGTCAAATGTCAAGTGTATTGTGTAAGTGTAAGTGTAAGTGTATATGTGTATGTAATTTATTTACAAGTTAAGAAAATGTGAATTTAAATGTGTATTATTTAAGTATTGTTTAACTTAAATGAAAAGAATTAAATGTTTATTTATTTAATTAATAATTTTGTATTTTTTTTAATATGTACAAAATATTTCTAAGAAAAGAAAATGTTCTAAGTTTGAAAATTATTATTTACCTTTGATATAAATTGTATCTTCATACTTTTGTTTAATATATACAAAAGAATATTTTAATTAAAAGAAAGAAAGAATGTTTTTTTTTTAATTTTAATTGTATTATGTAAAAAAGATGTATTTTCATTTATTATGTACAAATAAGAACATTTTAATAAAAGAGAGAAAAGAAAAGTTTTTAATTCCATTATATTATGTGTCATTGTATAAATAAAATGTTTTAATAAAACAAAACAAAAAAATGTTTTAGTGTTTTAATTATACTATATATTATTGTTTTATGTACAAATAATGTTTTTTTTAAGAAAAGAAAATGTATTAATCTTAAAAATTGTTTTATGTATTAATATTTTTTCTATACAAAACTAGTGTATCATCTAAAAAAAAAAGAGTTATGTTAAAACAAAAATTTTAATTTGTAAAAAAAAAAGGAAATGGAAAGAAGAAATAAATGGGCTTGGGCCCAAACGAAATAAAACAAAAAAAAAGAATAAATAAAGAGGAAAAAGGGGGGGTGTGTGCCCAGCTTTCAGTGGGCTTAAGGCGTTGAAAATGGGCGAGGCCCAGTTGGTTTGGACAACAATTGTTTTCTTAGGGTTCTCACATTTGTTTTTCATTTGGATAACGCTTAGGGTTTGCACAGAAGCGGCGTTCGTTCGTTTCACTTCGTCTTCTTCGCCTTTGCCTTTGCCTGAGCTTCTTTCGCCCAATGGCCATCGGTGCTTCAGTCAGCTCCTTCTTCTCCTAAGGTCACGTAGGCAACGGTCTATAAGGTATTGATTTTCACTTGGTATGTTTTACGCCCTTGCATGTTTTATTTTCTTCTGATTCTCTTTATATTGTTTAATGCTTGTACAAGATGTGAAAAAGGAAAGAAATGAGGGATTATACCTTTTTGGGAGAGGAGGTGAGGAGGACCGGAGGCACCTAGGGCAGCCAAGGGCGGAGTGAAATGAGACGCGGTGTGAGCTAGCTTATCTGGATTCATGGTATTTGTGTCTTACCCTTTTTTAGGTTTTATGATGCATTCTGAAAACCTTTTGTGCAATTTCTTTTCCTCTCCTGTTCACTTTGCCTCTGAGTAATTATGATGATGTTCTGAATCTTTGATATGTTGGCTCTTTTGCTTATGTGCGCTTGAGTTGCCTTTTCCTCTTCTTCTTGATAGCCCTTGTATGCTTCTTTTTCTTCTTCTTTCTGTGGGCCTGCTGAATATGTTTGATGCCTTATTTCCCTGTGATGAATCACAATTCTGAGGGCTTCTTTGCGTTGCCTTTGAATGTTGTAGCTTGTGTTGAAAGCTTGCCTTGATATGCTGGTTTATTTGCCTATGATGAGGGTTTCTCGGAGGCTTTGTGTGGGTTGCAAGAATGCATAAGTGTTTTGTCAATTTGGAGCTCCTAGTGTGAACTTCAGGCTTCAGGCTTGATGGTTGGTATAGGCTTGACAGGTTGATGCTTTGAATGGTCTTTTCTCTAGTTTAGGCCATTTGGCTTGATGGCTTTGGTTGGATTGACAGTGGTTTAAGGTTTCACAGTTTATGCTGGATTTTGTGTTTGGATAATTTTGTTTTGATTGAAGCTCGTGGCTTCAGCTGGTTATACTGGTTAAAGCTGCAGATTTTAGTTGACATGGTTTAATGGTTTATGGCCTTGAGTGGTTAGGCTGGTATGCTGTTTTATATGCAGGTAAAGGGGCTTAGCAAGTTTGTGGCTGTTAACTCTTGACAGGTTTTTGATGTTTGGGAGCTTTTTGGTTTAGGCTTTTACAGTTCAGGTTAATGGCTTTCAGTTAATGCAGGTTTAAGGCTTATGGTGTTTCAGGCTTATGCTGGTTAGGTTTTGAATGTTTTTGGTTTCTGGCTATTACTCAGGGCCTTAGGGGCTTTGGCTTGACAGGTTTAATGCTTGTTGGTAAGGCTTATGCAGGTCTTGCCTTTTTGTGAGGTTTGGAGGCAACTCTTCCCTATTTTGATACAGTTTGTGTTCTTTTATCCTTTTCTTCTCTTTTTGCCTCTTGTCCACTGTGTTATTTGCAGTTTTGTATATTGTTATGCTTTCTTGCCTAAAGCCTAAGCCTGCAAAACCTGCACTTCTTTTCTCTTCTCTCTCTCTTCAGTACAGCTTTAGCATTAAAAAATGTTTATGCTTTGTACTTTTTTCTGAAAGGGCAACTCTTGGGAAATGATGAAAATGAATTATGTTGCTTGCATATTAATATTTCTCTGCATATTTGTCCCTTTTCCTCCAGATTTTGTGCTGCACTTTGTACCTTTTGATACTTTGATATCTTCTTTTGGCAGTTTTGAGTAGCCTTGTACAGTTTGTGGACAGTTTGGAATTTCAGTTTGGACTTTGTGGTTAGGCCTAGTTCAGTTTGTTTTGAAATATGCAGTATGTTGACAAACTTTGCATTTTTTCAACTTTGTGCATTCATGATTAGCAAATAAATGTTCATCCTTCTTTGTGAACCGGGAGAAATCCCGTGATTTGCAAAGAGGGCTAACTGATCCCAGTCAGTTGCCCTTAATGATGACCCTTTCTTTATCTGTCTGTCTCTATTTATTTTATCTGCAATTGACTTTTCTTTCTCTTATTTGTTTTTGCAGATAAAATTCCATGGAGCACTGGAGCAATGGGCGGAAGATGAAGACCTAAGAATTTTCTTAGGATAATTTTGTTTCAATTTTAATTATTGTAATCGTTATTAGAATACTTTGTAAATAAATACAGTACTCGAATAAAAATTGTAACGAATAATTAAAGATGAAATAAAATCCAATCTTTTATCATTTACTTCCTTTCCTTCCTTTTCAATTATTTATTCATTACTTATAGTTCTTTAAATTAAAATAACTGAAAATTAAATTCCAGCTATTTAATCTTTAGAATAATAAATAATTAACTAAACATTGATTCAGCGTTGATCAATTAATAAACTTGGTGCTTCCAACATCCAAAGCAAAGCACAGTTAAACACAACAACTGATCAGACGCATTCCCCTTTTTACTGATTTTTACCAAACACTGCAAATTCAAACTGAATGTATCCTTTTACTGGTTCAGTCAAACAAACGTGAATTCAATCCAAATGCATTCTTTTACTGATTAAGTAAAACAATGCGATTTTAAACCAAATCTCGGAATAACTTGCAAAGCACCGTAGAATTAAATCTTTCTGAAGAACCGCGCATGAATAACCCTAATTCCTGATTAAATGCCAAAGAAGCGTTCGCCTGATCGAAGTTGAGCCAAAATCAACCAAAACCCTAAGCCAACTGTTTGAATTGTTCCAGAGCCATGAAAATCAATGGAAACCCTAATTTTGTCTGACTGACGAGAAAAGTCTGTTTGACCGATTCTTGAGCCAATTTAAAAAAATCAGGAAACGCCTGAAGCTGTGATTTCTTGTGGAAAAATACGAGGGCAAATTTTGGGGTACAACAGTTTCCCCTGTTCAATCTTCTTGAACCTGAAGAGTTAGATTGACAAGTTTGCCTTTCGCGACTCGAAGGTAAAAGAAGATTGGACACTAGAGTGCCCTAAAATTTGCACTCGGTGATGTGATGGTAGAGGGAATGGGCTTAAAGATGCCATTTGGTGATGGGCTTAAAGATGCCATCTGATGCGATAGAATCTTGTCGGGGGATGGGCTTAGAGATGCCATCTGGTGATGGGCTTAAAGATGCCATTTGGTGACTGCTGGTAGGAGGATGGGCTTAGAGATGCCATCTGGAAATGGGCTTAAAGATGCCATTTAGAAATGTTTGTAGGAGGATGGGCTTAGAGATGCCATCTGGAAATGTTGAACTGTATGTCAATGGTGAGTGGACGAGTATCAGAAAGGCCTCCATGTTTCGGAACATCTCTGAACTGGGGGTCTGAATAAGCAATAGATTGACATCCGTGTCTGGAGAATCCGTGAACTATTTTCAGGAGTTGAGATTGAATAAGCAATAGATTAACATCCGTTGTTGGGAAGCGTTCGTAAACTGTTTTCAGAAGTCTTGAAGTTGAATAAGCAATAGAGCAGCATCCGTTGTTGGGAAGCGTCCGTAAACTGTTTTCAAAAGGTTGCATCTGAACAAGTGATAGATTAACATCCGTTGTTGGGAAGAATCCATAAACTGTTTTCAGAAGTCTTGAAGTTGAATAAGAAATAGAGCAGCATCCGTTGTTGGGAAGCGTCCGTAAACTGTTTTCAAAAGTTGAGAAGAGTCTGAACAAGTGATAGGTTAACATTCGTTACTGGAGAACCCGTGAACTGTTTTCAGAAGTCTTGAAGGTGGAGGAGGAACCGGTGTAGGGTTTCCTGATGATGCGTCCGTGTAAAACTGCATCTGTGTGAATCTGAAATAAGTATCAGAATGTCGCCATGTCCGGGTCACATCTGAACTATTTCTGGATGAATCTCGGAAGATGATCTTTGTCTGTCGACTGATCTTACCTGAAAAGGTAAAGGGTTAGTTGTATGCAATGTTATGATGCATGATGCAATGTATGTGACATCAATGTTTATGACATGAATGTGATGAATGCGCATGTAAGTTGATAAGCTATCTCGCTGGGGATAAATGAATCCGAGATGGCTGAAGATGAAAGCATCTTGACTGCTGCGGGAAGAATAATTCCTTGGCTGTTGCTGGGGAGGGCAAGAATCTTCTGATTGTTGAAAAATGAGAAGTCTTGGGATCACTGTTGGGGGAATCAGAAGCTTGGGTTGTATGCCAAACTACTGGGGTCTTCCTGTTTTGAGGAGATATGTGTAGGATTTCCTGATGATGAGTCCGTGTAAAACTGCATCGGGTTTTTTGAACACTTTTGACATTCGAATGCTCCAAGTGATGATGTAGATAATTTCTTGGCTAGTTACAGGTGTTGATCCATAATCAGTCGTCCAAAGATATTTTCCTGGCTTGTTATAGGTGTTGATCTGGAACTTAAGAAAAGTTGGTCAAGGAGATATTGTCCTGGCTTGTTACAGGTGTTGATCTCTGACCTGAGAAAGAAAGATGGTTCCCTGGCTTGTTACAGGTGTTGATCTTCAATCTCTTCAGATGTGCCCTGGCTAGATACAGGAATCGAATCTGGAAATAGTCGTCAACAGATATGCCCTGGCTGGATACAGGAATCGAATCTTCAAACTCTTCAGACGTGCCCTGGCTAGATACAGGAATCGAGTCTGGAAATAGTTGTCAACAGATATGCCCTGGCTGGATACAGGAATCGAATCTTCAAACTCTTCAGACGTGCCCTGGCTAGATACAGAAATCGAGTCTGGAAATAGTTGTCAACAGATATGCCCTGGCTGGATACAAGAATCGAATCTTCAAACTCTTCAGACGTGCCCTGGCTAGATACAGGAATCGAGTATGGAAATAGTCGTCAACAGATATGCCCTGGCTGGATACAGGAATCGAATCTGGAAAACTCTTCAGACGTGCCCTGGCTAGATACAGGAATCGAGTCTGGAAATATGATAGTTGATTTGTTGGCGGTTGTAATTTCCAACATGTGGTGAAGGAATGATTGAACACTTTTGACATTCGAATGCCCCAAGTGATGATGAAAGAATCTTGAATCAGATTATTCTGCGGATTGAGAGATTTCTTGAAATTTTGACTGGACTGCCCTAGGTTAACTGAATTTTGAAAGATCTGTTGAAACCTTGACTGGACTGCCCCAGGTTAACCGGACTTTGAAAGATCTGTTGGACCTTGACTAGACTTTGAAAGATCTGTTGGACCTTGACTGGACTGCCCCAGGTTAACTGGATGGTGCTATGTCATGCCCCTTGTTGATAGGAGATTTTGTAATGGAGGTGTCGTCCTTTTGAAGTGATTCTGTTCACTGAGAGAGTTTTCGTTCCTCCGAACATTCGCTGTATGAAATTTTTCGCTGTCAAACAAAAAGCCAAATGCAGACAGTGATATTCAAGCAATGCAAAGTTTATGTTTGTCTCGAAGTTTTGAAAAATGCGTTTTTAGAAGAAAACTTTTTATAAGACAGATCAACATATGATTTAGAGCAAAGCCTTACAGGAGTCAGGATACCTTTTGTAACAGTATGCTTTCGAACTAACCCATGCTTCAATTAGGACTTTTGAAGGGTTGTAACGTGGCCTGGTTCAGGGTTTAAGAAACAAAGGATAAAGGCTCCAAGTATATTTAAACCCACCCTCTCTTCGTGATGTTCTTCAACCCTAAGCTCAGTTAATCGTGCGTCGAACTCTGTTTTGAGTTTGGAACGACTTTTGGATGATGGTTCACCAGTTGAATTTGGGGAGACAGTCATCATCTCCTTTTTCTTTTTCAACATTTTTCATGTTGTTGAGGATCTTGTAATGACCTCACTATTTTGATTTTGATTTTTTATCCCTAACTTTTGCCTGACTGTTCCTATCTTCGAGATTACAGTCAGCGGGATGCCCCAGCTTTCTTGAGCTTCCTTTACGGTTTTGGCTCAGTGGGCTTTTTCTCTTTTGAGAGATTGACTGTCTATGTGATAGGGAACCACCCTTGTCTTTTGATTCCGAAGGAATGCTTTTCTTTTTCTTTGACGTCGTTCGTTGTATTACGAACTGAGAGTTTGCGACTTCAATGCGCGTTTTCTCTTGAATTAACTGAGATACTACCCTGCCCCAGGTTTATATCAAAGGTTTTGATCGTTTAGAACAGAAAACTCCTACTTCTTTGGCTCGAAGGGGTTGACTAGGGATTATCTTCCTTATAACTCCAGTGTTTGGGATTTGAAAGAAATGCCTGTACATCATCAGCAAGGTCTGTTCAAAAGCATACTGTATAAGATCATGGTATTGTTTCGTCATCCTCCCTCTAAAGGCTTGCAGCTTTTTATCAAGAGTCAGATATCATAAAGAAAAGCATAAGAGTAGTGAAACGAATGGATGATTTCAAGACAAACATATGCAATGCATTAATGAAAACAGAGTTTAACATCAACAGATAATTGTTTGACAGCAAAAGAAATTACAACTTTGAAAATTCAAAATGAAGCAAAAGTCTTTCAGCTTGAGCTTTGTCACTCCAGGTGGAGAACTCCTTAACGGAAGATTTTCATCTTGCCGTCTGGCATGAATTCCAGCACCCCAATGTCGATCAGATCTTGAATCTTGTTCTTCAAGGCCCAACAGTCGTTGGTGTCGTGTCCCGGGCTGTAGGAGTGGTAAACACAAAATGCGTCGGGACGATAGTTAGGAGAGGAGGTATTGAGCTTCTGAGGAGGATCCCTTAAAGTAAGCAGGTTGACCTCCAACAGGCGCTTCAGTATGAAGAATGATGGTATTTCAGTCTCCGTGAACTGTCTTCCCGATGTTTCTTGCTTACGCCGATTACCCCGTTGACGCTGGCGAGGTTGTTGATGGGCTTGTGACCCTGAAGCAAGCGAAGGAGCCTTCCCTTTGTCTTCTTGGGTGGATGGAGGATGAGTGGTGACTTGCTCTTCGGCCTCAGATGTTTGCCCCAATTGGTTGTTTTGAAGCAGTTGGCGGACAAGAACTCTGAGTTCCTCTTGTCTTTGAGATAGGTCTTGGATGAGAGCTATCTGGCCCACTAACTGCCCCATCATCTGGGTCCTCAATGTTGTCAGATCAAACTGCAGCTCCGCAAGCTGATCACTCCTGGTATTGTTTGAATTCTCCAAGCCCTTTGTGAGGAGAGCTTTCATTTCTTCTTGCCCCAGAGACAAGTTCAGGAACATTTCCTGCAGCTGAGCAGTCTGGTCTTGGATGTCTTTGACAGACCTTTCTAGAGCCATCTCTTACTGAAATAAACAGCAGGAGAGTAAGGAAACCTGAAAAAGGAAAGATCGTCAAGATGCAATGCATGATATGTGGATGCATGCTTTCAAGGATCTCTTGGGGTAAACACAAGAAAATGTTAGAGGTTGAACTTTGCTCTTGGATTGGAGAACTTCGCACCGGTGGATGTCTTTCCACTAGAATCAAGCTCACCATGTCAAGTGGGTCATCGCCACTGATTCAAGTTGTTGCACTTGGTCTTTGACTGGAGAACTTTGTATCGGTGGATGTCTTTCCACGAGAATCAAGCTCACCATGTCGAGTGGGTCATAGCCACTGATTCAAGTTGTTGTACTTGATCTTTGATGGCATTTGTTTAGAAGAGAAACCCCTTGCCCCTTGGTAGACGTCTGGTTCAACGTAACCCTGCATCAAAAGAACCCTCGAGATCCTTGAGATGGTTATTTGAAAATGTTATGGTATGATGTCATGATGTTATGTACATGTATGCACAAGCAAGTAAGTGTGTATACAGACAAACATATTCACACAAAGCAAACAAGTCCTTAGGTTTAGGCTTGCATGGGGTTTAGGTAAGTACCCTCTTGAAGTTAGTTGGCTCATCCTGTCCTAAAATAGAAACCGGGTTCTAAGGAGCTCAATATCATTGGATCGTTTTCTGTGTTCATTGTTTCGGTTTAGCCACTTACTGGCGACCAAAATATTCCAAGAAAACAACCCTCAAATGAGTGTAGTATCGAGTATCTACCAACTTCGTACTGCACCAAAGTCGGTCATCTCACTACCCCTAAAAAGGCTAAGATGGTCAATTAAGGTTCTAAGAGTTCGTTAGTGCTTCACGACATCACTCAGCGGCCCCGTACTCTCCTTGACTGAACTCAAGGGTTACCGATACTCACAAATATGTCACACTAACATAGCTTACTGCTTCAACCATGTCGGTATACCACGCACAGTTCCCTCACAGTTTTTTTGCTATTTACCTAAGAAGGTGCCCCAAATCCGGGTGTAGGATTTACAACAAACCCAAACAAGAACCCAAAAGATAAAGCAATCAAGTCAATCAAAGCAAGAAAGTAAAGGTGATCTAAACCCTAAGGTAACCCAACTTTTAAGTTACTCCCCAGCAGAGTCGCCAGTTCTGTGATACGGTGGGAGAACTGACTAGAGGTTTGCGTTTGTATTCGCACTTGTTCGGTTGAGCAAGAGTCGCCACCGACTTTTTATTTTATCCTAAAGGAAAGGTTAAAAAGCACAACAAAAACCTTTTGAGATATTTCGTGGGTTTGGGGGGTATATTATGAAAAGGGAAGGTATTAGCACCCTTTTCATCCATGGTTATCCATGGGCTCTTAGTTACTTGGTTTTTAGATCACTTGCCTTGATTTTTGATTGCTTGAAATTGTGGTGTGTGTGTGTGTTTTGAAAAATGTTTTTGAAGATATGCCTTGTCTTAGGCAACCAATGTATTTGACTCGTGTTTGAGTGTTTTACAAAAGTGTGGATCTTTTCGAAAAGATGTTTCAAATGTTTTTGAGGGTTTGTTTTGAAAAGTGTTTGTGAAGTGTGGTTTTTGAAAAGAGGCAAGTGTTTTTGCAAGTTGATCTCAAGTAACTAAGAGTTTGGTCTACCCCTATTGTACTCAAAGGTTTTCTCTATGTTTTCAACCCTTTTTAACAATTTTGTTCTACCATTGAATTTGGTGGACAATCTTGCGTTTAGGATGTTTAACGGGACGGGCGCGGGTCATCGTGTGGACCATGAATGCAATGGTGCCAAGTGTCTTTGGCAATTTGCTTTGAAGGGACTGTGATCATTCCATTTAGGCAACTTTCGAAAGCGTCATCGAGGGACTTATGATCATTTTGAATTCGTTTTGCCAAAGAAACTCGACGTGCAAGCATGGCCCATTTTGGAAGGCAACATGTGGGATTACCCTAGGGGGTGCAAGTGTGATTGTGTATTGATTTCATGTATTTATCTTGTATTAGATTATCTAGCGTTCGGTTTTATGTACATACAAACCCTAGGTCTAACCATGGTATAAATGGAAAGCGATAAATTGCGAGAATTTAAAGTCTACGCTATTACAAATAGTATCCGGGAGTGGGGGTACAAATTTACAAATGGGGATGAGACTTTAAGAATGTAGTGTCCAATAATTTACAACCAAATCGAATTGCGATAAAATGTAAATAATGTATATCAATGTATAGAAATAGAAAATGTATATTGTCAAATGTCAAGTGTATTGTGTAAGTGTAAGTGTAAGTGTATATGTGTATGTAATTTATTTACAAGTTAAGAAAATGTGAATTTAAATGTGTATTATTTAAGTATTGTTTAACCTAAATGAAAAGAATTAAATGTTTATTTATTTAATTAATAATTTTGTATTTTCTTTAATATGTACAAAATATTTCTAAGAAAAGAAAATGTTCTAAGTTTGAAAATTATTATTTACCTTTGATATAAATTGTATCTTCATACTTTTGTTTAACATATACAAAAGAATATTTTAATTAAAAGAAAGAAAGAATGTTTTTTTTTTTTAATTTTAATTGTATTATGTAAAAAAGATGTATTTTCATTTATTATGTACAAATAAGAACATTTTAATAAAAGAGAGAAAAGAAAAGTTTTTAATTCCATTATATTATGTGTCATTGTATAAATAAAATGTTTTAATAAAACAAAACAAAAAAATGTTTTAGTGTTTTAATTATACTATATATTATTGTTTTATGTACCAATAATGTTTTTTTTAAGAAAAGAAAATGTATTAATCTTAAAAATTGTTTTATGTATTAATATTTTTTCTATACAAAACTAGTGTATCATCTCAAAAAAAAAGAGTTATGTTAAAACAAAAATTTTAATTTGTAAAAAAAAAGGAAATGGAAAGAAGAAATAAATGGGCTTGGGCCCAAACGAAATAAAACAAAAAAAAAGAATAAATAAAGAGGAAAAAGGGGGGTGTGTGCCCAGCTTTCAGTGGGCTTAAGGCGTTGAAAATGGGCGAGGCCCAGTTGGTTTGGACAACAATTGTTTTCTTAGGGTTCTCACATTTGTTTTCATTTGGATAACGCTTAGGGTTTGCACAGAAGCGGCGTTCGTTCGTTTCACTTCGTCTTCTTCGCCTTTGCCTTTGCCTGAGCTTCTTTCGCCCAATGGCCACCGGTGCTTCAGTCAGCTCCTTCTTCTCCTAAGGTCACGTAGGCAACGGTCTACAAGGTATTGATTTTCACTTGGTATGTTTTACGCCTTTGCATGTTTTATTTTCTTCTGATTCTCTTTTATATTGTTTAATGCTTGTACAATATGTGAAAAAGGAAAGAAATGAGGGATTGTACCTTTTTGGGAGAGGAGGTGAGGAGGACCGGAGGCACCTAGGGCGGCCAAGGGCGGAGTGAAATGAGACGCGGTGTGAGCTAGCTTGTCTGGATTCCTGGTATTTGTGTCTTACCCTTTTTTAGGTTTTATGATGCATTCTGAAAACCTTTTGTGCAATTTCTTTTCCTCTTCTGTTCACTTTGCCTCTGAGTGATTATGATGATGTTCTGAATATTTGATATGTTGGCTCTTTTGCTTATGTGCGCTTGAGTTGCCTTTTCCTCTTCTTCTTGATAGCCCTTGTATGCTTCTTTTTCTTCTTCTTTCTGTGGGCCTGCTGAATATGTTTGATGCCTTATTGCCCTGTGATGAATCACAATTCTGAGGGCTTCTTTGTGTTGCCTTTGAATGTTGTAGCTTGTGTTGAAAGCTTGCCTTGATATGCTGGTTTATTTGCCTATGATGAGGGTTTCTCTGAGGCTTTGTGTGGGTTGCAAGAATGCATAAGTGTTTTGTCAATTTGGAGCTCCTACTGTGAACTTCAGGCTTCAGGCTTGATGGTTGGTATAGGATTGACAGGTTGATGCTTTGAATGGTCTTTTCTCTAGTTTAGGCCATTTGGCTTGATGGCTTTGGTTGGATTGACAGTGGTTTAAGGTTTCACAGTTTATGCTGGCTTTTGTGTTTGGATAATTTTGTTTTGATTGAAGCTCGTGGCTTCAGCTGGTTATACTGGTTAAAGCTGCAGATTTTAGTTGACAGGGTTTAATGGTTTATGGCCTTGAGTGGTTAGGCTGGTATGATGTTTTATATGCAGGTAAAGGGGCTTAGCAGGTTTGTGGCTGTTAACTCTTGACAGGTTTTTGATGTTTGGGAGCTTTTTGGTTTAGGCTTTTACAGTTCAGGTTAATGGCTTTCAGTTAATGCAGGTTTGAGGCTTGTGGTGTTTCAGGCTTATGCTGGTTAGGTTTTGAATGTTTTTGGTTTTTGGCTCTTACTCAGGGCCTTAGGGGCTTTGGCTTGACAGGTTTAATGCTTGTTGATAAGGCTTATGCAGGTCTTGCCTTTTTGTGAGGTTTGGAGGCAGCTCTTCCCTATTTTGATACAGTTTGTGTTCTTTTATCCTTTTCTTCTCTTTTTGCCTCTTGTCCACTGTGTTATTTGCAGTTTTGTATATTTTTATGCTTTCTTGCCTAATGCCTAAGCCTGCAAAACCTGCACTTCTTTTCTCTTCTCTCTCTCTCTTCAGTACAACTTTAGCATTAAAAAATGTTTATGCTTTGTACTTTTTTCTGAAAGGGAAACTCTTGGGAAATGATGAAAATGAATTATGTTGCTTGCATATTAATCTTTCTCTGCATATTTGTCCCTTTTCCTCTAGATTTTGTGCTGCACTTTGTACCTTTTGATACTTTGATATCTTCTTTTGGCAGTTTTGAGTAGCCTTGTACAGTTTGTGGACAGTTTGGAATTTCAGTTTGGACTTTGTGGTTAGGCCTAGTTCAGTTTGTTTTGAAATATGCAGTATGTTGACAAACTTTGCATTTTTTCAACTTTGTGCATTCATGATTAGCAAATAAATATTCATCCCTCTTTGTGAACCGGGAGAAATCCCGTGATTTGCAAATAGGGCTAACTGATCCCAGTCAGTTGCCCTTAATGATGACCCTTTCTTTATCTGTCTGTCTCTATTTATTTTATCTGCAATTGACTTTTCTTTCTCTTATTTGTTTTTGCAGATAAAATTCCATGGAGCACTGGAGCAATGGGCGGAAGATGAAGACGTAAGAATTTTCTTAGGATAATTTTGTTTCAATTTTAATTATTGTAATCGTTATTAGAATACTTTGTAAATAAATACAGTACTCGAATAAAAATTGTAACGAATAATTAAAGATGAAATAAAATCCAATCTTTTATCATTTAATTCCTTTCCTTCCTTTTCAATTATTTATTCATTATTTATAGTTCTTTAAATTAAAATAACTGAAAATTAAATTCCAGCTATTTAATCTTTAGAATAATAAATAATTAACTAAACATTGATTCAGCATTGATCAATTAATAAACTTGGTGCTTCCAACATCCAAAGAAAAGCACAGTTAAACACAACAACTGATCAGACGCATTCCCCTTTTTACTGATTTTTACCAAACACTGCAAATTCAAATTGAATGTATCCTTTTACTGGTTCATTCAAACAAACGTGAATTCAATCCAAATGCATTCTTTTACTGATTAAGTCAAATAATGAGAATTCAAACCAAATCTCGGAATAACTTGCAAAGCACCGTAGAATTAAATCTTTCTGAAGAACCGCGCATGAACAACCCTAATTCCTGATTAAATGCCAAAGAAGCATTCGCCTGATCGAAGTTGAGCCAAAATCAACCAAAACCCTAAGCCAACTGTTTGAATTGTTCCAGAGCCATGAAAATCAATGGAAACCCTAATTTTGTCTGACTGACGAGAAAAGTCTGTTTGACCGATTCTTGAGCCAATTTAAAAAAATCAGGAAACGCCTGAAGCTGTGATTTCTTGTGGAAAAATGCGAGGGCAATTTTTGGGGTACAACAGTATGGAAACCCTTGGGAGAGATAATCACATCACCAATTATGTTACCAAGAGCATTGGAAGCTCCATCAAAAACCAAAGTCCATCGAGATCCCGACTCAGGTATTTCATATGGTCCAGGTTCTTCACAATCTCTAACTAGCATGATATTCTCATCCGGGAACTCGAAATTCATAGACTGGTAGTCGTCTATAGCTTGATGAGCCAAATGATCTTCCAGTACATTTCCTTTGACTGCTTTCTAAGTAGTGTACTGAATGTCATATTTTGTCAAGACCATTTTCCATCGGGCTATTCTTTCGGAGAGAGTGGGCTTCTCGAATATGTACTTTATAGGATCCATTTTAGAGATCAACAAAGTAGTATGGGTCAACATATACTGTCTCAGTCGGTGAGTAGCCCATGCCAAAGTGCAACAAGTTTTCTTGAGCAGTGAGTATCTTGCTTCACATTCGGTAAACTTTTTGATAAGGTAGTATATTTCCTGCTCTTTTCGACCAGACTCGTCATGTTGGCCCATTACACCCCCCATTGAATTCTCTAACACTGTTAGGTACATGATCAGAGATCTTCCTTCAATTGGTGGCATCAGAATCATAGTTTCTTGGAGGTACTCCTTAATTTTGTGAAAATATACCTGACAATCGTCATTCCATTTCAACACTTGATCTTTCTTCAGCAACTTGAATATTGGCTCACAAGTAGCGGTCAGATGGGAAATAAATCTGGAAATATAATTTAGTCGTCCCAAGAAACCTCTAACTTCCTTCTCAGTATGGGGAGATGGCATTTATTGAATGGCTTTGACCTTGGCAAGATCAACTTCAATACCTTTACCAGTGACGATGTGTTGTACCCCAAAATTTTCCCTCCCATTTTCACACAAGACATACTCCTAGAGGTTCTCAGTTTCCCTTAGTTGACCAAGATTTGGCCATACAATTTTCCTCCTAAGGCAATGAGCCCCCAACTAGGGTTTCAATTTTCATCAAGATGGTTGAGTTCCAAGGATTCCAAATGTTCTCCATGGTCCTACTATGTCCTCAAGATCATCCTTGCCAAGTTTCATGCCTTGCTCAACAAGTTTGCTCAATCAATTGCTCAAGTATTGGAAAATCAACTATGCTAGGTCAAAAGTCAACTGTGGCCTATGTACAGTCAAACTTCAAGATTTTTGGTCAACATCAACATTTTAAAGTGATATCCATCATTTGATCAAGGGTTGATCATGATTCCTCAATAAATGCTCCTAACTCATCAGAAGTAAAAAATGGCAAAGTAGGGTTTCTATAGGAAAAGTCAACTAAACTTTGACCAGGCATAACTTTAACATACTTCATCCATTTTTCCCCAACCAAAGCTCATATTTAATATAATATAATTCCCTATAACTTATATTCATCCCTAAAGTCCATGAAATGCACCATTTGAAAGATACAAGCTCATACATTACATGTCATTTTTAGAAAGTCAATAAAAGCCACTTTTTGTCAAGACCTTTAACTTTAAGATAACATCTTCAAATAAAAAATTTATCAAAAGAGGGATTGAAGTAGACATCTTGTGATTTCCAAAAAGTTAAATATAATTATCATGAGATAAAAATTGAGCAACTTATGGCTTTCCCAAGTTGGAAAAATTTGGGAATTTTCAAGAATTATGCATTGAGCAAACTTGAAGTTTTAGGTCAATGGCTTTATTTCTTGGACTTCAAACATATTACTAAGCCTATATAGGACCTATAAAATTATTCTTGCCATGCCTTTGCTAACTATTTTATTCATGTTTATTTTAATTTATTTCAAATAAATATAAAATAAAATGTATAAAATAATTGGAAATTGGCTTTGAGCTTTGGGTTGATGTTTTGGATAGCCTAGACCCATAAAGTTTTGTGCAAGAAACATACACATTCATTCAAATTTAAAAAGGACAAGATTCCATGTCTTTGGCAAAGTTACAAAACATCATTCATGGCTTTAAAAACACATGTTTATGGTTGTTATTACCTTTGTTCTCTTGTCTCCTCCCTCCTCTCTATATAAAGGAAACATTAGCAAGATTCAAGACACATGAGATACAGCCTGAAAAAAATCTATAAATTTTGCAAAAATTATCAAAGTTTTAAAAATTCACATTTTAGGTTCCAGCCTTTCTCAGTCCAAATCCAAATACATTCATGGAGGCTCCCTGAAGCTTTTGCAATCATTACCAAGACATGAAACATCACAAAACGCCTTAGTAAGCTCTATTTTTATATTTTCTAACTTGTTTCATGTAGATCCGATGCTCCTTGTAGCTAGATGTGCATTATACACCATCAGACATGTGCCATCAGATGTCCATCTGATCAGATCTAGTGCACTCCATCTGCAGGCTCACCATGTGTCATCAAGACTAATCCACATTGGATCAAGAAGCAAATCTAGGCCTCTCCCTTCATGGGCCAGCGAATTCAACAACCACACCCCCACTTTTTTTTACTATCTCAAGCCCATCTAGTTTTTTTTTGTAATGTTTTAATTTCTTTTATCTTCTTTACTTAATTAAGCAAATAATAAAAAAAACTCACAAAAAAATTAGGCTTAGACTTTTTTTTAATTAAAATAATTAAATTCTTTAATTAATTAATTAAATTTTAACTACTTTCTTATTTTAAAATGAACTAGAATTTAGGATTTAATTTATGTTTCAAATGTTTTCTTAATAAAAAATGCAAAAATATTAGAATTAGATTAATTTCATTCAATATTTATTTTCTTAAATTAAATTTAGATTTATTTTAATTATTTTAATTGAAATAAATAAAAATAAAACCAAAAATATTTTTCTTGTTTACTTAGAATTTTTCTTAGGATTTTTAGACGTAATTCTTATTTCGCGCGCGTTATTTTTATTCTTGCATTTTATATAAATAATGTAACTGATTATGGGATGTAATAGTCTAGATTTAAAATTCTGCATTTTATTTTCTTGCACTTTTTTATGTAATTGTCCCAAAGCATTGTAATAGCCAAAGATTTAAATTTTCACCCTTTAAACTTCTGTAAATATTAACTATTAGTAACTAGGCGTTCATGATAAGACTGAAAATTAAAACATTAGCAAACTTAATAATGCAAGATAAATAACTGAATCTCAACACACTTGCACATGCACACCTCTAAGGTATCTCCCAATTTGGTTGCCTTTAAATAAAACAGTCATGAGGCAGGAACGCTTTAGTAAAGACCCATAAATCAAAAAAGACCATAGTCCCTCGATGACCCTACAGTTGCCTTTCATAAATGATCTTGTCCCTAAAAGAAAATTGCTAAAGCGTCTCCATAAGTTGCCTTCGTGATTGTAAAATGTACCTTCGATTGTCCCTCAACATCCAATGATAGGGATACCTACTCACTAATAGTAGGATATCACTATCTAAAGGAAATGAGGAAAATAACATCCTTTTTTCGAGTAGGTAGACTATTCTTAAGTACTTGCTCAAACCTGAAATTTTCACACTTACACACTTTCAAAAAAATATTTTCAAAAACACTTTATCACACTCTTGAGGAATGATACAAGAGTTACCCTAAAGCAAACAAAAAATTTCGAAACCACAAACACACAAATAGTTTTCAAAAATGAGCAAGTACCTAAGAGCCCGTGGAAAATCACGGATGGAAAGGGTGCTAATACCTTCCCTTTCCATAATCTACCCCTTACTCAAAATCTCGAAAAAGGTCTTTTTCTGTTCTTTCCACCCTTTCCTTAATTTGGATAAAAGAAAAGTCGGTGATGACTATTTCTTACCGCGACATTTGCGAACAAAAAATGAAAACCAGTATTAAACAGTCGGTTCTGCTGATGCGGTGTTTATTCGCAAGTGTACGAATCGCGTCAGAGTAATATAAAAGATTATAGATCCACAGAGACCAATTGTCAATCTATCATTTCCTATTGTTACGGTGTTTAGCGAAGTCAATATTAAATAGGGAATTAAGGATGCAAGAAAGCAAAGTACGTTGAAATAAACTTCAGATATAAAAGCAGGGCCGAATGTAATTCACATAGTCAGATGATATTCACAATGCTTCGGAATAGAACTAATTATAGGGCAATATTTTCTACTAAAGAAAAGAACTAATTTAATAGGAACTGTCGCTTTTGCGTAATCAGAATCGAGTTTACTCTCTAATCATACCTTCTTATCATCACTTAAAAAAGGCACGCATTGCGTTAAAGTAATAAACCTATTTTTAAGAAATAAAGTACTTGACCAATTTGAAAAGTATTTTGATCTGGAATTTCTAATAAAAAGGGAACCTAACTTTAACCCTATAAACACGTCCGAAAATAGTTTCAAAATTGATTTCTTTGATAATAAAAATCCCTAACTAACTGGACAAAGCGCTTTCACTTCCTTTGACCAGTTAGAACTAACCGAGTTTAACAAAAGGTTGGACGACTTTCGATCTTACCCAACAACAATAAAGTACAAAAAACTCGTATTAAAAACCAAAATAGCCCATAAGCATTTCTATTGACACATTATTTGGAATATCGATCTAACTAGATTCCTTACATTCTAGCCCAGTAAGGTTTAGCCTGACATGGGAATGTAAACAGACATGTTAAAATAAATCATGCGAGAAAGTAAATAATTTAAAGTGCAGTGCAGAAAATAAACACAGTAAAAGCAGGTGCAGAAAATAAACAAAGTAAAAGAAGGTGCGGGAAATAAACAAAGTAAAAGCAGGTGCGAGAAATAAACAAAGTAAAAGCAGGTGTGGGAAATAAACAAAGTAAAATCAGGTGTGGAAAATAAACAAAGTAAAAGCAGGTGCGGAAAATAAGCAAAGTAAAGCAGATGTAGGAAGTAAAAAAAGTAAAAGCAATGCAGAATATATAAATAGAAACCTGATCCAAACTGAGAGGTTTTAAATCTAGTACAAACTGGAAGTAAAATGTGACTGGAAATAAACTGCAGTTGAAAATAAGTGTGGCAAGATAAACTTCTACCGAAGTGCTCCAAACTCGATTACAGACTTAATCTACGTACTCGATCACTGACTCAATCAACAATGCAATAATTCCCCGATGTGAAAAATTATTGCTTTACAATGGTGAAATTATATGGCTTAAGTTCATAACTATGGTTGGATCAAGTTTGCAACTAAGCTTGGGTGATTTGAAATGAAATCAGGAACTTCTATTTATAGAGGATGAAGAATGCAGAAAATCACAGGAAATCCCCTAACTCCTTTTGGGGGGGAAAGTATCGTCCAAAGGTGGCGCCCGCCATTAGGGACATGGTGCCCACCATATGTGTAGATGAAAGGGAAGTGGGGAACATGGCCGTTGAGGTCAACAGGAGGTGGTCCACGTCATGGCCTACCCTATGGCCGACGCTATGGTGGATGCCATGAGTGCAAATTTTACCTAAACTCTTATTTTTCAGCCTATTTTCCTTCGTTTCTTTAGGGGAGCTCTGGATAATTGAAATACCCGAAAAGGAAACAAAAGATAGGCATAATACGAGAAAATAATAATAAAAAACCTAAATAACATGTGAAATCAAAGTAAAAAACAAGTGCAAAGTAAGTGTTATCAAATTCTCCCACACATAAACCTTTGCTTGTCCTCAAGCAAAAACTCTAAATAGATTAAAACAGGGATGTATTGATAGGTACTGACTGATTCAAACCAAGGATATCATAGTGACACTCTTCCTTAAAACAGACATAAGTTTCATTCCTTTACGAACCAATCCATATCATGCCACTATGCTTAGGCCTATATTTTTCCTACTTTCAAATCCTTTTTCATTCAGGTGCAATCACATTAAGCCCGTTATTCGTACATGCTCATAGTAAAGTGACCGAGTAGTGATTATGATCATAAAACATAGGGCTCTGGTACAAAAAGTTGGTGTAACCCATTTTATTGACCCATTTATAGTTGCGGGGGATTGGATTGTAATCCGCCCTACCAAGTTCAGCACCAGATACCTCTGAACCAACTAAAGATGGGTAAATTTTTTTTTCCTTTCTTTTGTTCTTCTTCTTCTTCTTCTTTTGCTTTTGATTTTGCTTTATTTTTCAACATACAACTTTGTTGAGTTAAATGAATTTGTGAGGGTCACCTATCCGGGGTTGTAGTTTATAATAAGAACATAGCATATAGATCATTCACTTCTCTTCGGTCCCCTACATAGAGCATTCTTAGACCGGAGCTGACTGCTAGGATAAACTATTCAAGGATTTAAGAATGAAAATTTTTAAGGCTACGACATAGGGGGTATAGGGATCGAATTCCTAAATTTATGAAGCTTAAGGTGTAAAAGCGATGCTGATGCTTCAAAAGGGCTTTCCCAAGTCATACTACATCCTATCTCAACCAGGTCTTATAGCCCAACTAAGCTCAAAACACAGTGTTTTTCTTAGAAAATTTTCCGGTTAGGCTCAAGAAATGGGGGAGTGGACATACACTAGACCATACAAATATAGATGACTCATCAAAAACATGTATTATTTTGAAAAGAAAGCAAACAAAAGCAAATAAAAAAATAAAATAACGAGAAGGAAAATGCAGGAAAGGAAAAATAAAGTGAGAAAAATAAAGCGAGAAAGCGAGTAAATCTCCTCCCACACTTAAATCAAACATTGTCCTCAATGTTGAGAAATAAGATAAGGAAAGAGTCATATGGTAAAGTACTAAGGCTGGCTGGGTCCCTCGCCATCCTGGGGTGAATGTCTAGGATGACGGGATCGGCTGGGACGATGATTTCTGTTAGAAGCCTCGAACTGGTCGATTCTGGCAGACAAGGAAATCTGTGAACTTTGAATCTCGCGAAGGTTGCCTAAAAGGGAACCTTGAGTGGCCTCCATGAGGGCGGAGTTACTTTGAAATTGAACTTGTTGCCTATGTTGCTCGTTGGATATCGCCAATTGGGATTCCATAAGACTTTGAAAAGAGCGGTTCCACTGCTGTCTTGACGCCTCCATAAAACTCATGTTATCTTCCAGCTGCTGTTGGATGGCAGAAAATAAACCATATCTTCTCTCCTCCCGGGCTAGATGGTCACGCCACATCTCTTCAGTGATGTAGAAGCTAGGAGCCGTACCTACAAAAGTGTTAGAAGTAGAATGTGCAGTGTGTGCGGGTGAAGCATGGTAGGGGGACACAGGTGGGGCATGAGGTTCATCCCTCTGCTCGTATTCTTCATCAGTCTCGTGTCCATACCCAAGTGGAACATTAGGAGGTAATGGACCTGTAAAATGTGGAGCATCTAGATCGTAGGTCCAGTTCCTCGCAATTTGTACATCAGTACATCTAGTGCAAGGAAGAACGACTGATGGGATAGCGGCACCCGGAACCATAAGTTCAAAGCCACCCGCTCTCCTCACCTTGAACAATTTTATATCTTTTAGAAATTTCAAATTAATTGTGCGGGGAGGCAGGGGTGCTAGTGTAGCTATATCAACATCAAGGTGCAGAGCTCTAGCAATAGATGTAACTAGTCCTCCAAAAGCTATGGTCCCTGTGTGTCTCAGGACAGAAATCATGTGAGCAATCATAAACAGGACTGAATTAATTCTTCTATTAGTGAGACTACCATGTAAAAATAGTTCTCTAGCATTTACCTTGTTTGGATTCTCCCGGCCAAAAATAGTACAGGCGAGCATATATCGAAAAATTCGAATAGCCGGGTTATGGATCAATGATGCTAAAATTCCTTCAAAAGAATTTATAGAAGAGTTTGAAAATTGACGCCAGAAGGAAAATGCATCAGTGGACCATTCAGAATCCAAAGGGGTCTCACAAATAGAGTTATCACCACGAGGAATACCCAACCGAGCTGCTAGTTCGTCAGTGCTATATTCATATTCAACATTAAACAGACGGAATTTAACCGTACCGACGGTACTAGCAATGTCGGGGTGAACCAAATAAATTAGGGAACTTAAGAATTCCCAAGTTAGCCTCTCAAAGGTGGGCTCTTTTCTAGTAAAAATGTCATGCAATCCTAGGATGTCAGCTAAATGAAAAAAACTGTGATAAAGTCCTAAACTATACAGACAATCTTCAATGACATACCTTATTGAGACAATTTCTCGTCCTTGCAATTTTTCAAGGATTTTCCATTGTCGGTCTTCAGGTTTGCCTTCATGAAGAACGTATCCGTTGAACTCCATTGTTGCTCCTTTGGAAGAAAATTGAAAAAATGGATTTCAAAATGGGTGTTGGAGATTGAGAGGAGAAAGTTTGAATTTTTATGAAGGTTAGAAAAATGGATGTTGGAGTGGTTAATAGGATAGTAGGTGGTTGAGAAAATGAGAGTTGTTGGGTGGTTAATGGGTTAGTAGGTGCAAACAACAATTTTTCATTTGGTGCTTCCAAGGATTGATGTATTGAACTTTTTTTTTCTTTTATGTTTATAACTTGAAAAATAATAAACTCATAAAAATAAAATAAACAATTAATTAAAGAGAAAAAATGAAAATAAAAAGAAATATACTTAATCATGGTAAGTCACAAAAAATAAAGATAAAAAGAAAATAGAACGCAAGAGTTAGGCATAAAAATAAATAAGTCTGGAAAAGGAAACAACATGATAAACAAAACAGAAAAATAGTGCAAATATGAATCAAGATCATCAAGGAGTAGCAGGGTCCTTGGATGACTCAGAACCATGAGTTGCAGCTAACTTACTGCGAAGATCATCAATTTCCCGTTGTAGGAGGTCTTCCTCTGTAAAGTGAGTAGCATCGGAAATCATAACCTAGAGAGAGAGGTCTTCAACTGTCTGACGAAGTTGGGCTACCTCTCTATGCAGCTCAGCAACCTGTGCATAGATGTCGGGTTACTGCAAAGAGAAATTATTAGAGAATACAGTGGTACTTTCTGGCGATGGACATGGATGATACTCAGGTACCAGAGGTGATTTTAGCCCATCCATGGTCTCTCCAAGACCTTGTAAGTCATATGTATAATTGGCAGGGTTATGGACATTGGTCATCATGGGATCAGGCAGGGTAAAATAGTGAACAATTTCATTATCAATCAGGAGTCTATACTGGTGGGAATTAAAGTAAATTCTTCTCATCAGCCCACGATCCAAACAGAAATCAATGTCCATTGTAGTATATCCACATAAGGAGGTAAGGCGGGATAACTTACTTGTATGACCCAAAGTATAAGCGATCTGAGTTACTGTCCCTCCCACATAGAGGATACTTTCAGCAGACTTAGAAGTCATCATGAGATTCCACAACAGAAAATTTCCACAGGCTACAGGGCGAGATTGGGTCGCACAATAGAGGAAAAAGATATCCTCCTCGCTAACATGGGTATCAGTGTCAGCCTTCCCTAGGAAAGTGTGAGCAATAACCATCTGAAAATACCTGAGAGCGGGGTTGTGAATAATAGGGGATAGATGAGTGGAAGGATCAAGGCTCCCTTCAGTAGTAATATCTCTCCAGAATTTCTCTTTGTCCCTAGTCATGAAATAGCCAACTGGTAGCTCAGGTATAACATCGGGTGTGGCCTGGAAGCCTAGCAAGTCTCCAAACTTCCTCTGGGTAAAACAGTATTCTATCCCGAATAGTATGAAAGTGAGATATCCATCCTGGCCATTATAGGGCTCAAACTCGAATGAACTAATGAATTCTAAGGTGAGGTTCATTTAGGTCACATTTAGGTCATCTGCATACTCGTCCCACTTTAGCTGGTTGCATAGATACTTGATACTGGCTTTAAAGCCAAGAGCTTCCATGCAAATCTGGTCTGGATATTTGGTCGGTGCCATGGGTCACTGTGAAAGGACCGCATATAATTGTCTCTGAGTGTCATCTCAGAAGGAAACATGCATGTCATCGAAATGCTCCATCCTGAAAAATGTAGTTAGCAAAGACGGCTAGCAGGTGATGCCTGAAATCATAAATTTTGAAACTGTTAGTATAAAGATAAAATTAAAATTTGATAAAGTAAAAAGTAAATAAATTCAAAAAATAAAATTAAAAATAAACCCATGGGTTTCCTCCCATTCAACGCTTGTTTAACGTCGTTAGCTTGACGAGTAAACTTCATATAACAGAAACTGGTACTGGTGGATCAATCAGAGTGTGGCTGGAGTATTTGTTGGGAATGTCACCTCCTTCGTAGTGCTTCAACCTCTGCCCATTGATGATGAATGGGCTACAATAATTGTTCTTGATCTCGACTGCTCCAGATCTTAGGATTCTACAGACCTCAAAAGGACCAGTCCATCTTGAACATAGCTTGCCAGGAAAAAGTCGCAACCTGGAATTAAAAAGGAGAACAAGGTCGCCTATATTGAAATCTTTCTTTAAAATTCTTCTGTCATGCCAAGTTTTGGTTCTTTCTTTATATATTATAGCATTCTCTTAGGTGGACTGGCGGAATTCCTCCAATTTATGAATGTCAAGGATGCGCTTTTCACCAGCAGTCAAATATTCCAAATTCAGGGTCTTAATGGCTCAATAGGCTTTATGCTCTAACTCGAAGGGTAAATGAAAAGATTTTCCGTAGACTAATTGGTAAGGGGTTGTTCCAATAGGGGTTTTAAAAGCTGTTTTGTAGGCCCATAATGCTTCATGTAACTTCTGAGACCAATCTTTTCTAGAAATTGAAACGGTTTTTTCTAAGATTTGTTTAATCTCCCTGTTACACACTTATACTTGGTTGTTAGTTTGTGAATGATAAGGTGTTGCTACTCTGTGCTTTACTCCATACTTACTCAAGAACTTATCAAAGATTCTGTATATGAAATGTTATCCTCCAACACTTATAACGAGACGGGGTGTTCCAAACCTTGGAAAAATGATATTCTTAAATAACTTAACTACCACTCTTGTGTCGTTTGTGGGTGATGCAATAGCCTCAATCCATTTAGACACGTAGTCCACAACTGCCAAAATGTACCTATTTCTCATTGAAGGTGGAAATGGTCCCATAAAGTCTATACCTCAAACATCAAAGAGTTCGACTTCCTGGATATTCCTTATTGGCATCTCATCACGTCTTGATATGTTCCCGGTGCGTTGGCATCGGTGGCACTTGACAATGTAGGCATGAACATTGTGCCATAAAGTTGGCCAATAGAGGCCTTCTTTAAGAATCTTGGCGTGCGTTTTAGATATACCTGCATGTCCACCATAAGGTGCAGAATGACAATGTCTGATGATGTCTTCTATTTCCTATTCTGGGACGCAACGCTTGAAAATATTATTTATTCCTCTCTTGAATAGGAGCAGTTCATCCTAGTAGAAATGTTTAACATCTTTGAAGAACTTCTATTTCTGTTGGTAATTTAGATCAGGGGGTATGATATCTGCAACTAGGTAGTTTACAAAATCAGCGTACCGAGGTACGCTCTTCATTACTGAAATTTTTTCAAAATCTTTATCTCTATAAGGCTCAAAATCATCAGTCTTAGCTATAAGTCTGTCATAGGTGAAATCATCATTTATAGGCAATAAGTTAGGTTTTAAGTGTTCTAATCTAGAGAGGTGGTCAGCGACAACATTCTCTGTGCCTTTCTTATCCTTAATGTCTAGATCAAACTCTTGGAGTAACAGGATCCATCTAAGTAATCTAGGTTTAACATCCTTTTTATTTAATAGATAACGTATGGCAGCATGATCAGTGTAAACAATGATCTTTGCCCCAACTTGGTAGGACCTAAACTTATCTATCTCAAAAGTTACTGCCAGTAATTCTTTCTTTGTTGTTGCATAGTTGAGCTGGGCGGTATCTAGGGTTTTACTAGCATAATATACAACATGTAATTTCTTGTCTTCTCGTTGTCCTATAACAGCACCAACTTCATAATCGCTGGCATCGCACATGATTTCAAAAGGTTGTGTCCAATCTAGGGGTTGCATGATCGGAGCTGAAATTAGTGCTTGTTTCAAAAATTTAAAAGCTTTGAGGCATTTCTCGTTAAAAAAAAATTCAACGCCCTTCATTAGAAGATTAGTCAAAGTTTTTGTTATTTTAGAGAAGTCTTTTATAAAGCGCCGATAAAAACCAGCATGTCCAAGAAAACTTCTAATCTCCCTAATGGTTTTAGGTGGGCTGAGGTTTTCTATAACTTCAATTTTGGCTCTATCGACTTCAATGCCTATTTCGAAGACAATGTGTCCTAATAATAAACCTTCATTAACCATAAAATGGCATTTTTCCAAGTTTAGCACTAGGTTTACCTCTACGCATCTTTAAAGGATTTTTTCGAGGTTGGAGAGACAATCTTTAAAATTGAATCCACACACCGAGAAATCATCCATGAAAACTTCCATTATTCCATCTAGGTAATCTGCAAATATAGACATCATACAACATTGAAAAGTGGCAGGGGCATTACAGAGTCCGAAGGGCATTCGTCTATAGGCGAACGCTCCATAATGACAGGTGAAGGTTGCTTTCTCTTGATCCTTAGGGTGAATAGGTATTTGAAAAAATCATGAGTATCCATCTAGATAACAAAAGTGCGAGTGTCTGGCTAGATGTTCAAGCATTTGATCTATAAATGGAAGAGGGAAATGATCCTTCTTGGTTGCTTTGTTTAATTTTCTATAATCTATACACATACGCCAACCTCTTTCAGTTCGATTAGCAATATGCTCACCTTTCTCATTTTCTATGACTGTGATGCCTCATTTCTTTGGCACCACATGCACATGGCTTACCCAATTACTATATGATATTTGGTAAACTATAACAACCTATAGTAACTTAAGAACTTCTCTTTTAACAACATCGGTCATTATAGGGTTTATTCTTCTTTGATGTTCTCTTGAGGGTTTTGAGTTTTCCTCTAACACGATCTGGTGCATGCACAATGTTGGACTTATTCCTTTTAAATCAGAGATGTTATACCCTAAAGCTGAGGGATATTCTCGTAAGATCTCTAAGAGTTGAGTTGTCTCGTCTTGACTTAAAATAGAATTAACTATAACAGGATGATTCATCTCTTTATCTAAGAATTTGTATCTGAGGTTCTTGGGAAGTTCCTTCAGTTCTAAAGATGGTTTCAAAGGGCAAGGCATGGGATCGGGAGTAAGCGATAAACATTCATAGATGTCGTCATCGATGTCAGGTTCTAAACTTTTAAATCCATCGTCCTTCATAATGGGGGTCGAAGGTAAATTGATATTTTTGTTAGATTGCTCTCGCTTAAGTTCCAATAGACACTCGTCAATGACATCGATTGCATAACAGTCATCTCCTATGACTGGTGAAATTAGGAACTTCGAAAGAATAAATCCTATCTTTTCATCACCCACCTGAAATGTTAATTTTCCTTTCTTAACGTCAATTATGGCTCCAACTGTTGATAGGAATGGTCTACCTAAGAGGATTGGGATTTCTTTGTCTTCTTTAATATGCATAACTATGAAATCAGTTGAGATATATAGCTGACCGATCTTAACTGGTATGTCTTCAAGTATGCCTATAGGATACTTAACTGATCTATCATCCAGCTAGAGAGACATTTTAGTCGGCTGCAATTCTCCTAAGTTTAGCCTTCTACAAACTGCTAAAGGCATAAGGCTGACGCTAGCACCTAGATCTAAGAAGGCTTTGTCAATAGTATGATTTCCTAAGATACAAGGAATGGAAAAACTTCCTGGATCCTTTTCTTTCTTGGCAAGTTTATTTTCTGAAATAAAATTGCATTCGATAGGTTTGGGATCATCAAGTCACGCTTGTTGGTCAGGATGTCTTTTAGGAATTTAGCATAAGATGGTATCTAAGTGATGGCTTCGGTGAAAGGAATCTCTACATGGAGTTTTTCTATAACTTTAACGAATCTCTGGTATTGATTGTCAAGTTTGGTTTGTTTAAGTCTTTACGGAAATGGGACTGGGGGTTTGTATGAGGGTGGTGATTTATTAGTTTTATTTTTTAATTTTGGTTCTTTTTTCTTTTCGGGTTCCTCTGGTTCCTCCACTTGGTCTGCGGGCAAAACATTTGTCTTAGGTTGTGAGGGTGTACTCATGGCTGGATCCTTGGGTCCATCGTAAGTAGCCCCACTTCGTAAGGAAATGGCATTAGCTTGCCCTTTAGGATTTGGTTGAGGTTGTCCAGGGAATTGTCCTCCAGGTGTAGTTTGTGGGGCTTGTGTTTGGGCTATCTGCGAGATATGGGTTTCAAGCATCTTGTTATGTGTAATTATCTGATCAATCTTAGTTCCTAATTGTGTGATTAGTTCGTTTACGTGAATATTCTGATTTAGGAACTCTTTGTTTTGTTGGGTTTGAGCTGAAATGAAATTTTCCATGATTTTCTCAGGGTTTGGTTTGGGTGCCACGGCTTGCATAGGTTGATTTGGTCTTTGGTCTTGGAAACCTGTAGGTCTCGGAGGTGCAGAGTTTTGTATTGGGCTATTGTTTTTATAAGAAAAGTTTGGGTGATTCCTCCATATGGGGTTGTAAGTGTTTGAAAATGGGTTTCCTTGGGTGTAGTTTACTTGATCTGAGAAAGGCTCATTCAACAAGTTACATTCTACAGGTTGATGTCCTTGGGTCCCACAGAGTTCGCATTCTGAAGCTACTGCGGCTACAATATTAGGCTTTTGAGACATGTTTTGAACTTTTAAGGAAATATCATCCATTTTAACTTGCATCATGTCTAGAGAACTTATCTCATGTTTTCCTCCTTGGGTCTCCTTTTTCTCTACTGTAGCTCGTTCTGTTCCCTATTAGTAATGGTTTTGGGCCATGTCCTCAATGAGAGTGCAGGCTTCTAGGTAAGGTTTATTCATCAATGCGCCACTAGCGGCAACATCGATAGAAATCTTTGTGTTGTAATGGAGTCCATTATAGAAGGTGTGGATGATTAGCCATTGTTCTAGGCCATGGTGTGGGAAGTCTCTTAACAGGTGCTTATATCTCTCCCATGCTTCAAAAAGTGATTCTCCTAGGTTTTGGTTAAATCTAGTGATTTGGTTTCTAAGGACAACAATTTTGCTGGGCGGAAAATATCTTGCGAGAAATACTCTCCTAAGGTCTTCCCAGGTTGTTATTGAATTGGGTGGAAGGGAATCTAACCAATCTCGTGCTTTATCCCTGAGGGAAAAAGGGAATAATCTTAGTCTTATTGCCTCAGGCAAAGCACCATTTCATTTTAAAGTGTCTGCTAATTGTATAAAAGTTTTTAAGTGTTGATTCGGGTTCTCAGTAGCGGGACCACCAAATTGGTTTTGTTGCACCAATTGCAGCAATGAGGGTTTTAGTTCGAAATTATTTATGGTTATAGCTGGGTTTACGATACTTGAACTAGGTTCCTCATCTGATGGTTGGGAAAATTCCTTTAAGGGGTCTTTGGTTAGGTTCTCGGCCAAAGTTTTTCTAATTCTACGGAGAAAATGGATGTAACGTTCAGGTTACGCTAAAGGATTGAATAAGGTTCCGGTGCTGCGAGGTCTTCGCATCAACCGGACTGTAAAACTTAGTATATACGGTGCGACTATAGGGTGCTAAATTTGATGAAATTGTTCCCCGGTATTTGCGAACAAAAAACACAAACTAGTATTAAACAGTTGGTTCTGCTGATGCGGTTTTTATTCGCAAGTGTACGAATCACGTTAGAGTAATATAAAATATTATCGATCCACAGAGTCCAATTGTCAATCTATCATTTCCTATTGTTACGGTGTTTAGCTAAATCAATATTAAACAGGGAATTGAGCATGCAAGAAAGTAAAGTACAGTGAAATAAACTTCAGATATAAAGGCAGGGCCGAATGTAATTCACATAGTCAGATGATATTCGTAATGCTTCAGAATAGAACTACTTATAAGACAATATTTTATACTAAAGAAAAGAACTAATTTAATAGGAACTGTCGCTTTCACGAAATCAGAACCGAGTTTACTCTCTAATTAGACCTTCTTATCGTCACTTATAAAATGGTGCACATTGCGTTAAAGTAATAAACCTATTTTTAAGAAATAAAGTACTTGACCAAGTTGAAAAGTATTTTGATATGGAATTTCTAATAAAAAGGGAACCTAACTTTAACTCTATAAACGCGTCCGAAAATAGTTTCAAAATTGATTTCTTTGATAATAAAAATCCCTAACTAACTGGACAAAGCGCTTTCGCTTCCTTTGACAAGTTAGAACTAATCGAGTTTAACAAAAGGTTGGACGGCTTTCTATCTTACCCAACAACAATAAAGTACAGAAAACTCGTATTAAAAACCAAAATATCCCATAAGCATTTCTATTGACACATTATTTGGAATATCGATCTAACTAGATTCCTTACATTCTAGCCCAGTAAGGTTTAGCCTGATATGGGAATGTAAACAAACATGTTAAAATAAATCATGCGAGAAAGTAAATAATTTAAAGTGCGGTGCAGAAAATAAACAAAGTAAAAGCATGTGCAGAAAATAAACAAAGTAAAAGCAGGCGCGGGAAATAAACAAAGTAAAAACAGGTGCGGAAAATAAACAAAGTAAAAGCAGGTGCGGGAAATAAACAAAGTAAAAGCAGGTGCGGAAAATAAACAAAGTAAAAGTAGACGCGGAAAATAACAAAGTAAAAGCAGGTGCAGGAAATAAACAAAGTAAAAGCAGTGCAAAATATATAAATAGAAACCTGCTCCAAACGGGGAGGTTTTAAATCTGGTACAAACTGGAAGTAAAATGCGACTGGAAATAAACAGTAGTTGAAAATAAATTTGGCAAGATAAACTTCTACCGAAGTGTTCCAAACTCGATTACAGACTCAATTGACGAACTCGATCATAGACTCAATCAACAGTGCAATAATTCCTCGATGTGAAGAATTATTGCTTTACAATGGTGAAATTATATGGCTTAAGTTCGTAACTATGGTTGGATCAAGTTTGCAACTAAGCTTGGGTGATATGAAATGAAATTAGGAACTTATATTTATAGAGGATAAAGAATGCAGGAAATCACAGGAATGCCCCCAACTCCTTTTGGGGTTGAAAGTATCGTCCAAAGGTGGCGCCCGCCATGAAGGGCATGGCTCCCGCCATGAGGAACATGGCGCCCTCCATGTGTGTAGATGAAAGGGAAGTGGAGAACGTGGCATTTGAGGTTAGCAGGAGGTGGTCCACGTCATGGCCTACCCTATGGCTGGCGCCATGGTGGACGCCATGAGTGAAAATTTGACCTAAACTTCTATTTTTCAGCCTGTTTTCCTTTGTTTCTTCAGGGGAGCTCTGGATAATTGAAATACCTGAAAAGGAAACAAAAGATAGGCATAATACGAGAAAACAATAATAAAAAACCTAAATAACATGTGAAATCAGAGTAAAAAACAAGTGTAAAGTAAGTGTTATCATCTACCACCGTATCACACGATGAAACCCCAGAGTTTACCGGATCTTACCACAAAGGTGCACTTGTTCGGATTCAATCTCAGCTTATATTTCTTCAGTCTCTCAAATAACTTGTGTAGGTGGTCGAGTTGTGCTTCTTTAGTCTTAGATCATACTATCATGTCATCAACGTAAACCTCTATCTCGTGATGGATCATGTCATGGAACAAAGCTACCATAGCACGCTTATATGTTGCACCAGCATTCTTCAAACCAAAAGGTATAACCTTGTAACAAAAAGTTCCCCACTGTGTGACAAAGGTATTTTTCTCCATGTCTTCGGGTGCCATCTTGAGTTGATTATAAATTGAGAAACTATCCAGGAAGGAGAATAATTTATGCTGAGTGGTATTGTCAACCAGAACATCAATATGTGGAAGCGGAAAGTCATCTTTGGGGCTTGCCCTGTTCAGATCCCTATAGTCCACACACATACGCACTTTACCATCTTTCTTAGGTACTGGAACCACATTTTCAACCCACTAAGATAGGATGTAATGACTAATAAACTTGCGTTGAATTGCTTCAGAACCTCAGCCTTGATATTTTCGAACATCTCGGTACGCATCCGGCGAACCTTCTGTTTTATTGGAGAACAACCTTTTTTCATTGGTAGACGATGAACCATAATATCAGTATCGAGCCCTGGCATATCTTTGTATGATTAAGAAAATATCTCAACATAATCATGCAACATCTGAAATAATCTATTCTTGACGATGTCCTCTAGGTTGGCCCCTATCTTCACTTTTTTCCTATCTTCTGAAGTACCCAAGTTTACAACCTCTACTGGCTCTTCACGTGGTTGTATAGCCTTTCCCTCTTGCATTAATAGTGTACCAAGTTCTCCCAGTACTTCACAATCTTCTTCACCTCCGTCCTCGACTTGGTTGATCGGATTTTCGAAGTCATAAGTGGCAATAGCATAATTGTTATCAACGGGATCCAAAGTGGATGTAGATATGAAATTTGTCGTGTGGGTGTGTGTAATAACAAAACTATTTTGAAAGTGTAATAAAATAAAATAAAGACAAAGAGCGAAAAATTTGAATGCAAAATGTCCCATGATTTATTGAATGAAAGTATGTTAATGAAATGACAACCCTAACAAATGAACCATTGTGCCCCGGGTAAGACACAAGGCTTAAAGTTATTATTTTAAAATTACATAACAAAAACTTAAAAGTAATAAAACAGAAAATAGCATTTACTCCTGACTAAAGGAGATTGAGATAAGGTCTTCAGTCTTCCAGTTGCTGAGCCTGTTGCTGATGGTGGAAAAAATCCACATGTCTAGGTCGTAGTCACTATCAGCATCTTCTACCGCATTGACTCCATTGTTGCTGACGTGGAATGGTGGTCTTCCAGCATGAGCACGATGAAAAGCCCTCTAAGCCTCTACAATGAAACCCAAACCAAATTTGTCAGACTTGTAAGGAATGTCAAGAAGCTGACCCCAAGTAGTGCAACCACCTTCTTCTACTATAGCTCTAGCGTCCTTCAAAGAAGCCATTCTGAGCAGGACCTTAGTAACTTTAGGAATAGCATAAGCGTCTTCAGTAGTGGTAGTTGTCCGAGGCATAACTTCAAAAGTTTGGTAGGGAGTTTAGATGAATATTCGTCCATCTCAACATACATGAATGAGTTCAAATGACTCACCATATTCTCTTCTTCCCCACAAACCGTAACAACCTTTCCTTTTAAGGGATATTTCAGCTTTTGGTGTAGGGTTGAAGTAACAACACCTTCCCCATGAATCCAGGGGTGTCCAAGTAAACAAGAATAGGTCGGACAAATGTCCATCACATAGAAGGTTGAGTCAAATACCTGTGACCCTACTCTGATCATAAGATCCACCTCTCAGTGTACCATCCTTTTTGAACCATCAAAGGCCCTGACTACAATGTCATTGGGTTTTAACACAACCCTTTCGCAATCAAGTCTGTCTAGAGCACCCTTTGGTAGAACATTCAACGAGGAACCCGTATCAACCAACACATGAGCTAAAGTAGTGCCCTTGCATTCAATAGAGACATACAGGGCCTTGTTATGGTTTCTTCCTTCGAGAGTTAGGTCAGCATCAGAAAATCCTAGCCCATTATCGGTCGTCAGTCTAGCAACAAAACTTTCAAATTGATCAGTAGAGATTTCTTACGGCACATGTGCAGATTTCAAGAACTTCCCCAAAGCATGGGCATGGGCTTTATAGTATAATAAGAGGGATAACATGGAGATCTTGGAGGGAGTCTATCCCAACTATTCAACAATCTTGTAATCACTTTTTCAGATGATTTTAAATACCTCCTCCAACTCTTTCCCGGAGGTATCTTCATTGGTAACTTCTTTAGGGGCCTCTGTCTGGGCAGGCTCCATCATTTATTCTTTTCCCCGAGCCTCAGTAATTGACTCGGTGGTGGTAACACGAATTGGTGTGGTGACAATTTTCGTAGATACTTTTGGAGAGAAAACCCTTCCACTTCTAGTAACTTTACTGGTCTCAACAATATTGTCAATGTTGGGATCAGTAACTTCAGTACTTTCATTCTCAACAGTCAATGGCTCTTGCTTGACGCCATGGTAGTAGACGCCGACTCCACAGTTCAAAGGGAAAACTTTTTCCGAGGAATATGGAATAGGTCCAGGTGCATTGATTATAAGAGGAGAAACTTAGGGTTTGGTAGTAATCTTTATAAAACCATTGGAAGTGATTCTGATAGGAGTGCCGAAAATTATGGATACCTCTTCCAGCTTCAAGTATTGAAACAAATTCTCCATAGAGGGATTTTTCTCAACTAAAATCATGTGGTTGTACATCAAACGCTAAATACCTTCTTTCAGTTGTTGGCAGCCATTAGGTTGGGCTGCACAACAATAACATCTCTCAATACAACCCGAAAATAAACCGACTTGCAACATATTCTTCTTAATAATTGTCAGTGGAGTAATCAAGTCACTTACAACAGAAACATAAATAACATCATCAATAGCACTTATGCCTTTGTCATGCTTAGGTATAGGTGCAGTAATCACGTTCGGGGTCTCGGGAGGATCAAACTCAATTTCTTTATTATCAATCATGTCCTGAATTTTATTCTTCAAAGCCCAACAACTATTGGCGTCATGTCCGAGACTATTAGAATTATTAGCACATCTTACATTTATATTGTATCAAGGAGAGGAGGTGTTAGGATTCTAAGGAGGATCCCTTAACGTTATCAGTTGTGCCTTCAATAGATGTTGTAATGCCTAAGACAATGACATGCTGATCTTTGTAAACTGTGTCCTGAGTGCATCTGACCTACATTGATTGCCTTATAGTTGTTGTTGCATAGGCACATGATTAGAAATTAGCACCACCCCCACAGATTGGTTATGATCACTTTTGGAACGACCCTTTTGTCCATACACAACATCAGTTTCCTTCTTTTTGTTAAACGTCTTCTTCACATCACTTGAAGACGTAGCTACCTGAATCTTTCCACTTCTAATTTCACCTTCAACCTGTTCCCCATTTAATATCAGCTCAGTGAATCTAGATGAAGAGCTTCCGATTGGATAATTAAAGAAAGGTCATGTCAAAGTTCCCATAAACATATCAACCAACTCCCTATCAGACAAAGGAGGTTGAACTCTTCTAGCTAGATCCCTCCATTTCATGGCATATTCCTTAAAGCCTTCATTTGAGCCCATAGTCATACTTTGTAATTGAACACGGGTTGGTACAACATCAGCATTGTATTGGTATTATTTGTAAAAGCCAGCAGCCAAGTCTTCCCAAGTAGGGATGTTTGTTCATTCCAGTTGATAGAACCATTCTAATTGTGTTCCCGACAAGCTCTCTTGAAAGAAGTATACCCATAACTTCCTATCAGCATTATGGGGTTAGATCTTCTGGACATAAGACCTCAGATGCAGCTTAGGACAAGAAACACCATCATACTTTGCAAAAGTAGGGACCTTGAACTTGTGAGAGATAACAACCCTCGAGACTAATCTCAGCTCTTCAAAATCCAACCCATGAACTCTCTGGATCTCCATAGGATTGAGACGATCTTCCAGTTGTTTTTATTTGTTATTAATAGGAGGGTATTGTTCATCTGAATAGTCTTCTTCTTCTTCATCAGATCCATGGTTGTTATTCTCCTCAACTTTCACACTCTTATCATATTCCTCTTGGTTATCATCTTCATTTTATGGGACCTAAAAATCTAGAGCCCTCTTGACCGGACCTTTGAATCTTCTACCCATATTAAGGATGATAGTTGGCTTCTTAGTCTTTTTCTTCTTGGCGATGAGTGCCATCAGTTCTTTCTGCCCCTTGGTTAAGTTCAGGAGCGTATCTTAGAAATGAGCATTTTGAGCTTGAAGTTCTTTCATGCTTTCTTTGAGAGCCATCTTTTACTGAAATAAACAACAAGAAGATGAGGAAACCTGTCTTGGGAATAACTGCTATGATATGATGTGTATGGTATGTGAGTGCATATGCAATGTTTTCAAGGATCTCGCGGGATAAACAAAAATGAAATATTAGAAGTTAAGCCTGACTGCAACTTTGACTGAAGAACTTTGCGTCTTTGAACGTCCTTCTATGAGAATCAAGCTCACCATGTCGAGTGGGCCCTACCCTTTGAATCAAAAGAACACACTTCGGTCTTTGACAACATATGGTTAAAGGAAAATAAATCCTCTTGCCCCTTGCTAGACATGTGGTTCATGATAAACCTGCATCACAGGTTTCTGAGATCCTTGAAATGGCCAGTAAAAATGTTATGATATGATGTTATGATGTCATGTTTAAACAGATAGCAAACACAAACAAAGCACACAATAGCCCTAGGTTTAAAGGCTTGCATGAGGTTAGTAGGTAAGTACCCTCTTGATGTTCAGTTGGCTCAACCTGTCCTAAGAATAGTAACCGGGTTCTAGGAGTCTCATATCAACGATCTTTCTCACAGGTTTGATTTCAGTAGAGCAACTGACTTGCCACCAAAATATCATAGGAGTCAAATCTCAATGAGTGTAGCATCGAGTATCAACCAACTTTGGACTACACCAATGCCGACCATCTCACTACTTTCTAATGCCCAAGTTGGGTCAATTAAGGTTCTAAAAGTCAGTTAGTGCTTATAACACAACGCGACAACCCGGTGTTTTCCTTGACTAACTCAAGGAACATTGGTACAAACCAAAGTGTCACACTAACATAGCCACCACTTCAACCATATCGGTCTACACCGTAAAATTTCCATGATCTATTGCTACTTACCTAAGGTACCCTAGATCCGAGTGTAGGATCTTTGAAAGAAAATAAACCCAAGAAACCCTCAAAGATTAATCAGACAAAACAAATAGATAAAGCATATAAAGTGATCTAAGACTCTAAGGTAACCCCTCTTTTTTTAGTAATCCCCACCAGAGTCGCCAGTTCTATAATATGGTGGGAGAACTGACTCGTTTTGCATTTTATTGCAAATGTCACGGATAGCAAGAGTCGCCACCGACTTTTCTTTTATCAAATAAGGAAAGGGTGAAAAGAACAAGAAGACCTTTTAAGAATTTGAGTTCAGGGGGTAGGTTATGAAAAGGGAAGGTGTTAACACCCTTTTCATCTGTAGTTATCTATAGGCTCTTAATCGCTTAGCCCATTTTCAAAGTTTGCTTTGCTTTGTGTGTGTGTGTGTGTGTGTGTGTGTGTGTGTGTGTGTGTGTGTGTGTGTGTGTGTGTGTGTGTGTGTGTGTGTGTTTGAAAATATTTTGAAGTTTGAACTTTGTAATGATTATTGTATCGGTCCTCAAGAATGCGTACAAGGTGTTTTGAAAATATTTTGAAAATGTTTGTGTAAAATGTTTTGTTTTTGTGAGCAAGCGATTAAAAGTATCTACCCACTCAAGGCTGTTCTTGTACTTTTCCTCCATCTTTAGATAGTGCTATCCGTACCATTAGTTAGTAGGAAGCCCTATCGTTGGATGCGAAGGGACAGGCTAAGGTCATCGTACAGTCATTGAAGGAAAATGGTAAAGATGCTTTAGCAATTTTTGTAAGGGAGTAGATCATTTATCGAAAGGAAATGTTGAAGGGTCATTGAGGGACTATGATCTTTAATTCGAGGGACTTTTGCTAAAGTGTCCCCACTTTCGAGGGACATGACTGTTTAATCAAAAGGCAACAAGAGAGGCTACCATAGAGGTACGAGTGTGCGAATATGTTATTTTCAATTATTTTATCTTTGAATTTAGGGTTTTACTATCGTTTGATTATTATCTTTCCATACAATCCCTAATTACTAAGCAGTATAAAATATAGCAAGAAAAGTAAAGTGCTAAATGTAAAGACCTAAAACTATTACAACGCTTCGGGCCAGTTACGTAAAAGATGCGGGAAAGTAAAGTGCAGAATTTAAACCTAGACTATTACATCCCATAAGCGGTTACATGATAATGACAAAAAGAGCAAAAAGTAAAATATAGACTATTACATTCGCACAACTTATACAGTCAATCTAAGAAATATAAAGTAGGATAAGAATAGAAATGGAAAATATCTTTAGTAATTTTTTATGAAAACTATGGTTTATAATAATTAATTAAACCCTATTAATTATAATTAATTTTAATTAAAAAATAATAATTAATTAAATTATTAAAAGATTAATTAAAAACTAAACCCTAATTTGTTTTAATTAAGAAAACCTAAATATAATTTTAATTAAATGAAATAAATAATAAAAGTATAAAGGAAAAAAGGAAAATATAAAGAAAAAACAAATGGAGAGTCCATGCCCAACTTCCACTGCTGGATTCAGTATGAGCAGCTAGGAGGGTGTATCATGGGTGTGCGTGTTCCTAGGCCTTGGATCAAATCTGTGGAGATCTAATGGTTAGAATCAGTAGGGCACACGGTTGATGTGTGGGGAGGCGCTGCATGTGATCTGCAAAAGTTAGAAAATATGAAAAAACTACAAAAGGCAGGGATCAAACCCACGTCCTTGTACATAAATGCCTTATCGCGCCCATTTCTACCAATGAAATGACTATACATCCGTTTATATAAGTGAAACGAATTAAAAATATAATAAACTCTATGCCTAGACCAGAGAAGCGTCGGAGCCCTAGCTCTGGTCGTCTTCTCCGACGAGCTCGTTTGTGGCCCCTGCAAAATAACACACATTAATGCACAAAGATGACCCTTCCCCCCTAAATCTGGCCTTACAAATTCAATGGAAGGGTTGTTTTTGGCCAAATCCCGCTAGGTTGTGAGATATGGAAAAAATATCATGAAACATTATAAACATAATAGTTCACGATTCAGCCATCATGGGGCTCATACAATGGGTTTTTCTTACATATGTACATCTCAAAATAATGTTAGTAAGATTAGATTCGATCAAAACACAAAGAAAATATAAATATAAATTTAATGCAAAGATGGAAATTAGTGATGCTCGTATATGAGTTTTATACCCTTTGAGTAATCACAAATGATCCATTCTTAACCTACAATATTTCTGGAAGTGAATGGAAAGGTGGGTTTGCTTTGAAGGTGAATGCAAGATAGGGTTTTGAGTTACCATAGTTCGTGAATTATTTTGAGATTTTAGAGAGGTTTCTTGTGCAAGGGTTTCATGTCCTTCATTGTCAGAAATAGTAAGGTAATATAGTGATGAATTAGGTTAAGAGATTGTGGGCTTGAACCTTGTATGAAAAGCCTTGACTTTATCTTATTTTATTTTGAATTTAATTTAATAAAAATCAAAATAAATAAAATAAAAACCCAAGGGGTGTATGAATAAGTTCTAAGGTTCACTATGAAGTATATAACACGCATGGACCTTGAAACAATAGCTCATTATCCCAAAAATTCAAGTTTGGTCACTTTTGGTTTCTTGCATTTGCTCAAATTTTCCATACTTGCAACAATCATAACTCTCTCAAATTTTATCATTTGAGGGTGATCTTATAATTTATGTAACTATCAATATGTCTTCTACAATCTCTATTTTGATCATTTTTGCATTTGAAGACTTTATCTTGATGTAAATTGCTTTTACCAAAATTGTCTTTTTGTTGACTTTTGAAACGACTTATAATGTTTTGGGCCATATCTCTCAAATCAAACATTTTTTGTACTTGAGCTTAATGAGACAAATTTGTAGGGAATTGAATTTCCTTAAAAATTAGGTTTGGCTGTGAAAAATCTAATGAAGCATGTGAAAGTTTTGCTTGGTAAAAGTTCAGTTGACTTCTCCTTAAGAAAACTCTAATTTGGATACTTTTGACTTTTGATGAATTGGGAGTTTTCTTGATGAATCATGATCAACCCTTGATCAAATGATTAATATGACTTCAAAACCTTGATGTTGATAAAAAAAGGTTGAGATTTGACTGTATGTTGACCATAATTGACTTTTTGTCCAATACAGTTAATTTTCAGTCATCTGAGCAATTGGCTGAGCAAACTTTTGAAGCAAGGCTTGAAATTTGGCATGAGCATTCTTAGGGACATATGAGAAACCATTAAATCCGCTTGAGGCTTTAGAAACTCTATCTTCCTTGAAAAACACAAAACCCTAGGAGAATGTCTTGGATAATGGGAGGGCAAATTTTGGGGTACAACAATAAGCTTCTGAGATGTGTTGTATTTACATAGTTTATGGTTTTATTTCTCTGTCCAGGTTTTTTGGTCATTGGTTGTTTTAGCCAAAAATTTCCGAAGGGGGAGATTGTTAGTACCGTGGTTTTGGGATTGGAAACTTTTGCTAAAACTTAGTTCTTACTAGATTTTGGACAAGATGTCGAGATATCTTGTTCTGATATGAAATAGGCAGGAGTTATTGTGTTTAAAACCTTGATAGATCTAATTTGATTCTGTTATATTTCCTTTGGATATATTTCAGATATTCCCGCAAGTCAAGATTTGTTTTGTAATAGTTTTATATCTCGAGTTGTACATTAGTTACTTGTTGTACCCCAATTTTTGCCCCTAAGATCCCTTCATCATACCATATTGTTTCAATCACCACAAAATCACATTAGGGCTTTTTGGTTCCTCTCCCCATCTTTAACCTTGCTCTTTGAGGAGTTACCAAGCACCTTAACTTATTTTCTTTGGTGAACATGGATATTTTGCTTTGATATTTTGCTTTGATATTTTGCTCTAAATTAAAAAAATACAATATTGGTTTGTCTTACTTGTTAATAATGTAGGTGAAGGCAATGAGATTTAGCAAGTTGCATCATGGGTTCATGAGTTTATTTCCATGCCCTAGTCAAAACTTGAGAGATTCAAACCTCACTAATGAAGTTGTTTTGAAGTTGGTATGGAAGTGGTTTTGGTGGCCATGAGTCCTCATCATCATCCTCAACAAATTCTATTCACAAGGGAAGAATATTGGCACAAAAAGTTTGTTCAAACTTGGCAAAGTTCCACCAAGCATTCTCTTGATCTAGAGGCTAGGGTTTTGGACTTCAAAGGGACATATATTGTTCATATTGTGGTATTTTTGAGTGGTTCTAAATGCATGCTTCTCTTTAAAGAGTTACCAACAAACCACTTCAAAAGTTCCAAGGAGTTTTCATGTGGAATGAACTTAGTGAAGAAGAAAGATTACAAGTCATCCAGATGAATCCCTCATTTTCCATATATGACTTCAAATGATCATAACTTGGTCAATTTTTCTCACCTTGAGCCTATTATTTTTTCATGATGACCCTAAGGATGTGTACTTCATGCCTTCTTTTATGTGCAAAGTAATAAAATGGATGGATGTTTCCTTAAGAATGCAAACGATTATAGGTCATTTCATGATTTTTGGCCAAATTCAACAAGTCATAACTTGCTCAATTTTTGGATATTTTGAGTGGCTCAAATTGCAAAATGTCATTCAAGAGGTCTAATTTATTCCATCTTTTTTGGTCAAAGGCAAATTCTAAGTGCAAGGCCATGTTTGGATACAAGAGATTATGGGTCATTTTTAAAGAAGAATTTGAAATATTTCTAAGTATGGAAAGTCAACTCTTTTTCTTCAACTTTGACTCCATATAATTTTCAGCTCAAGCCTCCATTTGATTCCATTCTTTTTCGATTGCAAAGCTTGTAACTTCATCTTTCCAAAGCATCAAGAATTTTTCCCTAAGACTCCTTGAGGTGGTGATGCCATTGGAATGAACTTGGTAACTTGAAACTGAAGTTTCACCATAAGTCAGAATTTGAAATCCATGTTTTGGCCTTTAAACATCAAATTAGCATGCGTTTGTGATCTAAAAATGTTTAACCAAGTTTCCAAAGTGGATTAGAGCCTTGAAACGCAAGGATTTGATGATTTTTGATGCAAATCAGATCACACTTTGCTCGTGTATCAGGTTCACACGATTTCCCTCCAATTTGCATCATTCCACACGCTTGAGCATCCCATTTGATTCCCTATAAATATAGGGTCATCCCCCATTCAATTTCCCAAGCTTAGATAGCCAGAATCACCCTGCCAAACTTGTTTCACAACTCATAATTCAGCTACTTAGAATCCTATCCTCAAGCCTTTTTCAATCCATTTTTCCATCAATTCACCTTCCTTGATCTTCCCTGAACCTAATCATATAATTACATTCAAGAATCGTGCCCTACATTGCTCCATAGAAGTCCAGTTTCAGAGCTCTGCAACTCAACTTAAATAGGTAGATTCCTTCATCAATTCTCCAAAACTTTGGTATCATTGTGTTGCTCTCATTTCCCTGGTTCTAGTTGTAACACTTACTTTTATCTGGAAGCACGTTTTGACCATGAATTTTCAAATCCCCTTTCAAAACTTTCTCTCCAAATTGCTTGAGTTACAGTTTATATAAATATGGCGCGAGGGTATGGTTGTCTTCGTCTTGAAGAGACAAAGCGAATGGCATAGGTCTGAGCTTCTGATTTTACAGTTTGAGAGACCTGCAATTCGTGAGGCTGAAGGTTGAAGATGACCAACGTGCCACCTTCTAACCAATGAAAGCGTGCCATTTGTATTTTTTGAATTCTGATTTTATATTTGATTCAGTGCTTTATTCAGTAAAAACCATGATATGCACAGCGCGCCAAATCATTTGGATTTGATTACTAACGCGTTTTGACTCTCATCCAATGGTCCACATCTTTTCCTTTTATTTTCTTTTTCTGATTTTTATATTTTAATTGTTTTAAATTTCAAAAAATCATAGAAAATTCATTTTTAGTCCAAAAAATCTGAAAAAATTATGAAAAATATTTTTGATTATTTTCTTTCTGATTTTTATTTTTTCACAATTTATTTTTGTGTTATGGTATTTTTTATGAATTTTACATTTATCTGATTTGTTTAAAATGATTAAAAATATTTTTACACATTTTTAAATTCTGAAAAAATTATGGAATGATCCAATGATATTGTGACAAATATTGGTGACCTTTTTTTATTTATTTCTGACTTTACTATTTTTTACTATTTTTGTTTATTTTACCCATTTATTTTAATTTTTAAAAATAGTATCTGACTTTTAAAAATTCCCAAAATTTTTTGTATAATTACTAGACCTATTTTCTAATTTTTCTATGGTCTTATCTTTCATTTCTTGATTAATTTGAATATAATTGACATTTTATTTATTATTTTCTATCTTAAAACTTTTTTTATACCCTTTAATGTATATATTAAATATACTATTATTTTGTGAATATTTTTTGGCTGTCTTGGGTTGATTTTTGATCATGGCTTTATTAACATCATTGGATCCATGGTGTTGAGTTTAACTCCACAAAAAATGGATGAACGATTTTAATAATAGTTTGATTAAATATTAATCCAAATGTGATTTTTTCTATTTACCCAAATTCCTCTTCATCTCTTCCCTTTCTAATTGCACTAAATGTTGTTAGAGCATGATCTCTATATCATGTCTCAAAAACAAATGGTGCATGGATTGCTATTGACCGACCTCAAAATAGGTGCGACTTCTATATAAGTCCACTTACGATTGCTTAACATAGCGCTAAATTTTGTCCCGATTCAAATAAATGATCATTCGTGGCCCAAACTTATGATTGCAAGCCCAAGTATGTTAATTTGATCTCTTTGATCCAACAACCTTGAGATTCATTGTGTGGAGGCTTTGGTTCTACCAATCCTCTAATGGATCTACAACACTTTTGGTCAACGCGGATCACTTAAACATCGTTGATCATTAAATGGTACTTATGAGAATTCCAAATGGATGATATACTTGACAAAAAGCAAATGGAACTTGTTGTGTGGAGGCTTTGGTTCTACCAATCCTCTAATGAGATCCAAATGCATGTTTCAAGATGGTCATCCAACTAACCACTAATTATTGACTTGTTTTACCTTATGCTTTTATTCTTTTTTATGCTTTATGTACTATTTACTTTTAGCATTTACATTTCATGCCATTTTCATCTTTGCTCATTTGAGCATTTATTTTCTTGCCATTTTTACTTTGCTCACTTGAGCTTTTTCTTTTCCTTTTCTCAAGATACTTAATAATCAACATAAACCCTAAAAAGTTCTTAATGGCACTTGAACTATTTTGTTACTATCCTTGGCATGGTGGAGCAGTGGACTTTTATTGGACTTAGGATTAGAAACCTCGGCCTATCTTGGATACCTTGTGATCTTATCTGATTATTTTGTCTGGAGCTCTTGAGGTTTACCTCAAGAAATTGGGTTGCTTGTTTGTTTTTGTGTGCAGGTTTTCTTGTGATTACATCCTCTGTTTGTAATCTGGAATTCATCCATATACAGTCGTTACTCTGCCCAATTTTTGTGAAGACTTAGTACACCTGAAGAGGTTTAGTATCTTTGCTTGCTTGGTTTCAATCCAAAGAATGGGAATTTTATCCTGGCTCTTAATGTCAAGCTTTGGCTTCTTGTTGGTTAGATGGTCCTTATCCTTAGCTTTTACCTTATGCTTTAGGATAGTCTCTTCTGCTCCTCCCATCTTCTTTAATTTCAAAAATCTTCTCCCTCCTTTGAAAACTCTTCTTGTTTTCAAACTTAGACTACTTTCATAATAAACTTGGACTTATGTCCATGCATTTTCAAAACATTTTCATAAATAAACTCAATCAATCTAATAATACTTTGACACTTTTTTGTGAGAAGACTAAAACTCAATCAATCTCATTTCAAACCATTTCGCCACTTTGGTTTTTTATCTTTAAAACTTTTTCTCAAAAGGTTAGACTCTTGTAAATCCTTGTAGTGATGCAAACAACTATACTTCTACAATATGCAGTGAAGAAAGATGTTTTTCACTTGGGTGTTGAGTGAGGCATTGTTGATTTTAAAATCTAAGCCATATCCTCCACTTTGAGATGATGCAAATTCTCCTTTCTCATGATTGTGGGTAGTAAGTATGTTTTCCACACGGACAATGATAATGATGTTTTATCTTATAAAATTAACCAACACATTTGTGTTTCAAGATTTTTTAAAGAGGAACTACGTGTACCCTGATCCCCTATTGCACGAAAGGTGGTACATAGGCACTAAAGGTTCACAACCATGGCGGGTGCAATAAAAAATAAATATATTTCTTTTATCACCACCACCATCAATTTTATATACAACACGTTTTATATAGCCAAAATATACATATTTTTTCAAAGAGGCTCCTGCGGAGTACCGTAGATGTTTAGGGTTTTAATACCTTCCCTTTGTATAACCAACCCCCTTACCTTGAATATTTTCCCCTTTTTTTTGGTTATTCGCTCTTTTCCCATTCCTTTGGAAACAATAAAGCACAGTGGCGATTTTTATTTTGATTTGTATAAAGTCTAGTCAATCCAATAGCTTAGTCTTGAACATTTCTACCGCTACAGAAAAATGGCGACTTCATTGGGGAAAGCTTGACCTCTTGCTGGTCCATCCCTAAGTGGGTTAAGCCTATCTTTGTTTATTTCTGTATATGTGTTATTGTTGTTTATGTGTTATATTTTTGTATATATATTTGTTTGGATTTTCCTGGTTTTCAGGGTGCTTGGTGATTACTCATAAGTCCTACACCCGGACTTGGGCAAACTTTAAGATAGGACGGGCGGTATAGTCATGTTAACTTTGAGGGAGTAATCCCAAAAAAGGAGGCATGAGATCCCCCACTCAGTGGAGGCCCCTTTGACTGTAGTTTCGTTTACCGAGTAATCGGGAAGACGTACTGCTTTTAACCTGCGAGTCTGCTGAAACTGAGGACCGTAGAATACCAAACCCATATTGGCCTTTTAGGTGTAGTGCGGAAGCTATGACGGAGTAATCCAGAAATAGTTGTCACACGATACTATGCTCGGACGAGTCTTTCTTGAGAATATTACTAATTACCGAGTTAATCGGAAAGTTGGTAATATCCGAAGGAAGGATGTAGACTCTGGGAACCTCTAGAACCTTGTTCGACAGGTGATAACTTTTTAGACCAACACCTTATGGGTAGTACCTTCAACCTCATGCTCGTGACATTGAACCTATGAACCCTATATGTGTGATTTTGTGTGTGATTGCTGCATCATGCATCCACGCACTCATAAGCATCTTTTGAAGAAAACAATATTTCAAGGGATTTAAAGGTTGACTATTTGTGAACATCTCAGGTACTGTTAACCATGGATTCTGGAAAGAGAAAGACCGGGAAATACAGTTTCAAGGATCCCGAGATAGGTGAGTTGATCAGTCTAATTCCAGAGATCGAGTGTTCTGCAGACTTTCGGAAGAAGTATGGGTCCATTGTTCCTCTCATGAAGATGAAGATGAATGAGGGTATTCTCTCAACCTTGGTCCAGTTCTATGATCCGGTGTATCACTGCTTTACTTTTTCTAATTATCAGTTGATTCCTACACTGGAGGAGTATTCCTATCTATTGGATTTTCCCGTTACCGATCGTATTCCTTTTACTGGTTTGGAGGGTGAGCCAAAAGCACATGAGATTCTGCTTTGATTCATCTGGGGAAGTCTGAGGTGGAAGCCCATATGACTACTAAAGGAGGGATTAGGGGATTACAAGTTCAGTTCTTATTGGAGAAAGCTCGTTACTTTGCCAGAATGAATAGTACAGTTGCTTTTGAGGCCATCTTTGCTTTACTTGCTTATGGATTATTCTTATTCCCTAATGTGGACAAGTTTGTCAACATTAACGCTATCAGGATTTTCATGATTGGAAACCCAGTTCCTACACTGTTGGGTGATACTTATTACTCTGTTCATCTTCGGAATTCTTATCATGGGGGAATGATCATCTATTGCACGCCCTTGTTGTACCGATGGTTCATATCTCATATGCCTCAGTCTGATGCCTTTTGGGATGTCAAGAAGGAACCTCATTGGGCTCCTAAGATCATGGAACTTACTCACTCGGATATTGATTGGTATCATCGAGCTTATCAGGATATGGAGATTATTGACATTTGTGGTAGTTTCCCTAATGTACCTCTTCTTGGCACAAAGGGAGGAATTAACTATAACCCTGTTCTTGAACGGAGACAACTTGGTTACCGATGAGGGATAAACCAAACAGTATTCATTTGAGTAGTTTCTTTCTGAAGGAAGGAGAAGACAACAGGGAAACTAGGGAGCAGATTGCGAAGGCCTGGCGTCACATTCATAAGAAGAGTAGGAAGGATTTGGGACCTATGGGCGCTGTTTCTTTGGAGCCATATTTTCAGTGGGTCCGATCGAGATCCATTTAGTTGAAGATGTCGTATACTCGGGAGACACCCATGCCTGATATATTTGTGAAAACCACTCCTCCTTTATTAGATGATCTAGAAGAGCTGCAACTCGCTTTGGTTAGGATGCAACAGGAAAGGGATGCTTGGAAGTACAAGTTCCAGACTTTAGAGAGTTCCTATATAGCAGACTTGAAGGAAAGATGATTTGATCAAGATCCTTGAAAGCCGAGCGGTGGAGTCTATGGAGAGGCAAGGGGATTTATTTTCTCCTAAGCCTCAAACAGGTGCTATTTGTTCACTTCCTGATTCAGGTGATTGGAAGGAGGTTGCCATCAAACATATGGAAGAAAACCAGAGGTTGAGAGCTCAGATTGCCAGGCTCATAAGGAAGCGCCGGCGTACAGATTGATCTCCATCAGTTCTTTTTCTCAGAATTTTGAGATTGTATTTTCATCTTGTACTTGGGATTATTGAAAATTGTAATCCATTTTGAAATTATTATAATAAAATTTTTCAGTATTTCAAATGCGTTATTATTTTGATGTTTGCAATATGTCTATAAACCGTAAATCCCTTGAAATATTAAATAACAAAGTAAAAATAATCATATGCATTGCATATAATGCATCATATTGCACATATTTTTTGCATTTATGCATATCCAGGTGCCTTACCCAGCTTCTTTACTTCATTCAGCGAGCTGACTCATCACTACAACACTCGTGCTAATTTCAAAACGAAGATGGACAACTTAGAACAAGAGAATCGCGAGTTGCGCGAAGAAGTTTCTGCTTTGAAGGCTGGCTTGGACAATTTGACTACTCTGATGGAAGCTCTGGTGGTTGCTTAGAATCAGCCACAGATTGTTCAACCTCAATCAACAAGGGCAAATGCTGAAGTTCCTACTGTTCCTGTATCCGCTACTCTAACTGTTGTTCAAAACCTTATGCCTCAGGGTTATCCATGGGGAATGCCATAGAATTTTGTACCAGAAAGTTTCAATTTGGGCCCCCAAGATGCGCCAATGTTTCCAAATGTTGTTACTCCAGCACCTCATGTGGTGCATACTTTTCCTGCTGCACTCCTTCGGTGAATTTGGTTCCGTCTGTTAATGAAGATGTGTTTCGTCCTTTCCCTCCGCTGAGTGAAGACTTGGGTCTTTATGAAAGAATGGATGATTTCCAAGAGCAGTTTGATAGAATGCAAAGAGAGATGAAGGCTCTTAGGGGAAAAGAGTTATTTGGGAAGAATGTGAATGAGTTGTGTTTGGTCCCGAATGTTAAATTGCCTGCTAAGTTCAAGGTCCCGGAGTTTGAGAAGTGCAAGGGCAACACTTGCCCTCGTGCTCACTTGGTGATGTATGTAAGGAGAATGTCTACCCACACCGATGATCAGTGCCTGTTGATTCACTTTTTCCAGGATAGTCTGACCGGCGCAGCGATGAAATGGTACATGAGTTTAGATAGCGCCAACATCCATACCTTTAATGATTTGGGAGAAGCATTTATAAAACAATACAAGTACAATGTGGACATGGCGCCTGATCGTGACCAGCTTAGGGCCATGGTTCAGAAAGATAGAGAATCATTCAAAGAGTACGCGTAGAGATGACGCGAAGTGGCTGCATAGGTGGTTTCCCCTATGGAGGAGAAGGAAATGACTAAAATTTTTCTGAAGACGTTAAGCGCTTTTTGCTACGAAAGAATGGTAGCAAGTGCCCTAAGTGATTTTATAGAAATGGTAGGAATGGGCGTTCGCTTAGAAGAGGCAGTAAGAGAAGGCCATTTGACAAAGGGTGAAGGATCCGGAAGTGTGAAGAAGCCAGCTTATGGGTTTACAAAGAAGAAAGAAGGGTATGCCAATGCTGTTATACAAGAGAGGAGGGTAAATTCTCCTAGAAGGAATTATCAGCGTCACTAACAAGTTGCTTCAGTGACTCCTGTTATGAATGCCGCTCCAACTACCGCTGCTTATCAAAGACAGTCCCATCAGGGGAACCAAGGGAATAATCAGAGAAGGAAGAACTATGAACCTATTCCCATGAGCTATGCAGAGCTACTACCAGCATTGATTCAGAAGAAGTTGGTCCAGACACGACCACCTCCAGTAGTACCATCACCATTGCCTTGGTATTAAAAAGCGGACCAGACGTGTGCCTTTCATCAGGGAGCACCAGGGCATAGTGTTGAAAATTTTTATCCTTTGAAGATCTAAGTGCAAAGGTTAGTGAAGTCTGGAATTCTATCCTTCAAAGACATGGGACCTAATGTGAAAGACAATCCTCTTCCCAAAGACGGAGGAGTGAATACTGTGAATATGGTGGCCGGTTGTCCAGGTGACTTCCGGATTTTTGACATTAATTTGGTTAGAGGGGATTTAGTGAAGATGCACGCAGACCTTTGTGAATTCAGTTATTATACGCATGACCACGTTGGTTGTGCTGTTTCCAGTACAAACATTCAGGGTTGCGAGAAGATAAAGGCTGATTTGCAGGAGATGATGGATGAAGGTTTAATCCATATAATCAGGCCTAGGGCAGAGTATGAAAAGGAAGTGAATATGGTTTCTGGATATCCTGGTGAATTCATAATTTTTATTATGGAACATTTGAATGAAGATCTCGTACAGTTGCATGCTACTTTATGCCGTACAGCTGGGCAGGTGGAACACCAATATGGATCTTGCATAGTTTATTGCCGAGACCCCCGAGGATGTTCTATTGTGAGAGAGGGTGTCCAATTTCTGTTAGACAATGGGACTATAAAGATCACAGGTCAGAGAGATGATTATCACGAGGTTGATATGGTTGAAGTTTGTTTGATGGGAGGAGAGTCAGAGGAAGAATATGCCTCAGCGGATGAGTATTTATCTTCAGATAAAGATTTGCTTGCCGGAAGTGATCTGTTGAAAGATGATTGTGTCGAGGAAGGTGTAAATTTCATTGTACCTTGTTTTTGTGCACCCGCTCACCTTGAGATGGAGTACCATAGCAAACCAGCTGTTACCCCATTGGTAATTAGTCTTCCAGGACCTGTTCCCTATAAACCAGATAAGGTTGTGCCTTACAAATACAACACTACAATCTTGGAAGATGGGGTGGAAGTTCCCATCCAGCCAATGCCAGATGTTGGAAATATAGTTGATAATAGTAGGGTGACCCGTAGTGGTCATGTGTTTGCGCCGGTTATTCAAAAAGATGTTGTTGCTGGAAAGAAAATTGCTGAGAACGATGAGCCTAAGAAGCTTGCAGGAGAGACTAGTGGAGCTACATTGGAGAAAGAAGTGGATGATATCTTGAAAATAATTAAAATGAGAGACTACAAAATTGTAGATCAGCTATTTCAGACTCCTTCAAAGATATCCATCCTAGCTTTATTGATGAATTCCTCCGCTCATAGAGAGTCACTGATGAGAGTACTAGACCAAGCTTTTGTAGAGAATGACATGCCGTTGGATCAATTCAGCAACGTGATTGGAAACATTACATCGTGTAACAACTTGATTTTTTGTGATGATGAGTTACCAGATGAAGGGAGGAATCACAACCTGGCCCTTCACATATCTATGAATTGCAAGAATGATTCGCTGTCAAATGTGCTAATTGATAACGGATCCGCGTTGAATGTTATACCGATAAGTACTCTCATGAAGTTAAAGTATCAGTAAACACCTATGCTCCCGAGTGGCATCATTGTGAAGGCTTTTGATGGGTCGAGGAAATCTGTCATCGGTGAAGTGGACTTACCCATCCATATAGGACCACACTTGTTCTTGATAACTTTCCAGGTAATGGACATTATCCCCGCGTATAGTTGTTTGCTAGGACGACCATGGATACATGAAGCAGGGGCTGTCACTTCAACTCTGCATCAGAAGCTAAAGTTTGTGCGTGAAGGGAAAGTAGTAATCGTAAATGGGGAGCAGGCGTTGTTAATATCCCATTTATCCTCTTTCAGTATTCTAGAAGCGGATGAGGCTGCTGTTGGAACCCAGTTCCAAGCCCTATCCTTTGACAACATAAGGAAGAATGAGAATTCTGTGGTTTTGCTGAAGGATGCGCAACAGGTTGTGCGCAATGGTCATAATGCAGTTTGAGGATGACTTGTGGATCCACCCGTGAAAAAAAACAGAGCTGGTTTGGGTTTCTCTTCGAAGAATGGCAAAGGCGAAAGTATGAAGTTGAAGTCTTATGTGAACAATTATCATGATGTTTTCCGCAGCGGAGGCTACCTCCATCCGATTGGTTCTGGAATTAATGTCGTTAAAGAGGATGAAGCAGAGCAGGAAGCACTGAATTACGTGACACATGGAGTCCGAGTTCAGAATTGGGTCACCATTGATGTTCCTTCTTGCATACATATTTCAAAGTAATTTGTTTTGTTAATCTGTTTCTTTCTTTTGAAAAACATTCACTCTGCCCAAGGTGGAAGTATCGATGTTGTAGGGCTTATCTATTTACTATAACTGTTAAGATCATTAATAAAAGTTGTCTTTGCTTCCAAATTATGTCTTTTATTTCCTGCCTTTTTCTTGGGAAATGGTAATAATGAAAAAAAAACCTTTCAAAATAAATAATAACTGAAAATTATTCTGCATGATCACTTGTTATATGTGTCAGTTTCTAAAAGCAATCATAAATCATATGTGCAGATTAATTAAAAAACCTGTTGAATACAATGACCCTGCACCCTCTCCCAACTTTGAACATCCTGTGTTTGGGGCTGAAGAAGAAGATTATGATGAGATTCCAGAAGAGGTCCCACGGTTTCTTGAGCACGAGGAAAATACCATTCATCCATACAAAGAGCCTTTGGAAGTGGTTAATTTGGGTTCAGAAGAAGATCCGAAGAAGGTCAAGATTGGAGCATTGTTGCATCCTGATGTAAGGAGCGGGTTGATTGAGCTGTTGAAATAATATGTGGATATTTTTGCTTGGTCTTATCAAGATATGCCTGGTCTAGATACAGACATTGTCGAGCATCATTTGTCGTTGAAGCCAGAGTGTTCGCCAGTTAAACAAAAGTTGAGAAGAACCCACCCAGATATGGCAGTAAAGATCAAAGAGGAGGTCCTAAAGCAGATTAATGTTGGTTTTCTTGTAACGTCAGTGTATCCTAAATGGATTGCCAATATTGTGCCAGTACCGAAAAAAGACGGAAAAGTCCGCATGTGCGTAGATTATAGAGATCTAAATAAAGCTAGTCCAAAAGATGATTTTCCATTGCCTCACATTGACATGTTAGTGGATAGGACAGCAAAATTCAAGGTATTCTCGTTCATGGACGGATTTTCCGGGTATAATCAAATAAGAATGGCTCCAGAGGACATGGAAAAAACAACGTTTATCACACCCTGGGAACATTCTGTTACAGAGTGATGCCCTTTGGGTTGAAGAACACTGGTGCAACGTACCAGAGGGTTATGACAACCCTATTCCATGATCTGATGCACAAAGAAATCGAAGTATATGTTGATGATATGATTGCCAAATCCCAGACTGAAGAAGGGCATATAGAGGATTTGTTGAAGTTGGTTCAGCATTTGAGGAAGTATCGTCTCCACTTGAATCCAAATAAATGCACCTTCGGAGTTAGATCCGGGAATTTGTTGGGTTTTATTGTTAGCCAGAAAGGAATTGAAGTTGACCCTGACAAAGTCAAAGCAATTCAAGAAATGCCAGCACCAAGAACTGAGAAGCAAGTCAGGGGTTTCCTCGGGCGTTTGAATTATATCTCCCGATTTATTTCCCACATGACCGTAACGTGTGAACCGATATTTAAGTTGTTAAAGAAAGATCAAGGTTGTGTGTGGATGGATGACTGCCAAAGGGAATTTGAAAGTATTAAAGAGTATCCGCTTGAACCTCTTATTTTTCTCCCTCCCGTAGAAGGAAGACCGTTGATTATGTATCTAACCGTGTTGGATAAATCCATGGGTTGTATTCTGGGATAAAAGGATGAAACGTGAAAGAAAGAATTCGCCATTTATTATCTCAGCAAAAAGTTCACTGATTGTGAGTCGCGGTATTCCATGCTAGAAAAAACATGTTGTGCTCTGGCCTGGGCGGGAAAGCGTTTGTGGCAATATATGTAGAATCATACCACTTGGTTGATCTCTAAAATGGATCCAATCAAGTATATTTTTGAAAAGCCTGCTCTTACTAGGAGAATTTCCCGTTGGCAGATGTTGTTGTCTGAATATGATATCGAATACCATACTCAAAAAGCTATCAAAAGTAGTGTGTTGGCAGATTACCTTGCTCACCAACCGGTGGAAGATCATCAGTCTGCCGAATATGAATTTTGCGATGAAGATGTGATGTCCTTGAAAGTGAAAGATTATGATGAACCATTTCCCGAGGAGGGTCCCGATCCTGAATCTCGTTGGAGTATGGTATTTGATGGAGCTCTGAATGCTTATGGTAAAGGAATTGGTGTTGTGATTGTTACTCCTCATGGATCACATATTCCTTTTACGACAAGGTTAACATTTGATTGCACTAATAATATGGCAGAATATGAGGCTTTCATCATGGGTCTTGAAGAAGCTATTGATCTAATAATCAATATTTTAGATGTGTACGGTGATTCAGCATTGGTAATAAATCAGATTAAGGGAGAATGGGACACTCGTCACCCTGGCTTGATCCCTTACAAAGATTATGCTAGAAGATTACTACCCTTATTCAATAAAGTTGAATTCCATCACTTTCCCAGGGATGAAAATCAATTGGCAGATGCTCTTGAAACTATGGCTTCCATGTACCAAGTAAATGCTTGGAATGATATACCCCGAATTACAGTTCGACGGCTCGATAGACCAGCTCATGTGTTTGCGACAGAGGAGCTAGCAGATAAAAAACCTTGGTACTATGATATCAAGCATTTTCTTCAGACTCAAGAATACCCGTTTGGTGCGTCAAAGAAGGATAGAAAGACACTGAGAAGGTTGGCAGGCAGTTTCTTCCTCAGTGAAAATGTACTATACAAGAGGCATTTTGACATGGTCTTGCTCAGATGTGTGGATAGACACGAAGCAGACATGTTGATGCATGAGATCCATGAAGGTTCATTTGGCACTCATGCTAATAGATATTCAATGGCTAAAAGGATGCTAAAAGCATGTTATTATTGGTTGACGATGGAATCTGATTGTTACAAATTTACAAAGAAGTGCCATAAATGCCAGATTTACGCAGATAAGATCCATGTACCTCCGACACTCCTCAATGTGATTTCCTCCCCGTGGCCTTTATCTATGTGGGGTATTGACATGATTGGGATGATATAACCCAAAGCTTCGAATGGGAACCGTTTTATTTTAGTAGCAATTAATTATTTCACCAAGTGGGTGGAGGCTGCTTCTTATGCCAATGTTACTAAGCAGGTGGTTGTGCGCTTCATTAAGAATAACCTTATATGTCGGTATGGTGTGCCAAGCAGAATCATCACCGACAATAGCTCGAATTTGAATAACAAGATGATGACAGAACTGTGCGAAGAATTCAAGATTGTCCATCACAATTCATCTCCATACAAGCCTAAGATGAATGGGGCTGTTGAAGCTGCTAATAAGAATATCATCCAGAAAATGGTTGTCACTTATAAGGATTAGCATGAAATGCTCCCTTTTTTCCTACATGGATATCGAACATCTGTCCGCACTTCAACAGGAGCAACCCCGTTTTCTCTAGTATATGGAATGGAAGCTGTACTCCCTGTCGAGGTTGAGATTCCCTCGTTGCGTGTGATAATGGAAGCCAAATTGACAGAGGCTGAATTGGTTCAGAACAGGTTTGACTAATTGAATTTGATTGAAGAGAAGAGAATGACAACTTTGTGTCATGGGCAGTTATATCAGAAAAGAATGAAGAAAGAATTTGACAAAAAGGTCAAACCTCGTGAATTCAGAGAAGGCGACCTCGTGCTCAGGAAGATCATGTCTTTCAACGCTGATTCTAGGAGCAAGTGGACTCCCAATTTTGAAGGCCCGTATGTTGTCAAGAAAGCCTTCTCTGATGGTGCATTAATTCTCGAAACTATGGATGGCGAGGAGTTCCCACGTCCCATGAATGCTGACACAGTCAAGAAATACTTCGCCTAAAGAAATAAAAGAACATCTCGCTAAGTTGAAAACCCGAAAGGCCAGCTTAGGCAAAAAAGAGCGTCTCGGTAGACCGAAAACCAGAAAGGGCGGTCTAGGCAAAAATTAGAGACATAAACAGAATAAATTTCCCGCTAAGTTTAAAACCCGCAAGGGAAGCTTAAGCAAAAGTTAGGGACTTTCTTGGCAAGTAAATGCGTCAGACAAGACTTGATCGTTGAAGCAACAATCTTCTCGGATCCTCACTATACATCAACAAAAGCTGCTGCTCAGGACTTTAAAAGTTGTTAGGGGGAATAATGGTCATTGTATCTCAATGTATCTTTTCCATTATGTATTACCATTTCCCAAACTTTGTAATCATCCATGGAGTATCGCCATTCACAGATTACCATTCTATTAATGAAATTCGAGCTTTCGCCCAATTCTTGGTGTTCTTATGTTTATTTAGCTTGCAAAGACTTCATTTATTATTGATAATAACTGTTAAAGCAAGGAGATTAAAAAGAAAAATTGACTTTTCAAAAAGAAGAGAGGTCTTTAGAATTCAATTTACTTTGGAATTTGTGTTGAAACGATGACAACAAGAATGGTGGTCCCAAGAATGAACAAACTCCAGCTGTTTTAAGAAGATTTACTCCCTTCATGAAAGTTTTCTCAGGTCATTTTGCTGGTATGCGCAATCCTTGTGTGTTTCCCAGATAGTTAAAGATAATACCAGTGGGTACAAGGTGCAATATTGGGTTGTGATCCCATTGTCCCCAGTCAAGTCTTGGTTCGCTTTTTGGGTTTGCATGGTCAGAAGCCTCCGTCCCAGTTTCCCCAGCAAGTTATCCCTCGTATGATGAAAGTATTGACTTCTTGATTCCCCAAGAAGGTTATCCCATGGCATCTCTTGTTTGGAGTGAGCATTCGTGACGAAACTTTTCTCTGAGGAGTTAGTCTTGAATTCCTCAGTAAAGCTCAGTTGTGTCAGCATCAATCTGCCTTATTTGGGGCTGGTCTCGAAATCTCCAGTAGGCATGTTGCTTTTGAAAAGTTGTTTTCTCCAATAAAACCGGAAGAAAGATGTTCTATCCCGATATTTGTTTGATTTGGCTACATCTGAATTATGTTTCTCCTCAGTAAAGTTAACACAGGCAATGGATTTGGTTTCTGCAGTTGTTTTTACCTTTCTTGGATTGATCTTTCTGGTTGAAGATTAGCCCAGTGCCGTAGTACCTGAGGCAGCTGTGTTTATTTGAACTGATTATGTATCCTTTTACCAGCATATGCACGATAGAACTCATACATTCATACATACATCATGCATAACTAAAAAACCATTGTTCATTAGCATTGTGTTCTGACCTTTATTTTTGCAGCACTCTTTGCTTAGTTGGTTTTGGTTGACCCTCTTGAGTTTATTTCCCAAAGGACGTATCTGCTTTGGCCGTCTCGCTCCGGAAGACTTTATCTCCTCAGCAGGAATATCGTGGCATGTCCCCGGGAAGTCATATTGCTATCACAAGAAAGTCATTTCTCTTTGTAAATCCCCTTCGACAATAAGTGGGAGTCTCTTTATTTGAGACAAAGTACGTATTACCCTTTCCAGGCAGATTTCCTTGGTTAAAAGAAGAAGTTAAGACCCGTTCTTGGCAAAACACAAGAATCTTGGGGAAACTTGATATATTTTCTCTTTCTACCTTCAGTGAACGTTGGTAGTACATCGGCAGTGAACGTCGGTGTTTCTTATCTTTTCGCTATCTTCAGTGAACGTTGATAATTCATCGTCAGTGAACGGTGGTGATATGATATATCATATCTTCCTACCTTCAGTGAACGTTGGTAGTACATAGGCAGTGAACGTCGGTGTTTCTTATCTTTTTGCTATCTTCAGTGAATATTGATAGTTCATCGTCAGTGAATAGCAGTGATATGATATTCTGTTCCTACCTTCAGTGAATGTTGGTAGTACACCTTCAGTGAATGTCGGTGTTTGATATTTTTTCTATCTTCAGTGAATGTTATTAGTTCATCACCAGTGAACAAAGGTGATATGATTTTCTCTTTATACCTTCAGTGAATGTTGGTAGTACATCGGCAGTGAACGTCGGTGTTTCTTATCTTTTTGCTATCTCTAGTGAATGTTGATAGTTCATCGTCAGTGAACAGCAGTGATATGATATTATCTTCCTACCTTCAGTGAACGTTGGTAGTACACCTTCAGTTAACATCGGTGTTTGTTATTTTTTCTATCTTTAGTGAATGTTGATAGTTCATCGTCAGTGAACGACGGTGATATGATTTTCTCTTTCTACCTTCAGTGAACGTTGGTAGTACATCGGTAGTGAACGTCGGTGTTTCTTATCTTTTTTCTATCTTCAGTGAACGTTGATAGTTCATCGTCAGTGAACGACAGTGATATGATATTCTCTTCCTACCTTCAGTGAACGTTGGTAGTACAACTTCAGTGAACGTCGGTGTTTGTTATTTTTGCTATCTTCAGTGAACGTTGATAGTTCATCATCAGTGAACGACGGTGATATGATATTCTCTTCCTACCTTCAGTGAACATTGGTAGTACACCTTCAGTGAACGTCGGTGTTTGTTATTTTTGCTGTCTTCAGTGAACATTGATAGTTCATCATCGGTGAACGATGGTGATATGGTATATATCTTCTTCCTACCTTCAGTGAACGTTGGTAGTACACCTTCAGTGAACGTCGGTGTTTATCTTTTTACTATCTTCAGTGAACGTTGATAGTTCATTGTCAGTGAACGACGGTGATATGATATTCTCTTCCTACCTTCAGTGAACGTTGGTAGTACACCTTCAATGAACGTTGGTGTTTGTTATTTTTGCTAACTTCAGTGAACGTTGATAGTGCATTGTCGGTGAACAGCGGTGATATGGTATATATCTTCTTCCTACCTTCAGTAGACGTTGGTAGACCATCGACAATGAACGTCGATGCTTGTTATCCTCCTCTCTAATTCTTTTCTTGTGATTTACCAGTGATTTATTTTCCTGGTGGGATTTCTCTTCTACTGCTACATTTCATGTTGCATCCCCAATACTACTTTGTGTCTTTTTGTTCCATTCATATGCATTCTTATGCATAAATGTTTGCATGGCATCTTAGGGCCAAAAACAAGGTTTGTTTTATATTTAAGTATCTTCGATCACGTCGACACGAAGATTTCTAACCTTCGTATCTCCGGATAGAAGAAACTTAAATAAGGGCAGCTGTTGTACCCCAATTTTTGCCCCTAAAATCCCTTTATCATACCATATTGTTTCAATCACCACAAAATCACATTAGGGATTTTTGGTTCCTCTCCCCATCTTTAACCTTGATCTTTGAAGAGTTACCAAGCACCTTGACTTATTTTCTTTGGTGAACATGGATATTTTGCTCTAAATTAAAAAAATACAATATTGGTTTGTGTTACTTGTTAATAATGTAGGTGAAGGCAATGAGGTTTAGCAAGTTGCATCATGGGTTCATGAGTTTATTTCCATGCCCTAGTCAAAACTTGAGAGATTCAAACCTCACCAATGAAGTTGTTTTGAAGTTGGTATGGAAGTGGTTTTGGTGGCCATGAGTCCTCATCATCATCCTCAACAAATTCTATTCACAAGGGAAGAATATTGGAACAAAAAGTTTTTTCAAACTTGGCAAAGTTCCACCAAGCATTCTCTTGATCTAGAGGCTAGGGTTTTGGACTTCAAAGGGACATATCTTTCTCATCTTGTGGTATTTTTGAGTGGTTCCAAAGGCATTCTTCTCTTCAAAGAGTTACCAACAAATTACTTCAAAAGTTCCAAGGAGTTTTCATGTGGAAGGAACTTAGTGAAGAAGAAAGATTACAAGTCATCCATATGAATCCCTCATTTTCCATATATGACTTCAAATGATCATAACTTGGTCAATTTTTATCACCTTGAGCCTATTATTTTTTCATGATGACCCTAAGGATGTGTACTTTATGCCTTATTTTATGTGCAAAGTGATAAAATGGATGGAAGTTTCCTTAAGAATGCAAAAGATTATAGGTCATTTCATGATTTTTGGCCAACTTCAACAAGTCATAACTTGCTCAATTTTTGGAGATTTTGAGTGGCTCAAAATTCAAAATGTCATTCAAGAGGTCTAATTCATTCCATATTTTTTGGTCAAGAGCAAATTCTAAGTTCAAGGCCATGTTTGGATACAAGAGATTATGGGTCATTTTTAAAGAATTTGAAATATTTCTAAGTATGGAAAGTCAACTCTTTTTCTTTAACTTTGACTCCATATAATTTTCAGCTCAAGCCTCCATTTGATTCCATTCTTTTTCCATTGCAAAGCTTGTTACCTCATCTTTCCAAAGCATCAAGAATTTTTCCCTTAGACTCCTTGAGGTGGAAATTCCATTGGAATGAACTTGGTAACTTGAAACTGAAGTTTCACCATAAGTCAGAATTTAAAATCCATGTTTTGGCCTTTAAACATCAAATTAGCACGCGTTTGTGATCTAAACATCTTTAACCAAGTTGCCAAAGTGGATTAGAGCCTTGAAACGCAAGGATTTGATGAGTTTTGATGCAAATTAGATCACACTTTGCTCGTGTATCAGGTTCACACGATTTCCCTCCAGTTTGCATCATTCCACACGCTTGAGCATCCCATTTTATTCCCTATAAATAGAGGGGCATCCCCCATTTAATTTCCCAAGCTTAGATCGCCAGAATCACCCTGCCAAACTTGCTTCACAACTCAGAATTCAGCTACTTCGAATCCTATCCTCAAGCCTTTTTCAATCCATTTTTTCCATCAATTCACCTTCCTTGATCTTCCCTGAACCTAATCATATAATTACATTCAAGAATCGTGCCCTACATTACTCCATAGAAGTCCAGTTTCAGAGCTTTGCAACTCAACTTCAATAAGTATATTCCTTTATCAATTCTCCAAAACTTTGGTATCATTGTGTTGCTCTCATTGCCCTGGTTCTAGTCACAACACTTACTTTTATCTAGAAGCACGTTTTAACCATGAATTTTCAAATCCCCTTTCAAAACTTTCTCTCAAAATTGCTTGAGTTACAATTTATATAAATATGGCGCGAGGGTATGATTGTCTTCATCTTTAAGAGACGAAGTGAATGACATAGGTCTGAGCTTCTGATTTTACAGTTTGAGAGACCTACAATTCGTGAAGCTGGAGGTTGAATATGACCAATGTGTCACCTTCTAACCAATGAAAGCGTGCCATTTGTATTTTTTGAATTCTGATTTTAAATTTGATTCAGTGCTTTATTCAGTAAAGACCATGATATGCACAACGCGCCAGATCCTTTGGATTTGATTACTAACGTGTTTTGACTCTCATCCAATGGTCCACATTTTTTCCTTTTATTTTCTTTTCCTGGTTTTTATATTTTAATTATTTTAAATTTCAAAAAATCATAAAAAATTCATTTTTAGTCCAAAAAATCTGAAAAAATTATGAAAAATATTTTTGATTATTCTCTTTCTTATTTTTATTTTTTCACAATTTATTTTTGTGTTTTGGTATATTTTATGAATTTTACATTTATTTGATTTGTTTAAAATGATTAAAAATATTTTTACACATTTTTAAATTCTAAAAAAATTATGGAATGATCCAATGATATTGTGACAAATATTGGTGACCTTATTTTATTTTTATTTCTTACTTTACTATTTTTTACTATTTTTGTTTAGTTTACCCATTTATTTTAATTTTTAAAAATAGTTTCTGACTTTTAAAAATTCCTAAATTTTTTTGTATAATTACTAGACCTATTTTCTGATTTTTCTATGGTCTTATCTTTCATTTCTTGATTAATTTGAATATAATTGACATTTTCCTTATTATTTTTCATTTTTTAAACTTTTTTTTAAACTTTTTTTTAAACCCTTTAATAGATTGATTAAATATTAATCCAAATGTAGTTTTTTTCTATTTACCCTAATTCCTCTTCATCTCTTCCCTTTCTAATTGCACTAAATGTTGTTAGAGAATGATCTCTATATCATGTCTCAAAACAAATGGTGTATAGATTGCTATTGAGCGACCTCAAAATAGGTGCGACTTCTATATAAGTCCACTTACGATTGCTTAACATAGCGCTAAATTTTGTCCCGATTCAAATAAATGATCATTTGTGGCCCAAACTTATGATTGCAAGCCCAAGTATGTTAATTTTATCTCTTTGATCCAATAACCTTGAGATTCATTATGTGGAGGCTTTGGTTCTACCAATCCTCTAATGGATCTAGAACACTTTTGGTCAACGCGTATCACTTAAACATCGTTGATCATTAAATGGTACTTATGAGAATTCCAAATGGGTGATATACTTGAAAAAAAGCAAATACAACTTGTTGTGCGGAGGCTTTGGTTCTACCAATCCTCTAATGAGTTCCAAATGCAATTTTCAAGATGGTCATCCAACTAACCACTAATTATTGACTTGTTTTACCTTATGCTTTTATTCTTTTTTATGCTTTATGTACTATTTACTTTTAGCATTTACATTTCATGCCATTTTCATCTTTGCTCATTTGAGCATTTATTTTCTTGCCATTTTTATTTTGCTCACTTGAGATTTTTCTTTTCCTTTTCTCAAGATACTTAATAATCAACATAAACCCTAAAAAACTCTTAATGGCACTTGGACTATTTTGTTACTATCCTTGGCATGGTGGAGCAGTGGACTTTTCTTGGACTTAGGATTAGAAACCTTGGCCTATTTTGGATACCTTGTGATCTTATCTGATTATTTTGTCTGTAGCTCTTGAGGTTTACCTCAAGACATTGGGTTGCTTGTTTGTTTCTGTGTGTAGGTTTTCTTGTGATTACATCCTCTGTTTGTAATCTGGAATTCATCCGTATACAGCCGTTACTCTGCCCAATTTTTATTAAGACTTAGTACACCTGAAGAGGTCTAGTATCTTTGCTTGCTTGGTTTCAATCCAAAGAATGGGAATTTTATCCTAGCTCTTAATGTCAAGCTTTGGCTTCTTGTTGGTTGGATGATCCTTATCCTTAGCTTTTACCTTATTCTTTAGGATAGTCTATTCTACTCCTCCCATCTTCTTTAATTTCAAAAATCTTCTCCCTCCTTTGAAAACTCTTCTTGTTTTGAAACTTAGACTACTTTCATAATAAACTTGGACTTATGTCCATGCATTTTCAAAACATTTTCATAAATAAACTTCAATAAATCTAATAATACTTTGACACTTTTTTGTGAGAAGACGAAAAGTCAATCAATCTCATTTCAAACCATTTTGCCACTTTGGTTTTTTATCTTTAAAACTTTTTCTCAAAAGGTTAGACTCTTGTCAATCCTTGTAGTGATTCAAACAACTATACTTCTACAATATGCATTGAAGAGAGATATTTTCCACTTGGGTGTTGAGTGAGGCATTGTTGATTTTAAAATCTAAGCCATATCCTCCACTTTGAGATGATGCAAATTCTCCTTTCTCATGATTGGGGGTAGTAAGTATGTTTTCCACACGGACAATGACAATGATGTTTTATCTTATAAAATTAACCAACACATTTGTGTTTCAAGATTTTTTAAAGAGAAACTACGTGTACCCTGATCCCCTATTGCACGAAAGGTGGTACGTAGGCACTAAAGGTTCGCAACCGCGACGGGTGAAAAAATCATAAAAAATAAATATATTTCTTTTCTCACCACCACCATCAATTTTATATACAACACGTTTTATATAGCCAAAATATACAGATTTTTTCAAAGAGGCTCATGCGGAGTACCGTAGATGTTTAGGGTCCTAATACCTTCCCTTTGCATAACCAACCCCCTTACCTTGAATCTTTTCCCCTTTTTTTAGGTTATTCGTTATTTTCCCATTCCTTTGGAAACAATAAAGCGCGGTGACAATTTTTATTTTGATTTGTATAAAGTCTAGTCAATCCAATGGCTTAGTATTGAACATTTCTACCGCTACATTACCAAATCGGGCTTTGAGTCAATTTAGGAAACTATGTATTGGTTGTTCCAAGATTTAAGGAGATTTGTTACACAATTGGTGCATTACTCAGCTAATGGATCAAGAAACTTCTGGACTCAAAATATCAAGCCCATAGACTGCAGAGTTGTATTTAAATGGGAATCTTAACCTAATGTGATTTAAGTTTTCAAAAATTGTAAAATTAGGGGAAACATAAGTCTTAGGTTTTGAGAGTCTCTTGTGTAGTTTTTAAGTCACCCATGTATCTTTTGATACTATGTGGTCGACTGATTATTACTTGGTTGTTAGTCAAGTTATTGTTCTTACTCAAAGCTTTTAAGCAAGAGTTTGAGTTACTTGTATGGAAGTATGATCTTATTATTGAGTTATTCTTGGTACATTAACTGGGATTGGGCCTGTTATATATCACTAAGGTGATTTAGGAAGTGAGATGGTGATTTCTCATATCTAGGAGGTTCCAAGGTAGAAGTTTCATTGGGTAGGGATTAGGGGAGAAGTTGTAAACTAAGATTATTTAGATTTGAACTAATATTGCTGATAGTGGAATTCTTTCCTGGCGTGGTAGCCCCCATAGTAGGTGATGTTGCACTAAACTGGGTTAACAACTCTATGTGTTATTTATCATTATACAGTTTTTAATTTATGTATCACTTATATCTTAATTGATCTGATCTGCTATCAGATGTTGTAACATTTTTCTTAACATCATCCTGATATTGGTATATATGTGTGTTGCCTGTACAATAATTTCAGTAAGTAGTAATCTTAAACCTAGAATCTTTGGGTGTGTCTCATTTGTCCATGTGGATAGTCAAGACAGAAAAAACCTGAACCTAGAGCCCTAAGATGTATTTTTCTCGGGTATTCCTCTACTTAAAAGGGATATAAGTATTTCTATCCTCCATCTAAAAAGTTTATTGTGTCCTGGGATGTTACCTTTCATGAGGAGGAACAATACTTCACTCAACCTTATCTTTAGGGGGAGAATTTTAAGGAAGATAAGCTTGAAAATATCGATCTTTCTGGTCTTGAGTCAAATACATTACATATGTCTAGTCTTAAGTCAAATACATCAGGTCATTCTAGTCATGAGTAAAATACACTCTATCTCTCTGGTCTCAGTTAAATCTACCTAATTCTTCCAGTTTTGAGTCAAATTGACCCAATCTTTCTGGTCTTGAGTTAAACACACTTGTACCAAACCCATTTGAGGATGAAGAACTATGAGTTTAATCAAATCAATCAAATACACTACTTATTGAACTTGGACCTGGAGTGGATGTAAGATATGGAAATAATCTAGTTTACATGAGAAAGTCAAAGGCCATTCCTGAATCGATACAAGTTCAAGAGTCTAACTCGACTCCTTCGAATGAGGTAATTAATTCTTATGAATTTCAAGATAAATGATGACCTAAACAATAGATGATGACCTAGACCTTCCAATTACTATTATAAAAGGTACCAAAGAATGCACCAAACAACCTTTATACCTCCCTTTCAAACTATCTTTCTTTTCAAAAATTCTCACCTCCCTATAGATTCCTTACAAACCTAAATGCTACTTCCATACCTATTAATGTTTCTAAGGCATTGTCTGATGAAAAGTGGAAGCAAGCCATGAATATCAAGATGAACGCATTGAAGAAGAATGGAACTTGGGAGTTAGTTACTTTACCAAAAGGAAAGAGGCCGGTTGGATGCAAATGTGCCTGACAATATATTTTGCTGGTTGAATATATGTTATATGGACTAAAACAACCACCTTGAGCATGGTTTGGAAGATTCACTAAGGTTATGACATCTTTGGGGTACAAGAAAATTCAAGGGGATCACACCTTGTTTATCAAACACTCTCCACAATGGGTAGTACTAGGAGATGATTGGAAGGAGCAACAAATCTTTAGTCAGTGTTTGGCTAAGGAGTTTGAAATAAAAAATCTTGGAAAGCTGAAGTACTTCTTGGGAATCGAGGTGGCACATTCCCGAAAAGGAATTTTTATATCTTAACAAAAATACTTTACAAATTTACTCAAATATACAGGAAAAGTAGCGTGTAAACCTGCGAGCATTCCTATGTATCTAAATTTTAAACTGAATAATATAGAAGAAGATGTTGCAGTAGATAAAGAAATATATCAATGTCTAGTTGGGAGATTAATTTACTTTTCTCACACTAAAATTTTCCCTCTCATTTTCTTCAAGACATTTCCTAGGATTCTCAAACGCTCAAGGTTGCCCAGGAATTGATCAGACAAATTCTCCTCCTAAGCAAGGGGTCCACAACTAGGGTTTCATCTTTCACAAGGAAATTTGGGTTTCTAAGGTATCAAATGGAATTCACAGTTTCTTATAGGTCTCCAAGAATGCTCATACCAAGTTTCATGCCTTACATCACAAGTTTGCTCAGTCAATGACTCAGATGACTAAAAATCAATTGTATTGGGTAAAAAGTCAATTGGGGTCAACATACAGTCAAACTTCAAGATTTTTGGTCAACATTAACATTTTGAACTCACATTCATCATTTGATCAAGGGTTGATCATGATTCTTCAAGGAAAACTCTCAAATCATCAAAAGTAAAAAGTTGCTAAATTAGGGTTTTGTTGCACCCTAAAATTTACCCTCTTGATTTAGGCTTATGTTTCATCATGAACATCATAGTGCATTGCATTCATACATTGTGGTAGGATCAAAGTACTTTGGTTACCAAGTTTTCCTCAAAGCTTTGAAGGTTGATTACATGGACAAGTTGCTCAAGAAATATCTTACCATCCAAATCTCTGGATCTTTTGAGCTCAAAGGTTATGGCATATCTCAAGATGTTATACCCATCTCTTTGGATTCATCAACCAAATTAGGGTTTTCTTGAGCAAGGTTTAGCTAATGTACAAGACTTGATCTAGGGAGCTACAACATTCCTTTAATATTTGAAAGGGTCTTTGTACAAGAAATTGGTCAGGATACCCAGATGATTTGAAGTTTTGAAGATGATTCATCTGTCTCCTTATGTGTTGACCAAAATTAGGGTTTGGGATTTCATCAAAATTTCTTGAGAATTTTGAAGTGAAACTTTTCACATGGCCTTTATATGTTTGGAAGATCATATGTTTGAATTTTTGATCATCAATTTTGAAGGGAAGTGGATCAATTTATTCAGAGGGGCAAAATGGTCATTTTGGTCAAAATCAGTCAAAGTCATAGTTGACCAAGTGAATTTTTGGCCAACCATAAATTCAAGGATGTACTTTTCATATTTCAAGTCCATTTTGGTCAATTGGATCAAAGAGATTGAAGTTTGGGTTGAAACTTATTCTTGAAGAAACCTTAAAAGTTACTAAATAAGGACCTAATTTCAAAAAATCATATTTTATTCACCCTTGATCAAGAAGATGCAAATGAAATATGCTTGTAAAGCTAAGAGAATGATCTTACACCTCCTTTTGGTCTCATGACCAAATTGGCAAGGAATCAAAAGTTATGGTCTCTTAAAGTCACAAAAATATAGGTCATTTTTCAAAATTATTGAATTTCAAGACAAATTTTGAGAACCTTAATGGACTCAATTGCAAAAACTATAAACTAAGGGTTTGTAGATCTTTTCAAGACCTTTCCAAATTGTGTTTATTTGTGCCAAAATTCAAAAGTATGAACAAGTTATGAGTTTTGGAAATTTGAGGCATTTCATTGAAATTTGGCAAATGTGCAAAATGGCCATTTCTTGCAAACTCAAGTTTTAGCCATTCCTCTTGCTTCTAATCAATCCCATTGGTAATTTATGGCATGTTGAGGCCCATCATACTCACTATTTCGTGCCCCATATGGTATTGCACATGTTGGAATCAAAAAATACAAAACTTGCTCAAAATGGCCAATTCACCAACACTCTCTCATTTCAAGTAATCGTGGGATGGCATGTTGAGCATGCATTTCTGACTTCATTTGGCTCATAAAAAGCATAAAAGGAAGAATAATGCACAAGCAAAACACATGATTCACTATGCACCTCATTTTTGGCCAAAATTCCCAATCCTACCCTCCAACGGATTTAAGGACAAACTTCCACTTCTATCCTTCTCTACAAACTCTATATAAGTAAAAGAAAGCAAAGAGAGAGAGGGAGAATAAGCCATTTGCAAGAATTCCATATCTGAAATTTTTCTTCCTCTTCTGCAATTTGATTCAATTCTCTCAATTCCTTGGTGCTTTCTTCAAAATTCTTGTGGATTCTACTTCAGCAAAACAAGTAGATCAAGCCAGCACCATTTGTTTGCATCTGGAGTGAAGGAGACAATATATCACTTTTCACCTTGAGGTAATGATTCCAAACTTCAATTCTTGAGATGCACTTGTTTATTGAGATGTTTGAGCTTGAATTCATGTTCAATGATGTTAATGGAATGTGTCTGGAGCTTTATAGCGTATAAATTGATGAATTATGCATGTTTGAATGTTCTGAAACTCACGATTCAGAAGGTTTTTGTTCATGTTCATGGCTTGATTATGGAAAATGTGATTTATGATTTGATTTGATTCGAATTGCTATGGATTCCTTGCCATGCTAGCTTTGATTTGCTTTTGATTTCATGAAAAATGATGCAACATTGAGTGAGTTACATTGATCTGAAAGTGAGCCCTGGGCCTGAGAAGATGCGCGCGTTTTTGAACATCCGGAGGTTGAAGATGATGTGGTGGCACATCATGATTGGTCCGTTTGAAATCTTTGGATTATTTGAATTTTTGTTTTATAAATTGATTTCCATAATTTTATTTCTTGATCAAAAATGATTGGAAAATTCTGGAAAAATTATCATAAATTCAAAATAATATTTCTGACTTTGTGTATTTTTTTGATATTTTTTTGGAATTATCTGATTGGTTAAAAAAATAGTTAGGTTTAATTAATTAATTGATCAAAGATAATTTTTATTTTAATAGTTCCTCTGACCTAAAAAATCCACAAAAATTATTTGAAACTCCCAAAATAATGTGAAAATTGATTCTGACTTTGGTTCATCATTTTTCTTATTTCTGATTTTAAATTTAATTTCAAAGGATATTTGTAATATTTGTTTGTTTTTATTTTATTTTTAATACTTCTATTAATTCAAAAATTCCAAAAAAAATCATGTAATCTTGTTTTTAATCATAGAACCTGATCATGTTTTTAATCATAGAACCTGATGCATTTTCTTGCCCTTAAATAATAATTTCATTATTAATTGTTTATTTTTTTTGTTTTTAATATTTTCCTTTTATCCAAAAAAAATCACAAAAAATCAGGGATGTATGTTTTAAACCCTAATATTTGATTATAACCTTTGTTGGGCATTTTTCTGACTTTTTGATTTAAATATCATTTTGATTTATGAATATTTGTTAATTACCTAATTGTTTGAATTTAATTCCATTCTTTGACTTTTCCTAATTCAAAAAATATAAAAAAATGTATGTTCTGACATTTAGGGTTCCTTGATGATTTGTATGATATTGACTCAATTTGTTTGAATTTTGATCTCAGTTAATCAATATTTGAGATAAAAAGTCAAAAATTAGGGTTTTGTTGCTTATGATGCAAGTTTATTTTTAAAATTCACTTTTCCTTGGTTTTTCTTGGGATACAGGTCTTGATTATGGTTCATGAATGTGTTGGGAATTTGAAAACCATTTTTTTTGAATTATTTAACTTGGTTTGACATGTTTCCACAAATAATTTTGAAAACTTGTCTAGTTTGGTGTTTTGCCAAATAGTCTTAAACTTTGCACTTCACTTGGCCCCTTCCACAATCATTCATGAACTTAGGGCTTGCATTCTGACTTCTAAACACCTCCAAGAGGTTGATATGTTTTTTGGTTTGAATTATGGATCCTTTTTTCTATTTTTGGTGTAATTTTAAAGTGAAGGTACCCAATTATGTTTTCATGTCTTGTTGCAATTTGTTTGATGGCCAATGAACTTGAGTGAGGCCTATAATTGGGAACTTAATGATCATATTGGTTCTGACTTGTCCATGTTAGCTCAAGACATTCCACTTAGAAGCCTCATGTTTGAATATTTTGAACCATCAAATGCATCATGTAGGTTTCATTTCTTATTGTGTTCATGAAGTTGTGCTTGAATTAGCCATGCATGATTAAAATATGTTTGCTACCGACCTCCATGGTTCTTGTTCATATCACTCTCAAGCTCTTATGATCCTTTATTGACACTCAATTGTCAATTCAACATGGTGATAGGGAAGAACAACATTCCTCTGATTCTTTTGACCTAATTTGTGTATATGCTTGTCTCATCTTGCTTATGATGTCTAATATTTGGTAATTGCCACCATGTTCTTCTCAATTCTTCACCTTTTGGATACTAACTTGGTTGTCGAATATGCGAGGTACTCTGAGAAAGTTGCCACTTTTGGCTTGAGGATTTTGTGTCCCACTTTATTTGTCGAACACAGTTTATTGTTTGGGATTATTTGTGTTTGGCATGCTTGATGGTTTATGCGGGATACACATATGCATGATTGAGAATGCCATACATTACCCATGGGATTTGATTCATATCTGATGATTTGCTTACATCTTGATGGTGCAATTTCTGACTCAATTTGTCTACTGATGCTAGCTTGCTTGAAGTTTCTCTGGTTTTCTTTTATTCTTGCTTTACTACTACAGATAGTTATCTGTTTGGTATTATATCACCTCATTTCTCTCATTTTTTATTTTGCATAATTCTCTAATTGCATGATGGGACCTCTGTTGCTGATATATGTCAGGAGGCCCTCTGGTTTTTTTTTGTCTGATACATGTGTTGTGTTTAATTGTTGATGAATAAGTCACTGAATTTAGAAATTGAGATCACGACTTCGCTCTCATTGCATGTTCCCTATAGGATGTTTATTGCTTTTCATCTTTATTTGTTGATTGATGAGTCACTCAATTTAGAAATTGAGATCACAACTTCGCTCTCATTGCATGTTCCCTATAGGACATTTATTGCTTTTCATCTTTATTTGTTGATCGATGAATCACTCAATTTAGACATTGATATCACGATGTCGATCTCATTGCGTGTTCCCTATAGGATAGTTTTGTTAAGCTTTCTTTGACATGCTAATTAAGGTAGGAATCCATGTATGCAAACATAGTATAGGATTTTTCTTTATCCTCAACATTAGGGTCAACCTTTGTATGATAACACTAGGGATAGTGCTAGGCTAGTTCCCCTTAGTTGTTTTTCTTTCTTTGCATTCTGCATCTTAAAACAAAAATATGTTTTCTTGGCAAATCATAAGAACACCTCTAATGAATTCAAACTCCTCTTCGGAATAAAAGATACAAACCAATCTTACTTTGTCTGTGTTATCTTGAAGCCAATGTTTCACTATCGCACATGTTTGTTATCCTCCTTTGATTCTCAATATCATTGTTAGGAGTGATGTTTTGCCATCCGTTTTATTGATGTCTCGTCATCTTTGCGATGATATTTTTGTTATTTTTAAGCCGATTTTTCGCCATCGCACATTTGTTTAAATCCGATGTTTCGCCATCGCAAATGTCTGTTATCCTACATTGATTATCAATATCATTGTTAGGTGTGATGTTTTGTCATCCGTTTTATTTATGTTTCGCCATCTTTGTTATGATATCTTGTTATCTTGAAGCCGATGTTTCTCCGTTGCACATGTTTTTTATCCTACTTTGATTCTCAATATCATTGTTAGGTGTGATGTTTTGTCATCCATTTTATTGATGTTTTGCCATCTTTTCCATGATATCTTGTTATCTTGAAGAGGATGTTTCGCCGTCGCACATGTTTGTTATCCTACTTTGATTCTCAATATCATTGTTAGGTGTGATGATTTGTCATCCGTTTTATTGATGTCTCGCCATATTTGCCATGGCTTTGTTATCTTTTAGTCGATGTCTCGCCATCACACATTTCTTTGAAGTCGATGTTTTGTCATCGCACATGTTGGTTATCCTACTTTGACTTTCAATTTCATTGCTAGGTGTGATTGTTTTATTATTTGATATTTCGCCATCTTAGACATGTTACTTTGTTATTATTAGCCGATGTTTTACCATCTCATTTGTTTGCTATTTTATTCGATGTTTTTCCATCTTGACTGTTTTGTTGTCTTAACTAAAAAACACAAACCGACCGAAACACAAAAGGCGAACTACGACTGCTCTGATTCCTTAAAAGGGATACGTAGGCATTGGGGTAGGGCCCAACCGAGCACATATTTTTATTTTCCCTACATTGTTTTCTTCTTCCTTTTGCATGCATTCCCTTTTCAGTTTTAAGCCATAGACATAGGATTTGACCACACCCATTAGATTAGACAACAAGAGTGGATACCATAGATTACTACAGGCGCGTGGGGTGCTAACACTTTCCCCTCGCGTAACAGACTCCCTTACCCGATCTCTCGGTCGAAAGACCATGATTTCTACCTTTCTAGGTTTTCTCGATGTTCACCTTTCCCTTTCGGTGGGATAAAAGACGTTCGATGGCGACTTCATTGGTTGATGATTTTCAGTCGGTAGTTTCCGATTTCCATTAGGAGAAGTCAACTAAACTTTGACCAAGCATAACTTTCATATGCTTCATAAGTTTGTCCCCAACCAAATCCCATTTTGAAGAAAATTCAATACTCTACAACTTGGGCTCTCTAATCTCAAGTCCAAAAAAGGCTTCATTTGAGAGTTATGGGTCAATACATTATAGGTCATTTCAAAAGTCAAGAAAAAGAAACTTTTTTTCAAAGCAATTTACACTAAGATAAGGTCTTCAAATGCAAAAACGGTCAACATAGGGATTTAAGAGGACATCTGGAGATTTCCAAAAAGTGAAAGATCACCTTCTAAATATGAAAATTTAGAGAGTTATGGGTAATGCAAGTTGGAAAATTTTGAGCAAATTCATGAAGTTCAAATTGAGAAAACTTGCTATGTTGGGCTATTGGGCGATTTCTTTAAAGTCCAAGCTTGTATTACACTCCTTATATACTTGAGATCATGTTCATGTAACCCTTGATCTATTTTATATTAATTTTTTTATTTATTCATTAATAATTCAAAATAAAAAGACAAAAATACAAGGCTTGTCAACAAAGGTCCAAGCCCATATATTCTGACCTAATTCCATGTTATATAATCTCCATTATTCATACAAACATGCCATGAAATCCTTGTCCAAGAATCACCCCCAAAAAACTTTAAATTTGTTCAAGTTTAGGGCAAGTTGTAAACCCAAGTTGCAGTCTCTTTCCACGCGAGCCAACCATCCCATTCCACTCCATGGATATTGTAGGGTAATCTAATACGGTGGGAGAACTGACTTTTGCTTTTGTGTTTTATTGCAAATGTTGCGGATAGAAAGAGTCTCCACCGAATTTTCTTTATCCAATAAAGGAAAGGGTGAAAATAATAGGAAATACCTTTGAAAATTTTCTAAAGTTCGGGGGGTAGGTTATGAAAAGGTAAGGTGTTAGCACCCTTTTCATCCGTAGTTATCTACGGACTCTTAATTGCTAGCTCACTTTGAAATAATGCTTTGTGTTTGTGTATGTTTGAAAATATTTTGAAAAGACCTAAGTGCAGTAATTTTGTAATGATTCTCGTATCGTTGAGAATGTATACAAAATGCTTATTTTGAAAACATTTGTTTAAGGACAGTGTTTGTTTTGAAAAATTCTAATGTAAGGCAGTTTGATTTATAATAACCCTTGTATCAGTCCTCAAGAGTGTTTATAAAGCGTTTTGAAAGTAGTTATTTTGAAAGTGTAAGGTGTGAAAATAGTTTTAGTTTGTGAGCAACTGATTACGAGCGATCTACCTACTCAAAAAGTCTTTGTTCTTTTCCTCCTCCTTTAGATAGTGTTAACCTACAATTACTTAGTAGGAAACACTGTTATTGGATGTGAGGGACAGACGTGGGTCATCACACAATCATAGAAGGTAACTTGTAGGGCGCTTTAGCAATTTTCTTAAGGGACTAAGATCATTTACCGAAGGCAGCACTGAAGGGTCATCGAGGGACTACGATCTTTTAATCTAGGGTCTTTGCTAAAGCATTCTACGTTTGAGGGACATGACTGTTTAAATCTTAGGCAACAAGTGAAGGTCACCTTAGAGGTGCGTGTGTGCAAAGTGTTTTAATTTCAATTATCTTTGTCTTGAAATTAGGTTATCTAACAGTTGAATTTAATCTTGCCATACAAACCCTAATTACTAATAGTAATAAAGGAAAACAGTAAATTACGAAAATTAAATGTCCTATGAAATTACAATGCTTCGAGGATGGGGGTACAAGTTTATGAATGAGGGAGGATAGAAAGGGGGGAAATAATTGTATTAATGCGAAAAATAAATAAATGCACGGAGATAGAAAGGGGAAAGATGTAAAAACCTTAAAAGTTCTAAGTATTTTAAGAAAATATTTTGTGGTTTCTTTGTTTAAAAAATATTTGAAATGTGAAATAAAAGTTAGACCTAATTCTAATTTAATTTACAATTTAATTATTTAAAATAAAACAAAGTGTAATTAAATTAATTAATTTTATATATGAAAATTAAATTAATTAATTAAAACCTAAAGAATTTAGAAAATATTTTGGTGTTTTATTTAGAAATGATATTTTATAGTGATTAATAGAAATAAAATCTAATTCTAATTAAATAAAAATCACAGTGATTAAATTAATTTTTATTTATCAAAAATTAAATTAATTGATTAAAAACCTAAATCTATTTTTTTAATCATTTTATGATTTTTTTATTAAATAAAAAATAATTGAGAAAAAATAAAAAATTTAATTAAACTAAAAAATAAATAAAATGGGCCTGAGTGAATAAAAGCAATTGGGGGTGTTTAGAAAGCAAAAATAGAAGGCCAAAATAAGGGAGGCCCAGGCGCCTGTAGATTTAGTATGGACAACTCAATGGGGTCTACCATGCGCGCAGCTTTCTGAAGCACTAGATCTTGGAGTTATGAGATCTGATGGTGTTGATGAGAGGTACATGATGAGCATATATATTTGGTTCACAATGAATCTGCAATGAAGATGTTAGAAAAATAAAATGCCCCATGCCTGGATCGAACCTAGGACCAGGCATAGGTATGACTTAAACACGCGTGCGCTACCACAGGGGTGGCTGTTATGTCCGGTTTAAAACAAAAATCATTAAATATAAAATAAACAAGTTTTCAAAAATGAACTTCATCTTCTTCCTCGCGCACGAACAGACCAACAACAACACCTTTTTTTGAATTTGTAAAACTCTCATTTCTCAACCATTTAAAAAAATGTAAACATGAAAGTTGCTTGATTTTTCACCATGAATTCAACCATAAAACTTTTGAAAGCTATAAGTTAAAGGCTTAAGCGAATTTTGCTTGGTACCAAACTGAAAATTAATATTTTGGAAACTTCAATTCAAAAATTCTCATCACATAGTCAATATAAATGAAAACTAAGGATATGGTAGGTTTTAGGGCAATCATATCTAAATTTTATCTTTTGAAATTGAGAGCAAATGTTGCGTGTACAGGGATTTCAATGTTAGAGAAACTTACCTCTGAAGTAAAAATCGATTTTGAAGTTAGGGTATTTTTGGAGGAGTTAGGATGATCTGGATAGCTTCACTGAACTCCCGGGAAGCTTTTGCAACGCCTACCTTGGATTGAGAGTGCCTCAATTCTTCTAGACAAGTCAAGTTGTAGAGATGTAAAGTGAGGTTTGGACAATGATGGTAGAGGTGTTACAGTCGTGCCAAGAGTGTTTGGATAACTTCTATTTGATGGATAAAAGGTATTTTAATGATAAAAGAGGAAAACACACGAGTGGATTTGAAGTTGGGTGTTTGAAGCTTCAAATGTGCAATAATTGAATTTTTTAAGTGATTCTAAGTTTTAGAGTGTTTGAGGGCTTGTTTTTTTGTGCTTTGGCTTTCAAATGACCTCTTTATTTATAGGCAAGAGCTTTGACATATTGAAGTAACCAGAATCTTAAGATAACAAGTTATGCTTTTGAAGCTTGGTTTTGGAGTAACTTGCAAAGTCATGGTTCAAAGGCAATGTAGGATGGTTTATAGGCTTAGATATTTTTCTTCTGAGCATTCATGTTGAGTGTGATCAAAATAAACAATTTAGAGGCTCAAGGAGTGGAGTTTGTGATTAAAGTCACTTTACAAGAATGGAAGTGTGATCTTTTTTCCTTAAATGGCCAAATGGATTGGATAATGCATGAATAACTTGGATAATGGATCAAACATTTGTGTAATCTTCTGATTATGGATTGATTTGGAGGTTAGAGGTCTGTAAAGTGAGATTATGCAGCATGGCTTGAAGATTTGGTTATGAACTTGTCACAAAAATGACCTATAATGCAACCTTAGATACCTAACTCCATCTCTTTGAAAGTTCTAGCTCAAGCATGATTTTTTTATGATCTTGGAAATTTTGGAAAGTTTGAAACATGATATTCAACTTTCTTGTTGACCATTTTGGCTAAATAAATTGGGGTCTTGGTGAAAAATGGCCATGAAGTTGGGACAAAAAACTGATCAAAATTTGTTGAAATTTTTTCTAAGTGTTAGATAAAAAACATCATAACTTCATGGGCTTATATCTCTTAAATTAATCACTTTTTGAGGATCATCCCACATTAACAAAGTTGTAGAGTTCACCAATCCCTACAACTTTCATATTGAAAGTTTTCCTTGAATCAGCTTGTATCTTAGGGAAACTTGCTTGTGAAGTTAGGGTTTTTTAGGTACAAAACACTTGAATTTTTTCAAAGTGTTTGAAAATATTGACTTTTGACTTTTTGTTGACTTTTTGATTCTTGATGACAAAGTTTGATAGTTTTGAATGTTTTTATGATTCTTGATTTTTGAATTCCAATGTTGACCAAAAAGTCAAAGTTTGACTTTTGTGTAACTGTTGACTTTTCATCAATTGATTCAAATTTTAAACTATCAATCACTTGTATATTTGGAAATTTTTGAGCCATTTAATTAGGTCAAAATGTTTTATTTGAGCCCTTGAGATCATGCTTCAATCCATTAGGTCATCTACTAGGCCAACAATCAATGATCAGTCATCTTTAGTGAAAAACCCTAATTTGACCATTTTTGACCATTTGAGGATTTGAGGGTTTTCCTTGAGGAATCATGATCAATATTTGATTATATGATGAATGTCACCTCAAAATTTTGATGTTGACAAAAAATATTGAAGTTTGACTGTATGTTGACTGTGATCGGTGGGAATGAGAATTGACTGTTTTTTAATGTTGGTTCGCGTTTGCGTTTGTTTTCGCAAAATGTTGCGGTAAGCAAGAGTCGCCACCGTCTTTTATTTTATCCAACAAGGAAAGGACAAAAGCATAGAAAAATTCCTTTTCGAGATTGTTTCTCGGGTTCGGGAGGTAGATTATAGAAAGGGAAGGTGTTAGCACCCATTCTATCCGTGGTTATCCATGGACTCTTAGGTACTTGCTCACTATGTTTTCAAAAGTTTGCTTTTCTTTGTGTTTGTGGGTTTTGAAAAGAGTTTTCGTTTGAAAGAAAGTATAAGTGTGAAAAGTTTTGTTTTGTTAAAAGGGAGCAAGTACTTAAGAATATCTACCTACTCAAAAAGGAACTAAACTATGCAAATGTCTTTTAGACAGTGCTATCCCACTATTGAGGAGTAGGTAGCACCGTCGTTGGAGTTTTCGGGTCAATTCGATTTAAGGGATGTGTGGTCACTAAAGCAATGTTAGGACGCCTTAGTGGTAACCCTAATGTCTTAGATCATTTTTATCGAGGCAACTGTTTTGAGGAAACTTTGATCTTTAGACAGGAGGGCGACCTCTAAGACTTCCTATACTCAATGACCACGTTTGAGGCAACCAAGTGAGGTGTACCCTAGGAGTGGCATGTGCAAGTGTGTCAATTTTCAGTTTATATTATCTTTACATGTCATGGTGAGCTACTGTTGATTTTAAGTTAAGAGTTAATCTTGTCATGCAATCCTAGTTAGCATACATCTAAACAGTTAATATATGTACATGAATTTAAAGTGTAGGAATTGTAAATCCTACGCTATTACAAGGCTTTGGGGAGGGGGATTATTTACATGTCCAAAAATTGGGGGGATAAAAGCAGTAAATTGTAAAAGGTATCAGCTAAGCTATTACAAACCAGTAGGCAATTACAATAAAATAAACGCGCGCAAATCTGAAAATAACCTCTAAAACATTCTAAGAATAAAATCTTTTTGTTGTTTTATTTTATTTTGAGAAAATGACCTAAATCTATTTAATTTTAGTTTTGAGAAAATGTTAAGATAATTAAGAGATTAATTAACAAAGTTAATTTTAGTAGAAAACACTAGCCTAATGTTTTTTTGTGGTTTTTTTTATTTTAATTTTAATTAAAAAAAGATAAAAAGATGTCAATGAAACAAAAATAAAATACAAGAGGGGATCCTTCGATCCAGGGAAAAAAGGAGTTTCGACCAAGGGGGGAATGAAAGCTTCGATCCAGAGAGGTTCATGGTCCTTTCGATTGGGACAGACAGCAGGGCGTGAGTAGCCTTCGATCCAGGGAAGAGGATTGTCTCCTTTGATCCAGCATACTAATGGGTTCGATCCAGAGAAGGTGTTTCCTTCGATCTGGGATGTTATACCTGCAAAAGTATGTTAGCAAAATAAAACACAGGGCCTGGGTATTGAACCCCAGGCCCTTCGATCCTGCGCTTGCTGGGTCTCTTCAGGCTATGCCTGCAGTAAATATTAGCAAATGATGGACATGGCCTGGGTGCCAAACCCAAGCCTCTTAATCCTGTCTAGGATAGAAAATCGAAGGTAACAACCACTATGAATATATTATGCAAATATGAGGCTGTATAGTTTACCCTTTCTTATCAACAGATTGGACTTTTAATTTGGGCGCTTCCTGGATGTACGCACCTTCGATCTGGGGTTTCTGGGCGTGGATACTTTTGTTGAAGGGTTGCTTTGGCCTGGATCACTTCTGAAAAGGTTGACAACCTATGGTGGGCAGCCTCTCCAACTCCTCCCTCTTTTGTTTATGCAGAATTTTCTGTATATTTTTCGTCCTCTTTTGCAACATTTGTGATCTCTTTCTATAGAGGGGGTGGAGGAGACAGGAAGACAAAGGTTTAAATGACCTTGATTATGTGTTTGAAAGCCATGAATGAGAATTTGTAACGTTAATTATGTGTTTGAAAGTCATGAATGAGAATTTGTAACGTTGGCTAAACATATGGGATCTTGTCCCTTTTTGAATTTTGAATGACATATAACTGGCCTTCGAATGCTCCCTTTCGAATGGGCTGATGGCCTCCTTCGAATGCTTTTCGAAAGCTTCTTCGAATGGACCCTTTGAATGCTTCTTCGAATGGACCTTTTTGGAATTCCAATCAAAGGACACTGTTATAATGCCAATCGAAGTACTTGTCCGTAATGCCAATCGAAAGGCTCCTTCAGAATACCAATCGAAGGGTCTTTCAGAATGCCAATCGAAAGCCTTGACATAATGCCAATCGAAATGCTTGTCCATAATGCCAATTGAAGAGCTTAACAAAATGTCAATCGAAAGGCTCCTTCAGAACACCAATCGAAGGGTCTTTCAGAATGCCAATCAAAGTGCTTGTCCATAATGCCAATCGAAAGGATCATTCAGAATACCAATTGAAGGGTCTTTCAGAATGCCAATCGAAGTGCTTGTCCATAATGCGAATCGAAAGGCTCATTCAGAATACCAATCGAAGGGTCTTTCAGAATGCCAATCGAAAGACACTTAAAGCAACACTCAAAAATTTTCTTTTTCCTTAGGCAAGGGTCTCTGGTAAACCATGCAGGGGGAAGACTTTGGAAAACATGAGAGGGAAAATTTTGGGGTACAACATTGACCATAGTTGACCTTTTGTCCAATACAGTTGATTTTCAGTCATCTGAGCTATTGATTGTGCAAACATGTGATGCAAGACTTGAAATTTTACATAAGCATTATTGAGTATCTATGATGAACCATGAAAGTCATTTAATACCCTTGCAACACATTCTCCCTTGTACAAGATGAAACCCTAGTTGTGGACCCTTTGCTTAGGAGATCAGTTTGTCTGATCAAATTTTGAGAATCATTGAGTATTTGAGAACCTTAGAAGAATGGCGTGAAGAAATTGGGAGGGAAAATTTTGGGGTACAATAGTCGCCCCTGTGCAATCTTCTTAAACCTGAAGAGTTATATTGGCATGCCCGCGGTTCATGACTTGAAGGTAGAAGATGATTTAACACTTAAGTGCCCAGATATTTGCAATAGCCGGTGCACGAAGTAACGTTGTTGGTTGACTATACCGGGAATGGGATTAAAGATGCCATTTGGAGAGGTACTGATGATTCATTGGAGATGGGCTTAGAAATTCCATCCAATGTAATTGTCGATAGAAAGTAGACTAAGTCTAAGCTTGACTTCAACTGGAAGAAGTATCAGAATAAATCTACGCTCGATTTAATCTGAGCCAGAGGATGTCTACGCCTATGATTAACTAGAAGAAGTATCAGAATAAATTTATAGTTAATTTAATTTGAGCCAGAAAATTTCTACTGGAAGAAGTATTAGAATAAATCTACGCTTGATTTAGTCTGAGCCAGAAGATGTCTATGCATGTCTTTAAATGGAAGAAGTATCATAATAAATCCATGGTTGATTTAATCTGAGCCGGAATAGGTCTTTTTGTCTTTAACTGGAAGAAGTATCAGGATAAATCTATGGTTGATTCAATCTGAGCCAAAAAAGTCTACTAGAAGAGGTATCAGAATAAATCTATACTTGATTTAATCTGAGCCATAAGAGGTCTCCGAAGGAAGTGTTCTTCATGTAGATAGTCGCCCTGTCCTGTTTTGGGAATTGATCTACAATATGTTTTTGTTGGTAAACTCGTCCTGTTTTGGGAGTTCATACCACTTGGTGATAAATATAGTCTCCCCGTTCTATTTCAGGAATTGATCTTCATATGACCATAAATAAAGAAAGATAGTTTCCCCGTCCCGTTTCAAGAGTTATTCTTTGCTCGGTTTTATAGATAGTTTCCCCGTCTTGTTTTGGGAATTACTCTGGAACCTGCTTTTTGTTGGCCGTAGAGATAGTTTCCCCGTCTTGTTTCGGGAATTAATCTTGGACCTATTTGAGAATTGTTGATGATATTTGTCTGTTGATTGATCTTTCGTGAAAAGGTTAAAGAGTTAGTTGTATGAAATGTCATGATTTATGAAATGCATTGCATAATGATGTTCTCAAAATAAATGAATATGTGCTATATGCGTTTCGTATGCATATGTTATGATATTGGTAAATGATGTATGAATATAAAATGTTGTTGGAAGTGTATCAATAGTTTCGTATGATATCTTGCTAGGGAAAATGAATCCCTAACTGGTTCTAGGAATGAAGACCATGTGTGATCTTCAACCTTGTCTAGAATGCTTCTGCTGGGGATTCCTGCTTGTGTTTGAGGAAATCCCGTTGGGAAGTGTTGACTTTTGTTTGGGGAGAAGAGTTTAGGGACATTATTCATTCATCTCTCTACGAGAGTTTAATTCTTATATACCTTGACTGGGGATAAAAGAGATGGATAACCTTCTGACTCGTCCAGGGAGGATAAAGTTGATTGGTATCTGGTTCGATTCCAGGTTTTGTTGCAACTCTCTGGGGATAGTGGTGACTTCAGTAGGGAGAGGAATTTTGCCGGTGATTCATAGCAATCTGAGGAATAAACTCAAACTCGGGAGACTGTAATCTGTTGGCGAAATAAACCCTGTTGACAGAGAAATACTTTGCTAAGGAAATGATCTTTGCTGGAGAGAAGAAATCTATAAGAAGTTTTACATTTTTGGAAGAATAAACTCAGCTGGGGAAGGGAATTTCCATGAATTTTATTGATTATAATTCCGTAGGTGGGTAATATTTCTAGGAAAAAGATAATATTCTTTTATCCGTTGGAGCGATCTGCTGGGGAAATTATGGTGAATGTATCTTCATTGAATATGAATTTGTGAAGATTATTCTATGGGGATAATCTCATGGAAGTGGATTTGTGGGGATTTGTGGACAGCTTGAATGTCATCCCAACTCCTAGTAAATTCGTATTCCTGTTCTTATGCATATACTTGTTAATAGTTAATCATGTTCATATGCATATGTTCATTCAATTTTAGTCATCGAATGTTTTTGCAAACAAAACAGAAAAATAAAAAGTTTGAATTTTAGGGTGTATTTGTATTGATAATTTGCCTATAAAGAAGCGATTTTGTATAAAGAGACATAAATCCTAATAAGATAAAATTGTCATGAAATGAAAAGAGTACAAAGTGAAATAAAAACATATAGCTATGTGGAAATGATCTCGTTGGGTTCCAACTCTGCTGTTGCCCCTATGCTTCAAACATCTCATCCCTTGTTGTGGGAAGAAGTTGATTGAACTGATCTATACCATTTGAACTTTGGATTTTGGTAATAAATCTTGCGGTAAGTGATACAATGGTACATAGTCGTATGCTTTTATTCCCTAACTTTTTCTTGGACCGTCCTTTCGGGTTTTCAGTCCGCTGGGATACCCTTTCTGGCCCAAGCCTCCTTTTTAGGTTTTCGAATTTTCGGGTATACAATCTTTTATATATATCCCTAATTTTTGGCCAAACCCTTTTGGTTCATCGGGATGCCCTTATTTTTGCCTAGGCCAGTCAACCTAGCGGGTCATTTTCACGCGTAGTATTTTTTTACTATGTCCGCATTCACAAAGTGCGGAAAATCTTCACAGTCCATGGTGCTAAGTATCATAGCACTACCCGAAAGTACTTTCTTGACAAGAAATGGCCCTTCGTTGGTGGGAGTCCATTTTATCCTGGGATCACCTTGCAGTAGAATGATGCGCTTTATTACCTAGTCACCAGCCTAATATACCTGATGTTTAATTTTCTTATTGAATGCCTTGATCATACATTTCTAATACATCTGATCATGACAGACAGCCACAAGCCTTTTTTTCGTCAATCAAGTTTAGCTGATCCAATCTTGTTGGAATCCACTCGTCTTCTTCCAAGTCTGCATCTTTCATAATCCTCAGAGAAGGAATCTAAATTTCGACAGGTATGGCATCTTTTGTACCATAGACCAAAGAGAATAGGGTTGCCCAGTTAATGTTCGTGCCGAAGTGCAATAGCTGTGAAGAGCAAACAATAACATCGAATTCCAGTCTTTGTAGGTCACAACCATCTTTTGCACAATCTTCTTTATGTTCTTGTTGGAGGCTTCCACTGCACCATTCATCTTTGGTCGATACAGAGAAGAGTTGTGGTGCTTGATCTTGAACTGCATGCAGAGTTCAGTGATCATAGTGTTGTTGAGATTAGTACCATTTTTCGTGATGATTCTCTCGGGGATGCCATACCGACAGATGAGGTTATGCTTAATGCATCGAGCGACCATATTATTTGTAACAGAGGCGAACGTGACTGCTTCAATCCATTTTGTGAAGTAGTCAATGGTGACAAGAATGAAGTGATGTCCTTTAGAAGCAGTAGGTTTGATTTCTCTAATCATGTCAATGCCGCACATTGCTAATGTCCAAGAAGCAGTCATGAAATTCAAAGGTACCAGAGCCACATGAACCTTATCAGCATAGATCTGGCATTTATGACAATTTCTTGAGTTATGGTGACAGTCAGTTTCCATAGTCGACCAATAGTAACATGCTCTCAAAATATTCTTAGCCATAGTATCCCCACAGGAGTGGGTACCAAATATGCCTTCGCGCATATCCTTCATAATTTTCTCTGCTTCCATCTTGCCTACACAATGAAGCAGAGTTGAATCATGATTACGCTTGTAAAAAACTCCGTTGCTCAAGAGGAACTTAGCCGAGAACCTCTGTAGGAATTTCTTGTCATTTATCGATTCCCCTTAAGGGTATTCTTGAGATTCAAGGTACCTTTTCACTTCATGAAACCAAGGTTTTTCTTCGACTCCATCAGTATCAATTTCATAGTAATATGTCGGTTCGTCGAATCTTTCAATGGTAATTCTGGGATCCTCTTTGTCCCATCTGACCTTGAACATGTATGACATGGTAGCTAATGCGTCCGCCAACTAATTCTCTTCTCTTGGGATATGCTCAAAAGTAATCTCTTCGAAGTACGAAATCAAGGTTAGCACATGTAATCGATATGGGATAAGATTCAGATGCTTTGTATCCTATTCTCCCTTGACTTGACTGATTACCAAGGCTGAATCCCCATATACACTCAGGAATTTGATTCTCAAGTCGATATCAACTTTAATACCCATGATGCACGCTTCATATTCAGCCATATTATTAGTGAAGTCAAAGCAAAGTCTGGCAGTGAAAGGCGTATGACAACCCTGAGGAGAGATGATCACAACACTGATTATATTTCCAAGTGCGTTAGAAGCCCTTTCAAAAACCATAGTCCATCGGGATCCTGACTCAGGTCCTTCATACGGTCCAGGTTTTTCACAATCCATAACTAGCATAATATTCTCGTCCGTGAATTTTAATTTGATAGTTGATAGTCGTTTACAGCTTGATGTGCCAAATGATCTACCAATTCACTTCCTTTGATTACTTTTTGAGTGGTGTACTGAATGTCGTATTTTGTTAGGACCATTTTCCATCGGGCTATTCTTCTGGAGAGGGTTGGCTTCTCGAATATGTATTTGATGGGATCCATTTTAGAGATTAATAGAGTAGTATGATTCAACATATACTATCTTAGTCGGTGAGAAGCCCATGCCAAAGTGCAACAAGTTTTCTCGAGCAGTGAATATCTTGTTTCATAATCGGTAAACTTTTTGTTAAGTTAGTATATTGCATGCTCTTTTCGACCAGGCTCGTCATGCTTCCCAAATACACACCCCATCGAATTCTCTAGCACTGTTAGGTAGATGATTAGAGGTGTTCCTTCAACTGGTGAAATTAGAATACGAGGTTCTTATAAGTACTCAATGATTTTATCAAAGGCTATTTGACAGTCATCGTTCCACTTTACTACTTGATATTTCTTCAGCATTTTGAAGATTGGCTCACATGTAGCAGTCAAATGAGAAATGGATCGGGCAATGTAGTTTAGTCGTCCTAAGAAACCTCTGACTTCCTTCTCGGTGTGGGGAGCCGACTTTTCTTGACTAACTTTAACTTTCATGGGATCAACTTCAATACCTTTACCACTAACGATGAAACCCAGGAGTTTTCCAGACCTCACCCCTATGATGCATTTGTTTGGATTCATCCTCAGTTTATACTTCTTCAACATTTCAAATAACTTACGCAGATGATCAAGATGTTCTTCCTCAGTCTGTGATCTTGCTATCATGTCGTCGACGTATACTTCTATCTCGTGATGAATCATATCATGGAATAAAGCCACCATGGCACATTGATACGTTTCCCCGAAGTTCTTCAACCCAAAAGGCATGACCTTGTAACAGAAAGTTCCCCACTGTGTGATGAAGGTAGTTTTCTCCATGTCGTCAGGCGCCATCTTGATATGATTATAACCCGAGAAACCATCCATGAAGAAGAATACCTTGTGCTAAGAGGGGTTATCGACCAAGACATCAATATGTGGCAACGGGAAGTCATCTTTAGGGATCTCCCTATTCAGATCCCTGTAATCTACACCCATACATGCCTTGCCATCTTTCTTTGGTACTTTAACAACATTAGAAACCCATTTAGGATATGATGTCACTTCTAAGAAACCTGCGTTGAATTGATTCATAACCTCAGTGTTGTATCCCAAAATGTGCCCTCCCATATTTCTCAAAAACATTTCAAGAAAGATCCTCAAGTTGCTCAAGGAAGTCCAAGGGTTGACCATACAAGCTCTCTCCTAAGGCAGTCTACCTCAAATTAGGGTTTCATGTTGCATCAAGATACTTGATTCCAAGGGATCCCAATTTCTCACCATTGTCCTAATATGTTCTCAAGATCATCCATGCCAAGTTTCAAGCCTTGCAGAGGAAATTTGCTTAGTCAATTGCTCAAAGACCTGAAAATCGACTGTGCTAGGGCAAAAGTCAATTGTGGCCCACATACAGTCAAACTTCAAGATTTTTGGTCAACATCCTAATTTTGAAGTATATTTCATAATTTTATCAAGGGTTGATCATGATTCCCCAGGGATTGCTCACAATTCATCAAGAATCAAAAGTTGTTAAATTAGGGTTTTGTAGGAAAAGTCAACTCAACTTTGACCAAGCATAACTTTCTCATACTTTATGAGAAATGACCCATCCAAATATAATTTTTAAGAGGATGCAATGATCTACAATCCATCTTCATCTTTCAAGTTCAAAATATGCACTCACAAGAAGTTATCAATTTGGACATTATAGGTCATTTTGAAAAGTCAACAAAAACACCTTTTTTGTCAAAGCTTCATAAATAAACATGGAAGACCCAATTGATCTGAAACCAAAAGGGTTGCTTAGAGGACATCTCAAGATTTCTAAAAAGTCCAAGAACACATTCAAAGAGTCAAAATTGAGGATGTTATGCATTGGTGAAGTTGACCTTTTTTGCAAAATTATCAAAAGTCAACTATGCCTCAAATTGAAATTTTTGCTAAATGGGCCCAATCGTTTGCACTTGTTTTGAGTTGGTAGCATGGTCCACTAGCCCTAGCTCTTCCCATTTGTCTTTATCTTATTTTTTCTATTTATTGTGATTTTTATTTGAATTAAATCAATTTAAATCAAAACAAGTCATGAAAAAATCCAAAACATTGAAACCTTAAGATATTGTGCATGTTTCAGGTCCTATATCCAACTAGTAATTGAATTAATTCGTGCAAGGAATAGGTGGGAACAAAAAGATTGAGTTTGGCCTATTTTGGAAATATTTTCAAAGTGAATCAAATCAAGATCAAAAGCCATAATTGACAAAGATTGAATGGACTTTTGTAAACCTAATTCATTCTTTAGTATATAGTATACAATTGCAGACCTAAAGCACAAGCTTTGGAGGCGTGAGAAGGGAGAACCAAACTTGGAAAAATCAAAGAAAAGTGGTGATTTGATTTTGTACTTCCAGGCACTTTCAAGGTCCCCTAGCTATCTCATTCGCTTCCTGGGATCACAAGCAAGCTATACCAATCAAGAACAAGGAATTTCCTGCGCTGTAAGTCAGTCACGACCTTGAACTTTTCTTGAAATTGAATTGCATGATTTTCTCATATATAGCATGAAATACTTATATATTCTTGCTCCTTGAAACATTTGCAAGCTATCTATAACATTCAATTGCATTTTTGTGGACTATATCAGGATTTGCCATTATTAGGGTTTTATGCTTCGTTTTAGGATCTTTGTGTACAGGTAAAATTGGCCCACAAAAGGGAATCATAATACTCAGCAGATCCAGACAAGTTGATTCATGGCATTAGGTTTCATTTATCATGCCCATGGGAGGTTTTGAAACAAGCCAGGGTTGTAGTGACGGACGTTGTCCGTAGGTAAAAGTCTTTGACTTTTACCAACGGAGAGAGGACAGGGACGACTTGTGTGGCACCATTGTATTGGTTCATTTAAATTCTGGCGCAATTTTTTTATTTTTCCCCACTAACTCTCATTATTATATATTATCAATTGTTGTTATTCTATATACAAGAAACGTGTCCAGCGCAGTTGGTAGCAAGGTGATTGGAAAAGGCTTCAAGATCTGGGTTTGAATCCCAAGTCCCCCTATTATTTCATATTGTTTTTCTTTCAGTAATCAGGTGCGTGTATAGGTGGGATGACCACCATGGTCCATCATCATCCAACCAGCCAGATGTCCAGGAAGCCAGATTTGATGGCTATCATATGAAGGACCACCAACAACCACAGTCAACGCATAGCATGGGAACATGGGAGTCAACATGGATCAGCTGTTTTGGGCCCACAATTGCTAGCAACACACCCCTCCAAATTATTCTCACAGGCCCATTTTCTTCTTCTCTTTTATATTTTTAATTAATATATTTACTAGCACAAATTAATTTTTCTTTTTATCAAAAAATCCTAAAAATAATTTTCCACCCAATTAGATTTAGTTTATTTTTTATACAAAAATTAATTTAATTAGTTTTATTTAATTTTAGGGTAATTTTAATTATTTTGTAAATAAACTAAAACAAGTTAGAAATTAGGGTTTTGTCTAACTTAAATTCTATTTTCCTTTTTCACTTAAAATAACCAAAAATACAAAAATAGGTCATGTAAATTATTTTCTTTAATTAATTTAATTACTAATTAGATTAGTATTTAATTTAAAAAACCTAATTCTTTTTCTTAAAAATAATTAAAAACAACAAAAATAATTTCTCTTTCGATTAGGTTAGACGGGGTCAAAACCCTAATTTCCTCTCGTTCTCGACTCATCGCGCGTGCTTTATTTTATTTTCACCATATTAATGTAATTGCTCACAAGTTGTAATAGATTAATTAAGATTTTTCCCCTTTTCATTTATTGTTTTGATGGGTTGTTTTTGGCTATGTAATTAACACCTGAACCCTTGTAATAGCGTAGCTTTACTTTCCGCACTTTAAATTCCGCAAAAATTTTAAACTGTTAGATGTATGATATTAGGGTTGCATGACAAGAATGTATGATTAACTTTAAAACAGTTAGCAAACCCTAAATGCGCAAAGATAATAAACTTGAAATTGAATCACTCGCACATGTTCACTCCTAGGATACATTCCCACTTCGGTTGCCTTCGGTAAACGATCATTAAGTATAGGATATTTTAGTGGCCGCTCTCTTGTCTAAACAAAGATCAAAGTCCCGTTCGGAAAAGTTTCCTTGGAATGGTTGCCTCGGATATTGTTGCCTCGAATATTGATCTTAAGACATTAGGGTTATCACTAAGATGTCCTAACATTTCTTTAGTGATCGTACGTCCCTTTCGAATTGACCCTTAAAACTCCAACCACGGTGCTACCTACTCACTAATAGTGGGATAGATCTGTCTAAAGGAAACAAGAACAGAAATATTCTCTTTTTCGAGTAGGTAGATTAGCTCTTAAGTACTTGCTCAAACAAACAAACTTTTCACACCATACACTTTCAAACAAACTTTTCAAACTAATGTTTTCAAAACGAGTTCGTAACACTTTTGAAGACAGAAGCAAGGGTTAAATCAAAGTAAAACAAAAAAAAATTTCAAATCAAACACACACAAGAAAATTTTGAAAATGATGAGCATGTACCTAAGAGCCCGTTGAAAACCACGGATAAAAAAGGTGCTAATACCTTGCCTTTCTATAATCTACCCCCCGTACTCAAAATCTCGAAAAAAGGAATTTTTATGTGCTTTTGTCCTTTTCGGTTGGATATAATAAAAATCGGTGGTGACTCTTACTTACCGCGACATTTTGCAAACACAAACGCAAAACGCAAACCAGCATTTCAAAATAGTCCAGTTTTGGCCACCGTATCCTAGAACTGGCGACTCTACTAGGGAGTTATAAGTGGGGTATACCTTAGGATTAGTTCATCATATTTGCTTCTATTGTTTGATTTGATTGCTTTATCTTTGAGGGCTTTGTATTGGGAGTTGCTATAGATCCTAACCCGGATCTGAGGACACCTTTTAGGTAAGTAGCAATAAACTGTGAGGGAACTGTACGACGTAGACCGATACGGTTGAAGCAGTAGCTACGTTGATGTGGCACATTGGTTGGTACCGGTATCCCTTGTGGAGAAACGAGGAGAATACGGGGCCGCTATATGGGTCATTAAGCATCAAATGACCTTAGAACCTATAATTGACCAACTTGGCCATAGGAAGTAGTGAGATAGTCGGTCTCGATGTAGAGCTAGGAACTGGTTAATACTCGATACTACACTCATTGAGACCATACTCTCGAGATAGTTCCGGCTGCAAGAAAAGATTGCGTGAGCTGAAACCATGACCGATGAAGGATGGTCAGTGATATTAAGAACCTCTAGAACCCGGTTACTATCATTAGGACAGGTTGAAACCAATTGAACTTCAAGAGGGTAATACCTAGACTCCATGCAAGCCTGAAATTTAAGGGCTATTGTGTGACTTGTTTTCCTTTACCATGTCTACTATCTGCCATACCTGTTGTGTGTTTTATCATGACATCATGCATCATGACATAGCATGCATACTTCATTAGACTAACCATTTCAAAGACCGAGGGGATTTATCTTTATTCTGTTTTGCAGATCATGACTTTCATGCACAGACACACCATCTGAGTTAACTTTGTGCAAATACCTGCTCAACTCAAAGATTCGGCCTCGAGAGTTTCTGATACTTCCTCATTCATTAGAAGACATGGTCATCTCCTTAGTTTGGTTACCTCCAAGTTTGATGAGCAAATGATGAGTGTGCTATTCCAGTTCTTCGATCCAGTGCATCATTGTTTCACTTTCCCGGATTATCAGCTAGTTCCCACTTTGGAAGAGTTTTCTCATTTGTTGGGTATATCCATCCTCGAACAGATGCCCTTCACCGGTTTGGAAGAGACTCCTAGGCCAGAAGACATTGCTTCAGCTTTACACTTGAAAAAGGCTGATGTAGTGTCTAATTGGGAGACACGGAGCGGGGTTAAAGGTTTCTTGGCTAAGTTTCTAATGGATCAAGCTCAACTATTCTGGGACAGTTTGGAATTTCAGGCTTTTGAAGACATCTTAGCTCTCCTTATCTACAGTTTGGTTCTCTTCCAGAATCCATATTCCTTCATAGATGTGAATGTGGTTAAGATCTTCCTATCTCGCAATCTTGTGCCTACCCTCCTAGGTGATATTTTGCACGCTCTCTATACTCGTACGACGCTAGGAGAGGGACCCTCCTGTGTTGTATGCCGCTGTTGGCGAGGTGGTTTATTTTGCACCTCCCCAAGTCTGTGTTGAAAAATGAGGAAAGGTTAGGATGGTCTTATAGGATAATGTCTCTTGCCTATACGGACATTCTCTGGAGTTCTAAGGACATGGAAGGTTTTGCTATCATTGATCGATGTGGGCAATACCCAAATTTTCCGTTGCTTGGTATTAGAGGGGGAATAACCTACAATCCTTGTTTGGTTTTACGATAGTTTGGTCGCGCTCGGAGAGACGGTCCTCATGAGCTCCTTCTTACAGACATTGTCTTTGACTATAAGGAGGACGTTGAAAAGCATCGCCAAAGGTTTATACGAGCCTGGGCATGGTGAACAGGTCTGACCCTCACGAGCTAGGACCGAAGACTTCTCTCCCTATGCAACCTTATCTCCAGTGGGTTCGAGCCCGCGCTCAGAAGCTTGGGATTCCTTATGAAGCTGTGTTACTGGTGATTGTGGAGCATACTAATGAAGAAGGGGTTCTTTACACGATCCTTTATCCCTACATGCCTACTGATCTGGGGGCATTGAAGAGATCCTGGATTCAGCTAAAGGAGGAAAGGGATACTTACAGGGAGAAGTATCATGAGCAAGAGAGGAAGATCTTAAAGCTCACGAGGCAACTTGAGAATGAAAGGACGATCAATGACTATGTCAGCACAAAGGGAAAGCAACCATGGAACTTCTGATTTTGTTGTTTTTTCTAGTTTAGATTTGCTTTCAGTCTATTTCTTTTGTAAACGCCTTAAAAGACATTGTTAAACATTTTTACAAGTTTGAATCTAATAAAGTTTGTTTATTTCTTGGTTCGAAAATTTAAATCTCCCAAAGTCTTTGAAATCATTTCATACGCATTCCATTATCATGCACCTCATTACATGTATCATTACAGTTTCTCATCTTCTTCGCTGTTTATTTCAGCATAGAATGTCTTCTGAAATACCTACCGATCAAGCCATCAAAGCTCTTCAAGCACAGAATGCTCAATTCAAAGAGATGTTCCTGAACTTGGCTAAAGAGCAGGAAGATTTGAAGACTCTCATCATGAAGGAGAAGAAAAAGAAGAAGAAGAAGGTGGTTCTTCTGAATATGGGTCACAGATTTGGGAATAGGTTGCGACATGAAGCTGATTTGTCTCATTCATCTAAAGGAGGAGAGAATCAAGAGGAAGAAAAGGCTCTTATTCCTGTAGTCTCTGATAATGACACTGATTTTGACGAAGAACAATATCCTCCTACTGAGGATAGGTACAAACAACTTGAAGATCGTCTGAATGCAATGGAGATTCAGAAGATACCTGGTTTGGACTTAGGAGATCTGGGACTAGCACCTGGGGTAGTGATCCCTCACAAGTTTAAAGCTCTCTTTTTTGCTAAGTACGATGGAGCATCTTGTCCAAAGCTCCACCTCCGCTCGTACGTCATAAAAATCCAACCCTACACTGCTGATAGAAATTTGTGGGTCCATTTCTTTCAAGATAGTATGTCAGGGACTCAACTTGAATGGTTTTATCAATTGGAGGGAGCTAATGTCTACGACTGGGAGGACCTTGTTGCTGCTTTATACAAGCAATACCAGTATAACACCAACCTTGCTCCCACGCGTACTCAGATTCAGGGTATGTCTATGGGTACATGCGAAGGCTTTAAGGACTATGCTCAGAAGTGGAGAGATCTTGCTGGGAGAGTTCAACCCCCTATGTCTGATATGGAGTTGGTGGATATGTTTCTTGTGACTTTGTCATGTCCATTTTTCAATCATTTAATTGGCAGTTCATCATCAGGGTTTACTGAATTGATTTTGACTGGGGAAAGGGTGGAAGCTGGTATCAAAAGTGGAAAGATACAAAAAGGTGCTTCATCAAGTTCAGAGAAGAAGCCTTTCAGAAAGGAAGCTAGTGCAGTTTACAGTTCAAGGATCCAAAATCGACCTGAACGCCGCCAAGCAGTAAATGCGGTAGTAATATCAAGACCCATTGTTGCCCCACAACGCAACAATCAGCAAAGAGTAGAGAGACCGCAAAGACAATATACTCTGCTCATTATGACCTTATCTCAAATTTTGCCGCAATTGTTGAAGACCAACCTGATAACTCTGAGGGAAGCCCCGAAGAATCCCAGCACCACATCTCCGCTGTATAATCCGAACGCCCACTGTGCCTATCACTCCGATAGCCCAGGGCATGATACAAACAATTGTTGGGCCTTGAGGAATAAGGTGCAAGATTTGATTGAAGCTAAGGAAATCGAGTTTGACGCTCTGGAAAAGCCCAATGTCATAACCGCACCCATGCCTAAACATGATCAGGGAGTGAATGCAATTGAGGATGATGAAAAACAGTCAGATATTGACAGTTGGATTTACCCGACTACCAACGGTGGATTGAACAATTGGACGATGAAGGACTTCGTGCCAGTTTCTTTTATTACACAGTAATAGACTTTTGTTTTGAAATTTGTAACAGACAATTTGAAACTTTTACGGCCCGGTTCCTTGCTCGAGGCACTTTGGCTTTGTTTGTGAGGGCTTATTATGTGTCATTTCCATATATCATCAATAAAGCATTGGACGTTTTCTTGCATTACAAATTTTGCGCTCCTTGTTTTTCTTTTCTATCTTGCACCTTATTAAAACAACTATTGTCTTACACACACTCACATATCATAATGCAAATCCACATCCACTATGGATCCCACTGATAACGACTCTGCTACTGCCAGTTATGACTTCGAAAGTCCGATCAACCAAGCCGAAGACGAAGGTGAGGATGATTGTGAAGTGCCTGGGGAACTTGCTAGACTGTTACTACAGGAAAATATGGCCATACAACCTCCAAGAGCCACCAATTCTGATGCCTCTAGTTGAAGGAAGACCTTTGATCTTATACTTGACAGTACTCGACAATTCAATGGGGTGTGTGCTGGGGAAGCTTGACGAGTCTGGCCGAAAAGAGCATGCTATTTACTACCTTATCAAAAATTTTACCGACTGTGAGACCCGATACTCACTGCTTAAGAAAACTTGCTGCGCTTTGGCATGGGCTGCTCGCCAGCTGAGACGGTATATGCTGACTCACACTACTCTATTGATATCAAAGATGGACCCAATCAAGTATATCTTCGAAAAGCCTGCCTTATCCGGAAGAATAGCAAGATGGCTGGTGATCTTAACTGAGTATGAAATCCAATGCACAACCCAAAAAGCGATCAAGGGAAGTGTGTTGGGAGATCATTTGGCACATCAGGCCGTGGATGATTACCAATCCATGAACTTCGAGTTTCCGGATGAGAACATCATGTTGGTGACTGACTGTGAAAAACCTGGACCAGATGAAGGACCTGAGGAAGGATCCCGATGGTCTATGTATTTTGACGGAGCTCCAAACGCGTTGGGTGATGGCATTGGCGCCGTGATCATATCTTCTGAAGGTTTTCATACTCCATTCACCACCCGATTATGTTTTAACTGCACCAACAACATGGCGGAGTATGAGGCGTGCATCATGGGCCTTCGAGCAGCCATTGAATTAAGGATTAAGTTCTTGAGTGTATTCGGAGATTCCGCTCTAGTGATCAGTCAGATCAAAGGCGAGTGGGATACGAAGCACCCAAATCTTATTCTTTACAAGGAGTATGTATTGACTTTGCTTCCGCACTTTGAGGAGATAACCTTTGAACATTTCTCGAGAGAGGAGAATCAGTTAGCGGACGCGCTAGCTAACATGTCTTCTATGTTCAAGGTCAGGTGGGACAATGAAGCTCCCCAGATTACCATCGAGAGGTTGGATGAACCCGCACATTGCTGTGACATCGAGACTGAAGAGGTAGCAGATAAACCCTGGTTTCACAAGGTAAAGAAGTATCTTGAGGCTCAAGAATACCCGGAGGGTGCACTGTAAATGATAAGAAGTTTCTGAGGAGATTCGCTGCGAAGTTCTTCGTCAGTAATGGTATCCTTTACAAGCTTAACCATGATTCGACCTTACTGCGATGTGTGGACAAGAACGAGGCAGAAAGGATTATGGCAGAGTTACATGAAGGTACCTTCGGAACCCATTCCAGTGGACATACCATGGAAAAGAAGATCCTACGGGCTGGATATTATTGGTCTACAATAGAAGCCAATTGTTATCAGCATTCTCGGACCTGTCACAAGTGCCAAGTCTATGCTGATAAGGTGCATATACCTCCAGTTCCTCTGAATGTCTTGATAGCTCCTTGGCCTTTTGCAATGTGGGGCATCGATATGATCGGCGAGATCAGATCTACTGCGTCCAACGGGCATCATTTCATTCTGGTAGCAATTGATTACTTTACGAAGTGGGTTGAGGCAGCTTCCTTTGCTACAGTAACCAAGAACGTCGTGGCGCGGTTTATTTGGCACAATTTGATCTATCGATATGGTGTACCGGAGAGGATCATCACTGACAATGGTACAAATCTCAACAATACAATGATCACCGAGCTCTGCAAGCAGTTCAAGATACATCATCACAACTCTTCTCCCTACCGGCCGAAGATGAATGAGGTTGTTGAAGCGGCTAATAAGAATATCAAGAAGTTTGTGCAGAAGATGACAGTGACATACAAGGATTGGCACGAGATGTTACCATTTGCTCTTCATGATTACTGAACCTCAGCGCTAACTTTAACAGGGGCAACACCCTACTCTTTGGTGTACGGCATGGAAGAAGTCTTACCCATTGAAGTCCAGATACTCTCTCTTCGGATTATGAAGGATGCAGGGTTGAGCGAGGATGACTGGATCCAGACCCGGCTTGATCAGTTGAACTTAATCAACAAAAAGAGACTTAGTGCTATTTGTCATGGTCATACGTATCAAAAGCAAATGATCAAGGAATTTAACAAGAAAGTCAGACGACAAGAGTATCAAGTTAGGGATTTGGTGATCAAACGCATCATACTTCCACAAGGTGATCCCAGGGGAAAATGGACCCCTACGTATGAAGGGCCATTTGTGGTTAAAAACATTTTCTCAGGAGGAGCGATGATTCTAACCACCATGGATGATGACGACCTTCCTCACCCCGTCAATGCAGACATAGTGAAAAAATACTACGCATAATCAAAGACGCGCTAGGTCGACTGGCCTAGGAAAAAATAAGGGCTTCCCAGTGAACCAAAAGGGTTCAAGCAAAAATAAGGGATGAAAATGAAAAAAACTGTACACCCGGCAAGTCGAAAACCTGAAAAGGCGGCTTGGGCAAAAAAGGGTATCCCGGTGGACTGAAAACCCGAAAGGGCGGTCCAAGAAAAAATTAGGGATTGAAGTGTAACACTATGTCTCATTGGATCATCTTGCAACCAGGCTTCGGTATCGACTATCAAGCTCGGACGACACTAATCAATCTGATCTACCTTCAACCAAGTAGCAAAGTGATGAGACTCTCGAAGATATAAAGGCAATATCAGAGTTGGAACCCAGTGGGATTGTTCACATAGCTGTTTTTCTTTGTTTTTTCACGAATTGTATAAATTCTATCTTTCGGCGGTGTTCTCTTACTAGGACGTCATCCTCTTGTACAAAAAGGCCTATTTACAGGCCAACTTCAAAATCAATACAATTCATTTTGACAAAGAATTTTCAAATTATTTTTCTTTTTTTTCTGTTTTGTTTCGCTAGAACGTCCAATGGTTCATTTTTTATATATGCATTTAACAATAATTGCTGCTCATGAATATTTACATGCGAAACAAAAGACGATTACTCGTAATATCAGGAACAGGGGAAAACAAGAAATGTCCAAACCTTACGGTTGCTCTGTCCACCAGGTATAGGGATAGACCTAGCTGGAGAATACGATTAAAGGTACATTCATTCCCCACAGAGAAAAAGGTATCTAAAAACATTGATTCTCCCCAAGCAGAGATTGTCTATCACCAGCACTAGAAGATTACCCCCAGCGGAGCCTACTTCTTCCATAAGCAGAAACTCAATCCCCAACAGGTTTCATTGCCGCCAACGGCAGTAATTCATCCCCAGCCAAGGTTATTCTTCCGAATCAACAAACCCTCTAGCAGATTTTCTCTTCCCCACAGAGTAATTCTCTCACCAGTGTATTCTCCAACATGATTATTCTCACAACCATCTTCGATCGTTATCCCCAGCGAGAACAAAGAATTCAATTCTTTTTCTCCAGCAGCAAGCCGGGATTTATTTTCACTAGCTAGAGAATACCTTAAAAACATGCATATCCATGCATCATGACATATGCATACGCATCATACAACACAATCTCATTTATTTAGAGAACATCATTGCTTGATACATATCATACATTACATACGACTAACCCTTTATCTTTCAGGAAAAATACAATTGAATTCTCACCAAGATCAAGCTATGAAGCCCGGATCCGACCGGATAGTATCTTGATTTCTACATCATATTGTGAAGCCCGGATTACGACCGGATAATAGTATCAAACACCGCGAAGCCTGGGTTCGACCAGATAGTGGTTTATCTCTAAGCTATGAAGCCCGGATTCAACCGGATAATAGTTTAATTCCCAGCAAGCCATGAAGCCCGGATTACAACCGGATAACAGCTCAACAAGTTTTGTGAAGCCTGGATTACAACCAGATATCAATACAAGTACCATCAAGCCTGGATTCGACCAGATAGTGGTATGTCATAAACACAAGCCGTGAAGTCCGGATTACAACTGGATAACAGCTCAGCAAGTTATTGTGAAGCTTGGATTACGACCAGATAGCAATACAAGTTTATGTGAAGCCTGGATTACTACCAGATAACAACCAAAGACACCGCTAAGCCTGGATTACGACCAGATAGTGGTACATCTTTAATTCAAGTTATGAAGCCCAGATTCGACCAGATAGTATCTTGATTCCTCCGAACACCATGAAGCCTGGATACGACCAGATAATGGTATGAGACATCGCGAAGCCTGGATTACGACCAGATAGCGATAAAAGACACTGAAGCCTAAATTATGACCATATAATAGTGAGGGACAATGTGAAGCTTGGATTACGACCAAATAGCAGTTTACCTGGCCAATTACTATGAAGCCCGGATTCGACCGAATATTAGTAGGCCCAACAGTCAAAGGGAAGCCCAGAGGAGACCGGATAACCACTTGATTTCTTCTAAAGCCTGGATTTCAAACAAATAAGAAGTGAGGTATTGTGAAGCATGGATTACGACTAGATAGAAGTACAGGACACCATGAAGCATGGACTCGACCAGATAATGGTATAAAGCATCGTGAAGCCTGGATTACGACCAGATAATGATAAAAAGGACTGAAGCCTGGATTACAACCAGATAACAGTACAAGACACTGTGAAGCTTGGATTTCGACCAAATAGCAGTTTACCTGGACAGTTACTAAGAAGCCCGAAATTGATCGGATATTAGTGTGCCCCAAATTCAAGTTGAAGCCCGGAGGCGACCGGATAACAACTTAATTCCTTCTGAAGCCTGGATTATGACCAGATAAGAATCGAGAAATTACGAAGCCCGAATTACAAACGGATAGAAAGTTTAATCTCATCTCCCCAGTAAGCCACTATAAAGCCTGGATTACGACCAGATAGCAGTCGGTCTTATCACTACGAAGCCTAGATTACGACCAGATAGTAGTTCATTTCCCCATCCTCGACTAAGAAACAATTCCCCAGTAGAATAACGGACGACCAAAGCTCCTAAAATTCTATTGCTCTCAAGACAGAGACCAGCACTCCCCAGCGTAGTCTTCCTCAACAACAGGTATACAGACTCTCGCTAAGGAATCTCTTATGCGATCGACACTCCTTCAGATGGAATATTTAAGCCCATCCTCCGTCATCAATTTCCAAATGGCATTTGTAATCCCATTCCTGACATTACAAAACAAATACCACTTTATGCGAGTGCAAATTTCTGGGCACTCTAGTGTTCAATCATCTTCCACCTTCGGATCAAGAAAGGCAGAAAAGCCAATCTACATCCTCAGGTTTAAGAAGATTGAACAGGAGCAGCTGTTGTACCCCAAAATTTTCCCTCCCATATTTCTCAAAAACATTTCAAGAAAGATCCTCAAGTTGTTCAAGGAAGTCCAAGGGTTGACCAGACAAGCTCTCTCCTAAGACAGTCTACCTCAAATTAGGGTTTCATATTGCATCAAGATACTTGATTCCAAGGGATCCCAATTTCTCACCATTGTCCTAATATGTTCTCAAGATCATCAATGCCAAGTTTCAAGCCTTGTAGAGGAAATTTGCTCAGTGAATTGCTCAAAGGCCTGAAAATCGACTTTGCTAGGGCAAAACTCAACTGTGGCCCACTTACAGTCAAACTTCAAGATTTTTGGTCAACATCCTCATTTTGAAGTATATTTCATCATTTGATCAAGGGTTGATCATGATGCCCCAAGGATTTCTCACAATTCATCAAGAATCAAAAGTTTCTAAATTAGGGTTTTGCAGGAAAAGTCAACTCAACTTTGACCAAGCATAACTTTCTCATACTTTATGAGAAATGACCCATCCAAATATCATTTTGAATAGGATGCAATTATCTACAATCCATCATCATCTTCCAAGTTCAAAATATGAACTCACAAGAAGTTATGAATTTGGACATTATAGGTCATTTAAAAAGGTCAACAAAAACACCTTTTTTTGTCAAAGCTTCATACATAAACATGGAAGACCCAATTGAGATGAAACCAAAAGGGTTGCTTATAGGACATCTCAAGCTTTATAAAAAATAAAAGAACACATTCAAAGATTCAAAATTGAGGAAGTTATGCATTTGCGAAGTTGACCTTTTTTGCAAAATTGTCAAAAGTCAACTATGCCTCAAATTGAAATTTTTGCTAAATGGGCCCAATCTTTTGCACTTGTTTTGAGTTGGTAGCATGGTTCACGAGCCCTAGCTCTTCCCATTTGTCTTTATCTTATTTTTTCAATATATAATTATTTTTATTTGAATTAAATCAATTTAAATCAAAACAAATCATGAAAAAATCCAAAACATTGAAACCTCAAGATATTATGCATGTTTCAGGTCCTATATCCAGCTAGGAATTGAGTTAATTCATGCAAGGCATAGGTGGTCACAAAAAGATTGAGTTTGTCCTATTTTGGAAAGATTTTCAAAGTGAATCAAATCAAGATCAAAAGCCATAATTGACAAATATTGAATGGACTTTTGTAAACCTAATTCATTCTTCAGTATATAGTATACAATTGCAGACCTAAAACACAAGCTTTGGAGGCGTGAGAAGGGAGAACCAAACTTGGAAAAATCAAAGAAAAGTGGTGATTCGATTTTGTACTTCCAGGAACTTTCAAGGTCCCCTAGCTATCTCATTCGCTTTCTGGGATCACAAGCAAGCTATACCAATCAAGAACAAGGAATTTTCTGCGCTAGAACCCAATGTAAGTCAGTCACGACCTTTAACTTTTCTTGAAATCGAATTGCATGATTTTGGCATCTATAGCATGAAATACTTATATATTCTTGCTCCTTGAAACATTTGCAAGCTATCTGTAACATTCAATTGCATTTTTGTGGACTATATCAGGATATGCCATTATTAGGGTTTTATGCTTCGTTTTAGGATCTTTGTGTACATGTAAAATTGGCCCACAAAAAGGGCATCATAATACTCAGCAGGTCCAGACGAGTTGATTCATAGCATTAGGTTTCATTTATCATGCCCATGGGAGGTTTTGAAACAAGCCAAGGTTGTAGTGACGGACGTTGTCTGTAGGTAAAAGTCTTTGACTTTTACCAACAGAGAGAGGACAGGGACGACTTGCATGGCACCATTGTATTGGTTCATTTGAATTCTGGCGCAATTTTTTTATTTTTCCCCACTAACTCTCATTATTATATATTATCAATTGTTGTTATTCTATATACAAGAAACGTGTCCAGCACAGTTGGTAGCAAGGTATTTGGAAAAGGCTCCAGGACCTCGGTTTGAATCCCAAGTCCCTCTATTATTTCATATTGTTTTTCTTTCAGTAATCAGGCGCGTGTATAGGTGGGATGACCACCATGGTCCATCATCATGCAACCAGCCAGATGTCCAGAAAGCCAGATCTGATGGCTATCATATGAAGGACCACCAACAACTATAGTCAACGCATAGCATGGGAACATGGGAGTCAACATGGATCAGCTGTTTTGGGCCCAGAATTGCTAGCAACACACCCCACCAAATTACTCGCATAGGCCCATTTTCTTCTTCTCTTTTATATTTTTAATTAATATATTTACTAGCACAAATTAATTTTCCTTTTTATCAAAAAATCCTAAAAATAATTTTCCACCCAATTAGACTTAGTTTATTTTTTATACAAAAATTAATTTAATTAGTTTTATTTAATTTTAGGGTAATTTTAATTATTTTGTAAATAAACTAAAACAAGTTAGAAATTAGGGTTTTGTCTAACTTAAATTCTATTTTCCTTTTTCTCTTAAAATAACCAAAAATACAAAAATAGGTCATGTAAATTATTTTCTTTAATTAATTTAATTACTAATTAGATTAGTATTTAATTTTAAAAACCTAATTATTTTTCTTAAAAATAATTAAAAACAACAAAAATAATTTCTCTTTCGATTAGGTTAGATGGGGTCAAAACCCTAATTTCCTCTCGTTCTCGACTCATCGCGCGCGCTTTATTTTATTTTCACCATATTAATGTAATTGCTCACAAGTTGTAATAGATTAATTAGGATTTTTCTTCTTTTCATTTATTGTTTTGACGGGTTGTTTTTGGCTATGTAATTGATACCCGAAGCCTTGTAATAGCGTAGCTTTACTTTCCGCACTTTAAATTCCGCAAAATTTTAAACTGTTAGATGTATGATATTAGGGTTGCATGACAAGAATATATGATTAACTTTAAAACAGTTAGCAAACCCTAAATGCGCAAAGATAATAAACTTGAAATTGAATCACTCGCACATGCGCACTCCTAGGGTACATTCCCATTTCGGTTGCCTTCGGTAAACGATCATTGAGTATAGGATATTTTAGTGGTCGCTCTCTTGTCTAAATAAAGATCAAAGTCCCGTTCGGAAAAGTTGCCTTGGAATGGTTTCCTCGGATATTGTTGCCTCGAATATTGATCTTAAGACATTAGGGTTATCACTAAGACGTCCTAACATTGCTTTAGTGATCGTACGTCCCATTCGAATTGACCCTTAAAACTCCAACGACGGTGCTACCTACTCACTAATAGTGGGATAGCACTGTCTAAAGGAAACAAGAACAGAAACATTCTCTTTTCGAGTAGGTAGATTAGCTCTTAAGTACTTGCTCAAACAAACAAACTTTTCACACCATACACTTTCAAACAAACTTTTCAAACTAAAGTTTTCAAAACGACTTCGTAACACTCTTGAAGACAGAAGAAATGGTTAAATCGAAGTAAAACAAAAAACTTTTTCAAATCAAACACACACAAGCAAATTTTGAAAATGATGAGCAAGCACCTAAGAGCCCGTGGAAAACCACAGACAGAAATGGTGCTAATACCTTCCCTTTCTATAATCTACCCCCCATACTGAAAATCTCGAAAAAAGGAATTTTTCTATGCTTTTGTCCTTTCCGGTTGGATAAAATAAAAGTCGGTGGTGACTCTTGCTTACCGCAACATTTTGCGAACACAAACGCAAAACACAAACCAGTATTTCAAAATAGTCCGGTTCTGGCCACCATATCACACTCGGCTTTGATATTTTCTGACATTTCAGGATGCATGTGACGAACCTTTTGCTTAATCGGAGAACAACCCTCTTTCATCGGCAGACGGTGAACCACAATATCAGTATCAATCCCTGGCATGTCTTCGTATGACAAAGAAAATACCTCAACATAGTTTTGCAACATCTGAATCAATCTGTTCTTGACACTATCCTCTAAGTTGGTGTCTATCTTGACTTATTTCTTATCTGTCTCAGAACCTAAGTTTACCACTTTGACTGGCTTTTCATGTGGTTGGATAGAGTTTTATTCTTGTATTAAGAGTCTGGAAAGTTCTCCAGGTATTTCATAATCTTCCACACCTTCGTCCTCGGCTTGGTAGATTGTATTTTCAAAGTCATAAACAACAATAGTTGAATCGTTATCAACGAGATCCAGAGTGGATAGGGATTGGCAATATAGTGTGTGGGTGTGTGTAAGAACACATAGCTATTTGAAAGTGAAATAAAGTAAAAGAAATATAGAGAGTGCCAAATTTGAATACAAAACGTCCAATGTTTTCATTAAATGAAAATATGACATATGAAATGACAACCCTTAACAAATGAACCATTGTACCCCGGACAAGACACAAGGTTTAAAGTCACTGTTATAAAAGAAATTACATAACCAAAGTTCTTAAAGCGATAAAACATAAATAGCTATTACTCCTGACGAAAGGAGATGGAGATAATGTCTTTCTCCTTCCAATTGTTGAGTCTGTTGCCAATGGCAGGAAAGGTCCAGCTATCGAAGTCACAATCACTATCATCATCCTCTATAACATTGACTTTGTTATTGTGATATGGAATGGTGGTCTTCCAACCTGAGCTCGACGAATAGCCCTTTGACCTTCTATAGTAAATCCCAAACCAAACTTGTCAGATTGGTAGGGGATATCAGGAAGCTGACCCCAAATTATGCAACCACCTACTTCTATAGTAGCTTTGGCATCTTTCAAGGAAGCCATCTTGAGCGAAACCCTGGTAGTCTTTGGAATGGTAGAAGCATCTTCAACAGCAACAAGGGAAATTACTATAAATCCTTGACAGGGAGTCTAGATGAATTCTCCATCCATCTCCATGTACCAAAATGAATTCAGGTGGCTTACCATGTACTCCTCCTCTCCACAGACAATGACAATCTTCCCTTTCACATGATACTTTAATTTCTGGTGTAAGGTTGAGGTAACAGCACCTGCCCTATGGATCCAAGGGCGTCCTAACAGACAAGAATAAGCTGGTCGGATGTCCATTACATAAAAAGTGGACTCAAATATCTATGAACCCACGTTGATAGGAAGATCCACTTCTCCATGTACCATTCTTTTTGATCTGTCAAAGGCGCGAACTATGATGTCGCTAGGTTTCAGCATAACCCCTTCACAATCCAATCTGTTAAGAGCGTCCTTTGGCAGAACATTCAAAGAAGAGCCAATAACAACCAACACATGATCCAACATAGCGCCCCTGCATTTAATAGAGACATACAGGGCCCTATTATGATTTCTCCCCTCTGGAGTCAGATCAACATCAGAGAAGCCTAATCCATTTTCAGTCCTTAAGCTAGCAACATAAATTCCAAATTGATCAGCAGAAATTTCTTGTGGTACATGAGAAATCTTTAAAAATTTCATTAAAGCTTGTGCATAGGCTTCAAAGAATAGTAATAAAGATAGCATGGAGATTTTGGATGGGGTTTGCCCCATCTGTTCAACAATTTTGTAATCACTTCTACGAATGATCTTTAAAAGCTCTTCCATTTCTTGTCCAAAGGTATCCTAGACTGTGGCTTCTTTTGGTTCCTTCGTCCGGGCAGGCTCTATCATTGGCTCTTTACCCCGAGCCTCAGCAGTTGTCTTGGTAACTGTGACTTGAACAGGTGGAGAGATTTCCAGAGATAAAATCCTCCCGCTTCTAGTTATTTTACTGGTCCCTGCAATATTGATGATGCTGGGATCAACCTCTTCATCATCTTCGTCAGAAAATTCTTGTTTAATTCCATGGTAATAAACGTCGAATCCATAGTTCCATGGAATAGCTTTTTTCGAGGAATATGGGATAGGTCCGGGTGTTGTAATGATTAAGGGAGAAGCTTTTGGATTGGAAGTACAAGACCCTTGGAGGTGATCTTGAAAAGATTACCAGATATGATAGACAAATCTCGACACAAATTCTCAGCATGCAGAATTTTCTCAATCAAAATTACATGTTCATCCATCAGGCGTTGAATTTCTTCCTTCAGTAACCCGTAGCCATTGGATTGAACTGAAGAGCAATAACATTCCTTAACAAAACCCGAAAATAAACCGGCTTGTAGCAAATTCTTCTTGACCGTTAAGAGAGGAGTAACTACATCACTCACAGAGGTAACATACAAAACATCTTTAATAGAACTTATGCCTTTGTCATGCTTTGGCATAGCAGCAATAATCACGTTTGGAGTCTCAGGAGGGTCGAACCCAATTTCTTTGTTATCTATCATGTCTTGAACTTTGTTTTTCAAGGCCCAACAATTATTGGTATCGTGCCCAGGACTGTTCGAATGATAGGCACACTTTGAATTTGGACTGTAATTAGAAGAGGATGTGTCCCGGTTAGGAGGAGGATCTAAGAGTGTTATGAGGTCAACCTTTATCAGATGTTGAAATGCTTGAGCCAATGGCATATTAATCCTGGTGAATTTCCTCCTCGGAGCTTCTGACCTACGTTGATTGCCTTGTTGTGATTGTTGAACAGGCGCTGGATTAGAGATAAACACCGCTCCCACATGAAATAACTGGCAGGACAATCAACTGATAATGAAATCAATGAAGTCGACATAGAATATTTTTTATCCCACAGGAAGGGAAAGGAAAACATTGAGTAAACCTGAGAAGGGTGAAATAAGGGTCAAACGACCAAGAGATACAGGTAAAGGAGTATGTTACGCGAGGGGAAGTTATTAGCACCCCACATGCCCGTAGTACTCTACGGTATCCACTCTTGTTGTTCTAATCAAAGGGTGTGTAAGAATCTATATCTAAATTGTAGAAGGAATGCATGCAAAATAAAGGAGAAAAGAATGTAGGGAAAATAAAAGTTATGCTTGCTCGGGCCCTACCCCAATGCCTACGTATCCCTTTTAAGGAATCATAGCAGCTGTAGTTCGGCTTCAAAAGTTTTGTTGGTTTGTATTTTTTAATGAACAATATTAATTTTTCCTTCTGCCGCAACTCGACCTTTGGAGATTTACACGTCAGCATAGAAGTGAATTAACATGTTCTTTTCAAAAGTGTTTCGAAAGAAAAGCCCACAGGAAAAAGAGTTTGTATTTCTTGGTGTTTTCACTTATAGATAGTGACTAATGGATCTCGAGAGAGAGATTTTAACCATTTCTCCACTTATTCATGAAATAAGTCTTTGAGACTAGAACAATACAAAAGCTTAGAATAGGGGAACAATAAGATCAAGAAGAAACCCGCTTATCATCTCTCATACTTTAACAAATATACGACTCTCACCAGTAATTTTTAAGTGTTTTAAAGTTTTCTAGAAAAAGACTTTTTTTTATTTTAATGCAAGGATGCAAAAGAAAGAAAATCATCTAAGGGAGACTAGCCTAAATCTATCCTTAATGTTATCATACAATGGTGGTCCTATGGTTGAGTTTTGAAGGGGAAATCTCTACCCTAAGTTGACATGCTTGGATAACAATCCTAATGTCTATCTCAACTCATCATCTATAGATGAATCAAGAAGTCCTAAAGGAGCATACCAAGGTTCTATCACTTAAAACTATGTCTATCTCGAATCATCATCTATAGTTTAATCGAGATCTCCTAAGGGAACATGCCAAGGGTATATCATCTCAAAACATGCACTCAAAGACGAAATCAAGCAAGCAAGCCAATAAACTCAAGAGAACATACATAGAGATACCCTATCTAGGTTAGCATGCCAAAGAAAGTCTAACAAAAAGTATCTTATGGGGAACATGCAATGAGAGCAAAGTCGTGATCTCTTTTTGGTTCTTTAGTCAATAGCTATGCCAAAACAATGGTAGCAGGCCTTGGGATTAAATAAGAAACGGGCCTATGGGTGAAGTGAGAGGCGCAGATCCCTAACAAACTCAGCATAGTCCAACACCACTAATCTCACTCAATTTTTGTTTCAGTTTATTGAAAAAACAACAAATTAAAAAAATCAAAAAGGGATTAGGGTTGCAAAGGGACATATGAGCTTCTTCTTCTTCTTTTTTCTAGCAATTCCGTCGCCACCGGGATACACATGGTTCCCTCTCCTCTTTCTTCTCCGTTCACACCTCTCCGGCCTCCTCCTATCCAACTTCATTGTTCTCTTTCAATTCCGGTCTCAAACCCTCTTGACCTCACTCGTCATCTCCAAATTGAAACGAAACACAAAGCACAATATGTCTATGAAAATGAATATTGAAGTGTCATTGAAGCAAGAGAGGGAGAACTCAAATCGTACTTTCCGGAGTCGCTCCGACGGCTTTTTAATCACGGTGGCAGAGAGAATCAGAATTTACGGACTCCAGGTAAGGCTTGATTCACACCTTCTTCCTACCGTTTTTGTTTTCTTCTTCGCGTTCCTGTTATTGCATTTGTTCTGCGCGATGATGCGAATTCAGCGCTATTGAAATTATTTAGTAACGTCATTACAAAACTGTGGTTATGATGCTGTTAAGGAAGGAGCAAGGATGATGATGATGACTGAAACAACAAGATGTTGTCGAAGATATGTCGCCACCTTGTGTTGCGGAGAAAGAGTGATGCTGTGATGATTGAAGAATATTAGAGATCCAAGGTTTTTTCAGAAAGGCAAAAATTTAAGATCGATTATGAAGATAATGAGGTGCATAGGGATTTTTTTCAGAGGGTAATTTAGAGGTTCTAGAATGGTTATAGAGGATGAAGGTTCATTATTGAAGATGAGATTGAAGATGAATAATGGAGGGATTGAATCTGGTGAGTTTTTGTGTTCTCTTTATGTGAAGAATGTGAAGATGGAGAAAGAATGCAGGGAAAGGAAGAAGAGAGGATTTTCTTTTTTCTTTGTTGAGATTTTTTACAGATTATTTCGTAAACTATCTAGAATAGATGAATCGAGGTAAGCTTCTCTTTTTATATTTATGTTAGTGTCGTTAGAAGTTAGTTAGGAATTTGGTTAAAAAAGAGGTTATGGAATTGAGTTCTGTTATTTAGAATTTGTTAACGCTATTAGTTACAGATTTTTTTTGAAGTGTTATTTGATGTTTAGAAAATTAGTTGAAAGTTAGTTACTAACTGTTTAAATGTTGGTTAAACGCTGTTAGTTTTGTTAGGAGTCGGTCGGGTTAAAAAAATGTTGTTATGACAGTTTAGAAGTAGTTAGGGATTTTATTTTTTCTGTTAGAGATCAGTTGTATAGTTTGCAAAAATTCTGTCAACTGTTTTTTAGTTTTGATGTCAATGGTTAATAATACTGCAGAGCTGGTTTATTGATGAATAGAACCTGGTTTTTTCCTTCGAATAATATCTTGATTTTTCCTCTACCGGGCTGAAAAAATGTCACGGTTTACTTTTTTTTTCTAGTTATATCTTTATGTTTTTTTCTGATATACTGACAGTGAGCTATTAATTCTTGACTTTCTGCTATTTTTATGATGTTTCTTCAGTTTGATTATTTTTGGTATGCGACGACCACTGGTGGAAGAGCCACAAGGCAATATGACGAAGATGGTTCTCCTTTAAAACGAAATGTGGCAATGTTGTAACAAGTAAAGCTGACACAAGACAAGTCCCTTTCGAACGCCGCCAGCCTGACTTCTGACAATTGACATTTTATACAGTCATTAGGTATGATGATTGTTTCTTAACTTGAGAAGCCAATTAACACGGGGCAGAAGCTAATCCAAATAACACTGAAGCAAATTAGTATAGGAACTATTCCATTGAATAAAACTCTATCAACATTAGCACTAGTAGAACCTTTGTTAGAGCTTTCACCAACACTTAGTAAAAATGTTGCTGCTAATAACAAGAACAAGGTTCCAATTTTATGAATTGTTTGTTTTTGCCTCAATTATGCAGTGAAAAGCAATATGTCTGATTTTTGTTACGCAGGCTGATTAACTAGTTTTCCTCTTTTCAGGTTCATGTACTTCTGATATAGTTTTATCAAGACAGGTGCAAGGCGGTTTTGGTCTGGTACAAGGCTTGGAAGCAAGGTGATTCACTTGGGGCTTGAGGATTGAAGAATACATGAATATGGAGAACTTTGGCATAGCATGGACTTGGAAGTTCACTCATGGAATTTTATCACCTTTAGGATTTTAGGAATTTTGTTCAAGTGCATTTTTGTAACCGTTTTTCTTTTTGGATTTTTGGAATAATGGGATTGTAATGATTTTATAATGAATGGTGAAATTGGATGAACTTGAATAATATAGTGTGAACTATAAATGGCTTTGCACTTGTAATTCACTTGAAACCAAGTAATGCAATATGATCTTGAATACAAATGTAACTTTGGGAACTCTTGAATCAAACGACAAATTATCGAGGGTGAAAACTACTTTCTTTTCATTTGATTTTGAGTTTCCCGAGAATGAAATGCTTTCCTTTATTTTTGAGTTTGATATCCCAAGTCCTTCATTGACCTTTTGTTTGTGAAATCCCAATGTCTCGCATTCTATCAATTTTGATGAACTCCCTTGCTTGAATATCTTCAAATGAACGAATATAGGTTTCCTTAAATCAACTTGAATGAATCCATGCTTAGACGTCTGCATGTCCTTAATTCAAAACCCTAATCTTCCATACAAAGCTTTTAGATTTTGATCTCAAAGCATTGAAATGAAAACCGAAGAAATTAGATTGTATCATAAGTAAGACAATCGACCAGATGAAGAGCTTTGCATCATAAAGCATACAAACCCTAATTCTTGAAGAAGGTACAACTGAATCTTCTTCTCTAGAATAGAGCTTGTGCCTCCATGACTTGAGATTCAAGCAATGAGATAGCCTTGCCTGATAATCACAACTTCACAGAGAAACCTCTTTTGAATGGTACATGATTTAGAGAAATAAACCCCAACCAAAGGATGATGTTGAGCACAATGAGATAATGAATGCCTGATTTAGTAGCCCTTAGGTGACCTCGTAGAGTAACTTGAAAATGAACATGGGAATACGGAAAAAAATATGACAAAGATGGCCATGCCTTAAAAACCTAATGAACCTCAGTTGATGAAATGCTGACAAGCACAAACTTGGTGGAGAAAACTCTTACTCTTGTCTTGAATGCATCTGAATGAGTAATAGCCCTGTAGCTTGAAGAGAACGAAACCCTCAATAACCATAGGTTACAAACCTAATTCGACATTACACTGATTGAAGGATAACAAGAAGAATCATGATTTATTGAACATATACACCTCAGTCAGTTGTAAAAACCCTAGCTTGCATGCCCACTGAACTTTTGAACTTCAGGCGCTTATTTTTTGAATGAAAATGCATGTTATGTTAGTAACCTAATGAAAAGATATGAATGTGATGCTAAGCCTAAGCCAAATATAAGTGCAATTAGGAGGAAAGAGTTTGGGGTGCAATAGCTACCCCTATTTAATTGTCTTAAACCTAAAGGTGAGATTGGTATTAGCCTTTCGAACATTCAAGGAAGAAGAAGATTAAATACTAAAAGAACCTAAAAATTTACGCTCTGAAACCAGTCAAGTATTATTATATTTTTGATTTTCTGTATTTTTTGTTCCTTTTTTTGGGAAAAAGAGGTCATCGGGGATAAATGCATGTCAAACAAGGGTTAGACACACAGAAGAGAACTTGGTTATCAAGGAATATCTGTCCGGAGTTTGTAGCGGACAGATGACAAGAAAAATATCGAAAATACATGTTCGGGGTTGGTAGCGAACACATAAGAGAAAGATATCCAAGATATATGTCTGAGTCGGTACCAGACATACATAAGATATCAAAGAAGGAAGAGACCTAACACAGCGGACTCGGCCGAAGATATCGGAGCTGTAAGAGATCTAACACAACGATCTCGACCGAAGATATCGAAGATGGAAGAGATCTAACACAGCGATGTTGACCAGATATATCAAGGAAGGAAGGAGTCTAACACGGCGATTTCAACCAAAGATATCAAAGCAAGAAGAGACCTAACACAGTGGACTCGACCGGAGATATCAAAGATGGAAGAGATCTAACACAACGATCTCGACAAGATATATCAAGGAAGGAAGAAGTCTAACACAACGACTTCAACCAAAGATATCAAAAGAAGAAGAGACCTAACACAGCCGACTCGATCGAAGATATCAAAGATGGAAGATATCTAACACAGTGATCTCGACCAGATATAGAAGATGGAAGAGATCTTACACAACAATCTCGACCAGATATATCAAGGAAGGAAGAAGTCTAACACCACAACTTCAACCAAAGATATCAAAAGAGGAAGAGACCTAACACAGCAGACTCGACCGAAGATATCAAAGATGGAAGAGATCTAACACAACGATCTCGACAAGATATATCAAGGAAGGAAGAAGTCTAACACAACGACTTCAACCAAAGATATCAAAAGAAGAAGAGACCTAACACAGCCGACTCGATCGAAGATATCGAAGATGGAAGATATCTAACACAGTGATCTCGACCAGATATAGAAGATGGAAGAGATCTTACACAGTGATCTCGACCAAATATATCAAGGAAGGAAGAAGTCTAACACAACAACTTCAACCAAAGATATCAAAAGAGGAAGAGACCTAACACAGCAGACTCGACCGAAGATATTGAAGATGGAAGAGATCTAACACAGCGATCTCGACCAGATATAGAAGATGGAAGAGATCTAACACAACAATCTCTACCAGACATATCAAGGAAGGAAGAAGTCTAACACAATGACTTCAACCAAATATATCAAAGTAGTAAGAGACCTAACACAACATACTCAACCAAAGATTACCAACACAAGTTGGACTTTAAGAGTTGCAAATACGCAAGAACTACAAAATCCATCAAACTAAAGGCATGGCGTATTTCTCCAAGAGTGGCAATTATCTGAATCACCACACACCAAGTATGGATACTCAAACACTTGAGAAGAAAGAAAGGCTATACACCGACTCTTACTCGCACTTTAATTGCAAAGGCCAACACGGGTAAAATAACCAAAGGCTTGCAATGGCAAGAGAAAACCACGACTTACTATGGAAATGGAAGATACCAATGACTCGACTGGTGGTGAATCAAAACACACTCTGTTGGGGAAATAGAATAGGGTCACCCTAAACTTGCTATGGAGATAATTCAAATATGAACACATAACAATCTGGTTACCATAAGTGAACATAAATGGCTTTTACTCATGCATGTTTGAATTTTTCAGCGTAATGCTTTGTACAATGGAAATGCTACGCATTTTGGTAGATGCAATGTAATGATGAATGTTTAGCGATGAAGTGGGGGAAAAACATCAACAATTGGATGCTGAGAAGACAATGATCTTTTGAACGACTATCTTGCACATCTGATCTTCTGTAGAGAAAAGGAAATCTGAACTTCAATGGAGAGAGTGAGTGCAAACCACCAACCTCTAAAGATCGATAACATTGAGGAAGTAACTTCCTGGAGAGAAATACTGCAAAAATAAATTACAGTTTCAGAGAAAATATTGAATTCTCATCAAACACCCAACTTCCTATGGAATAACTTCTTTATCTTCTGTTAGAAAGAGGAGAGCTTCGCTAAGGATCGTAACTTCTGGACGAAGATAAATTCTATTGGGGGGCATAAAAATTATTAAATAAAAAGAATTCTACTCAGACCATACTGGGGATAACATCGCCAGGGTAAAAAAGTATTCACTTGGGGACGAAGCAAATATCATGGGACAAAAACTCCATTGGTGATATCTCAACAAAATCTTTCGTCACCGGGGATGAAAGAGTTATGACTAGCACTCCTATGCACACCACATTGGGGAGACAAGACACTTGCTCCACTAGGGAAAGAAGAATTCGCTCCACTGGGGAATGAGTACCTCTTACACTGGGAGCCAAAATCCTTTAGATGATAACATCAAGAATATCCATCGCACTGAGTGTAACCATTTCTGTAAGATGCAAGCCTACACGAAGTTTTGTACTAGAGAGCAGAAATCGTTTTATTGCGAATGATGGTCTCCCTCACGAGGATAACAAACTAGAATCTCCCATAGGAAAACATGAGTTTCTTTAAGAACTCTGATATAGGCAAACAACATTGAAGAGAGAGGGAGTGCATCCCTCACTTAGTAGGAGAATACATACTTCATGGGGAGAACAAGTGCAGACCTCAATAGGGAAGCCATAGACCATTGACCTCAAGGGAAGTATACCAAAATCTCTGGTTGGTGAATAAAACGATTCTTCTGAGAAAATCTAGAGAGAAACAAATTGCACTGAGAAGGAGGAATTATACTCGAACGAGAGTGCGCCTTTACTGGGGAACATACTACAAAAATAAATTGCAGTTTAGAGAAAATTTTGAACTCTGACCCAAGTCCCAACCTCCTGGGGAAAAGATCCAACATTTCTTTCCAATGATAAAGAGAATCTTGCTGGGAACTGGGATCTTCTGATGTAAATCCTCAATAAAAGTGACTTCGACTGGGGGATCACAAAAATTCTTGAATAAAAGAATTCTACCCAGGCCACACGGGGGATACTACCATCAAGGGTAACAATCTTCACTTGAGAAGAGGAAAGTATTTTTGAACCGTAAGCTTGAGATTAAGAACTCAACCTAGGGAATATTTCAGCAATACTTTATCACTGAGGATCAAAGAACCTTAGACGACATTCTTCTATGCACACCGCTCCAGAAAAATAGGAGACTTGCTCCACTGGGCATAACAAACATGTTAATCAATCATCTCTTCAAGAAAACCTGACTTTGGAAAAACTTCCATGGGGATAAAAGATATAAACTTCATGGAGACGATGAACGACAACCTAAGAGGGGGATAAATGCCAACCATAGAGTTGCAGGGTATCGACTTCAAGGGGATACATCAAACGTATACAATATAATGAAATGATCTTTCCCAAAATCATTAAAGCAAAGTAGACTACATTGAAGAAGAAGATTATACAAGACCTGTTGAAATGCACTTCTTCAGAGATAAGCCCTCTGGAAGAGACGAACTCTTAAACAAACTCTTAACCAGAGTGCTGACTTCAGTGGGGATTATGCATGGGTATACTTTCACTAGAGATAAGGAATTCTGTCTGGGCGAGAGTATGCCTTTACGAAGGATGAATAATTCTGTTTTGAGAAAAAGTGATCATCCACTGGGGAAATTGGATCCCATTCTACATAAATCTTCATGTTGGTCACATACAGACCCTTCTTGATTCGTTTGCTGGTATGATTCTTGTCACAAAAGACCAACAATACTTGTAAAAAGAGAAACCTTGGCAATATTCCCCATGTTTGGAATGGAAAACTTCACTGAAGAATAAACAATTCGGACTACCAACCATTGGGTAAAAACTGTAATGTAAGATTACAACTTCATTATGTCGACTCTAAAGAGAAATTCCACTAAAGAATGGACTTTGGAGAAGATGCTTCAAAAATAAATTGCAGTCCACTGAAAAGAAATCAGCTTGACTTTATATAGCTTCTAAATTTCTGTGGATAAGATTCATTCTCCTCCTGTAGAGAAATGAGGATGCTTTGTTGGGAAATAAAGACCTATGAAGAGAAATCCCTTGGTAGACATACCTTTGTAAAATGGCAATGGATCTTTTATTGGGGAAAAGAAACCTTTTAGGAAACAACCTCAAATGATCTTTGTGTTACTTCTTGTATCCTACTGAGGATGACAATCCACACTTCAACTAGAGATAATGATCTTGACTTCTGATGGAGGACCATCAACAAATGGACTCAATTCTCTGATGAGCTGAGGATAAATATGCAGACTTCCCGACCTGCTTCTCAAATTCATAAATTGTTTAGCCCGCACATGGACTTGATATGATAAACCCTTGAAGATGATAAAATTCCCCTGCAAAATTTCTTGCCCCAGTCTCTGGTTTTCGAAGAAAATTTCCTCGAGATGACTTTCCGAGATCTGTACCATTAAGGTAATCAATCTCATCATTCTGAACTTTGGAGCATACGGCTACTAGCTGACCAAAGTTGGAAAAATTTTCAACCATGCTTGAGTGAGTTCTCGTGCATCTGTAGATTCTGAAAAGATTCTCCTCTAGTCAACAAATTCTTAGAGAGATTTGTCAAATCTCGACATAATTTCCCCAGTTTGACTGCATTTTGAGGGATAAAATACCGGTTTGAATGCCTCAGATTGGCTGAATACCTACTCGATGGAGTATTCAACATGCTTGCCCCTGCTCAACAGAGTCTCGACACACCATTTCCTTCATCTCATGCTCAAGGAGAAATGTGCATCTCGCGGAGTTTCGAAGATAACACAACTTTAGGGTGGCTGGATTACGACTTAAAAGTAGGCTACAACCATACTTCTTACCTTGAACTACTTCATTCTCCATTAAGATACTTGAAGAAATACGTCCCTTGGGACCAATTGAAAGTAATACACCATTGCTCGACAGAGACTCTAGGCAATCAAACTTTTGCAATCTTCTTCAGATCATTTCTCAAACTGGTATTCTTTCATTTGACGAAACCAATAGAAGTTTCCCCCAGAATAAGATCATCTTCAAAAATGATTTACCTTTCAACGGTATCCTGAAGCAATTTATCCCTTGAGATAATCAAGCTTCCATCTGATTCTCATTATGCAAGCTTACTTGATGTTTAAGCACTTGTTCATATACAAATAATGTTTATTCTAAGAATGATAATTCTAATGCAAAGCTCATGTTTGTCTTCAAGTTTAAAAACATATTGAAAAGATATTGAAACATAGAGAAATTTTTTACAAAAGATAGTAAAAAGATGGAGTGATGCCAACTCAAACAGAATTAGAAAACCTCCTAGGAGTCAAGTTACCGTACTTTCGTTACAGTATTTCTTTCGAATTAACCCTTACTCCAGTTAGGACTTTTAAGGGTTGTAACGTGGTCTGGTTCATGATTTTAGAAAAAAAGGATTTAAGGCTCAAAATAATTGGTGCCCACCCATTCTCCATGATGTTCTCCATTCCTATGTTCAGTTAACTCAATGCAAACACTCATCTATCAAAAGGAGGTTACAATGGTTGAGGAGTTAAACGAGGTTTTTCTAGACACGACAATCACTCACCTCCTTCGCTCTTGGTGTTTCTGGACACACGACTTTGTTATTTGCGGAGGATTATTTTGTAATCCTTTTTCACTTTTCGCGCTTTTCGCTTTCCCTAAAGTTTTCCTGGACAAATTCCTTTTGAATTTGACTCTGAAGTCTAGTTGGATGCCCTGACTTTTGCTTAAGCGACTTGTTTTCCAAGTTTCGGCTTAGTGGGGCTTTTTGTCTCTTTCGACTTAGTGGGACATATTTTCCAAGTTTTAGGCTTAGTGGGGCTTCTTTCCCTGACCTTTGTGGGGATTCCTATTCTTGTTATCTGAGGAGGAGTCCACTAGGGGATGTTGATTTTGTTTTTTTTTCCTGTTTGAGGAAAACTCTGTGGGGAATAGAGTCTAGGAATTTCAGTTTTTCGTTACTCTATTGAGGGGTTATTTAGGGATTGGAGAGATGAAAGTTTGTTGTTTTCTGGTTGAAATCTAGGCTTCACAGTAATCTGCTAGGGAGAATGAAATTAACTGATATCTGGAAATATATCAGAAGAAACCTGTTTAGGGCTGTTTCAGGATGAGTCCGGGTAAGACTTCATCTAAAAGTGTTTGAGAAGGAACCTAGGTAGGGCTGTTTTAGTAGATATATGAGAGGGAGCATGGGTAGGGCAACTTCAGGATGTGTCCGGGTGAAACTGCATCTGGAAATTGTAAGGAGGAACCTTGGTATGGTTGTCTCAGGATGAGTCCGTGTAAAACTGCATCTGGAAATTGTGAGAAGGAACCTGGGTAGGGTTTCCCCAGGATAAGTCCGTGTAAAACTGCATCTAGAGATTGTGAGAAGGAACTTGGGTAGGGTTGCTTAAGGATGAGTCCATGTAAAATTGCATCTGGAAATTCAAGAGAAGGAACCTGGGTAGGGTTGCCTCAGGATGAGTTCGTGTAAAACTACATCTGGAAATTCAAGAGAAGGAACCTGGGTAGGGTTACCTTAGGATGAGTCCATGGAAAACTACATCTGTAAATTCAAGAGAAGGAACCTGGGTAGGGTTTTCTCAAGATGAGTTCGTGCAAAACTGCATCTGGAGATTGTGAGAAGGAACCTGGGTAGGGTTGCTTCAGGATCAGTCCTTGTAAAAATTTAAAAGGATGGAGAAGGAACTCGTGTAAGATTGCTTCATGAAGATCTTGTATAAAGCTGTATTTGGAAGTCAGAAGAAACCCGTGTAAGATTTCTACATGAAGAGCATGTATAAAGCTGTATTTGGAAGTCAGAATAAACTCGTATAAGATTGCTTCATGATGAGCCCGTGTAAAGCTGTATTTGGAAGTCAAAAGAAACCCGTGTAAGATTGCTTCATGATGAGCCTGTGTAAAGCTGTATTTGGAATTCAAAAGAAACCCGTGTAATATTTCTTCATGATGAGCCCGTGTAAAGATGTATTTGGAAGTCGGAAGAAACCCGTGTAAGATTGCTTCATGTTGAGCCCGTGTAAAGCTGCATTTGGAAGTCAGAACAAACCTGTGTAAGATTTCTTCATGATGAGCCCGTGTACAGCTGTATTTGGTCGCACAAATAATTACTCTGTTTTGTTTCAGGAGCTAATCCTGGACCGGTTGAAAATTGTTGATGATAAATATTTGTTGATTGATCTTTCCTGAAAAGGTAAAGCGTTAGCTGTATGCAATGTCATGATGTATGAAATGCATTGTGTAATGGTGTTCTCAAAATAAATGAGATTGGGATGTATGCATTTGTACTGCAGATGCTATGACGTTTGTAGAATGATGTATGAATGTAATATTTGAATGTATCAGTTGTTCTATTGCAGCGCTTTTGAATTAAAGAAAATAAATCCCTGATTGTAGCTGGCGATGAAGAATGTAGGTCTTCAGATTTTGTTGAAGATGACCTGCTGGGAGATGATATTCCGTTTTTAGAGAAATAAACTCTGTTGGGGAAGTAATTCTTTGTGCACTGCCTGAGGATTTTGGGGAATCCTGAGAAGTTTGATGACTTTACTGGGTAAAACCTGATGTCGGAGCAGTAGTTAGAAATTCCTGTTCTGCCGGGGATACAAGAACACCTAACATCACTAGGTTGTAAGCTAAGGACATGGAGGTGACTTTTTAGTAAGATGCCTCTGCCTCTGTACCTGCAAGAGAAAGTACCTGCAGAGACTTTGTGGATGGTTTGAGTGTCATCCCAACTCCTGGGGTGCTTGGTATATCCTGATCAGGATGATAAGTCTTCTACTGATAAACAAATGACAAGATGATGGGACATAGTCGTACGTTTTTAATCCCTATCTTTTTGCTGGACTACCCTTTCGGGTTTTTAGTCCAACGGGATACCCTTTTTTGCTAAAGCCTCCTTTTCAGGTTTTCGACTTGCCGGGTGTACAATTTTTTTGTATATACCCCTAATTTTCTCCCGAACTCTTTTGGTTCATCGAGATGCCCGTAATTTTGCCTAGGCCTGTCAACCTAGCGGGTCTTTTTCATGCGTAGTATTTTCTGACTATGTTCGTGCTCATAGGACGTGGAGAGTTGTCACCGTCTATGAGAACAAGTGTTGTTGAAATGCCAGAAAAATGTTTATGTGATTGCATGTCCCCTTTCATATGTGGGAGCTTGTGTGGGGCTGCTTCAGGATGAATCTGGTGCACCTGATGTTTGATCAAGTTTCTGATAGTCTTGAATTTCCTAGGTATCTTTTATAAGAACTGTCATGGAAGGATTCGAAGACATGATACTAACACCAGCTGATACTACTGGCACAGGCAAGAAATTTGGTGGTACCAAAGATTCAAATTTCACAGTGATTTGCTGCTGGAATCCCCGATCAATGTAACAACCCCCGAGTGATTCAGATGGAGATATGCCCCTGGCTATTCAGCATTTTTGGAGAGATTGTTTGCATATTGGCTTGACTGCCCCAAATTAATTAGACACCATGTCATGCCCCTTGATTATGAAAGGCTTGTTATAGGGAATGTTTTTACCGTTTGAGGTGATTCTATCCATTAAGGGGGTCTTCATTCATTGAATATTCGTTGTGTTAATTTCTCTGCCATTTGAACGATTAACCATATGCAAACAATGTCATTTAAAGAATGCAAAGCTTATGTCTGTCTTGAACTTTTTTGAAAATATGTTTTTTGTAGTAAAACAAAATTTTCAAGAATCTGATATCAACTCATGATTTATAGCAAACCATACAGGAGTCAGGATACCTTTGTAATAGTATGCTCTCGAACTACCTCATGCTTCAGCTAGGACTTTTAAGGGTTATAACTTGGCCTGGTTTACGGTTCAAGAAACAAAGGATAAAGGCACAAATTTTATTTGTACCCAACCCTCTCTTCGTGATATTCTTCAGTCATATGCTCAGTTAATTGTCCATTTTGAATCCCAGTTGAGTTCTGGAATGTTGGCCCCGATATTCTGGTGATGATTCAGAAATTGAATGTTTGTTTGAGAAGGAAGTCATTTTTGTGACCTTTTCTTTTTGTTGAGGATTTGTAGGACCTCTTTCTTTTTTGATTTTGCTATCGATGTCTTTTGCCTGAATTGTTTCTTTTGTGATTACAGCCAGCGGGATGCCCCAATTTTTTTCTTAAGTCTTCTTCATAGGTTTTAACTTAATGGGATTTTATTTTGAGAGATAATGACTGCCTGTTCTTAATGATTATGTGGAACCATCACCATCTTTTGGAGAGCAACTTCTACACTATTTGTCATGTATGAAGGGAAAGCTTGTGACTCTGAATTAACTGAGAAAACTACCCTGCCCCAGGTTATGATTAAGGGTTTTAATTTGTGTGAAAAGAAAACTCCTACTTCTTAGGCTCAAAGGGGTTGACTAGGGATTATCTTCCTTATAACTCTACTATTTAGGATTTGAAACAACGCATGTACATCGTCAGCAGGGTCTATTCAAATGCATACTGTACAGATTATGGTATCGTTCTCATCATCCTCCTTCTAAAGGCTTGGAGCTTTTAATCAAGAGTTGAATATCACAAAAAGGAAGTAAGAAAGCAGTTAAAGCATAATGAAAACAAATTAATTCAAGACAAACATGTGCAATGCATTAATGAAATAACAAGGTTTGACATGACAATAATTGTTTGAACAAACAAAGAAAATACAACTTAAGAATTCACATGAACAAAAATGCTCTCAATCCTGGCCATGATTTGGCATGGGAGCAGTGATCACGTTGGGAGTCTCAGGTGGGCCGAACTCAATCTCCTTGGCGTCTATCATATTTTGAATCTTCTATTTCAGTGCCCAACAATCGTTAGTATTATGCCCAGGACTAGCAGAATGGTAGGCACACCTTGCATCAGGATTGTAGTTAGGAGAAGAAGTCTTAGGGTTTGGATGAAGTCATATCAACGTAATCAAATTCATCCTCAACATATGTTGTAATGCTTGAGACAGCGGAATGTTGATCTTGGTAAACCGTCTCTTAGGCTCATCTTGCCTTCACTGATTACCCCATTGTTATGGTCGTTGCACGTGTGCCGAATTAGAGACCAACACTTCCCCTATAGATTGGTGGTAGTCTGCCTTATTACGACCCTTCTGGCCATACACAACATTGGCTTACCTCTTACCAGCAAATGGCTTCTTCTCAGCATTAGAAGATGCAGCCATCGAGAACTTCCCACTCTTGATACCACTTTCGATCCTTTCTCCAGTCAGAACCATCTCTGTGAACCCGGGTGAGGAACTCCCAATCAGCAGATTAAAGAACGAGCCTGTCATAGTGGCCATGAACATGTATACCATTTCCTAATCATTCAGAGGAGGTTGTACCCTGGCAGCTAGATCCCTCCATTTCTGGGCATATTCCTTGAAGCCTTCGCTAGAACCCATAGACATACTTTGAAGTTGTGTACGAGTTGGAGCAAGGTCAACATTGTATTGGAACTTCTTATAGAAAGCAACAGTCAAGTCTTCCCATGTATAAATGTTTGTTCTTTCTAACTGATAGAACCACTCCAGTTGCATGCCAGCTAAACTTTCTTAGAAGAAATGGACCTATAAATTTCGGTCAGCAGTGTGAGGCTGGATCTTCCTTACATGGGACCTTAAGTGCAACTTAGGGAAGGAGACACCATCATACTTAGCAAATGTGGGAACCTTGAATTTGGTGGGATGACCACTCCAGGAACCAGCCCTAACTCTTCAAAGTCCAAGTCAGGTACCTGCTGAATCTCCATAGCATTTAGACGATCCTCCAGCTATTTGTATTTATCGTCAGAAAGAGGATATTGTTCCTCAGAGTAATCAGCTTCTTCATCATCTTCAGGGTTATTGACTTCTTCATGATTATCCCCTTTGTTTGATAGAGTTGTGAGATCTAGAGATCGATTAACCGGTCCTCTGAGTCTTCTTCCCATATTCAAGATGCCAACCGGTTTCTTTGCCTTCTTCTTCTTCTTCTCTTTGATGACGAGAGCTTTCAGTTCTTCCTGCCCCTGGGCCAAAGCCATGAACATTTGTTGGAACTGAGCGTTTTGAGCTTGAAGGTCTTTTACTATTTGTTCAAGGGCCATTTCTTTTGCTAAAATAGACAGCGAAAAGATGAGAAACTTGTACTACAAGACCTGTAATGAAATGGCATGCATGCAATGTTTTCAAGGATCTCGTGAGGTAAAGAAGAAAATGTCATAAGTTAAAATTCGTAGCTTTGATTGAAGAACTTTGTAACGTTGAGTGTCCTTATATGAGAGTCAAGCTCACCATATCAAGTGGGTCATAGCCCCTGACTCAAGTTGTCGTGTTTTGGTCTTTTGACAGTATTGGCTAGAGGAAAATAAATTTGCTTGCCCCTTGCTAGACGTCTGATTTATCATAACCTGCACCACAAACCCTTGAGATCCTTGAAATGGTTAAGGAAATGTTGTGGCATGATGTTATCATTTGTATGCTATGTGTTAAGAAAAAGTGTAAGGTGATGAAGACAAGTGAGCCTAAGAAGTCCAGGTTACTGGATAATGACTGTAAAAAAATCGTACAAGGAGATCATGTTGTTAGATAAAAATCCTACAAGTAAGTCAAGTTGAAAGCAAACAAATCACACAAGAAGCCTTAGGTTTAGGCTTGCCTGGGGTCTGTAGGTAAGTACCCTCTTGAAATTTAGTTGGCTCAACCTGTCCTAGTAATGGTAATCGGGTTCTAAGGGATCTCAATATCACTGATCTTTCTCACAAGTTTCATTCCGATTGACAACTTACTTGCCACCAAACAAAACTCGGGAGTCAAATCTCAATGAGTGTAGTATCGAGTATCAACCAACTTAGTACTACACCAAAGACGGCTATCTCACTACTTCCTAATGGCCAAGTTAGTCAATTAAAGGTTCTAAGGTCAATTGATGCTTTATGACACCACACAGAGGCCCCGTATTCTCCTTGATTACTCAAGGGCTACCGGTACCAACCAAAGTGTTACATCAATGCAGCTATCGCTTCAACTATGTCGGTATACGTTGCACAGTTTCCACGATCTATTGCTACTTACCTAAAAGGTTCCCAGATCCGGGTGTAGGATCTATAGTAACAACCTAAACAATCCTAAAAGGTAAAGCAAACAAAGCATACAAAAGCAGTTTAAATAATGAATCAACTCTAAGGTAACCCCACTTTTTATAATTCCCCAATAGAGTCGCTAGTTCTGTGATACAGTGGCAGAACCAATTGTTATACTGGTTTTGCGTTTGTATTTGCAAATGTTGCGGTAAGCAAGAGTCGCCACCGACTTTTCTTTTATCCAACAAAGGAAAGGGTGAAAATAACAGAAAAAGACCTTTCGAGAGTTTTCTGAGTAAGGGGGGTAGATTATAGAAAGGGAAGGTGTTACCACCCTTTCCATTCGTAGTTTTCTATGGGCTCTTAGATGCTTAGCTCATTTTTGAAATACATTGTGCTTTCGTGTACTTTTGAAAAGTATTTTGAAATTCCTTAGTGCAGCAGTTTGCTTTACGATAACTCTTGTATCAGTCCTTAAGAGTGTTGATAAAGCATTTTTTTGAAAATGTTTTTGAAAGTGTTTTGTGTATGTGAAAAAAATTTGTTTTGAGCATAGCATCTAGAAACTATCTACTTATACTCGAAAGGTTTGTTCTTTTCCTCATATCCTTTAGACAGTTGTATCCTACTATTAGTTAGTAGGTAGCCCCATAGTTGGATGTTGAGGGACAATCAAAGGGACGTACAGTCATAAAGGCAACAAGTGGAGACACTTTAGCAATTTTTTCTAGGGACTAGATCATTTACCGAAAGGCAACATTGTAGGGTCATCGAGGGACTATGATCTTTGATTTACGGGTCTTTGCTAAAGCGTCCCCGTTTCGAGGGACATGACTATTTTTTCCCGAAAGGCAACCAAAGTGGGCGTACCCTAGAGGTGTATGTGTTCAATGTGAGCTTGTTTCAGTTATTTGTCTTTTAATTTAAGTTTGCTAGCGCTTTCTTTTCAGTCTTTCCATACAAGCCTAATTACTAACAGTTAATATCTTGCAGAAATTTAAAGTGCGGGAATTGTAAATCCTACGCTATTACAATGCTTCGGGGAGGGGGTATTTACATGTCCAAATGGGGAAACAAAAAGTAAAAAATCCTAAATTTAACTATTACAACCTTTTGCAGTTACATAAATATAAAATGAACGAAATTTAAAATAAGCGCGTGAATATGGAAAGCGAGGTAAGCCTAAAATACTTCTACATACTTAGCACTTTTTTTGTCATTTTTATTAATAAAAATACTTAAACTAAAAAATATTAATTTTAACTAAATAAAGAAAAGAGTGATAAATAAGATGTAATTAAAACTAATCAAAAGGAAACTATTTCTAACATTTTTTGGATTTTTATTATTGAGAAAAAGATTTGAAATGATTAAGTCTAAGTTCTAATTGATTTTAAATTACTTGAAATAAATCAAAATATAATTAATTAACTTGCACAAATTAAATTTTATTATATATAAAAAAACCTAAATCTATTTTTATTTATTTTATGATTAATTAAAAATGATTTTGAAAAAAGTAAATATAAAAAGAAGTAAATAAAGAAATCCGGCGTTAGTTTTGTCTAAAGCTCTCTGAATTTTGCATTTCGAAGCCAAGCTTCCGATCGGTGTTGAGAATAGCATCTCATGAACCATGCCTCAAAACATACATGCTTCACGTCTAACCTGCTCTATGTATGACTACAAACATGTATGCAAACATCAAATAGATTAATAAATGTAGATTAACAAGATTAGATTTAAATAAACTATACCGAACGATGCAACTTGTATGGACGACTCGGGCGCGCTCCAAGCCAAGGTGAGGAATGGAAATGACTCCTAGGGACCTCAGGAGTGCAAAGATAGCACGAGATTGGATGGAGGATAGCTGAAGATCAAGCTTTGAATTTTCACAACTTTTGAACGATTTTGAGAATTTTGAGAGAGCTTTGTGAAGAGCTTTTGAATAGATTTTTGAAGAGTAATTTGGTGCCCCTTTGCATAAGGTTTGCTTATGCTTATATAGAGGTATGAATGAGGCAACATACATGGCAAGGAATCAATTAATCAAACCATGATAAAACAAAAATCAAACATATTGAAAACTTTCCATTTTTTGAGTTTGTTCTTGACATTTTTGAAGATCCTTGTCTCTTTTTAAATGTTCAATGTGTTGTACCCCAAATTCTGACCTAAGATACCATCTCCCATCTGCATCATTACATTACAAGCGTTTTGATCTATCGATTTTTAAAATTCATAACTTTTTCAAGCCAAGAGCTGTTTATTTGTTGAACGCTAAATTTATTAACCGATCAAGACTTAAATGATGTTTATTAATTATTTATTATCTTAAATTTAAATAATTGGAATTTATTTTCAGTTATTATATAATTCAAAGATTTATAAATAATAAAGTAAATATTTGAAAAGAGGTTTATTAATTGATCAAACAATATTTATTAATTATTTATTATCCTAAATTTAAATAATTGGAATTTGTTTTCAGTTATTATATAATTTAAAGATTTATGAATAATGAAATAAATATTTGAAAAGAGGTTTATTAATTGATCAAGCAATGTTTATTTAATTATTTATTGTTCTAAGTTTAAATAGTTGAAATTTTATTTTCAGTTATTATAATTTAGAAGAATTAAAAATAATGAAGTAAATAATTGAAGTTTAATTGATCAATGATGTTTATTTATTTGTTTATTATTCTGAATTTAAGTAATTGAAATTGATTTTCAGTTACTATATAACTTAAAGAATTATAAACGATAAATAAATAATTGGAAAGAAGAAAGAATTAATTGGTAAAATATTGGAATTTTATTTACTTTATTCTAATTATTACAATTGTTATTTAAATATTGTATTATTTACAAAATATTTACAATAACAATTATATAAAATGCTTAAAGTAAAAAAAAAACTATTCTAATTTTTCCTAAATTCTAAATCTCCATCTTCTATCCAATGCTTCTTTGTCTGCTCATTTAATTTTACCTGCAAAACAATTAAAAGAAAAAGTCAGAAATAAATAAATAATTAAAAGCAGAAAATTATTTTTAGTGTTCATCATTAAAAGCAAACGGCTGGAATCAGTTTTTTTACCCTTTTTGCAAATCGCGGGATTTCTCCCGGTTCACAAAAAGGGATGGATTTTATTTTCAAAATGAATGCACAATTTAAAGATGCACAAATTCATTTTGTTTTCAAAACTGCATAATTAAAATCAATTGCATTTTCAAAAGTCCACTGCATAAATTAACATCATATGCATAGCAACAGCATATGCAAGTCACATATGCATTTTCAAAACCAAAGCCAACGTAAACATGCCATGCATATAGGAAGATGCCAAAAAAATAGGCTCCTCTATTGTTACATTGCAAGTAGAAGAGAAGCATGCAGTTTTAAAATCAAATATGCAAGCATGAAATCTTTCCATTTACATCATTTTCCAGCAGTATTGCTTTTTCAGAACAAATGCATAACATATCGTTTTTATGTCAATTTGTATTGAGGAGAGAGAAGAGAGATAGAAGTATGGTTTTGCAGGTTTTGGTTTAGGCAGGAAGAGGATAGAAACAGAACAACAGTAACTCAGTAAGAAATAGAAAGCATAAGAAAGGAATACAAACAAACTATTGGAGCAGTAGAGGTGCAGAAGGCCAAGGAATATAATAAAAGTATTCAACCTGTAGCATAAACCAAGAAGGCAAAACGGTTATAAGATAACGAAAACCCCTTCAAGGAAAAGAGAGAGACCTGCCTTCAAAGCTTTGAAAAAAAAACTATCAAAGCAAAAAACCTTTTTTTTCTCCAAGTCTCAAGCAAAACCAGTAGAATCTACTGTCAAACCAAAAACCATATAACCATTTTCAAACAAATATGGCATACAACCATTAACCTGCATATACCATAGAACCTACTGCATAAAAACAGTAAAACCATCACCAAAATCAAAACCATGTCAAGTACCATGGCCTAAACCAGATGCTAAACCTGCATAAACCATCAAACCATATGGCCTAAAAACCACTAACCTGCTATCTCATAAACCATCAAACCATATGGCCTAAAAAACCATTAACCTGCTATCTCATAAACCACCAACCTGTTCCATAACCTGTTAAACACAAACCTTAGCCTAAACCATATCAAAACCTTAACCATGGCCTAAAACCATAACCCCTGTCCATCCAACCAAAGAAAAACCCAGAACAATGCAAGCTTTTTATCAAACCCATGTCAAAACATTTCAACAATAACATGCCCAAACACGAAGACCTCAGATACATCATCATTGGCCAACAAAAAAGCATACAGAAGCATAGCTGAGAAGAAGAGAAAAAGCATCAACACTGTCAAACCATTTTCTACATGTCAAGGAAATAATAAAGCATTCAAGGTATCCAGGCAACCAAAAAAGCATACAGAAGCATAGCTGAGAAGAAGAGAAAAAGCATCAACACTGTCAAACCATTTTCTACATGTCAAGGCAACGGTAAAGCATTCAAGGCATCCAGGCAACCAAAAAAGCATACAGAAGCGGTAAAGAAGAAGAGAGAAAAGTATTCGAAGGTCACAGTTTAAACAAAGCAAGGTAAAGGCAGAAGAGAAGAACACATTGCACAAAAGTTTTCAGTTTTACTCATCATCAAACAAATTAAGAACGAAGTACCGGTAATCCGAAGCAAGCATCACGCGCACTCCTCGCCGTCCCGGCCTCCTAGCTCGCCCCAACCTCCCTCCTCCTTCTCCACGTAGCATTTCACCCTCCTTTTTTCTCTCAAATTCCTCAATAACCATTAATAATTGGAGAATCAGAATCAATAGATATGAAAATCAACACATGCAAATCGTAACAAAAACACCACGAAATAGAAAACGATTATACCATAAATCCGTCGCCCCCTAGCGTCCGTTGGAGGGAAGAAGAAGGTGGAGAAGCTGGTGGCCGTGGCAAAGAACTCAGAAGCGAAGCAAAGGCGAAGAAGACGATCGGAGAAGAATGCGAAACGAAGAAGACGAACGCGTGAGCAAGAAAGAACGGCGCTGTAAACTTTTGGCTTAACCCTAATTCAACTAACAATTATGTTTAACCCTAAAAACAGACTATGAAGCATATTGGACTAAACCTCAAATGCCAAAGCCCAAACGAATTTTTAATGCACCCCCCCTGTTTTCAGTTTTGATTAGGCCCTTTAGACCTTTAGCCCATAATTATTTATCATCCATTTTTTATATACCTTTTTCTATTTTTCCTTTTAGTTTTTTTTTTCTTTTAGAATTTTATTAGTCTAGATAATTAGTAAGTGTAATAAAAAATAAGAGATGTATTTAATAAAAATATTTTAATAATTTGATCATTTTATTAGGTTAACTTTAGGATTAATTTAATAATTTTTAGTATTCCTTTAATTAGATTTAGGTTAATAACCTTTTAAGTTTTAATTTAGTTTAATTATTTAATAATTAATAAAATAATGCTTTAATAAAAACTCTAAAAAACATATAAAAATAGAACTTTAAAAAAACATTTTATTTAATTACTTCCCTCGCTTTAGTTAGTACTAATACAAAATATAAAAAAAATAGAATTTAAGATTTAAAACATTCTATCTTTTCTTTAATTAATCCTCTTGTTTTATTAATATTAAGCAAAAATACAAAAATGCACGTTCACACACTTAGTCTTTTATTTAATTGTTATACATCATTATCCGCATATTTTTTTCTGTTTAATTATTTCATATTTACATGATTATTCTGTTTACGTCTAAATCCAAGGGAAAAACGATTAAATTTGTTGACTTCATGTCCTCGAGTCCAATCACGCGAATATTTTTTCATCTCCTTAAAATTTAAGACAATTTTCCCCCAAAACTCAATCTTTTCAAAACTTATACCGTTCAAGCCAAAACTTCGACATTAGGTCGTCGCATCTTCAAAAACCCGTCCGTACCCCTTTTCGGCCAAAACAATTTATTTCTTAATCAAACGGTCAATTTTAATAAAACAGATATTTCAAAAGATTCCTATAGAGTACTATAGATACATTGGATGCTAATACCTTCCCACTGTATAACCAACCCCCGAACCATAGATCTCTTTTCAAAAAACGCCTTGTATTTTTATTACTTTTAAAAGTATTATTTACATTGCATATTTAGGGTTTTATTTCGCTCTTTCCCCTTTCCCCTTGGAAATAATAAAGCGCGGTGGCGACTCTTGCTTTTGTGAGACGAATTAATCAATAGTTCGATCTCTGATTTACCCTGCTACATTTTTTATCGCTACATAATTGGCGACTCTGCTGGGGACAGATTGACCTCTTGCTGGTCCATCCCTAAGTGGGTTAAGCCTAATTTGTTTTATCTATTTTATTATTATTTGATTTGTTTGATTATGTGTTTAAATTGGGGTGTTTGGGTTTTTTTGCAAAGGACGAATCCTATACCCGGATTAAATAACACTTAAGGAATAGGACGGGCGGTACAGTCATGTTAACTTTGAGGGAGTAATCCCGAAGAAGGAGGCATGAGATCCCCCACTCAATGGAAGGCCCTCTTGAACTTAATATTTGTTTACCGAGTAATCGGGAAGACATTATTATTTTCGACCTAGGAGCCCGAGAAGTTGAGGACCGTAGAACCCTAACCCATCTTGGCCTTTTTAGGTGTAGCGCGGAGACTATAACGGAGTAATTCGGAAGTAGTTGTTACACGATGCTACGCTCGGACGAGTTTCTCTTGAGAATATTGCTAATTATTGAGTAATCAAGACGTTGGTAATATCCGAAGGAGGAATGTAGACTCTGGGAACTCTTAGAACATTGTCTTACAGGTGCGATTGAACCATTAGTACATACCTTAGGGTGGGCTTTACCCTCGACTCCATGCTGAACGTTGAACCTTTGAACCCCATGTTTGCAAACTTGTGTGTAACTGTTGCATTATCATTCATTCATGCATTCATCAACATTTTTGTAAAAAAAACTTGTTTTTCAAGGAACTTCGGAATGATTTTTGCAGACATCTCAGGTTATTATGGAATTTGGAAGGAGAAACACTCGAAGCTTTAGTTTTAAGGAGCCCGAGATTGAAGAACTGAAGAGTTTAATTCCGAAGATCGAGAACCCGACGGATTTTCGGAAGAAGTATGGGTCCGTTATACCTCTCATGAAGCGCAATATGAAGGAAGGCATCCTTAATACGTTGGTTCAATTCTACGATCCTTTGTACCGATGTTTCACCTTTCCGGATTACCAATTGATGCCCACCTTAGAAGAGTATTCCTACATACTTGGTTTGCCGATCACCGACTGTGTTCCTTTTTCCGGATTAGAAGAGGAGCCCAAATCTCACGAGATAACGACCATCACCCACTTGAAGAAGTCAGAGATAGAGGAGAACATGACTACAAAAGGGGGAATCCGAGGCTTGTCTGCGCAGTTTTTGTTGAGGAAAGCTCGTCATTTCGCTGAGATAAAAGATACTATTGCCTTTGAAGACGTCCTTGCTTTACTCGCCTATGGTCTATTCTTGTTCCCTAACGTTGATAAGTTTATGGATATCAACGCCATCAGAATCTTCTTGATTGGAAATCCGGTCCCTACGCTGCTCGGAGATACCTACTACTCCATCCATCTTCGGAACTCTTATCAAGGAGGAATGATTATTTGTTGTGTACCGTTGTTGTATCAGTGGTATGTTTCTCATCTACCTGGGTCTGATGTTTTCTGGGATCTCGAGAAGGATCCGCGATGGGCGCCAAAGATTATGGCACTCACTCATTTCGACATTGATTGGTATAATCGGGTTTACTATGACGTGAAGATCATCGATAGCTGTGGTGCTTTTCCTAACGTGCCTCTTCTTGGTACGAGAGGTGGAATCAATTATAACCCTGTTCTCGCGTGCCGTCAGTTTGGGTACCCGATGAGGGACAAGCCGAACAACATCCATGTGAGTGGTTTCTTTCTACAAGAAGGACAAGATCATCAGGCAGCTAAGAGGGAGATCGAAGGAGCTTGGCGCCACATCCATAAGAAAGGGAGAGATATGTTAGGACATAGGGGTGTCGTTTCCTTGGAACCTTACCTACAATGGGTCCGTGCTAGGGCTTGTGCTCTCAAGATGCCCTATAAACTTGAGAAACCTTTATTCCCTACCGTTGCATCATCATCTATTGTTATCCCTATCGCGAACATAGGAGAATACCAAGGAAATCTGGCTAGGATGAAGTCCGAGAGGGATGCTTGGAAAGAAAAGTATAATATGTTTGAATATGAGAATCGGGTCCTGGCTCGACAACTAAGGAAAAGGAGGATTTACTCTTTATTCAAGACGGCTGGTTCATTGATCATGATGAGAAGCTTCGTCAAAAGGATGCTTTACTGAAGAAGTATGCTAGTGAAAGGAAGAGAAGGAAGGAAGGTTCAGTAAGCGTTGCTCTTGTTCCTAATCCGCAGAAGGAAATCATTGATCGAATGGTAGCTGAGAAGAAAGAGATGGAAGACTTTTATGAAGAGAAGATCAAGAAGCTCCGGTTACAGTTGGTGTTTGGTCCTTCATCCGATGTTTCAGAGTGATCTTTAGCTTTTAGTTTTATTTTATTGATGTCATTTTGTAAAACTTTGTAAACGGGCTTCATGTTTCAAAGTTGTAATTTAGTGCTTTATTATGGGCTTCATGTTCCAAAGTTGTAATTTACTGCTTTTATTAAGGGCTTCATGCTCCGAAGTTGTAATTTATTGCTTTATTAAGGGGCTTCATGCTCCAAAGTTGTAATTTATTGCTTTATTATGGACTTCATGTCCCAAAGTTGTAGTTTACTGCTTTTATTATTGGGTTGTTATCCCAAAGTTGTAATTTATTGTTTTGCTGTTCCAAAGTTGTAAGTTGTAATTTATCGCTTTTGATTAATGGATTGAGTTTTGTTATTCCAAATTCCTTTACCATTGATGTGTGCAAAATTATCGAAGTTCCTTGAAAAACTATTAAAACGAATCATCATTTGCATCACACATCATGCATCATCCAACATTCCACTTCACATGTTTTCTAGAGTCTTATCCTTGTTTCTTTTTCCACTCCAAAGGTTGTCAAGATATCTCACCGATACGACACTCGAGCCAATCGTCAGAGGAAAATGGAAGATCTGGAACAGGAAAATCATGAGCTTCGTGGGGAAGTTGCTACCCTTCGTATCGAGATGGAAAAGTTAACTGCGTTAGTGGAAGTTTGGTGGCTGTTCAGAATCAGCCATCGACTACAGTTGCTGAGATTCAGACTTCAACTCCAGTGGTTTCCGAGATTGTCACTGTTCCAACCTCTGTGACTCAAATCAACTCTCCGCTTCAACATCAGATGCCGAAAGGTTTTCCGTGGGGAATGCCTTACAACTTTGTGCCAGAGGGGTATCAGCCTGTCGTACAACCTTTGTTTCAACCTACTTTGTCTCTTCCTCAACCAGAGACAACTGCCTTGCCACCGGTAATCCCGTCTGTAACACCTTTTCCGCAACCGGTAATGACAACTGTCGCTCCTGTGGTTCATTCCGTGCTATACTTGAATGAACCTACTTATCCTGCCGAGCCTGCTGAAAGTTTGGGTCTTTTTGATAGAATGGAAGAATTTCAGGATCAGTTCCAAGAAATGCAGAAGGAGCTCAGAGCGTTAAAGGGGAAGGATTTGTTTGGGAAGAACACGCATGACCTTTGTTTAGTTCTGAATGTCAAGATTCCAGCAAAATTCAAAGTGCCAGACTTTGAAAGATATAATGGAGATTCGTGCCCTCGAAGTCATTTGACTATGTACGTGAGAAAGATGTCTACATATTCCGATGATCATGACTTATTGATTCATTATTTTCAAGACAGTTTGACGGGTGTTGCTCTAAAGTGGTATATGGGTTTAGACAACATTCGGATCCGCAACTTCAACGATGTTAGCGAAGCCTTTGTTCACCAGTATAAGTACAACATTGACATGGCACCGGACAGGGATCAACTCCGGGCGATGTCGCAAAGAGACAGAGAATCTTTTAAGGAATACGCCCAGAGGTGGCGTGAAATTGTTGCTTAAATCTATCCACCTCTTGAGGAAAAAGAGATGACTAAGATATTTTTGAAGACTTTAGGTTCCTTTTACTATGAAAGAATGATTGCCAGCGCACCCAGTAACTTCACCGAAATGGTAAGCATGGGAATGCGGTTAGAGGAAGGATTCGTGAAGGGCGTTTGGTTAAAGAAGGAAGTTTGTCTAGCAGTACTAAGAAGTTTGGAAGTGTTTTCCCGAAAAGAAAAGAGCAGGATGTCAGCGCTTTGTTCCCAGGGAGACCAAGGAGAGGTTACTCTCACGTTGCGGCAGTCACCCCGGCTGTCCTCCCAGCTTTGATGACTCCAGCTCATCAAACCCCACCAACTCAACAACGGCCATTTCAGCAGCAGCCTCGACAACAGGCTTATCCATTCAACAATCAGAACCGTTCACCAAGAAAACCGCAATTCGATGCCATTCCTATGACTTATACTGAATTGTTCCCTGCTCTTATCAGAAAGAATCTCATAACGACAAAGCCTCCTCCTATCGCACCAAATAGTACTTCTCCGTGGTACAAGGCGGATCAGTTTTGTGAATATCATCAAGGGTCGCCGGGGCACAACCTTGAGAACTATTTTGCTTTGAAGGCGGACGTGCAGAGGTTGATTAAGAATGGTATCTTGTCTTTCAAGGATGTTAATCCAAATGTTAGAGATAATCCTTTGCCTCGACATGGGACAGCTTCAGTGAATATGGTGGAAGGTTGTCCGGGGAAGTTTCGAGTTTTTCAAGTTGAACACATAAGAGAGTCGTTGATCAGGTTACATCAGAGTTTGAGAAGACTTGCCTTTGTTAGGCATCAGCATGATTATGATTTTTGTGAGTTTTGTTCAAGAGAGGTTGATTGCCCTATTGTGAAGGAGGATATTCAGAAGTTGTTAGACCAGAGAGTTATCACTATTACGTATGACAGAAATCCGGAGGATGAAGTGAATGTTATAATTCCACAATTCAATTTGCCTGAATCAGTAGAGATCGTTTACGATAGTCAGACTGCACCTGTTGATCCTTTGATTATTTATCCACCTGGTCATGTACGTTACAACTCGGACCAAGCTGTACCGTATAAGTATAATGCCACAATGATTGAGAATGGGGTAGAAGTCCCTATACCAACAAGATCGTCTTTTGTAAACATTGCTGATGTGACTAGAGTTACGAGAAGTGGACGTGTTTTTGCAGCAGTACCTTTGAAGAGACTAGAAGTTCAAGTCAGGAGGCCCGTACCTGCAGAAATTCCAGTGAGAAATGTTGAACCAAGGGTTGAGATAGGCCGATCCAGTGAACCTATCCCTCACCCTCAGGATGATGAGATTCTGAAGCTTATCAAGAGAAGTGAATATAAGATTGTGGACCAACTATTGCAAACTCCTTCCAAGATTTCTTTGCTTGCTTTACTGAGAGATTCTGGTGCCCATAGAGAGGATTTGATGAAGGTCTTGGACCAGGCGTTCGTGGATCATGATGTGACGGTTCACCAATTTGATGGAATTGTGGGAAATATTACTTCGTGTAACAATCTTGGTTTCAGTGATGAAGAACTCCCGGAGGAGGGGAGAAACCATAATATGGCTTTGCATATCTTAATAAGTTGTGGAAATGATACTTTGTCAAGCGTGTTGGTAGATACAGGTTCGTCGTTGAATGTGATGCCCAAAACTACATTATCTCGGCTCTCATATCCAGGTGCTCCCATGAGACCTAGTGGAGTAATTGTCAAAGCGTTTGATGGTTCTAGGAAGACTGTCATTGGTGAAGTGGATCTTCCTATAGTTATTGGTCCCCATACTTTTCAAATCACTTTTCAAGTAATGGATATTCGTGTTGCCTATAGTTGCTTATTGGGTCGTCCATGGATCCATGATGCAGGGGCAGTCACTTCCACGCTCCATCAGAGACTGAAGTTTGTGAGGCATGGGAAGCTAGTGATGATTGGGGGAGAGCAGGCTATGGTGGTAAGCCATTTATCATCATTCTCTTTTATTGATGTTGATGAGGATGTTGGAACCCAGTTCCAAGGTCTATCTGTTGCCAAGAATGAAGTGAAGAAGCAAGGGGCATCCATTTCTTCTTTTGAGGATGCGCGACGAGTGGTGGAAAGTGGTTCGGCCGAAGGATGGGGCCAGGTGTTGGCTTTGCCCGAGAACAAATCTGGGGAAGGTCTTGGTTTTCGTCCCGTGTCTGCGAGAGTCAAGCAAGAGGTGCTTGTTCGTCCGATTCAAGAGGTTTTCCGAAGTGCAGGTTTTATACATCCTGAGGTTGATGCTATCATAGAGGACAATTCCGAGGAGGATTTACCCGATTTTGTGACGCATGGATTGGCTTGCCAAAACTGAATAGCTGTTGATGTTCCTGTTGTGATGCATATTTCCGAGTAATGTTTTATTTTGTTTTTTTGAAAACTTTCGCTCTGCCCAAGGCGAAAAGTATTTTGTGTCGGGCTATGATAAAAATAAATCCTTTTGCTCTGCCCAAGGCAAAAGAGAAATTTCTGGGCCCTTTGTTTCAAGTATTTCCCTTCAATGAATAAAAATGTTATTTTGTCCACTACTGTTTTATTTTTCACTTTTTGGGAAATAGTAATGAAAATTAATTGGTAGTAATAGGAAATATAATAACCTTTTGTTTTATTTGCACAAATCGATTTCTAAAAAAAAGCATAATCATATGTGCAGATTAATCCATGACTTAACCATCGAAAACAATGATCCTATGCCCTCTCCCAACTTTGAATTCCCTGTGTTCAGAGCCGAAGAAGAGGATGGTGAAGAGATTCCTGTTGAAATTTCCCGTTTGCTTGAGCATGATGAAAAGATCATCCAGCCGTTTGAAGAACCTGTAGAGTTAGTCAATTTGGGTGATGAAGAAGATAAAAAGGAAGTCAAAGTCGGAGCATTGCTTATCCCTGAAGTCAAAGAGAAAATGTTGGAGCTTCTCAAAGAGTATGTTGATGTGTTTGCTTGGTCCTACCAAGATATGCCGGGTTTGGACAACGATATTGTGGAGCATCGTTTACCGTTGAGACCTGAATGTCCGCCGATCAAGCAGAAGTTGAGAAGGACTCGTCCCGATATGGCTGACAAGATTAAAGAGGAAGTTCAAAAGCAGATTAATGTAGGTTTCCTTGTTACATCGATCTATCCTCAGTGGTTAGCCAACATAGTGCCTGTTGCTAAGAAAGATGGCAAAGTTCGGATGTGTGTAGACTATAGAGATTTGAATAAAGCTAGTCCGAAGGATGACTTCCCATTACCGCACATTGACGTATTGGTCGACAGTACCGCCAAGTTCAAAGTCTTTTCTTTCATGGATGGCTTCTCTGGTTACAATCAAATCAAGATGGCACCAGAAGATATGGAGAAGACCGCTTTCATTACACCTTGGGGAACTTTTTGTTATCGGGTTATGCCGTTTGGTTTAAGGAATGCTGGTGCAACATACCAAAGAGCCATGACTGCTTTGTTCCATGACATGATGCGTAAGGAGATAGAAGTGTATGTGGATGACATGATTGCCAAATCACAGACTGAGGAAGATCATTTGGAACACTTGTTGAAGTTATTCCAGCGCTTGAGAAAGTATAAACTCCGTCTGAATCCCAATAAGTGCACTTTTGGTGTTCGTTCTGGAAGACTTCTGGGGTTCATTGTCAGTCAGAAAGGTATCGAAGTAGATCCTGATAAAGTCAAAGCTATTCGAGAAATGCCCGCACCCAAGACGGAAAAACAAGTAAGAGGATTCCTTGGGAGACTGAACTATATTTCTAGATTTATATCTCATACGACTGCTACCTGTGGGCCGATTTTCAAGCTTCTCCGAAAGGACCAAGGATGTGTATGGATAGAAGATTGTCAGAGAGCTTTTGATAGCATCAAAGAATATTTGCTTGAACCTCCCATTTTGATTCCTCCGGTGGAAGGAAGACCTTTGATTATGTACCTGACTATATTGGAAGACTCTATGGGATGTGTGCTTGGTCAACAAGATGAGACTGGAAGAAAGGAACATGCCGTATATTATCTGAGTAAGAAATTCACAGACTATGAGTCTCGATACTCATTGCTTGAGAAAACCTGTTGTGCTTTAGCTTGGGCTGCTCGCCGTCTGCGCCAGTATATGATTAACCACACCACTTGGTTGATCTCCAAAATGGACCCGATTAAGTATATCTTTGAGAAGCCCGCCTTATCTGGAAGAATAGCCCGTTGGCAGATGTTGTTATCTGAATATGACATTGAGTATCACACTCAGAAAGCAATCAAAGGGAGTATTTTAGCCGATCATTTGGCTCACCAACCAATTGACGATTATCAATCCATCAAGTTTGATTTCCCAGATGAAGATGTTATGTACTTGAAAGCTAAAGATTGTGAAGAGCAGTTACCTGAAGAAGGACCTGATCCTGAATCGCATTGGGGTTTGATATTTGACGGAGCTGTGAACTCTTATGGAAATGGAATTGGGGCAATCATCGTCACTCCCCGAGGTACTCATATCCCGTTCACAGCGAGATTGAAGTTTGACTGCACGAACAACATGGCGGAATATGAGGCATGTATTATGGGTCTCGAAGAAGCAATGGATCTAAGGATTAAGATTCTTGATATTTACGGAGATTCGGCATTGGTAATTAATCAAATCAAAGGAGAATGGGAGACTCGTCATCCTGGTTTGATCCCTTACAGAGACTATGCTAGAAGATTGTTAACTTTCTTCAACAAAGTGGAGTTACATCATATCCCTAGAGATGAAAACCAAATGGCTGATGCTTTAGCTACTTTGTCTTCAATGTTCCAAGTGAATGGTTGGAACGATGTGCCTACAATCTGAGTTATACGCCTCGATAGACCTGCTCATGTGTTCTCAGTAGAAGAGGTTACCGATGAAAAACCGTGGTTCTATGACATTAAACGTGTTCTTCAAACTCAAGAGTACCCGCCTGGGGCATCCAATAAGGATAGGAAGACAATGAGAAGATTAGCAAGCAGTTTCTTCCTCAATGAAGAGGTTTTGTATAAGAGGAATTATGACATGGTCTTGCTCAGATATGTAGACAGACGTGAAGCAGACATGCTGATGCAAGAAGTACATGAAGGATCCTTTGGCACTCATGCCAACGGACATGCAATGGCTAGAAAGATGTTGAGAGCTGGTTACTATTGGATGACAATGGAATCTGATTGCTGCAAGTATGTGAAGAAATGCCATAAATGCCAGATTTATGCGGACATGATGCACGTGCCGCCGACCCTCCTTAACGTTATCTCTTCACCTTGGCCTTTCTCTATGTGGGGCATTGATATGATTGGAATGATTGAACCCAAAGCTTCAAATGGTCATCGTTTCATCTTGGTAGCGATCGATTATTTTACTAAATGGGTGGAAGCAGCATCTTATGCTAATGTAACCAGACAGGTGGTAGTCTGATTTATCAAGAATCAGATCATTTGTCGATACGGTATCCCGAGCAAGATCATTACTGATAATGGTTCGAATTTGAATAACAAGATGATGAAAGAGCTTTGTGAAGAGTTCAAGATCGAACATCATAATTCTTCTCCTTACATACCGAAGATGAATGGGGCTGTTGAAGCTGCTAACAAGAATATCAAAAAGATTGTCCAGAAGATGGTGGTAACTTATAAAGATTGGCATGAAATGCTTCCGTTTGCTCTGCATGGATACCGTACCTCAGTTCGAACTTCAACAGGCGCAACCCCATTTTCCCTAGTTTATGGTATGGAAGCAGTACTCCCCGTGGAGGTTGAGATTCCGTCTCTGAGAGTGTTGATGGAAGCTAAACTTTCTGAGGCCGAATGGTGTCAAAGTAGATATGATCAGTTGAATTTAATCGAAGAGAAGAGATTGACGGCGTTGTGTCACGGTCAATTGTATCAGCAGAGAATGAAGAAGGCTTTTGATAAGAAGGTTCGACCACGCGAGTTCAGAGAAGGTGACCTCGTGCTCAAGAAGATATTATCTTTCCAACCTGACTCAAGGGGCAAGTGGGCTCCGAATTATGAAGGACCATATGTCGTTAAGAAAGTTTTCTCTGGAGGTGCTTTGATTCTCACCAATATGGACGGTGAAGAACTCCCGCGTCCCTTGAACGCCGATGCAGTCAAGAAATATTTCGCTTAGGTTTGAGTTGACAGTTTGATAAGTTGAAAACCCGAAGGGGCGGCTTAGGTAAGCTTTTGGTCAGACCAGTCTTGGCATTTGAGCACATTTTGGAATTCGAAGTTGTTAGGGAAAATAGTGATCATTGTTTTTGTGTAACCTTTTTATTTCATGTACTATTTCCCAAACTTTTGTAAACCGTTGGAGTCGTATTGTTAGCGAACTACCATATTATTAATGAAATTTGAGCATTTACCTTTTGTGGGCAAAATTTTAATTTTTACGACAATATTTGAAACAAAATTATTTAAAGTATTCTTATTTTAAAAAAATGTGTCGTGAATAATGAAAGGAATATTAACAGTTGTTCCGAGGATGGTCAAGCCATGAAATGCAGAACAGTACAGTAATTTATCCTTGCATGATGAACATGTTTCGCTTCAAAATCGTCATGAGGTGTTGGTTGTGTAAACTTGTGTTTCTGGTGGTACTAAGTTTGGTGACTCCCCAGTTTTTTCCAGTTAAGATTTGTTTCAGTTATCTTTATTTGAGCAGATTTCGGAAGTGTGGTACGCTTTGTCTCTTGCCAGTGGTCTATTGGTATTAGAAGTTTAGATTTGAGTGCTTTTCTCCTTAGAAGACTTGGCCTCATAGCGTGTTACGCTCCGACGTTGCTGTGTGGTTCCAGTTCCAGTTATTTTCCGTCTTTTTTCAAGATTGGCCGAGTATCTATCTTTTTGTGACATCTTATCGTCTTCAAGATATTCCATCTGTTCGTTTTGTCAGCATAACATTCATTTATCCATTTACACTTATATCACGCATACATATTCACATTTGCCATCAATTTTGGTTTGTACTTTGTTTATTCAAATAATGTACATGTTTCTTTCCAAGTAGAAGGTTAGCTTAGGCAGAAAATGTGCTTCCTTTCTAAATTCGCCAACTGAGCTAATCCTCATGGATGATTTTTGATTTAGCTCACCTTGTCCATTTCTGGATAGGATGAATTCCCCAATCAAGTTACTTTCTCATTGGTTGGAGTCTTGCTTGACTGTTTTCGCTCTAGTTATTCCTGGATGAAGTTGTTGTCTCTTGCGTAGGCTATCTCATGATTTTCCCCAGTGAAGTCGCGACCTAGACGTATGGTGCATTTATTTTGCACATTTAAGTATGTGATCTCCTCGGGAAGGTTTGATTCATGATTCTCCTTGATGAAGACTTTATTCTCTGCCAGTGTCATCGCAACTTCCTTCTGAGTTACTTTTCGGAAAACGACAAGCGGAAGCTCTTCACGAGCAACTTGTACGTTATAGACATCGGAAAACGACAAGCGGCAGCTCTTCACGAGCAACTTGTGCATCATTATTATTTTCGGAAAACGACAAGCGGCAGCTCTTCACGAGCAACTTGTGCGTCATTATTATCTTGTGGAAAACGACAAGCGGCAGCTCTTCACGAGCAACTTGTGCGTTATTATTATTTTCGGAAAAACGACAAGCGGCAGCTCTTCACGAGTAACTTGTGCGTTATTATTATTTTTGGAAAACGACAAGCGGCAGCTCTTCACGATCAACTTGTACGTTATTATTTTTCTGGAATACAGCAAGCGACAACTTCTTTATTTGAGCAGCTTGTATGTTATTGGTATTTTCTTTGGACGACAGCAAGTGGCAGCCTCTTTATTTGAGCAGCTTGTATGTTATTGGTATTTTCTTTGGACGACAGCAAGTGGCAGCCTCTTTATTTGAGTAGCTTGTATGTCATAATATTTTGGGAAGACGGCAAGTGGCAGCTTCTTTATTTGAGCAGTTGGGTATCTACAATCTTATTATTATCTCAGCATTAATTGGTATATCTTGGAAATCTCGCAGAGAAAGTTTGTTATGAATCATTACCTTCTGAAGTCGGTAATCCATTATCAGAAAATTGATACTTTTTTGTCTATCTTCGACCTCGAGTTGTGAACTCACTGTTTTTGGGTCAATAATCTGTTTTATGGCCTATGCAAGATGCCTTCTTTGTTAGGGTCAGAGGTCGTATTCCCTCAATTTTATTCACTGTCAAGAGTCCATTACTTGAAATCGATGGCTCATTTCCCCAGCAGTGTATAATCCATGTCTCTGTGTTTTGTTGGTGTTTGATTTCTCCAGCATTGTCTTGTCTCATACAATATCTTTCTCTGTGAATTCAATCACTGCATTCATATCAAACATAATGGCGGTATCTTAGGGTAAAATTTGCGTATTATGTATTTAAGTACCTTCAATCCCGTCGAAACGAAGATTTTAATCTTCATATCTCTGGATAGAAGAAACTTAAATAGGGGCAGCTGCTGTACCCCAAATTTTGACCTAAGATACCATCTCCCATCTGCATCATTACATTGCAAGCGTTTTGATCTATCGATTTTTAAAATTCATAACTTTTTCAAGCCAAGAGCTGTTTATTTGTTGAACGCTAAATTTATTAACTGATCAAGACTTAAATGATGTTTATTAATTATTTATTATCTTAAATTTAAATAATTGGAATTTATTTTCAGTTATTATATAATTCAAAGATTTATAAATAATAAAGTAAATATTTGAAAAGAGGTTTATTAATTGATCAAACAATGTTTATTAATTATTTATTATCCTAAATTTAAATAATTGGAATTTGTTTTCAGTTATTATATAATTTAAGATTTATGAATAATGAAATAAATATTTGAAAAGAGGTTTATTAATTGATCAAGCAATGTTTATTTAATTATTTATTGTTCTAAGTTTAAATAGTTGAAATTTTATTTTCAGTTATTATAATTTAGAAGAATTAAAAATAATGAAGTAAATAATTGAAGTTTAATTGATCAATGATGTTTATTTATTTGTTTATTATTCTGAATTTAAGTAATTGAAATTGATTTTCAGTTACTATATAACTTAAAGAATTATAAACGATAAATAAATAATTGGAAAGAAGAAAGAATTAATTGGTAAAATATTGGAATTTTATTTACTTTATTCTAATTATTACAATTGTTATTTAAATATTGTATTATTTACAAAATATTTACAATAACAATTATATAAAATGCTTAAAGTAAAAAAAAAACTATTCTAATTTTTCCTAAATTCTAAATCTCCATCTTCTATCCAATGCTTCTTTGTCTGCTCATTTAATTTTACCTGCAAAACAATTAAAAGAAAAAGTCAGAAATAAATAAATAATTAAAAGCAGAAAATTATTTTTAGTGTTCATCATTAAAAGCAAACGGCTGGAATCAGTTTTTTTACCCTTTTTGCAAATCGCGGGATTTCTCCCGGTTCACAAAAAGGGATGGATTTTATTTTCAAAATGAATGCACAATTTAAAGATGCACAAATCCATTTTGTTTTCAAAACTGCATAATTAAAATCAATTGCATTTTCAAAAGTCCACTGCATAAATTAACATCATATGCATAGCAACAGCATATGCAAGTCACATATGCATTTTCAAAACCAAAGCCAACGTAAACATGCCATGCATATAGGAAGATGCCAAAAAAATAGGCTCCTCTACTGTTACATTGCAAGTAGAAGAGAAGCATGCAGTTTTAAAATCAAATATGCAAGCATGAAATCTTTCCATTTACATCATTTTCCAGCAGTATTGCTTTTTCAGAACAAATGCATAACATATCATTTTTATGTCAATTTGTATTGAGGAGAGAGAAGAGATATAGAAGTATGGTTTTGCAGGTTTTGGTTTAGGCAGGAAGAGGATAGAAACAGAACAGCAGTAACTCAGTAAGAAATAGAAAGCATAAGAAAGGAATACAAACAAACTGTTGGAGCAGTAGAGGTGCAGAAGGCCAAGGAATATAATAAAAGTATTCAACCTGTAGCATAAACCAAAAAGGCAAAACGGTTATAAGATAACGAAAACCCCTTCAAGGAAAAGAGAGAGACCTGCCTTCAAAGCTTTGAAAAAAAAAACTATTAAAGCAAAAAACCTTTTTTTTCTCCAAGTCTCAAGCAAAACCAGTAGAATCTACTGTCAAACCAAAAACCATATAACCATTTTCATACAAATATGGCATACAACCATTAACCTGCATATACCATAGAACCTACTGCATAAAACTAGTAAAACCATCACCAAAATCAAAACCATGTCAAGTACCATGGCCTAAACCAGATGCTAAACCTGCATAAACCATCAAACCATATGGCCTAAAAACCATTAACCTGCTATCTCATAAACCATCAAACCATATGGCCTAAAAAACCATTAACCTGCTATCTCATAAACCACCAACCTGTTCCATAACCTGTTAAACACAAACCTTAGCCTAAACCATATCAAAACCTTAACCATGGCCTAAAACCATAACCCCTGTCCATCCAACCAAAGCAAAACCCAGAACAATGCAAGCTTTTTATCAAACCCATGTCAAAACATTTCAACAATAACATGCCCAAACACGAAGACCTTAGATACATCATCATTGCCAACAAAAAAGCATACAGAAGCATAGCTGAGAAGAAGAGAAAAAGAATCAACACTGTCCAACCATTTTCTACATGTCAAGGCAACAGTAAAGCATTCAAGGCATCCAGGCAACCAAAAAAGCATACAGAAGCATAGCTGAGAAGAAGAGAAAAAGCATCAACACTGTCAAACCATTTTCTACATGTCAAGGCAACAGTAAAGCATTCAAGGCATCCAGGCAACCAAAAAAGCATACAGAAGCGGTAAAGAAGAAGAGAGAAAAGTATTCGAAGGTCACAGTTTAAACAAAGCAAGGTAAAGGCAGAAGAGAAGAACACATTGCACAAAAGTTTTCAGTTTTACTCATCATCAAACAAATTAAGAACGAAGTACCGATAATCCGAAGCAAGCATCACGTGCACTCCTCGCCGTCCCGGCCTCCTAGCTCGCCCCAACCTTCCTCCTCCTTCTCCAGGTAGCATTTCGCCCTCCTTTTTTCTCTCAAATTCCTCAATAACCATTAATAATTGGAGAATCAGAATCAATAGATATGAAAATCAACACATGCAAATCGTAACAAAAACACCACGAAATAGAAAACGATTATACCATAAATCCGTCGCCCCCTAGCGTCCGTTGGAGGGAAGAAGAAGGTGGAGAAGCTGGTGGCCGTGGCAAAGAACTCAGATGCGAAGCAAAGGCGAAGAAGACGATCGGAGAAGAACGCGAAACGAAGAAGACGAACGCGTGAGCAAGAAAGAACGGCGCTATAAACTTTTGGCTTAACCCTAATTCAACTAACAATTATGTTTAACCCTAAAAACAGACTATGAAGCATATTGGACTAAACCTCAAATGCCAAAGCCCAAACGAATTTTTAATGCACCCCCCCCCCCTGTTTTCAGTTTTGATTAGGCCCTTTAGACCTTTAGCCCATAATTATTTATCATCCATTTTTTATATATCTTTTTCTATTTTTCCTTTTAGTTTTTTTTTTCTTTTAGAATTTTATTAGTCTAGATAATTAGTAAGTGTAATCAAAAATAAGAGATGTATTTAATTAAAACATTTTAATAATTTGATCATTTTATTAGGTTAACTTTAGGATTAATTTAATAATTTTTAGTATTCCTTTAATTAGATTTAGGTTAATAACCTTTTAAGTTTTAATTTAGTTTAATTATTTAATAATTAATAAAATAATGCTTTAATAAAAACTCTAAAAAACATATAAAAATAGAACTTTAAAAAAACATTTTATTTAATTACTTCCCTTGCTTTAGTTAGTACTAATACAAAATATAAAAAAATAGAATTTAAGATTTAAAACATTCTATCTTTTCTTTAATTAATCCTCTTGTTTTATTAATATTAAACAAAAATACAAAAATGCACGTTCACACACTTAGTCTTTTATTTAATTGTTATACATCATTATCCGCATATTTTTTTCTGTTTAATTATTTCATATTTACATGATTATTCTGTTTACGTCTAAATCCAAGGGAAAAACGATTAAATTTGTTGACTTCATGTCCTCAAGTCCAATCACGCGAATATTTTTTCATCTCATTAAAATTTAAGACAATTTTCCCCCAAAACTCAATCTTTTCAAAACTTATACCGTTCAAGCCAAAACTTCGACATTAGGTCGTCGCATCTTCAAAAACCCGTCCGTACCCCTTTTCGGCCAAAATAATTTATTTGTTAATCAAACGGTCAATTTTAATAAAACAGATATTTCAAAAGGTTCCTATATAGTACTATAGATACATTGGGTGCTAATACCTTCCCACTGTATAACCAACCCCCGAACCATAGATCTCTTTTCAAAAAACGCCTTGTATTTTTATTACTTTTAAAAGTATTATTTACATTGCATATTTAGGTTTTTATTTCGCTCTTTCCCCTTTCCCCTTGGAAATAATAAAGCGCGGTAGCGACTCTTGCTTTTGTGAGACGAATTAATCAATAGTTCGATCTCTGATTTACCCTGCTACATTTTTTATCGCTACACAATGAACCTGGACCATTTGGATGTATCTTTAAAGAAAATATGGGCCTTCTAATAGATCAAAAATCAAACCCAAATGTCATGGCCCATTATTCTTTGTATTTTTATTTTATTTATTTGATTTAATTCATATTTAAATGAATAAAAATTCAAATAAATAGAAATAAAAATAAAAATTGTGAATGGTTAGGTTTATAGGTCCTTGGGTATGTCATAAACAAGTTTTAACCATAAAATTTAGGTCCATTAACCTAAAAATGCAATTTTGCTCAAAGTTGACTTCATGTATTTTTCACAAATTTGCCCAACTTGTGCAATCCATAACTTGCTCAATTTTCATCTTTTGAAGATGACCTTTGACTTTTTGAAAATCCTAAGATGTATTATACAATCTCTATGTTTATCATTTTTGACTTTGAAGATATTATCTTGATGTAAGTTGTCTTGACAAAAAGTGTCTTTTGTTGACTTTTTGAAAATGACCTGTAATGTATGAGCTTGTATCTTTCAAATGGTGCATTTATTGAAGTTGAGGATAAAATAGAATTTGTAGGGCATTGGATTATCTTCAAAATGAACTTTGGTTTGGGAAAAATGGATGAAGTATGTAAAAGTTATGCCTGGTCAAAGTTCAATTGACTTTTCCTGGGAAACCCTAATTTAGGAAATCTTTACTTTTGATGATCTGGGGATTTTCCTTGAGGAATCATGATCAAACCTTGATTAAATTACAAATATAAATTAAAAATGTTGATGTTGACTAAAAATCTTGAAGTTTGACTTTATATAGGCCACAATTGACTTTTGACCTAGTATAGTTGATTTTCAGGCATTTGAGCAATTAACTGAGCAAACTTGTAGTGGAATGCATGAAATTTGTCATGGACAATCTTGAAGGCATATTAGGACCATGGAAAACATTTGTGACCTTTGGAGCTTACACATCTTGATGAAAAGTGAAACCCTAATTAGAGGTTCATTGCTTAGGAGGAGAGTTTGTCTGATCAATTCTTGGTCAACCTTGAACAATTGAGGACCTCTAGAAGCATGTCTTGAGTTAAAATGGGAGGGAAAATTTTGGGGTACAACAGTACGGATAAATGGCTTAATGTGATTCCGCATGAATGAAAAAGGACCTTATAAAGTAAGGAAGTTTAGGCATAGTGAACTAACATGGATGTGTTTTTATAGGAATAAAGTTTATGCCCGCATTTTTGTGCAGAAAGTGTTATCACGGTATCCTTGGTTCAATCAGTTAGTACCTATTAGCACATCCTTACTAGAACTTAGAAGCCCTTTTAGCTCAAAATCTTGTAAGTATTGTTCTTCTTTTCATCTACTTCTGAGAGTTTTTGCTTGAGGAGAAGCAGAAGTTTAAGTGTGGGAGAATTTGATAACATCTGATCGCATTGCATATTTGACTCAAATAACACATGTTTTTCATAATTTTTAGTACTGTTTTCTTGCGTTATGCTTGTATTTGTCTTGTTTTCAGGAAACATGCGCATTTGTAGCTCTTCTTGAAGAAACCAAGCGAAAAGACCAAGAAATCGATATTTTTAGTGAAATCCTACACATGGCGTTCAGCTCAGCGATCGCTATAGGGGGCACCGTGATGTGTCCAACTCCACCCAGGAGATAACTGCCACGTCCCTCATGATATCTCTATCTGCACACTCAGCGCCCGTGGAGGGGCCTCGGCGGCCGCGGTCTTTGTAAAGTTTCTTCCCGCCCAAAAGGAGTTAAGGGGAATTTCTGTCAAAGCATACCCTGGAGAACTTCTATAAATAGTAGTTTTCATTTCATTTTCCATCATCCCGCTTAGTCTTGCAACGCTAAGCCTATACTCACTTGTGTAAAAGTAATAATTCGCCACATCGGAGGATTATTACACCATAGTCTTGATTAGGTTGAAGCATCTCTTTTATTTACAATCTTGCTTCCATTCTACTTCAAGCATTTACTTTCCAGTTGTACCAAGATTTAAAGACTCCGATTTGGAGCAAGTTTCTATTTAAGTTTTTTTATTTTATTCAATCGCTTTGTCTTGCACTTGCATTATTTATTTTATTACCTTACCTTGCCTTTATTACTATGTTAATCTCGATCAACTTTAATATGCTTTCTTTTATTTCCATGTTTGGTTAAATATTTTAAGGTTGGAATGTAAGGATCATTGTCATGATAGCATTTCAACACTGTATCAGTAGAAACACTTTAGGGGATGTTTTGACTTTTAAAATAAGCTTTCCGTACTTAATATTTTCGGATAAGATCGAAAGTCGTCCATTTCAAAGAGTAAACTTGGTTAGTTTTTAAATGTTCAAAAAGGGCGAAAGCATTTTGGCTGGTTAATTAGGGATCTTTGAAACTTTTAGAAAACGATTTTGAAACTACTTTCGAACGCGTTTATAGGTTTACAATCCGATTCTCAAGCGAAAGCCAAGAATCTCTTTATGTCAATCATTCCGAGTTGAAACCACTTTTTTACTAAGTTAAGAAACTAATTTCTTAAAAATAGGTGTGCTGCTTTAACGCTTGAAGCGCCCTTTTATAATTTACAATAGAAGGATTTGATTGTAGAGTAAACTCGGATCTTAGTTATCCAAAGCGACAAGTTCCCATCAAATTGTTCCATTACAAGAGTGGAAAATATTGCCACATGAGTAGTTCTATTAAATACAACTTGAAATGTTATTTGACCAATGTGATTTACATTGTAGCCTGTCTTTTGTCTGAATTTACTTTATCTATTTATTTCCTTTGCATTATACTCCCTCAAATGAATTGATCCGCCTTAGATAAGAAACTTAATAATAGAGTTGATAGATTGATGATTGGTCTTTATGGTTCGATAATCCTTTATATTACTTGGATAGACTGTGCACTTGCAGTTAGATATATAAACAGACCGAACATGACATCGAACCTATGAACCCCCATGTGCATGATCTTGTGTGTGATTGTTGCATCAAGCATTCATGCACCCATGAGTATCTTTTAAAAAAACATGTTTCAAGGGACTTAAAGTTGATTTTTTGCGAATATTTCAGTTACTTTTGACCATGGATTTTGGAAAAAGAAAGACTCGGAAGTACAATTTTAAGGATCCTAAGATAGATGATTTGATGAGTCGGATTCCAGAGATTGAGAGTTCTATAGATTTTTGGAAGAAGTATGGATCCATCGTGTCTCTCATGAATCTAGGGATGAAGGAGGGTATTATCTCAACTTTGGTCCAATTTTATGATCTGATGTATCAATGTTTCACTTTCCCTAATTATCAGTTGATGCCTACATTGAAGGAGTATTCTTACCTATTGGGTTTATTTGTTACCGATCGTGTTCCTTTCATCGGTTTAGAGGGGGAACCCAAGTCTCATGAGATTGCTCTTATGGTTCATTTGGGGAAGTTTGAGGTTGAGGCCTACATGATTACCAAAGGAGGAATTAAAGGATTACCTGCTCAGTTTTTATTAGAGAAAGCTTGATACTTTGCTAGGATCAAGAGTACAGTTGCTTTTAAGGCTATCTTTGCTCTACTTGCCTATGGGTTTTTCTTATTTCTGAATGTCGACAACTTTGTGGATATCAATGCCATCGGGGTCTTTTTGATAGGGAATCCAGTTCCTACATTATTAGGAGATTCCTATAAATCCATTCATCTTCGGGATTATTATCATGGAGGGATGATTATTTGCTGCATGCCTTTGTTGTATCAGTGGTTTATTTCTCACTTACCTTGGTCCGATGCTTTTTGGGATGTTAAGAAGGAACCTCGTTGGGCTCCGAAGATTATGGCCCTCAATCTTTCCGATAATTTTTGGTATAATCAAGCTTACCATGATATGGAAATTGTCGATAGTTGTGGTAGTTTCCCTAATGTACCTTTTCTTGCTATAAAGGGAGGAATTAACTAAAATCCCGCTCTTGCACGACGACAACTTGGATATCCGATGATAGATAAGCCAAATAGTATTCATCTGAGTGGTTTATTTCTCAAAGAGGGAGAGGATCATAAGAAAGATAAGGAGGAGATTACAACGGTTTGGCACCATATTCACATGAAGAGTAGAAAGGACTTGGGGCCTAGAGGAGCTGTTTCTTTGGAGCCTTATCTCCGGTGGGTACAGGCAAGGGCAATTCAGTTGAAGATTCCATATTCCCATGAAGAACCTATGCCTGATATGTTTGTGAAGCCCACTCTTCCCCTTTTAGATGATATGGAAGAGCTTCAGATTTCCCTAGTTAGGATGCAGCAGCAGAAGGAGGCCTGGAAGAATAAGTTTCAGACTTTAGAAACGTCCTACTGAGCAGACTTGAAGAAGAAGGATGACCTAATTGAGATTCTTGAGAGTTTTTATTTAGAGATGATGGAGAAGCAAGAGGATTTATTTTCCTCTAAAGCTCGATCAGGACAGTCATTCACTTCCTGACTTTGGTGATTGGAAAGGGGTTACTGGAAGGTATGTAAAAGAGAACAAGAAGTTGAAGGCTCGGATTGCAAGACTCACAGGAAAGTGTTAGTGTGTGGAGGGATCTCATCAGCTTTTCTTTGTTAGGATTTTAGATTTTATCTTCTCTTCTACATAGTATTGTTGAAACTTGTACTAAAAAGTTATAATCCATTTTGATATTATTACAATGAGATTCATAGTATTTCAAAATGTGTTAGTACTTTAATGTTTGAAAATTGTCTATAATTCTTTGAGTCCCTTGAAATACTAATAATAATAAAATAAATCATGTGCATTGCATGTCATGTATCATCTTTTACATACTGCTTTCATTTCTGTTCATACCCAGGTGTCTTACTAAGTTTAGCTACTTCATTCAGCAAGTTGTCTCACCGGTACAATACTCGGTCTAATTCGAGGAAGAAAATGGAGAATCTTGAATAAGAGAATCGTGAGCTACATGAAGAAGTTACTGCTTTAAAGGCCGGTATGGCCAATATGACTGCTTTGATGGAATTGTTGGTGGCTTCTCAGAATCAGCCACCACTTATCAGCCACAACAAACAACTGTCACTTCCTAAGCTTCAATAATTCCCATTTCCGTTACTCCAGCTATTGTTGATCAAAACCGTATGCCTCAGGGTTACCCGTGGGGAATTCTTGAATACTTCATGCCATAAGGGTACAATCTTGATGCTCCAGTCGCTCCAGTTGTTCAAGCTACTGCTACTCCTGCACCTTCTGTGGTGCATGTTACTCCTGCTGCAAGAAATGAGATCCATTATGCTGCATCTCTTTCGGTGAATGCTATACCGTTTATTATTGATGAAGTTTATTGTCTTGTTCCTCAACCAAGTGAAAGTGTGGGTTTCTATGACCGGTTAGATGAATTTCAAGACCAGTTCAATGAGATGCAGAAGGAAATGAAGGCCCTTCGAGGAAAAGAATTGTTTGGACAGAATGTCAGTGAACTCTTCCTAGTTCCCAATGTAAAAGTGCCAGCAAAGTTTAAAGTTCTGAAATTTGATAGGTACAAGGAAAACTCTTACCTTCTTGACCACCTGGTGATGTATATCAGAAAGATGTCTACTCATAATGATGATCAGTGTTTACACATTCATTTCTTCCAGGACAATTTAACTGGTGCTGCTCTAAAGTGGTATATGAGTCTGGATAATAGTAGTATTCGTACCTTCAATGATCTGGGAGAAGCCTTCATTAAGCAGTATAAGTATAATATGTTCATGGCACCTGACCGTGACCAGTTAAGGGCAATGGCTCAAAGAGACAAGGAGTCGTTCAAAGAATATGTGCAGTGTTGGCGCGATAAAGGTACCCAGGTGGTGCCACCTATGGGAGAACAATAAATTACCAAGGTCTTCTTGAAATCCCTTGGATCATTTTATTATGAAAGGATGGTCGCTAGTGCACCAAGGGATTTTACCAAAATGGTAAGCATGAGTATTCGTTTGGAACAGGCCGTTAGAGAATGGCGCTTGAAAAAAGATGAAGGGACAAAGAAGTCGTCATACAGGTTCTCTCGAAAGAAAGAAAGTGAAATGAATGTTTTTATTGGGGAAAGAAAGATTAGGCCACCTAGAAGACATCAACGGTACCAACAATAGGTTGCTTTTGTGACTCCAGTTGTTAATATAGCTCCAACCACTATTTCCTATCAGAGACCATCCCCTCAGGGAAATCAAGGAAGAAGTCATAAGAGAGAAGCTTTTGACTCCATTTCGATGAGCTATGCAGAGTTACTTCCAACTTTGATCCAGAAGAAGTTGGTTCAGACCAGGCTGCCCCCTGTTATACCATCACCTCTACCATGGTATTATAAGGCAGACCAGATGTGTGTTTTCATCAGGGAGCACCAGGGCACAATATTGAGAACTGTTATCCTTTGAAATCTGAAGTATAAAAGATGGTGAAATCTGGCCTCTTATCCTTTAAATATGTTGGCCCTAACATGAAAGATAATCCTTTGCCAAAACATGGAGGAGCAAATGTTGTAAACATGGTTGTTGGTTGTTGAGGGGAATTTCAGATTTTTATATCGACCTGGTTAGAGGAGATTTGGTAAAGATGCATGCTAACCTCTATGAGTTCAGTTATTATATGCACGACCATGGTGGTTATAGTATTTTTAGTACCGATATCCAGGGTTTTGTATAAGATAAAAGGTGATCTTCAAGAAATGATGGACGAAGGCCTCATTCATATAATTAGGCCAAGGGTAGAGTACGGAGAGGATGTTAATATGGTATTTGGATGTCCTGGAGAATTCCAGATTTTCAACGTGAACCATATGAATGATGATTTGGTGCAGTTCCACTCTACCATCTATCACATGGATGGTCAAGAAGAACACCATTATAGGTCTTTCCGGATCTACTGCAGAGACTTTTGTGGTTGTTCCATTGTGATAAGGGGTATTCAGTTGTTATTGGATAATGGTACTATCAAAGTATCAAGCAATAGAGATGATTACCATGGGATTAATGTGACAGAGGATTGCTCGGACGATGAGTATGTTTTCGCAGATGATTATTTTCCTCAAATGAAGGTATGTTCTGCAGCAATGATTATGTGATTTCTAAGTACTTTGAAGAACGGGTGAATGTTATTGTGACTTGTTTTAGTGTTCCCGCCCCTATAGAGATTGAGTACCGTAGCAAGCCAATTGTTTCTCCGTTGTGATTTGATTGTCGGGTCTTGTTCCTTTCGAATCAGACAAACTCGTGCCATATAAATACAACGCTATAATTATAGAGGATGGTGTGGAAGTCCCCATCCAACCTTTGTCTGATGTCAAGAATATTGCTGAAGCCAGCCGAGTGACCTGCAGTGGTCGTGTTTTCGCACCTGTCATTCGAGGGAATGTTAATGCTGATAAAAAGGTTGTTGAAAGTATTGAACCTAAGAAAGCAGTGGGGGAATCTAGTGGTACTACTCCGGAAAAAGATGTGGATGATATATTGAAGATTATGAAGATGAGAAACTGCGGGATCGTAGATCAATTGTTGCAGACTCCATCAAAGATATATATTTTAGCCTTGCTAATGAACTCTTCCGACCATAGGGAATATTTGATAAGAGTATTGGATCAAGCTTTCATGGAAAGTGATATGCCTTTGAACCAATTCAGTAGTGTTGTTGGGAGTATTACATCCTGTAATAACTTGAGTTTCTGTGATGACGAGCAACCTAATGAAGGGAGGAATCATAACTTGGCTCTCCATATCTCCATGAATTGTAAGAGCGATTCATTGTCTAATGTTCTGATTGACAATGAGTCTGCTTTAAATGTCATACCGAGGAGCACGCTCATGAAGTTGAGGTACCAATGAACTGCCTTGCGCCCGAGTGACATAATTGTAAAAGCTTTTGATGGATCGAGGAAGTCTATCACTGGGGAAGTAGATTTTCCTATTCACATAGGCCCGCACTTATTTCAAATTACTTTCCAGGTTATGGAAATTGTTCCTGCTTACAACTGTTTACTGAGATGACCATGGATCCACGAGGCAGGGGCTGTCACTTCAACTTTGCACCAAAAGCTGGAGTTTATTTGTGAAGGAAAGGTTGTCATCATAAATGGATAGCAGACTTTGTTAATATCTAATTTATCCTCTTTCATTGTTGTGGAAGCGGATGAAGCTGCTATTGGAACTCAGTTCCAAGCTTTGTCCATTGATAATGTAAGGGAAAAGGAAGGATGCTCAACAGGTAGTGCGTAATGGCCCCAATAAAGTGTGGGGGAAGATTGTTGATCCACCTGGGAATAAGAATAGAGCTGGTTTGGGATTCTTTATAAAGAATAATAAAGGTGAGATTATGAAGCCGAAGTATGCTTTGGGAAAATATTAAGACATCTTTCACAATGGAGGTTACCTTCACCCAACTATTTCGAGGATCAATGATATCCTGGAAGGTGAAGCGGAGCAAGAGATACCCAATTACATGACGCATGGAATCAGAGTCCGAAATTGGGTCACTATTGATGTTCCCTCTTGCATTCATATTTCAAAGTAATTTGTTTTTTAATCTTTTCAAAAATCTTTCACTCTTCCCAAGGTGAAAGTATTGATATTGTATGGTCATATCTAATGCTTTGATATTTAAAATCAATAATAAAAGTTGTCTTTGATTCCCAATTTATGTCTTTATTTTCTGTCTATTTTGGAAAATGGTAATCAGAAAAACCCTTTTAAAATAAATAATAATTGTAATCTGCATAATCACTTTCTATATGTGTTAGTTTCTAAAAGCAATCATAAATCATATGTGCAAATTAATTAAAAAACTCCTTGAGTACAATGTCCCTGCACCCTCTCCAACTTTGAATATCATGCGTATGTGGCTGAAGAAGAAGAATATGATGAAATCCCAGAAGAGGTTTCATGGTTGCTTGAGCGCAAGGAAAGTACCATTCAGCCATATAAAGAGTCGTTAGAGAGGATTAATTTGGGTTCAGAGGAAGATCCAAAAGAAGTCAAGATTAGAGCATTGCTTCATCCTGACGTGAATAGCAGGTTGATTGAATTGTTGAAAGAGTATGTGGATATATTTGTTTGGTTATACCAATACATGCCGGGATTGGACTCTGATATTGTGGAACATCATTTGCCGCTAAAGCCATAATGCCCGCCAATCAAGTAGAAATTGTGAAGAACTCACCCTGATATGGAACTGAAAATTAAAGAAGAAGTTTTAAAGCAAATTAATGTCGGTTTTATTGTGACATCAGTGTACCCTCAGTGGATTGCCAATATTGTCCCGGTACCAAAGAAAGACGGAAAAATTCGCATGTGTGGATTATAGAGAATTAAACAAATCTAGTCCAAAAGATGACTTTCCATTGCCACATATTGATATGTTGGTTGATAGTACAACAAAATTTAAAGTATTCTCGTTCATGGACAGATTTTCCAGATATAATGAAATCAAAATGGCTCTTGAGGACATGGAAAAAACAACATTTATCACATCATGGGGAACATTCTGCTATAGAGTGATGCCCTTCGGGTTGAAGAAAGCTGGTGCAACATACCAGAGGGCTATGACAACCCTATTCCATGATCTGATGAACAAGGAAATTGAGGTATATGTTAATGATATGATTGCCAAATCTCATACTGAAGAAGGGCATATCGTCTCCGCTTGAATCCCAACAAATGCACCTTTGGTATTCGATCAGGAAAATTGTCAGGTTTCATTGTCAACCAAAAAGGAATTGAAGTTGACCCTGATAAAGTTAAGGAAATTTAAGAAATGCCAGCTCCAAGAACTGAAAATAAAATTAGAGGCTTCCTTGGACGTTTGAATCACATTTCCAGATTTATTTCCCATATGACTGCAACGCGTAAGCCGATCTTTATGTTGTTAAAGAAAGATCAAGGTTTTGTAGATGATTGCCAAAGGGCATTTGAAAGTATTAAAGAGTATCTTCATGAACCTGCTATCTTTCTCCCTCTTGTTTAAGGAAGATCATTGATTATGTATCTGACAGTGTTAGATAATTCTATGGGCTATATTTTGGGACACAAGATGAAACAGGGAGAAAAGAATATGCCATTTATTATCTCGGCAAGAAGCTTATTGAGTATGAGTCACGGTATTCTATGCTTGAAAAAACTTGTTGTGCTCTGGCCTGGGCGGTAAAACGGTTGCGGAAATATATGTTTAATCATACTAGTTGTTTGATTTCCAAAATGGATCCAATTAAGTATATTTTTGAAAAGCCCGTTCTTACTGGAAGAATTTCCCGTTGGGAGATGCTGTTGTTCGAATACGATATTGAACACAGTTCTCAGAAGGCTATAAAAAGCAGTGTGTTGGCATACTATCTTGCTCACCAACCAGTTGATGATTAGCAGTTTGTTAAATATGATTTCCCTGATGAGGATGTGAAGTTTTTGAAAGTAAAAGATTGTGATGAACTGTTGCCCAAGGAAGGCCCTGATCCTGAATCTCGTTGGGGCATGGTGTTTGATGGAGATGTGAATGCTTATGGTAAAGGAATTGGTGTTGTGGTTATCACTCCCCATGGATCGCATATCCCCTTTACTGCAAGGTTGGCATTTGATTGCACCAATAACATGGCAGAGTATGAAGCTTGTATCATGGGTCTCGAGGAGGCTATTGATCTCAGAATCAAAATTCTAGATGTGTGTGATCGGTGGAAATAGAACTGACTATTATGAAATGCTGGTTCGCGAAATGTCGCGATAAGCAAGAGTCGCCACCGTATTTTATTTTCTCCAACAAGGAAAGGACAAAAGCACAGCAAAATTCCTTTTCGAGATGTATCTCGGTTTGGGAGGTAGATTATAGAAAGGGAAGGTGTTAGCACCCTTTCTATCTGTGGTTATCCACGGGCTCTTAGGTACTTGCTCACTATGTTTTCAAAAGTTTTTGCTTTTCTTGTGTTTGTGGGTTTTGAAAAAAAGTTTGTTTGAAAACTTCAATTTAACTCTTGTATCTGTCCTCAAGAGTGTATGAAGTGTTTATTTGAAAACTTTTGTCAGAAAAGTGTAAGTGCGAAAAGTTGTTTTGTTTTGAAAGAGCAAGTATCTAAGAACCTCTACCTACTCAAAAGAAATTAAGCTGTGTAAATGTCCTTTAGACAGTGCTATCCCACTATTGAGAAGTAGGCAGCACCGTCATTGGAGTTATTCGGGTCAATTTGATTATAGGGACATGTGGTCACCAAAGCAATAGTAGGACGCCTTAGCGGTAACCCTAATGTCTTAGATCATTTTTTATCGAGGCAACCGTTTCGAGACAACTTTGATCTTTAGACAGGAGGGCGACCTCTAAAACACCCTATACTTAATGACCACGTCGAGGCAACCAAGTGAGGCGTACCCTAAGAGTGGCATGTGCAAGTGTGTCAGGTTTCAATTAAGTTATCTTTGCACATGTTATGGTGAGCTACGGGTTGATTTTAATTTCAGAGATAAGTCTTGTCATGCATAGCCTAGTTAACATACATCTAACAGTTAATAATTTGCGGAAAGTAAAACTAAACTATTACAAGGCGTCAGGTATTTACATCGCCAAAAACAACCCTTGAAAAGTAAATTGCGGAAAATTAAGAAAACGATAAAAAGTCCTAATTAAGGCTATTACATCCTCGGAGCAATTACATAATATGGATAAAAAATTAATCAAGAATAATCGCACGCGAGAAAAATTAAATCGGAGAAGTTCTTAGGGTTTTGACCCCTTTTTTGAGAAAGAAAGAGTTTTTTGCTATTTTGCATTTAATTAAATTAATCCTAAAACTAATTAATTAATAAAAAAGATGTTTTTGAGTTTTTTATGTTTTTTTAGGAAATAAATAAAAAATAAGATGATTAAAAGTCAGGAACCCTAATTCTACATTAGTTTTAGATTATTGCAAAAAATGTCAAAATTAACTTAATTAAAACTAAATTAGTTAATTATATTTATTTACAAAAAATAATAAATTAAGGGTGAATTTAATAAATAATAAAAAATATTATATTTTAGTTTTCTGAATTTATTATGAAAAATTAATTATTTTGGTTAGTGAAAATAATAATAATTAATAATAATAAAAAAACAATTAAATAAATAAACACAAAGGAAGAAAAAAGAATAAACCCAAGGGGGGGTGCTGGCCCAATTAGGAGGTGTGTTGGAAATTTGTAGCCCAACAAACTGCAAGCCTCTTTGACTTTTTTGGATCATCCACACGCACATTGACCAGGGAGTATGGTACTCTTCCAATCTAGGCCATGGGATCTGAGTTTGAGGCCACTTGGCGCGCTGGGATGTGAGTATATGAGGGACCATCTCCTGGGCATAGCATAGGAATATCTGGAAAGAAAAATTAAATAAGCGTTTGGGGGACCTGGGATTCGAACCCAGGTCCCAGCGCTCACATGCCAATGCCTTAACCACTCCACTACGCTGCTTCAATTGTTAGTCAAATAAAGAGCAATTATTATATTGGGAAATTAATCCATACGCTGTAAAACAAAAACACGCGTGCTTATTTCAAATCAACCATTCAGATGTTAACACGTCCTCGTCTTCTTCGTTACACCTGCAAAAAGAATATTAGATAGCGGGGGTTTTTAACCCCCACAAACTAGCAGCACGAATAATAGCGATTAGAGATACAGTACATATAAATATTTCGCGAAGGGTGATTTGTGTTCGTCTTGGCCACACGAGTTCAACCATATGTATCACTAGTCCTAATTTTTCCTGGATTGCAAAGCCCCAATTTCAAAGCTTAAGAACCCTAGAAATCGTTCATGGCATCTTTTGATTCATGGCGTTATAACTCAATTAAACCATTCCATCAGCTTGGTATGACCTCTAGCAATGCAAAACAATCAAGAAAACATGTTAAATATGCATGAATTAAGCAATATGATTTTGGATAATAAGTGCACACCGTGGTTCTGTTTTCAGTGATTTCTTGAGCTTTAAGGTCTGAATTTGATTGCAAAACCTTCCTGGGATCTCCTGCAATGTATTGGAATCAATAAAAACTCTTAAATCGCCCTAGAATACAAAAATCAGTTTTCAAGTTTCTTGGAATTTTTTCAATATGCTATGGCTTTTTTCTGCAGCTTTCTCACGTCCATGAGATTAGGATTTGCTTGCATATATAGAGAGGAAACGAATTAGGTCAAAAACTTGAGCAAGAATCCATTGCAATGATGATTAGATCTTTGATTGAAAATCAAATATTTTTGATTTTTCATGATTGGAAAATATTGCCAAATTGGGATGTTTTGTATCTTTGACTTTATGCACGAATTTGCCATCATATCTTGACCATACTTGCTTCACAAATTGATTGAAAAATCAAATCTTGCATTTTCCTACAATTTAAATTAATTAAATGAATTAATATTAATTAAAAATCCAATTAATCAATAAAAATTAGAAAATAAATTCCATTAAGCTTGATGGGTCGTGCAAAGTCATGGATGAATTTTCAAGAAGAGATTTGAGGCCCATTAGCAAAAAGAAGGTGTTTTGAGCAAAGTTGACTTTTGCAAATTCATGAAAATTTCCCAACTTCTCCAATGCACAACTTGCTCAATTTTGATCATATGAACATGTTCTTGGACATTTTGGAAAGCTCTTGAAGTCCTCTAACCAATTCCTTTGATCCCATGTCATTTGGATTTACCAATCTCAAGTTATGGCCTTTGACTCAAAGTGCATTTTTGTTGACTTTTGAATTTGACCTATAATGTAGAAATTGATAACTTTTTATGAGAGCATTTCTTGAACTGGGAGTGTGAAGATGGTTTGTAGGAAATTGCATCCCCTTAAAAATGAGCATTGGATGGAATTTTTTTGACAAACCATGAGAATGTTATGCCCTGGTCAAGATACAGTTAACTTTTCTACTGTCCAAAAATAGTAACTTTTTGCATCTTGATGATTTTTGAGCTATGCTTGTGGAATCATGATCAAGACTTGATCAAATGATGATTGTGGACTCAAAATAAGATGTTGACCAAAAATTCTGACTTTTGATTGCAAAATGACCTTTTTGCCCCTGTAGTTGACTATGGATCAAATGGAGCTTTTGACTATGCAAATTGGCACTATGAGTATTGAAACTTGGCATGTAGGTGCTTGAGAATGCATATAGGCCTATGAGACTTGATTGAGCCATTGAAAACCTCCAATTCCTTGAAAGAACCAAAACCCTAATTTCAACTGGCTTATGAGGTATTTGGACTGTGCAATCCTTGAGCAATCTTGAGCAATTTGAGAATTATTCTTGTCAAATCTTGAGGAATATGGGAGGGCAAATTTTGGGGTACAACAGTTGCCCCTGTTAAATCTTCTTAAACCTGAGGATGTAGATTGGCTTGTGTGCCTTTCGTGATCCGAAGGTGGAAGATGATTGAACACTAAAGTGCCCAGAAATTTGCACTCGCATGGTGTAGTATCAGCAATGTGATGTCGGGAATGGGCTTACAGATGCCATTTGGAGAGATGATGGATAGGAGGATGGGCTTATAGATGACATCTGGAAATGTAATGGATAGTTGTGGAGATGGGCTTAAAGATGCCATCTGGAAATGTTTGTTGAATTGTAACTTGGTAGGTTGAAAGAAGGAACATGTGTAGGGTTGCCTGATGATGAGTCCGTGTAAAACTGCATCTGAAAGAGAAGGAAACGGTGTAGGGTTGCCTCATGATGGTCAAGTAGATATTTGTCCTGTCTGGTTTCAGGTATTATTCTACAATCGGTCGTCCACAAATATTTCCTGGCCTGTTACAGGTGTTAATCTGGAACTTAAGGAGGTTGGTCGATGAGATAGTTGTCCTGGCTGGTTTCAGGTATTAATCTCTGACCTGAGAAAGAAAGATGGTTTTCCTGGCTTGCTACAGGTATTGATCTTCAATCTCTTCAATGTAGATAACTTTCCTGTCTGGTTTCAGGTATAGATCTACAATCAGTCGTCCACAGATATTTCCTGGCTTGCTACAGGTATTAATCCGGAACTTAAGAAGTCCGGCCGATGAGATAGTTTTCCTGTCTGGTTTCAGGTATTAATCTCTAACCTGAGAAAGAAAGATAGTCTTCCTAGCTTGTTACAGGTATTGATCTTCAGTCTCTTCATGTAGATAACTTTCCTGGCTAGTTACAGGTATAGATCTACAATCAGTTCATATAGGTGGTTTTCCTGTCTGGTTTCAGGTATTAACCTATAATCGGTCGTCCACAGATATTTCCTGGCTAGTTACAGGTGTTGATCTGGAACTTTAAGAAAGGGTGATCGAGGAGATAGTTGTCCTGGCTGGTTTCAGGTACTAATCTCTAACCGGAGAAAGAAAGATAGTTTCCTGGCCTGTTACAGGTGTTGATCTTCAGTCTCTTCATGTAGATAACTTTCCTGGCTAGTTACAGGTATAAATCCACAATCGATTGTTCACAGATATTTCCTGGCTAGTTACAGGTGTTAATCTGGAACTTAAGAAAGGTTGATGGTAATCATCTTTTGATTGACCTTTTCCTGAAAAGGAAAAACATTAGTCGTATGCAATGTCATGATGTATGAAATGCATGATGTTCTCAAAATAAATGAGATCGTGTCGTATGCACTTTGTCATGCGTGAAATGTGAAATGTTTATGAATGTATTTTCGTCTGGGAAAATAAATCCTTGACAGATGTCGGGGAGTTAAATCCTGGTCTGATGTTTGAAGAGTAGAGTTCTTCGTTTCTGCTGGGGATGATGAACGAAGATGATTGCAAGAATAAACCGGTAGGAGAAGATGACTCTGTTGGGGGATAAACCTGGTGAAGAGATTACTCTGCGGGGAATTACTCTGTGGGAAGAGATGCTTTGCTGAGATTTTAATGATAACTCCGCTGGGGACTCCATTGATAAGCTCTGTTAGGGGATTTTGATGATGAACTCCGTTGGGGGATAGAAAGAACTTTGTTGGGGACGATCTTTCAGTTGCAATTTGCTGAGGATAACCCAGTTAGACTCTGGTGGGGATAACATCAGAATATGGCTAGGGAGAGATATTTGTACTCTGTAGGGGACAAGCTTCCAGAATCTACTGGGTAAGATGATTCAACTCCATTGGGGAAGCTTTTCAGACTGTGCTGGGAAATGGTTCCGCTGAGGGCATCTTGTATTCTGCCGGGGAACAATCTTATATTTCTGTCGAGGAATATTAAGACTGTCGGGGATGCTTGCTGAGGAATATCTATATACTCTGCTAGGGAATATTAATATCTTCGGGGATAGCAAGCCTTTTTAGGGCTGATGGTAGACTAACTCTGCTTGGGAAGAGTATTGCTGATTTGTTCATTGTGGCAAGGCTCAGTGGGGAGAGCTACCATTATTGTTTTATTCTGTGGGGAGTGACGGTATCTTGGTCAAATTCCTCAGCTGAACTTACCTTGGTACCTTGGTGGACAAAGCAACTAGATCGCTTATACAATTCTTATTGCCCCTACTTCCGATGTCACCAGTAATTAGTCCTTTGTTTTGCATGCAAATATTTGTGATCAGCAATTAATGTCAAATGCATATATCAAAAATGAACATTGGACGTTCTTTGTAAAACAAAACAGATAAAGGAAAAATAATTTGCAATTTGTCTGAAAAATGAAACTTGTATTGATTTTGAAATTTGCCTGTAAATAGGCGTTTTGTACGAGAGGCTGACGTCCTAGTAAGAGAATGTCGCCGAACAAATAGAGTTTATACAATTTGTGAAAAGGAAAACAAAACAGTTATGTGAAGAAAACCCCACTAGGTTCCAACTCTGCTATCGCCTTTATGTCTTCAAGCGTCTCATCACTTTGCTACTTAGTTGAAGAGAAATTTCATTGATTGGTGTCGTATGAACCTGATGGTCGATACCAAAGTCTGGATGCAGGGTGATCCAATGAGACATAGTATTACGCTTATCCCTAACTTTTTCCTGGACTGCCCTTTCGGGTTTTCAGTCCACCGGGATACCCATTTTTTCCCAAGCCGCCTTTTCAGGTTTTTGACTTGCCGGGTGTACAGATTTTTTTATTTTTTTTCATCCCTTATTTTGCCCGAAGCCTTTTGGTTCGCTGGGAAGCCCTTATTTTTGCCTAGGCCAGTCGACCTAGCGGGTCTTTAATCATGCGTAGTATCTTTTTACTATGTCTACATTGGCGGGGTGAGGAAGGTTGTCACCGTCCATGGTGGTTAGAATCATTGCTCCTCCTGAGAAGATGTTCTTAACCACAAATGGCCCTTCGTACGTAGGGGTCCATTTTCCCCTGGGATCACCTTGAGGTAAAATGATGCGTTTGATTACCAGGTCCCCAACTTGATACTCTTGTCGTTTGACTTTCTTGTTAAATGCCTTGATCATCTGTTTTTGGTATGTCTGACCATGACAAATAGCAGTGAGTCTCTTTTCATCGATTAGGTTCAATTGATCAAGCCGGGTCTGGATCCAGTCGTCTTCGCTCAAACCTGCATCCTTCATTATCCGGAGAGAGGGTATCTGAACTTCAATGGGCAGGACTGCCTCCATGCCGTATACCAAGGAATAGGGTGTTGCCCCTATTGACGTCCGTGTTGAGGTGCGGTACCCATGAAGAGAAAATGGTAACATCTTGTGCCAATCTTTGTAGGTCACTGTCATCTTCTGCACAATCTTCTTAATGTTTTTATTAGCCGCCTCTACAGCCCCATTCATCTTCGGCTGGTAGGGAGAAGAGTTATGGTGTTGTATCTTGAATTGCTCACAGAGCTCAGCGATCATCTTATTGTTAAGATTGGTACCATTATCCGTAATGATCCTCTCTGGTACGCCGTATCTATAGATCAGGTTGTGCCGAATGAACCGTGCCACGACGTTCTTGGTTACGGTGGCAAAGGAAGCTGCTTCAATCCACTTCGTAAAGTAATCAATCGCTACCAGGATGAAACGATGCACGTTGGATGTCGTAGGTCTGATCTCGCCGATCATATCAATGCCCCACATTGCAAAAGGCCAAGGTTCTGTCAAGACGTTCAAAGGAACTGGAGGAATGTGCACCTTATCAGCGTAGATCTGGCATTTGTGACACGTCCGAGAATGTTGATAACAGTCGGCTTCCATTGTGGACCAGTAATATCCTGCCCGAAGGATTTTCTTTGCCATGGTATGTCCACTGGAATGCGTTCCGAAAGTACCTTCATGCAGCTCTGTCATGATCCTTTCTGCTTCGATCTTATCCACACAATGCAGTAAGGTTGAATCATGGTTTCGTTTATAGAGAATGCCATTGCTGAGGAAGAACTTTGTCGCGAACCTTCTCAGAAACTTCTTGTCATTAACAGATGCGCCCTCGGGGTATTCTTGAGCTTCAAGGTACCTCTTTACTACATGATACCAAGGTTTTTCTGTTACCTCTTCGGTCTCAAGATCACAACAATGTGCAGGTTCATCCAATTTCCAAATAATGATCTGGGGAGCCTCATTGTCCCATTTGACTTTGAACATAGAAGACATCGTAGCCAGCGCGTCCGCCAACTGATTCTCCTCTCTTGGGAAGTGTTCAAAGGTTATCTCCTCGAAATGGGGAATCAACGTCAATACATACTCCTTGTAAGGAATAAGATTTGGGTGTTTCGTATCCCACTCGCCTTTGATCTGACTGATCACGAGAGCGGAATCTCCGAAGACACTTAGAAACTTGATCCTTAGGTCAATTGCAGCTCGAAGACCCATGATGCATGCTTCATACTCCGCCATGTTGTTGGTGCAGTTGAAACATAGTCGGGCGGTAAGTGGAGTATGAGAGCCCTTAGGAGATATGATCACATCGCCAATACCGTTACCCAAAGCGTTTGAGGCTCCATCAAAGTGCATAGACCATCGGGATCCTTCCTCAGGTCCTTCATCCAGTCTAGGTATTTCACAATCAGTCACTACCATGATATTCTCATCTGGAAATTCAAAGTTCATGGACTGGTAGTCATCCACTGCCTGATGTGCCAAATGGTCTGCCAATACACTTACCTTGATTGCTTTTTGAGTTGTGTACTGGATGTCATATTCAGTCAAGATCATCTTCCATCTTGCTATTCTTCTGGACAAGGCAGGCTTTTTGAAGATGTACTTGATTGGATCCATTTTTGAAATTAATAGAGTAGTGTGAGTCAACATATACTATCTTAGCTGGCGAGCAGCCCATACCAAAGCGCAGCAAGTTTTCTCGAGCAGTGAGTATCGGGTCTCACAGTCGGTAAACTTTTTGCTAAGGTAATAAATAGCGTGCTCTTTTCGGCCAGACTCGTCATGCCGACCCATCACACACCCCATTGAATTGTCAAGTACTGTCAAGTATAAGATTAGAGGTCTCCCTTCAACCGGTGGCATGAGAATAGGTGGCTCTTGGAGATACTCTTTGATTCTTTCGAACGGGGCCTGACATTCATCGTTCCAACGTACTACTTGATCTTTCTTCAGTAGCTTGAAGATTGGTTCACAAGTAGCAGTTAGGTGCGAGATGAATCGGGCAATGCAGTTCAGCCGTCCTAGAAAGCCTCTGACTTCTTTCTCTGTCTTGGGAACTGTCATCTCTTGTATGGCTTTCACTTTGGCAGGTTCCACTTGAATACCTTTGTCGCTCACGACGAAGCCTAGCAATTTTTCAGATCTCACCCCGAAGGTGCACTTGTTTAGGTTTAACCTCAGCTTGTATAACTTCAACCGGTCAAACAGCTTCTGTAGATGGTCAAGGTGTTCCTCCTCAGTTTGGGACCTTGCAATCATATCGTCGACATATACTTCAATCTCATGATGGATCATGTCATGAAACAAAGCAACCATGGCACGTTGGTAGGTTGCCCCAGCATTTTTCAACCCAAAAGGCATGACCTTGTAACAGAAGGTTCCCCACTGAGTAACAAAAGTGGTCTTCTCCATGTCTTTGGGAGCCATCTTTATCTGATTATAACCGGAGAAACCGTCCATGAAGGAGAATACCTTATGTTGAGCAGTGTTGTCAACCAGAATGTTGATGTGAGGCAGAGGGAAGTCATCCTTAGGGCTCGCCCTGTTCAAATCCCTGTAGTCAACGCACATTCAGACCTTACCATCTTTCTTCGGCACTGGAACCACGTTGGCAACCCACTGAGGGTAAGAAGTTACTGCTAGAAAACCGGCGTCAAATTGTTTCATAACCTCAGCTTTGATTTTCTCGGATATCTCTGGGCGCATACGGTGAACCTTCTGTTTTACCAGAGGACATTCTTCCTTGGTAGGCATATGATGAACCACAATGTTGGTATCCAACCCAGGCATATCTTCGTAAGACCAGGCAAAGATTTCCATGTAGTCATGCAGCATCTGAATCAACCGTTGTTTCACACTGAGCTCCAGATTTACACTAATCTTGACTTCCTTTCTGTCTGTCTCAGTACCCAGATTTACCGTTTCCACTAGCTCTTCATGGGGCTGAATGGCCCTCTCTTCCTGGAGTAACAGTCTTGCAAGCTCACCAGGCACTTCCAATCATCTTCACCTTCGTCTTCGGCTAAGTTGATCGAATTTTCGAAGTCATAACTGGCAGTAGCAGAGTCGTTACCAGTGAGATCCAGAGTGGATTGGGACCTGTATATGTGAGTGTGTGTAAATAGCTGTTTTGCAATAAAGAAAGACAAGGAGCACAAGATTTGAAATGCAAAAACGTCCAATGCTTTTATTAATGATATATGAAAATGACACACAAAAGCCCTCACAAATGAAGCCACGGTGCCCCGGGTAAGACACCGGGCCATAAAGTTTCACAATATTGTCTGTTACAAATTCAAAACAAAGGTGTTCATTACTGAGTAATAAAAGTAATAGGGACGAAGTCTTTCGCTGACCAATTGTTCGGTCCACCGTTGGTCGTAGGATAGATCCAGCCGTCAAATTCAGATTCCTCCACGTCATCTTTGATGGCATTTACTCCCGAGTTGCTGATGAACATCGGAGGTCTTCCAATCCTTGCCCTACGAACAGCCTTCTGAGCTTCTGAAGTGAAACCCAAACCAAACTTGTCAGTCTTCTGAGTGAAATCAGGAAGTCGGCCCTAGTTTGCATACTCTCCCTTCTCAATAATAGCCCGGGCATCCTTTAAGGAAGCCATCTTCAAAGGAGAATCTTCAATCACAGTTTCAGCTGATGCCCGTGTCTGAGGAACCTCTTCAAAGTGTTGAAATGGGGTCTCAATGAACTCCCCATCCATTTCTATGTACCGGAATGAGTTGAGGTGACTGACCATATACTCTTCCTCCCCCTGAACTGTCACAATCTTCCCTTTGACCGGGTATTTCAGCTTCTGATGTAGTGTAGAGGTCACATCTCCAGCCTTATGGATCCATGGACGACCCAGCAAACAAGAATAGGATGGCCGAATGTCCATCACATAGAATGTAGAATCAAAAACCTGAGAACCAACCCTGATTGGAATATCAACTTCACCATGTACCATCCTTTTAGACCCGTCAAAGACCCGGACAACAATGTTACTTGGCTTTAGTTCCAGCCCCTCGCAGTCCAACCTGTCTAGAGCTTTCTTGGGCAAGATGTTCAATGAGGACCCAGTGTCAACCAACACATGTGCAAGAGTAGTGCCCCTGCATTCAATGGATACATGTAGGGCATCGTTATGGTTCTTCCCTTTAGCAGTCAGATCGGCGTCGGAGAAACCCAGACCATTATCAGCAGTTAAGTTGGCCACACAATCGGTAAACTGATCAGCTGATGTCTCTTGTGGCACGTGGGCCATCTTCAGGAAGGTAAGCAAAGCCTTGGCATGGGCCTCTGAACACAATAACAGTGATATCATGTAAATTTTAGATGGGGTGTGCCCCAGTTGCTCAACTACGTTAAAATCACTCTTCTTGATAATCTTAAGAATCTCTTCCATTTCCTATTTGGAAGCTTCAACAGTGGTTGTCTTCGGTGCCTCCATCTGGGCAGGCATATCAGTAGCGATCCCTTTGCCCCGAGCGTCAGATGACTCGGCAGCAGGGGTAGACATAGGAACTTGATCAGGAAGGGAAGTAGGCACACTTGCAGGTGTGATGACAAGAGGTCTCTGGATAGTTGGTGGCGTAATATTTGGTGAGAAAAGTCTACCGCTGCGGGTGACTTTGGCAGGCCCGGTGATGTTGCTGACGCCGGTACTAGTATCAAACTCTTGTTTAACTCTAAGCACATAAACATCTGCCCCATAGTGCCAAGGGACAGCTTTGTCGGATGTATCGGGGATGGGCCCCGTGACAGTGATGATTATAGGTGCAATCTTCTGAACAGGCATAATTTTGACAGGCTTCCTCGAGGGAGTCTTAGGAGAGTTGTTGAAAATAGTAACAATGGACACTTCTTCAGCAGGGGTAGCAGGAACAGCAATCTTTTCAAACAGGATTTCTTTATTATCCATCAGGTTTTGGATACCTGACTTCAAAGATGGACAACCAGCAGGTGAAACGGAACACAGATGGCAACCTTCACTACATCCCGGAAATAAACTGGCTAGCAACAGGTTCCTCTTGACAGTCAACAGCGGAGTAACAATATCATCCACATAGGCTACAAACAGGTCTTCCTCTACAGCATTTACTCCATTCTTGGGCATGGGAGCAGTCACAACATTGGGCCTTTCGGGCGCCTCGAACTCTATCTCCTTTGCATCGATTAGGTCCTAGACCTTATTCTTCAGAGCCCAACAATCATCCGTAGTATGCCCCGGGCTGTCAGAGTGATAAGCGCAGCAGGCGTTAGGATTGTACTTCGGAGATGTTGTGTTTACAATCTTCGGAGCTTCTTTTATAGTCACCAGATTAGTTGTCAGTAACTGCGGCAATATCTGGGATAAGGTCATGCTGAGTCGAGTGAACTGTCTTCTAGGTCTCTCACCCCTTTGCTGGTTATGACGTTGAGGAGCAGCAACAGGCTTTGAAATAACCACCGCATTGACAACTTGGCGACGTTCCGGTCTGTTTTATCTCCTTGAACCATAGACAGCACTAGATTCCTTCTTGAATGGTTTCTTATCGGTGCTCGAGGAGGCACCTTTCTGTATCTTCCCAGACATGATACCAGCTTCAATTCTCTCACCAGTCAAGATAAGATCTGTAAACCCGGCTGAAGAATTTCCAATCAAATGGTTGAAGAACGGACCAGACAGGGTCCCCAGAAACATATCAACCAGCTCACGATCAGTCAAAGGTGGCTGCACCCTTCCCGCAAGGTCTCTCCACTTTTGGGCGTACTCTTTAAATCCTTCACCCATCCCTAGTGACATACCCTGGAGTTGGGTACGCGTAGGAGCGAGGTCGGAATTATACTAATACTGCTTATAAAACGCAGTAGCCAAATCCTCCCAGTTACGAATACCGGCTCCATCCAGCTGATAGAACCATTCGAGTTGAGTCCCTGAAAGACTATCCTGGAAGAAATGGATCCACAAATTCTTGTCAGCAGTGTAAGGTTGGATCTTCCTTACATACGACCGGAGGTGCAACTTTGGGCAGGAGGCTCCGTCGTATTTAGCAAAAGCAGGTGCTTTGAACTTATGGGGAATCACCACCCCAGAGGATAAGCCCAGGTCTCCAAAGTCCAACCCGGGAACATTCTGAATCTCCATGGCGCTCAGGCGGTCCTCCAACTGTTTATACCTATCCTCAGCAGGAGGATACTGTTCTTCATCATAATTCGTCTCGTTGTCGGAGACCATGGGACTAGGAACCCTTCTCTCTTGTGGATTGTCTTTCCCTATAGATGGGGTAGTCAGCTCAACCTCATTCTGCAGTGCATTCCCAAATCTGCGTCTAGTGTTGAACAAGACGGTCCTCTTCTTCTTCTTCTTCCTTTCCTTCAGAATCAGAGTCTTCAAATCCTGTTGACCCTGGGCTAGGCTCATAACCATCTCTTGGAACTGGGCATTCTGGGCCTGGAGGGCCTTGATAGCTTGTTCGGTGGAAGGTTCAGTAGACATGATGACTGCTGAAATAAACAGCGAAGAAGATAAGTGACCTGTAAAAAGGGTACCTGTAATGCAATGATATGTATGATATATGTATGCAATGTTTTCAAGGATCTCGCAGGGTAAACAAGAAAATTGTTAGAATTTGAATTTTGTAGCTTGATTGAAGTAACTTCATGTTTGCTGAGTGTCCTTCTTCAAGAGTCAAGGCTCACCATATTGAGTGGGTCATAGCCCCTGACTCAAGTTATCGTGCTTTGATCTCCAAACAACCTTGGCTAGAGGAAAATAAATCCTCTTTGCCCCTTGCTAGACATTTGGTTCATCATGACCTGCATCACAGACCCTTGAGATCCTTGAAATGGGTTAGTCCTTATGCAGGATGCATGCAATGGTATGATGTTATGATGTCATGATAAAGGTACACCACAAGTATTCACAAAAGGAAAACATGGTAAAGGCACACAAGTCACACAAAAGAGCCCTTAGATTTCAGGCCAGCATGAAGTTTAGGTACTACCCACTTTCAGTTTCAGTTGGTTAAGACCTGTCCTAAGAATAGTAACCGGGTTCTAAGGAGCTCAATATCATTGGATTGTTTTCTATGTTCATTGTTTTGATTTAGCCACTTAACTGGCGACCAAAATATTCCAAGAAAATAACCCTCAATGAGTGTAGTGTCGAGTATCTACCAACTTCGGACTGCACCAAAGTCGGTCATCTCACTACCCCTAAAGAGGCCAGGATGGTCAAGTAAGGTTCTAAGGTCAGTTGATGCTTCGCGACACCACGCGGCGGCCCCGTACTCTCCTTTACTTGACTCAAGGGTTACCGGTACTCACCAAAGTGCCACATCAACGTAGTTACTACTTCAACCATGTCGGTATACCCCGCACAGTTCCCTCACAGTTTGTTGCTACTTATAAAAGGGTATCCCCATATCCGATTTAGGATCTATAAACTCCGATACAAGCCTACAATATTAAAGCATTCAAGGCATACAATTGAAAACATAGTGATCTAATCCTAAGGTACGCCTCACTTATTAAATAATCCCCAGCAGAGTCGCCAGTTCTGTGATCGGTGGAAATAGAACTGACTATTATGAAATGCTGGTTCGTGAAATGTCGCGGTAAGCAAGAGTCGCCACCGTCTTTTATTTTCTCCAACAAGGAAAGGACAAAAGCACAGCAAAATTCCTTTTCGAGATGTTTCTCGGTTCGGGAGGTAGATTATAGAAAGGGAAGGTGTTAGCACCCTTTCTATCTGTGGTTATCCACGGGCTCTTAGGTACTTGCTCACTATGTTTTCAAAAGTTTTTTCTTTTCTTGTGTTTGTGGGTTTTGAAAAAAAGTTTGTTTGAAAACTTCAATTTAACTCTTGTATCTGTCCTCAAGAGTGTATGAAGTGTTTGTTTGAAAACTTTTGTCAGAAAAGTGTAAGTGCGAAAAGTTGTTTTGTTTTGAAAGAGCAAGTATCTAAGAACCTCTACCTACTCAAAGAAATTAAGTTGTGTAAATGTCCTTTAGACAGTGCTATCCCACTATTGAGAAGTAGGCAGCACCGTCATTGGAGTTATTCGGGTCAATTTGATTATAGGGACATGTGGTCACCAAAGCAATAGTATAACGCCTTAGCGGTAACCCTAATGTCTTAGATCGTTTTTTATCGAGGAAACCGTTTCGAGGCAACTTTGATCTTTAGACAGGAGGGCGACCTCTAAAACACCCTATACTTAATGACCACGTCGAGGCAACCAAGTGAGGCGTACCCTAAGAGTGGCATGTGCGAGTGTGTCAGGTTTCAATTAAGTTATCTTTGCACATGTTATGTTGAGCTACGGGTTGATTTTAATTTCAGAGATAAGTCTTGTCATGCATAGCCTAGTTAACATACATCTAACAGTTAATAGTTTGCGGAAAGTAAAACTAAACTATTACAAGGCGTCGGGTATTTACATCGCCAAAAACAACCCTTGAAAAGTAAATTGCGGAAAATTAAGAAAAGCGATAAAAAAGTCCTAATTAAGGCTATTACATCCTCGGAGCAATTACATAATACGGATAAAAAATTAATCGAGAATAATCGCATGCGAGAAAAATTAAATCGGAGAAGTTCTTAGGGTTTTGACCCCTTTTTTGAGAAAGAAAGAGTTTTTTGCTATTTTGCATTTAATTAAATTAATCCTAAAACTAATTAATTAATAAAAAAGATGTTTTTGAGTTTTTTATGTTTTTTTAGGAAATAAATAAAAAATAAGATGATTAAAAGTCAGGAACCCTAATTCTACATTAGTTTTAGATTATTGCAAAAAATGTCAAAATTAACTTAATTAAAACTAAATTAGTTAATTATATTTATTTACAAAAAATAATAAATTAAGGGTGAATTTAATAAATAATAAAAAATATTATATTTTAGTTTTCTGAATTTATTATGAAAAAATTAATTATTTTGGTTAGTGAAAATAATAATAATTAATAATAAATAAAAAAACAATTAAATAAATAAACACAAAGGAAGAAAAAAGAATAAACCCAAGGGGGGGTGCTGGCCCAATTAGGAGGTGTGTTGGAAATTTGTGGCCCAACAAACTGCAAGCCTCTTTGACTTTTTTGGATCATCCACACGCACATTGACCAAGGAGTATGGTAGTCTTCCAATCTAGGCCATGGGATCTGAGTTTGAGGCCACTTGGCGCGCTGGGATGTGAGTATATGAGGGACCATCTCCTGGGCATAGCATAGGAATATCTGGAAAGAAAAATTAAATAAGCGTTTGGGGGACCTGGGATTCGAACCCAGGTCCCAGCGCTCACATGCCAATGCCTTAACCACTCCACTACGCTGCTTCAATTGTTAGTAAAATAAAGAGCAATTATTATATTGGGAAATTAATCCATACGCTGTAAAACAAAAACACGCGCGCTTATTTCAAATCAACCATTCAGATGCTAACACGTCCTCGTCTTCTTCGTTGCACCTGCAAAAAGAATATTAGATAGCGGGGGTTTTTAACCCCCACAAACTAGCAGCACGAATAATAGCGATTAGAGATACAGTACATATAAATATTTCGCGAAGGGTGATTTGTGTTCGTCTTGGCCACACGAGTTCAACCATATGTATCACTAGTCCTAATTTTTCCTGGATTGCAAAGCCCCAATTTCAAAGCTTAAGAACCCTAGAAATTGTTCATGCCATCTTTTGATTCATGGCGTTATAACTCAATTAAACCATTCCATCAGCTTGGTATGACCTCTAGCAATGCAAAACAATCAAGAAAACATGTTAAATATGCATGAATTAAGCAATATGATTTTGGATAATAAGTGCAAACCGTGGTTCTGTTTTCAGTGATTTCTTGAGCTTTAAGGTCTGAATTTGATTCCAAAACCTTCCTGGGATCTCCTGCAATGTATTGGAATCAATAAAAACTCTTAAATCGCCCTAGAATACAAAAATCAGTTTTCAAGTTTCTTGGAATTTTTTCAATATGCTATGGCTTTTTTCTGCAGCTTTCTCACGTCCATGAGATTAGGATTTGCTTGCATATATATAGAGGAAACGAATTAGGTCAAAAACTTGAGCAAGAATCCATTGCAATGATGATTAGATCTTTGATTGAAAATCAAATATTTTTGATTTTTCATGATTGGAAAATATTGCCAAATTGGGATGTTTTGTATCTTTGACTTTGTGCACGAATTTGCCATCATATCTTGACCATATTTGCTTTGCAAATTGATTGAAAAATTAAATCTTGCATTTTCCTACAATTTAAATTAATTAAATGAATTAATATTAATTAAAAATCCAATTAATCAATAAAAATAAGAAAATAAATTCCATTAAGCTTGATGGGTCGTGTATAGGTCATGGATGAAGTTTCAAGAAGAGATTTGAGGCCCATTAGCAAAAAGAAGGTGTTTTGAGCAAAGTTGACTTTTGCAAATTCATGAAAATTTCTCAACTTCTCCAATGCACAACTTGCTCAATTTTGATCATATGAACATGTTCTTGGACATTTTGGAAAGCTCTTGAAGTCCTCTAACCAATTCCTTTGGTCCCATGTCATTTGGATTTACCAATCTCAAGTTATGGCCTTTGACTCAAAGTGCATTTTTATTGACTTTTGAATTTGACCTATAATGTAGAAATTGATAACTTTTTATGAGAGCATTTATTGAACTTGGAGTGTGAAGATGGGTTGTAGGAAATTGCATTCCCTTCAAAATGAGCATTGGATGGAATTTTTCTGACAAACCATGAGAAAGTTATGCCCTGGTCAAGATACAGTTAACTTTTCTACTGTCCAAAAATAGTAACTTTTTGCATCTTGATGATTTTTGAGCTATGCTTATGGAATCATGATCAAGACTTGATCAAATGATGATTGTGGACTCAAAATAAGATGTTGACCAAAAATTCTGACTTTTGATTGCAAAATGACCTTTTTGCCCCTGCAGTTGACTGTGGATTAAATGGAGCTTTTGACTATGCAAATTGGCACTATGAGTCTTGAAACTTGGCATGTAGGTGCTTGAGAATGCATATAGGCCTATGAGACTTGATTGAGCCATTGAAAACCTCCAATTCATTGAAAGAACCAAAACCCTAATTTCAGCTGGCTTAGGAGGTATTTGGACTGTGCAATCCTTGAGCAATCTTGAGCAATTTGAGAATTATTCTTGTCAAATCTTGAGGAATATGGGAGGGCAAATTTTGGGGTACAACAATGTGTATGGTGATTCAACTTTTCTTATAAATAAGATTAAAGGAGAATGAGTTACTCCTCACCCTGGCTTAATTCCCTACAAAGACCATGTTAGAAGATTATTACCTTTCTTTAATAAAGTTGAATTCCCACATATTCCCAAAGATGGGAATCAGATGGCAGATGCTTTAGCCATTTTAGCTTTTATGTATCAAGTAAATACTTGGAACGATATGCCTCATATCATCATTTGACATCTGGATAGACTAGCTCATGTGTTTGCAGCAGAGGAGACGTCGGACGAAAATCCTTGGTATTATGATATCAAGCATTTTCTCCAAACTCATGAATACCTGACTGGTGCATCAAACAAAGATAAAAAGACATTGAGAAGGTTGGCAGGAAGCTTTTTCCTCAATGGAGATGTGTTATAAATGCCAGATTTATGCTGACAAAATTCATGTGCCTCCGACACTTCTCAATGTTATTTCTTCCTCGTGGCCTTTCTCTATGTGGGGTATTGACATGATTGGAATGATTGAACCCAAAGCATCAAATAGACACCATTTTATCTTGGTTGCAATTGACTACTTCACCAAATGGGTGGAAGCAGCTTCCTATGCTAATGTTACTAAGTAGGTGGTAGTACGTTTTATCAAGAACAATCTTATATGTTATTATGCTGTTCCAAGCAGGATTGTCACTGACAACGGCTTGAATCTGAATAACAAGATGATGATAGAACTTTGTGAAGAATCCAAGATTTCCCATCATAATTCATCTTCTTACAGGCCAAAGATGAATGGGACTATTGAAGCTGCTAAAAAAACATTAATAAGATCATCCAAAAAATGGCTGTTACTTGTAAATATTGGCATAAGATGCTCCCTTTTGCTTTGCATGGATATCATACATCCATTTTCACTTCAACAGGGTAAACCCCATTCTCTCTTGTGTATGGTATGGAAGTTGTGTTCCCCATTGAGGTTGAGATTTCCTCTTTATATGTTATAATGGAAACCAAGTTGTCAAAGGCTGAATGGGTCCAAAACAGGTTTGACCAGTTGAATTTGATTGAAGAAAAAAGAATGAAGGCCTTTTGTCATGGTCAGTTATACCAGAAGAGAATGAAGAAAGCTTTGATAAGAAGGCCAAGCCTCGTGAATTCAAAGAAGGTGATCTCGTGCTCAGGAAGATCAATTCTTTTAACGCTGATTCTAGGGGCAAGTGGACTCCCAATTTTGAAGACCTCTATGTTGTCAAGAAAGCCTTCTCTGGAAGTGCATTGATTCTTGAAACTATGGATCGTGATAAGTTCCCACGTCCCATGAATGTTGATGCAGTCAAGAAATACTTTGCCTAAAGAAATAAAAGAACAACTCGCTAAGTCGAAAACCTGAAACGGAGGCTTAGGCAAAAAAGAGCGTCTCGGTAGGCTGAAAACCCGAAAGGGCAGTCTAGGCAAAAATAAGAGACATAAATAGAATATATTTTCCCACTAGGTTGAAAACCCGAAAGGGCAACCTGGGAAAAAGTTAGGGATTTCTTGGCAAGTAACTGTGTCAGACAAGACTTGATCATTGAAGCGACAATCTTCTTAGACTCTCGCCATACTTCAATAGAAGCCGCTGCTCAGGAATTCAAAGTTGTTAGGAACAATAGAGGTCATTGTGTTTCAATGTATCTTTCCCAATATATTACCATTTTCCAAACTTTGTAATCATCTATGGGGTCTCGTCTTTCATAGACTACCATTTTATTAATAAAGTTTGAGCTTTTATCCAGTTCTTTGCGGTTCTTAATTTATTCTGCTTACAAATACTCCATTTATTATTGATAGTAATTTTCAAAACAAAGAGATTTAATAATAAAAAAAATTTGAAAAGAATTTGCAAATTACCTTTTTACTTTAGATTTTGTGACTCAAGAAAAACAAAATTAGTGATTCCAAGGATGGACGAACTCTGATTTTTGGGAAGTGGGTATTCCCAATTAAAGTTCTCTCAAGTCGCTTTTGCTGATATGCGTATAATCTTCTAATTGTTTCTCAAATAATTGGAGATGATACCAATTGATGTATGGTGCAGTGTTGGACTTGTGATCCCATTTTCCCCAGTCAGGTCTTGGTTCAGTTTTCCTCCAGGTTGATAAATTTGGTTTCAGGTTTGCATGGTTTGAAACCTCTATCCCATAATCCCCCAGTGAGGTCTTCACTCACATGACGGAAATTCCATATTCCTTTATGTGATAAGGTGGAGTCAGTTGCAAAACATCGCCCTTTTACAGTGTTGGCATGATTGTGCTTGTTTGGTAACTAGACAAGGACAATATCTTTATAAGAAGTGTTAAAATAGGTGTCATCTTTTTGGTTTTTCTCCCGCCAAGCGATGGGTTTGATTTAAAATCCCTATAATTTTGATTTCTTAATGTATTGTTTGAATTTTTAAATCCCCAAGTAAAACTAAGATAATGTTTCTCTCTGAAAGTTCTTATTCCAATGAGATTTCATGATTTCTGCCTAGAGATGTTTGTGTAATCCTCACTCTTAGTATTGAAGAATGTATTTTGGGCTCCTCTCGAAGTTGTGGTATTGTCCTCCCCAATGAAGTCAGCACGGGATCCCCAGCTGATACCTCGATGGCATAGTTTTCATCTGCCCTAACGAAGTCAGTATTGTAATCCCCAGTGGAAGTCTAGACATTAAAGCATTATTTTCCCAATTGAAGTCTGTGTGACGTCCCTCGGTGAAGTCAGAAGGAGGATGTTATATCCCTGTATCTATACTGATTTGTTTTTTGATTACTTTCAGATTATATTTCTTCCTAGAGGAGTTAGGCCGTGAAATAGGATTTTGTTTCCTCAGTTGGTGCTTGCTTTCTTGTGAAATTTTCCTCCTGGGTGTGATTTAGCCAAGTGTTGACTTTACCCAAACCGGTTTTACCTGGTTATTCCAAGTGTTGTATGTTTGTTTTGTCGGCATATACATGATAACATTCATACATTCATACATTCATACATTCATACATACATCATGCATAGCTGAATTCAAAATTCATTGCTCATTTGCATTCATTAATATTTTGTTGGCATATTACCCTATTTTGCAGAGTTATGTACCCTCTCTCCAATAGAGTGTCAACCTTAAGTAGAAAGTGTATATTATTTAAATTTCCAAACTGAGTTTCCCCCGTGGAAGAATTTTGATTCAAGCCTTCCTATTCAGCTTATAACCCGGTTAGGCCCGTGTTTCCCTTTTGAGTTTATTTCTAATCACGTGCTATCTTGGTTGACTATTTCACTCCGGTTTATTTCTGATTTTGATCTGTGGCTCCCGACAACATTATTATTATGATTTTCATAGGCTCTGAACCCTGGATTGAGGGTGTGCATTTATTTTTCACAAGAGGACTTTATCTCCTCATTATGAATATATTGAAACTTCCCTAGAGAAGTCATATTTCTTTGCCCAGAGGGTTTCTTATAACAGCAAGTGGCGGGTCTCTTTATTTGAGAAAAATGTACTTCCTCAGTAAGTTTGTTAGTTCCCCAAGAAGATTCATTTATTTATTCCAATGGATGGTAGTCTCGTCATTATGGGAGATAGTTCGTTGTTGAGAATTGTTACTCTAATCGATGGTAGTCTCGTCATTATGGGAAATAGTTCGTTATTGAGATTTTGTACTTCGATGGATGATAGTCTCGTTATTATGGGAGATAGTTTGTTGTTGAGATTTGTTACTCCAATGGATGGTAGTCTCGTCATTATGGGAGATATTTTGTTGTTGAGATTTGTACTCCGATGGATGGTAGTCTCATCATTATGGGAGATAGTTTGTTGTTGAGATTTGTTACTCCAATGGATGGTAGTCTCGCCATTATGCTTGATAGTTCGTTGTTGAGATTTGTTACTCCAATGGATGGTAGTCTCGTAATTATAGGAGATAGTTCATTGTTGAGATTTGTACTCCAAGGGATGGTAGTATCTTCATTATGGGAGATAGTTCGTTATTTAGATTTTGGTTACTTCGATGGATGGTAGTCTCGTCATTATGATAGATAGTTCGTTGTTGAGATTTTGTACTCCAATGGATGGTAGTCTCGTCATTATGGGAGATAGTATGTTGTTCAGATTTTTTACTCCAAAGGATGGAAGTCTCGTCATTATGGGAGATAGTTTGTTGTTGAGATTTTGGTTACCCCGATATATGGTAGTCTCGTCATTATGGAAGATAGTTCGTTAATGAGATTTGTTACTCCAATCGATGGTACTCTCGTCATTATGGGAAATATTTCATTGTTGAGATTTTGTACTTCGATGGATGGTAGTCTCGTCATTATGGGAGATAGTTTGTTGTTGAGATTTTGGTTACTCTAATATATGGTAGTCTCGTCATTATGGAAGATAGTTTGTTGTTGAGATTTGTTACTCCAATCGATTGTAGTCTCGTCATTATGGGAAATAGTTTGTTGTTGAGATTTTGTACTTCGATGGATGGTAGTCTCGTCATTATGGGAGATAGTTTGTTGTTGAGATTTGTTACTCCAATGGATGGTAGTCTCGTCATTATGGGAGATATTTTGTTGTTGAGATTTATACTCTGATGGATGGTAGTCTCGTTATTATGGGAGATAGTTTGTTGTTGAGATTTATTACTCCAATGGATTGTAGTCTCGTCGTTATGGGAGATAGTTCGTTGTTGAGATTTGTTACTCCAATTGATAGTAATCTTGTAATATAGGAGATATTTTGTTGTTGAGATTTGTACTCCAATGGATGGTAGTCTCGCCTTTATGGGAGATGGTTTGTTGTTGAGATTTTGGTTACTTTGATGGATGGTAGTCTTGTCATTATGAGAGATAGTTAGTTGTTGAGATTTTGTACTCCAATGGATGGTAGTCTCGTCATTATGGGAGATAGTATGTTGTTGAGATTTTTTACTCCAATGGATGGTAGTCTCTTCATTATGGGAGATAGTTCGTTGTTGACATTTTGGTTACTCCGATAGATGGTAGTCTCGTCATTATGGGAGATAGTTCATTGTTGACATTTTGTACTCCAATGGATGTTAGTCTCGTTATTATGGGAGATAGTTCATTATTGAGATTTGTTACTCCGATTGATGGTAGTCTCGTCATTATGGGAGATAGTTCGTCGTTGATACTCACTTTACCCTAAAGAAATTTGTTAGTTTCCAGTCGTAATAATGATGTTGGTCATTTGTGACCTACCCTAATATTGGTGTTTGCTGGTATTATCCTACAACTTTTTTCCCCCTATGGATTGACGTTACCTTTTTTTTTTGCTATCTTCTCAGTGAGTGGATAATTTGTGTAGCGGTAGAAATATTGAGACTAAGTCAATGGATTGACTTGACTCGCACAAATCAAATAAAAAATTGTCACCAAGCTTTATTGTTTCCAAAGGAATGGGAAAAGAGAGAATAACCCAAAAAGATAGGGAGAGAATCTAAGTTCAGGGGTTGGTTATGCAAAGGGAAGGTATTAGCACCCTAAACATCTACGATACTCTACAGGAACTTCTTTGAAAATTTGTGTATTTTGGCTATAAAAGTTGTATACAAAAATAGATTGTGGAGATGGGAAAAGAAGTATTTTTTTTTAAATTCACCCGCCGCGGTTGCGAACCTTTAGTGCCTACGTACCACCTTCCGTGCAATAGGGGATCAGGGTACTCGTAGTTCACCTTTAAAAATTTTTAAACACAAATGTGTTGGTTAAGTTTAAGAGATGAGACATAATCGTCCTATATGAGTGGAAGAACATACTTACTACCCACAATTATGAGAAAGGAGTGTTTGTATGATCTAAAAGTGGAGGATATGGCTTAGGTTTTAAAATCAACAAAGCCTCGCTCAACACCCAAGTAGAAAATATCTCACTTCACTACATATTGTAGATGTATAGTAGCTAGCATCACTACAAGGATTGACAAGAGTCTAATCTTTTGAGAAAATTTTTAACGTAATAATCCAAAGTGGCAAAATAATTTGAAATGAGATTGATTGACTTTTAGTCTTCTTATAAAAGAAATGTCAAAGTATGATTAAGTTGGTTAAAGTTTAATTAAGAAAATATTTTTAAAATGCATGGACTTAAGTCCAAGTTTATTATGAAAGCGGTTCAAGTTAGAAAACAAGAATAGTTTTGAAAGGAGGGAGAAGATTTTTTAAATTAAAGAAGATGGGAGGAGATGAAGGGACTATCCTAAAGCATAAGGTAAAAGCTAGGGAAAAGAACCGTCTAACCAACAAGAAGCCAACACTTGACATAATGAGTCAATGTAGAATTCTTATCCTTTGGATTGAAACCAAACAAGCAAAGATGATAAACCTCTTAGGAAAACCAAGCTTCAAATGCACTTAGTCTTCTCTAAAATTGGGCAGAGTAACAAATGTATACAGATGAATTCCCAATCACAAACAAAGCATATAATCAGAATAACCTGCACACAAAGAAACAAATAACCCAATGTCTTGGGGTAAACCCTAAGAACTCCAGACAAAATAGCAATAGAAGTTACAAGGTCTCAAGGCAGGTCAAGGTCTCTAATCCTAAGTCCAAGAAGTCCACAACTCCAAAATGCTAAGGATAGTAACCAAATAGTTCAAGTGCCATAAAATATTTTTTATTGTTCAACTTGGTTATTAGGTATCTTCAAAAAGAAAATAAAAATCTCAAATGAGAAAAATAAAAATGACATAAAGATAAAAGCTCAAGTGATCAAAGATGAAAATAGCATGAAATGAAAATGCTAAGATAAATGGTATTTAAGGTAAAAGCATAAAGTAAAAGCATAAAAATAAAAAGTCAATTGTTAATGAGTTTGAAATTATAGGTTACTTGAATAACCATCTTGAATCCTGCATTTGAAAACTCATTAGAAGATTGATAAAATCAAATCCTCTAAATAATAAGTTTCACTTTCCTTTTGTCAAGTAAATCATTTATCTCAAGGCAACAACAAATGATCAATGATGTTTAAATGATTCACTTAGTCCAAAATTTATGATGATTCATTAGAGCATTTATAATACCAAAGCCTCCTAACAATGAACCTCAAAGTTATTATATCAAAGGTTTCAAATTAAACATACTTGGGCTTGCAAACATAGGTTTGGGTCATGAATGATCATTTCTCGAATCGGGACAAAATTTAGCATTATGTTAAGCAATCGTAAGTGGACTTATGTAGAAGTCGCACCTATTTTGAGGTCGGTCAATAGCAATCTATGTGCCATATGTTTTGAGTGATGATATGTAGATCATCCTCTAACAACATGTAGCTGTTTATCAGTGATTTTTGACAAACAACCGCTAGTCTTCCAAACTCTACGCTTTGGTAACTTACAAGATTGACTAGATTGATCCTAGGACATGTGTCTTAGTGTTTTTACAATCTAACTCAAAGTTTGGCATTATATGAATAATAACAAGATTTTTCTATATGATTATGATTATCCTAAAATATTAAAGTTTGACTATAAATCTGAAATGTAACTTAAAGGAAATGATATGGATATTTGCAAGAATGTAAAGACAATGCTTAATAAAGATAGTTCAACAAAATTTGTTAAATACTTGACTGGAAACGAAAAATATTAAGGAAATGATTTAATTAACTTTGTATTGAGAAAATTACTTTGAATTAATTGATGGTGTTCTTACATACACACTATCAGCAAACTCTTTTCTCTCACTCCGGTACTTCGAGTATTAAATGATTTGTATACAATGTGAACACACTTGAATCCTACCAAATAATACTCCTATTTAGACTTGATTCGACCCTAACGGTCTTTCTATGAGATCACACCATGTTCTACATTTTCAAACGCATACATTCTGACGCTTCGACGCGTCCTCCTGGCGAAAATGCATCAGTTTGAATTTCAAACTTTTCCCGCTCGAAGATTTGAATTCATCTAATGTGATTGTCGAAGTGATCTTCACATATCTTGAAATATGATTTCATTCTTTTGACTCTGACTTTCACTACGACATATCAAACTATAAACTTCATAAAATAACCTTATAAGTCCAAGTTTCATTCCATCCTTTAAAACATGATTTTCTCAAATCAATTTGTTTACCTCAAATGTCGAAATCTTCAGCTAAGAAATCCCCCCAATAAATGTCTTTTTCTAATTAGTGCAGAAATGGGCATTTCTTGTAATCATCAGATTTTGAATAACAACCTTTCATTTTCCTTTAATTCTTGACGCCACAGTTAATCATGACCACTTTTCTAAAATGTCTCATCAAGACGTGTGTGCAGCAGTTTAAACATCATTATGTATCAACTTCCAAGAAAATGAATAGTGGTCTTTCATCTTTCTTCACAAGATGTTGACACGTGCCCCACTAACTTCTTGAGGTGTAACCTCCAACTCTTCCAGTGACCACTCTTTTACTTTTTCTCTTTCTTCTTTTGCAAACCCAAAAATCTTCATATTTTTCTCTGATTTACGCCCCCATTTCTCTTGAAAGCTTCATCAATTCTTCAAATCTGCAACAATGTCTTCGGCCAAACAAGATTCTAAGCATGCTGAGAAGTATGGATTATTCAAAGGTTCATCTTCTCAGAGTGTACCAACCTGCAAAATCGTTAGTTTAGGAAATCAAGAGTTTATCACGCCTCTAAAACTTACTCGAGAACAAAAAGTTATTTATGCTTCCCAGGTACTAATCCCTTTGCTACTTTCTGGTAAAACCCTAGGTTTCTTAGGCCCCTTGATTGCTATAGGAAACTTAGAAAAGTATGTAGAGTTTTTTTCCCACTTATCATGTCACCAAACCCTTGGAAAGCAAAATTGTACCCCCCAAGGAGAACATTGAAGACTCCACTAAGAAGCCCAAAAAATCTTCTAAGGATAAAACCTCTGAGGATATTCCTTCAAACCCTAAGGCAGAGAGAGAAGCTTTCCAACTATATTACATAAATGAGAGCTTTAGACCCTTTCGATCATGACCAACCTTAGATAAATCCTATTTTGCTTGGCTTACTAAGGTTCAAAATAAAAAAGCTCTGGTTTGGAAGGAATTAGGAATCTTCGACTTGATTCAAGTGTCGAAACTAGGTTTTAGCTATTGCCAGCCTTTTTGCTAGCGTCCCGGTATTTCTGGGATATTATTTACAATAATTTTCACCTCCCTTGTGGAATAGTAACGCCAACTTTCTTTGACATTGCTGCCATCACCGGACTTTCTCCTACTGGAGAGACTTTTGATCCTTATTTGGAGTCTGAAAACACTATTGACTTCAATGTCAAAAATGCTTCTTTTAGCACTTATATAGACCTGTATCATGTTGGTGGTGAAAATGTTTCTGACGTTGAACATATAGCTTGCCTAGCCTTATGGCTATCCAAATTAATTTTTTTTCTACAAATCCTTGCAAGTAGCCAAGAGATTTCTGACCCTAGCAAACCAGTTACATTTTGGTCGAAAGGTGTGTTTAAGTGAGTTACTTATAGCTAGCTTGTATAAAAGTTTAGGGGCTGCTACTTCCAACCTTAAGGACTATGAATCAGGCAACAACCTACTTTTATCTGGACCATATTGGCTTCTTCAACTATGGCTAAATGCCACTTTCGAACCTTCTCTTTGAACTGCTGGAACTGTTGACAAAAAGGACCCTGGAATAGCAGGTCGAAGCATTGAAGGAACTAGACTTTTACAACTAACTCCCACTGATGACGCTGGAAACCTTCAAGCTTGCCTCACCAAATACTTGCTAATGTTCTCGAAATGTCACAATTTCACCACATCTATGGCTCCTTTCGCCAATTGAACTCATGGTCCTTCCTGGTTTATTTTATCAATTGAAGGCGCTGTGAAGAATGCAGACACTGATATTGAAAACATATGGCGCACATTTCTTCTTCCTAGACTCCAAGCCTACAGGATCTTGCCAATGAAAAGGTATGTTTTCTTGATGGCTTATCAGCCAAATTTTGTCTCTTAATAATTTGGATTGTGCCAACTCATCCTGAATCTCTCTTCACTCGAAAACGTGAGATCTGCATTGCAGGTGTGGATTACTCTTTTCGAGACATCAAGAAACACCAAGAATACCATGCCAACTTTTTTTAATTTAGAGTCACTCCCTATTGTACCCCAAAATTTGCACTATCATTTCTCAAGAAATCTCTCACAAGATCTCCATTTGATTCAGGACTATAGAAGGTTTGATCAGCTCAAGGCACCTCCTCAACACTAATAATTCAAAATTAGAGTTTCAATTTTTCACAAAGACAATTGGACTTTTAAATGCCCCATATGACTTTCATGGTTCATTTTGGATCCCCAAGATTACTCATGTCAAGTTTCAAGTCATGGAACACATTTTTGCTTCGTCAGTTTATCAGTTGACCTAAAATCAACTGTATTTGGAAGAAGTCAAATATACCCTGAAAAGTCAAACTTTGACTCTTTGGTCAATATTACATTCCAAAGATCAAAATTCATCAATACATTCAAGAATATCAAGCTTGATCCTCAAGAAGTCAAGAAATTCAAAAGTCAACTTGAAAAGTCAAGATTTCCAAGACTTAGAAATTTTCTAAGTGTTTTAACACATGATAATTTCATTACTTCATGCCATTTTTTCACCAACATGCAACATTATTTAAGGGAAACTTCCAAAATGAAAGTTATAGATCTAAATGAGATATGAAACAATGTGGAGCAGGACTTTTTCTAGAAATGCTTGGATTTTAAGTTATAAATTCATGAAGTCGTGGAAGTTTTGAATAAACACTTAGAGAAATTTTCAGCAGTTTTGGTCAGGTTTTTATCCCAACTTCTTGGCCAATTTTCATCAAGTTCCAGTTTTATTTAACAAAAGTGGTCAACATGAAAGTTGTATAGGGTTTTTCCAGATTTCTAAAACATCCAAGAGCATGAATTTATCATACTTGAGCTAGTAGATGCAAGGGCATGAAGTTGAGCATCCATTCTTGAATTGCAAGTCATTTTAGTGAAGAACACATAACAAAACCCTTATGATTTGCTGAATAATCTTGTGTCGCAGGCCTCCTTGCTTAAAAATCTCACTATAATTTAATGCTTACACCCACTCTTGAGCTATTACCCAAGTGTTTAAACCATTGTCCAAAAGATCTTTCCATTTATGGCATAAAGGCACCATTGCTATTCTTGAAAAGCAATCTTTTTGTACAAAGGTTATCATGAGCCCAACCTTGCTTGTTGCTGATTATACTCCACCATAAATCATGTGAAGTAGCTCCTCTATGCCAGCAACTTTAGTACTTCACCTTGGGACTATGGAGTACTTGACATAGTTGGATCTTTGTAATCCAACCAAACCATAACATGCATTCTTGCAAACCTAATCAACTCATATGCACAAACCTCTTGCCTATAAATAGAAGAAGCATTTGCAAGAGAGGGGGCCAGAAAAAATAGAAGCAGAAACTAACACTCAAAAATCATTTTTGCTGTAAAAAAAACCAGATTTTTCCACAAAACCTCCATTTTTGATTTTTGAAGTTCAAATCTTTGAATCTCATACCTTGCAAGTTTTCTCCAAACAAACCATTCAAACACTTCACATACACCATATAGAAGTTGTTCAAACATAAGAATAAATTCTGTAACATCAATATCACCATCTTAAAAATTCAAAAACATACATTGCAACTTGACTTGGTTGGAGCTGCTCAATCACCACTTTGCACCCAAAAACATTCGTACGTGTTCTAAATCTTTCGCTTCAAGAGGTAACTTTCTCAAACTGTGATATCATTGTTTATACGTCATTTGTTTTTTGCACTCAAAAGATATAACAAGACAGATCAAAGAGAAAAAACTAACAAAAAGCCAGACCAGAGGCTGAAAAAGGTGCCTGTGTCACACGACACGGCCCGTGTCATCTTAGTTGGGTTAAATAACATGATAACATGCAGGGACAGAGGCTAACATGGGCGCCCGTGTCAAACAACATGGCCAGTGTCAGAGTTACTGGTTCAGAAATAAGAAGAAAAAAGATGGACAAGGTCTGACATGGGCGCCCGTGTCACACGACACGGCCGTGTCAGATTGGCTGGAACAAAAAAATGCTAAAAAAGATGGACAGATCCTGACACGGGTGCCCACGTCACACGACACGGCCCTTGTCAGCTCAGGCACCAAATATCTCATTTTTTTTGAGATTTTTGAGTTTATTTTGGACATATTGTATTGTTTGGAAATGACCTAACACTATAAAACCTTTTTGTTCAAATGAAACCTCAAAAACACTTTTCTAAACAATTAACTTATACTTAGGTTTTTCTTCATTGAAATTAATTACAAAACCTTTTTTCTATAAAAAAAACCCTAAAAAGCAATTTCTCTCAATTTACATCTTCTTGCATATTTTATTATTTTTGCATTATAAATTATGTAATTGTCAAAGCCTTGTAATAGTAATTAGGGTTTAATTTTCTTGCAATCCCCATTTGTAAATTTGTATACCCCATACCCATAATGATGTAATGACGTAGTAATTTTAATTTCCGCAATTTATCGCTTTCATATCAATGCTAGTAAATTAGGATTTGTATGGAAAGATAAAATCAATATTTAGAGAACCCTAATTCAAGATAATCAATGCATGTAAATCAAACACACTTGCATACTTTCACCCCTAGGGTTAACTCCACTTGTTGCCTTATAAAAATGGCCATGTTATCCATGTGGGATGTCTTAGCACAAACAAATCAAAAAATACAAGATCATAGTCCCTCGATGACGCTATCAAGGTTTCCTTTCAAAATGATCTTAGTACCTAAAGAAAATGCTAAGATATCTTACAACATTGCTAATCATGGCTATACGATGACCCTTGCCCGTCCCTTTTACACCAAAAGATAGGGTTACTTATCAAAACAATGGTAAGATAACAATGTCAAAGGAATGAGGAAATAAACATGAAAGACTTTTGAGTAGGTAGATTGTTCCTATTTGCTTGCTCATTTTCAAAATCGAAACATCCTTTCTATTTTCAAAACAAACGCCAACACTTTCAAAACATCTTACAAACTTGAAAACATTTTCAAAAGATCAAAACTTTGTATACATTCTTACGAACGAGAATCATTACAAAGTTTGCCCAAACGATGGCACATTTTCAAAATACTTTCAAAAACCACACAAAGCACATTTTCAAACAAAAGCAAGTGATCTAGCAAGAAACTAAGAGCCCATGGAAAACCATGGATGGAAAGGGTGCTAACACCTTCCCTTTTCATAATCTACCCCCCGAACTCAAGAAAACATCTCAAAGGTCTTTCCTGTTCTTTTCAGCCTTTCCTTTTGGATAAAAGAAAAGTCGGTGACGACTCTTGCTAACCGCAACATTTGCGATCAAATGCAAAACATCCAAGTCAGTTCTCCAACCGTATCACACTCCCTATCAACCCGCCTTCTATGAGATTAATGGCTTCTACACCTGGTGGATTAACTTCTATTCGAACAACATGGTCGATACTACTCAAATAAATGAACGTTTAACTAAAGCTTTTTCCCTTGTGTAGGAAAATGTTCCAGAAGTTAAACTAATGCACACCAAGGTGTTGTACCCCAAAATTTTCCCTCTCATTTTTTACAAGATCTTCTCTTGCATGGGTGGTTACAAACACTTGCTTGAATAAATAACAAATTTTGAAGTTGGTCAAAGTGCCTTTCGATTGGCATCTTCAAAGTTCCTTTCGATTGGCCTCACCAAAATGCCTTTCGATTGGCCTCTCTAAAATGCCTTTCGATTGGCATCTCCAAAATGCCTTTCGATTGGCATCTCCAAAATTCCCTTTGATTGGCATTTCAGCAGAGCCTTTCGATTGGCCTTGCAACAGGATCCTCCAATTGGCATTTCCAAAGGTTCCTTCGATTGGAGCATCATAGCTTCCTTCGATTGGAGCATCAGAGCTTCCTTCAATGGGAGCATCAGAGCTTCCTTCGATTTGGAGCATCAGAGTTTCCTTTGATTGGAGCGTCAGAGCTTCCTTCGATATGAAACATCAGAGCAAAGGCCCTTCGGTTAGTATTCTAAAAGAGTCCATTCGAAGAAGCATGCAAGAGTCCATTTGAAGAAGCTTGCAAAGGTCCATTCGAAGGAGGCTAGCAGCCCATTCGAAAGAGAATATCCGAAGGTCGGTTACATAATCATTCATAATTCAAAGAAAAGGAGACAAGATCCCATGTGTTTGGCCAATGTTACAAATTCCTATTCATGGCTATCAAACACAATCAAGACTGTTTAAACTGTTTCCTTCTTGTCCCCTATACCCCCTCTATATAAAGAGATCACAAGTGTTGCAAAAAAGAGGGTGAACGAAAAAACATTGGAGAGAGGCTTCCCATAAAATCCATCAAAGGTTGCCAGAATTTTCCAAGAAAAAAGCCATCCCTCAACAAAAGAAGTCACGCCTAGAAGCCCCAGATCGAAGGTGCTCACCTGCAGTAAATGTCCAAATCGAAGACTCAATCTGTTGGTAAGAAAGGGTAAGTTTTCAAACTTTGCATTTGCATAACACATCATTACTTGTCGTTACCTTTGATTTTCCATCCTAGACAGGATCAAAGGGCTTGGGTTTGTCACCCAGGTCATGTTCTTCGTTTGCTAACATTTGCTGCAGATTTATCCTGAAAAGACCCAGCACGCGTAGGATCAAAGGGCCTGGGGTTCGATTCGTAGGCCCTGAATTTCGTTTCGCTAACGTACTTCTGCAGAGACAACATTCCAGATCGAAGGAGATACCTTCTCTGGATCGAATCCATAGCCTCTTGGATCGAAGAAGGCATCCCCTTATGGATCGAAAGAAATACTCTTTCCCTGAGTCGAAGGATACCCATCCTTCCTGGATCGAAGACTTCATCTACCTCCAATTCGAAGAGACCATATCTCTTCCCTTTTAGATCGAATTCCCTTTTTCTTAACCCTAATCGAAGGGTGCTTCATTATACTTTTATTTTGTATTTGTTTCTTGTCATAATTTTTTTCCTTAGTAGACTTTTTACCTTTTTACATTAAAATCAAAAATCAAAAAATATTAGGCTAGTTGTTTTTCCAGCTAAATTAATTTTGTAAATAAATTGGTAAATTATTTTAACATCTTTTCTTAAAATTAAAATTAAATAGACTTAGGTTTTATTTTCTTTTATACCAAAAAACAACAAAAAGATTTTCTTTTACTTTGCGCGCATTTATTTAATCCCGTATTTTATTATTTATTGCATCTGTTCACATGGTGTAATAGATAAAAATTAGGATATTTACTGCTTTATTCCCTGTTATCCTTGTATAATGTAAATCCCCTCCCCGGAGCATTGTAATAGCGTAGGACCTCTATTTTCTGCATTTTACTGCTTTTCATAATAATTTCTAGTAATTAGGCTTGTATGATAAGACTAATAATCAAAAGCTAGCAAACTTAACAAAAAGACAAAAAAAAAACCGAAACACAACACAATTGCACACAAGCACCTCTAAGGTACGCCCACTTTGGTTGCCTTCAAAAACAATCATGAGGCAGGAATGCTTTAGCAAAGACCCGTAAAATCAAAATATCATAGTCCCTCGAAGACCCTACAGTTGCCTTCTCGGTAAATGATCTAGTCCCTAAAACAGAATTGCTAAAGCATCTCCATAATTGCCTTCGTGACTGTACCGTCCCTTCGAATGTCCCTCAACATCCAACGACAAGGCTACCTACTAACTAATAGTAGGATAGCACTGTCTAAAGGAAAAGAGGAAAAGAACACCCTTTTCGAGTACAAAAAGTAGATAGTTGTTAGAAGTTTGCTCGAAATAGTTTTGCACTTACACACAAATACTACTTTTCAAAAGACATTTCAAAAACACTTTGTATATTTTCTCTACTATACCGAGAAACATTACAAAGTTCGCTGTACCAAGGAATTTTCGAAACATTTTCAAACACAAAGCACAAAAGCATTTTGAAAAATGAGCAAACCTCTAAGAGCCCATGCAAAACCACGGATGGAAAGGGTTCTAACACCCCCCTTTTCCATAATCTACCCCCTTACTCAGAAACATCTCAAAAAAAGGTCTTTTTCTCTTATTTTCACCCTTTCCTTTGTTCGATAAAAGAAAAAAAGGTGGCGAATCTTGCTTACCGCACATTTGCAAATAAAAAAAACACAAAAACCAGTATATATAACAGTTGGTTCTGCCACTATAAAACAGAACTGGCGACTCTGCTGGGGAAAAATAATAAAGTGGGGTTACCTTAGAGTTAGTTTATTATTTAACTATTTTGTGTGCTATGATTGATTTACCTTTGAGGGCTTTGATTGGGGTTACTATAGATCCTACACCCTGATCTGGGGAAACCTTTAGGTAAGTAGCAATAGATCGTGGAAACTATGCGGGGTATACCAACACGGTCGAAACGATGGCTATGTTGATGCGACACTTTGCTTGGTACCGGTAGCCCTTGAGTTAATCAAGGAGAATACAGGGCCATTGTGTGGTGTCATTGAAGCGTCAACTGACCTTAGAATATTTAAATGAACAACTTGACCATTAGGACGTAGCGAGATGGCCGTCTTTGGTGTATTCCCAAATTCGGCAGATACTCGATGATACGCTCATTGAGACTTGACTCTTGAGTTTTGTTTGGTTGCGAGTCAATCGCCTATCGAACGAAGCTGGTGGGAAAGGTCAGTGATATTGAGATCCCTTAGAACCCGGTTACTATTTATAGGACAAGTTAAACCAATCCAACTTCTAGAGGGTACTACCTTAAAACTCATGCAAGCCTTAACCCTAAGGTCTTGGTGTGATTTTCTTGTTGCTTGATATATATGTGATTTATTAGCATAATCATGACATCATAACATGGCATATCATACTAACCATTTCAAGGATTTTCTAGGGCTTATCTTTGTTTTGTTTTGTAGGACATGACATCCGCTCGCATGAACATTATCCAAATCAATCTTATGAAAGTGCATCCTCAACTCAAGGAATTAGCGTCAAGAATTCCTAAAATCTCTCCCTTCACTGAAAAATATGGTCGACTTCTCAACTTGGTCACTTCAACCCCTGATGAAGAAATTCTAAAGGTGCTCTTTTAGTTCTTTTACCTGTTGCACCACTGCTTCACTTTCCTTGATTACTAGTTAGTGCCTACTATGGAGGAGTTTTCTCAATTATTGGGGGTACCTATCCTTGATCAGCTACCATTGAACGGGATGAAAAGAGACCCAAATCCTGAAGAGATTGCTCAAGCTCTGTCTTTACAATGGTCTGACGTAGTGGCAAATTGGGAAACCTGAAGAAGTGTCCAAGGATTTCCAGCTAAGTTCCTATTTGAGAAAGCCCACTATTTTTGGGATAGCCTGGATTCACAAGCTTTTGAAGAAGTGTTGTCCCTTCTCATCTATGGGATGGTATTATTCCCTAACACGGACCAACTCATAGATGTGAATACGGTTAAGATTTTTCTGTCTCATAATCCAGTACCTACTTTACTTGGGGATATTCTACACTCTTTGCATACTCGCACTCTGAAGAAAAGAGGGACTCTCCTGTGATGCACTCCTCTATTGGCTAGGTGGTTTATTTTGCACCTACCCCAGCCTGTTCTGCAAAATGAGCGGGGTATGAGATGGTCTCATAGGCTGATGTCCCTTACACATTCAGATATTCATTGGTGTTCCCGGTCCTTGGAGAGTATCACCATCATTGATCGTTGTGGGGAATTCCCTAATGTCCCTCTCTTACGCACTAGGGGAGGAATCACTTATAATCCTTTCTTGGAGCTACGACAGTTTGGTTATGCTAGAAGGGATGGTCCTCACGACACAGTCATCCAAGGAATCACGTTTGACTATGAGTATGATGTTCAGGGTTGTCGCAAGAGTTTCATTCGGGCTTGGGCCATGATAAAAAGAGTTGATAGCAAGACACTATGGCACAAGAATTCCATCCCTCTTGAGCCTTACCTTAAATGGGTGCGAGCTCGTGCTCAAAGTCTTATGATGCCTTACCCTTCCATCTTACCTGTGATTATGGAGCCAATTGCTGAAGGAGACACTCCTTACGTTGTTCTTCACCCGGATATGCCAACTAACCTTGAGGAGCTATGGAAATCCTAGATCCAACTCAAAGAAGAATAGGATACTTTCGAAGCCTAATTCTAAGCCAACAAGAAGAAGGTTCTAGAACTCACCCGGTTACTTCACGAGGAGAGGAGCATAAATGACTACATTGCACCAAAGAGGATGCGTCCATGGGAAGCATGAAGTATTTCTTTTGCTTGGGAACTTTTATTGTTGCTTTATTCCATTTGTAAGCTTAAGAGGCATCGTTGTGACTAATAAAACTTCTTGATGCAATTAACGTTTGCTATCTTTTTGTTTAAGCAAATTTCAGTCTTAGTAATCCTTGAAAACATTGCATACATATATCATACATATCTTTGCATAAGCAGGTTTCTCATCATCTTTGTTGTTTATTTCAGAAATGGCTCTAGAACAAACAGTGAAGGATCTGCAGACTCAGAATACCCAGTTTCAACAGATGATTGTGGCTCTGACCAAGGGCCAAGAAGAACTGAAAGCCATGCTTATTAAAGAGAAGAAGAAGCCAAAGAATCCAACTGGTTTAGTGAATCTGGGAAGGAGGATCAGAGGACCAGTGCAGCAAGCCTCTGAACTGATAACTTCATCCAAGGGAAGAAACAATCAAGATGAGGAAACAAGAGAGGAAGACTCCAGTCCAAAAGAATCTGATGATGAATCTGACTATGATGAGGAGAAGTATCCTCTTGCTGATGAAAAATAAAAACATCTGGAGGATCGTTTGAATGCAATGGAGCTCCGGAGGGTACCAAGTCTGGATTTTGAAGAGCTGGGGTTGGTCTCTGGGGTGGTCATCCCGCAAAAGTTCAAAGGTCTGGTGTTCGCCAAATATGATGGGGTCTCATGTCCCAAGATGCACCTCTGATCTTATGTGAGGAAGATCCAGCCTCACCCTATTGACAAGGACTTATGGGTCCACTTCTTTCAGGATAGTCTGTCCGGAACTCAACTAGAATGGTTCTAGCACCTGGAAGGAGCCAACATCTGTAACTGGGAGGACCTGGATGCTGCTTTCTACAACCTGTATCAGTACAACACATACCTTTCTCCCACTCGTACACAACTCCAAAATATGTCTATGGGTTCAAGTGAGGGCTTTAAGGACTATGCTCAGAAGTGGAGGGACTTAGAAGGAAGAGTCCAGCCTCCCCTGTCTGATAGGGAACTAGTGGGTATGTTTCTGGGGACCCTGTCTGGTCAATTTTTCAATCATCTAATTGGAAGTTCCTCAGTCGGCTTCACTGAGTTGATTCTGACAGGAGAAAGAATGGAAGCTAGAATTAGGAGTGGAAAGATTCAAAAGGATGCATCCTCCAGTACAATAAGGAGGTAATTTACTGGGAAGAAAGAGGTTGGTATTGTGTACCATCAAAGGAATCAGGATAGAACTGAACACCGTCCAGCGGTAGGGGTTGTCATGACCTCTAAACATGCACCCACCCAACAACGAAATAATCAACTGAGAACAGAAAATCCTGTAAGACAGTTTACCCAAATAAATATGAAGTTGTCTCAAGTCTTGCCACATTTGTTGAAATCTGATCTGGTAACCTTGCGGAAAGCTCCGAAGAATCCCAAAACTACCTCACCTCACTAAAACCCTAATGCTCCTTGTGCTTACCACTCAGAAAGTTCGGGCCATGATACCAACAACTGTTGGGCATTGAAAAATAAGGTGCAAGACCTTCTCGAGGCGAAGGAAATTGAATTTGATGCCCCTGAGACTCCAAATGTTATCACTGCTCCTATGCCCAAGCACGGTCGTGGTGTTAACGCTGTGGAAGATGATGTTTTTGTTACTGCTATTGATGAACATTTTACTCCTCTCCTGACCGTCAAGAGGATCTTGTTGAAGGTCGGTTTATTTTCGGGTTGTGGTGAAGGTTGCCACCTCTGTTTATCTCTACCGACTGGTTGTCATTTATTGAAGGCAGGTGTCCAGCGCCTGATGGACGACAAAAAGATTTTGTTTGAAAGACTCTTGTTCCAATGACTTGTTACAAGGATGTTTCAATAATAACCATTTCCACAAATCCTCCTAGGGTCTCCACCAAAAGATCCGTCAGGATTACATCTCTTCCGAAGGAGACTCCGCTGATAATTACCATGCCAGGGCCAATCCCATACTCCTCGGACAAAACTATTCCCTGGAACTATGGGGGTGACATCTACTACCACGGTGTCAAGCAAGATTGGTTGGCCGATGAAGACCAGGTTTCTAAGAAGGCTGACCCCAACATTGGAAACATTATGGGCAGCAACAAAATAACCAGAAAGTTGTTACTGGCCCTGTGATTATTCCTGCTTTTACTCCTGCTGATACAACTACACTTCCTGTGATCACCCCTGCTGACACCCCTATCACCGAGTCGACCGAGACTCGGGGAAAAGACATATTGGTTGAGCCTGTCCAGACGAAGGCGAAGTCAATATCTATCCCAGAGGCTTCCAAGAAGGAAATGGAAGAAATTTTGAAGATCATCAAAAAGAGCAACTAGAATGTGGTCGAGCAATTGGGGAAGACCCCTTCAGAGATTTCTATGTTGGCCTTACTATTGTGCTCCGAAGCCCATGTAAAGGATTTGGTGAAGTTCCTTAAGACGGCCCATGTGCCACAGGAAACCTCTGTGGACCAATTTGAAGATTGTGTGGCCAGTCTGACGGTGGATAACAGTTTGGGTTTTCCCGATGCTGATTTGACACCCAGAGGGAGAAAACACAATGATGCGCTACATGTTTCAGTCGAATATCGGGGAACTACTTTGGCCCATGTCCTGGTAGATACTGGTTCGTTATTGAATGTGTTGCCCAAGAAGGCTCTGGATAGGCTAGACTATGAAGGTTTGACCTTGAATCCCAACAACATAGTGGTGAGGGATTTCGATGGTTCGAAGAGAATGGTGCACGGGGAGGTGGACATCCCCATCAAAATTGGTTCTCAGACCTTTGACTCCACCTTCTACGTGATGGATATCATACCATCCTATTCTTGTTTATTGGGTCGCCCTTGGATTCATGGGGTGGGAGCTATCACATCCATTCTGCATCAAATGATGAAGTACCCGGTAAAAGGAAATATTGTCACGGTGCACGGTGAAGAAGAATACATGATCAGTCATCTGAACTCCTTTAGGTACGTAGAAATGGATGGTGAGTTCATTGAGACCCTGTTTCAGAATTTCGAAGAGGTACCTCAGACTATGGCTGCAACTGAAGTTGTCACCAATCTGCCAAGGATCACCATACCTCCCTTTAAGATGGCTTCTCTCAAGGATGCGAAGCCAGTTATTGAAGAAGGTGGGTCTACCATCTGGGGTCAGCTCCCTAATATACCATACAAGTCTAACAAGTTTGGCTTAGGTTTCTCTTCATAGGCTCAAAGGGTTGTTCGACGTGCTCGTGCTGGAGGACCTCCCCTCTGTATCAGCAATCATGGGGTTAACGCCTTAGAAGATAGTGATGGCGATGATGAAATGGACAGCTGGATCTTCCCTACTACCAACGGTGGACTCAATAACTGGACTGAAAGAGACTTTGTACCGATTAATTTTGTTCAGAAGTAATTGTCTTTTTGTTTTTTGGATATGTAATAAATAGTATACACTTTACGGCCATGTGTCTTACCCGGGGCATAATGGTCTAATTATGAGGGCTATCATAATTCAATTTCATATGGAATTAATAAAGCATTAGACGTTTATGCATACAAATTTTGCGCTCTCTATTTTTCTTTTCTGTTTTTTACTTTGTCTATACAGTTATGCTCTTACATACACCCACGTATCAAATTGCAGATCCATGTCCACTCTGGATCCCATTGATAACAGTTCTGCTATTTCCAGTTATGACTTTGAAAATCCGATCAACCAAGCCGAGGACGAAGGTGAGGAAGATTGTGAGGTACCCGGAGAGCTTTCTAGACTGTTACATCAGGAAGAAAGGGCTATACAGCCTCATGAAGAGCCAGTTGAGACAGTGAACTTGGGCATAAAAGAGGATAGAAAAGAAGTCAAGATAGGTGTAAATTTAGAGCTTAGTGTCAAACAGCGATTGATACAGATGTTGCATGATTATGTCGAGATCTTTTCCTGGTCATATGAAGACATGCCGAGACTAGGCACAGATATTGTGGTTCACCGTCTTCCAACTAAAGAAGATTGTCCTCGGGTAAAGCAGAAGGTCTGTCGTATGCACCCTGAAATGTCAGAGAAGATCAAAGCAGAGGTTATGAAACAGTTCAACGTTGGGTTCCTAGTTGTCACTACTTATCCTTAATGGGTTGCTAACATAGTCCCAATACCTAAAAAGGACGGCAAGGTACGAATGTGTGTGGATTACCGAGATTTGAATAGGGCAGGCCCCAAAGATGACTTTCCTCTTCCCCAGATTGATGTTCTGGTTGACAACACCGCATAGCACAAGGTCTTTTCCTTCGTGGATGGTTTCTCTGGTTACAATCAGATCAAGATGGCACCTGATGACATGGAGAAGGCAACCTTCGTCACACAATGGGGCACTTTCTGCTACAAAGTGATGTCGTTTGGGTTGAAGAACACTGGGGCAACCTATCAGTGAGCCATGGTAGCTTTGTTCCATGACATGATTCACCATGAAATAGAGGTATATGTTGATGACATGATAGCCATGTCTCAAACTGAGGAAGAGTACCTTGATCATCTACAAAAGTTTTTTGATGGGTTAAAGACGTACAAGCTGAGGTTTAATTCGAATAAGTGCACATTCGGGGTAAGGTCTGGCAAACTGCTAGGTTTTATTGTCAGTGACAAAGGTATTCACGTAGACCCTACAAAAGTGAAGGCTATACAAGAGATGTCAGATCCTCGCACTGAGAAGGAGGTCAGAGGTTTCTAAGGACGCCTAAATTACATTGTCAGGTTCATTTTCCATTTAACTGCTACTTGTGAGCCAATCTTCAAACTCTTGAAGAAAGATCAAGTGGTAAAGTGGAATTATGAATGCCAGACTGCCTTCGAGAGAATCAAAGAATACCTTCAAGAGCCTCCAATTCTGATGCCTCTGGTTGAAGGAACACCTTTGATAATGTACTTAACAGTGTTAGATAGTTCAATGGGGTATGTGATGGGGCAGCATGACGAGTCTGGTCGAAAAGAGCATGCAATATACTACCTTAGTAAAAAATTTACCGACTGTGAAACAAGATACTCATTGCTCGAGAAAACATGTTGCCCTTTGGCATGGGCTGCTCGCCGACTAAGATAGTATATGTTGACCCACACTACTTTGTTGATAACTAAGATGGATTCGATCAAGTACATCTTCGAGAAGCCCGCACTCTCCGGAAGAATAGCAAGATGGAAAATGATTTTGACCGAATATGATATCCAATACACAACCCAGAAAGCAATCAAGGGAAGTGTACTAGCCAATCATTTGGCTCATCAAGTTGTGGAGGACTACCAGTCCATGAATTTTGAGTTCTCGGACGAGAATATTATGTTAGTTACTGATTACGAAGAACCTATATCGGATGAAGGACCTGAGGAAGGATCCCGATGGACTATGGTTTTTGATGGAGCCTCCAACACACTCGGCAATGGCATCGGTGCTGTAATCATATCTCCTGAAGGCTGTCATAATCCTTTAACGGCCAGATTATGCTTCAATTGTACCAATAATATGGCAGAGTATGAAGCATGCATCATGCGTCTCAAAGCTGCTATTGACCTGAGAATCAAGTTCTTGAGTGTTTTCGGGGATTCAGCCTTGGTAATAAGCCAGATCAAAGGGGAGTGGGATATGAAGCACCCGAATCTTATCCCTTACAAAGAACATGTGCTGACATTGCTTTCACACTTTGAAGAAGACATCTTTGAACACTTCCCACGAGAAGAGAATCAGTTAGCGGACGCGCTAGCTACCATGTCATCTTTATTCAAGGTCAGGTGGAATAACGAGGCCCCTCGAATCGCTATTGAAAGGTTGGATGAACCGGCATATTGCTATGAGATTGACACTGAAGAGGTAGCAGACAAACCTTGGTTCCACGAAGTGAAAAGGTATCTTGAGGCTCAAGAGTATCTCGAGGGGGCATCTGTCAATGATAAGAAGTTCCTGAGGAGGTTCTCCACAAAGTTCTTCCTCGATAGTGGAATCCTCTATAAGCGTAATCATGACTCTACTTTACTTCGGTGCATAGATATGAAAGAAGCAGAGAGGATTATGACAGATTTACACGAAGGTACCTTCGACACCCACTCTAGTGGACACACCATGGATAAAAAGATCCTACGGGCAGGATACTACTGGTCCACTATAGAAGCAGACTGTTATCAGCATTCTCGAACTTGTCACAAATGGAAGATCTATGCTAATAAGGTGCATATACCTTTGGTTCCTTTGAACGTCTTGACGGCTCCATGGCCCTTTGCAATGTGGGGCATTGACATGATCGGAGAGATTAGGCCTACCGCTTCCAATGGGCATCGCTTCATCTTAGTGGCCATCGATTACTTCACGAAGTGAGTTGAGGCTACCTCTTTTGCTTCTGTTACCATGAATGTGGTGGCACGGTTTATCAAGAACAATCTGATTTGTTGGTATGGTGTGCCAGAGAGAATCATTACTGACAATGGTACAAATCTCAACAATACAATGATCACCGAACTCTGTAAGCAATTCAAGATCCAGCATCATAATTATTCCCCTTACCGGCCGAAGATGAATGGCACTGTGGAGGTTGCTAACAAGAATATCAAGAAAATCGTACAGAAGATGAATGTGACATACAAAGACTGGCATGAGATGTTGCCATTTGCTCTTCATGGCTACTGCACCTCAGCGCGCACAACTACAAGGGCAACGCCTTATTCTCTGGTATATGGTATGGAGGTTGTCCTGCCTATTGAGGTCCGGATACCTTATTTGAGGATCATGAAGGATGCAAGCTTGAAAGAAGACGATTGGATCCAGACTCGACTTGATCAACTAAATCTGATTGATAAGAAAAGGCTTACTGTTGTCTGTCATGGTCAAATGTATCAAAAACAGATGATCAGGGCTTTCAACAAAAAGGTCATACGTCAAGTGTATCAAGTGGCTGATCTCGTAATCAAGTGCATCGTACTGCCACAAGGTGATCCCAGGGGCAAATGGACTCCCACATACGAAGGGCCATTTGTGATCAAGAGCATATTTTTCGGTGGAGCCATGATTGTGACCATCATGGATGGTGACGACCTTCCTCACCCTGTTAATGCGGACATAGTGAAAAGATACTACGCATAAACAAAGACCCGCTAGGTTGACTGGAGTAGGAAAAAGTAAGGGAATCCCGGAGAACCAAAAGGGTTCGGGAAAAAATTAGGGATAAAAAACAAAAAAATATGTACACCCGGCAAGTCGAAAACCTGAAAAAGGCAGCTTGGGAAAAAAAGGGTATCCCAGTGGACTGAAAACCCGAAAGGGAGGTCCAGGAAAAAATTATGGATTTGAAGCGTATCACTATGTCCCATTAGATCACCTTGCAATCAGACTTCAGTATCGACTATCAAGCTCAGATGGTACTGATCAATCTAGTAAGCTTCGGACAAGTAGAAAAGCAATGAGACGCTCGAAGACATAGGGGCAATAGCATAATTGAAACCTAATGAGATTATTGCACATAGCTGTTTTCTTCTCTTTGTACACTACTTTGTATAATTTTCACTTCTTACGGTGGAGTTCTCCTACTAGAACGTCAGCCTCTTTGTATAAAACGCCTGTTATAGGCAAACATCAAAAATCAATACAAACCATTCTCTGAAAGTACAAAACTATTGGTTTTTACTTTTTCTTTTTTGTTTTGCAAAAACGTCCAATGACTTATTCTTGACATATGCATTTGAATAAGATTACTGTTCACAAATATTTGCATAAAAAACAGAAAGACGGTTACTAATGACTTTAAGAAATGGGGGAAAAGTCTAAAAAACCAATTTACAGTCTCGACAATTATTCCTTCCAACAGGTACAGGGGCAGACACATTTTGAGACGGAGTCACCATTGCATACGACCCCATGATATCTATGTTCCCCACAGAGCAAAAACAATCAGTTTTGGTCTCTTCTTCCCCAAACAGGAATCACCTTCTCCAACAAAGTTCCTTCAGAGAGCTGAAATCTTCCTTCCCCAACTGAGTTTTTATAATCTTAAACAATTTATAAAAACTCCTCTCGGGTAGGGTTTATTTCTCCAACTACGGAAGTTCATTCCCCAACAGAGTCTATTTCGCTACAGCGGTAGAATCTTCCAACAAGTTTATCCTCGAGCAAAGTTATTCTCAAGCAGAATCAAGTCTCAAGCAGAGTCATTCCCCAGAAGGTTATCCTCAAACAGAAAGAGGAAATCCCCAGCGAATCATCTCCATTCATCATCCCCGGCGGAAATGAAGGATTCAGCTTCCGAATACTCTCAAGCAGTAGTCCGGGATCTATTTTCCTAGACTAGGAAACATCTCAATAACATCTCGTATTCATACATCATGGCATATGCATATACATCGCATACAGCATAATCTCATTTATTTTGAGAACATCATCACGATGCATTTCATACATCATGGCATTGCATATGACTAATTCTTTACCTTTTTCAGGGAAAGATCAAATCAACAAAAACCTCTACTTGTGTAACCTGGTAGACTTCTCAAAAGCTACGTCTGATGAAGGGCTATTTCAGCAATTTCCTCAGAAAAATGTACTCCCAAGACCTTCTCTGGTTCAGTCAAATCGACACTAAGATCTCTCTGATTTCCATTCCAATTGAAGAAACTGTGAAGCCTGGATTTCAACCAGATAACAGTATAAGGTGCTACGAAGCCTGGAATTTAACCAGATAGCAGTTCACTTCTTCAAAGACACTGTGAAACTTGAATTTCAACCAGATAACAGTATAAGGTGTTGCGAAGCCTGGAATCCAACCAGATAGTAGTTCACTTCTTCAAGACACTGTGAAGCTTAGATTTCGACCAGATAACATTATAAGGTGTTGCGAAGCCTGGAATCTGACCAGATAGTAGTTTACCCCGTCAGTTACTATGAAGCCCGGAACCCGACTGGATAATAGTCAACCAACAATTTAAGACACTATAAAGCCTGGATTTAAACCAAATAACAGCATAAGGTGTTACGAAGCCTGGAATCCGACAAGATAGCAGTTTACTCTGTCAGTTACTATGAAACCTAGATTCGATCGGATAGTAGTATACCTCAGATTCAAGTTGAAGCTTGGATCCTACCAAATAACAGCTTAATTATCGAAGCCTGGATACGACCAAATAACGGTACACCTCAGATTCAAGTTGAAGTCTGGACCCGACTATATAACAACTTAATATCTTCAAATCACTGAAGCCTGGGCACGACCAGATAACAGTTCAAGTCACTGAAGCCTGGAGTACCACCAGATAACAGTTTAATCTCATTTCCCTAGTAAGCCATTGTGAAGTCTGGAGCACGACCAGATAGCAGTCATCCTTATCATCCTCAGTAAGTCACTGTGAAGCCTGGATCCTAACCAGATAGCAGTTCACTTCCACCTCTTCAATCAAGAGATTACTCTCCAATAGAGTAACGGACGACTAAAGCTCCTTAAACTCTATGTTCCAAGACAGAGATCAACATTCCTCAATGTAGTTCTCTCTAATAGCAAGAGAAAGAATTCCCACAAAGCAATATCCCATGAAATCAACATTCATCTGTATGGCATCTTTAAGCCCGTCTCTGACGACTCTCCGTCATGTTCCGTGGATGGCATATTTAAGCCCATCTCTGACAGTCTCCTATCACCTTTTCCAAATGGCATCTGTAAGCCCATTCCCAATATTATTCACCAACAGTATCACTTCAGACGAGTGAAAATTTCTGGGAACTCTAGTGTTCAATCATCTTCCACCTTTAGATCACGAAAGGTAGACAAGCCAATCTACATCCTCAGGTTTAAGAAGATTAAACAGGGGCAAATATTGTACCACAAAATTTTCCCTCTTATTTTTTACAAGATCTTCTCTTACATGGGTGGTTACAAACACTTTCTTGAAGAAATAACAAATTTTGAAGTTGGTCAAAGTGCCTTTCGATTTGCATGTTCAAAGTGCCTTTCGATTGGCCTTGCCAAAATGCCTTTCGACTGGCCTCTCCAAAATGCCTTTCGATTGGCATCTCCAAAATGCTTTTTGATTGGCATCTCAAAAATTCCCTTCGATTGGCATTTAAGCAAAGCCTTTTGATTGGCCTTGCAACAGGATCCTCCAATTGGCATTCCTAAAGGTTCCTTCGATTGGAGCATCATAGCTTCCTTCGATTGGAGCATCAGAGCGTCCTTTGATTTAGAGCATCAGAGTTTCCTTCGATTGGAGCGTCAGAGCTTCCTTTGATTTGAAACATCAGAGCAAAGGCCCTTCAGTTGGCATTCCAAAAGAGTGCATTCTAAGAAGCTCGCAAGAGTCCATTCGAAGAAGCTTGCAAAGGTCCAGAATAAATTTCCCGCTAAGCTGAAAACCCACAAGGGAAGTTTAGGCAAAAGTTAGGGACTTTCTTGGCAAGTAACTACATCAGACAAGACTTGATCATTGGAGCAACAATCTTCTCGGATTCTCATCACACTTCAACAGAAGTTGTTGCTCAGGATTTCAAAAGTTGTTAGAGGGGATAGTGGTCATTGTATCTCAATGTATATTTTCCATTATATATTACCATTTTCCGAACTTTTTAGTTATCCATGGAGTCTCGCCATTCGCAGACTACCAATCTATTAATGAAATTTGAGATTTCTCCAGTGAAGTTTTTGTTCGGTCTGATGGAAGTTCTTTTTCCCGAGAAGTTGGTACCATAATCACTCTTGAAGAATGGAGGTCCCTGGTTTCTCTAGGGAAGAACGTATTGTGGTTTTCCCTTTGAGGATGTGGTGTTAACCTCCCCAATGAAGTGAGCCTGAATTCCTCAGTGAATGTTTTGATGATTTGGTGTTCATCTGCTTTACTTGAGACTGGTTTTGCAATCCCCAGTAGAAGTGTTACTTTTGAAAACTTTTGTTTCCCCAGTGAAGCCTAAAGAAGGATGTTCTATCCCTGTATCTGTACTATTCTGTCACTTGGTTTGTTTACTTCCGGATTATGTTTCTCCCTAGTAAAGCTAAAGCAGGAAGTAGGTTTTGTTTCCTCAGTTGGCATTTACTTTTTCTTGGAATGATCATCTTGGATATGGTTTAGCCGACTGTTGTTCGTGCCTGAGTTGGTTTTGCCTAGTTACTCCCAGTGTTGCGTATCTGTTTTATCAACATACGCACAATAACACTCATACATTCATACATACATCATGCATAGCTAAAATTGGCAAATCATTGTTCATTGACGTTTTTTTAAATATTTTTGTTGACATATCACCATGTTTTGCATAGTTATGTTGTCCTATCTTCAATAGAGTGTTGGCCTTAAGCAGAAAGCGTATATTCTTTCAATGTCCCCACAGAGTTGTCCCTCGTGGAAGATTTTTGCTTTATCCTTCCGGCACAACTCCTTGTTTGGATGGATTTGGTTTTCCCTCTTGAGTTTAATTTTCAAAGGATGTATTTTGGTTGACTGTTTCGTCCCAGTTTATTTCTGGTTTAAATATGTGGTTCCACAACAATGTTATTTACTTTGGATTTCTGAAATCTTCAAGTTTTGGTTTTAGCATTTATTTTGCACGAGAACTTTATCTCCTCAGCAAGAATATTATGGCATTTCCCTAGGAAGTCATATTTCTTTCCCCAGGAAGTCATATTTCTTTCCCCAGGAAGCCATATTCCTATCCCCAGAAAGTCATTTCTTTTTACAATCCTCCGTGACAAAAAGTAGTAGGTCTCTTTATTTGAGCAACTTGTGCTTCCCCATAAAAATCGACGTAACTTTTTTTTGCTATCTCCTCTATGAGTGGATAGTTTGCAGTCCGTTGTCAGTTTACGCCAGTGGATGGCAAGACATTCAAATTCACAGAAACAGCTCGCTATGAAGTCTTCGCAAGTGGAATTCTCTTTATTTGATACGGCTTACATATTAACCTTTCCAGGCAAAGTGCCTCAGTTAAAAAGATGTTGAGACCCTTTCTAGGCGAAATGCCAGAATTTTAGGGAAATTTGTTATCTTTTTGCAACCCTCAGTGAACGTTGGTAGTTCATCATCAGTGAATGAAGGTGCTAGGATATATTCTCTTTCTACCTTCAGTGAAAGTTGGTAGATCACCATCAGTGAAAGTTGGTGTTTTTTATCTTTTTGCTACCCTCAGTGAACGTTAGTAGTTCATCGTCAGTGAACGGCAGCGATATGATATATTCTCTTTCTACCTTCAGTGAAAGTTGGTAGGTCATTGGCAGTAAACGTTGATGATTGTTATCTTTTTTCTACCCTCAGTGAATGTTGGTAGTTCATCGTCAGTGAACGGTGGTGCTATGATATACTCTCTTTCTACCTTCAGTGAAAGTTGGTAGGTCATTGGCAGTGAACGTCGATGATTGTTATCTTTTTTCTACCCTCAGTTAGTGTTGGTAGTTCATCATCAGTGAACGGCGGTGCTATGATATATTCTCTTTCTACCTTCAGTGAAAGTTGGTAGGTCATTGGCATTGAACTTCAATGATTTTTATCTTTTTGCTACCCTCAGTGAATGTTAGTAGTTCATCGTCAGTGAACGGCGGTGCTATGATATATTCTCTTTCTACCTTCAATGAAAGTTGGTAGATCATTATCAATGAAAGTTGGTGTTTGTTATCTTTTTTCTACCCTCTGAATGTTGGTAGTTCATCGTCAGTGAATGGCGGTGGTATGATATATTCTCTTTCTACCTTTAGCGAAAGTTGGTAGATCACCATCAATGAAAGTTGGTGTTTGTTATCTTTTTGCTACCTCCAGTGAACGTTGGTAGTTCATCGTCAGTGAATGGCGATGCTATGATATTTCCTTTCCTGCTACCCTCAGTGAAAGTTGGTAGCTAACCGTCAGTGAACGTCGATGTTGTTATTTCTTTCCTCTTTCCACCTTCAGTGAACATTAGTAGCTTTACCTCTAGTAGGAGTTGGTGTATCCTTTGACCATTTTACCATCCTCTCTGGGTCGGGTCTCTCTCTTATTTCATTGTTACATCCCCAATGGTGTTCTGTGTCTCTTTGGTTTTGTTCATATGCATTCATGATCATAAACATTTGCATGGCATCTTAGGGCCAAAAATATGGTTTGTTTTATATTTAAGTATCTTCGATCGCGTCGACACGAAGATTTTTAACCTTTGTATCTCCAGATAGAAGAAACTTAAATAAGGGCAGCTGTTGTACCCCAATTTTTCCCCTGAGATCGCTTCATCACACCATTTTAATTTAATCACAACAAGATCATATTAGAGTTCTTGGTTCCCCTCCCTATACTTTGCTTTTCTCTTTGAGGAATCACGAAGCACCTTGACTTGTGTTCTTTGGTGATCATGAATATTTTTGTCTTGATTTCTTATTTAAATTAATGAAATGCAATTTTGGATTGTCTTTCTTGTTACTCATGTAGGTAAAGGCAATAAGATTCAGCAAGTTGCTCCATGGGTTCATGAGTTTATTTCCATGACCTAGTCAATGAAGCTTGAGAAGTTCAAACCTCACCATTGAAGTTGTTTTGGAAGGGATGGCATGGAAAGATTATTTTAGTTCACTACATTTCCAAGTTATCATGATTTGATCCAAAAAGTACAAGGGGTTGATTGAAAAATAGTAATGGTTGGACAAGGTCTTGTTCCCATTGGTCACAAGTGCATATTTCTATCAATTATCAAGATATGGAAATGTTTGTGGTTGATATGAGTTCTCATTATCATCCTTAACAACTTATATTTACAAAGCATTTGTTTTGGTACAAGAAGTTTGTTCAAAATTGTCAAAGTTCCTCAAGGCATGTTTCTTAATCTAGGAGCTAGGGTTTTGAACTTCAAAGGAGTATATTTTTCCCATCTTTTGGTATTTTTAAGTGATTCCAAAGACATTCTTTTCTTCAAAGGGATATCAATAAATCACTTCGAAAGTTCCAAGGAGTTTTCATGTGGATGAAACTTGATGATGAAGAAAGATTACAAGTCCTCCAAATGAATCCCCAATTTCTCAAGTTTGACTTCAAATGATCTTAACTTGGTCAATTTTTATCACCTTGATCCCATTCATTTTCCATAATGATCTGAAAGAGGTGAACTTTATGCCTTCTTTTATGTGCACAGTGAGAAAATGGATGGAAGTTACCTTAAGGATACTAAAGATTATAGGTCATTTTATGAAATTTTGCCAACTTCAACAAGTCATAACTTTCTCAATTTTTGGAGATTGTGAATGTTTCAAGTTTCAGAATGTCTTTAAAGAGATCTACTTCATGCCATCTTTTTTGGTGAAGAGCAAATTCCAAGTGGAAGGCTATGTTTGGATGTAAGACATTATAGGTCACTTTTGAAGAAAAATTTGAAATATTTCTAAGTATGGAAAGTCAACCCTTTTTCCTGAAGTTTGAGTCAACACAACTTTCAGCTCAAGCATCCATTTGACTCCATTCTTTTTCATTGCAAAGATTGAAACCTCACCTTTCTAAAGCATTAAGAATCATGCTCTAAGACCCCTTGAGTTGAAAATGCCATTGGTCAGAAGTTGGCACTTTGAAACTGAATTTCTCACCAAGTCAGAATTTTGAAATCCATAATGTGGCCTGTAATCACAAGTTTTCCACATGTTTTTTCCTCCAAACATGTTTAGTAAAGTTCCAGATTTTTTTAACACCTCAAAACGCAAGGATTGGATGAGTTTTGGTGAAAATTAGATCACACTTCACTCGTGCATCAGGTTTGCACGAATTCCCTCCAAAATGCATCATTCATTCTTCCTTTTGATCCCATTTGCTTCTCCTATAAATACATGAACTATCCCATTTGTTTTCTCAAGCTTGGATAGCCAGAATTACCTTGCCAAACTTGTTCCCTAACTCAGAATTCAGCAACTTCGAAATCCATTCTCAAGCCTTTTTCAATCCAATTTTTTCATCAATTCACCTTCCTTGATCTTCCCTGAAGCTAACCATATAATTACATTCAAGAATCGTGCCCTATATTGCTCCATAGAAGTCCAGTTTTAGAGCTATGCAACTCAACTTCAATAGGTAGAGTCCTTCATCAATTCTTCAAAACATTGATATTATTGTGATGCTCTCATTGCCCTGGTTCTAGTAGCAATACTTACTTCTTACTGGAAACACGTTTTGACAATGAAATTTCAAATCCCTTTTCAAAACGTTCTTTCCAAATTGCTTGAGCTACAAGTTATATAAATTTGGCGCGAGGGTGTGGTTGTCTTCGTCTTGAAGAGACGAAGCGAATTGCATAGGTCTGAGCTTCGGATTTTACAGTTTGAGAGACCTGCAATTCACGTTTGCTTGAGGTTGAAGATGACCAACGTGTCATCTTTCAACCAATGATGGCACGCCACTTGTTATTTTTGAATTCTGATTTTATTTTTGATTTAGTGATTTATTCACTAATTACCATGATATGCACAGCGCGCCGGATCCCTTGGATTTGATTACTAACGCGTTTTGACTTTCATCCAATAGTCCACATATTTTTTACTTTTATTTTCTTTTTTTATTTTTCATATTTAATTGTTTTAAACTTTAAAAAATCATAGAAAATTCATTTTTAGTCCAAAAAATCTGAAAAAATTATGAAAAATATTTTTGATTATTCTCTTTCTGATTTTTATATTTTCACAATTTAATTTTGTGTTTTGGTATTTTTTATAAATTTACACTTTATTGGAATTTTTTTAAATGTTTCAAAATACTTTTATGCATTTTTTAAATTCTGAAAAAATTATGGAATGATCCAATGATATTGTGACAAATATTGGTGACCTTATTTTATTTTTTTGTTTCTGACTTTGCTATTTTTTATCATTTTTGGTTTATTTCACCCATTTCTTTAAATTTTAAAATAGTTTCTGACTTTAAAAAATTACCAAAAATTTTATAAAATTATTTTAGTTCATTTCTGATTTTTCTATGGTCTTACTTTTTATTTCTTGATTACTTTGAACATATTTGACACTTTTCTCTTTTATTTCTATTTTTAAACATTATTTTTAATCCTTTTAGTATATATTAAAAGGTATTATTATTTTGTGATTATTTTATGGTTGATCTTGGGTTAAATTTTGATCATGAACTTTATTAACATCATTGGATCTATGGTGTTGAGTCTAACTCCATAAAAATGGATGAATGATTTTAATAATAGTTTGATTAAATTTAATCCAAAAGTGGTTTGTATATTCTCTCCCATCCCTCTTCATCTCATCCTTTTTTATTGCACTAAATGTTGTTGGAGCATGATCTCTATATCATGTCTCAAAACAAATGGTGCATAGATTGCTATTGATCGACCTAAAAATAGGTGTGACTTCTATATAAGTCCACTTACGATTTCTTAACATAGCTCTAAATTTTGTCCTGATTCGAATGAATGATCATTCATAGCCCAAACATATGTTTGCAAGCCCAAGTATGTTAATTTTATCTCTTTGATCCAATAACCTTGAGATTCATTATATGGAGGCTTTGGTTCTACCAATCCTCTAATGGATCTACAACACTTTTGGTCAACGCGGATCACTTAAACATTGTTGATCATTAAATGATACTCATAAGGATTCCAAGTAGATGATATACTTGACAAAAAGCAAATGCAACTTGTTGTGTGGAGGCTTTGGTTCTACCAATCCCCTAACGAGTTCCAAATGCAAGTTTCAAGATGATCATCCAACTAACCACTAATCACTAATAATTGATTTTATTTTATGTTTTTATTTTATGCTCTTTACTTTATGCCCCATTTATTTTAAGCATTTACATTTCATGCTATTTTTCATCTTTTCTCACTTGAGCCCCTTTATATTCTTGTCTTTTTTTATTTTTCTCAATTGAGATTTTCTTTTCTTTTGAAGACACCTAATAATCAACATAAACCCTTAAAATCTTTAATGATACTTGGACTATTTGGTTACTACCCTTGGAATTATGGAGCATTGGACTTGTTGGACTAAGGATTAGAAACCTAGGCCTATGATTGAAGACCTTGTGATCTTATTTGATTATTTTGTCTGGAACTCTTGAGGTTTACCTTAAGACATTGGGTTGTTTGTTTGTTTTGTGTGCAGGTTATTGTGATTACACCCTTTGTTTATAATGTGGAATTCAACCGTATACAGTCGTTACTCTGCCCAATTTTTGTGAAGACTTAATACACTTGAAATTTGGTTCTCTCAAGAGGTCTAGTATTTTTGCTTGTTTGGTTTCAATCCAAATAATAGGAATTCTATCTTGGCTCATAGTGTCAAGTATTGGCTTCTTGTTGGTTAGATGGTTCTTATCCCTAGCTTTTACCTTATGCTTTAGGATAGCCTCTTCTTCTCCTCTCATCTTCTTTAATTTCAAAAATCTTCTCCCTCCTTTTGAAAACCCTTCTTGCTTTTAAACTTGAACCACTTTCATAATAAACTTGGACTTAGGTTCATGCATTTTCAAACATTTTCATAAATAAACTCCAATAAACTTAATAATACTTTGACATCCTTTTTGTGAGAAGACTAAAATTCAATCAATCTCATTTTAAACCATTTTGCCACTTTGGCTTTTATCTTTAAACTTTTCTCAAAAAAGAGATTGAACTCTTGTCAATCCTCGTAGTGATGCAAACAACTATACTTCTACAATATATAGTGAAGAGGGATATTTTCCACTTTGGTGTTGAGTGAGGCATTGTTGATTTTAAAATCTAAACCATATCCTCCACTTTGAGATGATGCAAATTCTCCTTTCTCATGATTGGGGGTAGTAGGTGTGTTTCGACACGGAAAATGACGATGATGTTTTATCTCATAAAATTAACCAACACATTTGTTTTTTTTATTTTTAAAAGAGGAACTACGTGTACCCTGATCCCCTATTACACGAAAAGGTGTTACATAGGCACTAAAGGTTCGCATCCGCGGCGGGTGCAAAAATCATAAAAAACATATATTTCTTTTCTCACCTCGGCCATCTATTTTATACAACATTTTATAGCCAAAATATATAGATTTTACAAAGAGGTTCCTGCGGAGTACCATAGATGTTTAGGGTGATAATACCTTCCCTTTGCATAACCAACCCACTTACCTTGAATCTTTCCCCTTCTTTTTTGGGTTATTCGCTCTTCTCCCTTTCCTTTGGAAATAATAAAGCGCGACAGTGATTTTTATTTTGATTTGTAAAAGTTTAGTCAATCTGATGGCTTAGTCTTAAACATTTATACTGCTACACCACCTTGTTGGTCCCATCCATGGGTGAATGGAATTCTATCGAACATCTCAGCCATCTCCCTGTCATACACTGATCCACACCTGGGACATAACAGACACTCTGTTTCAGCGTTATAACAGTGTACCAAAAAACCCAGCAAACTTTCCCCTGGCTTTGGGTACACTTTCATCAACTGGCTTTGTTGTCTCCAATTGCCTTGAGTCCTAGCATTTTGAGCTCTTTCATAAGCCTCTGCTACCCTTTGATTCAGAATAATGCTGCACCTTTGACACATAAGCATCTCTGAATTCCTTCGATGACACTTCCATAAGTACTCTCGTAGAGTTTCATTGGCCTTAGGGTAACCAAAACTCATATGTTCCCTCTCCAGCTTGAGGCATCTTTCCACCTCTTCCATTAATGGCGAAGGTTTTATAAAATCCACCATTTTAACCCTTAGTCTAGGACCTTCATAAATTCTTATCTTCTCAAATTTAACCATGTTGTACCCCAAAATTTTCCCTCTCATTTTACTCAATACATACTTCTAAAGGTCCTCAATTTGCTCAAGTTTGCCCAAGAGTTTACCAGACAAACTCTCTCCTAAGGCAGTGTGTCTCAAATTAGGGTTTCCACTTTCATCAAGATGTGTGGATCACAAAGGCCTCAAATTCTTTGCAAGGTCCTAATACGTTCCCAAGATTCTCCATGTCAAATTTCAAGCCTTGCACAAGAAGTTTGCTCAATCAACTGCTCAGATGCTTGAGAATCAACTAAACTAGGTCAAAAGTCAATTGTGACTCACATACAGTCAAACTTCAAGATTTTTGGTCAACATCAACATTTTGAAGTGATATCCATCATTTGATCAAGGGTTGATCATGATTCCTAAATAAATGCTCTTAACTCATCAAAACCGAAAAAATGCTAAATTAGGGTTTCTTAGGAAAAGTCAACCAAACTTTGACCAAACATAACTTCTTCATACTTTATCACAAAGTTTCCATCCAAGTCTCATTTTGAAGAGGATGAAATTACCTACAACTCTTCTTCAGCCCACAAGTTCAAAATATGCACTCATAAAAAGATATGAATTTCTACATTATAGGTCCTTTTGAAAAGTCAACAAAAACACCTTTTGGGTCAAAGCTTCTTACATGAACATTGAATACCCAATTGAGATGAGACAAAAAGGGTTGTTTAGGTGACATCCTAAGCATTCTAAAAAGTCCAAGAACACCCTCTTAGGGTTAAAATTTAGGGAGATATTTATTGTCAAAATTGACCAATTTTTAGGAATGTGCATGAAGTCAATATTGATCAAAATGACTTTTTTTCCAAATGGACCCATGTTTTCTTGTTTTAAACTTGTTCCTAAGATGGCCCACGACCCCTGAGCTTATCCACCTATTACTTTATTTTTTTTATTTTTTATTTCTATTTTTTATCTATTTAAATCAAAATAAATCAATTTAAATAGTAGAATAATCAAATAAAATCAAAGATTTGATTTTATGAGCATATTATGAGTCCATGAACAGCTAACTAATCAAAAAATTCATGAAAGAGCTAATTGATTGGAAAAGATCTTAATTTGGTCTATTTTGGAAACAAATCATACAAGACAAAGAATGAAATCAAATCTCCATAATTTGCAAAGACATGACCAATTTTTGTTGACCTAAATCATTCTATCATATATACCTAACATCTCTAAAGCATAAAAAAGGGTTTGGGGTCGTGAAAACAAGGGGAAGAAATTGCAAGTTTTGGAAGAAAAAATGCAGAATGTATTTTCTTCCATAGGTCGTTTCAAGTAATTTCAAAGCCAACAATCTGTTCCTGGACGTGTTTTGAAGCCATTCCAATCATCCTCAAGCCTTAAAACCTTCAGAAATCACGCCTCACAGTGCCACGGTTTGCATCTAATTTTCAAGATTCGTTTTTAATGATTTATCCATCATAAACATGTTTTGATCATATATCCATGCATGCTATCATATTTGCAATGTTTTTGATTGGTTTGATTGAAGTTTAAGTGTAGGAATGGTACGATGCCGTTGTTAGGGTTTTGAGGTCCCAAATTGGGAATTCTATATAAAGGCAAAATTGGACAAAATTAGGGGTATTATTATGCTTAGGAGATGATTTGCAGTTGATCCATGTCTTTGGTTTGAATTTATTCTGCTTGTGCTGCGTTTTTTTGAATTTTACAGGTTTATAGCTACGAACAAAATCCGTCACTATAGCCTTTAATGACGGAAACGGCTGTAGGTAAAAGTGTGGCCAAAAACAACAGTTATGGGGAAGAAGACAATTAGGTGGCAGAATCATATTGGGTGATTTGAATCACGCGCGCGTTTGAGAAAGACCACTTTATTTCCTTTATATTTTATTTATGTTATTATATATACAACTAACCATCCCAGCAAATTTTGTTTTCTTACTTTGTTTCTACAGATTCAATGCATCATCATCTAAAACGCCTACCATGCGCTACCACCATCTGGCCATTGGATGTATCAATAATTCAGATCCAACGCCTCAAACAATGAAGGACTATGGTGCACTCTCAGGCTGGCACAACACAGGCTCGTTCTTTTCTTTTCTATTTTATTTTATTTTTTAATTGTTTTACTAATTATTTTCCTTTATTAAAATAACACCAAAAAATCATTTCTTCTTATTTAATCAAAAAATCATCAAAAAAACATAAAAAATCATTTGTTTTCATAAAAATATTTTATTTCCTTAATTAATTAGTTTAATTTAATTTAGGGAAAATTTAATTCCTTTTTTATAATTTAAATTAATTAGAAATTAGGGTTTTAAGTTGTACATAACCTAATTAATTTTCCGCAAAAAAACCTAACCTAAATCTTTTTTTCAATAAGATTCTTTAGGTTTCCTAAATTATTCTCGCATTTAATTTTCCGCGTGCATTTTTTAATTTCCTTTTATTATTATTGTAACTGTTTCGAGATTGTAATAGTAATTAGGGTTTAAATTCCGCATTTTTATTTTCAGTCTAAAATAATTATGTATCTGCAAAAGCCTTGTAATAGCTAGGACTTTAAACTTTCTTGCTTTTAATTTTGCAAACTATAAATTGCTTAGATGTATGTTAATAGGATTGTATGGAAAGACAAACTGAAAATTAATATGGTAGAAAACCCTAAATGTGCAAAGATAAATTAACTGAAAATTACACTCGCACATGCTCACTCCTAGGGTTTGCCTCACTTGGTTGCCTCAGAAATAATGGTCGTGTCCCTCGAACGTAGGGATATCTTAGAAAAAGACCCTCAATCTAAAAGTCATCATAAATATCATAGTCCCTCAATGTCCCTCGAGTTGACTACGAGAAATGATCTTGTCCCTCGATGTTGCCTACGAATATATGATGACAGCCCCTTTGAAATGTTAAGGTATCCTTACATGTTGCCTTCAATGACCATTTCGTCCCTTTCGATAGTCCCTCAAACTCCAATGACGGTGCTACCTATTCCTTAATAATAGGATAGCGTTGTCTAAAGGAAAACGAACAGTCTTTTTCGAGTAGGTAGATTAGTTCTTAAGTACTTGCTCAAAATAAACAAAATCTTTCACACCAAACACTTTTCAAACGAAGTTTTCAAAAACAACTTCCTAACACTCTTGAGGACAAAAACAAGGGTTAAAATGAAGTAAGACAAAACTTTTCCAAACAATCACACACAAGCAATTTCAAAATGAGCAAGTACCTAAGAGCCTGTAGAAAACCACGGATAGAAAGGGTGCTAACACCTTCCCTTTCTATAATCTACCCCCCGTACTCAGAAACATCTCGAAAAAGGTTTTTTCTGTTCTTTTTCCTTTTCCTTTGTTGGATGAAATAAAAGTCGATGGCGACTCTTGCTTTCCGCGACATTTTGCGAACAAAAAACGCAAACCAGTATTAAACAGTCAATTCTGCCATCGTATCACAGAACTGGCGACTCTGCTGGGGAGTATAGATAAAGTGGGGTTTGCCTTAGGATCTAGGTCATTTTTAAATTGCTTTCTTGTTTGTTTTTCCTGCTTTATCTTTAAGGGTTTTTGCTTGGGTATTGTTGAAGATCCTACACCCGGATCTGGGGACACTTTTTAGGTAAACAACAATAGATCGTGGAGACTGTACGGCGTAGACCGATATGGTTCAAGCGATGGTTGTGTTGGTGTGACACTTTGGTTGGTACCGGTATCCTTCGTGTGGAAACGAGGAGAATACGGGGCCGCCGCGTGGTGTCGTGAAGCACTAACGGACCTTTGAACCTTAGTTGAACAAACTTGGCCATTAGAAAGTAGTGAGATAGCCGGCCTCGGTATAAAGCTGAGGATTGGTTGATAATCGATGCTACACTCATTGAGATCATACTTTCGGGATATTTCGGCTGCAAGAAAAGATTGCTTAAGCTGAAACAATGTCCGATAAAGGATGATCAGTGATATTGAGAATCTTTAGAACCCGGTTACTTTTCTAAGGCAGGTTTGAAACCAACTAAACTTCAAGAGGGTATGACCTTAAAACCCATGCAAGCCTAAACCTAAGGTTGTTTGCGTGACTTATGTGCTTTCAACTTGAACTAATTGCAGAGTTTTATTACCTGACAACATGAGTTCCTTGCAGGTTTTGTTTACAGTTATTATCCAATAACTTGGATTTCTTGTAGGGTTTACTTGCTTACATCACTTCGCACCTTTGCTTAAACTCAATTCATACACATCATAACATCATACCATAGCATTTCCTTAACCCTTTCAAGGATCTCAAGGGCCTGTGGTGCAGGTTATGATGAACCAAACGTCTAGCAAGGGGCAAGGGGATTTATTTTCCTCTAGCCAATGTCGTTAGAAGATCAAAACTCAACAACTTGAGTCAGGGGCTATGACCCACTTGATATGGTGAGGTTGATTCTCGTGGAAGGACTCTCAACGATACAAATTTCTTCAATCAAAGCTGCAAAATTCAACTTCTGGCATTTTCTTATTTGCCCCACGAGGTCTTTGAAAACATTGCATACATATATCATACATATCATTGCATAACAGGTCTTCCAGCACAGGTCTCTCATGTTCTCGCTGTTTATTTCAGCAATGGCTTTCCAACAAGACAACAGAGATCTCCAAGCTCAAGACGCCCATTTCAAGGAATTTCTCCTAAATCTATCCAAAGGGCAAGAAGACCTGAAAACACTCTTCACCGGGAATCTGACCAAGGAACGTCCTGACAACAACAAGGATGAACAATTGGAACAACTACAAGCTGAGGTAAAAGCAACGAGAATCCAGATGCTGGGGAAGATGGATCTTATCCAAAACTTAGCTCGAGGACAAGAAGGGCTAAGAGCTCTCCTCAACAAGCTTCACCAAGATGGATGCAAATCAATGAAACAAACAGTTAAAATTATGGATCAAGGCATTAATCAGCCCCCAGTGAGAGAAGAGGTTGGTTTGGTCAGAAACAGACCTTTCCATATTGCTACTACATCACAAGCCCAACCACAACTTTGCTAACGACAACGGGGCAATCGTAATAAGAAGAATACATCTGAAAGACGCTTCACCAAAATCAACATGTCATTAGCTCAAGAATTGCAACGCCTATTGAAGGCCAAGTTGGTTATATTAAGGGACCCTCCTCAGAATCCCAACATAGCCTCCCCAAGGTACAATCCAAATGCAAGATGTGCGTACCACTGCAACAGTCTTGGACATGACACCAACAGTTATTGGGCGTTGAGAAATAAAATTCAAGACCTGATTGATGAAGGAGCGCTAGAATTCACACAAGACGGTCAGGTTAAGTTCTTCTGCCATCCCTCTAAGGCATACCAACTAAAGTGACAAGTTCTCACAAGAAGACTTTTCGTTCATTAGAATTTTCAATGTGTAATTTTCTTTTGATTTGTTTGAACATTTATTCATATCAAACCTCGTTATTTCATCAATGCATTGCACATGTTTGTCTTGAATCAATTCATTCGTATTCACTATTTCAAAAATGCACTCTATACTTCCTTTTTGTGATATTCGACTCTTGATTAAAAGCTATAAGCCTTAGAGGGAGGATGACGAAAACGATGCCATAATCTCTACAATATGCTTTTGAACATACCCCGCTGCCGATGTACAGGCGTTGTTTCAAATCCTAAACAGTGCAGTTATAAGGAAGATAATACCTAGTCAACCCCTTCGAGCCAAAGAAGTAGGAGTTTTTCTTTTCACACATATTAAAACCCTTAATCATAACCTGGGGCAGGGTAGTTTTCTCAGTTAATTTATAGGTGCATTCAGTCACAATATGTCGCTTCATACACAATGAATGGCATCAAAGACGTCCTTCCAAAACATAAGACGGTGATGGTTCCCTATAATCATAAAGACAGACAGTCATTATCTCTCGAAATAAAAGCCCATTAAGTCAAAACCTATGAGGGAGACTTAAGAAAAAAACACTGGGGCATCCCGATGACTGTAATCACAAAAAGAAAGAGTTTAGGCAAAAGACAGGGATAATAAAATCAAAAAGAAAGAGGTCCTACAAACCCTCAACAAAAAATGACTGCCTATTCAGAATAAACCATCAGTATTCGAACCATCACTGGAATATCAGAGCAAAGACTCCAACGGGATCTAAATGCACAATTAATTGAGCATAGGATCGAAGAACATCACGAAGAACGGGTGGATACAAATAAAATTTGAGCCTTTATCCTTTGTTTCTTAAACCGTGAACCAGGCCACGTTATAACCCTTAAAAGTCCTAGCTGAAGCATGTGTTAGTTGGAAAGCATATTGTTACAAAAGGTATCCTGACTCCTATAAGGTTTGCTATAAATCTTGAGTTGACATCACACTTTTACAAAAAAAAAAACTTGTTTTACTAAAAAATGAATTTTTAAACTTCAAGACAGATATGAGTTTTGCATTTTTTAAATGACATTGTTTGCATATGACTAATTGTTTTACAGCAGAGAAATCCGCACAATGGATATTCAATGAACAAAAACCTTCTCAATGAAAAGGATCACCTCAAGTGGAAAAACACTTCCAACCAAGGGGCAAGGCAGGATCATCAACCATTATATGTGGCAGTCAAGTCAAGATTCAAGGAATCTCTTAAAGATGCCAAGTAGCATCGGGACAAATCTCCATCTAAATCACTTGGGGCATTGGGCATGAATTCTAGCAATGAATCATGTACGATCAAACAAACATCTTCTGGTAGTGTGGCAACACAACACTACCGACAGTGACAACTCCCTACACCCTGAGAGCATGGACATAGTCAGAAAATACTACGCATGAACAAAGACCTGCTAGGTTGACTGGCCTAGGCAAAAATAAGGGCATCCCGGCGAACCAAAAGGGTTCAGGAAAAAATTAGGGATAAAAACAAAAAACATATGTACACCCGGCAAGCCGAAAACCTGAAAAGGCGGCTTGGGCAAAAAAGGGTATCCTGGTGGACTGAAAATCTGAAAAGACAGTCTAGGAAAAAGTTAGGGATTAAAGTGTACGACTATGTCCCGTCATCTCGTCACTTTCCTATCAGTAGAAGACTTATCATTTCGATCGAAAGTTACCAAGCACCTCATAAGTTGGGATAACACTCAATCCACAAGGACTCCGCAGGCACTTTCTCCAGCAGGTACATGGGCAGAAAAGTCTTGATACAAAGTCATTGTCGTATCCTCAGCATGCGTCCCAGTAACATCTACACTCCCCACAGAGTAGAGGCAACCAAAGTTTTCATCTCTTCCTCCCCAAACAGGAGTTACTTTCCCCAGCCAAGCTCTTTCGGAGAGCCGACGTCTATATTCCCCAGCCGAATTTTGTAATCGCAAGCGGTTCATAAAGTTTTCTCTAAAACAGAGTTTATTTCTCTGAATACAGAAGCTCAATCCCCGACAGAGTTTATCCTTTCGACTATGGAAGATTCTCTCTCCGACGGAATTATTCCCCCATAGAGTTGTTCTCAAGCAGAGTCTCTCCTCGGCAAAATATCTGTAAACAAGGGGAAAATCCCTAGCATAGTCATCTCTGGTTCACCATCTCCAACGGAAGTAGAAGAACCACTTTTTCTACGACAGCCAGGAACTCAATTTCCATTACTCTCCAACAGCAGTCAGGAATTTATTTTCCAAAACTCGGACGTGCCACAATAGAATTTCATGTTCATATATCATGACGTGCGCATACATATTGCATACGGCATAATCTCATTTATTTTGAGAACATCGTCATACAAGGCATGTCATGCATCATATACGATTAATCATGTACCTTTTCAGGAAAGATGGTTATCATCAACAACTTCCAGCAAGTTCAAGATTAGCTCTTGAAACTAAACAGAGTAATTATCTGCATGATCAAATGCAGCTTTACACGGGTTCATCACGAAGCAACCTTACACGGGTTTCTCCTAAATGCAGCTTCACACGGGTTTATCCTGAAAAATCTTACACGGATCTTTTCTCATACATTTCCAAATAAAGTTTTACACGAACTTGTCACAAAGTAACGTTACCCTGGTTCCTTCTGAAGTTTTTACACGAACTTATCACAAAATAACCTTACCCAGGTTCCTCCTGACGTTTTACACAAACATATCACAAAGTAACCTTACCCAGGTTCCTCCTGAAGTTTTACACGAACTTATCCCAAAGTAACCTTACTCAGGTTCCTCCTGAAGTTTTACACGAACTTATCCTAAAGTAACCTTACCCAGGTCCCTTCTGAAGTTTTACACGAACTTATCACAAAGTAACCTTACCCAGGTTCCTCTTGAAGTTTTACACAGACTTAGCCTAAAGTAACCTTACCCAGGTTCCTACCGAAGTTTTACACGGACTTATCCCGAAGTAACCCTACCCAGGTTCCTCCTAAAGCCCTACACAGACTCATCACGAGCAACCTTACCCGGGTTCCTTCTGAAGTTTCACTCAGACTTATCCTGAAGCAACCTTACCTAGGTTCCTTCTCGGTTCAAATGCAATTTTACTCAAACTCCTCACAAAGCAACCTTACCCAGGTTCCTTCTCGGTTCAGATGTAGTTTTACACAAACTCCTCACAAAGCAACCTTACCCAAGTTCCTTCTCGGTTCAGATGCAGTTTTACCCAAACTCCTCACGAAGTAACCTTACCCAGGTTCCCTCCCATAAGCCTTACTATCCAGGTTCCTTCTCATAACCTTACCATCCAGGTTTCTTTTCTCTTATCTCCAGACAGCAGTCCACAACACTGTAAGACCTGGACCTGATCAAACACGATCGGTTTCACCTTTCCCCAGTAGGTCGCGATGCAGCCTATACACTGACCAGATATGCAGTTCACCTCTGGAGTTAATTCCCCAGTAGAGTAACGGACAACTGAAGCTCCTAAAGTTCTATTTCTCCCAATACATATACTAACATTCCTCAACAGATTCCTCCTCAACGACAGGAGCAGGGATTCTCATCAAAGGAATATCTCAAGAAATCAACATCCTCTAGATGGAATCTTTAAGCCCATCTCCGACAATTCTCTAGCAACTTCCAAATGGCATCTATAAGCCCATTCCCGATATCACAAATCAAGTATCACTTAATGCGAGTGAAAATTTCTAGGCACTCTAGTGTTCAATCATCTTCCACCTTCAGATCACGAAAGGCAGACGAGCCAATCTACATCCTCGGGTTTAAGAAGATTGAACATGGGCAGCTGTTGTACCCCAAAATTTTCCCTCTAATTTTACTGAATACATACTCCTAAAGGTCCTCAATTTGCTCAAGTTTTCCCAAGAGTTGACCAGAGAAACTCTTTTCTAAGGCAGTGTGTCTCAAATTAGGGTTTCCACTTTCATCAAGATGTGTGGATCACAAAGGCCCCAAATGCTTTCCAAGGTCCTAATATGTTCCCAAGATTCTCCATGTCAAATTTCAAGCCTTGCACAAGATGTTTGCTCAGTCAACTGCTCAGATGCTTGAGAATCAACTAAACTAGGTCAAAAGTCAATTGTGGCCCACATACAGTCAAACTTCAAGATTTTTGGTCAACATCAACATTTTGAATTGATATCCATCATTTGATCAAGGGTTAATCATGATTCCTCAAGAAATGCTCATAAGTCATCAAAACCGAAAAAATGCTAAATTAGGGTTTCTCAGGAAAAGTCAACCAAACTTTGACCAAGCATAACGTCTTCATACTTTATCAGAAATTTTCAATCCAAGTCTCATTTTGAATAGGATGCAATTACCTACAACTCATCTTCATCCCACAAGTTCAAAATATGCACTCATAAAAAGATATGAATTTCTACATTATAGGTCTTTTTGAAATGTCAACAAAAACACCTTTTGGGTCAAAGCTTCTTACATGAACATGGAAGACCCAATTAAGATGAGACAAGAAGGGTTGTTTAGGTGACATCCCAAGCTTTCTAAAAAGTCCAATAACACACTCTTAGGGTTAAAATTGAGGGAGATATGGATTGTCAAAATTGACCAATTTTTGGAAATGTGCATGAAATCAATATTGATCAAAATGACTTTTTTTCCAAATGGGCCCATGTTTTCTTGTTTTAAACTTGTTCCTAAGATGGCCCACGACCCCTGAGCTTATCCACCTATTATTTCATTATTTTTATTATTTATTTTGATTTTTTATCCATTTAAATCAAAATAAATCAATTTAAATAGTAGAATAATCAAATAAAATCAAAGATTTGATTTTATGAGCATATTATGAGTCCATGAATAGCTAGAAAATCAAAAAATTCATGCAAGAGCTAATTGATTGGAAAAGATCTTAATTTGGTATATTTTGGAAACAAATCATACAAGGCAAAGAATGAAATCAAATCTCCATAATTTGCAAAGGTATGATCAGTTTTTGTTTACCTAAATCATTCTATCATAAAGGTAACAAGAACAAGTTGAATTTGCTTTTTGTCAAGTATATCGTCCATTTGGAGTTCTCACAAATTCCATTTAATGATCAACGATATTTAAGTGATCCGTGTTGACCAAAGGTGTTGTAGATCCATTAAAGGATTGGTAGAACCAAAGCCTCCACCCAATAAATCTCAAGGTTATTGGATCAAAGAGATCAAATTAACATACTTGGGCTTGTAAACATAAGTTTGGGCCACGAATGATCATTTATTTGAATCGGGACAAAATTTAGCGCTATGTTAAACAATCGTAAGTGGACTTATATAGAAGTCGCACCTATTTTTAGGTCAATCAATAGCAATCTATGCATAATTTGTTTTGAGACATGATATAGAGAACATGCTCCAACAACATTTAGTGCAATAAGAAGGGGATGAGATGAAGAGGGGTAGGAGAGAATATACAAACCACTTTTGGATTAAATTTAATCAAACTATTATTAAAATCATTCATCCATTTTTGTGGAGTTAAACTCAACACCATGGATCCAATGATGTTAATAAAGTTCATGATCCAAAATTTAACCCAAAATCAGCCAGAAAATAGTCACAGAATAATATTACATTTTAATATATACAAAAGGGTTTAAAAATAATGTTTAAAAATAGAAAATAAAGAGAAAAATATCAACTATGTTCAAATTAATCAAGAAATAAAAAGTAAGACCTTAGAAAAATCAGAAAAAGGCTCAAATAATTTTACAAATTTTTTGATAATTTTTTAAAGTCAGAAACTATTTTTAAAATTAAAAGGAATGGGTAAAATAAACCAAAAATGATTAAAAAAAAATAGTAAAGTCTGAAACAAAAATAAACTAAGGTCACCAATATTTGTCACAATATCATTGGATCATTCCATAATTTTTTCAGAATTTAAAAGTGTATAAAAGTATTTTTAAATATTTAAAACAATTCAAATAAAGTGTAAATTTATAAAAAATAACAAAACACAAAATTAAATTTTGAAAAAATAAAAATCAGAAAGAGAATAATCAAAATATATTTTCATAATTTTTTCAGATTTTTTGGACTTAAAATGAATTTTCTATGATTTTTTGAAATTTAAAACAATTAAAATATAAAAGTCAGAAAAGAAAATAAAAGTAAAAAAATGTGGACCATTGGATGAGAGTCAAATCGCGTTAGTGATCAAATCCAAGGGATCTGGCGCATTATGCATATCATGGTCATTAGTGAATAAAGTACATAATCAAATATAAATCAGATTTTCAAAAATAACAAGTGGGGTGCCATCATTGGTTGGAAGATGACACATAGGTCATCTTCAACCTCCAACCAACGTGATTTGTAGGTCTCTCAAACTGAAAAATCAGAAGCTCAGACCTATGTTGTTCGCTTCGTCTCTTCAAGACAAAGACAACCACACCCACGCGCCAAATTTATATAAATTGTAGCTCAAGTAATTTGGAAGGAAAGTTTTGAAAAGGGATTTGAAATTTCATGGTCAAAATGTGTTTCCAGTAAAAGGTAAGTGTTGTGATTAGAACCAGGGCAATGAGAGCAACATAATGATATCAGAGTTTTGAAGAATTGATGAAGGAATCTACCTATTGAAGTTGAGTTCCAGAGCTCTGAAACTGGACTTCTATGGAGCAGTATAGGGCACGATTATTGAATGTTATTATGTGGTTAGCTTCAGGGAAGATTAATGAAGGTGAATTGATGGAAAAATTGGATTGAAAAAGGCTTGAGAATGGATTTTGAAGTTACTGAATTATAAGTTGTGGAACAAGTTTGGCAGGGTGATTCTGGCTATCCAAGCTTGAGAAAATGAATGGGAAATGACCCTCTATTTATAGGGAATCAAATGGAATGTTCAAGCGTGTGAAATGATGAAGTTTGGATGGAAATCGTGTGAAGTTGCAAACAAGAAAAGTGTGACTTCAAACTTGATCAAAACTCATCCAAAACGCGCGTTTTGTTGTGCTAATCCATTCTGGAAGTTCACTAAACATGTTTAGAGGGAAAAACGCGTGGAAAACATGTGATTAGAAGCAAAAACAAAGATTTCAAAATCTGACTTGTGAGGAAACTTCAGTTCCAAGTTACCAATTTCAAAAACATGGCATTCTCAGCTTAAGGGGCCTTAGGGAATGATTCTTGATGCTTTAGAAAGATGATGTTACAAGATTTTCAATGGAAAAAGAATGGAATCAAGTGGATGCTTGAGATGAAAGTTGTGTTGAGTCAAAGTTGGAGAAAAAGAGTTGACTTTCCATACTTAGAAATATTTCAAGTTCTTCTTCAAAAATGACCTATAATGTCTTACATCTAAACATGGCCTTCCACTTGGGATTTGCTCTTGACCAAAAAAGATGGCATGAAGTAGAATTCTTGAGTGACATTTTGAAACTTTAACCATTCAAAATCTCCAAAAATTGAGAGAGTTATGAATTGTTGAAGTTGACAAAAAATCATAAAATGACCTATAATCTTTTGCATCCTTAAGGAAACTTCCATCCATTTTCTCACTTTGCACATAAAAGAATGCATAAAGTTCACACCTTCAATATAATTATGGAAAAATAATGGGCTCAAGGTGATAAAAATTGACCATGTTATGATCATTTGAAGCCACACATGGAAAATTGGGGATTCATCTGGAGGACTTGTAATCTTTCTTCCTCATTAAGTCTTTTCCTCATGACAACTCCTTGAAACTTTTGAAGTGATTTGTTTATAATACTTTAAAGAGAAATATGTCTTTTGAATCACTCAAAAATACCAAGAGATGAGAAATATATATTCCTTTGAAGTTCAAAAACCTAGCTCCTTAGATCAAGAGAATGCTTTGAGGAACTTTCACAATTTTTGAACAAACTTCTTGTACCAACACACATGATTTGTAAATATAAGTTGTTGAGGATGATAATGAGAACTCATAGCCACCAAAACCACTTCCATATCTTTAACATTGAGAGAAATATTCACTTGTGACCAAATGGAATAAAATCTTGTCTAACCATGACAACTTCTCCAATCAATCCCTTGTGCTTTTCAACCAAATTTGATAACCTTGAAATGTGATGAACCAAAACAAACTTGCCATGCAAATTCTTACAAAACAAATCCAATGGTGAGGTTTTAAATCCTCAAGCTTTATTGACTAGGGCATGGAAATAAACTCATGAACCCATGGGGTAACTTGTTAAATCCCATTTCCTTTACCTACATGGATAACAAGCAAGACAAACCAACATTGTATTTTATTTAGTTAAAAGAAGAAATAAAGACAAAAATAATATTCTTGATCATAAAAGAACATAAGTAAAGGTGCTTGGTGATTCCTCAAAAGGGAAAAGCTAAACATAAGGAGGGGAACCAAGAATCCTAGTGTGATCTTGTTCAGAATGAATCAACATGGTATGATGAAGGGATCTTAGGGGAAAAAATCGGGGTACAACAATTAGTACTAGAGGTAATATGTTTATAGGTTGAAAAAAATGTAAGTAAAATTTAAGGGAATTAAATACTCAAATTTTTTTTTTAAATGGATAGTAGAATTTAATGGAATTAAAGAAGATCCATACAAATACAGTATTGGGTTCATGTGCATATTTAAATTAGGGACATACAAGGCTCGATCTAGAGTATTTAACCTACCATCTTTAAAATTGAACCTGACACCCCTCAAGTTATTACTTTTATATTTTTATAAAAAAATTTAAAATTTATTTTCACGTTTATCGAAAATTTCAAAAAAAATATCAGAATTTTCCAAAAAAGTTATCAGATTTTTCCAAAAAATCCAATAGTTCATTTTCGATGAAAAAACCGCCAGAGTTTCTAATGTTACAAACATTACTACTAACATAGTTTTACATATCCTACATCGCTACCAACATAGTTTTACATCTCCCTAGTCGTGTTCTCTATTTGGTTAATCATAGTTATAAGGTTTAATCAATTTTATTCCATTTCCACCACATTGAAGTAATAATCTTTTGCAAACTGCATCGCCTAAGACATATCAATAGATTCAGCAAGAAATGCATCCTCAAAGCCTCACATTTTCCGAGTCACAATGATGAGAAGTTTCCATCATCATCAGCATCACCAATCACCACCCATATTCCCCATAATCCTGTGGATAACAGTTTAAAATTGCAAATAAACTTGGGATTATTAGCAACCTGAAACTCGTTAACAATATTCCACACCTTATAAACCAGCTCCATTCCATGTATGTTTCTTTCTTTATAAACATTAACATTTGTGTCAGAACATATGATGTACATAATAGAAGAAATGCAACAAGTAGCGTTTATGTAATGATTTGTTATGACTCTGGTTGATCAAACGACTCTAAATACAAGGATATAAGGAGGGTGAATCGTAATATTTTGATTTTAATTTTTTATAATAAAAATAATTGATTTTAAAACAGTTTATATTAGAAGGAAATATAAACAGAGAATAAGTGGTCAAGATAAATGATAATAGAAAAAATAAACTACATAGGTATAAAGAAACATGATAAGAAAAATCACATCAGGAATCATCTTGGTTCAACCTTAAACCTCACAGCCTACTACAGTCCCGTTGAGTTTTCTCTTGAGATTTCCCATAGATAATAACTTGAGATTTTACACAAGATCAACCCAAAAACCTTAAATAAGTTGTGATTTTTTATAGGTTCATCCCACAACCTTAAACCAAACTTTTTACAGGTTTAACTTGCAACCTTCTGATCTATTACAAGATCATAAAAGACCCAAGCTCTTAAATAAACAAATAGAACACAACATTAGAACACCACAACTCTCATATGAAGCTTTTCACTCTTTCAGCACTAAGGATACGACTAGTGAATAAAACTTATAAAAGAAGGAAAATAACAGATAAAAGAGTTGATAACTAAAAAAATTTGTGCGTTGAGAAATAAGTAAAACACTCATTTAAATTTTTTCAAACTTGATATTCGGTCACGAGACCGACTAATCCAAGGAATACCATTCTCGCTGCTACTGGTAGAGGATCCATTTAAAGCCATAACTAAGCTCTATATGAACTGGCTCAATACAAAGATTGTTAGCACCTAGTGAGATTTGAACCTGAGACCTCAAGAGAAGCACACTCTCAAGACCCAAGTATTCACCAATAGGTCAACCCTTGGGGGTTCGGAAAACACTCCTTTATAGAGGAAAAAATTTGACTAAAAAAGGAAACAATGCATGGGTCCTTAATACTTCCTAATTGATTAAAACACCAACCTAATCAATTAGGTTAACCCTAAAAAGGAAACCCTAATTCGATACATCACTGAATCAATTAACAAGGTTACCTAATCGATTATGAGGAGTTACTCTTTCTCTAATTGATTTGATGAAGGGCCTAATCGATTAGACAATTGATTTTTGTTTTCCTAATTGATTAAATGGATTATTAATTAATTAAGTACTTTCCTAGATTAGTTTTAAGAAGTTTTAAGAAAAAAGGTGAAGGATTTTAATGTGTGTGTGCATTACCTTGTAACACCAAAATTTAAGATAAAATATTAAGTGTGAGATCTATTAGGTCTGTGATTTTATGGTTGGCAACAATTTTGGTAAAACAAAGAGTTGGAAACAATTTTATCCAAACATATTTCATTTGGAAAACATGTATTGCAGCCTAATGTTCAGCAAGATGTCATAACATCTTGACCAGCTGGTACAATAGAGTTTGATGGTACTTTATTTGATAGGTGTTATATCAGATGTTGTAACATGTTACAATAGAACATCATGACAATACAACGGGTATGTAACCTTGAAGATTTGATTGAAAAATATGAGTTTCTAGAAGATTCTGGTACTCATACAGGCGCAGGCAATCAAGGGTTTTTTTAGGAACATGTGCAGATTTGATTTGTTTCATATAAAGGATCTTTCATACTTTTTAGGAAACTTTTGAAGATTTGTTCCTATTATGGTGGAGAAGATTTTGCAAGGATTTATAGTTGAAGATTGGATTTAATTGAAGAGTCTAAGTCGGTCCAAGCCCAACTACATAACTCTATTTAAGGAGTCTTACTAGATCTAATTTTTTAAGCATTGTTTTTATTGTTAAACCTTGTGCAAATAAGGGTTTAGGATTTGGGAGTTTCTTAGTTTCTTCTTATGTTTTTGTACGTCCTCGTGTATCTTTTGATGCATCTTAGTTAACTGACTGTTACCTTTTTATCAAGTTATTGTTCTTCTCTAAGCTTTTAAGCAAAGAGTTGAGTATTGTTCTTAGTAAAGCTTTTAAGCAAACTGAGTAATTGTTAATTCTCTGTTTTTATAATTGGCATTATGTTTGGCAAAACTAATATAGCAGCAATATATTAAATAGGATATTTGTACTTGCTATGAAGAACAGGTTGAGCAAGAAGTCCTATTTTATGTTGAGATGAGAATTTCTCATCATCTGGAGCAATATTTCGGATAAGATGTCCTATACAGGGTCATTCGACACCGCGTCTATACTAGACTGGATAGCTAGATCAGTTCAAGATTTAATAGATGTAGAATACTATGGGAATATTATGCTATCCTATATGGAATTATTTTATAGGTCTGGAAGATTCAAGTCAGAATCAAGAAGAATATTGAAGAATATTCACTTTCCAATTATGGATATACATTAGGAAGAATATGATTGAAGACCTATTTTGTAGCAGAAGTTTGTGCTTACTTGTAGCAGCTGATATGCTGTGATTTGAAGCCCAAATCTAGTTGGGAAAAAGGTTATAAATAGAAGCATTGTAACCAAAAAGTTGTACCAACCTTGAATTGAAAATATGTAGTTATTATGGCTGAGTCTGTACCACTCTTTAGGAGAGCTGGTTATGTATTTCACTCGACATTTGAGTTGGAATGTGTTCCTTGAGTTGTAAGGTTTTGTTCTCACTCAAAAGCCTGTAGGTAATGAGTTGAGTATTATTCTTGGAGGAAGCTTTTAAGCAACTCTAATTATTGTTCTTAGTCAAGAGTCTTGCCTAGGTATTATCATGGAAGTGTGTCTTCTGGTTTTACATCATGGAAGTGTGTCTTCCTGTTTTGTCCAATCGATGTCTATGATTGATGAGGGATTAAGGAGGGCCTCAAATCTAGGTGAGTCTTAGATAGAAATTTAGCACGGGTAGTGATTAAGCGAGTAGATTATAAAATGGTATGTTTGTTGTAGGGTCTATGAATTAATACTATTATAATAGACTTTATCCCTCTAGCTTGGTATGCCTCCAAAGTAGGAGAGTTTCTCTGAACTGGGTTAACAATTCTGGTGTATTGCTTATGCTTTTCAGTATTGGTTTTTATTATTTATACCTTTCCTGTGTGTTCTGTTCAGATCAGATGTCCCAACATGTCATAGGACATCTGAAGTCTGATATACAAGAATTTTAATTGGTATCAAAGCAGGCATCTTGTTTTGTTCTGGGTGAGATCCTGGGATGATACTTTCTGGTTCATGGGAAAGGAAGGAGGTATCTACTGAAAAGTTGTTTGAACTTGGATAAGTTTATATTGTGGTTTGAACGGTTCCTAGAAGTGGAGGACGGATTTTTCATGACAAGGTGTGTTGGACCTGTGTGTTGTTATCAGGCCTATAGCTTTGGTGGTGAGCTACTGTGTTGAGTTTGATTTATTTTCGAACCTATGTAAACCTGTTGAACCTATAGTGTGGTGTGTTTGTGCAAGAGTTATTAAGTTTTGCCTGAAGGTTGTTAAGGAAATTTATGGTTTGTGTTTCATTGCATGTTTGTTGTACCCCAAAATTTTCCCTCCCATACTTCTCAAAGTATGTCAAGAAAGATCCTCAAGTTGATCAAAGTAGCCCAAGGGTTGACCAGACATGCTCTCTCCTAAGGAAGGCTACCCCAAATTAGGGTTTCATGTGGCATCAAGATACTTGAGTCCAAGTGGTCCCAAATGCTCAACATTGTCCTAATATGTTCTCAAGATCATCCATGTCAAGGTTCAAGCCTTGCAGAGGAAGTTTGCTCAGTCAATTGCTCAAAGGTTCAAAAATCGACTATGTTAGGGCAAAAGTCAACTGTGACCTACATACAGTCAAACTTCAATATTTTTGGTCAACGTTCTCATTTTGAAGTATATTTCATCATTTAATCAAGGGTTGATCATGATTCATCAAGGATTGCTCATAATTCATCAAGACTCAAAAGTTGCTAAATTAGGGTTTTGTAGGAAAAGTCAACTCAACTTTGACCAAGCATAACTTCCTCATACTTTATGAGAAATGACCCATCCAAAGCTCATTTTTAAGAGGATGAAATTACCTACAATCCATCTTCAGCACCCAAGTTCAAAATGTGCAATCACAAGATGTTATGAATTTGGACATTATAGGTCATTTTGAAAAGTCAACAAAAACACCTTTTTGTCAAAGCTTCATACTTGAGCATGGAATATCAAATTGATATGATACCAAAAGGGTTGCTTATAGGACATCTCAAGCTTTCCAAAAAGTCCAAGAACACCTCCAAAGAGTCAAAATTGAGGAAGTTATGCATTATTGAAGTTGGACTTTTTTGCAAAATTGCCAAAAGTCAACTATGCCCAAAACTCTAAATTTTGCCAAATGGGCCCATTCTTTTTCACTTGTTTTGAGTTCGCATCATAGCCCACGTTCCCTAGCCTTTTCCACCTGTCCATATCATATTTTTATTAATTATTTTAATTTTTATTTGAATTAATTTGATTTAAATCAAAATAAATCAAATAAAAGTCCAAAGCATTGATAACAAGGGATTTTGTGCTTGTTTCAGGTTCCAATTACAGCTAGCATCATTCAAATTCGTGCCAAGACTTAGAGTGCACAAAAAGATTCAAAATAGGCCATGTTTGGAAAAATCTTCAAAGAAAATCAAATCAATATCCAAAGCATTGAAAGAAGAAGATTTGGACACAACTATTAACCCTAATACATTGCTGGATACATAAGGAGGCGAGGCAGATCAAAACAAAGGTTGAAAACAGGCGCTAGAGAGAAAACAAAACCTGAAAAATACCAAGAAAAGTGTGGGATCGAATTGGTGGTTAGAGGCATCCTCAAGGCTTGTTACTTATCTCAATCGCTTCCTGGCACTCTCTAGAAGCTAAAGCAACCCAGAACCGGTCCATTCCAATCCCAGAACACGTTGTAAATCACTCACAACCTCGCCCTGTTCTTGAATTCGAATCTCATATTTTAGGCATTGTTAGATGGAATTGATCATACATTCTTAATCTACAGAGCATTTGCAAGATTTTGGCATTATTCAATTTCATTTATATGCACTGAATCGAAATCCACCATTGTTAGGTTTTCGAGTTTGGTTTTAGGGTTTTTGTTTTTAGGTACAATTAGCCTTCGAAAGGGGTATGGTTGTGATCAGGAAGACGAGACGGACACAACCATGGCTTTAGATTTTATTTCTATGGATTGTAGAGGATTTTGGAAATACACAGACCTGTAGCAACTGACATTGTCTGTGGGTATAGGTATTGCAGGTTTTAGCCACGGAGAGAGGAAGGAGATGATGCGTTGTCACTCCCCTACTGACCTGTTTGAATTTCGTGCGGATTTTCTTTTGTTTTTTCTTGTTTCTTATATTATTATTATTTTGTAATATATTAACAATCAAAATAGAATAGCCCAGTGGTTGCCACATGAGTATTCAAGGCGTAGAGGCTGGAGGTCAAGGGTTTGATCCCTGCCTCCAGCATTTGTTATTTTTCCATTTATTTTCAGGTTATCATATGCATATGCAAACCAAACACCCACCATGGACCTTCATCATCCATGCGCCAGATGGCCAGATGGCCAGATCTGGTGGCTACTACTGAGGGTGCACCAAAGGGCCATTCAAATGCAACGCACTGAATTGCAAAAAGTCAAACGGACCTTACATCATTGGGCCATAATTCCTGCTATTCACACCCCTAATCAGGCCCATTTCTCACTATTTTTTCCTTTTTCAATATTTTTCTTTAATTAATTAATTTATTATTTTTACTAACAATTAATTAATTTTCTTTTTTATCAAAAATCACAAAAATATTTTTATGTCTAAATAAATTTAGAATTTTATTTTTCATCACTAAATATTAATTAATTTAATTAGGTTAATTTTAGATAACTTTCATTTATTTTGCAAATAATTAAAATCAATTAGAATCAATAGGTTTTTATTACTAATTTAATTATTTAATTTCTTTCCTTAAATAATAAAAACTACAAAAATATGTCATTTAATTATTTTCCATTAATTAATTTAATAACAATAAAAAACATTTTCTTTTAATTAGGAGGGTCAAAATCCTAGTTTCGCATTCGATTCAATTTTCTCGCGCGCGTTATTTTTTATTCAATTATTGTATCTGCTCTCGGTTTGTAATAATTAATTAGGACATTTATTTATTTTCACCGCTTTCAAAATTTCAAAGGGTTTGTCTTTGGCGATGTAAATACCCGACGCCTTGTAATAGTTTAGTTTAAATTCTGCCCCTTCAATTTCTGCAAATATTCAATTGTTAGATGTTTGATAATAGGGTTTGCATGACAAGAATGAATGTCTAAATTTAAAACAGTTAGATCACCCTTAATTGTGCAAAGATAAAAATAATCTGAAATCAATACACTCGCACATGCGCACTCCTAGGGTACACCCCACTTGGTTGCCTTCGTAAACGGTCATTGAGTATAGGTTGTTTTAGAGGTCGCCCTCTTGTCTAAAAGATCATAAGTTGCCTTGGAAAGGTTGCCTCGGATATCGTTGCTTCAGATAAATGATCTAAGACATTAGGGTTACTACTAAAACGTCCTAACATTGCTTTAGTGACCGTATGTCCCTCTTTCGAATTGACCCTAAAACTTCAACGATGATTCTACCTATTCACTAATAGTGGGATAGCATTGTCTAAAGGAAACGAACATAGAACGATTCCTTTTTCGAGTAGGTAGATTAGTTCTTAGCTACTTGCTCTTCCAAAACAAAACTTTTTCACATTTACACTTTTACGAACAAGTTTTCAAAAACACTTCATTACACTCTTGATGACTGACGCAAGAGTTAAATAGAAGTCAAAACAAAAGCTTTTCAAAACCCACAAACACAAAGAAAACAATTTTGAAAATGATGAGCAAGTACCTAAGAGCCCGTAGATAACTACAGATAGAAAGGGTGCTAATACCTTCCCTTTCTATAATCTACCCCCCGTACTCAGAAATATCTCAAAAAAGGAATTTTTCTGTGCTTTTTTCCTTTCCTTGTTGGATAAAATAAAAGTCGGTGGCGACTTTTGCTTACCGCGACATTTTGCAAAAACAAACACAAAACGCAAACCAGCATTCCAAAAATAGTCAGTTCTTCCCACCGTATCACAGAACTGGCGACTCTGCTGGGGATAATCTTAAGTGGGGTGTACCTTAGGACTAGTTCATCATAATGTTTTCAATTTCTTGATTTGTATGTTTTATCTTTGTGGGTTTAATCGGAGTTACTATAGATCCTAACTCGGATCTGGGGATACCTTTTAGGTAAGTAGCAATAGACTGTGAGGGAATTGTACGGTGTAGACCGATACGGTTGAAGCAGTAGCTATGTTGGTGTGACACTTTAGTTTGTGTCGATATCCCTTGTGGAGGAACAAGGAGAATATGGGGTTGCTAAGGGGTCATTAAGCACCAACTGACCTTAGAACCTATAATTGACTGACTTGGCCATAGAAAAGTAGCAGTATGCTACACTCATTGAGACCAAACTCTCGCGATGATTCCGGCCGTAAGAAAATGTTTCTAAACTGGAATTATGACCGATCGAGGGTGGTCAGTGATATTGAGATCCTCTAGAACCCGATTACTATTACTAGGACATGTTGAACCAACTAAACTGAAAGAGGGTAATACCTAAACACCATGCCAGACTGAAATTTAAGGGCTATTGTGTGACTTGTGTGCCCTTACCATGTTTACTATCTATGAATACTTGTGATGTGTTTTTATCATGACAACATGCATCATGACATTGCATGCATATTTCATCAGACTAACCCATTTCAAAGACCGAGGGGATTCATCTTTGTTCTATTTTGTAGATCATGGCATATATGCGCAGAAATACTATTCGGATCAACTTCGTACAAATCCCTGTTCAGCTTAGAGATTTGGTTGCAAAGGTCCCTGATACTTCTTCCTTTGTCTGAAGACATGGTCACCTCCTTGGTTTGGTCACTTCTAAGATGGATGAACAAATGATGAGCGTCTTGTTCCAATTCTTTGACCCTCTACATCACTGTTTCACCTTCTCGGACTATCAGTTTGTCCCTACTTTGGAGGAGTTCTCTGATTTACTTGGTATTTCTATTCTAGAGCAGACGCCATTTACAGGTTGGGAGATAACTCTTAGGCCAGAGGATGTTGCTACAGCCCTACACCTGACAAAGGCTGATGTAATGTCTAACTGGGAGACTCGGAGTGGGGTAAAAGGCTTCCTGGCTAAGTTCTTGATTGATCAGGCTCAACAGTTTTGGGACAGTTTGGACTTTCAAGCATTCGAAGATATCCTGGAACTTCTTATCTATGGATTGGTTCTGTTTCCTAATTCATATTCTTTCGTCGACGTGAACGCAATCAAGATCTTCATGTCCCATAATCCAGTGCCTACTCTCTTAGGTGACATTCTACATGCTCTTTATTCCCGTACTGCTCGGAAACGGGGAACCCTTATGTGTTGTGCACCGTTGCTGGCGAGGTGGTTTATTTCTCACCTCCCTAAGTCTGTTTTGAAGAACAAGGAAGGTATGGGTTGGGCCTATAGAATTATGTCCCTTGCTCATACGGACATCATTTGAAGCACTAAAGACATGAAGAAGTAGCTATTATTAACCGGTGCGGAGAATACCCCAATGTTCCTTTGCTTGGAATTAGGGGAGGAATAACCTATAATCCTTGTCTGGCCTTACGACAGTTTGGGCGAGCTCGAAAGGACGGTCCTCATGAGTTGCTGATTCCGAGCATTGTCTTTGACTTCCAGGGGGATAGTGAGGGACATCGTCGCAGGTTCATACGAGCTTGGAATAGGGTTAACAGGTCTGATCCACATGAGCTAGGATTGAAGAATTCTCTTCCGATGGAACCATATCTCCGGTGGGTTCGAGCCCGTGCTCAAAAGCTGGGGATGCCATACGAAGTTGTATTGCCGGTAATTGTTGAGAGTGTTGATGAAGAAGGGGTTCCTCATACTGTCCTCCATCCATACATGCCTACTGACATTATGGCATTAAAGAGGTCTTGGATCCAGTTAAGAGAAGAGCGGGATACTTACAGAGAGAAGTATCATGAACAGGAACGGAAGATCCTAAAGCTTACAAGGAAGTTGGAGAATGAGAAGGTCCTCAATGACTATGTCAGCACGGGAGGAAAACGACCATGGGAGCGCTGATGTCTTTTGTTATTTCTAGTTTTGATTTACTTTTTAGTTTTTCTTTTGTAACGCCTTAAAGGCATTTGTCAAACATTGTTTCAGTTTTAATCTAATAAAAGGGTGTTTCATTTTGGTTTACAAATTTGAATCTCCCTAAAATCTTTGAAATCATATCATACGCATTCCATTCCCATGCACCTCGTTACAGGTACCCTTACAGGTCTCTCATCTTCTTTGCTGTTTATTTCAGCAATCATGTCTGCGGAAACATCTACTGATCAAGCTATTAAGGCTCTTCAAGCTCAAAATGCTCAGTTCTAGGAGATGTTCCTGAATTTGGCCAAGGGTCAACAAGACTTGAAGACTCTTATCTTGAAAGACAAGAAGAATAAGAAGAAGAAGAAGAAGAAGAAGAAGAAGAAGAAGAAGAAGAAGAAGACGGTCCTCCTGAACATGGGTCACGGGTTTGGGAATCGGTTGAGACAAGAAGTTGATTTATCTCACTCATCTAGAGGGGGAGAGAACCAAGAAGAAAGGAATGTTCCTAGCCCTGTTGTTTCTGACAATGACACTGAATTTGACGAAGACCAGTATCCTCCGGCCGAGGATAGATATAAGCAACTCGAAGACCGGCTAAGCGCAATGGATATCCAAAAGATACCTGGGTTGGACTTCGAAGATTTGGGTTTGGCGTCTGGGGTGGCGATTCCCCACAAATTTAAGGCTCCTATCTTTGTTAAATATGACGGGGTTTCCTGCCCTAAGATGCACCTCCGCTCGTATGTTAGAAAGATGCAACCATATACTGCTGATAAGAACCTCTGGGTTCACTTCTTTCAAGATAGTCTTTCAGGGACTCAACTTAAATGGTTCTATCAGCTCGAAGGAGCTAACGTCCGTAACTGGGAGGACCTTGCTGCTGCTTTTTATAAGCAGTACCAATATAATGCCGACCTTGCTCCCACGCGTATCCAACTTCAGGGTATGTCTATGGGTGCGAGCGAACGTTTTAAATATTACGCTCAGAAATAGAGAGATCTTGCTGGAAGAGGACAATCCCCACTGGCTGATAGGGAGTTGGTGGATATGTTTCTGGGGACTTTGTCTGGTCTGTATTTCAATCATCTGATCGGAAGTTCATCGTCTGGTTTCACTGAGTTAATTATGACTGGGGAGAGGATTGAAGCCGGTATCAAGAGCGGCAAAATACAAAAGGGTGCTTCATTAAGTACAGAGAAGAATCCTTTCAAGAAGGAATCTAGTGCAGTTTACAGTTCGAAGAACCAAAACCGTCCTGAACGCCGCCAAGCTGTTAATGCGGTAGTTATTTCAAGACCAATTGTTGCCCCACAACGCAACAATCAGCAAAGAGCATAGAGGCCTCAAAGACAGTTTACTCGGCTAAGCATGACTCTATCTCAAATTCTGCCGCAGTTGTTGAAGACCAACTTGGTGACTCTGAGGGAAGCCCCGAAGAATCCCAACACCACATCACCACTATATAATCCGAACGCCCATTGTGCTTATCACTCTGATATCCCGGGGCATGATACCAATAACTGTTGGACCTTGAAGAATAAGGTACAAGATTTGATTGATGCTAAGGAGATCGAGTTTAAAGCGCCGGAAAAACCTAATGTCGTGACTGCTCCTATGCCCAAGCATGGAGTAAATGATGTGGATGATGATGTGTTTGTAACCTCTGTGGAAGACATTTCTACCCTGTTGTTGACTATGAAGACGAACCTTCTGTTAGCTAGTTTATTTCCGGACTGTGGCTGTTGTACCCCAAAATTTGCCCTCCCATATTCTTCAAGATTTGCAAAGAGCATGCTTCAAAATCTCCCAAGGGTTGCACAGTTCAATGGCCTCCTAACAGTCAAAAATTAAGGTTTTGGTTCTGGCAAAGAAATTGAAGTTTCCAAGGGTCTAAACAAGTCCTACATGCCTACAAACATGGTCAAGCATCCATATGCCAAGTTTCAAGACTCACAGCACAAAATTGCACAGTCAAAAACCCTAATTGCTCAACAGTCAACTGTAGGGGCAAAATGGTCATTTGACAGTCAAAAGTTCAAATTTTTGGTCAACATCTTATTTTGAAGCCACAAACATCATTTGATCAATTCTTGATCATGACTTTCAAGGCATGGCTCAAAAAGTCTCAAGATGCAAAAGTTTCCATATTTGGACAGTTGAAAAAGTCAACTGTAAATTGACCAGGGCATAACTTCCACATGGTTTATCAGAAAAATTCCATCCAAAGCTCATTTTGAAGAGAATTACATTTCCTACAACTCATCTTCACACTTCAAGTCCAAGAAATGCTCTCACAAAAATTTATCAATCTCAACATTATAGGTCATTTTCAAAAGTCAACAAAAAGGCACTTTAAGTCAAAGACCATAACTTGAGATTGGTAAATCAAAATGACATGGGACCAAAGGCATTGGTTAGAGGACTTCAAGACCTTTCCAAAATGTCCAAGAACATGATCAAAGCTTAAAAATTGAGCAAGATATGCCTTGTGGAAGTTGGGAAATTTTTGGGAATTTTGAAAAGTCAACTTTGCTTCAAATGCCTCAAAATTCCTAATGGGCCTTAATTTCTTCCAAGAATCATCACCCAAAAGCTATGCACGACCCATTAACCCAAAGGGGAGTTATTTTCCTATTTTTAATTAATTAATTGAATATTTAATCTATTTAATTCATTTAATTAAAATTAATTATAAGAAAAATACTAATCCATGCTTTTCAAATCTTTTTGTGCATAGAATTCACTCAAGATTTCGTGCACTATTCAATAAGGAAAGAATCAAGGTGATTGGCAATGATTGGCATGTTCTTCACATGAAAAAGATACCATTAAAAATCAAATATTGAAACATTGATTGCAAAGGTTTATGGACTTGGATTTCTACCCTAATTCATTCCATATACATACACAAACCTAAACCTAATCAAAAACTCAGAAGCTGCACTCAGAATCAAAAACAAACTTTTCATTTTTCACCAAAAATTTCAAAACTGATTTCATAGCTAGGGTGAGTTTCAAGGCAAAAGAACGATTCCAAAGGCTTGCTGGGATAACTAGGAAGCTTTCTCAATCAAAATCACATCCCCACACGCAGAGAAACGGTAGCACGAAGTCGTCCTGTTCATGAACATTTGCATATTCGTATTTTGATTTGCACGCATTTTTCATACATTCTAATGATTGTTTTACACTAATATGGACTCACTGAAACTTATGGTACCATTGAATTGAACTAATATTACTTGTATAGAAAATTGCCATGGCTATTTTTTAGGGTTTCAGGAACCACGAATTGGGGTTTTACGCTTGAGGAAAAATTGGCCAACCTAAATAGCACCATTGAAATCAGAAGCTCATGACGAACAGAACCATACCATCGCGCCTTTTTTATGTTGATTACACAGTTGTTCGCTATTTTCATGTTTTCAGTTTGTGGGGGTTTAAAACCCCCGTTATTTAAATGCTTTTTGTTTCAGAACAATGGAAGAAGATGATGCGTGGAGGGACATGAATGGTGCGTTCAAATAATTGGCGCGAGTTTTCATTTGTCCCAGAATATTGGCACTTTTCAAATATAATAATTGCATTCCATTATGCTTATGAATGAACGCGCTGGCACAGTTGGTGGAGAGTAACGTTTGCAAGCATTGGGACCTGGGTTCGATTCCCAGGTCCCCCTATATATTTCATGCTTTTTCAATTAACATGCTTCTGTGCAGCGTACCATCCAAGGACTATCACGCAACCTCGCTTCTCAACTCGCCACCTAGCTTCAGAAACCAATCTAATGGCCAGATCACGCAGATCACCATACCCACTAGTCAACCATGCACACGTGAACGCTGAAATTCAAACAGGCCAAGCTTCTATTGGGCCAAATTACTGCAGATCAACCTCCTCAATTTGGGTCAACACCCCCAATGTTTGCATATTCTCTTAATTTCTTTTTCTTCTCTTTTCTTTTTTTTTTTTAATTCTTTTGACCACCTTTATTTAATTTATTTCAAATAATTTTCATAACATAAAAATACAAAAAAATCAGAAAGTCAAAAAATAAATATGTTTATTATTTAATTCAATGTTTTATTTTGTAAATAAATTTAATAATTAACTTAATTTTAATTTTAGGATTAATTTTAATGCTTTTTTTAATAAACTAAAAAATGTAGAAATTAGGGTTTTAATACTTTTATTCTTTTTTTCCTTTTTTTTACCATTATTAAATATTAATTATTTTTGTAAATAAATATGCCATTTAAATAATTAGGGTTAAATTAAGTTACAAGTTAAACATTTTTTTTATAAATTAAAAACAATTAGAATTAGGGTTTCCTATAATAATTAATTTTCTCATTAAATTTCATAAATACAAAAACTCCAAAAATAAGTTCTTTTCGTTATTTAACTTAATTAATTTATTAATTGTAATGTAATTTCTTTAAAGGGTCCAACGCCCTCGCACCTTCGAATGTAATTTTCTCTTCGCGCGTTTATTTTATTTTTCTTTGTGAAATTTATGTACTTGCCCCAAAGCCTTGTAATAGATTAATTAGGATATTTATTTTTCTGCATTTTATTTATTCAAATCGGGTCTTGGTTTAATTCGGCGATGTAGACCCGCGCCTTGTAATAGCGTAGGACTTTTATGTTTCCGCACTTTAAATTCCGTACCTTTTAATTACTAACTATCATATGAAAGAATGAATGCCAAAAATAAAATCGAAGCGTAGATCACCAATGCATGACAAGACAAATATAACTGAAAATGACACACAAATCACACACCACTCCTAGGGTACGCCTCACTGTTGCCTTGCCCCTCGAAATGTGGTCGTCGAGTAGAGGATGTTTTAGTAAGTCCTCATGTCCATGAACATGGCATGAGGGTAGCTTCTAAGGTGTCTTCCTATTGCTCTAGTGACCACACTGTCCCGAACCCTTGAATTGACCCGAACACCTCCAACGGTGGTGCTACCTACCTCTCAATAGTGGGATGGCACTATCTTAAGGACATTTACACAGACGAATTCCTTAGGGTAGGTAGATGACTCGTAGATACTTGCTCTAATTCAAAACAAATCAAAAACTTCTTTTCACACCGACACTTTGCAAAAAGCTTTCAAAAACAACTTTTCAAACACTCTTGAGGACTGATACAAGAGTCGAACTGAAATTTTAAACGAAACTTTTTTAAACCCATAGTTGAAAAGCAAACAAACATTTTGAAAACACAAATAAGCAAGTATCTAAGAGCCCATGGATAACCATGGATAGAAAGGGTGCTAACACCTTCCCTTTCTATAAATCTACCTCCCGAACCGAGAACTAATCTCAATAAGGAATTTTTCTGTGCTTTTGTCCTTTCCATGTTGGAGAAAATAAAAGACGGTGGCGACTCTTGCTTCCGCGACATTTCGCGAACCAGCGTTAAACAGTCAGTTCCAGATCCACCGATCACAGAACTGGCGACTCTGCTGGGGATATTTTATAAAGTGAGGTATACCTTAGGATAGTTCATAACTGTGTTTTCAATTGTTTTGACTTGTTTGCTTTATTATTGTGGGCTGCATCGGAGTTATATAGATCCTAACCCGGATCTGGGGATACTCTGTTTAGGTAGCATAAGCTGTGAGGGACCTGTCCGGCGTAGACCGACATGGGTGAAACAGTGGCTACGTTGGTGTGGCGCCTTGGTCTGTACCGATATCCCTTGTGTTGCAACGAGGAGAATATGGGTCTTCTGAGGAGTCATTAAGCACCAACAGACCTTAGAACCTTAAATGACACAACTTGGCCATTAGAACAGTAGCAGTATGCTACGCCCATTGAGGCTAAACTCTCGTGATGGTTCTGGCTGCAAGAAAAGATTGCGATGCTGGAGTTATGACCGATTGAGGGTAGTCAATGATATTGGGATCCTCTAAGAACCCGGTTACTTTTGATAGGACAGGTATGAACCAACAAACTGAAAGAGGGTAATACCTAGACCTTATGCTGGCCTAAACTTTAAGGGCTTGTCTTGTGTGACTTGTGTGCCTTATCATGTTTGCCTTTGTAAATATTTGTGGTGTACTTTATCATAAAATCATAACATCATGAGCATTGCATACATCCTGCATAGGGACTGACCATTTCAAAGACAAGAGGGTTTCACCTTTGCTCTGTTTTGTAGGACATCATGATGCCTATGCGAAGGAATACTATCTGGTTCAACTTTGTTCACCCACCTGAGTTGCTTGAAGAGTTGGTTAGCAGGATTCCAAATACCACTTCCTTCATCCAGAGGCGTGGTTCTCTTCTCAGTTTAGTCACTGCAAAGCGGGATCAACAGTTGATGAGTGTCCTGACCCAGTTCTATGACCCTCTGTACCAGTGTTTCACCTTTCAAGACTTCCAGCTGGTCCCTACCCTGGAAGAGTTCTCTGATTTGCTTGGCATCCCTATCTTGGATCAGACTCCTTACACTAGTTGGGAAAAGACCCTCAGGCTTGAGGAGGTTGCTGCAGCTCTTCCTTTGACACATCAGGAAGTAATGGACAATTGGGTGACTAGAAGCGGAGTTAAGGGTTTCTTGGCCAAGTTCCTGATTGGTAAAGCTAACAGTTTCTGGAATGACTTGGACTTTAGGGCATATGAAGACATCCTGGCTCTCTTAATCTATGGTCTAGTCTTGTTTCCTAATCCTGACAACTTCATCAATGTCACTGCCATAAGGATCTTCATGTCTCAGAATCCTGTGCCCACCCTCTTAGGTGACATCCTGCAACAACTTTATGCTCGTACTGCCCGAAGACGAGGAACTCTGTGGTGTTGTATCCCTTTGTTAGTGAGGTGGTTTATTTCACACCTCCCTAAGTTCGTGCTGAAGAACCAAGAAGGAAGAGGTTGGGCTCATAGGTTAATGTCTCTCACTGACAAGGACATTATTTGGACTTTCAGAGGTTTGGATGAGGTAGCTGTTATTGATCGTTGCGGAGAATACCCTAATGTTCCTTTGATTGGTACTCAAGGAGGAATCTCTTACAATCCATGTCTAGCGCTCCATCAGTTTGGAAGAGCCAGAAGAGCAGGGCCTCATGAGATGTTGGTGCCTCACATCAGTTTTGAGTTTCAGGTGGATAGTGACGAGCTGCGTCGTAGGTTCATCAAGGCTTGGGACAGAGTTCATAAAGCTGACCCACAAGAGTTGGGGCCAAAGACTTCTCTACCTATGGAAGCCTACTACAAATGTGTTCGCATCCGTGCTCAGAAGTTAGGTATGCCATACGAAGCTGTCAGACCCGTCATTCTTGAGTATCCTGACAAAGATGGGGCTCCTCCAACTGTCCTCCCTCCTCAGATACCTACTGATTATGAGACATTAAAGAGATCTTGGTCGCAACTGCGAGAAGAACGGGATTCTTACCGGGAAAAGTTCAACGAGCAGGAATTAAAGATCCAGAAGCTGACAAAGCAGTTGGAGAATGAGCGAGCTCTGAATGACTACATCCGTACTGAGAAGAGGAGACCCTGGGATCAATGATGAGCTTCGGATGTTCTTTTACAGTTTTATTTCCCTTTTCAGTATTTCCATTTTTTGTAACGCCTAAGGGCAATCTGTTGAACAATTTAAATTTCAAAGTTGAATCTAATGAAGTGTGTTCCTTTTTGTTTACAAAGTTGATTCCCGATTGTCTTTGAAAACATAAATCATACGCATTCCATTCATGATGTGCATAGCAGGTATTCTTCTTTTCAGGTTGCTTACTGTTCTTCGCTGTTTATTTCAGCATCATGAACCCTGACTCATCATCAACCGAGATGTCTATCAAGGCCCTTCAAGCGCAGAACGCGCAATTTCAGGAGTTGATCATGGGTTTGGCTCAAGGCCAAGAAGAGCTGAAGGCTTTACTCCTGAAGAAGGAGAAGAAGAAGAAGAGAATTGTTCTTTTCAACACGGGCCGAAGGTTTGGCAACACTCTGCAGAATGAGGAAGCTGGTTCTTCTGTGGGCAAGAGCAGTCCCCAAGGGGGAAAAGGTCCTAGTCCGGTAGTCTCTGACAACGAGACTGACTTCAATGAGGAACAGTATCCTCCGGCTGAAGACACATACAAGCAGTTGGAAGACAGACTGAACGCCATGGAGATCCAACAAGTGCCTGGGCTGGATTTCGGAGATTTGGGCTTATCTACTGGTGTGATCATTCCTCACAAGTTTAAGGCACCATCTTTCACCAAGTATGACGGGGCGTCTTGTCCCAAGCTACACCTCAGATCTTATGTGCGGAAGATTCAGCCGTACATTGTGGACAAGAACTTGTGGATCCACTTCTTCCAGGAGAATCTTTCAGGGACTCATCTCGAATGGTTCTATCAGCTGGATGGGACCAAAGTTCGTAACTGGGAGGAGTTGGCTACTGCTTTTTACAAGCAGTATCAATATAATGCCGACCTTGCTCCTACACGTACCCAACTCCAGGGTATGTCGCTAGGATCAAGCGAAGGTTTTAAAGAGTATGCACAGAAGTGGAGGGACCTGGCTGGCAGGGTGCAGCCACCGTTAACTGATCGTGAGCTGGTGGATATGTTCTTGGGGACCCTATCCGGGCCATTCTTCAATCATCTTATCGGTAACTCATCTGCGGGGTTCACTGATCTTATTTTGACTGGAGAGAGGATAGAGGCTGGAATGAAGTCTGGTAAAATTCAGAAGGGTGCATCTTCAAGTTCTGAGAAGAAGCCCTTTAAGAAGGAGGCCAGTGCTGTATATGGGCCTAGAAGACATGATAAACCAGAGCGCCGCCAGTCTATCAACGCGGTGGTGATTGCTAAGCCTGCTGCCGCTCCTCGGCAAACTAATCCACCCAGGGCTGAAAGACCCAGAAGAGAGTTTACCCGTCTAAGTATGACCCTGTCGCAAATCTTGCCACAGTTGCTATCCACCAACCTAGTGACTGTCAGGGAGGCCCCAAAGGTTGTGAACACTACCTCTCCCAAGTATAATCCAAATGCCCGCTGTGCTTATCACTCCGATATCCCGGGGCATTCTACTGATGACTGTTGGGCCCTGAGAAATAAGGTGCAAGACCTTATTGATGCAAAGGAGGTACAGTTTGAGGCACCTGAGAAGCCTAATGTGGTAACATCTCCCCTGCCTGCCCATGGGGTAAATGCTATCAGAGATGATGAGGAGGTTGAAGAATCTGAGTTCAACAGCTGGATTTATCCGACGGCCGACAGTGGACCTAGCAATTGGACTGCAAAGGACAACCTACCTGTTACTTTTGTTACGGAGTAATGAATTCCTTTGTTTTGTTATTTGTAATAAATAATGAATTGAAACTTTATGGCCCGGTGTCTTACCTGGGACACCGTGGCTTCATTTGTGAGGGCATATTAATTGTCATTTCATATATCATGAATAAAGACCTTGGACGTTTTCTCGCATTTCAAATCTTATACTCCTTTTCTTTCTTTCCTTTCTTTATATATTGCAAAACAGTTGTATTTACACACACTCACTCATACAGGTTTCAATCCACTCTGGATCTCACTGGTAACGACTCTGCTACTGCCAGTTATGACTTCGAAAATCCGATCAACTTAGCCGAAGACGAAGGTGAAGATGATTGCGAAGTGCCTGGCGAGCTTGCAAGACTGTTACTCCAGGAAGAGAGGGCAATTCAACCACATGAAGAGCCGGGGGAAACAATAAATCTGGGTACTGATACAGATAGGAAGGAAGTCAAGATTGGTGCCAACCTAGAGCTCAGCGTGAAGCAACAGTTGACTCAGATGTTACATGATTACATGGAAATCTTTGCCTGGTCCTACGAAGACATGCCTGGGTTGGATACTGACATTGTGGTCCATCACTTGCCTACCAAGGAAGACTGCCCTCCGGTCAAGCAAAAGGTCCGCCGTATGCATCCAGAGATGTCTGAGAAGATCAAAGCCGAGGTTATGAAACAGTTTGATGCCGGGTTTCTTGCAGTGACTTCTTATCCTCAGTGGGTTGCTAATGTGGTGCTGGTACCAAAGAAAGATGGTAAGGTCAGAATGTGTGTTGACTACAGGGATCTGAATAGGGCCAGCCCCAAGGATGATTTCCCCCTACCTCACATTGATGTCCTTGTTGACAATACTGCTCAGCACAAGGTGTTCTCTTTCATGGATGGTTTTTCAGGGTATAATCAGATCAAGATGGCTCCGGAAGACATGGAAAAGACTACCTTTGTTACTCAGTGGGGCACCTTCTGCTACAAGGTCATGCCTTTTGGACTGAAGAATGCTGGGGCAACCTACCAACGTGCCATGGTTGCTTTATTTCATGACATGATCCATCATGAGATAGAAGTGTATGTCGACGACATGATTGCAAGGTCCCAAACTGAAGAGGAACACCTTGATCATCTGCAGAAATTGTTTGACCGTCTGAAGTTGTACAAGCTGAGGTTGAACCCGAACAAGTGCACCTTCGGGGTAAGATCTGGAAAGTTACTAGGCTTCGTCGTAAGTGATAAGGGTATTCAAGTGGACCCTGCCAAGGTCAAAGCTATTCAAGAGATGCCAGTTCCTAAGACAGAGAAAGAGGTCAGAGGCTTTTTAGGACGCCTGAATTACATTGCTCGATTCATCTCGCACCTAACCGCTACCTGTGAACCAATCTTCAAGCTGCTGAAGAAAGATCAGGTAGTATGTTGGAATGATGAATGTCAGGCCGCTTTTGACAGAATTAAAGAATATCTCCAAGAGCCACCCATTCTTATGCCACCGGTTGAAGGGAGACCTCTGATATTATACCTGACAGTACTTGATAACTCAATGGGGTGTGTGTTGGGGCAGCATGACGAGTCTGGCCGAAAAGAGCATGCCATTTATTACCTTAGCAAAAAGTTTACCGACTGTGAGACCCGATACTCACTGCTCGAGAAAACTTGATGCGCTCTGGTATGGGCTGCTCGCCGACTGAGACAGTATATGCTGACTCACACTACCTTGTTGATCTCAAAGATGGATCCTATAAAATACATATTTGAAAAGCCTGCTCTGTCTGGGAGAATAGCAAGATGGAAAATGATCTTGACGGAATACGACATCCAGTACACGACCCAGAAAGCCATCAAAGGAAGTGTATTGGCAGACCACTTGGCACATCAGGCAGTAGACGACTATCAATCAATGAACTTCGAGTTTCCAGACGAGAGTATCATGATAGTGACTGATTGTGAAGTACCTGGATCGGATGAAGGACCTGAGGAAGGATCCCGATGGTCTATGCACTTTGACGGAGCCTCCAACGCTTTGGGTAACGGCATCGGCACTGTGATCATATCCCCTCAAGGCACTCATACTCCACTCACTGCCCGGCTGTGTTTCAACTGCACCAACAACATGGCGGAGTATGAGGCATGCATCATGGGTCTCCAAGCTGCGATTGACTTAAGGATCAAGTTTCTGAGTGTCTTCGGAGATTCTGCTCTCGTGATCCATCAGATCAAAGGGGAGTGGGATACGAAACATCCGAATCTTATTCCTTACAGAGAATGTGTGTTGACAATGATCCCCCACTTCACAGAGATAACCTTTGAACATTTCCCGAGAGAGGAGAATCAGTTGGCGGACGCGTTAGCTACGATGTCTTCCATGTTAAAAGTCAAATGGGACAATGAGGCTCCCCGGATCATTATCTGGAAACTGGACGAACCGGCATACTGTTGTGATCTTGAGACTGAGTTGGTGGCTAAGAAGCCTTGGTACCATGAGGTGAAGAGATATTTGGAAGCTCAGGAATACCCTGAAGGTGCATCTATCAACGATAAAAAGTTTCTGAGAAGGTTCACAGCGAAGTTCTTCCTTAGCAACGGCATTCTGTATAAGCGAAACCATGATTCGACCTTACTGCGTTGTGTGGATAAGACTGAAGTAGAAAGGATCATGGAAGAGCTACATGAAGGGACCTTCGGAACATATTCCAGTGGACACACTATGGCAAAGAAGATCCTTCGGGCAGGGTATTTCTGGTCCACAATGGAAGCCGACTGCTACCAACATTCTCAGACATGTCACAAATGCCAGATTAATGCAGACAACGTGCATGTTCCTCCAGTTCCTTTGAATGTCTTGACAGCACCTTGGCCGTTTGCAATGTGGGGCATAGATATTATCGGTGAGATTAAAACTACGGCATCCAACGGGCATCGCTTCATCCTGGTAGCGATTGATTACTTCACGAAGTGGGTTGAAGCAACTTCCTACGCTACAGTAACTAAGAACGTTGTGGCACGGTTCATTCGGCACAACCTGATCTGTCGATACGGCGTCCCTGAAAGAATTATTACTGACAACAGTACCAACCTTAATAACAAGATGATCACTGAGCTCTGCGAGCAGTTTAAGATACAGCACCACAACTCTTATCCTTACCGGCCGAAGATGAATGGGGCTGTAGAAGCAGCAAATAAAAATATTAAGAAAATTGTGCAGAAGATGACAGTGACTTATAAAGATTGGCACGAGATGTTACCGTTCGCTCTACATGGGTACCGTACCTCAGCAAGGACGTCAACCGGGGCAACTCCTTTCTCCTTGGTCTACGGCATGGAAGCAGTCTTACCAATTGAAGTGCAAATACCCTCTCTCCGGATAATGAAGGATGCAGACCTGAGAGAAGATGATTGGATCCAGACACGACTTGATCAGCTAAACCTTATTGATGAAAAAAGACTTGCTGCTATCTGTCATGGTCAGACGTATCAGAAACGGATGATCAGGGCATTTAACAAAAAGGTCAGACCACAAGAATATCAAGTTGGGGATCTGGTAATCAAACGCATCATCCTTCCTCAGAATGATTCAAGGGGAAAATGGACCCCTACGTACGAAGGGCCATTTGTGGTTAAACATGTGTTCTCAGGAGGAGCCATGATTCTGACCACCATGGATGGTGACGACCTTCCTCACCCCACCAATGCAGACATAGTAAAAAGATACTACGCATAATAAAGACCCGCTAGGTTGACATACCTAGGCAAAAATTAGGGCTTCCCGGCGAACCAAAAGGGTTCGGGCAAAATGAAGGGATGAAATGAAAAAAATCCGTACACCCGGCAAGTCGAAAACCTGAAAAGGCGGCTTGGGCAAAAATGGGTATCCCGGTGGACTGAAAACCCGAAAGGGCGGTCCAGGAAAAAGTTAGGGATAAAGCGTAACACTATGTCTCATTGGATCACCTTGCATCCAGAATCCGGTATCAACCTCAAGTTCAGACGGCATCGATCAATCAGCTTCATCTTCAGCTAGGTCATCAAGTGATGAGACGCTCAAAGATATAAAGGCAATAGCAGAGTTGGAACCCAGTGGGATTATTCTTTTCACACAGCTGTTTTGTTTTCCCTATTGTACAAATTGTATAAACTCTTTTGTTCGGCGGTGTTCTCTTACTAGGACATCAGCCTCTTGTACATAAACGCCTATCTTACAGGCAAATTCAAAAATCAATACAAATCACTTTTCAGTTAAAATTGCCAAGTGTTTTTTCCTTTTTCTGTTTTGTTTTGCGAAGAACGTCCAAGGTTCAATTTGTGATATATGCATTTGACAATAATTGCTAACTCATAAATATTTGCATACGAAACAAAGGATTAATTACAGGTAACATTAGAAACAGGGGCAATAATGAGTGGTCTAAGCGATCTAATTGTTCTGTCCATCAAGGTACCAAGGTAAGTTCGGCTGAAGAACACAACCAGTATATCTTAATTCCCCAGAAAGTGAGCCAGTAAGTCAATGCACTCTCCCCAAGCAAAGCTATACTATCAGCCTTAAGGAAGTTGGGTGTCCTCCAGCAGATCTCAACATTCCCCAGCATAGTATACAGATGTTCTTAACAAGCATCCCCGGCAGTCTTAGTCTAAGATTGTTCCCCGGCGGTACACCAGATATTCAGTGGAGCCACTTCCCCAATGTATCTCAAAAATTTCCCCAGGAGAGTCCAATCAAGTTTCCCCAGGAAAGTTTGAATCATCTCCCCAACAGGAAGCTTATCCCCGGTAAATTCTGGAAGCTTCTCCCCTACAAAGCACGGACGCGTCTCCCGGCTTTATTCAAAGGTTATTTCCCTACCAGGACATAACTGGGTTATCCTCAGCCAAAAGCCACGGAAAGATCGTCCTCGGCAAAGTCTTCCTATCCCCAGCGGAGTCTATTAACACTTCCAACATAACAATGGTATCCCCAGCGGAGTTATCAACATCACCACAGAGTACCTCTCTCCCCACAGAGTATTGTTCCCCAGTAAGGTCGCTAGAGTAGTTATTCCCCGCAGAGTAATCTCTTCATCAAGTTTATCCCCCAACGGAGTTATCTTCTCCTATCGGTATTCTTGCAACCATCATCCCCAGCGGAAGCAAAGCACTATTCTCAAACATCAGCCCAGGATGTGACTTCCCGGCACCCGTCAAGGATTTACCTTCCCAGACGAAAAACATACATTCAAAAACATCACATATATCATGATACATGCATAAACGCATCATACCTTACAATCTCATTTATGTTGAGAACATCATTGCTTGATCCATATCATGCATTGCACATGACTGACCTTTACCTTTCAGGAAAGATCCACTTAAGTTCTCAGCTATGTCCAAGACCTAGCCTGGTTCAGTTAAATCGACCCTAAGATTTTCCTGATTCTTATCCAGTCAAAGGCCTTCTCGGGTTCAGTCAGATCGACCCTAAGATCTCCCTGATTCTTATCCAGTTGAAGATATTCCAAGACCTTGTCCGGTTCAGTTAAATCGACCCTAAGATTTTTATGATTCTTATCCAGTCAAAGGCCTTCTCTGGTTCAGTCAGATCGACCCTAAGATTTTTCTGATTCTTATCCAGTTGAAGATATTCCAAGACCTTGTCCGGTTCAGTTAAATCAATTCCAAGATTTTTTCTGATTCTTATCCAGTCAAAGGCCTTCTCTGGTTCAGTCAGATCGACCCTAAGATCTCCCTGATTCTTATCCAGTTGAAGATTCCAAGACCTTGTCCGGTTCAGTTAAATCGACCCTAAGATTGTCCTGATTCTTATCCAGTCAAAGGCCTTCTCTAGTTCAGTCAGATCGACCCTAAGATCTCCTTGATTCTTATCCAGTTGAAGTTATTCCAAGACCTTGCTTGGTTCAGTTAAATCGACCCTAAGATTTTTCTGATTCTTATCCAGTCAAAGAACTTCTCCGGTTCAGTCAGATCGACCCTAAGATCTCCCTGATTCTTATCCCAGTAGAAGACATCCAAGATTCTCTCAACGTTCCTGTTGAGGTAGTAATCGCCCAAGGTTCTCTCAGCGTTCCTGTTGAGGTAGTAATCGCCCCAAGATTCTCTCAGCATTCCTGTTGAGGTAGTAATCGTCCAAGGTTCTCTCAGCGTTCCTGTTGAGGTAGTAATCTCCCAAGGTTCTCTCAGTGTTCCTGTTGAGGTAGTAATCGTCCAAGGTTCTCTCAGCGTTCCTGTTGAGGTAGTAATCGCCCCAGGTTCTCTCATCGTTACTGTTGAGGTAGTAACCACCCCTGATTCATTTATCACCGTTTGAAGCTCCAGACCCGATTCCTGTAACCAACCAGGGTGCGTCTACACAAAGAGTTTGAAGACCAGCTCCTGTAACAGGCCAGGTAATCATTTTCTTTTTCAGGTACGCAAGTTCTCGCTAAGGAATCTCTTATGCGATCGACACCCCCAGATGGCATCTATAAGCCCATCCACCTATCCGTCACCTCTCCACATGGCATCTATAAGCTCATATTCCTATCCATCAATCTCCAAATGGCATCTGTAAGCCCATTCCCGCCATCACACTGCTACTATGTGAGCGCAAATTTATGGGCACTCTAGTGTTCAATCATCTTCCACCTTCGGATTACGAAAGGCACGTCAGCCAATATACATCCTCAGGTCTAAGAATATTGAACAGGGGCAACTGTTGTACCCCAAAATTTGCCCTCCCATATTCTTCAAGATTTGCAAAGAGCATGCTTCAAAATCTCCCAAGGGTTGCACAGTTCAATGGCCTCCTAACAGTCAAAAATTAAGGTTTTGGTTCTGGCAAAGAAATTGAAGTTTCCAAGGGTCCAAACAAGTCCTACATGCCTACAAACATGGTCAAGCATCCATATGCCAAGTTTCAAGACTCACAGCACAAAATTGCACAGTCAAAAACCCTAATTGCTCAACAGTCAACTGTAGGGGCAAAATGGTCATTTGACAGTCAAAAGTTCAAATTTTTGGTCAACATCTTATTTTGAAGCCACAAACATCATTTGATCAATTCTTGATCATGACTTTCAAGGCATGGCTCAAAAAGTCTCAAGATGCAAAAGTTTCCATATTTGGACAGTTGAAAAAGTCAACTGTAAATTGACCAGGGCATAACTTCCACATGGTTTATCATAAAAATTCCATCCACAGCTCATTTTGAAGATAATGACATTTCCTACAACTCATCTTCACACTTCAAGTCCAAGAAATGCTCTCACAAAAAGTTATCAATCTCAACATTATAGGTCATTTTCAAAAGTCAACAAAAAGGCACTTTAAGTCAAAGACCATAACTTGAGATTGGTAAATCAAAATGACATGGGACCAAAGGCATTGGTTAGAGGACTTCAAGACCTTTCCAAAATGTCCAAGAACATGATCAAAGCTTAAATATTGAGCAAGATATGCCTTGTGGAAGTTGGGAAATTTTTGGGAATTTTGAAAAGTCAACTTTGCTTCAAATGCCTCAAAATTGCTAATGGGCCTTAATTTCTTCCAAGAATCATCACCCAAAAGCTATGCACGACCCATTGACCCAAAGGGGAGTTATTTTCCTATTTTTAATTAATTAATTGAATATTTAATCTATTTAATTCATTTAATTAAAATTAATTATAAGAAAAATACTAATCCATGCTTTTCAAATCTTTTTGTGCATAGAATTCACTCAAGATTTCGTGCACTATTCAATAAGGAAAGAATCAAGGTGATTGGCAATGATTGGCATGTTCTTCACATGAAAAAGATTGAAAAAGATACCATTAAAAATCAAATATTGAAACATTGATTGCAAAGGTTTATGGACTTGGATTTCTACCCTAATTCATTCCATATACATACACAAACCTAAACCTAATCAAAAACTCAGAAGCTGCGCTCAGAATCAAAAACAAACTTTGCATTTTTCACCAAAAATTTCAAAACTGATTTCATAGCTAGGGTGAGTTTCAAGGCAAAAGAACGATTCCAAAGGCTTGCTGGGATAACTAGGAAGCTTTCTCAATCAAAATCACATCCCCACACGCAGAGAAACGGTAGCACGAAGTCGTCCTGTTCATGAACATTTGCATATTCGTATTTTGATTTGCACGCATTTTTCAAACATTCTAATGATTGTTTTACACTAATATGGACTCACTGAAACTTATGGTACCATTGAATTGAACTAATATTACTTGTATAGAAAATTGCCATGGCTATTTTTTAGGGTTTCAGGAACCACGAATTGGGGTTTTACGCTTGAGGAAAAATTGGCCAACCTAAATAGCACCATTGAAATCAGAAGCTCATGACGAACAGAACCATACCATCGCGCCTTTTTTATGTTGATTATACAGTTGTTCGCTATTTTCATGTTTTCAGTTTGTGGGGGTTTAAAACCCCCGTTATTTAAATGCTTTTTGTTTCAGAACATTGGAAGAAGATGATGCATGGAGGGACATGAATGGTGCGTTCAAATAATTGGCGCGAGTTTTCGTTTGTCCCAGAATATTGGCACTTTTCAAATATAATAATTGCATTCCATTATGCTTATGAATGAACGCGCTGGCACAGTTGGTGGAGAGTAACGTTTGCAAGCATTGGGACCTGGGTTCGATTCCCAGGTCCCCCTATATATTTCATGCTTTTTCAATTAACATGCTTCTGTGCAGCGTACCATCCAAGGACTATCACGCAACCTCGCTTCTCAACTCGCCACCTGGCTTCAGAAACCAATCTAATGGCCAGATCACGCAGATCACCATACCCACTAGTCAACCATGCACACGTGAACGCTGAAATTCAAACAGGCCAAGCTTCTATTGGGCCAAATTACTGCAGATCAACCTCCTCAATTTGGGTCAACACCCCCAATGTTTGCATATTCTCTTAATTTCTTTTTCTTCTCTTTTCTTTTTTTTATTTTATTCTTTTGACCACCTTTATTTAATTTATTTCAAATAATTTTCATAACATAAAAATACAAAAAAATCAGAAAGTCAAAAAATAAATATGTTTATTATTTAATTCAATGTTTTATTTTGTGAATAAATTTAATAATTAACTTAATTTTAATTTTAGGATTAATTTTAATGCTTTTTTTAATAAACTAAAAAATGTAGAAATTAGGGTTTTAATACTTTTATTCTTTTTTTCCTTTTTTTTACCATTATTAAATATTAATTATTTTTGTAAATAAATATGCCATTTAAATAATTAGGGTTAAATTAGGTTACAAGTTAAACATTTTTTTTATAAATTAAAAACAATTAGAATTAGGGTTTCCTATAATAATTAATTTTCTCATTAAATTTCATAAATACAAAAACTCCAAAAATAAGTTCTTTTCGTTATTTAACTTAATTAATTTATTAATTGTAATGTAATTTCTTTAAAGGGTCCAACGCCCTCGCACCTTCGAATGTAATTTTCTCTTCGCGCGTTTATTTTATTTTTCTTTGTGAAATTTATGTACTTGCCCCAAAGCCTTGTAATAGATTAATTAGGATATTTATTTTTCTGCATTTTATTTATTCAAATCGGGTCTTGGTTTAATTCGGCGATGTAGACCCGCGCCTTGTAATAGCGTAGGACTTTTATGTTTCCGCACTTTAAATTCCGTACCTTTTAATTACTAACTATCATATGAAAGAATGAATGCCAAAAATAAAATCGAAGTGTAGATCACCAATGCATGACAAGACAAATATAACTGAAAATGACACACAAATCACACACCACTCCTAGGGTACGCCTCACTGTTGCCTTGCCCCTCGAAATGTGGTCGTCGAGTAGAGGATGTTTTAGTAAGTCCTCATGTCCATGAACATGGCATGAGGGTAGCTTCTAAGGTGTCTTCCTATTACTCTAGTGACCACACTGTCCCGAACCCTCGAATTGACCCGAACACCTCCAACGGTGGTGCTACCTACCTCTCAATAGTGGGATGGCACTATCTTAAGGACATTTACACAGACGAATTCCTTAGGGTAGGTAGATGACTTGTAGATACTTGCTCTAATTCAAAACAAATCAAAAACTTCTTTTCACACCGACACTTTGCAAAAAGCTTTCAAAAACAACTTTTCAAACACTCTTGAGGACTGATACAAGAGTCGAACTGAAATTTTAAACGAAACTTTTTTAAACCCACAGTTGAAAAGCAAACAAACATTTTGAAAACACAAATAAGCAAGTATCTAAGAGCCCATGGATAACCATGGATAGAAAGGGTGCTAACACCTTCCCTTTCTATAAATCTACCTCCCGAACCGAGAACTAATCTCAATAAGGAATTTTTCTGTGCTTTTGTCCTTTCCATGTTGGAGAAAATAAAAGACGGTGGCGACTCTTGCTTCCGCGACATTTCACGAACCAGCGTTAAACAGTCAGTTCCAGATCCACCGATCACAGAACTGGCGACTCTGCTGGGGATATTTTATAAAGTGAGGTATACCTTAGGATAGTTCATAACTGTGTTTTCAATTGTTTTGACTTGTTTGCTTTATTATTGTGGGCTGCATCGGAGTTATATAGATCCTAACCCGGATCTGGGGATACTGCTCCATTGATCATTACTGTTCCTGGACCCATCCCTTACACGCCGGATAAGGCTGTCCCGTGGCACTATGGGGCCGATGTGTATTATCATGGGGTTAAACAAGACTTGAAGGATAAAGAGGCTGATACTGATGTTAGCAATATTGTTAGGTCTAGCAAAGTCACCCGAAGCGGAATACTTTTCTCTCTTGAGATCTCCCCACCAACTGTTTGGAAGCCTATTGTTATTACACCTGTCAGTACATTTGCTACTATTCCTGTTCGTGTTCCAATCATTACCCCTGTCACCGAGTCATCTGACACTCGGGGCAAAGGGATTACCGGTGAGCCTGCCCAGACGGAGGCACCGAAGAAGATTACTGTTGAAGCCTCTAGACAGGAGATAGAGTAAATTCTAAAGATCATCAAGAAAAGCGACTACAATGTAGTTGAATAGCTGGGGCAAACCCCGTCGAAGATCTCTATGTTGTCTTTATTGTTGTGCTCAGAGGCCCATGCTAAGGCTCTGATTGCTTTCCTAAAAACTACACACATGCCCCAGGAAACATCTGCTGATCAGTTCAAAGATTGTGTGGAAAGTTTGACAGCGGATAACGGGTTGGGTTTCTCCAACGCAGACTTGACTACCAAGGGGAAGAATCACAATGACGCTCTGCATGTTTCAATCGAGTGCAGGGGCACTACCCTAGCTCACGTACTGGTGGATATTGGGTCCTCGTTGAATGTTTTACCCAAGAAAGCGTTAGACCGGTTAGACTGTGAAGGAGTCCCCCAGACCCTGGCATCGACTGAAACTGTTGTTGAAGATCCTCCAATGAAGATGGCTTCCCTCAAGGATGCCCGGGCTGTTATTGAGAAAGGTGGGTGTGCGAATTGGGGCCAACTCCCTGACTTTGCACACAAGACTGACAAGTTTGGTTTGGGTTTTACTGCAGAAGCTCAAAGGGATGTTCGGTGTGCGAGTATTGGAAGACCTCCCCTGCGTATCACTAATCCAGAAGTGAATGTGATAGAAGATGATGATGAAGAGTCTGACTTTGACAGCTGGATCTACCTGACTACCAACGGTGGATTAAGCAATTGGACGGCAAAGGACTTCGTGTCAATCTCTTTTATTACACAGTAATAGACTTTTGTTTTGGATTTGTAACAGACAATTTTAAACTTTACGGCCCGGTGCCTTGCCCGAGACACTGTGGCTTTGTTTGTGAGGGATTTATATTTGTCATCTCCATATATCATTAACAAAAGCATTGGACGTTTTCTTGCATTTCAAATTTTGCGCTCCTTGTTTTTCTATCTTGCAAAACACCTATTTTACACACACTCAGATATACAGGTCTACATCCACTTTGGATCCCACTAATAACGACTCGGCTACTGCCACTTATGACTTCGAAAGTCCGATCAACCAAGCCGAGGACGAAGGTGAGGATGATTGCGAAGTGCCTGGTGAACTTGCTAGATTGTTACTTCAGGAAGAGAGGGCCATACAACCGCATGAAGAGCCTGTGGAAACGGTAAATCTGGGTACAGAAGTAGACAAGAAAGAGGTCAAGATCAATTCAAATCTGGAGTCCAGTGTTAAGCAACGGTTGATACAGATGTTGCGTGACTATGTTGAGATCTTTGCCTGGTCTTATGAAGATATGCCTGGGTTGGATACCAATATCGTGGTTCACCGCTTGCCAACCAAGGAAGAATGTCCTCCAGTGAAGCAGAAGGTTCGCTGAATGCGCCCAGAGATGTCTGAGAAAATCAAGGTTGAAGTTATGAAACAGTTTGATGCCGGTTTTCTAGCAGTTACTTCTTACCCGTAGTGGGTTGCCAACGTGGTTCCAGTGCCGAAGAAGGATGGTAAGGTTTGAATGTGTGTTGAATATAGGGATCTGAACAGGGTGAGCCCCAAGGATGATTTCCCTCTGCCTCATATCGACGATCTGGTTGACTACACCATGCAGCATAAGTTCTTCTCCTTTATGTACGGTTTCTCCGGTTATAATCAGATTAAGATGGCTTCCGAGGATATGGAGAAGACAACATTTGTTACTCAATGAGGTACCTTTTGCTACAAGGTTATGTCGTTTGGATTGAAAAATGTTGGGGCAACGTATCAGCATGCTATCGCTTTGTTCCACGACATGGTCCATCATGAGATTGAGTTATATGTTGACGATATGATTGCAAGGTCCCAGACTGAGGAAGAACACCTTGACCATCTTCAAAATCTATTTGACAAGTTGAAGTTGTACAAACTGAGGTTAAACCCGAACAAGTGCACCTTCGGAGTGAGGTCTGGCAAGCTGCTGGGTTTCATTGTAAGTGACAAAGGTATTCAAGTGGACCCTGCAAAGGTGAAGGCTATACAGGAAATGCCAGCTCCCCGAACTGAAAAAGAAGTCATAGGCTTTCTAGGACGTCTAAACTACATTGCCCGATTCATCTCACACCTGACTGCTACTTGTGAGCCAATCTTTAAGTTACTGAAGAAAGATCAAGTGGTAAGATGGAACGATGAATGTCAGGCCACTTTCGAAAGGATTAAAGAGTATCTCCAAGAGCCACCTATTTTGATGCCTCCAGTTTAAGGGGGACCTTTGATCTTATACTTGACAGTACTCGATAATTCAATGGGGTGTGCGTTGGGGCAGCATGACGAGTCTGGCCGAAAAGAGCGTGCTATTTATTACCTTAGCAAAAAGTTTACCGACTGCGAGACCTGATACTCGTTGCTTGAGAAAACTTGTTGCGCTTTGGCATGGGCTGCTCGCTGGCTGAGACAGTATATGCTGACTCACACTACTCTATTGATATCAAATATGGATCCAATCAAGTATATTTTCGAAAAGCCTTCCTTATCTGGAAGAATAGCAAGATGGCAGATGATCTTGACTGAGTATGTCATCTAATATACGACCCAAAAGGCCATCAAGGGAAGTGTGTTGGCGGATCATTTGGCACATCAGGCAGTGGATGATTACCAGTCTATAAACTTTGAATTCCCGGATGAGAACATCATGTTGGTGACTGACTGTGAGACACCTGGACCGGATGAAGGACCTGAGGAGGGATCCTGATGGTCTATGTACTTTGATGGAGCTTCAAACTCTTTGGGTAATGGCATTGGCTCCATGATCATATCTCCTGAAGGCTCTCATACTCCGTTCACCGCTCGACTATGTTTCAACTGCACCAACAACATGGCGGCGTATGAAGCGTGCATCATGGGTCTTCGAGCAACTATTGACCTAAGGATTAAGTTCTTAAATGTATTCGGAGATTTCGCCCTCGTGATCAGTCAGATCAAAGGCGAGTGGGATACAAAACACCCTAATCTTATTCCTTACAAAGAGTATGTATTGACATTGCTTCCACACTTCGAGGAGATAACCTCTGAACACTTCCCTAGAGAGGAGAATCAGTTAGCGGACGCGCTAGCTACGATGTCTTCTATGTTCAAAGTCAGATGGGACAATGAAGCTCCCTAGATTACTATTGAGAGGTTGGACGAACCCGCACATTGCTGCGACATCGAGACTGAAGAGGTATCAGATAAACCCTGGTTTCATGAGGTAAAGAGGTATCTTGAAGCTCAGGAATACCCCGAGGGTGCATCTGTTAATGATAAAAAGTTTCTGAGAAGGTTCGCGGCGAAATTCTTCATCAGCAACGGCATCCTTTACAAGCGTAACCATGATTCAACCTTACTGCGTTGTATGGATAAGAACGAAGAAGAAAGGATTATGGTAGAGTTACATGAAGGTACTTTCGGAACTCATTCCGGTGGACACACTGTGATCGGTGGATCTGGAACTGACTGTTTAACGCTGGTTCGCGAAATGTCGCGGAAGCAAGAGTCGCCACCGTCTTTTATTTTCTCCAAATGGAAAGGACAAAAGCACAGAAAAATTCCTTAAAGAGATTGCTCTCGGTTCGGGAGGTAGGTTATAGAAAGGGAAGGTGTTAGCACCCTTTCTATCCATGGTTATCCATGGGCTCTTAGATACTTGCTCAATGTGTTTTCAAAATTGTTTGTTTGCTTTTCAACTGTGGGTTTTAAAAAGTTTCTTTGAAAAATTTCAGTTCGACTCGTACGTCAGAGTGTTTGAAAAATTTGTTTTGAAAGCTTTTGAGAATGTGTTGGTGTGAAAAGTATTTTTGATTTGTTTGAAATTAGAGCAAGTATCCTTGAGAACCTACCTACCCTAAGGAATTCGTCCGTGTAAATGTCCTTTAAAGTAGTGCCATCCCACCATTGAGAGGTAGGTAGCACCACCGTTGGAGGTGTTCGGGTCAATTCGAAGGTTCGGGACATGGTGATCACCAGAGCAATGGGAAGACACCTTAGAAGCTACCCTCATGCCAGGTTCCCGGATCATGAGGACTTACTAAGACATCCTCTACTCGACGATCACCTTTCGAGGCAAGGCAACAGTGAGGCGTACCCTAGGGGTGGTGTGTGATTTGTGTGTCGTTTTCAAGTATTTTTGTCTTTTGTCATGTTATTGGTGATCTAGCGTTTTGTTTTTATTTTTGTCATTCATTCTTGCATGCATTTATCTAACAGTTAAAAATTGCGAGAAATATAAAGTTCCTAAACTATTACAAAGGCGCGGGTCCACATCGCCAAATTAAACCAGGACCCGATTTGACATAAAATAAAGAAATAAAATGCGGGAAATATAAAATGTCCGAGTTACATGGCTTGAGCAATTACATAATATTTGAAAGAAAATAAATGTGCGAAAGAAATAGAAATAGAACGTTCGAGGGCGTTGGACCCTTTAAAGAAATTAAATGAAATTAAAAATTAATTAATTATTTAATAAAAGGAAAGAAATGTTTTTTTAGTTTTTTGTATTTATGAAATAAAGAAAATTAAAATTAAAAGAAACTCTAATTCTAAGTTTTTTTAATTATTAATGAAAATGTTAAAGTTTAACCTAATTTACTAAATATTTAATGTACATGTTTATTTACAAAAATATTTAATAATTAATAACAATAATAATAAGAAAAAATTATTTATTAAAAAGATGATGAAAAGTTAAAAAAACCTAATTTCTACATATTTTAACTTATTAAGAAAAATATTAAAGTTCTGAAACCTAAATTAACTAAGTTAATTATTAAAGTTTATTTGCAAAAAATAATGGTGAAATTAATATTAATAACAATAAACATTTTTAGTTTCTGATTTTTTTATTATGAAAATTATTTTATGGAATTAAAAGAAAACAATTAAAAAAACAATTAAAAGAATAAAAAGGAAAATCAAATAAAAAAAATAAAAATGATGCAAACCATGGGGGGTGTCTGGCCCTTTTTGGAGGTGAATTGGAGTGGTTTGGCCATGTATTGGTGTCATGCATAAGTTTTTCTACCGTGGCCATTTGGCTTTTGGCCATTTGGCTTTTGGCCTCAACGTTCCTTAATCTTCTCAGGATGTCTGTCTCGCCACGTATTGGGGTCATGTGTAAAATGTTCTGTTTTGGCCATTTGGCTTTTGGCTTTTGCCCATTTGGCTTTTGGCCTCAACGTTCCTTAATGAACCTGCATGAGATCCTATCTAAATCTGCAGTGTTGAATCTCACGAACACATTAGATAAAATCAAAAAATGCAAATAAAACCAATATATGAAGAAATTTAATGTTTAGGCACAATATGGCATGTATGAATGATTATACCCTTTTTGATCATGGAGATCAAATCAACCTTACCCTTACTGGAAAAGTAGTGACATGAATGCTTTTATGCCCTTGGGATCATGGAGATCAAGCCAGCCTTACCCTTACTGAAGAAGTAATAAGATGTTGGTTTGTAGCTGAGATGGCTTTGTTTGTAGTGAGAGAGGGATTTGTAGTAAGGATTTCAAGGTTTTAGGTTTCTTGAAAGAATTTGATATTCTAACAGTATTGTGGCAAGGTTTTTTTTTTCTCTCTTCTTTTCTCCTCTCTCTTTTTTCTTTTTTTCTCCCCCCTAGTTTGTGTGACAAGAAGGTGATTATATAGTGGAAATTAGGGTAAAGAAAATGGGCTTTGAATGTGCAATTGGGCCTCCAATATTCACTTGAATTCGTCACTTTCCAAGCTAAATCGCAGGGACTTAAGTGCATTTTTTGAAGTTGAAATGTGAAAACAAAATGTAGCCGACATCGAGAACTAACTCCTGTCCGAAAATCGACTCAATTGGATAAACGGTGAATTAGTTATGAATTTTTGAAGTTTCAGCTCAGACAAACTTATTTTGGGCTCCAGTGTCGGCTCTGACACGTTCTTCAATAAAAAACTGGTATTGATCGGTGCATAATTTGGTCTCGACTTTTGAAGCAAAGTTGTAGATCTATGAGTCAGTGACCTTGTGTAAAAATATGAGTCCAATCCGATAAAAATTGACCGAGTTATGAATTTTCGAAGTTTCGGCTCAGATGAAATAATATTCAGCATTCAGGATTTTCAGCGTGTCACGCACTCTGAGCAAAAAACGAAGGCCTTTTGAATACCGTTTGAACTTAATACCTTCTGTGAAAATGTAGCCAACTCAATTTGTGAAATTTTGGCACCGGAACCAGCTCGATACGATGAAAATCGACCAAGTTATGATTTTTTGAACATGACACAAATAAACTTCTGTCACAAATTTCTGCACGAAAATACTTGATAAATCCACATTTTTGAAGACCTTCTGATCGAAATTGGCTTCCAGCCGTGAGAGATGAAAACGTAGATAATGTCAAGCCGGAATTTTGGCCACCGGAACGGGTTCAAAACGAGTCACGATCTTCAAGTTATGATTTTTTTAGCGCGTAAAAACTGCACTTTCAGCACACTTTTTCACCATATTTCTTCGAGAAAACTCACACATTCGGATACCTTCTTTAAAGAATTGACTCTTGAGCCGAACCTGAATTTGAGAATACATTATCAGAGATATCTTGGCGAAAGAATACCTGAATATGATGCGCCAGGTTGGACTTGTGAATTTCTTGGAGAATATGGGAGGGCAAATTTTGGGGTACAACAGCTGCCCCTGTTCAATCTTCTTAGACCTGAGGATGCAGATTGGTGGATGTGCCTTTCGTAATCCGAGGGTAGAAGATGATTGGACACTAGAGTGCCCAGAAATTTGCGCTCACATAGTAGCGGTGATGGTGGAAATGGGCTTATAGATGCCATTTAGAGGTTGATGAAATATGATGATGGGCTTATAGATGCCATCTGGATGTTGATCGCGTAGGAGATTCCTTAGCGAGAACCTGCATACCTGCAAAAGAATAAATGAGTACCTGACACGTTGCAGGAGTCGGCTTTCAGATGCTTGGTATAGATGGGTCCTGACTGGTTACAGGAGTTGAGTCTGGAGCTTCAAACGGCGATGAATGAACCAGGGATGGTTACTGCCTTAGCATGAATGGTAAGAGAATCTTGGGCGACTTTAACTTCAACAACGCTCGTTGAGAAAAATCTTGGCGGGAATTACCATCTTTGCAATATCGGGAAGAGAACCATAGAAAATTATAATCTGAAAGGGAATCACCTCACTCATCGTCGGAGAGGGAAACATCTGAAAAAGGACTTACCACCTCACACGCCGTTGGAGAGGGAACCATAAGAGATTATCACCTCACACTCACCGTCGGAGAGGGAAACATCTTGAAAAAGGAATTACCACCTCACGCACTTGTCGGAGAGGGGACCATAGGAGACTATCACCTCACACTCATCGTCAGAGAGGGAAACATCTGAAAAGGACTTACCACCTCACACACCGTCGGAGAGGGAACCATAAGAGATTATCACCTCACACTCACCGTCGGAGAGGGAAACATCTTGAAAAAGGAATTACCACCTCACGCACTTGTCGGAGAGGGGACCATAGGAGACTATCACCTCACACTCATCGTCGGAGAGGGAAACATCTGAAAAGGACTTACCACCTCACACACCGTCGGAGAGGGAACCATAACTTCTGCTGAGTCTTCATCAGAAAAATCTGTTGGGAGTCGATTTAGCTGGACTAGAGAAGGCTTGGGACTGGATAAGAAATCTCTGAAGTCGATTAACTGAACCGGTCTGGGTCTTGAAATCTTCAACTGGACAAGAATCAGGGAGATCCTAGGGTCGATCTGACTGAACCAGAGGAGGTTTTTTGATAAGGATGTGATGAAGGAATCTGAGACGATTGCTACTCCAAATCTATGATGAAGGAATCTGGGACGATTACTACCTCAGCAGAATGATGAAGGAATCTGGGACGATTACTACCTCAGCAGGATGATGAAGGAATCTGGGACGATTACTACCTCAACGGGTGATGAAGGAATCTGGGACGATTACTACCTCAGCAGGATGATGAAGGAATCTGGGACGATTACTACCTCAGCAGGATGATGAAGGAATCTGGGACGATTACTACCTCAGCAGGATGATGAAGGAATCTGGGACGATTACTACCTCAACGGGTGATGAAGGAATCTGGGACGATTACTACCTCAGCAAGATGATGAAGGAATCTGGGACGATTACTACCTCAGCAGGATGATGAAGGAATCTGGGACGATTACTACCTCAACGGGTGATGAAGGAATCTGGGACGATTACTACCTCAGCAGGATGATGAAGGAATCTGGGACGATTACTACCTCAGCAGGATGATGAAGGAATCTGGGACGATTGCTACTCCAAATATATGATGAAGGAATCTGGGACGATTACTACCTCAACGGGTAAAGACTTTCATCTGTTGATCGTTCTTTCCTGAAAAAGTAACGAATTAGTTGTATGCAATATCATAATGCATGAATTGCCTGATTTTAAGATGTTCTCAAAAAATAAATGAGATTGGGGTGATATGATGCGTCTATGCATGCTATAATGATGTATGTGACGTTTTATGAATATGTTTTTTGTCTAGGAAAGTAAATCCTTGACGGGTGCCGGGAAGTCACTCCTGGGCTGATGTTGAATAATAGATTTTGCTTCCGCTGGGGATGATAACTGCAAGAATACCGGTAGGAGCAGACGACTCCGTTGCGGAATAAACTTGGCGAATGGAAGATTCTGCGGGGAGAAAAGATGCTCTAGACGACCATGCTGGGAAGCAATACTCTGTGGGGATAGAGATGTTTTGCTGAATGCTGATGATAATTTGCTGGGGATACCCTTGTTGTGTTGGAAGTATTGATAGACTTTGCTGGGGTAAGAAGACTTCGTCGAGGACGCCCTTCCCGTGGCTTTTGGCTAGGGATAACCCAGTTATATCCTGTTAAGGAAATAACTCTTTGAATAAAGCCGGGAGACGCGCTCGTGTTCTGCGAGGGGATAAGCTTCCAGAATCTATGGGGATAAGCTTAATGCTTGGGGATAAATTCCAACTTTCCTGGGGAACTGGATTGGACTCTCTTGGGGGAGTATTGAACTGTATTGGTTATGTTCTTCAACGGAACTTACCCTGATGCCTGGGAGGATAGAACAATCAGACTGCTTAGACCACTCTTCATTGCCCCTGTTTCTATGGGGGAGGCACTTGTGGGGTGCTGATAGTTGTTGATGGGCAAACCTTCTTCTGGTAGGCAGGTGACAGGATGGCAGGACATAGTCGTACGCTTTAATCCCTAACTTTTGCCTGGATCGCCCTTTCGGGTTTTCAGTCCACCGGGATACCCATTTTTGCCCAAGCCGCCTTTTCAGGTTTTCGACTTGCCGGGTGTACAGATTATTTTCATTTCATCCCTTATTTTTGCCCCAACCCTTTTGGTTCGCCGGGAAGCCCTTATTTTTGCCTAGGTGTGTCAACCTAGCGGGTCTTTGATTTTGCGTAGTATTTTTCGACTATGTCCATTCTCAGAAAGTAGGGAGTTGTCCCTGTTAACAGTGTTTTGTCACGCCACCAGAAAGTGTTTGATCAGGCAAGATTCATTGTTGGAATGCCCCAAGTGACTCAGGCAGAGATTTGCCCCGGGCTACTTGGCCTTTTGAGAGATTCTCCGAATCTTGATTGGGCTGCCCCAGATAATGGACCATGGTCATGTCTTCCCCTTGATTGGAAGCACTTTTGTTCACTAGGCATTCGTCGTGCGAATTTCTATGCTGTTCAAACAAAAAGTCATATGCAAACAAAGTTATGTTAAAAATGCAACGCTTATGTCTGTCTCAAAGATTTTGAAAATGCATTCCTTTTTTTTTCATAAAACAAGTGAATGTTTGTAAAACGTGATGTCAACTCCGTATTTACCGTAAGCCTTAAGGAGTCAGGATACCTTTCATAACAGTATGCTTTCGAACTAACCCATGCTTCAGCTAGGACTTTTAAGGGTTATAACGTGGCCTGGTTCACGGTTTAAGAAACAAAGGATAAAGGCTCAAATTATTTATACCCACCCGCTCTTCGTGATGTTCTCCAAACCTAAACTCAGTTGATCATACGTTAGACCTTGTTTGAGTCTTTGCTCTGATTTTCCGGTGATGATTCGGATGTTGATAACTTATTTTGAATAGGCAGTCATTTCCTTTTTTATTGAGGGTTTGTAGGACCTCTTTCTTCTGATTTCGTTATCCCTATTTTTTTTTGCCTGAACTGTTTCCTTTTTGGAATTACAGTCAGCGGGATGCCCCAATTTCATAAGTCCCTTCTTATAGGTTTTGACTTCTTGGGTTTTTCGTTTATGATTTTTTTTTTTTGATAATGACTGCCTGTCCTTATGATTATTCGGAACCATCACTGTCTTTCTTTATTTTGTAAGGACTTCTTTGGTGCCATTTGTTATGCACTTGGATCAACTGAGAGACTACCCTGCCCCAGGTTATGATTAAGGGTTCTGATTTTCGAAAATAAAAACTCCTACTTCTTTGGCTCAGAGGGGTTGACGAGGGATTATCATCCTTATAACTCCAGTGTTTAGGAATTGAAACAATGCCTGTACCTCATCAGCGGGGTCTGTTCAAAAGCATACTGTAATGATCGCGGTATCGTTTTCGTCATCCTCCCTCAAGAGGCTTAGAATTATTGATTGAGAGTTGACATCAGAAAAAATATGAAAATAATTTGCGTATAGTGAATACGAATATATTGATTCAAAAATAGACATAAGCGATGCATTAATGGAATAACAATGTTTTAACATGAATAAATGTTTAAACAAAAGAAAATTGCAACTCGAACATTCGAATGAACAAAAATTTCTCAATCCTAGCCATGATTTGGCAAGGGAGCAGTGATTATGTTCGGAGTCTCAGGTACTTCAAACTGAATCTCTCCAGCGTCGATCATGTCTTGAATCTTGTTTTTGAGAGGCCAGCAGTTGTCCGTAGTATGCCCCGGGCTATCAGAATGGTATGCGCACCTATCGTTGGGATGATAGTTAGGAGCAGAAGTGTTCGGATTCCGAAGAGGAGCCCTTAAGGTGATCAGCCCTGCCTTCAACATTTGTTGCAGTGCTTGATCCAGCGACATGTTGATTTTGGTGTACTGCCTTTTAGGCTTGTCTGGTTTGCTCTGATCAGCCCGTTGTTCTGGGCGAGGTCGTTGTTGGACCTGTGAAGTAATAACAGCTTGGGGAGGCCCAAACCTTTGACTTCTTGGAAGTTGATTAATGACTGGGTCCCTGACTTGGGCTGGTTGCTTCATGTCTTGATGAAGCTGACTGATCATGGCCCTCAGCTCTCCTTGCTCCTGAGCTAAACCTTGAATGAGTGCCCTTTGCCCCAGCATCTGGGTTTTCAATGTGTCTACCTCAGCTTGTAGACGTTTCAGTTGTTCGTCCTTGTCATCTTCAGGACTTTTTCTGATCAGATTCCCCATGAGGAGTGTCCTCAACTCTTCCTGCCCCTTGGATAGACCTAGGAAGATTTCCCTGAACTGGGTCTCTTGAGCAAGAAAGTCCTGGTTATCTTGTTGTGAAGCCATTGCTGAAATAAACAGCGGAGAAGGTAAGTGACCTGTAACAAGGGTACCTGTTATGCAATGATGAGTATGACATGCATGTAATGTTTTCAAGGACCTCGCGGGGTAAACAAGAAAATTTGTTAGAATTTGAAACCGGTAGCTTGATTGGAGGAACTTCATATTGCTGAGAGTCCTTCTTCAAGGGTCAAAAGGCTCACCATATCTAGTGGGTCATAGCCCCTGATAACCTTAACTAGGGGATCATTATTCAAGTGTCAAAGCTCACCATGTCAAGTGGGTCATAGCCTCTGACAACCTGGGCTAGAGGAAAATAAATCCTCTTTGCCCCTTGCTGGGACAGTTGGTTCATCATGACCTGCATCACAAGCCCTTGAGATCCTTGAAATGGGTTAGGATGTATGCAATGGTATGCAATGGTATGATGTCATGGTATGCATGGGGTA